>SWDC01000154.1:2946370-4419555 GCA_004919715.1 Linderniella brevidens | reverse complement strand
CCCATTTGGTAGCTTTATCCCGAGTCTATGATTGCAAATGAATCGACTTTCTTTTTTTTGGTTCGAACTCGAAATATTCGAATATCGAAATCGAATAAAAATAGTTTTCTGAGTCGAATAATATTCGAAATACGAATACAAAAATCAGGATATTCGATTCGAACAGTTATCGAATATTCGATTCTAATAATTTAATATTTAAATATAATTCAATATGTATTTAAAAATAATTCAATATGCTTTAAAATATAGTATATCATAATTCAATATAATATTATCTATATTGTTTTATTAAATAGATTTTATGGGAAAAAATAAAATATTATCCGAATTTTGAATATTCGAATTGAATTCGAATTGATTTAGGAATCGAATACGAATATTATATTTGATAACCGAATACAGATGTAATATGGTGCTATTCGATTCGATTCGTTTGCAGCCCTAATACACTCTCCACGTGCAGGTACGTGAAGATCAGCATAGTTGAGGGCCTCCCCGTCTCGATCAACGGCAAGGAGCTCTCGCCCGCAACCCTACTCTCGGAGCTGAACGAGATCGGAGGCAGGCACGGGATCGGCCGCGTGGACATGGTCGAGAACCGGCTCGTGGGCATGAAGAGCCGCGGCGTCTACGAGACCCCCGGTGGGACCGTCCTCTTCGCCGCGGTCCGCGAGCTCGAGTCCCTCACGCTCGACCGCGAGACCGTGCAGGTCAAGGACGGGCTCGCGTTGAAGTACGCGGAGCTCGTGTACGCGGGCCGGTGGTTCGACCCGCTCCGCGAGTCCGTGGACGCGTTCATGAGGGAGATCACGAAGACAACTACCGGGTCGGTGACTTTGAAGCTTTACAAGGGATCCGTTACTGTGACGGGTCGGGAGAGCCCGAATAGTCTTTATAGGCAAGATATTTCTTCGTTTGAGAGTGGGGATGTATATGACCAAGCGGATGCTGCCGGGTTTATCCGGCTTTACGGGTTGCCCATGAGGGTCCGAGCCATGCTTGAGAAGGGGATTTAGGTTTTGCTTTAAGTATTCCAACTTTGTATTTGACTTAGATTTCAAGGGCTAAGTTCAAGTAGTGGCTTGTTTATTTCTTTTTTGATGAACTTCGTTGATTGATGCTTATTATGCCTATTTATTTGACTTTACTGTTGTTTCTTTGAAATGAATATTATCCAAATTTTCGGATGGTAATGGAACAGTCTATTTATGCTGGCATGGACATATTATGCCTTAATCATTTTTGAAATTGATTCTGTATATTAGAGGTGGTGGCCTTAAAATTGCATCGTCTTATTTGAATGCCATTAAATTGTTTTAATTTTGAAACTTATTGTTCTAATATTATCATTCATTTGGGATGTCATTAAATTGCTTTAATTTTGAAATTTATTGTTCTAATATTATCATTCATTCCTAACGTAGTGTCACTCTCCAAATATACAAGACAATAAAAATTAAGCATTTCCTTTGCTTCAAAACATGGACTGAGTGTTCAAAAAGTAATCCAAAGTAGTTAATGACAGACAAGTAGAGGTGATTTTCAAGAGCACAGAAAACCTAACATAGCAATTAGCAGCAGCCAATGTATGTCACAAAAGTAAAGCATCAACAGAGTGATGAGCTATAGAGCCACCGAAAATACATGCATGCATTCATATGCTCTTATGATGAGTACTTACTACTAACATAATAACACCCTACATGAAATTATCACAACTACCACGTGTTAGAACCTTCAAAATCACGCCCCGCGTCGTTAATCTCCTTTTCGGTCTCCCGAAGCTTAGCCTTCAAGAAAATAATCTCGTCACTCGCTTTAGCATCCAAAGATTCCACGAGCACGAGCCTCTCCTGTAATTTCCGAATCTGTTCCTTGATCATGCAACCCTCTTCACCGTTCTTCCTTCTCGTGTCTTCGCTCTCCAAGATTCGTTCCTTGAGCCTCTTCGCCTCCTCTAAGTAATTGTGATGCTTATCTCTGATTGCGATAAAATTGCTGATGCGGTCTTTGACAGCCTTCACATCGAACCCGTGTGTTTCCAAGTCCAAAACCGTCTCCAATAAGCTGTCGGTTGCGGTCTTAGGGTCACCGAGACGCAAGTTTAAAGCTTCCTCCATGATGCTCGCGCACGTCACCATTAGCCCGATAGCCAAGCCCTGACGCGAACGCTCGGGAAAATTTTGCAACGGTGTGAAATGAGGCTTCTGTGGGATCTTCTTGAAAGCTTCCATGGATTCGATCGTTTTCCAGAGATCGTTGTTCTTCACGAAAGGCAACGCAGAAGCCTCATCGTTGCTTGCTGAAGCAGAAGGTTGTTGATTGTTTTCGAGCTTATCCTCTTGCAGCGACTCACCGTTTCTTTGAGCTTTCCCGTTTTCTTCCATGCATTTTTCCTTGGGGGTTCCCAGATTCGAGCCTGAAGAGGGAATCAAACGTAAAAGAAATGCCAAAGTTTTAATCTTTACTTGTATGATTAGCAACACAATGCATTTAGCAGAAGGATGCATCAAACATATTGTCATCCTTGTATGATAAATGTAAAAAAAGAAATTATTATGAGCCCACTACTGATCCAGGGAGAAAAGAATCACCAGGAACTTGTGGAGAAACCTTCCGAGATTTACTCAGTCTTCGTCTCCTCAATGCTGCAAGGAGAGTTTCTTCATCGGAATTCTCATCGCGTGTCTCTGCTGGGATTTTTTCAGTTGTTTGATAACATGGACCACTGCGATCTTTGAGAAATTTATCCCCATCGAGTGCCGTCGTTTCCTGATTAGGGGACACGTCATCTATAACGGTCACCACTTTCTCCGAAACAGGACATGTTTCACCATCTTTGTCGGTTGATTTTTGATTAGGGTCTCCGGTTTCAGAATTTCCTACAACGAAAACGTTACCATGTTTTCATAGGTCAAGAAATGTACTTTCACGATGGAGACCAATACCATTCATTGGAGGCTGAACACACTTTCGTGGCTTCCCCTTCCTTCTCAATTTCATCGAATGAGATTCTAACAATCTTCCATTCTATAGAAGGTAAGATATGCAAGAAAAAACATGAAAGGAATTTCGATTAAAGCAGAAATCATCTGAGGAACTTAAATAGGATAATGTTAAAGAAAAAAAAACTGTGTATTGCAGCAACCTTTTTCTGAGTTGTGGAGTCACCCGGAAGATTATTAGCTAATATACTGCCTGAAGCACAAGCTTCGTCAACCGTTGATTTTCCAGATGCAAAGCTTACCGAATCTGTAACTGGCAAACCGACAATGACGGCCTTCGCAGATACATTTCTTTCAAGCTTATCTTCAACAACCTGAGATGGTAGATTCTTTCCTGCAAATAAACTCCCAAGTGTTTCACTCTACATTAAATTTACTAGTGATCTACGAAGATTAAAGAATTTATACCTCCAATAACTACTTCTAATTTCAGAGGTTGCACCATCTCTTCAATGTTTTCACAAGCACGATTCCTCTTCCCTCCAACTGTTTGGGCTGCACCGATATTACTTCGTCTTTTTGTCTGCACATTAGTTCCAAAGAGGATTGCCACAATAAGCACGGAGAATAAACACAGAATCAGCTTACTATTTCATAATTACTTACAATTGGCTTCCATAGGGAAAGGTTATTAGATAGCTGATACTCTGTCCTTATATCAGACACCATTTCTTTCAACATTCTATCGATTTGAACCTGTTGCCTTGCTCCAAAAAGGCCTCCTCCTTCCTTAACCCTTTTAAGAGGCAGAGAGGAAGCTATTGGCTCAGGTGAATGCCGTCTTTTTGTAACTCCGTTGGCCACATGTGAAGTTTTCTGGCTAACATGAGTCAATTCTTCAGACTGATGATTATTCATCAAATTCAGTGACATGCTTTCAGAAAGTTTGAGGCTTTGATCATGAAGATGTATTCCAATAGAAGAGAGAACTGCAACGTCCTGAAATGAACCGACCCAAGTAGTTTAATTCAGTGGAATGATTTCAATTATAATATGAAAACATACAGCAAATGAGCTTTGCATCTGCCCGAAAACCGTAGTATTAACATAGAAAAACTACTCACAAAATGACTCATCTTTTCATGAAATGCTTCTTCACATAGATAAACATTTTGTAAACAGAAAATTTAAACAAGACACCGTTTGAGTTTTGCAGCACTAACCCACATGCAATCCACCAACTATTTTCAGAGTTTCTTTTTTTACTTTTGAAAAAGGGATTAATTAATAAACAAAGTATAAGCCTTAAAACCTGCTTTTCCGGCATGATCCAAGCCCCGTCGACCCACTTCAGGTGAGGCCGAAGTTCAGGAGCAGCGAACTCACGCACGTCAGGTGGGTGAGGAAATGTCACTATTACCCTCCGATCCTCACGCCGTCCTCCTCCTTCTTCCACCAGCTGCGTCACGACGCCGGTCCACCACCCGTCGTTGTAAAACGCATCCACCAGCTGGCCCACTTCAAAACATCCCCCACCTCTCTCCGGCGGTTCGGGTCTCACCAGCGTGACGTCGACAAACTCCCTCAAGTGCTCCGACGCGCCCTCTTCGACCACCAGATCGTGGTACTCCACGCACACTTTATCGTTTTTGGAGTTCTTTCTGCCTCCCTTGCGGGAGGACGGCGTCGATTCGACGACCGTCGCGGTGAAAAATACGCCTCCGTAGTCCTGTTCCTCAGTTAAGACTTCGACCGCCGAGCCCACGGTGAAAACGTGAGGCTCCTTTTTGGGGGTTTTTCTCCGCTGTTGTGGCTCAGAAGAAGCACCACCGGCCATCGCTTGCTTCTTTGTGGCGCTCGAGAGTGAGAAAGCTTTACCTTTTTAGATCTGTCGGCGTCACACTTCACAAAAACTACCCTTTAAATCCCTTACAAATGCGATCTTTTCCGCAATTGCTGTCGCAGCTGATCGTGGCGCTTAAGGTGGCAACGGGAAGCAAGTTACCTTTTCTTACTCGGTGAAGTGAATCCGAGAAAAAGATTCCGAATTTGATTTCAATCTGTTCCTCTGCGTTTTGCTTTTCTCGTATGTCGAGAACCCCGAAATCCCGGAATTATCCGTTTACATCCTCGCACTTTCAGTTTTTACAAATTACATCCTCAATCTTTTCAATTTGTATGCAAAGGCTTTTTGAATGATTAGGTAGGTCTCTGTGTGGGTGACGTAATTTGAAGCTTATTGACCCTCGAATCGTCACCAACGAATATTCTAGATTGGACCTATTAATACTCACAAATTTAGTCTCTATCTCGAAGCGTGTAGCATAAATCAATAACTGATTGAGTGAGGATATTTAGGTCGAACGTATTGTAGTGACCCGTTTGAAAAATTCAAAAGATTGAGGACATATTGCCGAAAAAAAAAGTGGAGATGTCTCTTTCCCCGTGTTGCCATTTGTTCCTTTTGTTGACCCTCGAATCGTCACCAATGAATATTCTAGATTGGACCTATAAATACTCACAAATTTAATCTCATCTCTAAGTACGTAGCATAAACCAATAATCGATTGACTGGGAATAGTCGGGTTGCCAAAAAATTGGGATGAATTGTAGCGACCCGTTTGAAAAATTGAAAAGATTGAGGACATATTGGGAAAAGAAAAAAGTGGGGATGTCTCTTTCCCCGTGTTGCCATTTGTTTTCACAACAAGGTTAGCTTTCCCATGTTTGTCGTGTAGTATTTGTGTCACCACTTTCACCTTTTCAAACACGAAATAATTCTATGCAGAAACATCAAATGCACAATCGTGGAGAAAAAGGAAGAAAAAAAAAAATATTAATACACGTAATTCAATCCGAAGCCTTGTACTTTCGCGGCCTTTTAAATTGAGCAGGTGATGACGGAGCGTCCGATGAAGATCTTCCAGGCCCCTAAAGAGAGAAGAGAACCAATACAATACAGACAGTGCCATTCTTAGTAACTAACTATGCTTTTACGAGAGAGAGAGAGAGAGAGAGAGAGAGAGAGGATAGTAATAGTAATAATATAACGTATTACCTTACGCTTTTGTTCCCTTTTGCCAAATCTTTCTCCTGAAATGCAGTCAAAGATTGTGGGTCTCGATATTTTAGACAGTTGGTGCATTTAAGGGGTCAAAACTCTAACTAGGTTGCAGCAAAACAGTTTCTGTTACCTCCAATATTCAAGGAATCAAGGGTGAAGCTTTGATCAACATCTGCAGAAGCCCGCATTAACTGTCGTTGAAGACAGCAAAATTACTAATCAAACGTCTCCTAATTGTGGGAAAAAAATTCGATCTTTGGGATTATTATTTTACGAAAGAAAGCCTACCTTAGGAGGCGTGCCGGGAGTCTCCGCATCGCGGAATGAAGAGCCCTCAGCCTCTTTGTATTGTACCTGAGTTAACGAAACAATTGTAGAATACGTTGGAGCTAAAACATGCAAACTCGGAACAAAGAACGCGATATGAAAGTAAAAGAGATGCGAGAAAATAAATTAAATAAAATTTTGAAGGATTACGGAGGGTAACTGAATATACATAGAAGAGAAGAATGAGGTATGTATATTATATAACCTGTTTTTGAAGGTTGAGCAGAGTCAATATCTCCTTTCTCAATTCGAGGTGCTCTGCACAAACTTCTTTTGTGGGAACCTTTGGTTTTAAGTTGACCTGTGAATATAAAAAGCCATGAATATTGTGATGGGAAAAAAAGCAGCAATCACTTCTCATCTCGTTAGGTATTTATATCTTTATTCCTTGCGGCAACAAATATTGACATCAGGTTATTATAATAGTACAGTCCACCTTGTTTAGTTTTTACTGAGGCCCTTCTCAAATATTTGAATTATCTAAACAATTTCAGTTGAAAGGACCAAGAACACGTGAAACAGAAATATAATGCAAGAACAGCATGCGGTTCTAACAGCTTCAAAATATCAAAACTAAGGAACATTATTATGGAGTCAAAAAATCATAATATAAACCAAAAAGTAGAAAACAAACCCCAAGATCTTGTAAAGTCTGCTCCATGAGTTTAATAGTCCGAAGTCCTGCCGATGAACTCACAGCTTGCACCATTTGCTCAAACGCATATGTTCGTAAGTAAACACGCATCTGCATATTTACTTGTCAGTAGAACCAACAGAAAACATTTCTTTCCAAGTAAAAAATGAAAAAAGGACAAAGGATCGTATGGTGTTTTGAGGGACAAATGATATTTTGCTGGGAAAAAAAGGAACATCCATATCCAACAAAAAAGAACTTGTTAAGTTGCATTTTACAACCCTTGATTTACATATATATGTTCCGACAACAATCCCATCTCAAATGTAGTAACATAATGTATGATTTGCAGAAAAGGATTAAGCAACTAAGCCAATGTAAATAGATGAGAAGCTCAGCATGATGAATCCAAACACTAGACAATTTAAACTAGGACAAGATAGAAGGAAGAAATTTATGGAAGTTAAAAAGTTACATCGGGTTAAACAAAGCAGCTAGAGTAAGATAAAAGGCATACCGTGCGAAGAGAAGCCATAACGGAAGCCATTTCTGACTCTATATTTGTGTTATTTGATGATGGAAGCTGAGAATTTGGAAGAGAGATAGTATCAGCTGCAGAAATGACCTTATCAGTGCCTACAGTTCCTACATCTGATATTTTCCGCAACTGCGCCTCTTCAGAAGCCTGAAAAATGGGAACAAATCAACTCAACAGCATGAAAACTATGAATTAATCATACTTCACCCTCCAGAATCAGTTTCGAGTCTTAACGGAATAAATTTTGGATTCCTCTGAACATACAATCACGTATCACTTTCTTAGATAAATATGACAAGCTTGCCAAGTAGCATAGAGGTATAGACTGACCTTCGCTAGCGTACGAGCTTCAACTATTTTCTTGGCTTGAGACAGAACCTGAAAATAGTTATAAAATGAATTATAATAAGCAAAGGAAAATGCATATTCACTTGCTTCACTAAAATAGAATGCTAATATTCAGACCTCAATATCCTTGCGCTCCTGCTGCTTTGTATGGGAGAGAAGCAAGTTCAATGCCCGCTTCCTCTCGCTATCTTGTGAGGCGTTATAAGTTTCCTACATCAGCCGAAGCATTTAGATGCCAAAGAAGGGAAACTTTGATGAATGCAAGTCAGACCCTTTCTCAAATCTCATACTGCTATAATTTTATAACCATCTTGGAAACCGTGAAGGCTTCTTACAGAATCCAAAACATATTAGTGCATGATGAAAATGACACGTAGAAGGCAAAAACAAACCTTAAGAAGTGGATGCCCAGCTCCACTGGCAGGAGATGGAGCTCTAGCTAACAAAATACTTTTAGATACTGGACAAACATTAAATGATATTCAGGTTATCATCCATGTCCATTATTCAGGAAACTTAAAAAGGTTTAAGAACAAGCTGCATCAAATAGTTTTAATAGCATAAGATCAAGTAACTCGTCCCCGTCCATTATGTTACATGCAAGAGATAATCCACAAAGAAGAGGATAAATACAGTAATTACCACTATAATACCGACTCTTAAGTTCCTCCACAGTTTTGGATGATGGGAATCTATCAGCTATGATAATGAAGCGGAGATCAAACCGTTCACACAAATCAAACAATTGATCCGTCTCTTCTTTGGTCCATGCCTAACAGAATAGAGAGTTAAATATAAAACAGGGCCAGAAAAAAGGCATCGGAGACAAAAAGATAACAAAGTCAGTCAAATGAAATCTGCTATATCTTTGATCTGAAACAGATTCATGCCATGAACCGAACATAATTTACAAAAAAACAAAAAGCCTAAATTAATCAGTAGAAATCGGGCCATGATCAACGTATAAACTTTCAACTGAGCTAACGGTCACAAGCAATTGGCTACATCGTGTAACAGGAGCAAAATATTTCAATTCATAATCAATCAAATTCTTGTTTTATTATTATGGCGCAATAGATACTCTAGAAGATTAAATATTACATACAGGATCAATCAAGTGCTTCTCATACTCCTCATCAGTGTACTTGACAATGTCAACTGACTGCATCGCAAAATTCAAATCAACAGCTTACAGTTAAATTACGTACAAAAATTCAGTACAAGCACAAATTTGATCAACGGAGTGAAAGACCACTTCGGTTTACCTTGTTATACTTTGCAAATGCGTAGTCACCTGTTGGTTGAGCCCCATTTACCACTCGAACCTATAAAGGGGAAACATTAAAACATTCGGCATACAAAACACATATATACAGACTAGATACTTACAAAACAATAAAGTGACTGCCAAGAAACATAATAATACATACCCAATGGTACAGCTGCAAGTTGTCATTCCTCGCAGAATTCGTAAAAGGAAGCCAATCCCACGTTACCTGGGTCAAGTTTATAAAAATGATATCATACGAGTAAATGGATATTCAAACATGAAGCAAAAATAACATACTCAGCTATATACGAAGACAATATAAAAACCTTTTCATCTGGTGGTGGTTTTCTTTTCAATTGATTAAGATCAAGAGCTGGCATCAACGGAGTTAATCCCCCAGTAAGCGCATAAACCTATCAACACCACATCAGCTAATTGAAATAAAACGAAGTGCTTCAATACAAAAAGCGAAGTATGCCCCCAACAAAATGCGGCACAAAAACCTCGCGTGAAATGCCCTCGGGTTTTCTTTGAGACTCTTTAGGAGGTCTGGATTTCTTCTCTTGCAGAGGCAGCGCGTTCTTTGGCAATCCTAGTATGTCTTTTGCATCCATATTACGCAATTCAGCTGTCTCAGCTACAAATATGCTGTACTTTTCTCACAATCAAATGGTTTTCGAGCGAGCAAAGAGGGCTATTGAACTGTGCAAGGAGACGCAGGTTATAATATTGGATTGAAATCGTAGCAATTGTGGAAGAAAGAAGCGCGCGAATTGGGGCTTTTGGAGCTCGAGAGAGAGAGAACATTGTCCATTGCAGACTCGAGACAAGGTGACCTTAATTGGGCCAAGTGGGCTCTCACGGGCTGGACTTAGACTAGTAAGCCCAAATCAGTTCAGGTTCAAGTCATTGTTCAAGTCATTGAAGCCCAATTAGATTAAGCTCCAAAAATAAAATCGAAGTTCCCCTTTCTGGTGAGAGAGGTGTGAAATTCTCTCTAAACAAATAATAATAATAATAAAAGACTTCCTTGATTAATTTTCAAAATTATTAAGTTAAGATGGAGTAATTTTCATAATCAAGGTCATTGATCATCCAAAAATGAAGGCTAGCATTTAATGAGAATAAGAAAGTTTGCTTCTTATACTAAGCAAATGTTCTCCAAATGGTGTGCTTCACATAAGAATCGATACAATGGATTGTCTATAGTGCTCTATGAAAGCAAAGACACCCCACGACACATATCCCCTCTCTTCTCCAATCATTTCTGTTAAGCTTTCTCGATGATATATTTGATATAATATTGGTCGATCTATTTTTCATTTGGGTCTTACTCCTAATTGTAAGAACTATCTTTGTGTGGGTTCTTACAATGTGTCCCTGTCTCCATTCATCTCCGCATGATAAAAGATTTTATACCATCCGGCCCGTCGTCGTAGTCAATTTGACCGAACCACGTAAATTCTCGTGTTCATCGTCCAATTTACTTTTTTCTTCCTTTTATATGTTATTCTCATTTTCAGGCTATTATTTTTAATAACCTGTGTGGACTTGACACGGTATGCACAAAATCGATAAGAATCAATTATTCATGAAGCCAGATTATCCCATTATCGATCAAATTCGCTTCTTTTTATACTGATATACGCAGACGCTATTTTGACTATTTGGCACGAGTTTCTTACATTTTCGATTCGTATCATAATGCCAAATAGACGACGATTACATGATCACATATATTATATAAGACCAAATTAGTTAGTTAAGGCAGATATGTTTCAGGGTTTATGAGCCATGTTTGGCCGTCAATGTAATAAGTGCCCAGAAACGGCATAGCTTCTTCATCCGTGAGCGACCTCGCCCACGGCACTCGTCCCTCCAAGCTCGATCCTGGTCCCATGCATTGGTACTCTCCGTAATACACCTTCCTACAACATTCGAATAAAAATGAATGAAATAACATATCTGAAATAAATAATAATTTATCTTATTCTTTCATTATTGGCATAAGAAAACTGATTACTGGTTTCGGTTGGTCTTGCCCCAATTACTCCATCCCTGTGGAAGGACAACCTCGTCCATGAAGGTGTAAGAGAAGACGACCCTCGAATAGTCCCCCCACGCCCTTCCCAGGTACAACGAGCCGCTCCCGCCCACGGTGCAGTTCTTGAACGAGAACCCGCTCGACATCGACGAGCCCGTGCTGCGCTTCTGAGCCGTCACCGAAGCCACCTTCTTCGCCACCGAGTTCAAGTAGCAGTTCTGCATGTGCATTATTGAAGCCCTTACTGACAAAATATAAACATATATATATATATATATATATAGAGACCAAATAATAATACTAATAAAAAAAAAAAAGATTTTTGCAACGGGCCGGGTCGGGTCGACCTCGTAGAGGGAGGTCCCGTATCCGAAGATGAAGTCAACGGATCCCTGGACGAAGCAGTTGTTGAAGTAGTGGAGCCCCTTGTGGTCGTAGAGCGTGTCCTGGCTCCCGTAGAAGCTGCAGTTGTAGAACGCCGCCTTCGTCCCCGAGACCCGAAGAGCCACCGCCTGTCCTCCCGTCGAGCCCACCACGTGCGGCGCTGTGTTCTGCGTTCAAAAGAAAAGCTATTCACTCACAGTGTGTAATGCTGTAGATAAAATTATAAATTTGAAAATGATACAATTCCTTCAAACTTGAGCTGTTATGCGAAGTTGATCATTCAACTTGGTCATTCACTCAGTTAAGAAAAATACACGTCTAAGGCTAGATAATAAAAGAAATCAGCCTAGACGTGAGGGAACGTGCTGAAAATAATATATATATATATATATATAAATTTAAAATACGATACGTTTTATTGAAGCTTAAGCTTATAGACGAAGTGGTCAGTGGTCATTCAACATATTATACAACAAATGAAAACCTTACCTCAAATCTTACGTTGATAGCTGTGAAGTAATCGCCGTCGACCCCAACGGTCGCGCTACCAAACGTCCGCATCGGCGATCCACCGCTCGCCTTCGTGGAGGAAGCAGTGTCGTTCCCCGTAATTGTCGGGGGATCGGCGGCGTTATTCCCGACAAACGTCACATAATTCATCTTCTTCGGGACGTTCAGCTTCTCCCGATAAACTCCGGGACCGATGCGTATGACGACGACCCTCTGGTTGTTGGGCAACGGGATGCTGTCTACGGCTTCCTTGATGGTTACGAAATCTCCGTTGCCGTCTCGGCTGACTCTTACTTCCATTCGATCGGCCTCCGCGGTCTGAAGCCTCGGGTCCATTACACCGCCGTACAAATTTGGGCCGCCGCGATATCCGTTGAAGTAGTTTCTTCCGTGCCACGATATCCATTGTTCGAAGTCATTCAACGAAATGGTGGGAGGGATTGTTGAGAGGGAGATGACGAAGAGGAAGAGGAGGGGAAGTCGCTGAGCTTTAGTCTCCATGATTTCTTTCTGTACACGTGTCTGTGTGTGCATGTATTTCTATGTGTGTGCATCTTCCAGTGATATTATTATAATAGCCACACTCTCTGAAAAAGGAGGATGGATACGTAAGGCTTAGCATATGCTGACGTATCTAGAGCACCGTAGGTAATGGTGCTATGATAATAGTGGTGGTCGATGGGCTCACTCTATTTAGCTGTAATCCACTGAGGCTAACCACATGCAGCACCATGTGCCTGCTCTGCTCTGGAGGGCACTTGAAAAATAAATCTCATACGGTGTTACTTCAAGAATAGGATATATAGCTTATTGCTCAATGCCATTCATTTTTTAGCTTTTTCTGTTAGAGATTATTGGTTCCTCCTCCTAACACCAATTGGTTTTAAGAAGGAACTCTTAATTTAACATTTTCCACCGTTCGTTCCGCAAGATGAGATTTTTTTATTTAGTTTCCCTTACGAAACTGCTAGTTAGTTTTGCAAATGCATGGAGCGTGATTTTTATCTTAGTTTCCCCATCCACGGCCCTGCATTTTCGGGGAAAACATGTCCTCGCCAAGAAACATATCATTTATCTTGACATTTTACAAGTTAAATAACTACTATAGTTACAACTACTCGGATAATAGGTAGTGGTCATATTCCATTCAAAAGATTCTCACAGCAGATAAAAGATGAGCAAACAAACATGACATGATAACTAAGTACACGAGAAGGATATGGTTTCCATGGACTACTTCGACTGAACAGGGGCTTTTTTCGCTTAATTTCCTCTCTTTCCGTTCGTTTTCTGTTAAGGATTCGGTTGATCGTGTAGAGAAATACCTCCAAGTCCAAGAAATGAGCATTGCTTCTTTGCATGCTCAGGGATCAGCTTCCCCAGAAACTCCATTGGAAGGCCTCGAAGCTCTATTTAGAAAAAAGTGGATCGGGTATAGTTGCAACAACCACTTATTATGACAACATTTAGTGTCTGAACAAAAACGAAGACAGAAGAAGGTGAAGGAAGAACTCACCGTGTGGCTTAAAGTTGAACAAAGGTGGCAGGAAGCGCCCGTTTGGTAGACGAACATTTGGGTCACGGAGTTCGTCGAAAAATGGATGGATCAATGCATCTAACTGATTAAGATGAACAAAAAGAATAAAACCAACATCAAAACTGTTCTGCAGCTCAAAAAAAATAAATAGTAGAAGATCATCTACTGATACTCACAGCAGAGCACCGCAGATGTGGTGAATATTGGAGCACTCTCGAAACAAGATCAACAGCCTCTGGAGGATTACGCTTGTGCAATATCTGGAAGAAAACACATGCGTTGAGTTGAGTGTACCAACATCAAATAAGTACTAGCGTTCACAAACCTTATGCCATGGATGAGCTTTTATATGGGGAAACTTGAACTCAGTGTAATTGGGATTCATGCATTTGATCTCCTCCCTTGTTGGAGTGCCGAGGACCTGCGTAAGAGTAGAGGACATACAGATGAAGATCGGTTTTCTATGAAGGCAATTAAACTAACGTTTCCTCACAAACTGAGATGGTACAAGGAAAATTAAGAACATCCCTTCAAAAATTGTCAATAAATCATACTTACCTTGATGATTTCAACAAGTTGGTCAACTCCACTCTCTCCGGGAAAAATAGGCTGCAAGTTCAAGATAATATTTAGAAATATTTACGAAAAAAATAAAATATAGGCAAGTAGTTGAAGGAAACCGATCGGTAGCTCAGCTGACCTGTCCAAGCAGTAATTCAGCTAAAACACATCCAGCAGACCATATGTCAATAGCAGTGGTGTACTCTGTCGCTCCAAATATCAGTTCTGGAGCTCGATAATATCTTGAACATATATATGAAATATTTGGCTCTCCTTTGACCTATACATTAGCCAAATTAGAACACAACAAATAATCATATGTTGAAAACAATTCCCAAAAGTTCTATATATGATACTAACCAATACTTTGGCGCTTCCGAAATCACACAATTTCACTTGATGAGTATGCGGGTTGACCTGAAGAAAAGGGAATCATGGGTGTTATATTCTCCTCATATAAATCTTGATAACATCACAAACTTACCAACAAATTTTGAGGTTTGATGTCTCTGTGGCAAACACCAATACTACCATGGATATAAGCAAGTGCTCGGAAAATCTGATAGGATATATATTCTATCATATTAGTAAGTTCAACGGGTGAAACAGTCAATCAATTTAATTTGAAACATCAAATTCACGGGAGTAGGCTTCACATAGATGATGACAGCAATGTGGATCCAAGCATACCTGGTAAGCATAAAGTTTCACATATATCATTGGTATCCGCTGTTTCATCTTGTTATAATGTCTAATCACCCGGTGGACAGTCTCAGGAACATACTCCAACACCAGATTAAGGAAAAGCTCATCGTTCTCAGTGGTTGAAAAGAAACAGTGCTTTAAAGACACAGTATTTGGGTGGTCTAGTAGGCGCATAGTTTGCAGCTCACGGTTCTTGTACCTCTTATCTTGAAGGACCTTTTTAATTGCAACAGTTTCACCCGTTTCCAAACATTTGGCCTGCACAAAAAATTATGAGTATCTGAAAATGCACGGTTGTGATCTCCCCGAAACAAAAAAAAAAAAACTAACTACAGTTTCAGGAGAATTATGCAGAGATACAAATGAAACGCACCTGAAACACTACCCCGAACGATCCCTTGCCCACAATTCGTTCTGCCATATAACTGACAGTCTGATAAGGCAGAAATAAAAAAGTCCGCTTAATTGAGTTAAAAAGATGAAACGAAATATTACTTAGAGCAACTATAGTAATTTACCTGCTTTGGCTGCCCATTTTTGCCACCAATGGTCGTCATTATTAAATGACCGGTTTCTGTTCCGTTGCCATCAATAACAGCTGGCTCCATATCCTGTGATGCACTTTAACAAGTATAATGTATGCAGCATCTTGAAGTATCACTAAAAATATCATAACATAACATGCCAATGAGGCTTGGACTACTGGCCAGGTTGAGGTGATCTAGGTCTTTGGAGTGACACTGTCAGTTGTCATGCATGGAATTGTCCTAGAGTCGCTTACCTGGTTGGCGTAGTTTGCAAGATATTGCACCAGCCCCCGAGGTTTAATTGGTCCAAGACCAGGTTTTACCGAGTTAAACAACAACAAAAAAAAGAATCATAGCATCAAATGAGAATAACAAAACAGTCCCGTACTTTGTCGTCCTTAAGTTTCATCTCATTCATTTCTTCCGAGAGCCTATCAAGGCCATTGGTATTTAGATTGCCAGGATCTCTAACACTTGATGCAGGATCTACATTTAGTGAGGTCATTTTTTTATTATTCTAGATGAGAGGATCTTCACTCCAGCTATGTCAGCCCCTGGAAAAAAGACGACCAAGGTACCTAATTAACAAGTTATAGACGATAAAATACATTTGCAACAATATCGAGTTTGTAAGGATAGTTCATTACAGACCCCCTCATGCGAGTACAAAATAAGGTTAAGCAAGAATCCAAGAACTTCTGCCTGCTCATGATTCACATATAGATTTTCTATAACAGAGGACTATTACGCTTTGCAATTTTTCAAATTTTGAGAATAACACTTCAGTAATTGTTCACCACAACTGTTGTTTTCCGGAAGAGCACATCATCAGATACGAAATTTGCGACTAAGTTAAAACAAAAAGAAAACTCACCGATCACAAGTTAAATTAAACGGCTTCTCCAGGAAGGATCCGGCCCCTCAGCTCCCTATGACCTGCGAATTAATCGATCAATGGATCTTCGACAATAATTTCTCCATGGATCAAAATCATCAACTATTTCTTCTCGGTGTCTTTGGTTGGTGGTGGTGGGTGTACACGTATTTGACAAATAGGGCAAGCAGCTAACTCCAAAAAAGCATACAATTCAAACAAATTCAATATAAAATAATGACCGGAATGCAATGAATCGCCTGATGATTGGACTCCGTTACCTCGCCTTTTTGAGCTTTCAAAACCTGCTGCTTCGTCAAAATCTCCGTTTATTTATCACCATTTATTTACTCCATCGATCAAAAGATAACCCCAAACATGCCATCACCCTCGAATGAACTCACGGCGCCATTTTGACCCCCCCGTTTTAGAATTTCTCATTTTCTCGTTAATTCCAACTCAGCACGGATTATTGGACATATTTGCATATCGGTCCCCCTACTCTCCATATTTCCAAATATACACCTAATTCAGTAGGGAGTATCGAATCGTCTCATTTCCTATGCTTGTAATAATGTCGACGTGGCAACACGCTGTCACCGACACGTGCAATGATGAAGACCGAGCTGACCGGTAAGATCGGTTTTTTCCCCTCCTACTTGGTAAAACAACACTTACCTGCTGCGACTGATATATTAGTAAAGATCGTCAAAATTTTCTTGCACAATTAGATTAATATTATTATGAAATAATAATAATAATGTGTGGATGTTTTTAGATTGTTGATAAGATAAGATATGTTTTGATTGGTTTTGATAAGATTTGAGATAAGATAAAGATGTAAATGTTAGGTGAAATAGTAGAAGTTTTTCTATTATAAATAGACCGATGTATTTGTATTGAATGATATCGAAAACATTATTATCTCTCTACAACCCGTTTTATATTTCTGTTCTTGTCCAAATATAATAGTTTTATAACACGTTATCAGCACGAGCGCACTCCGGCAACGATCAACCTCTGGACAAGATCTTATACAACTATAATCGAGGTATGGTAATTTTATTTTGTGTACGGTAAGTTTATTTATAACACTCGTACACTTATGTTACAGACAGTTTAAATTATATAAATATAACATATATACCACTAAAACGCCTTAGCCCGAGTGGTTTCGCGGAATATCGTCACTACAAGTGATGTGATGTCCAGATTTCGAATCCCAGTGGTGGCGAGTGGAATTTTATTTTTGACGAGATTTGTAAAGAGCGATTTAAATAATATTATTTATTTTATTGATATCTCAAGTATATATCATATATATTTTGAATTAATTTTGACTATACGAATGAACAAATTTTATTCCCACTGGGATAAATTAAATTTATACATCTCTGATTATTATTATGATTTTCTTATTATAGAATCATGTCGTTTTATATGAATCTTGCGCTTTTTACTTTATTTACCGTGATGATTATCGGGTGGTGGATAATATTTTTACAGTTGTTTCCAAAATATAGTTATTAATTGTAATATTTTTCATTATTATGATTACCGAAATATATTTTATATTTTGAAGGATGTTGCTATATACGATGATTGATCTCCTGATTCTTACTCTACTCACGGCGATAATTATCTATATATGGATTATGCTTTTACCAAGATTTTACGAGAGTGATTAATTACGATATTTTTTTTATGTTATAATATATGTTTATTATGAAATATATTTTGTGATAGAAAGATGTCGCTCTACCTGATGATTGATCTTTTGACTACTATTATTTTTACGATGGCACTCCTCGGGATGTGGACTTTATTTTTCGTAAGGATTTTTACAAAAGAAGATTAATTGTAATTTTTCTTTAAAGTATTTTTTTCTACGATAAACTTGTATTGATATTTATATTGAAAATATTAATGTTATTCACATCATATATTTGTTTAGTTTATGATTTGAATATTACAACGTCTTTTGTATTTTATGATAGTATGACGAATTTGCAAAACCTCGAGTTTGTTGCCCTTGACATCTCTGGGAAGAATTATTTATCTTGGCAACTAGACGCAGAAATTCATCTAAAAGCAAAAGGTTTGGGTGACACTATTGTCGACCCAAAAACCACAACGGGTGCAGGTGATGCCACTGATACGGTAAAAACCACAAGCGCTCAGGATAAGGCAAGAGCTTTGATAGTTCTTCGCCACCACATTCATGCGGATCTGAGGGATGAATACTTGAATGAACAAGATCCCGCTGAATTGTGGAAAAATCTGAAAGATCGATTTGACCACTTGACAACTGTTATCCTCCCTAAGGCAAGGTATGAATGGATGCATTTAAGATTACAGGATTTTAAATCCGTAACTGAATATAACTTGGCTGTTCATAAGGTGACTGCCACACTGAAATTGTGTGGAGAAACAGTCACCGAAGACAGTATGCTGGAGAAAATATTCAGCACTTTTCATCCATCAAATATGATATTGCAACAACAATATAGGGAGAGGAGATTTAAAAAGCATTCAGAGTTAATCTCTTGTTTGTTATTGGCTGAACAAAACAATGAATTGTTGATGAAAAACCACGAATCCCGACCGACTGGTTCTACTGCAATCCCTGAAGCGAATGTAGTCAAAGGTAATAATGATAATAGTCGAAGCAATGATCGTGGACATGGTCGTGGTGGACATCGCGGTCGTGGACGTGGCCGTGGTCAAGGTCGTGGTCAAGGCCGTGGACGTGGCCGAGGAAATTACGGTGGTGGTTATCAGCATTTCCGTAGTGGTTATCATATCAATCGTGGCGGTCATCAGAATTTTCCCCAGAAGAGAAAAAATTACGAAAATAATGATGAGAAGAGGCACATTGAACAAAAGAACAACGATGAGCAATGCTATCGTTGCGGTGGTTCGGGCCATTGGTCACGTAACTGTCGCACGCCCAAACATTTGGTTGAATTATATCGGCAAAGTAAGGGCAAAGAAAAGATAATTGAAACGAATTTTGTTCAAAGTGATTTGGCCTCTGCTTCTGGGACAAAAGATGAAAATGCACATTTCGAAACTACGGATTTCTAGTTTTTCCTGAAGAAAATTAATCTACTATGTATTATTATTGTGTGCTTTATTGTTATGTGTATTGTATGGTTTATTATTGTGTGATTTGTTATATATCGTTTGGAGTGTTTTATTAAGTTATATGTTTTCTTGTGATATATCCGTTTATTTTAATGATGATTATTATGTGTTTGTTTATAAATGAATTTCTCTGATGGAAACGAACATGTGCAATGGAGAATTATGTCTTGCAGACTGTGCAACGACTCATACGATTCTGAAGAATAAGAAATATTTCGATCATCTTGAAATGAAAGAAACAAGTGTTATTACAATATCGGGTAGCACAAATATAATTGAAGGCTCCGGAAGAGCCAACATTTTACTACCCAGAGGAACAAGGCTGATAATTGAAAACGCATTATATTCTCCTAAGTCTCAAAGAAATTTATTGAGCTTTAAAGCTATTCGACATAATGGATATCATGTTGAGACTTTAGAAAAGGCAGATGTTGAATATTTGCACATTACAAAGGGGGTTTCTAATGATAAAAGAATTATGGAAACATTACCTTCCTTTGACTCTGGGTTGTATTACACATATCTTAGAACGATCGAGTCGTATGCTACCGTAAACCAGAAGTTTACTAATGACAGTACATTTAATGTTTGGCATGACCGGTTGGGCCATCCCGGTGCAATTATGATGCGGAAAATAATTGAGCATTCACGTGGGCATTTAATGAAGAACCAGAGGATTCTTCAAAATAATGAATTATCATGTGTCGCATGCTCTAAAGGGAAGTTAATTATTCGGCCATCACCAGCGAAAATAAAGAATGAATCCATAACATTTTTGGATATATGGTGATATTTGCGGACCGATACATCCGTCATGTGGACCATTTAGGTATTTCATGGTATTAATTGATGCATCGACTAGATGGTCTCATGTATGTTTGTTATCAACACGCAACATGGCGTTTGCGAGATTGCTTGCACAAATGATCCGACTAAGAGCACATTTTCCAGATTATCCGATAAAGAAAATACGCCTTGATAATGCTGCTGAATTTACTTCCAAGGCATTTAATGATTATTGTATGTCTATCGGAATTGATGTTGATCATCTCGTGCCACATGTTCATACGCAAAACGGTCTTGCAGAATCGTTGATGAAGCGCTTGCAATTAATTGCAAGACCATTATTGATGAAGTCGAATCTTCCCTCGTCTTGCTGGGGACATGCTATATTGCATGCAGCAACAATAATCCGCATCAGGCCAACAAGTTATAATGATGTCTCCCCATTACAAATGGTTCATGGTCAGGAACCAGATATTTCCCATCTAAGAATTTTTGGATGTGCAGTATATGTTCCAGTTGCTCCACCACAACGAACAAAGATGGGACCTCAAAGGAGGTTGGGAATATATGTCGGATATGAATCTCCATCAATAATAAAGTATTTGGAACCTCTAACTGGAGATTTATTTACGGCCAGATTTGCCGACTGTCATTTTGATGAATTGAATTTTCCGACATTAGGGGGAGAAAAGAAACAGCTGGAGAGAAATGTTAGTTGGAATGAATTATCGCTAAATCATTATGATCCTCGAACTAAAGAATGTGCACTAGAAGGTCAAAAGATAATTCATTTACAGAGTTTAGCTAATCAACTGCCAGAAAGTTTTACTGACCTTAAAAGAGTGACAAAGTCACATATACCAGCTGTTAATGCTCCTGCAAAAATAAATGTTCCTGCAGAACATATTATCGAGCCTAAGCCACAGCTAAAGCGTGGTAGGCCCTCGGGTTCCAAAGATAAAAATCCTCGGAAAAGAAAAGGAGCAAAGAATAATAAGAATGGTCCAACCAAGGATTTATCGACTAGAGAAGAGTCGATGGGCAATGAGAATGAAACTCATGTACCTGAACGTTCAGAAAATAATGATAATGAAGAGATCTCGATAAACTATGCCCAAAATGGAATTAGATGGAACCGAGACGAAGTCAACGTTGACGATAAATTCTCATTTAACGTAGCGCTACATGAAATGAATGAGATTAATGAGAATGAGGATCATGAACCAAAGTCTGTACAAGAATGCAGACAAAGAAATGATTGGCCAAAATGGAAAGATGCAATCGAGGCCGAATTGAAATCACTTGAGAAACGAAAAGTTTTCGGACCTGTAGTCCGTATACCAGAAAATGTAAAGCCGGTTGGATATAAATGGGTTTTAATTAGAAAGAGGAATGAAAACGACGAAATTGTAAGATACAAAGCACGGCTTGTTGCGCAAGGTTTTTCGCAACGACCAGGTATTGATTATGAGGAGACGTATTCTCCTGTGGCGGATGCAACTACTTTTCGTTATATAGTGAGTCTGGCAGTAAGAGAAGGTCTCGATATGCGTCTTATGGATGTTGTCACTGCTTATCTATATGGAACACTTGACAGTGATATATATATGAAGCTTCCCGAGGGATTTCAGTTGCCTGAAAATTCAGGGCCCAGAAACGAGTACTCAGTTAAGTTGGATAAATCGCTTTATGGATTAAAGCAATCTGGGCGAATGTGGTATAATCGTCTAAGTGAATTTTTAGTAAAAGAAGGGTATCGGAATGATCAAACTTGTCCCTGCATATTTCTGAGAAGATGTAAAAATGAGTTTGTCATTATAGCAGTCTATGTTGATGATATCAATATAATTGGAACTCCTGAAGAGTTGACCAAAGCTGTTGATTGTTTGAAAAGGGAGTTTGAAATGAAAGATCTCGGAAAAACAAAATTTTGTCTTGGACTTCAAATTGAATATTTGAAAAGTGGAATATTTGTACATCAAGAGACTTATACGAAAAAGGTATTGAAGAGATTTTACATGGATGAATCTCATCCACTAGATACTCCAATGATTGTTAGATCTTTAGACGTAAATAAAGATCCCTTCAGAACACGCGAAAATGATGAAGTGCTACTTGGTCCTGAAGTACCATATCTTAGTGCTATTCGACCTGATATAGCGTTCGCTGTAAACTTATTGGTAAGATATAGTTCTTCGCCGACTCGTAGACACTGGAATGGAGTTAAACGGATTTTTCGATACCTTAAAGGAACATCTGATATGGGATTGTTCTATTCTAATGAGTCGAACGCAAATTTAGTTGGGTATGCAGATGCTGGCTATTTGTCTGACCCACATAATGCTCGATCGCAAACAGGTTATTTATTCACATATGGTGGAACCGCTATTTCATGGCGGTCAGTGAAACAAACTTTAACAGCTACTTCATCTAACCATGCGGAGATTCTCGCTATTCATGAAGCTAGCCGAGAATGTGTTTGGTTGCGATCGATAATTGAGCATATCCAACAGACTTGTGGATTGTTTTATCATAAATTACTTCCAACGATCTTATATGAAGATAATGCGGCATGTATTGCCCAATTAAAGGAAGTATATATTAAAGGGGATAGAACAAAGCATATTTCACCGAAATTTTTCTTCACCCATGATTTGGAGAAAATTGGTGATATTGATGTTCAACAAGTGCGATCAAGTGAAAATCTTGCAGATTTATTTACGAAAGCACTTCCCCCAATTATTTTCAGGAAATTGGTATATTCAATTGGAGTTCGAAGACTCCGAGATTTATAATGATGTTATCATCAGGGGGAGAAAATACGCATTGCACTCTTTTTTTCCTTCACTGTGGTTTTTCCCATGTGGTTTTCCCAATAAGGTTTTTAATGAGGCAACAAATGAAAGCGTATCAAAAGGAATTGTACACTCTTTTTCCTTCACTAGGTTTTTGTCCCACTGGGTTTTTCCTAATAAGGTTTTAACGAGGCAAATTCTTTGAAAAACATCCAAGGGGGAGTATTATGAAATAATAATAATAATGTGTGGATGTTTTTAGATTGTTGATAAGATAAGATATGTTTTGATTGGTTTTGATAAGATTTGAGATAAGATAAAGATGTAAATATTAGGTGAAATAGTAGAAGTTTTTCTACTATAAATAGACCGATGTATTTGTATTGAATGATATCGAAAACATTATTATCTCTCTACAATCCCGTTTTATATTTCTGTTCTTCTCCAAATATAATAGTTTTATAACAAATATTTATTTTTTAATAAAGCTCAAGGGAAAATTGCAAAGGATATCGTAAGATGACGTTTTGATGACATCATATGATTGGATCAATTGACGTAGGAGTTCCGTGAGGATTCCAAACACCTCCGTGGGTTATGACGCGTCGTGTTTAGACAGCAGCCACACAACGTTGCCTAAATATTGCAATTTTATTTATTTATTTTTTCCAGAAAGTATCTTAAGATGTAATGATACGAGTGGTCTCGTGTCCTTGTTAATAGCAAAATGGAAAAAAGGAAAAGAAAAATAGTTTTCCCACTAATCGCAATTATGGAAATATTTAATGCGTGCAGGTTGTTGAAAGTCAACCGCCACGTGTCAATTAGGTTTTCCTTTAGAGCCTTCGCGGCGTGTGACGTCCACGAATTCAATCACACACGCCTGCGTTGCGTTGATCGCTTGAGTGAACGGATAAATAAAAGCCCACTTCGCTACCGCGTTCACTCGTTCTACCACGAAAATCTTCCCGCAAAAAAATCTGAATAAACCGCCCGATTATTCTCTCTCTATAAATAAAGGAAGAAAAAAATTAGCAGCCGCCTTTCTTGATAATCGGAATTCAATCCTAGGATTTCCGCTGATATTTCATCCTGCGTATGATCTGCGAAGATGGTAGTTGAAGCTGAGTTGGTTGTTCAAAGCACCATCCTCCCCTGTTCTCAACTTGTGAGTTTTACTTCTCGCTCTTTCCTCTTCTCTGAAACCTCTTTTTTCCCCATATATTGTAGGTTTTTGAATTTCGTTGCTCTTTGATTGTGTTCCCCTTCAGAAACTGTTGTCGGTGTAAGTTTCTGCGTGTGACACTGCAAATTGGGGGTTTAGGTCTTGCGTTGTGGTAGTTAATATTCGGATTGTAGGCGCATCGCCCTTGATTGAACCAACTGAAACACATAATCATATGGTTTGCAGGATGAGGATGAATTTTGGGTTCCCCTGTCTGAGATGGTCTTTATTTGATAATTCAATTATTAGTACTAAATTTAGGAAGAGTAATAAATATGTGGTTCCTAATTATTTCCTGAGCATATATGATCGATATAAAAAGCAAGGGAATCAAGTATATACCTTATCAAGTAGTTTTATCCTAGATTCTTTAGTGGATAATCCATCATCTCCAAGTAACTCTCCCCACCTTTTTGCCCGAAAGTAGTTGTCTCATCTTGTTTATCCATGGACCAATAATTGAGCCTAATTGAGCATAAATTCCCAGAGATATTATATAGCTTCAAATAATTGAGCTGCAGACAGTCCCAGAGAGGGGAAAGTAAGAACCACTAAAGAAAAGAAAAAAAGACAAAGTCCTAGCCTAAAGGCAGAAAAGAAAATAGAAAAGATCTTAGCTTTCTCTATTTCTAGTCATTCCCAGCAACTCATAGATGTTGATATTTAAGGTTTGCCAACATTAAGCCAACATTGTTTTCCGCAACACAGCTTTCTTTGTGAACTTATGCTCTGATTTCATAATGGGATTTAGTGCTACTTGATTTATGTCTTACTTGATTTATATCTTACTTTTGAAACCTGTGTTTTAACTGGTTTTATGTAATATTCCAACTGGTAGGGTATCAAATCCTCAGAAGTTAATGCCGTGGGATATCTCCCCAACATTCGTTCGGGCAGTTTTGCTGATATCGGTCCACGAAGGTCCATGGAAGACGAGCACATAAAGATTGATGATCTCTCCTCAAATTTAAGATCGCTCATCACTTTCCCCGAGCCAAGTGCCATTTATGCGGTCAGTGCTTTCTTGATATTTTATTCTGACAAAAAGTCTCAAGTCATCTCCAACTGATCTTAATTTATGATCGTGTAGATATTCGATGGCCACGGGGGACCCGACGCATCAGCCTACCTCAGAGGAAACGCGATCAGATTCCTGTTTGAAGATGCTAATTTCCCTCAAGCTTCCGAAGTTGACGAGGCCTTTCTTGTAGAGGCTGAGAATTCTCTGAAGAAAGGGTTTCTTCTTGCCGACATGGCCATGGCCGATGACAGCAGCGTGAGCAGTTTTTCTGGAACAACCGCATTGGCAGCTCTCGTCATTGGAAGGTGAATTTACCCTTCCATTTTTTCACGTTGCTGGAAATATAAAAAGTAAACTAAAACATGATACACTCCCCTAAAACTTAAGCGTATATGATAAGTAGTCATTTAACATGGTATCAGAGCTCAGTGACCAAAGAAGTCTTGTATGAATACCCACAACCACACATGTAAGAAAATTACACGTCTAGGGCTAAATAATAAAGAAATCAGCCCAGACGTGAGGGGCGTAGTTGGAAATATAATACCTAATAATAAGATTAGAATATGATACTCCCTTCATGCTTAAGCTTTTCGGTAAAGTAGTCATTCAATAAACTCTCACACTATTTATCTATCTATGATGACATTTTTCATCTATCTTTAATCAAATCCAGGCTCCTAATGGTGGCCAACGCCGGAGACTGCAGAGCGGTCCTCTGCCGGAGAGGCGAGGCAATAGAAATGTCCCAAGACCACAGACCCTCACATCCACTAGAAAGGAAACGCGTCGAAGAACTCGGCGGCTTCATAGACGACGGATACCTCAACGGCGTCATCTCCGTCACCCGTGCCCTCGGGGACTGGGACATGAAGCTTCCCCGAGGGTCCCATTCCCCTCTCACGGCCGAGCCCGAGCTGAGGCACATAACTTTAACTGAGGAAGACGAGTTCCTCGTGATGGGGTGCGATGGAATATGGGACGTTATTTCGAGCCAGCAAGCGGTGAGCCTCGTGCGTCGAGGCCTGAGGAGGCACAACGATCCCGAGCGGTGCGCGAGGGACCTCGTGATGGAGGCCCTGAGGTGTAATACCTCGGATAATCTTACGGTGATTGTTGTTTGTTTTGGTTCGGTTGTGGAGACTGCTTCTGCGGTGGGGGGCGGTGGTGAGAGGAGGAGGCTCAAGTACTGCAGCTTCTCTGCGGAGGCTCTGTGCAGCCTGAGGAGTTTCTTGGAGGGGAATTGATGGCGGCGGCCGTTGGCGCCTTTTTTGTACGCGCGGTGGTGGTGTTTGCATGTTTTGCTGTTTCTGCGTCTCTTTTGTCTCTGGTTGGGGAGATGTGGTGGATGTGTACATAAGTGATTGATTGGTCGGTGGATGATGAGAGATCGACTGTTTTACTACTAGTGATACTGTGTAATAATAATGCACGAGGTAATCCGTACAGCGGTAATAAGATTTTGGGGTTTCTTTCTTATTTACTTTTCGTCGTTGTCATTTCTTTCTGCGTATGGCCAGGCCCAGGCATATGGGCCAGTAACGGGCCGTGTTGGGCCCTCTGTAGAATCTAACGTGTATATGCACTATATAAATTGTATAATCCCGTCAATAATCACATAATATTTAAAATTTTAATTTTAATTTTTTTTGAAAAAAAAAAAATAAAAAATATTCTTACATTAGTAATGACAACAGTCTTGGCCGTAGGCAGGTAAGTAGGGTCATGGTCATGATTTACTTTTCAAAGTTGACAAGACAGATGCTACCAAAGAAAAGTTCAAATAGCCTTTTGTGCTTTCTCTATTTTCCAATTCAATTCAATCTCAAAATAAAATATCTAGCAGGACCAGGTCAACCACGCAAAATCATAAAACAAAGTTGACCATTATCAATTGCCGAGAATAATTAATAAATAAATAACAATTTATCATGCTTGTGTCAGCCCATGCAATAAAATAGAATATTTTTACATCAAAGCATCTCTAGCAGCAGCAGGTTAGCTAAGATCATTGGGTTGTTAGTGAAAAGACGATTCTACCCTCTCAATCCTTTGACGTTGATGTGTGCAAAGAGGGTTTATTTCGTCCAGAGAGTGCAACAATAAATAAGAGTTGATGTGTGAATGCATACTAAACACTCCTTTATAATCTGCTGACTTGATTGCCCCAGCTCGGTCGGTTTCGTCTTCCGTTGAACATATTCTTTATTTAATTTTTTTTTTTTGCGGAAACAAATATCTGATTCCGTCTTTGTTGCCTGGATCGCATTGACCGTCTCTTCGAGATCGCTCGCTCTCGTTGCAGTTTCGTTGAAGAGAGTGGCACATCGTATCCAATTCGATTCTGATCGGCTCCGGGTCTTCAGGTTCGTTGTTTCAGCTGAATATACTTCGTGTTTTTTATGTTCGAGTGTAGCTGACGCGGCATCTCGTATCTGCTCGATTGTAATAGCTGGTCTAATTTAGGCGTTACTGATGTTAACAGCCTGTTATGTGGTTCCCAGTCATATTGATGAAATGTTTTGCTGCTACGTTTTTCTAAATTGGGAGATCTGAGATGCTGAGTGGATTTCTCTTAACTCGAACCTTGAAGTACCTAATCGGATTATTCCGCCATTTGCGTTTAGTCGATATATGATCGGACAGTCAAATTCTAGTTCTAAGAGAGTTGATTTTTAACCTGGTACTCTGTTCATCAATGCAAAAGGAAATCGCTTTTAGAATTTTGTTTATTTGTAGGCTGTAGTTTTTTGGAAAGTTTTCTGCTGCTAGAGGCTGCATAGTGTAAAATCTTTGCTCGAGGAGGACAGATTTTCGGAAGAAGCAGTTATGAGTTGTTTTGGCTGTTGCGGAGAAGATGAGATTGGTAAACATGCTGATGGCGGAGGCCATTACCCAGTAAAGTATCCTACTGGTAATTTTTGCACATGAAATCTGCTTGTTTAATGTTTACACAAGATCATCTCTTTTAATTAACCTATCATTCGTGCCTTAATGCTGCTCATTGTTTCTTTTTTGTTCTGAATAATGAAGTGGTTCTTTTGGGCAGGGAACGATGGAGGTTATCATACTACAGAAGCTGCATCAAAAGCTCAGGCTGTGAAAATCCAACCTATCGAAGTTCCTTCAATTCCAGTTGACGAACTTAAGGAAATCACTGACAACTTCGGCAATAATTCCTTAATAGGAGAAGGCTCATATGGAAGAGTGTACTACGGTGTCCTTAAGAACGGTCAAGCTGCAGCCATTAAGAAGTTGGATGCAAGCAAGCAGCCAGATGACGAGTTTTTAGCACAGGTTTGCTTTTCTCATGGCAACATTTTTCAGTCTTTATTTTCGGTAAAGACATTGGAAACATATACCCTTTTGGTATTCCAGGTGTCTATGGTCTCGAGGCTGAAGCACGAGAATTGCGTGGAACTACTTGGTTACTGTGTTGATGGAAACCAACGGGTTCTCACCTATGAATTCGCATCTAATGGATCCCTTCACGATATCCTCCATGGTATGGGATCTTGAGCTAATTTTCCTCATAGTGACATTCTATATGCATAATAGCACATTATTAGCTACCTTGCATGCTCTGCTCTAGTTATTTCTTTCATTCTTCATCAGAAAATGCAGTAATTTACTGCTTAAGCGTGTTTTCTTTTCATCCAATATAGCATACTCTATATGTTCCATTTCTGTAATCGATGGATTAAGCTGTATGCATATTTCCTGAAGGAAAAGACCAATAAAGGAAGCCAAAAATTAATATGCTAGAAAGAAAAAAGAATCACAAGTTCTTTTTCAGGACGGAAAGGTGTCAAAGGAGCACAACCGGGCCCACTTCTCTCCTGGGCACAGCGTGTTAAGATTGCATTCGGTGCTGCGAAGGGCCTTGAGTACCTTCACGAGAAAGCAGAGCCTCGTATAATCCACCGCGATATTAAGTCAAGCAACGTACTAATCTTCGACGATGACGTGGCGAAGATCGCAGACTTCGACTTATCGAATCAAGCCCCCGATATGGCTGCACGGCTTCACTCCACCCGCGTCCTCGGAACTTTCGGATATCATGCTCCCGAGTAAGATAACTTTTTTTGTTATTATTCCTAAACAGATGTTTCCTTTTATGATCATTGAAAGATTATTATCTTTTTCTTTTTGCAGGTATGCAATGACTGGTCAATTAAACTCCAAGAGTGATGTGTATAGCTTCGGTGTCGTCCTTCTAGAACTCCTCACGGGTCGGAAACCCGTTGACCACACGCTGCCTCGCGGGCAGCAAAGCTTAGTAACATGGGTACTATATACTTGAAAAATGTTTTATCATTTCTTTCGAGTTACTTGTGATTGATTTCTTGATTCCAAATATGCATCATCAGGCTACTCCGAAACTGAGTGAGGACAAGGTGAAACAGTGCATTGACGGTAGATTAGGTAGCGAGTACCCTCCGAAAGCTGTGGCTAAGGTAATTAATTATAGAACAAATTTTACATAGGGGATTTGCATATTCTTGTTTTTGTTCTGAGATTGGATAGAAAGAAGATGCCATGTAATAATGTAATGGAAGCAAGATGTGCCCACTTAACTTATAATTGAACCTCGTGAACAATTGCAGATGGCTGCTGTTGCTGCATTGTGTGTGCAGTACGAAGCTGATTTTCGCCCAAACATGAGCATCGTAGTGAAAGCACTTCAGCCTCTCTTGCATGCTCGCCCGGGGCACCCTGGTGGTGAACACTCTTAAATCCTTCCCTCTACTAAGGTCGTTGAAATTATGTTGGTATGTTTATTTGTATCGATTAAAAACTAAGATAAGATACGTTGACCTATTATCATATTTAATATCTTATTGTGTAATTCAAACAGATTATAATTCATAGGTGATGTCATCCATTTTCATAATGTCACAAGTCATTTGTTCGCCATGTATAAATGCAATCCAATCTCAGAGGTGTACAGATATTGCGTGTAAATATGACTTCATAGTAAATTACATTTCACCCCAAATATGAGACACTTTTGTCCTCAATGGCTATCCATTCATATTCTATATAATTGACTAAGAAGACTATCTTATCTGTTAGATGTATGGCTAAGCAACAATTCATATTATATAATATTAACCAACAGCATATTAATACAGCTCAAACATACAGATGATATTCATCACTGATCCATCGGTTGCTTCACCTCAAAAGAAAGATTTACTTGCAGCAGCCAACAATAAAAAACGAATCGAAAAGGAAAAAAAAAAAAAGAATCCTACCATCACTTTCCATCACGGGTCTTTCGAAGCAAAATCAATGCCTCCGTTCACTTGAATGCGTACTTCGATAAGTAATCGTTTACCTCAGCTGCAATTTCATACGCACCTTCCACGCATCTGCCCAAGGCTACGCCCGATACGTAGTTGCCCCCGAGAATGAGGCCACCGAATCCTCCGCTGCTCAATGCTGCTCGGGCACTATCCAACACGTCGAGGTGGCCAATCGTAAACTGTGGAATGGCTTGTGGCCACACGCGTACGCCCAGAGCGAGTGGGTCCGGTGCATCGGTGTTTATGAGCATCTTTCTGAGGTCACGGTCCACTGATTCCACAAGTTGGCTCTCGGTCTGGTTCGTCACACAACACTTGTTAGAACAATTTTCCATGGCACGTAATAAATATGGAACACGAAGATCTTGCATTACTGTGTAGTAGAGAACCATTAACATGAATTACATACAATATAGGATATTTGAATGTGGTCATTTTGCCATCACTACACCGGGACTCTTAAAGTTGAAATATTTTATATGTTAACTTGCATTCACCAAATTTCCACATTATACTTTTGGAAATAGCACTAACTAAAAAGCTTGTACCTTTGACACGATTCCAGGATTTGTTGCTCCCCCGATGTAATTCAATAGAAGAACCCTTCCAGGGGGGGCGCGATTGGGAAAAAGTGATGAGCTGTATATAGTCCCTGCGTGATCAAACTTACTACATGATCGATGTAATTTATTAATCGTGCCACTTCGAATAAAAAGCTACATCCAAGAAGGCAAAACGAGGCATTAGTCTTATTTAAAGTTATGTTATACAGATAGTGTTAAAAGATTTTTCAAAGAAAGAACTTACCCAAGGTTTCCACCCCCTGGGAACGAGGATGCAACTGACCGAACCCCTTCAGTTCACCATCGATTAAACACTCCTTACGAATAGCTTCTCTTGGATAAGATATGGTCACTGCAGCTACAGGTGGATAATAGAACTTTGACAATGCATCTGCTGCAACAGCCTGCAAAATCCATTTATTAGACAGTAGCTCATTACAAGGAAAGTTCCTATTGATGAAATGTTTCCTACACATGTACTAAAAAGGTAGGATATAAGCAGAAAACATACCGAAAGAGGGCGCAATATCATGCTAGCAACGTAAGATGGTACAGTTACTATGACACTTCTAGTTTGCACCGATGCCGTGCCATCGGGGGTTTCATAAACTAAGGAGTATCCTCCGTTATGCAACTTACTGATGGCTTTCAGTTTCCATGACAACTTGACTTTGCTGCCTAAGCTGAAAGCAAGAACCACAAATGAGATGACAGAAAGGTACTCTCCACTGTCACATCACAGTAATACTTCATTGCCGAAAAGAGTTCCATTTTTCCACAATTAACTATTTCCAGATTTGGGGACTAAAGAATGGAAACTTTCATATATCTTCGAAGATATCAAAATTTGTTAGTTCCACACAAGTATTCCCTCAACCCAGAATTGAAAAATATTTATTTAACTGACATTCTCTGCTTATAGCAAAACATCTGCAAGTTTTTGGCCTTTTTCATTGTTTACAGGTACAAGGGATACTTTCCATTCATTAAATATTAAATTCCATGGTGGCTATGTATCAAGATAAAATAGTGCCAAATATCACCTTGCCCAGAGAAATAGAAAAGCATTGCATGAGTGGAATATAAATGATAAGTTCTCTATTCCATGAGCTTATGTGTATCAAGCAAAACGGAGAAAGAAGTACCTTGACGAAATTGCATTAGGCAACATTGTCAAACCCTTTCTGAATGATCCAACTGTTTGGCCTTTTGGCGTGGGCAAGCGCCTGAAGATGTACTCAATAAACTATCGGAATATTCTTGCACAATAACAACATAAACAGAAACAAGGCACGAATGTATGCATGTCATTACGGATCTCTAGGGGCTTTAGGACTATTAGATTTCTCCCGGATTGCTTTAAATGTTCCCCCGATGATGCTACCACCATTTTGCTCGAGTTTCCACACTTTCCCAAATGCTGCTTTCATGCTCAGTTTTGATGGATCACCAGCATAAACTCCTGCACATTAAAAAGGTATGAACCATCACATAACATACATATAACTCTGCTATTCATTCTAATGATAATAAAACCAGGTGTTTCTCACACAAAGTAGCCCTATCAAGATGCATAGACAACACACCCAACATCAAATTTGTAATGCATCATTTTAGTTTTCCCTTTCACAGTCAAGGAAATTCACCACAGTTCATAGTGGTGGCAACAAAAAGATGTAAAATAAAGAGGTACAGAGGATTCTACCAGAGCAGAATGGTTCAATCAAGCGTTCGAATACTTCACTTCCTAAGTTGCGCCTCACAAACTCTTCCACAGATTCCTCGTGACCCTGTCATGATTGAAGCTTTGAGAAGAAATCGCTTGTGGTCATCACTATAAACGTCCGTAGAAAGGAAGCTATTAGAATGAAAGAAAGAGTACAAACTGGAGGAGACGGGCGAAGACCTATAGCACCGAAGCCAGCTCTGAGTTTCCCAGGGATGCTCATGAGATCAAAGAAAGGAAGGTCGGTGGGCTTCGAGGGCACCGGCCTGAGCTTCCCGTTCCACAGGACGAATCGAGGCGCGTTTGGGTCTCCGAGCACCAATTCGTCCTTCAAGCCGCTGTCCACCGCCATGGTGAGGATTGGATCGGACGGCTGGAAGCTGTTGGGACCTTCTTCCCAGAGGTATCCGTCCCTCTCCACGGTGGTGATGTTCCCTCCGACGCGCTCTCTGGCCTCCGTCACCATCACGTTGGTGATTCGGTGCTTGGTGGCTAGGGCCTGCGCCGTGCACAGCCCGCTGATGCCGCCCCCCACAATTACGCAGTCCAGCAGTTCCTCGTCTCCGCCGCTGCTGCGGCTTCCTTGATAACTACTGCCGACTGGCGCAGGCCCCTCCGCGATCGAACATCGAGTTCGAATCCTGCGGCGGCTGCTGATTCTCAGTCGACTACGTGGGAATGATGACGGCGACGGAGATAGCAAAGGTTTGCCGTAACGGTGGAAATCAATGATGCAATGTTGGGTGCTCAAGCTACCCATTTGTTGCGTTCCTCCGGTGTTGTTTTCCCTGTAAGGTAACGCGAAGCAGAGCACTTATCTACATAGATGATTTTACGGGGCGGATTTGAGCTACCCATTTCTGTTACGGGTCGATTTTATGATCCGGATCGGAATACCAGATTTTGATAATAAAAAGTAAATTAAATTCCAACTCATCGATCCATGTAACGGACGCTCCACACGGGCTAATTTAACAAAAGGGATTAGTTTCTTATAGAATTAAAAAAAAGGGAGCGACTTTTCTTTTTTAGATAAAAGGAACTCACTTAATTAAATAAGTAATTAATCAATATATCCACTTAATTAATAATATTTTAATAGTTTAAATTAGATTTTCGTTTTTAGGTTTTAGAAGGCAGATTTCGTCGCTTTTTTCTTTGTCATTTCTCTTGAAATCATCTTCAAATTAGCACATATCTTACCCGATTTTCTGAAAAATTAATACAAATTCGCATGGGTCTTGAGTTTTCGTTATGATTAAAGGTAGATTTAGGCGAAATAATTGAAAATATTAAAGATACACTCGAAATCGAATAAGATTGACAGACCTATTCGAATTCGAATAAGTCTTATTCGAGTTCAAATAAGGCTTATTCGGATTCGAATACGCCTTATTCGAGTTCGAATAAGTCCTATTCGAGTTCGAATAAGTCCTATTCGAGTTCGAATAAGTCCTATTCGAGTTCAAATAACCCTATTCGAGTTCAAATAAACCTTTATTAGAACTCGAATAAGTCCATTTGAACTCGGATAAGCGTTATTAGAACCCAAAAGACCATGATTCGAATTCAAATAAGAGTATAATTAATACTTGTAATTTTATGATAATAATATCAAGTCATTAATATCAAATAATAGTCAATGAAATACTATAATTAGTTATGACAATGTTTAATGAAGATGTTTAATGAGTTGGGTAAATGTAATGAAAATTTAAATGAGTTTTGTGTGAGTTGCTATAATGTTACAACTTGTATTTAAGTGAATTACTATAATATTATATCTAAACATGTGCTCTACATGATGGCAACTAAAATGAGTTGTGTCAATGTGATATACAAACTTCGATGAACTTATTGAATAATGTTTATTAATTATATTGTGATACACAAAACTTTCATAAGCTTCTTCGTATAATGTTCATCTTGAATCGAGTTTAATCTTTATCTTGAGTTAAAATTGATTATTCGGGTTCGGGTTCAAATAAGCCCTATTCGGGTTCAAATAAGGTTATTCGGATCCGAATAAGCGTATTCGAACTCGAATAACCTTTATTTGAATAATGTTTATTAATTATATTGTGATACACAAAACTTTCATAAGCTTCTTCGTATAATGTTCATCTTGAATCGAGTTTAATCTTTATCTTGAGTTAAAATTGATTATTCGGGTTCGGGTTCAAATAAGCCCTATTCGGGTTCAAATAAGCCCTATTCGGGTTCAAATAAGGTTATTCGAGTTCGAATAAGCGTATTCGAACTCGAATAACCTTTATTTGAATAATGTTTATTAATTATATTGTGATACACAAAACTTTCATAAGCTTCTTCGTATCATGTTCATCTTGAATCGAGTTTAATCTTTATCTTGAGTTAAAATTGATTATTCGGGTTCGGGTTCAAATAAGCCCTATTCGGGTTCAAATAAGGTTATTCGGATCCGAATAAGGGTTATTCGAGTTCGAATAAGCGTATTCGAACTCGAATAACCTGTATTCGAACTCAAATAACCTTATTCGAACTCGAATAACTCTTATTCGGGTTCAAATAACCCAGATTATTCGAACTCGAATAAGGGTTATTCGAAATCGAATATATCTTATTCGAACCCGAATAAAGCTTATTCGAATTCGAATAAGACTTAACTGAAACGACGAATTCATTTAAGTGACTAAACTAATATTAATGACTTTTTACTCGAGGGTATTTTTGACTTTTTCCATACAATTCCTCCACCTTAAATAAAATATGTTTCGATCTCTTTTATCAAAATATCCCCTCCACGCAGCTTTAGACGGAGTCGCACACAAAGCCGAGAGCGAGTGGAGGGAAATACGATAAGCCGAAGCTAATTGAACAAACAAATACATTTCAGCTGATTCTGCGAGCATGTGAATAAGCGATTGATCCTATTCGTGCACGCTATTTTGCTAGGGATTCTGATCTTCTCTCATCAGAGTAGAATTTTTTGCGAAAAATCCACGTCTCGAGGTGTCAAATACAGAGGAACCGATATTTTCAGTATCACGGAGGGGAATGAGTGATTCAATTCACTGCATACTACGCGAGTAACCGGCGACGCACCTTTCAGGTGCCATCCATGCGCTTCAGCTTCGCTGGCGTGGATACTGTGTATGTAATCAGCGTTCGTGCAACCCACACCAACTAACGTCCTTGATCTGTCTTCAGAAAATCGTAGGATTCGTAATCTCTTCGTGCGAAGATTATGCTAAAAGCTTCGGAAATGGTTAACAGACGAGTCCAGGAGGTAAGCAGTCTATACCGTTTAGATAATTTCCACTTCCCCAGCTATCGTTTAGCTAATTTCCACTCTTGCGTCTCAAATTTGGTTTTGTCTTTTGGTTTATTGGTTGTTAATTAGCTTTCAGTTTAGTGTTAATATGTCACCTCACCTATTCCTATATCTACAAGTTCATTAAAGCTCATTATCTTGTTTCTTTATCATTTGAATGCTAGGGACCAATGAGTGCGCCTCACAGTCTTGGCAGTAGTTATAGGTATAGCAGTCAATCTAGGAAAATTTCAATAGGAATTCTGGTTGATTCTATTGCGAAAGCAGAAACGAAGGAAGCATTAAAGCAAATCGGAGGAAATGCTCCTGGCACAGGGACTTGCGTCAGGGAATGTGAAGGGTTCCCTTCACCTGGGGAAGGAAACGCGGATTTGTTGCATAAGGAGACTTCGCCCCGTGTTTACACCAGAAGACATAAGCTACGGCAACCATCTCCGGTTACAGCTCATGATGCAGAACAAGCTCCAAGTGTCCCAGCTGCAAGCACTGGACAGTTGGAGTTGAAGCAACCAGTAAAAGCGTCTGTAAATGGTGGTTCTGAATCTGACAAATGCATACGGAGGAACTTTAGAACTGATCCGTTTCCCGTTGAGGTTCTAGTGGCTGGTAATGCAAAAGCTGAAAATAATGGCACATCGTTAACCAAACCTGAGACTTCTAAGGTAAATGAACAGTTAGAGGAAGAAAATGGGAAAATAGTAACCGGTGGCCGTGACAGTTTGAGACTGAAGCTCTGGGAGATTTTAGGAAATGTGTCTTCTCCAAATAAGTGTGTCCAGGGCTCTCAATTTGATGAGTTGCAGCCACAGCAAGTGACGGATGAAGAACACAGTTCACTTAGAAAGAGGCTCCAGTTTTCAGATACAATCGAAAGTGATTCTGGAAGGCCTGATTATGGTTCAAGGTTGCCGGTGAAAGAATCTTTGCCTGTTAAAAAGGCTTCTAATGATAGTCGACATAAAAGAATTGAGGCATCAAAACCCATCTGCCCCGTCAACCAATATCCCACCGAAAGAGTGTTCTCGTTTAGAGAAGATTTCTCGGAAGCATTTGCCAAGGTCAACGATGGTTCTTTGCGTTCAAAGAGACAAAAGGTTGAAAGAGAGTGTTATGAAGTGAAGACAAATCTGCCCCAAAAGCATAAATGTACAAAGGGGAGACAGCAATCTAGTAACAATAGCAAATTAACAGCAAGGAATACTTCCATGGTGCGTAAAAGTGAAACTGAAAAGGTTGCAATTTCCAATAACAGCAGAAACAACGCATCTGTTGCAGTGCATAGTGGAGACAGCAAAAAGATTTCATCTAAGTGTCCTACAAAAATTGTTACTGAGCTCCAGAAGGATAATCCGCATCCCCCGGAAGTTCAAATTCCTGAGTTAATGAATGGGAAAGAATATATGAAAGATCCTTTAGTGAAGAACAAACGAAATTTTCGACATGATGCCCCTGCCACTATTTTTGAGGTTAAGGCACCTGGGTGTTTGCCAGACCGAACTCATGATCTGTGTCCTGCTGACCAATTAGTAAGTATCTGAACCATCCTAACCTTTAATAGGGTACAGCAACTGCAATTCGGATGCTCAAGCATTGATCTGTATCTTTGATATTCAATCGCAAAAGCTCATTACAGCTATCCCAGAATCTTTATTATATTGTTTTATGTGGTTGTTCTTTCTCGTTGAATGTGTAGGATGGTAGACGCAAGAGAAGCCATGTTGACTTTTTGAAACCTACCTTCTCCAGTGAAGATGACAGCGAAAAAGGGAACTCCATGCCTTCTGTTTATGCGACAGATTTGGAGAAAGAAGAAGACGATTCACATGTTAAAGGTTGATAAAATTAAAGCGGTTCTTCTTCCATAGAGCTGAGATTCATTTATCTGCATTGCCCTCTACAAAAATGAAGATTGTCAATTTTCATAGCATCATATACTTCGCATATAATTGTGCTTGAACATACACCTCTTCAGTTCATGGCATCATTCTACACTGTAGCAAGACTCTTATTTGGTTGAACAATGGTGACTGAAATGTCTCTACGTTGAAGCTTAATATTTTGCTGGTTATGCTTCTTCCACTTATATGCAGATTGCATGAAGTCAGAGCCATTATCGCCGGAGATACGCTTGATTAAGAAGTTTGTCAGTGGTGTTAAAAATGTTGAGAACCAGACAGTTGTTTCTTCTTGTACTCCTGGCTCCGAGACTGTGAGAGGTTTGTTTGTTCTGATGAACTAGATATTTACTCATTACTATATCAGTCATGCTCATTATCTTCTCACTCCTGATTTTCCAATTTTCATTTTTTTTTCTGCATTAAGAAACAAGGATAGACAACACTGATGAGCTTGGGACGTACATGGAACAAAATCATGAGGATGGATTGTCTCAGTATTTCTTCTTTCCCTTCTGAATGCCTAGTCATTTCTTTTAATGGTAGCTTTGACGATAATTTGTTCCGTGATTATTTGGTATGTAAAATTTAGTGCGGTGGAACTTCTACAATTGGCATTAAGTCGTATTGAAGCTAAACTGAAGTCAATGACGAACAAAAGATCTGCTGAAATTCTGCATTCAACGGCTGAGAAAATATCTTCACAGTTGCAAATGGCTAAATCCCGGATTAAGTTAGATGTGTAAGTGTTTATTAACAAGATGTCTAATATACTGAGTTTTCTGCCTCTTGAGAATGTTTCTTGTGTATTTCAGGGAAAAGCTGACTAGTTGTGGTCAACCAAAGAAGAAAATTCTGGAAACTAAATTTGAAGGTTTGTAATCGAATTAACAAAGCTTAATCATTTCAGTTCTGCCATACTTTATTTGGACCATTTGAATCCTATGGCCTCTCAACCTTTACTAGTCTTTCGCTTCAATCATTTCAAACATTTCACCTATCTGGGCAGATTATTGTCTTTTTTTCAGAATGGAGCATATCAAGGGTTTATGGTCTTTCTTCTACTGTAAAATGAAAAAAAATGGATCTTAAATGCATTACCACGCCCAATTATGGTACAAGGTGCTGATAATATTCAGTCACTGGTGTCACCTCAATGATTGTTAATGGCCCTCCCTAACTTTCTATGTTTTTTCATTTGCCAAACTGTGGTTAGTCCTCCTCTAATTTGTATCCTTTGATGAACTAATGGTTGTGCTTTTTGTCTTTCTAGAACAACGAAATCAGCTGATCAAAGTATATGAAAATTTCAAGAAAGAGTTCGATCAGCAACTGCAACGTTATGAAAGCATATTTGGAGATCTGGAAGATCACGAAATTGAGCTTAAAAGGACAGCGGAAAAATATAGTAAGATATCCTCCCAAAGATATTTATCAATTATCTTTTCCTTTCGTCAGCAAGGTTCTACGCATTAAATGAAATATATTGAATTGTACTTAGTTATAGCAAATCACAATCTCACTACTTATGGCGATACGTTGAAAAATTCTAGGAGCGGGCCACAAAAAGTTTCTGTTAGAGACGGAGCAAGAAATCAAAGTGCACCTTGATGCTTCTGAAAGCCGAATTTTAGCTGTCCACAAGGTGAGTTTCTCTAGTTGTGATCTGCAGTGCATTTTCTCCCTTCCATGATTTTTCCTCTTATACGCCATATGTGCTTATCGGGGAAAATGGTAACAATTGCCTCATGCTCATGCAATTGTGTGTGCGAATATTCATTTTTTTACTGGGTTTATTTTACCAGAATCACTTTCATGAAAAAACTTGCTGCTCATTTTTTCTCAATAATAATATTTGGTTGGTTTTTATATTGCCAGATGGGTAAGGAGAGGCTGCTGCAACTAAAATTCGCATTAGCAAAGTTTGTAGAAGATGCATTGAGCTGATGTTACGAGTATTGTAAGCCCCATTGTTTTGCTCGTAAATTCGCAAGCTATATTTGTTTCTTTAGCAAATATAGTTTTCACTAGTTTAAAAGATGCTACTGACTGAAGAAATTATGTTACTATGCCTATGCATCGTCAAGTTCAAGCAGCATTTCAATCTTCTCATAAATTACAAAAAAAATAAAAAAAAAATAAAATTCCTTTTGAAGATAAAAGCTGCTTTCAGCGATTCTCTAAGTTCACGCTGACTATGCTGATGATCAAGAATTTTAATTCAATTCGAATCCTTTTTCCTCCACTTGAGAGATACATCCATGGCCCATGAGTTTTATGGGCTTCAGACTATATTCGGCCTCACGTTTAGGATTATTCAACCATAACCCGTCACTGGAAACAATATCATATACGTATAATTTTAATACTGTATGATATTTTATAATACAAGATCATCATCATCATTCATCATGAGTAAAGAATAAAGGAAAAACAATTAAAAAGGACGGAAAAAATGTAAGAAAAGAGAGGACCTGTGCTGTGCGCGGATTGATAGCTACACGATAATAATACACGATCCTTCTTGATATTTTATTTTTCTTCCGATTTTGCCCTCGCCTAGATTTGCTTTTATCCTTTTTCCTCTGATTATCGAAGTCGGGAGAGTCATCAGCCGTCACTTCATAACTTTCGATTAAAATTAGGACAAATTATTTCCTTCTTTACCCGTTCAAAAAATGATATATACCTTCTAAAGCGCTCGCATCTCCGCGGCTATCATCGATCTGCTTATCCTCGGCTCGTGCTTGCAGCTTTCAATCTCCGATCGTCGAGCTTTTCTTGTTTCACAGATTTTGAGGTAATTTTGTTCGTGTTTGCTGTTACCGATCTTGTAGGTTCTGCAAATCTTGATGAACGACGAATCGACTGAGCCGTACCTCTCGTGGAGAGAACGGTTTTTACGGGACCATCGGGCGATTCTTTTGTCTCGCCGCCTACCTTACCGCGTGTGGATGGATGGATATCTTCCTTTTGATTGTGCTGGAACAATTTTTCTTTCTGATTATCTGAATTGAGTATCCGATTTGATGAGCCTGATTGAAACTTTCTCCTTTTGATTGTAACATAAATGATTCCCTTTTTTCCTTTTTCCTCTTTTCCCTATAGTGTATTTACTTGTGATATCACTTGATTGCATTTTGTTCCCCGTACATTTCGTTGGAAAAAGAAAAAAGTTTTCTGGTGAAAAGTTCTGCATCTTGTGCGTCCGTGTTTAAGTACGGTGTTGTCGTCCGTTTCTATGCGTTCCCGCGAAAAAAGGTTACTGTTTGCGGGCAATTTAAAAGTCTGAGCTTTCTCGATCTGTTGACCGTTATGATATCAAATCTTCGCGGGCTTTTTTCTTTCCTTTTCTAAAGTAAGATTTCTGACCCGTAAGTGTGCAGGAGGTGATATTGCATGGGTCACGATGCCAGAATTGCGTAGCAGAACAAGGAGATCGAAACGGCTCGGTGATCTCCAACCTGAAGAAGACTTTCTTGAACCAGCTCAGAATAGAACCCGAAGGAGAGGAAGGGGGAGAGGCAATGCAGCTGGTGCAGTGAGAGGCCCCACCACAGCCACTCCCACCAGACCAACTGCTGCTGCTAGAGGCAGAGGGGTTAGATTGATTGACTTAGATCCCGAGCCACCGTGCGAGGTTTTGCCGCAAGCTGTCGCCGTTGGAGCTGCTGAACCGGCTTTTAACTTAGTAGAAGCAGCCAAAGACAAGGAAATTGCCATGGATGGTGGAGCAGCAGATAAAGCAATTGAAGATGGAACGAATGCGACTCCTGTTCCTGAAAAGGTATTCTATTACTACTCGGTCTTCCACATCGCGCGATTCCCGTTGGACTTAATTACAGTTTTATGTGCATTAGTGCACTATTGGTTGATTTTGTGTGTGCATTTCTGATGCAGGTGCAAGTTGGTAATTCTCCGCAGTACAAAACAGAAAAGAAGTTAGGTAAAGGTGGGTTTGGCCAAGTTTATGTTGGGAGAAGGGTGAGTGGTGGGTCTGACCGAATAGGACCTGATGCTGTCGAGGTATAGTAATAATACATGTTATTGTCATTTAGAAAAAATCTGAATGCTTGACATAATCAAAGTTTAATTTCGGAGCTTAATACCACTTTCTTTCTAGGTTGCGCTAAAATTTGAACACCGAAATAGTAAGGGTTGCAATTACGGTCCTCCATATGAATGGCAGGTTTACAAGTATGTAATCTTTTGTCTGAGATCTTTTCTTTTTCTTTTTCTTCTGCTTCCTCTCCACCCTTTTGAGATGTTCACATTTTTGTTTTTTGTTTTTTGTCTTAACTCTTTTGCTAGCGATTTGAATGGATGCTACGGAATCCCAGGGGTTCACTACAAAGGTCGCCAAGGAGATTTTTACATTTTGGTAGGATTTCAAAAAATTTCCCACTTACTTTCCTTTCAGATTTTTTAGTAGTATGTAATAATAAATATTATTTCAGGTCATGGACATGCTTGGACCCAGTCTCTGGGATGTCTGGAATCCCATGGGCCAGTCGTAAGACATTGTCTATTCTCTCTATGATCCTTCTGTTGTTCTAATGAGCTCGGCTCTGCATGGACTGCATTCATTGGAAAAGTCATTGTTATCTTCTCCTTTTTAATACTATACATTCCCTTTTTGATGATTATATTAAACAGGATGTCTCCACAAATGGTAGCTTGCATTGCAGTGGAGGCTATATCGATTCTTGAAAAGCTTCACATGAAAGGGTATGAACGTACTTGTTGCTATCATTTTGACTGATTCTACTATTAACGGATCCCGTCAATTGGATAATCCAGTCTCATACTTTGTTGGATTAAGTTGATCGTCTAACATAATTGGTTCTTTCTTTTTACTTGTCTAGATTTGTTCATGGAGATGTGAAGCCAGAGAACTTCTTACTTGGTCAGCCTGGAACTGCTGATGAGAAGAAGCTATATCTCGTTGATCTTGGTTTAGGTAAGTTGAATATTCTTCTCTTTTTCTTCAACTGTTCAGTTACTTACTTCAACTGGCATTATATAAGACTTCTTCAGAGAAGACCCATTTTACTGTAATTCCGTTTTTCGTTTTCCTATGTTTTGCTTAACCTCTTTGGTTATTGCAGCATCTAGGTGGAAAGATGCCTCATCTGGTCAGCATGTTGAGTATGATCAGAGGCCTGATATATTTAGGTTTGTGAAACTCATTTAATTTATTTTCCCATGAAACTTTGGTGTGGGCTATTGAAATCTGTTTATCGTTCTCCTCTTAACAGAGGCACAATACGTTATGCAAGTGTACATGCACACTTAGGCCGTACGGGGAGTAGAAGGGATGACCTTGAGTCACTGGCATACACCTTAATATTTCTCATAAAGGGAAGATTGCCATGGCAAGGTTATCAGGTGATTTGCGTCACCGCCTCAGTAACCTTACATATCAAATATTTTTATCTTTCACATCTCATATATTTGAATATTTTTAGGGTGACAACAAGAGTTTCTTAGTCTGTAAAAAGAAGATGGCCACTTCTCCGGAGGCAATGTGTGGTTTTTGTCCCCCTCCGTTTAAACAATTCCTTGAGACTGTTTCTAATATGAAGTTTGATGAGGAGCCGAATTATCAGAAATTGATATCCTATTTCGAAAGTCTCATCGAACCAGTCACGTCGCTGAGACCTATAAGAATAGATGGGGCTCTCAAGGTAAGATAAACGATTTGTCGGTGCAAGTGATCCATGCTTAATTTAATGATTTCTAGTAAAAACTTTATTGGTATCATATGTTGCACATTTGATTTGTGCTCAAAGAGTTCGACTTGCATGGGGATTCCACACTGCACTACTGGTGGGATGAGACAAATTATCTAGTTTGGATATATTCCTCTAATACGGTATTGCTGCAGGTTGGCCAAAAGCGTGGAAGGTTGCTTATTAATTTAGAAGAGGATGAGCAACCAAAGAAAAAGGTACGACTGGGGAGTCCTGCTACTCAGTGGATTTCAGTGTATAATGCACGCCGTCCGATGAAGCAAAGGTATGTATCGAATTCCTAAATAATATTTTGGGTTGTATGCACATATATATTCTATATGTCATGATCATATATTCTAAAGATGTATGATTTCATCTTTTAATAGTCATTCTATCAGTTAATGTCGTGTTAGATTGTCTCGACAAGAGTTCATGTTAATAATAGGTGGCTGTGAAATTTCATGCTAGACAGTAAACCTCCTAGCTTATTTTTCATAGAAGACAAAGAGATAGATGACTAAAAATGAGTTTCTTTTACTTCAATGCCAATTAATTTTATAGCTGAGACATTCTCAATGCTCAGATAGGTTTTTTATCCTGTAAGAACTGTCTTTTCACGTGAGACATGGAAAAGTTATGCACAAGCGCTGGCCTGTGTAGTCCTTTTTTCCCCTCAATTTTGAAGCCTGGTGTTGTATTTTTATTACTGTTTCTGTAAACTCGTCATGAGGATTCTATTCTGAAATTACTTTCTGCTGGATATGTAAAATATTGAGCCACAGAATATGGCAACCATTGAAGACTAATTGAAGTTAATTGTACACATGTTTTCTGCGCTCATGTGTCTGCTCACTTGAATAGCTATCTTTATTTTATCCTTTTGTCTTTTTAGCATGAATGGTGTCCTGAATTTGGTTTGCTACACCTGTGTAGTAATACCCTTTTGGTGATTTCATGCATGATGAATTCATGTTTTGTTTTGTTTGTAGATACCACTACAATGTTGCAGACTTGAGACTCCATCAACATGTCGATAAGGGCAACGAGGACGGCCTATATATTAGTTGTGTGGCATCATCAGGAAATCTTTGGGCCTTAATCATGGATGCAGGAACAGGTTTCACTTCCCAGGCATATGAGCTCTCAGAAGTTTTTCTTCATAAGGTCTTGTATCCTACAACAATTGATGTCCAATATATTGAGTCTTTGTAGTTGGATCCACTTTCATTACTCAATAATTTTATTTTTTATTTTATTTTTATTTCTGAACAGGATTGGATCATGGAACAATGGGAGAAAAACTACTACATTAGTTCCATAGCTGGTGCAGACAATGGAAGCTCACTGGTTATAATGTCTAAAGGTTCAAAAAGAACCTTCATTTCCCTGTTGTCAACATCATTGATTACATTGATGCATTAATAGCTTAAATTTTTACAACTTCAAGAGAGCCCGCTAAATTTTTTGTTTACTCTCGACTTGTTCGTATAGGGACTCCTTATACCCAACAATCGTACAAAGTTAGCGAATCTTTTCCATTCAAGTGGATTAATAAAAAATGGAAAGAAGGATTCCATGTGACCTCCATGACTACCGCCGGAAGTCGGTGGGGCGTTGTTATGTCTAGAAACTCCGGGTATTCCGAGCAGGTAGGAAAAAAAAAAAAAAAAGTGCATCTTCATTTACAATTCTACCTTCTCATGATGAAGTTTAAAGTCCCTGAAAAAGCAATTATGATTATTTGGCATTCACATCCTTAACTGGATTTAATGGTTTTTAATTATAGGTTGTGGAGCTCGATTTCCTTTACCCAAGTGAGGGGATACATCGCCGGTGGGAAAGTGGCTACAGAATAACTTCCATGGCTGCAACTTCTGATCAAGCAGCCTTCATACTTAGCATGCCCAGGCGTAAAATAGTCGATGAGACTCAGGAGACTCTTCGCACATCTGCGTTTCCTAGTGCCCACGTGAAGGTAAATATTGTGTTCTTAGCCTTTCTTGCAGTTTGTGTAGGAAACAGTTGACAAGTTTTGTTTAAGTGATACAATTGTGGGTTTTATTTCATACATACATATATATATATATAAGCTAAGGAAAAAAGTGGGTTTTATTTCAAGCTGTTCACCACATTCTTTCATGTGGTGTTTTGTTACAGGAAAAATGGTCGAAGAATCTCTACATTGCATCGATATGCTATGGTCGCACTGCTTGCTGAATGAAGTATTTATAGTATTATTACTACTATGGATAATGCTTCTGTATCTTCTCTGCCAATGGGATGCGATTATCATTGGAAATGTAAGATGGGATCAATATATATATATATATATATATAGTTAATATCTTGTTCGAGTCTCTCTCATTCATATTGCTTCTTTGGAGTGAGAAAAGTGACTTAATTACTGTATTGGCCTTTGTCGGCCATTGTTTCCTGTAATACTTTCTTCCTGAAGATTATGATGAACATTGCTGCCATAGCATCTTATTTTACTGTTTCATGTGTTTTCTTCCATGAGTCAACATAAGTAGAGTTTAATAAACTACATATGAAGGCATAAGCCCGAACTGTAAATCCAGTTGTTCGGTGGTAATGATCTGCATACATAAATAAATATATATATATATAATTTTACATGCGTACGACAAAAGAAGATCCACATTTGTATGTAATCGTAATATGTTATTAAAGAAAAGATTCTAATCAGTCAACTATGCATGATTATAGGAATAGATAAGAAAAACCATCATCGTGTATATTTTCCTTCATTAATTCAAGAGATGAGAAAAGAAAAGGGAAAAATGATATTTTTTTTTAACATCTGCACCTGAAAGTGAGCAAACGATCGAAATGCTGACATAAGCCTCACATTTGTGGCGTCGCTATTAACTCACCACCTCTCCTTACGTGTCTCTCCGTGGCAACTCGATTCTCTGCATGCAGATTTTGACAATATCGATCTCAGCCACATTCAACATTAAAAGAGACGATTATATATATATATATATATATATATATATATATATATATATATATATACAGACACACACACCATATGTAAACTCTCTAGCATGACTCCTTGTGCTGCCTCCTTTAATACGTTATATGGAGGAGATCGAAATAATGAAAAAGAAAAAGAAAATGGAAAAAGAAAAGATCAAGACTTTGCAATATTCGTATTATCGTAACCTTTCAAAAGCATCATCACATTGCATGACGTCATTATCCAGGGAAGAAATAAATTAAACCAGCAGTATTTTAGACTCTTCCCTTAATTCACCTGCTTGCTCCTCCCCCAACCACCACTCTTCCTATTATAGCTAATATATATATATATATATATATATATATATATTGTCCTCTTTGCTCTCAATATCATCGCATCATTATTGCCGCCCGTTGATGTTTATTATCCATCTCCTTGTTCATCATAAAAAATCTTTACCACCCTCCTCTCCTAAAATGACGTCATCAAAGAAACGACGTGGCACCTACCACCATCTCAGTAGCAGCGGAAACAATGGCGCTGTCAATTTCTCGGCAGAAAGAGAGGAGATTTCGAAGCTGACGAAGCTCGCAAAGTCATGGGACTTCACGTGCTCCTTCTGCTTCAAGAAATTTCCCTCCGCACAAGCCATGGGAGGGCACCAAAATGCCCACAGGAAAGAGCGATCGGAGGAGAAGAGGCTCTTCGTGAAGGATCCCATCGGCTACAGAAAGCGTGCCTTTCTTCGAACCCTCAAGAAATCAACTCAGTCGACGTCATCAGCTAATAATGATGATGATAATAATAATCCGCATGCAATGATCAATAATAATAATAATATTATTATGAGCGCCGAAACTGCCGCTGTTGTGCTGATTGCTAATGATCGCGGAAATTACGAATATACCCCTTGTGGGTCATCCTTCAGAGATGTGATCGCCATTAATGGCGCTGCAGCAAAGAACAGTAATCTCCTGGAAGAACACAACCTTGTAGAGAATAAAATTGCTGCTGGCGATAATGGAGATGATGGTGATCGTCGTCAATTCAACGGTGGAGGAGCAGTGGATTTGACTCTTAGGTTGTAGAAAATCTGAGTCCCATTATTATTACTCACTAATTGACTTAACGTTGTAGTAGTAACTGTAGTAATTAATAACAATATATTAAGTATAGTCGTAAACGTCTCTGGTCTTGTAGAGAGTAAAACAAGCTCATGTTTATTTTACATATAAGAAAAATAAGGCAGATATTTTCATGCTTTGCAATCCCTCTCATTAATTATATATTTACGAATGGTTCTCATTACACATTTACATACGTTTACACAGCATATATATAATATAATTTTTACATTTTTAATGGCATAAAACAACACTGTGCCTTGGACAAATCTTTCTTTACACAAACTGTTGAATCATAGCTCTAACTTCTTCAATGACAAGCCATGCCTTGTGCCCTCCGATCACTTCAGCTTTCATTTCTCCATCTTTCCACAGCTGCTCTCCATCACATTATTCCAATCACCATCATCATTATCATTGTTATGAAGAAGATACTATATAAAATCTTCTATCTTCCCATTAAAACTCGGATTCTGAACTAACCTGAATCGTAGGCATTTTCTTCATAGACGATGATGATGGAGATGACAAGATTTTAGAGAAAAAAATCATCGGTTAGTCTAAGCCTACAAATATATATATATATATGTCAAATTATTAAATTAGGTCACTAACTATGCAAATAAAGTACTATATTTGCAATTATGAAACTTAGAGACTAAAAACGAAAAGTTAATGACCTAATTTAATAATTTGGCCATATATATATATATATATAATATGTAGCAGCCAAAGAGCTGACGATTAATGGAAGCAGAAAAGAGGCATACAGAGATGTTTCCTCGTTTCACCAAAGCCTGCGGCACATTATTGACGTCCACACAGTAAAACTTCAACCTGCAAAAAACGCGCTCGTAAAGCATTAGAAACAAAAGTTTTTGATTGAAGAAAGATTCGGAAGCTTAAAACACCGAAGAGACTCACTTGGTATCATACTCAGCAGAGAGCTTCTCCAATTTCGGCTTCAGATATATGCACTTTCTGCACCACGCGGCCATCCTGTTTTTAATGAAGCAGCAAATCGGTGAATAATCTCGAGAATCGAAATGTTACAACACAGCAAAAATAGGATAATAAAGGAATCGCAAAACGCTGAAGGACCAATCGACTACGATGGGCTGCGAGCTTTCCTTAGCGTGCTCCAAAATCTGATCGAAGTGCTCGCAGTCGGTGACGGGCTCCATCTCTACGGCGTCGGGCTTGAACAGCTCCGGCCAGAATCCGCCGCCGTGCGTCCTAATCAGGTCTCTCTTTGCCGTCTTTCGTCTCCGTTCGTTCGATCTGCAGCTTCCGTCGAACCCTAGAGTCTCCGCTGCTGGTTTTGCCGCCAAGTGACGGTGATGAAGGGGGCCCCCACCGGCCTTGCTGTGGATTTCTCGGCATAGGGTGTGTGGATTTGGCGATAACACGGAGGACATGTTGTTACTTGCGTTTTTCGGTTCAATCGTCCGAAGATAAGATGATAAATAGGAATATTTATATTTTTGGTCCCCAATTTTTTGCATATGGGCGTTTTTTATCCTCATTTTCCGAGTTACAGTTTCAGTCCCCAATGTTGCTGATTTTAAGCATTTTTGGTCCTTCAGTTAACTTAACCGTTAAGTTAGACGGAAATACGGGTCCGGTCAGCCCGACTTTACGGGCCGATCAGATTTTCCTTTCTTTGGCCCTCAAAATTCGAGTTGGCCCGGCCCCAAATTCGGGCTGACCCGACCCGTATTTCCATCCAATTTAACGGTTTGAGGATAAAAAACGCTCAAAATCGATAATATTGAGGACTGAAACTCTAATTCGAAAAAATGAGGGACCAAAAATACCCATAGGTCAAACATTGGGGACCAAAAATGTGAAAATCCCCGATAAATATCTCTTGCAATAATCGTTTATCTTGGGTATTTTTGTCTCTTTGCTCAACTATCTGAGTTGACGTGGCAATCGGGTCGGGCGGTTTGCGGAGTCTGAACTATCCATCGGGTCAAAATAAACCGGCCCGTCAAGAAAGAAAACCTCACTAAGACCAAGAAAGAGGCCCAATACGATGAAAAGAAATAATAATTGATTCATTACATTCTTATAGTGTATGTAATGTAACAACAAGACCAAAGAGACATATCATGACTGAAAACTTGAAAATTCTCATGCTAATAATCAAGCCATGAAAATCTTAACTGAGACGAAGGAATAAAAAAGAAAAAAATATATAGGTAGAGAGAAGCCAATAAGGCAGAGCAGCTTCTGCAAATCATGCAACTATATAATATAACATCACCCAACAAAACAAAACAATCCACTCTTTTTGTCATCGGCTTCCTCCTCTTAGAAGCACTTTCTGTGGACAATAGAAGGCCCAGATTCATCATACTCCGCTTTGGCTATCCACATCTGAAAAAAAAAAAAAAAAAAAAAAACAATCAGAACACCAAACATCCATTTTTAATTTGCTCGAAAAATGGAGTCCTTCATTCGAAATTTAACACGAGGATTTAAGTTCCTATTTCGAAAAACTTACCTGCTGGAACGTGCTGAGGGACGCGAGAATCGAGCCACCGATCCACACGCTGTACTTCCTCTCGGGGGGTGCAACCACCTTAATCTTCATGCTGCTCGGAGCCAGAGCGGTGATCTCCTTGCTCATCCTATCAGCAATGCCCGAGAACATTGTGGTCCCACCGCTGAGCACAATGTTGCCATAGAGATCCTTTCTGATGTCAACATCGCACTTCATGATCGAATTGTAAGTAGTCTCGTGGATTCCCGCAGCTTCCATTCCCACGAGAGACGGCTGGAAGAGAACCTCGGGGCAACGGAACCTCTCAGCACCGATGGTAATCACCTGCCCATCGGGGAGCTCGTAGTTCTTCTCCACGGAAGAGCTCGTCTTGGAAGTTTCGAGCTCTTGCTCGTAGTCAAGGGCAATGTAGGCAAGCTTCTCCTTGATGTCCCTCACAATTTCACGCTCTGCTGTAGTGGTGAAGGAGTAGCCACGCTCGGTGAGTATCTTCATGAGGTAGTCGGTGAGGTCACGGCCTGCCAAATCGAGACGGAGGATCGCGTGGGGGAGGGCGTAGCCCTCGTAGATGGGGACCGTGTGGCTCACACCGTCACCGGAGTCAAGAACAATGCCTGATAAATCACCATAACCATAATCATCACCAGGGGGAAATTATAAGATTGGTGGGTCACTAAGTATATCGTTTTCGATTTCGGATCACTATGTTTGCAAATTGCAAAAATAGGTCACTAACTTCGTACGTCGAAACAAAAATTGGATCTCCGTTGCATTACTGGGTCACTAACTTTATGTCGATACAAAATCGGGTCACTATGCTTGATAATCGCGAAAGTAGATCAATGACTTCGTATGTCGAAAGACAATTTTTGTCGGAAAATGGACCGGAGACCCAATTTTGTTTCGACACACGAAGTTAGTGACCTACTTTGGCAATTATCAAACATAGTGATCTGAAATCGAAAACTGGTATATACATAGTGACCCAAGCTAATAATTTTGCCCCATCACCATACATAAATCAGCACGGAAGAATTGAAAATGTTGAATCATTGTCCTCACCAGTTGTACGGCCACTAGCGTAGAGGGAGAGAACGGCCTGAATGGCGACGTACATGGCGGGTGCGTTGAAGGTCTCGAACATGATTTGGGTCATCTTCTCGCGGTTGGCCTTGGGATTGAGAGGGGCTTCGGTGAGGAGAATTGGGTGCTCTTCTGGTGCCACACGGAGCTCGTTGTAGAACGTGTGGTGCCATATCTTCTCCATATCGTCCCAGTTGCTCACAATCCCGTGCTCGATGGGGTATTTCAGGGTCAAGATTCCTCTCTTGGACTGAGCCTCGTCGCCTACATAAGCATCCTTTTGGCCCATTCCCACCATCACGCCGGTGTGACGTGGACGTCCCACTATGCTGGGGAAAACGGCCCTTGGAGCATCATCTCCAGCAAATCCAGCCTGAGATTTTGTTGAGAACATCACAGAAAACAGCAAGCTTATTAGGACAACAGCATGTGAAGACATAGTGAACCAAATGAAAAGTTTGTCATGTAATCAAGAAATACAGTTTTACGGATTCATTGCAATGGCAAAGATGTATGTTACCTTGACCATTCCGGTTCCATTGTCACAAACAAGGGGCTGAATATCTTCACCTTCTGCCATCTCTTAATGTTTTCTGCGAAAGAGTAAGAAAATTTGGATTTTTCATCTTCGCTTTAGTTCAATTGGGAGATCAGAAGCATCAAAAAACACAAATCTATCTTCATCGTTTTCATGTGAATGCATGATCATGAGCTCAATGCTGCTCGATCTATAATTCCCTCCCAAAATGTATCGATCCCTCAACAAATCAATCCAAAATCACATACACAGATTCCACGAAAAAAAAAGCCTAAATTGTCCACGGATATATTTTCCCAGCTAAATATATGGACGCTGGCATTAGCTTTCCTGAGTTTCCAGACGCATTGAAATGAAAAGTTGACAAAGAAAACATTACTGGTAAGCTCAGATTCTACTTTTTACACAGCAATCTATCAAAAGTGATAAAGAAAATCAGAAACAGCTAGATCCACAAAGGACACCGGATAAATACAACGGATCGATAGATTTACGAATGATTAGTTAGCATAATCACAGATATCAACCATTATTATCCCAATCGATCGAAGCTAAACGAGATCACACCTTTGAAGCCTTGTGGAGAATAGATCGTTCGTGTTTGAGAAATTTGCCTCGCACACTCTGCTAGTAGTAGGGTGGGCTTATGCCTTGATACCCGCGTGTATTGTTTAAAAATAGAGAAATGAAGCTCAGCCTCAGCTGAAATTAAGGCGAAATGAACCTCAAATTTATGGCAAATGTAGATCGAAGCCGTTGGATCCCATGATTGGGGGATATTAGTGGATCGTGGCTCCCACGACACGTTCACATTGATGGTGGATGTAGCTGGCATATCCTTTTTATGTGGAATATTTATATATAAACAAAAAATAATTTTTAAAACAAAAGAAATAGTCGACGGAATTTCCTTCAAAATTTATCAATAAAAATTACAGAGAGGATAAAGTATTAATTCAAGAATCGTTTGGGCCAGTAACGAAGGCTCATATGTCATGTCAATTTAACTTGCGAAGAGCCACGGAAACAAGGCTATGAAAATGGGCCTTATATTTATAAAGTCGGCCCGTGAAGATAGACTAATGACCCGATCCAGAACAAATGGAAATGGGCCCTTATTTGTTAGAGGGAAATATAGGCTTGTCAATGGAGAAGGATTTCCCGTGTCCGCGAGGATCTGCCCCGGATAGGAGGGGGGTCCCCGTTATTTTATCCATGTCCCGTTTTCTGCCCCAATCCTCGGTATATTATATTATTTGATTAATTTTTTATATCTAATTTATATTATTATAATATAAATAATATTAAAATATCGTCAAAATTATATTAAAATAATATAAATAAATATTAAAATATAGTTTAAATAATATTTAAATAATTTATAGTTAAATATTCTAAATAGTATATATTTTTTAAAAATATTGTTGGGCGGGGAATTCCCGTGGGATGTGGATCCCCGGGGACGGAAATCGGGACGATTTTGTCCCTAATTGCTTCGCAAGGACCGGAACGGGGATTAGATCCTCTCTCCGTTGACATTCATAGGGAAACATTAGTGGCCGGTTTGTTTATAAGCATCAAATAAATAATATAATATTATTTATCAAACCCGTCATGAGTTATCTTACCATCTTTTAGAAGACTAGTTATAGCAAAGTCCAATTTATTTTAGCAAACCTTTTGTTAATATCGAGCTGCATTAAAGGAAACCAACCATCTCTAAAGGAGTTATTAATTATCTGTTATTCTTGGACACCAAATGGAGCCCAGATACGTAAATGAATCGAGCTCGAGCTATTTTCATAGTGCTCGAGGTCAAACCCTAACTCGTCGAACACGAGCTTTGATGATCGATTAGGTGGCACTAAGACCATTTCCAATCGAAAAACTCATTCTCAAACTCAAACTCATTCTCAAACTCAAAATGCAGCGATTCTTCTCCAACCATTAAACTCATTCTCAAACTCAAAAGATTATTTCTGTAATATTCACTTCCACATCAACTTTTACAACTTTCAATACTACCCACATATTTTACAACTTCACAAAAATAAAATACAAAAATAAATAAATTTGAGGAATAATGAAATTTATATTTACATATTTTAATATTTAATTTTTTATAATAAAATTAAATTCAGAAAATATTTAATAAATTTCTGTAGGTGTGGTCGAAATATTATTTAACTATTATGTAACATATAAATAAAATATTAAAAAATAAATATGAGATATAAAAAATTATTGGTAAAAATAAAAGTTAGTTTATTTTGACAATTTTATAATCATAGTTATTAATAGTAAGTAAGTATGTTTTCTTTTTATTTATTTATTGTTTTTTATTTGGGTGATTTAACAATTAAAAATAATAAAGGATCTTTATTGAAATTTGCAAAGTACAAACCCATTTTTTTAGTATAAACGCATATTTGAGTTTATATTAAGAAAGAAAAAGTGAAAACCTATTTTGGGTTTGAGTTTTGGATACAGTTAGGACATTTATATCTCATTTTTTAGATTTTTAGTGTACAGTTGGAGATGGTCTAAGGCCGTAGCTTAGATACTCAAAAAGAAAAAAGAAAAAAAGAAAGAAAAGAAAAAAAAAAGGAAAAACAATGAAGCCGCCTCTTATTAGAAACAAAGGTCTCATTTTTAAAGCGACGGCAATCACAGAAAGTGTTCTACAATACATCCATCAATAATCATTGAGCAAAGCGCCTACAGATTATGAAGGCAAAATCTCTCCTACTACAACAACGACGACGACTCCTCTTCTCCCTACTCCGATTCTAAAGCTTGTTGTTGTACCAGAAGACGCCCTTACTCTTACCCTCACCACCTTCATCGGCCTCCACGTACACGCACTCCTTAGCCTCCCTCCACATTGCCTTAAACACCGGTGTCCCATCGAACCTGTAGTACTCCCCCAGTATCGGCTTGATGGCCTCCGTGGCCTCCATCGCGTGGTAGTGAGGCATGGTGGAGAACAAGTGGTGGGCCACGTGGGTGTCCGTGATGTTATGAAACACGGTGTTAAGGACCCCATAGTCCCTGTCCACGGTGGCCAAAGCCCCCCTCAGCCAATCCCACTCGGCGGAGTCATAGTGAGGCAGAGAAGGGTGCGTGTGCTGCAGATAAGTGATCAACACGAGGAACCCATTGACCACAAGCAGCGGCCCACAGTAGACACAGAAAACCCAAGCCGCCCCCTTGGCCAGCGCGAGGCGGTAGAGCCCGTAAGCCACCGCGAGGATCCCGACGTCGGAGATTACGATCTGGGCCCGCTCGCGGTCGGAGTAGATCGGGCTCTTTGGGTCGAAGTGGCAGGCGAAGGTGTCGTAGTGCCTCCCCGAGACGTTGAACATGAGGTACAGTGGCCACCCGAGGGTCAGCTGGATGAGGAGGACCGTGACCCGACCCGGCGGGTTGTTGAGGTACTTTGCGAACCAGCGGGTCTCTTCCTTGGTCTTGGGGACGAAGACCTCGTCTCTCTCCATGGACCCGGTGTTGGAGTGGTGGCGGCGGTGGCTGTACTTCCAGGAGAAGTAAGGGACGAGGAGGGCCGAATGGAGGACGAGGCCCACTGCGTCGTCGAGCCACTGGTGGTCGCTGAAGGCGTGGTGGCCGCACTCGTGGGCTATGACCCAGACTCCGGTGAGGACGCTGCCCTGGCAGATCCAGTACAGGGGCCACGCGAGGATGGGGAGGCTGTTGGGGAGGAGGGAGAAGTAAGTGGTGGCCACGTAGTAGAAGAGGGAGGCGACGGCGAGGTCGGCGGCCACGTAGGAGAAGGAAAGGGGAATCGACCGCTTGAAGCAATGGGGAGGGATTGCTTTCTTGAGTTGGCCGACGGTGAACGGAGGCTTCGCGTGGGGGACACGAGCGAGCACGGTGGGCTTCGACGAGGGAGATGGGTTCTTCTTGCCCTCGGATTTTACGGCGGATGCTCGGCCTCCGGCGCCCATTGTTTCAGCAACCTGCGAAAGCAGGGGAGGAGCTTGAATGTCAGAGAAAGAAATGTTATGATGAATAAAAATCGAGACTTGACGAATAACGTATATTTATTCACAGAGTAGTCAAGGGTCTGATGCTAACGGCGGTTAGAAAAATGTTAACCTTTTCAAAGTGGGGGCAATTTGGGACTAAGAGAGCAAGTTGAGAGAATACAAAATGTCTTGGTTAGAATAGAACAGAGAGATCGTGTCTCATCGTCACGGATAAAGATTAGGACAAGCTATACCACATGTGCATAAATGGTTGGTGGCTATAAAGTCAGAGATGTATGGCTGTGGCCTCAACTTGAGAAAATATGCTTTTTTTTAGGGAGAAATATCTTGGTTTAACAGTGCTGTAATATCTGACTGTATGTACCTACTACAGGAAAATATCTCAGCAAATTTTTTATTGCAGGAAAGACTAGACAGTAGTGTATGATTTATGTGCACCCAAAACAGTATTGTAAGGTGAGATGTCAAGAAGAGAATAAAACACAAACAAAAGGAGATTCGCATAGATATATGTTCGCAGATCTTGCAAAGTGTAATATATGATTTAACTAACAATCCATGTGCAACAGAAAGCGATGGGAAACCAAATATAAAACTAAAGAGAATCCTTACAGAAGAAATCTCTTGTGCTCTGGCTAAATACTCGTTTATTATTTTAGATTTGACTGATGAATCTACAGGAATTGCCGACAAACTTTACATTAAAAAGAAATTAAATTAATCCTCTGTGCTTACAGATTGCACCTAACATCAATTTTTTTATTCTACACTCGCAAACACACATTCTTATGGAATAAAGAAGAGCCACCCTTTTAAAGCCCCGCAAATAACGGAAGAGATCTAATTGCCTCAGCCAAACTCCATACAAAATAAAGGTTGAAATAGATAAAAAATAACATCAGATCATTTGAAAACGCAAATCGCTTTGGTCAATACCCAACAATTCCGTGACAACAACCGCAATCCAATAAACAAGCAAAAAAGGAACAGATAATAGTAAGAGATTTCACAATCAGTACCTCGATTTCTAAATCCTTTCCTCTTCTGAAGATAGCAGCTGCCGGGGGGCGTTCTTCAGCTGAACAGCCCTAGTCTCGCAATCGCTGTAAATAACGGAGAGCGTATAAGGTTTGCGAGCGTCGCTTCAGCATCGCTATTTATGGATCCTCGGAACCATGATATTCGTTCCTCCTAACAAACAGGCGGGCCCCACTCTGCCTTCCCCCATATTGTGGGGCCCACGCTTTCTTTCCCTCGAACGGCGTTTTTCTTATACACGTTAATTCTTGATTGGTAGAGAACAAAAATTGTAGGAACGCAACGTTAATTTCGGGAAGTGGGCTTTAATTGGGCTGGGCCTCAAAAGAAGGCTCAAGCCCAAAGTAGATTGAGTGAAATATACGACTCGAATAAAAAAGATCATCGTCATCACTAAGCAGGACGTTTAAACAGTTGACACCTGTGGACACTTGTCGACATCTCCGGCGAACATTCCTCTTGCGCGTGCTACGTGTCTTCTCACCGCCGAAGAACTTGGCTCATTATATACCCTTCCTTCGCCTTGCCCGTTTCCATCCAATATACAAGTAAAATAATCGTCTAAAATCATCTACTTAATAAAAAAAAAACGTAATCATGCAGTCGGCTAAGGAAAAAGCTCTGAACGTAACAGCGTCGGCGACCGCCGGCATGGACAAGACCAAGGCCGTCCTTCAAGAGAAGGGCGAGAAGATGACAACCCGCGACCCTCTCCAGAAGGAAATGGCCGCCGAGAAGAGAAACGAGAAGATGCACGAGGCGGAGCTACAGAAGCAGCAGGCACGCCAGCACAACGTCGCCGTGAAGCAGGCAGGATCAGGGACCGGAGGTGGAGCGTATGGCACCGCCGGCACTACCACAACGGCTGGTGCTGGTGTCGGTCCCGGCCCCACGGGCTTGGGTACCACCACCACCGCCCAACCACCGCCAGTTGAAGCCATGGGCGGGGGTCAGTACCCAGAGGGTCAGCTTCGGGACCCGAATGTCCCCGGTGGGCACAGGACCGGGCACGGAACTGGCGGTGCAATATAGACCGGAGTTTTATTGGTGTGTGATAGATAGCAGTATATATATATATATATATATATATATATATATTATATAAATAAATGAGCTTGATGGGTCGCTTCTGTTATAATCCATCAATCTCTAGCTTATAGCTTGTTTGTGGGCTTTATTTACTTTGCAAGCAGTTGTAATCGTACGGTGTGCTTTAGTGTAAGAAGATGAAACATTTCTGTTGCTTCTTCTCCTTTCTGCAAAATATGTATATCCCAACAAGTGAAAATTCAAGAATTTACCAGTAACTTGCGAGAAGAAAATGCATCAAACTAATCTTAAGGCTGTACAAAGATGCAATCAGCAAGCAAACTGCTGCAAAATTAGACTAAATAGCATTTTTACACAACCAAAGAGTATATATTAATATCGTTCCCCACCAAAGAAAGATTGGTCTAAAGCTATCCTAGCAAATCTGAGGAAAGCCGAAGCCTTTTCATATATAACATTACCTGAGCTTTCTTTTCGTTTTTCGAATTGCCGCATCTCGCTTGGCGACACCATCAGGAGAAGGAGAATCCTCAACTAGAGATTGTTGCTCTTGTGTGACCAAGCCTCGGTTTCTGCACAGCTTTCTTATGGGAGTTGTGGGCAGTGTTGTCTCCGCTTCTTCGGACTCTGAAGGATTATTATTGGGTGGTGCTTCGTTCACTTCGGACCTGTGAGGCATCAGCTCTGCTCCAGCGGTGACAGAATCCAACATTAACTGCAGAGAGCAAGTTATGGTTCAAGAACAAAGTGTATGGGGAATCAAAACAAAACCCATGTAGCTAATTGTGAACTATACTACAATTACCTTCCAGTCTCCGTAGTCGAATCTGAAGATAAAATGGCTGTAGCTTGACTCCCCAGATAGGATAGCATTTGCACTAGGAGCATTCTTTGGAGCTAAAAGAAGTAAATCAAGTTAGGGGATGAAGGAGACGTTGCTAAGGTTAATGAAGAACGGAAAAGGAATAATTCTACTTAAATGGTTTCGTAGAGATGCTTACAAACTCGATGGCATCCGGATTCATCCACGGTTATCTCAGCCCTCCCATCTTTGATAAGAAATGATAAGGCAAATAGGTTTTCCACGGTTTGTGGAAAGGAGTTTCTGTTCAATATTAGATTCTCAAGATTGACTTTGCGATTCTTCCTCAGAATATCGAACATGACGGCCATATTCTTGTCGGTATCCGTTTTTTCATTATTTGCAGCTTCATCAAGCTGCAGGGTGAAAAAAGAAACATTTTAAAGATAAACATTGAGTTTAAACAGAGACAAAATCAAACCGAGAAGTGCTAGAGAGGCAGCAGTTGAAAGTTTAATTTGTTTCATCCCAAAAAAGAATTCACAAACCATAGAAAGATAGTTACAACATCATGGTCACAGAAGAATTTGACAAATATTATGTCATGCCAGATAATAACATCATCAGGTACATATGTATCAACAAAAAAAAACATCGGTAGTTTAATTCTTCACAATCAAGGCAAATTATTGTCTAGTCAAGAGTCATGCATATAAAATGTAGTTAATTTTCACCTCCTCTGGCCTGACATTCGCTGTTGGTCTTGCACGCTTCCGTGTGACAGCATTCTTCCGCTGCTTAATTTCTGTGCTCATTGGCCCAATCCTATTCAGAGACAATGGACATGGGAACGATTTTACATCAAGCAATCGTGAATTAAGTAGAAACATGAAAGGAAGCAATCGCTTATAACTAAAGATTACATTGTGCAACACCCTGGAGCACTCCTGAAAACGTGAGAAACCACTTGCCCGAGCTCTTTCCAACGAAGTAAATTTGTAGCCCCATTTCCACTACTATTGCTAGCACCACCTTGTGCAGCAAAATCTCTTAGCAAACAACTAACAAAATCAGCAGGAGTGAGGCCTTCATTGCTGTATGCTTTGACAGAGGACAGCAAGGTATTTGTTATGTCAAATAGAGCTTCAGCATCTGCTACTTGTTCCCTGGGTTTTTGTACTGAACAGTACAAAATGAATATTACTGTTAGTCATGAAAGAAAGTAATGCCAAAAGGAGAAGAATCTGCTTGTAGTAAATTATACCTAGCTGATGCAGGTTATCAACTTCATCAATCATCAATTTGAATTTATCTGAGTCCACCTTGGACAAATCATCCCTCTCGTCTGCAAACAATGGGAGAAAAACGATGCACTCGAAAGTTTTTAACTTTTAAATATGTAACCCTCAACGAATAAAATTAAAAAGCAAATGACCAAAAAAAGCACCCAAACGAAAATGAATCAAAACTGTTACCACAAATTCGGCTCTTAAATCTGAGGTACTTCGATCGGAGCACTCTACGCTCATTGCCAGCATTTTCGTCAGCTGCAGTTCCCGATTCACTGGTGGCCCGCGCTGCGTTTCGAGTTATCCGACTGCCTTCATTGATGGCTTCTTTATTACCTGTTCGCACCATCTCTTTATCTACTCCGATTATTGTAAAATTAGGGCTCGCGAATCACATGAAAATTCCAAAGGAGACAAAACAAAAAAAAAAGGAAACGGAATACAAAAACCCTAACGAAGAGTCAAGTGAAGGGATTCGATAAAGGTGGAACAAATATTAAGGGAGATCGTGGAGGGAAAGGGGACGAATTATAAATTGACGGTCGAATTGATTTTCGATTCGTTTGAAAATTTTACAAAAGCGCTGGCTCTATCTTCACTGCGGTTTGTGGGAGGTTTCATTTCAATCATGGGATGATTTCTGGAAGGCCCATTAAAAATACCCAACGTGGCCCAATATCTCTCTACCACAGATTATTTTTTTTTTCAAGTTACTTTTTTCATTTCACAAATACAAATATATATGTTTAAATTCTAGACAGAGGCCACATATGAGCAAACATATTCAAACATAATCAATCAACAATAAAAAAACAAAATACAAAGTCTAGACAGAAAAACTTAAAAGATCCTACCATAATACTATATATCAATCCAAAACTCCTTAAAATAGTTATTGAGCGAAAGATCTATACCATTATTGACATTTCTTCTTGTCTTTGACTGTAGTGATATTGTCTTTGGACAAAAAACTCCTACAACAAAGGGCGACCAAACTCTTATATGAGGAGAGACACACTCCCAATCATGGATAAACAAGAAAAAAGAAAATAGAAAACAAAAATAACAAAAAAAAAACACCGAAGTGGACAGAAAAAAAAAAATCAAACAAGGATGATGGAGAAGGGTTTTTCTTTGATGAAGGTTTAGAGAGATAGGCAAAGAAAGACGATAGAGATAGTGGGGAGTTTTCTAATTATTACAATATACTAGATTACTTTTTCGTTGGGCAAACGACAAGATGCAATCGTCGATATTATTTATAAATTAATTACCCACATTATTTTGTAAGTAGCGAGATAATGACGAGGAAGCACGTGATTAAGTGATAAAATATTTTCCCATATTATTAATAAATTTTTTACCAGATCTTTCTTCCTAGTCAGATAACATGATCGATCGATCTTGACCTTTTGACTAACACATCATTACAAGCCTATTATTACAGCAACCTCCGATCCATCATTCATAATCTCGTGGAAGCCTAAGGATAACTACAGCAGCCAAATCTCCCGATAATGAGCTTGTGGTGGAAACTAATGCGCATATTTGCGTTGTTATTGGTGTCGTTTCTTCTTCTACTACTACATGATAGTAGTGGTGAATGTGCCATTAGTGATGGAAACTTCTGGAAGCAAAGAAAGATTTTATCTACCACATTATTGTCGTCGTCGTCTTCGTCGAATAATTTGCAGGAGAAGAAGTACTTCATGGAGAGTGGAGGATTATCGGACAAGAATAAGCTCAAGAAAGCTGTGGAGCAAAGTTTGAGGAAGAAGCCTTCAAGCCAACAGAATCCTAGGCATAATTGATCAACTTTCTTCTCAATTCTATCTTAATATCAGATTTGTCTTGACTTTTGGGTCGATCATTTCTGTGGGGTTTTCTTTCTCTTGGTGCCCTTTTTAATTTTTTGCAATTTTATTTATTAATTTCTTGTTTTTGTGAAAACGTATGAGAGTGTTATTGGCTTGTGTGTATTCGTCTCAAGTCAATACTTATGCAACGAATTTAAATTGGATGAATCTATAATCTCCATCACGGAAAATGATAGTAAGAGAATCTAAATTGAATCGAATCCCATCATATCATGCCGGTCCACAAAAGAATAACCTAGCAGCTGAGTCTGTTGGCAACTTTTGATTATCGTTGGTGCATGGAGAGTATCACCTAATTTCGTGGGAAAATTGATGGTTTCTGTCAAGTTGGGATCAGATTGGGTTCATATTGAGGACCAAATTGGTTTATAAGACAAATATTGGGGACCAAAATAGGATATATCCCCGTAAATAATGATTTTTAATAATAATTAATTCCACTTGAACCAGGGCCAAATGTTTTAAGAGGGACACCGAAGAGAAATATACTTGCCCAGTAACATATGGACTCAAAGAGCCCATATTATTACCCATTAACGCTAATAAAATGATAAAGCCCTTCTTTTTTTTTAACTTCAGAGTATTATTGATCTTCTTCCATGAACCCTGGAAAGCCACTGAAGTTACATGTGCTATACGTCAAGAATGTATTTTATCTTTCATAATTTATTTCTTACAATCGATTTTCCAGACACGAAATTATCAGCAACAACCAAACAGTGGAGAGGCTCTATTCTTTATGCGAGCTACTAAGACATTATAGATGGAAATGTAATAATCACTCACCAAACGTGGCATGCATTATTTAGTTTCCGGGTCTAATTTCACTTGCCTAAAATAATACATATTTATTCTTCTTATCAGGTCGAATCTGCATAATGGAATTCCATTATTTAATGGGATTCAAACAAAAAGCATCACTGTGGTGATCGTAAAGTAAAGCATCATATTCTCTAAAACTGCATGACACCTTTATTTTTTTTTATATAAATTAATACACCTTAATGTTATGAGTTATAAGGCTAATGTGCTATATGAATAGAATAGAAAGTCGCATGTCGTGAAGTGTTTGTGAAACACGTCCTTTGAGAAATTTAAGAGGCAAAAACCCTAAAAGAAAAAGGATTCGGTTGGTGGAATGTTTCCAATTTAATCAAATTATGGTTTAATTCATTCAAATTAAAGTATACTTGTTGCAGGGTTGCCATATATTATATATATATATATATATATATATTTATAAGTGAAGACTTAGACGTGTGCTTTGATCACAAGCTCATAGCTTGAAATATACATGTATGAGGACGTCAATGACCCCCACCTAGTATACTATTGTAGCACATATATCATTATATAAACGACAAAATATTTTACAAGTTTAGCTATCGTCGAGTCGTGGCGTCTTGAAGCCTAAATTGTTTAACATATAAAAAAAATTGCCAGACTATAATCATCCATTACATCATCGACTATGTCTCTTTTCTTGTTCACACACATAATATTTATATTAATAATATTATGCCAAATTAAAATGGTGTTGTGGATTTGGTATATAATAAAGAACATATGTCTAAGCAAGAACACATGAGTTTCCATATCCCCTATGATCAGAATATGAAACAGAAACTGTTAGCGGCCTTAATTATCATTTATGAACAGTACGAGAATGAATAAATACCCTTATCACTCCCATCGTGATTCGACGAATCTTTTGGGAGACCCTCGTAAAGTTTTTTTCGGAGGGAGCTTCCGTGTATGATTTGTTCTTCGAAGAACTACGAAAAATTCGCACAAGAACTTCATATGTTCACTTTACCTTTTAAACGTTTACATATTGCAAATAAAACAAAATTCGAAATTCACAATGTTATATCCGAAAAAAACATGTGACAACATCGCTTAGTCCGCAGTGTTCTCCGTGTAAAAAGAAGGGCCGCCGTCGGATTGATTCTCTTTTCCTAGTCTCATCTACAAAGATTCTTCACGATCTGTCATTCCGATGTAATAAAGTTCGATTTCGTCTAGAAAAAATTCCTACAAATTTAATTAATTTTTCGTTGGGGGGATCCGTTCTTGTTGATTATTGTTCGGTAGCACCAGTGGATTCAGTTTTTGTACTGATATGTAATGGAGCCTCTACGGATAATACATAGCTGGGAAAGCCTAAAAGGAGACAAAGACTGTGTCATAAGACCCTTTCAAGTGACAATGACAATGTGCTAATAATCCAGCTATTACATATTAATCGTAACAATAAAAAAAAATAAAACAACTCTTTTCCCATTCATATTTTACTTGGTTTTAAGATATAAATAATCTTCTTTTTTCTTCATCACCTTCATTATTCGGATTGCCATAAAGAACCTCGGTGTGCTTTAGAAATGAAAAGTTCTCTTTCTTTTTTCTTCTAATTCTGGAGGATATGAATATATTCCAATTACTGTCCATAGGAAAGCGAAGCTAGCTACAGATGCCAACAAACAATATTCTCCAAATGATCTCCCTTGTTAGAAAAATATCAAACGGTCACATATATATTTTAATACTGGGCGAGAAAGACAATGAGGGTTTTGTCTTACTAATAATTATTTATACACATATATATATATTCCTCTCTCTCTATATATCTCGAGAGGGAGTGGACAAAAGCTTCTGCTACAAAGTAGTCGTTTGCTACTATGACATTTTTTCCCAATTTTTAAATCATATCTTGGCTTTGGTTTTTTCAAGGGCGATCATTGTTTCATTCCTATCCAGTTAACGATTAGTTGTAAGGTTCTCTCTCTGAAAGTGTTGACATGTATACGTAGAAAAAAAAATAAAAAAATAAAAAAAGAATTTCCGGACAGATAGAGATACCTGAAAGCTGCCCAACGTTTATATTCTGTTTCATCCATTAGACGATCTCTCTCCATGCACTAGTAATATTCAGCCTCGAAGATTAAATAGAACAACAATACGATCTTATTGTTTCCTCGAAAGGCATTATTTTCATAGATGGAGAAATTTCCACAAAATTACGGGTTCACCTCCGATTTCTCACCCGATCTTCAAGCTTACGGCGATAGCCAGCAATATGTGCCCATGGGATTTTACAGCCAATCCACATCAGCTTCACCAGCAACGCAGAAGCAGCAAGGTTTCATGCCTGAAAACAACAATAATCAATCATCAGGCACCATAGTAGGCAGATTAGGCTCACCTTCTACTGTGTTCTACGCTACTGAGGCTTACATGGGATTGTCTACGTACGGTTCCCCAGAAAATTGCCCTTCGTATCGAGTGGCTTCTTCTTCGTCGTCGTTGTATGCTCGAAAACCAGAGCCTCCTTACACTGGAAACCCCTTCAGCAGAGTTTCAGAGAGGGAGCAGATAATACAGCTGAAGAGGAAGCTTCTTGGGGAATTCGATGATTCCAATAGGATGAGCCCTCCTCGTATTTCGTTCGGTTCGAGCCAGAATCTTGGAGTGAGCTTTCGTTCGGTTATTCTTTCCGCATCTTCTGCATCTTCTTTCCCTCCTCGATCATTTTCTTGATTGTGTTCTTACGGTGATTTTTCTGACAGATTTCGCCAGGTTTGTACGAATCTCAGCTGGTGCAAAACATGTACCAATACAGTAGAGCTTCACCCGTAAGTGGTTCGAACAGTATTGCTACCAGCAACAACCCGGTGTCCCCGGGAGCAGCTTCATCTTCGGGGAAGACACGAATCAGGTGGACTCAGGATCTTCACGATAAGTTCGTGGAGTGCGTGAACCGGCTCGATGGGCCCGAGAGTGAGTAATCAGTGGCTCCAATTCTTCTTTTTTCTCTATGTATTCTTTTCAAGACTCTCACTTTACGTTCATGTATGCAGAGGCAACGCCTAAGGCGATTCTAAAGCTCATGGACACAAAGGGACTCACAATCTTTCATGTCAAAAGCCATCTGCAGGTAAACAGATTATTCTCAATCTTTTGGCCGCCTTTAGATTTCTGATCAACAAGGACTTCGATTTTGTATTTGATTGATTGCTCCTTTGTAGAAATATCGAAGTGCGAAGTATGTACCTGAATCAGTAGAAGGCACCGGTGAGTAAACCTCGAACTGCAGATAGAGAAGATTTTGCTATCGAAAACTTAGTCTTTGCGGGTCTGATGTTTCAGGAAAATCTGACAAGAAGAACGTGAATTCGAATAATGCAGCTGAAATTGACAAGCAAACGTAAGATCGTCTATTACCTTATATTCTCTTGATGATGATGATGCTGATGAGATTGAAATAAAATTGCAGTAGCATTCAGCTGAAGGAGGCACTACAGATGCAGCTCGATGTACAGAAGTGTCTCCACGAGCAGCTCGAGGTATAAGGGCTTTAACTTGCCGCCGCCATTTTAATCTACGTTTCTTACTGCTGATCATCAACGATAACAACGTGTCTCTGTAATTAGATCCAACGAAGCCTGCAGCTGAGGATTGAAGAACAGAGCAAGCAGCTTAAAATGATGTTCGATCAACAACAGAAGGCAACTCAAAATCTAATGGAGGCTAGGGTTAATCGTCCCTCGTCGGATCATAATAATTGGCCGACTACTGCTACCTCAGATGTTTTTGATGACTTTGACGACGGAAATGGAGCAATATTTCCGTCCAAGATAAGCTAATGGCGCAATATTTTTTCTTGAATTCGCTTCAAAACGCACGAGACTCCATCGAAGCGCTGTTAATCAAGGTCAAGTGGTACATTCTACTCTACTACAGCCTCGAGAAGGGTTTCGAATAAACGGAGTTGGTCAAATCCGATTGAATCGCAGTCGATCATGAAATCCTTATTCAATCAACTATATGTGCCTGTAATTGGATCATCAGCGTCAGTAGTGGAGTAGACATGCAATATACACGAGGGAGTCGATTGCGATGAATGACAAAGTAAAAGTAATCGGTGGCAATTTTAGGAAGATTGAATTTTATGACAATAAATTCCGTATTTAGAAGCAATTTGAGACCAATTGTAATTGAAAATCTAAGGCGGTATTTGTTTACGGTGATCGAAGATCACAATAATACTCAAAGCACTGTGATGAGAGTATCATCGTGATGTGGATCAAGGTGATATGTCATCACCGTGTTTGTTTTGGGGTGATATTTCATTTTTCATATCAATGTGATATTGGAATATTTTGTTTGTTTATCACAGTGATGTGCGGGGTGATGTTGCGTAAATGACATAATTAACCTCATATATATTATGTAGCTAATTTGACTTAATATGTTCATTTTGAGGTGATGTTTGACGGGATAATGATTAATGTTTCACTATTAAATATTAAGTATTTAACCATTAATTCTAAGTATTTTTTTATACAACTCTCAATATAATTCTTTTATTTTTTAAATATTTAAACATATATTTAATCAAATATTAATTATAAGTATATTATATATAATTTGTCAATATATATATTTTTTTAAGCATTAAATATATTTTTTAAGATTTAAATATGTTAGTTATGAAATTAAAAATATGAATAGTGGTATATAAAGAATTAATCTTAAGATATAAGGAGTAATTTTGTCCAAAATAAAATTAGAGACATCACCCCATCACCATGATGGGGGATCACCCTGCTTTTTGGGGGTGATCCAAAAGTTGAAATATCACCCCCTTTTGATCACCTAGGTGATCCTCCATCACGGTAATGACTCATCACCCCCGCTAAATAAACGCGGTGATGAGGAGGTAATGTGTGGGTCACCGTGATGTTTTGGAGGATCATCCCAAAACAAATATACCCCTAATTGTATTATTCGATGATTGACAAAGTAATCAGGTGGCAATTTTAGGAAGATTGAATTTTATGATAATAAATTTAGTTAGAAGTAATTTGAGGACAATTATAAATAAAAATTTAATTGTAACTCTAAATTAACACATGTGAGCCAACAATTAATTTCGGGATCATATGTATCATTGAGAAAAATTCGATCCATATGAGCATTTTAGATAAATTGAATCAATTTAAGGGACAATCAATGTCAAAATTTAATTTCCGTCGAAATATTCGTTAGGTGCTCATGACAATTAATTCTGGATGGAATCATATCGGAAAAAATTCAATCAAAATCAGCATGTCATGCGGCATATATGATTTTTCTCAATTTAATTATTAAGTATGGCTCACATGTATTAATTGCAGGTTAAAAATTAGGTATCTAGCCTTAATTGTTTTAAAGACAAAGAGCTTATTGCAATTTATGCCCTTAAAATCACATTCTTCAAATATACAGACTTAAAAAAACTATTTTTAAACACTCTTTCTTCCAAGTCAAAAGGCGTAATAGGAGAAATCGTTTATTAACCCTCAGCGACATCGTATCAAAAATAAAAAAAGTGAGGAAAATAGAAAGATAATTTTTTATTAAATGGAGGGTTGGGGTTCCAGTGACAAGACAAGAGTAGAAGTAAATGAATTTGGGGGAAAGTTTGAGAAATTAGGTTAACGATGGAGCCTTTGAAGAAGAGGAGGGTTGAGGAAGCAGAGCTTAACGGCCGGGCTCTGCCGAATTTGAACGAGGACGCGTCGTTGTTTATGAGCTACGAAGAGTTGCACCCGCTGGTCGAACCCTTATCTAAGCCACAGCTCGTCGACCTTCTCTGCAGAGTGTAATGATACCCTAACCCTGGATTTGTGTACTTGGGAGTGTTCTGGTGTACTTAATTCTTGTTTTCTACAGCATTATGACTTTTTTCTGGATTTTTTAAATTGAGCTTACACTTGTGTTTGAAAAATGCTTTCTACAATTGGAGGACATTTCGTGTTTCTCCGCATTGGATGCTGTGTGGATTGACATTGTATGCGTATGCTTGTTTGCATGTTTCTGGCGTGAAGAGCTTCTCAATATCCTTCCATTGCGGAAGAAATTAAAAGTGTTGCAAGTGCTGATCCTGCCCTTCGAAAGCTTTTTGTTCGTGGTTTAGCATGGAATACTACTTCGGAAACTTTGTGTGCTGTGAGTGCGATGCTGTGTGCTTGCTGGACTGTGTTTGTGGTTCTCTTGGTGACTGTATCTTGTTGGGGGAGCCCATTCGTTTGCCCAACTGAAATTTTTTCTATTTTCTTGCATCAGAACATTTGCTTATTCAGCGTCCTTTGTTGGATGATTTCTGATTATTATTTAGGCATTTGAAGAGCATGGAGAAATTGAGGAGGGTGCTGTAATATACGACAAAATGACTGGAAACTCTCGCGGTTATGGTTTCATTACATTTAAAGACATGGAGTCGGCTCAGAGTGCTCTGAGGGCACCCAGCAAAATGATTGATGTGAGAATCTCTGTTCTTTCAAATTACTTTTTCTCAATACATACATATCTAATAGAGCTCCTGCGGTATAATAGGGTCGATTGGCTGTATGTAACCTCGCTAGCGAAGGTTTATCCAGTGGTAGCACCACAGCAGATCAATCTCAAAGGAAGCTATACGTTGGAGGTTTATCACCCGATACAACCAGTGAGATGTTGCTATCTTTTTTTGAAAGGCACGGTGAGATCGAAGAGGGCTCTGTTGCATATGATAAGGATACAAACAGACCCCGGTAAATATCACCTACATTCCTTTTCTTTTTCACGCATGAAAGAAAGACATCTCAGATATGATCTAAATTGCTTGATATAAATGTAGAGGATTTGGCTTTGTGACATTCAAGACCGTGGAGAGTGCCAAGAGAGCTCTAGAAGACCCCCAAAGGTTTTTCGGGGTGAGTAATAACCTGCTTTATGTATAGAAAAGACCTTTTAGAGACTCGTAATATAAGAAGAATTTCGTATCGGTTTCATTAATCTGTACAATTGCAGGGCCGAAACGTCACAGTGAAGCTCGCTGACAACTACAAAGGTAAAGTTTTCCAGCAACAGCAGATGTCGGGCTCGGGAATGTCGGTACCAAGGCATATGGGCGGTGGATATCCTTCTTCGGGTCCTGTTGGTTACGGTTACCACCCTTATATGGCAGCATATAACGGTGGATATCCCAATGCTTCTTACTCAAGCCCGCAAGCAGCAGCAGCAGCAGCTTCTTCATACTCTTCTCAGGCACCGGGATATTCTTACCCAACTTATGGTGGTAGGAAAGATACTCCCCCTGAAGCTGGTTATGGTGGTTACCCGTACTATGGGGGATATTAGAGCAACATGGTATGATTCACTAAATATTTACTCGGTACTTAAGAGAATGAGCTGATCCCATACTTCTTTTAAGGTTGTAATGCTTCTCTCTTCTCCCTACAGGTGTATGTTTGTCTGAAGAAGTGAATCCGTAAGATCAAAAGGTGAGTGAATTTTTGTTGTTTGATGCTGTTATAGTTTACTTGAATGATTCTAGAGACAAAGTATGAATCTTGCAACTCGGATTGTTCGGAAATTCTGCTCTGTATTTCTCTCCAATGAATAATGTATTCGTTTCAATTCTCCATGTGTGCACTCTGCATTTGGATTCAGTGATAAACATGATGAAGTCTCTCTGTAAAACAATGGGGCTTTGTTCTGCAAGGGTTAGAGCCTAATCGTTGTGTGCTTTGCTTCCTGTAAGAACAACAGCTGGCAATTATTTGCGGGCCAATCAATAAATAGTGTTGTCTACAGAAGAGCCGTTGGATGTCACTGTCCATCGATAGCCTTGCAAAATCAAATCTCTGTGTGTGCCCAATATCTTATCTTCCGACAACGGTCCAATGAAGACGATTCAACAATGGGCCCTCTTTTTTACACTGTTTGCTAGTTCAAAAGACTCGTGCCAGTGTTGTAAAAGGACCCTTTGTTTGCTAGTTTAAATGAAAAATAACATAAAATGTTAAAAAAAACATAGGTTATTTCAATAATTCTTCCAACTATGCGCTTTTACTTTCAATATTTTTTAATTGATAGTTGCTGCTGTAGTGCTTTTTTCGAAGTTGAACAGTCAAAAAAACAGTTTCAAGGAAAGAGGTACTTATAGTGGCTAACCCAGCCTAATCCACGTCATCATCATCCCAGAAAAGTTTTCTTGTTAGGGTAAACTTGTGTCTCAATGCAAAATGGATTAGAGGGAATGTGTGTAATAAAGGAGGGGATGGGCACATAATGATTGGCTCCCTCCATTGCCTAATAAAGTAGGTGATGTGCTTCGAAACTGGCTTTTCACTTGCCATCTATAGAAGAAGAAGAGCCTAAGCAACCCCTGTCTAAGCTTAGGTAGCTAGTACTGATTTTCAAGTATAAGAATATTTGAAAAAAAAAAAGCCTAAGTACACTGTCAAGGAACAAACAAATCATTATTTAATTCACGGACTTACGGTTCAGATTTTTCTTTATCGATCAATAATGTATAATATGTTGAGATGAGGTGTACTTTTTATTAAAATTTCAAGAAAACGACGCGCGCTTGAAAAGAAAAGGCGTAGTAAAGCAATGGCGACAAATAGCTCAAAAAGCGCTCAGAACAAGAACAGCCTCTCTCTCTCTCTCTCTTACCCCTCTCCCCCCTTCTATCTCTATATTATTGGTTTTTTTTTTCCTGACAGCTTAGTCTTATTTAATTCCATTAAAACAATTCACACACAACACTTTCTTGAGAGCTTATTTCTTCTGTTCACAAAGCCCGAGCTGGCAGAGAGTTATGGCCCCGTTGTCAGGTGTTTAGCTTTATAACCACTTGCTTGCACTACCACCACATAAACATGCACACCACAGCACAAAAGATTTATGCATATCGAGAAAGGAGCCCTTTGCTAATAATATTATTACAAATATCCAAGTGTAGAAAAACGTGCGCATTCCTGGGTTTTAGCTACATAATCCTCCTCTTGGTGGGTTTTCTATCAAGGAGACTTAAAAAACATCTAGTAAGAATGCAAGTACTGTAAAGAGTATCCATAAAAGGGCAATCTTTTTTCTTTTAGTACCCCCAATTCTTTACACTGATGATGTGTTACCCATTAATTACCTGCTACGTTCTTTCTTCTTTGTGCTTTACTTTAATCTTCTGCTTCATGTTTCTGTACTTGAAAACGCAGGAAGCAGAACAATGAAATGGTACTGAGCATCAATCAAGAATGGAGAAGGGCTCGTCGTCATCGTATCTTTCTTCCGCAGATTCTTCGCTCAAGACAATCTACTTTGAAGGGGTGAGCTCGAATGCTGGCGGCGGTGGCGGCAGCGTAGGACCGCCGCCGCTTCCGGGGCCTCAGTCGCCTGCGAAGAAGGGGCGGAGCGGGGTTGTGCAGGGTCGTCAGCCGCCGAGGTGTCAAGTTGAGGGGTGCAGCGTAGATCTGAGCGACGTTAAGGCTTACTACTCGAGGCACAAAGTTTGCGGCGCGCATTCGAAGTCCCCCAAGGTGGTTGTTTCTGGGCTCGAGCAGAGGTTTTGCCAGCAATGTAGCAGGTAATTAAAGCTCTTCTCCTCAGTTGCAGTCGAAGAAAGGTTTAAGCTTTCGTGCTTAAGCGTAGTATATATTTCTTGTGCTGTGACTTTTCTTGAGGATTTTAACTCTTCTTCCCTTTTGAGTCTCTGCTGATATTGCCCTTTGTGGAGAGTGTTGACTTTTTAAGTCAAACAAAGCCTATTTCTCTTCTTCAGGAGTTTTTCTGCTTCTTTGTAATCCAATAGAACCCTTTTGTTTATAAGTAATTCTTGACATAAGAGGACTCATGCATGTGAACAAAAACCATTCGTTTCACTATGGAAATGACCAGGAAAACTCAGGGCTACCGACATAAATTAATGTAGAACTTGTTCCTCAGCAAGTGTTTAGTTTAAGGAAAGTAGGGTGGAAAAACAAATTGGAGAGAAAACTGTTTTCATTAGTTTTTCTTTCGTTTTTCTCACCATTTGTTAAAAAAAATAGTTTTCCTTAGTCTTTAAGGCCGTGTTTGGTTCAAGGAAATTAGTGTGGAAAAGAAAATTGGAGATAAAATAATTTTCGTAAGTTTTTCTTTCGTTTTTCTCACCATTTGGTGAAGAAATTAATTTTTCCTTAATTTCAAGTGTGAACTTAACTAGATTTTCTTTTCCTTTCCTTTCCTTATCTATTTCTTCAATCAACCAAAACATAAAAATTAGTTTTACTTTTTCATTTCATTTTCTTTCCCCCGCTAATTTTCACAAACCAAACACACGTTAAGTGTAACTTAAACTAGATTTCTTTTCTATTCGTTATCTATTTCTTCAATAAACCAAACATAAAAACTAGTTTTCCATTTCATTTTACTTTCCCTACTAATTTCCACCAACCAAACACACCCTAAATGATTGAAACTTCTTTATAGGTTTCATCAGTTGTCTGAATTCGACCAAGGGAAGAGGAGTTGCAGGAGACGCCTTGCTAACCACAACGAGCGAAGGAGGAAGCCTCAGCCAGTTTCTTTACTGTCTCCTCGCTATGGAAATCACTCTCAGCCAATCATTGGTTAGTTATATTTCATCACTTAATTTTTGATACGTCCCTTATTTTCGCTGAAAACTGAAGGGCTTTTTCGTTTCTTTATTTTCTTCTTCATGGCAGATAATAATTGCCATGGAAAAACAGGAAGCTTTGTGATGGACTTCACCGCGTGCCCGAATCAACTTCCTTGGCGAAGCAACCCCGTTGTGCCCGGTGCTCTGCAGGGCTCAATGAGAAGGCCCAGCAGCAGCAGCTACGGTGGGCCCCGGGCATCTGCTGCTGACGACTCCTACCAAAATGGCTCAGCGGGCTCGATCAGTGCTCTCTCTCTTCTGTCAAGTGAATCGTGGGGCTCAAGGGCCCACCATTCTTGTTCTGCTCTCGAGGTGGTTCATGGTGACCTCGTCGGTGCCAGCTCAGTAACCGTGGCTCAGCCGCTGGTTCAGTTCGACTGCACCTCGTGGGGCTCTAAGGGCGGCCAAGCAACGGGCAGCGGGTTGCAAGAAATGAACCATGATTTGGGTCAGTATAGTGGGGACTTGGTGTTGCCTCCTCAACCGAGCGATGAGGAGTTTGGAGAGTTTCACCGTTCGAGGGGCTATGATTCTTCTTCGGTCCCTCACATCCACTGGTCTCTTTAAAACTGGGGATCTTTCTGGTTTTCTGGTGTTTGCTTTGAGCAACTTTTGCAGGTGTTTTTTGGCACCTAAGACTTGGGAAATTTGAACTGTATTCCTGCTTTTGTGCTGCTGTTGGACTCAATTATGTTCTTGGTTCTTCTTCTTCCATTAGTTTTTGAAATTTCTGCTTCGATTTATATTACCAACTTTAATAATAAAAAGTAAAAGACCTTAGTCCTAACAATCTACCATGCAAAAGTTTGGTCTGAAAGTTTACATAACTGTTTTCTGATTTATAACTTTTGATCCCATTATGTAAAGAGAAGAGAGTTGGAAGAAGGCATACAAATGGGGGGTAAATTTTGAGGCAGAGTTCTTCTATGCATGTAAGCCACTGCTCAACATTGTGTTGATCTCTCCAATGATGTTTACGGGTCTCCCATCGAATAATCTTGAAAGTGTGTCCTCACAAAGTTTCTTCAACTCCTTTGCTTTCACGAGTGCTGCTTCCTGCACACCATGAAAAGACCATTAATCATTCATAGATGTACTCGTGATCGCATTATAACAGGTTTCTCCCAAGTGAAAGTGATAGAAGAGAAGTTTATTCAAATTATTCAAAGATATCTCAGTAGTAGTGATATTCATGGTAAGAAAGTAGGCTATTATTCTGCGACCCATATACCAATGTAACACAAGAGTTTTGTGTACACAGAAATTATATGTTGACAACCAAGATGGAACTCACTTGCTTGGGCCATGAGGAGGAAAGGGAATTTTGCAGCTCCAAGCGTTTCATGTAAAGATCTTTCAATCCTTCGTTTAACTTAACCTCGTGGTGCTTCTTTTCCTCCAACGTACTCACCAATCGATCCAGAAATCTGCATACACAGACACAAATAACAATCAATTAACTTACTATAGGAGATTATATAAGGGAATCATTCAAAGAACGAAATTCAATTTGGCCTCAAAACTGATATTAGAAAAATGCTGACCACAGATTAAATTGTCATACATATATATCAAAAAAGGAAGACAAGAGATTCTAAAGACAGAACAACAGAAGCCGATTCTTTAAATTACCTTCTGGAGTTGAGTATCATAACAAGGTCACGAGTTTTTCGATCAGTCAACAGTGAGATGGCCGATGAGATATCGGATATCATGGGCTGAATAACATCTGGAGAATACTGCTGAAGCACAAAAGGAGCTACGGATTGGACTTGGTGTTGCAAAGACAAGGTTTCTTCATTGGTTAGTTCGAGCAACCTCTGATTCAGAAATGCTTTTGCCTGGTAACAGCGTTTCAAAATCAGAGAAACAGTGAATGAATATGAAAAGACAAGCACTTTCGATATATAATGATAGAAAATGCAATGCTTTGATGAGGAAAACACACCTCATATAAGTCATCAAGAATCTTGTTCCTATACTCTGTCTCCATAAATTGACTCCTATCACCATTACTTCCTGTGGCTTCACTTTTAGCATAATCAGAGGCCGATTCTGCAGGAGTACCGGACAAAATTGCTGATTCCCCACCTTCCTGTGGTTCTATAACGCTCACATCCCAAGAAATCTCTGACACTGACGTCTCTGGAGCTACACCGATGCCAGAATCAGCATGGGGAGAATTTGGGGGAATATCACTGGCATTTATCATTTCATAAGGACCCAAGCCGTTGCCGTTATCCTCTGTTTCCACTGCACTGATGTCCCAGTCGATCTGAGAACTATCTACGGTAATATCCCAGTCAATATTGTCTGAGACTTCTGCTGCTATCGATGTCTCCTTGGGGTTATCGCGATTAAATTCATCAGATATCTCGGGATTCACAATAATATTAAGAGTAGGGGGGCTTTTGAGAACATTAACTAAATTCTGCAACACAGGGATTGGGGTTTGCTGCACCAAAAATGCTACCATTCATAAGTTGGTGAGTCATATAGGCAGATATGTAGCATTTGAAGATATATATATATATATGAAAAATTTCTCACATCCTTTTCTGTGTGAACATCTTGAACAAAAGCTGAGTAGAACTCGATGGCCCTTGAAATGGAATCACCGTTTAATACTTCTAAAATCTGGCGGAAAATGCTTGGAAGAGATTTGGTGGCTGTATCAAGTAATTCTGACCTCACATTAGTACCCTGAAAAGTCCAGTTAATGCAGAATCAGGAAATCATATGAGGTCAAAAGTAACAAATGTAACATCTGAACCAAAAGCTACACCTGTAATCCTAACTCTTGGCAAGCCTCTGCATATTTAGCTGCTGAGAGAGCTGCATTTCGCTTTATATCAGCTTCCTTCCGTTCTAATTCTGATAGCTGTTGTTGACTTTTCTGCACCTGTTTCTTCAGATAAGGGCTGCAAGATAAGGACGGAACTGATCAATCATAAAAGGAGGAGCAAATGAGACAGAACCGGTAATATTGCTTTGAGACTGGAGTTATGCTTACATCTCATAATTAACATTTTGGACCATTATCTGAGCAGCCTCACCCAAAAAAATATTATCTTTCTCGTATGCTCGTACTATGGCCTCCCAATCCCCCTGTTGAAACATAAAATATATATATGGCACAATATTATTTGCTTCACATATCTTGTGGGATACAAAGCAGACATAACACATGCACACAGAGAAATCGAAAGGACAACTTACAGCAGAACCTGAAAGCCGTCCAAATATATTACGGCTTTCCGGGGTGGATTTTAAAAGAATTTCATATATTCTCTTCGCTTCCAGATAACCTATGCCTGAAATATAACAAGAGAATAGAGTTTACATTCATATCACTCATCTCACAGAATTAAAAATCTAAAACCCACAAAACCTCTAAGTTGCTCATCCACCATACAGTGTCAAACTTTAAAACCACAAAACCTCTTGAGCTTCTTTGAATCTACATACATAGCAATCAAAATGTTTCCCTTGAAAGATTGAGACCTTAAATCATTGATTTCTAGGCATCAGTAGTCCACCTTCGGTTTCGAGAAAAAGCACACTAAATAAGACAGTTATGCCAGAAACACCTTATCAACTTAATCAAAGAAAAATAAATTAAATCTACCCGGACCAGGACAAATATAAAAGATAAAAAAGAGAAGAATAAACCTTCTAGATCGAGTGTCAGGAGAAAAGGATCAACGTCTTTCGGAAGAGAAGCAAACGACGTCGTAATCTTCGCCCTTACAGCTGCCATTCTCTTCCTCCAATCGGATGGAATTCTCTTTCGGTCCACCAGCCATTCTTCAGTTTGACATATTGAAGATTAAAAAAAAAAAAATCAACGCAAAACCCAGGATACAGCATATTATACTGAAATTCGATGTCTATGATAAGTCAATCTACCTCCGAGGCGAGCGAATGCGATGTCGATCGGTAGGTTCCGAATTTCATCTTGATTTTGCATTTTCCTTTTCCCTTTTCCTTTCAACTGGAGAATCGATTTTATCGCAGTTGAGCTGAGCTAACGTGTACTTTTATCCACACTTCCCGAGTTCGATATGAGAAACATCAGTGAAGATTTGTGAAGCCCAATAATTGAAGGCCGTCTAATATATTATAGGCCCAATAGGCCCATATAACAATCAATGTATCGCTGCGCATCAAAAATTCATTTTAATCTTCTCAGCTCAGCTACTCGATCAGAATATCTCACTAGATCAACTACTGCGTGAGGTAAGCTCGTTCTCTCTTCGTTTGTTTTAATGATCGCACAAAGTTTATGGAATGAAATAGTTGTGGTGTGTATACGAAATTGTAATGTGATTTGCGTAGCGAAATGTTCATCTGATTAGCTCCGTAAATCGTGTAATTTAGGGTTTGACGTTTTTGCAGTGTCGAATTGGACCAATACAAGTATCTTTCGATCCAAGATGCTTATATATCTATCATTGATTTTAATCAGCTGACGATATGTTAGAATCGTGGTATGGTGAAAATTATCTCTTATCCCAAGTATGAAAAGCCTAAGTTTGGTGATAGATTCGATACCAGGACATCTGCTGTATCTTCTGTTTATCAGTTCCAAGGTCCTTTTGAATCACGTAAAATAAGAATTTTGTCCTCCGTCTTTGTGCTTAATGTGCTATTCCGAAACTCAACATTGTTGAATTCTTCTTGACACTTTTGGCTGTCGCTTCGTGTCTTTGCAATGCAGCTGTTTTCTTCTAGAAGTAAAAGGGACTTAGCCATGGATACGGAGGAGCTTAGGAAAATGGAAGACGAAGAGACAGCTGTGATGAAAACCATAAAGGGTGCAACGACGGGTTTCGTTGCCGGTACCATTTGGGGAACCATAGTTGCCACCTGGCATGACGTTCCCCGCGTTGAGAGGAGGGTGGCACTTCCCGGTCTGATTAGGACCCTCAAGATGATGGGCAACCACGGGGCAACTTTTGCTGCTATCGGTGGAGTCTACATCGGGGTTGAACAGATCGTGCAAAAGTACAGGATGAAAAGAGACTTTGTTAACGGTGCTGTTGGTGGATTCGTTGCTGGTTCTTCGATTTTGGGTTTCAAAGGTGAAAACATTCCCTGTTGCATTTCACTGCTTAGTCACCTTTGCCCATCTGTTGAATGTATTTTTTCCCCATTTTTTTCGATCAACGCATATGTTGTGACACTGTGTTATATTTTCTGGCACAGCAAGGAGCATTCCAACAGCATTATCTGCAGGAGCTGCACTTGCATTCACCTCCTCCGTCATCGACATTGGAGGTCAAACCACAAGAGTTGACACGGGCAAGGAATATTATCCTTACACCACCAAGAAAAGGCCTAATGTTAATTAACTTGCTCGTGTTCTCAAGTACCAAGCTCGTTCTCTATGTGCTTGCTCATCTGTGAGAAGAATTAATGTACTTTTTGTGTTTCGATTTTGAATGTTTCTTTCAATGTTATAATCACCTTCTAAGGCATGTTGTTCCCTCCCTTGAATCTTAGATGTGTGTGTTCTCAGCCTGAAAAAGGGCTGATCTCGTTTTATACCAATAATGTAAAAGAACCTCTGGGAATTCTTTTTTTTTTTTCAAGATTTCTCTTCCCTGTTGCTAGCTGTCACTGTGTATGGTGATGTCTTCTGAACCAGAAGAAGACTCAAGTGAATCCGATAGATGTAATATTCGGTTTTGCAGCTTTCTTACCAACAGAGTATAGAGGTAAATACAGCTTCTCAACTATGTTACATTATCAGGGCACCATTTGTTAGAACTCAAAATTTCCCGAATCGATCGCATTCAACCGTAAAAGAATCAAGAAATCTCTCGTCTTCCTTCTCGAGAAGACGAATTTCTTAGCAAATACGTAAACGTTACAGATCAGCATATGAAATCAAATCACGAGAACGAACAGCAGCCACCTTTTGCAGCATTGGAATCCGGGCTCTGACCGGGAACAATGATTCTCGTACCTCTCAGAGATGAGTCTGCAAAACCCGAGCCTTCACCGGCAGCCAAAGTTTTCTTGCTGACAACCTTATAAATCTCTCCCAACACGGTCAAAAACGCACTCTCTACGTTGGTGGCATTGAGAGCAGAGGTCTCCATGAAGTAAAGATTCTCCCTCTCTGCAAATTCTTGGGCATCCTCCGTAGGTACTGCTCTCAAAGTCCCTAAATCGCACTTATTCCCAATAAGCATTATTACAATGTTTTTATCTGCGTGTCCTCTGAGTTCTTCAAGCCAGCGAACCATGTGGTCAAAAGATTGCCTCTTTGTCATGTCGTACACCAACATTGCACCCACTGCTCCTCTGTAATAAGCGCTTGTTACTGCTCGATACCTGAGAAAAGAGAGACGGAGATGAAAACTCAGAAATTAGCTGCGATTTTCGTAATAAATAAATGCTGAAGGGGTCGTATTTGGCGATTATCGTGGGCCCAGAAACATGCAGAGGATTTCGATTCGATTAAGGGTAGTAATTTAATGAAAGAAAAGCTTAGGCGGAAGGAATAGCCGGAGAACGGTACCTTTCCTGGCCTGCGGTGTCCCAAATCTGGGCCTTAACGGTCTTATTGTCGACGACTAGGGTTTTCGTCTGGAATTCGACGCCGATCGTGGCCTTCGATTCCAGGCTGAATTCATTCCTGGCGAATCTGGCGAGCAATTGGGATTTTCCGACGGAGGAATCTCCGATTAGGACAATCTTGAACACGTAGTCGATTTTCTGATTGAAATCTCCGCCGTAGAGATTCGACATCGCTCACAAGGCTTCGCCGGCACTAACCCTTCCCTGACGAAAATGAATTTCCTCGGCGATTTCGTCCTCCAGTTTTCTGGATTTTCCGCATAAAATCTAGGCTGCGTGATGATTACAGAAGGAAGATTATTCCTTGCGAATTATCGCGTGCTGATGTTTGATTACAGCCTCTGAGCTCGGTGATCGTCGCGAGCTAGACGATGAACGTTGGGGAAGATTGTTGACTCGATGAAATTAGGCTTCATGCAGAAACGAGAGAAAACAGGATATCTATTTGTAAGAAATTAATTAACAAAAAGGAAAAAGGAAAAGGAGAAAACGGTGTTATATTTCCATTTCAATTATTACAAAGACCCGAACCGCTTAGAGGCCCATGTCGGATCCTAAGTCATCGTTCTCATTATGGGCCTCAGACCCAATGTCAATTATTCTTTATTACTTTTTTTTTAACACTAGAATTTGATTTTATTTTATTTTTTGTTTTTGATCTCGTGAGGCATCCCACAAAATATCACCCTATTTTTCATTAAATATATTCCGAGTTCATCAAAATCTCATTATCAGCTATGTAATGGTTCAGGCTTTTGTGTGTCAATTTTAAACATTATTATTGGCTACGTGACGATCCCAATTTCCCTGAATCTAATCTAAGTCGTATTATCGGCTATTTGATGACACTGACTTCTCTGAATCGAACCTAAACCTTATTTTCGGCTATGAAACGATTCGACTTTCAGCGAAATTATTTTTTCAGATCTGTGTGTATTGTTTCAAGTCCACGCAGACTCGTAAGTGTAATTAAGGAGTCAAGATATGTTAAAAGCTTGAGCACAAGGAGACTACTATTGATTGATGAGTTACATTTATGTCACATATAACATATTGATTGTGGTTTTCAAAGTAATCTATGTTTGTCCCCATTCCCCGACATGCCATGTAAAGTACCTTAATTCACGTTATTGTACAAGCTAAAGCTAACTGTAATAACTCTTATCATTTCTTTTTTATGTAGATATCTATCGTCACAACGTTATCGTAATTAAAGCAAAGTTAGTGATCGAAATAAGTGCATCGCATCAAAAGTAAAAGCTCGAACGGATAAAAACTATTCTAATTAAATGGTTAAACTATAGCAACTACACATATAATAAAAGATCCCAACCAATCAGAATATCGTGAATTAGATGCTTATAGAGACACTTCGTCAACACTCGAAAGGTGGAATAATCAACGTTGCAATAGTTATATAGATGCTTACTAATTTGATAAATATTTTTTAGTCGGTTTAATTATATAGATAGTTAGATATGAAGAGTATGCATAAAGTATGTGTTTCTTCCCGTCGAAGATTTATCTGCATAAATATTCTTTTTTGTTAACAAATATCGCATTGCGTAAAATGGAGAATCTTTTGCAATCAAAGCAATAGGCATATCTAATGGATAATGATTAGTGTGCAAGCAAAATAAATAAATATATAAACTAGATCTCTGGCGATTTTGTTCGTCTCCATGATTTAATGAAATTAACCAAATGATTGATTGATTATCCTTTTCAAACACGATCATGAGTCAATATATATATGCCCCTTTTCCTCTTTCTCTTTGCTAAGGGCCCTTATAAGAAAAGCTGTCCAGCAAAAATATATGCAAAACTCACGCAATATTTATATGTATTCGTGTTATATAACGAAAGATTATTATATGCTAGATATCATGATGTAATCCTTGTGTGTTGTAAACCATTCGATAAATGGAAAAGTCGGAGCCTTTGCGGGGACAAAGCTGCCGTCTCATTTGCATAATAAAGCCCTACTGCTTTCCCAAAAACATGCATAACGTAATGTGTATTTAAAATTAGATATAATAATTCATACACAACCACTAGTTCTATTACGGTTTTTTACACCAAGAAAACCCTAGTACTTCATACAATTCCAAAGATTAATGTTTTTTCTTCACATCAAAGATACAATTATTGCAATTTGCCCTCTCTCTCTAATATATATGTGCGTCTGTCTATATATATATATATATATCTCTTCCTGTGGAGTCATTGTATTGTCTTTTCGATTTTAATAGTAGTCAGAAAATGATCAGAAGGATTCTATTTGTTTGCATATGGGCAATACTGCACATATTTCTGGGCTTAGTTCAACCAAAAACAACCCTTTGTGTGTATTTGCTCCACCGTACATTCTTGAAGGTTTCTCTAATTATTTATATATATGCGTGTGCGTGTAAAATGTTGATAGATTTGAGAATTCAACAGAAAATGAAAGAGAAAAAAAAAAAAGATAGTAGTATATGTTCCATGACACGATCCATGACGAGACAAAACCCATATCAAATCTCCCACTACGCAAAGCAAAAAAGTGGAATTTATCGATATCATATATGCAACCCAAAATAAAAATAAAAATTGTGCTACATAAATTTAATTTGTGCTGCATGATTAACATGGAAAAGCCTATTGTTCTCGTGTAATTGGAATATCAGGATTCTAATAAATATTCTCTTTATGTGTACAGATCTTATCATCTTTTACTTCACTGCTCGTCATCTCCTTTTCTTGATTCTTGAGGATTGCTGGAGACTCAATAACAGAACATCTGAAAGATAGATAAACACCTGGAAAAAATTATAAAAATGTCATTATCATCATTTTTCATTCACACGAATTGGATATATAAGTGCATTATCTACACAGCATTAGATTCTCACTAATATCCTTTTTTTTTTTCTTGAAGGGAAAAGAGAAGCCTTGATCTTGAGCATCTCCTAAAATGTATTGTATGGTGACTCTTATCACATTCATATATATTATTTAGCTGCTGAATTTAGGAAGAATACAGTTATTTCATTGGAATTAACGCGTTGTGGCCAATGCTAGAGACCACTTTGCCATAAACTTTACCGCGCTTTATGGGGCTATGTTTCCCATATTGTCAGTGTTGTTGCCTGAAACACATCAGATGTTAAATAATTCTTACTTTGTCTCTATTGAGAACTAATGAAGTACCAACCCAAAACATAAGACTTGAGTTATCACAGCATCATCACATACGTTGTAATAAGCTAATACAAAAGTTCTTCCATAATGAAGTACCAACCCAAAACATAAGACTTGAGTTATCACAGCATCATCACATACGTTGTAATAAGCTAATACAAAAGTTCTTCCATAAATATGTCTTCAAGAAACCCTAAATGAACTGCAAAACAACTCTATGACCAAGAAAATCATCACAAAACTCAGGCTTATTAAATCATTGATCATTATCATCTTGCTCAACTTCCGAAGAAGGCTCTTCCTCTAATTCTTCAGACCCTTCGACCTCGCAAGCTCCGTGTCCTTGGCCAAATCCTTTTATATGATCTTTGAGCGACCTCTTGTGCTTAAAATCGGAACCACAAACGCAGTACCAAAGCTTGCCACAATTCTTCTCATGTGTCCTCCAATCTCCTCTCACTGCGAAAGCTTTACCGCATTTTCTGCACATGAAGGACTTAATTCCATGCTTTCTTCTGTAGTGCGTTTGGAGGGTTCTGAAATCTTTTAAGGGCTTTGCTCTTGGGTGATCGATATTGTTTCTGCATCCATGAGCGCAGCAGTAACATGGAAGCCTTAGCATGCCCGTGGGCTGAGTTCCTCTAAGGGACTCGGGTCCTTTTCTGTATTGTGAACCGTGGCCCCACATATGCATCTTGCAAGAAAAAACAAAAATAATAAACTATGACTACTCTAAAGCCATTGATTTAACAAGTCAAAAGAAGATCACATTGAGATGCATAAACGTTCGTGATTTTGATTCATGAAAACATTGGATCTGTAATAAAAGCTCTATATTGTCAATATATAATTAATTTATGTGGTCCGACTATACATTTACAGAATGATTAATTCTCTTACCCAGGCAAGTACATGAGGAAAACAACAGGTGAAGTGCCTTAGATGCCTCGGTAAATTAATTACTCCGCATGAAGACAAGTTTTGAATATTTTTGTAATTTATCTTTGTGATTTATCTAGAAGGAAAGAACAGCAGAAGTCTCGGTACATAGAGTAAACATGTAATAAATAATAAGACACACACACACACACACAAACACGAGTTTCAGAATAATATTGTTCTAAGATGATGATAGTGGGGGTGGTAATGAAAGTTTAGGTATGGGCTTGTCATGTCCCTTTTATAACCAGAGAACTCACTGGTAAGAATTCCTTTTCTGCAGTATTATGAAGAAGTTGTCTTTGGAAAAGTTTAACACAGTCACCAGTTCATAGAGATGACTTCAAAGTCATAAAAGCATTAGGAACATTGCCTGTGTTGTTCCATCACATAAATAGATAGAGCGATAAAGTCTGATCAGAATTATGAACATAGATCACCAATCAGAAACTGAACCCATGTAAAATCCATTTTTTTTTATCAGATCGAGACCATGCAAAAGGGTTTTAAAAAAAAAAGGAAATTGAGCATAAATCATTAGTAAAAAATCAATTCTTCCCATGACCCTTATCTCTAAAACCGATCTTGGGAAAATATTCCATGAAAATCCAAGCTGATGATACATAAAAACATGCATGGCGGTTATATATAGCTTTTACTTACCTGCATGTTGTTGTATCTATTGAAGGCCTTGTAACAGACAGGACATGAAAACTGCGTTGGACCTATGAGGATCTGAGAAGGTGTCGGTATCCAATACTGTCCCTTGTTAAGTCTACTTATAGGGCACCCAGAAACAATAGCCTCTTCAATATTATTATTATTATTACCATCTTCATCGACGCCGATGGAAGAATTAGACATCAAAGAAGCAAGATCAGAAGAACTAGGGTTTGGTAACCCTATTTGCAAAGCAACAGTAACATCATCGTCAAGATTATTATCATCTCCAGCAGACGATGACAGGCAGCTTTGTACATCATTTTTCTTGTCAAGATCCATGCTTGAGCAAGAGGGTTCTTCATCGTATCCTGTGGGAGTCAGCCGCAGAAGTGGAAGAGCTTCTCTCAAGGGAGGTGAAGAAGGTGGAGCCTCTTGATGTTGATGAAAGATGTGGTTGTTGTGAGGAATATATGAAGTGTTTGAGGAGAAATTGAGATAATTGTTTGGTGTATTACCGTGCAAAGATTTGGTTGAGGTTGAGAAGTGTTGGAGAGGATTATCAGCTGATTTGATGAGCCATTGAGCATGAAGACTTGAGTGGGGATCGGTCATAGTGAAAGGATAAAGGAGGTAAATGGTGAGAGAGGGGAAAATTCAAGGTTAAGAGGAAATTTCCTTTTGGAGAAGGAGAGAGAGAGAACAATGTGCAATTGTTATTATAGTGATTAGATGGAAGAATCATATATAATTGGAGAAATGACCTTTTTCTAAAGGAAAACAAATTAAGAATTAAACAAAAAAAAACTTCGCCTCCATTCTTAAAGTTGTGTTTAGTAGGAAAATTAGTAAAAGAAAATGTGTAATGGTATGACATTCAGGGCGTAACTTATTATTGTTTGATACACTAATACATTATTTCCTTAATCTTTTCCATGCAAGGATTTCACGTACCAAACATATTGTAAGGCTCAATTTGATAAAAAAATTAAGACCTAGAAAAGAAAAGGAAATGTGCAATGATGTTGTTTGTACAAGAATTTATGCATAGAAAAGACTAACGAAAACAATGTTAACGTATCAATTGTTACGTTATGTCTCGGGTTTCATAACATTACACTTTCCTTTTCCTTTTCACGCTCCACTTTATTGGATACAAGCACGCCCTGGAAAAATAAAATCTCCGACCTGATCTTATATTTTTTATTTTTCAAATAATAATCAAAATATAACGGAGCTAAACCCTATTTAGCATCACTTTTCTGATGTAAGTATGGCTCAAGAGTTAGCAGTACGTGACAAGTAAGAACTTGAATCAAAGTACTGTTTCCGCACATGTAAAGGGCCAACCGAGTTAATTCTCCTGACCTACCAAGGATTATAACAACGAAAAATAATAAAAATAAATAAACATTCAACGCACGAAAAATTAAATTCTACACAAGCTTCACTATTCTTTTAACTGATTAGATAAATTATCTTCAAGTTTTTGTAAAGGGGTAAAAAATAATAGAAATAAGAAGAAAACACTTCAAGGATTGGACGCAATGATAAATTGCGTTTATTATTTGCCATAAAACAGCAGCAGACATCTAATGTTGGGCATCAAGATCGGACGAAATGCTAGATATTTTGAACACTATAGAAGAACAGAGGTTTTTTATTGCAGTTGAAGTTAACAAAACCAAATCCGCAGGCATTAACAAAGATTTCAATGTGCATACAGTAAGAGTTTTAATATACTATCAATGCGCAAGCAGAAAAGAAGTATTAGTTGAGTCATTACAAGATTGACGAGAGTTCAGTTTCTAATAGTAACCAATAAAGATCATCAGCTCCATATATCAAGTCATAACAGTCTGAATAAGTCCCCTGTAAAATTCAGTACAAAAGGATATAAACTTCATAGCATTAAGGAAAACAATGAAGGAAATAAGGCAGATAGGGAGTTTATGCAAGACAGTGTGCAACATAGTGTCCCAATGCACAAATCATAGAAAGTTGCAAGAAAATTGTCTAAATAGAGAAGAAATGAGTTCCCCGAATTAGAAGAAGATGCAACAAATTACACTATCTATAAACTGTAATAAATATCTGTCGAAGTTCTCGACTTTTCATACATTCTTCTCAGGAAAGACCAAAGATTTTTTTCCAACGAGACAATTCATGTTTACTAACCTTTCTATTCTACTGGAGTAATTGAATAAAACAGAACATCTTTAAACAAGTCAGATAAAATTTTCCAGAGAACCACCGTCAAATCCAACACAATTGCAACGCTTCACTGAATGGATAGCCCATATTTAAAAATACAAACAAATTAAATTCCAATTATTGTTTACCCTTCAGCGAGGAATGTCGTCACTTCCCAGCGTTCATCATGAGAGTGATGTTATCTCCTTTCAACAGAATCCGACCCAGCTGCTTCCTTATGTTCTTCTTGACGTTGAGCTCTTCGGCGTCGTCGAGGACTAAATTCATGTACTCGTCGAACCCAATAATGCGTCCCTCGATTCTCAGATCCTTTTGCTCGAAGAGCCAAATTTGAATGCGAGCTTTGCTCTGGAGAAACCTGAAGATCAAATTGATGGGCTGGGTCATAATACGCTGGACCTTCGTGCTCGCCATTGCTGCTAATCTCCGCGTATGCTCGTCGCCTACTCTGAACTGCTAAAACCCTAGTTCGAATTTTCCCCTCCCTTTGGTACACTGAAGGTTATATTTACATACTCCCTCCAAATCTTGTCTAATATCAATTTGCTACCTAGCATTTGTTTTTAATTTGATATTAGTACATCATATTTCAATTGTTTCATTTTAGTCCCTATTATTAACTTGAATTCAATTTCACAATTTCATCTTTCAAATAATTTGTTATTACTCCATCTCTACTTCTATATACTATACTTATTAAATCTTGTATGCAATGCAATGCAATACATTCGTTTCTTTACTAGATTCACCCCCCTCTCTCTATCTAATTTTTTTGCTATGGGCAATTATAGCTTGATATTATTTTTTTACCCTATAGCTTCGTCTTCTATTTCTCGATACCTCCGCATAGTTGAATGGATTTAATAACCCATAGTTGACACCGAATTAAATGCAGAAAAAAGCATCCCAAGATTCAATTTTTTTTTCACATTGAGGATCATCATCTTCGGGCAACAATCAGGAATAAAACCTTTCAAAAGCAAGCAACCTCGGACGTTCTTTTTGATGTCTCACAAGCAACACACAACTTATGATACACACTTACACTATACATATCACACTAGGAACCCAAGACTCATCAAAGAAGCAGCAAAAGGTCCAGTTGTAGACCCCATATTTAAAAAAAAAAAAAAAAAAAACTTCATCATATACATATTGCAAAAAGTTTTTAATTCAATACAATCTGATTTTTTCCCTTTCAGAAAAAAGAGCGTTTCACCGGAGCTCTACCAACGGCTCTCATCAAGTTGGAGATTTCAAGGATCTTGGCAACTTTCGTACCCCTCTTGGCCTCAGCCGAAGCCCTTCTCTCCTCTGCTTTTCTCCGAGCTTTTGCAATGTCGTTCTGCATTTTCTCCAGGGCTTTTGCCCTCTTCTCCTCCAATTTTCTCTGCACGATTATTCGGAGTTTTATGGAGAAAAATGAAAACAAAATAAAAGCAAACGGCGATCCTATGTTTCTGGCTCGTTTTGATGAATCGTTACACAGCTTTACGGTCACTTATCTTCGGCAGAAACTTGATATTCTTAGGCTCTACAATTTGTGGTCAAAAAAAAAAAGAGAGTAAACTACATGCAGAAAGAAGAGTGATTTGTAGGCCAAAGTACTTATAGTGTCAAAATTATAATTTTAGATCACTAAGTATACATATTTTAGTTTTTGGGTCATAATGTTCGATAATTGTAAAAGTATGTCACTAACTTTGTATGTCAAAATAAATTTGATTTTCAATTTTGGGTCACTAAGTATAAATGTTTTAAGTTTTCGGATCGCTATGTTTTAACAGGTTAGTGATCCATTTTCGCATTCATAAAAACATATTGACCTAAAATCGAAAACATGTATACTTAGTAACCAAAAATTGAAAAAGTGACCCAAATTTATTTTGAAAAACAAAGTTAGTGACTTACTTTTGCAATTATCGAACATAGTGGCAGAAAAACGAAAACATGTATATTTAACGATCTGAAATTATAATTTTCCCTACTAAATTAGATCATTAACTATATCATTTTTCATTTTTTTGTCATTATATTTGATCATTAAGTAACATCTCTAACTTTGTCATCGGTGAAATTTCCGGCGAAAATTACCGAAAATTCGATGTGGTCGGTGATATATCAGTAGTCCTGTCGGATTTCCGGCAATATTCGCCGGAAAATTTACTAGTGATCCAAGATATATCATATAGGTTATTTAGTGAGTCTGCAATTATAAAATTTAATGACTCAAAAAATACTATTCATAATTAGTATCTAATTCAATAATTTGGCAGAACGTGCGAAAAATAAGAAAAGAAAGTCAAAGTGTTACCTCGACTTTCTTCATCCAAGAATTAGCCTTCTGAACCTGTTCGCTCTCCCACCCACTGATCACCGCGTCCTCTCGCTTGAACCTGTTGTTGATCTTCGAAACCTTCGCGTTCTGCCAAGCACCGATCTTGCTCACGACCTCCTCCTTCTTCACGCTCTGCACCGACACATGTTCGCCGCCCATACTCGCCGCCAACCCATCACGGCGGCGACCACCACCGCCTCCGTCGGACCTCGTACGGTATTCGTCGAATCCGGGGTTATTATCCGGTACAATCGCCAGGGGATTCGTCTCTAATTCCTGAGAGATGCTGATGTCTTCCTCTCTTATCCTGCTGAGGTTGTTGCTATGACTGTGAATTTCCTGCTGCTGCTGCTGCTCGGTGTTACTGCCTAAGGTGGACCCCGCGAGGACGAGGGCGTTGAACTCCCTGCTCATGGTCGTGAAGTTCTCCGACGACGACGACGAGGAACCCATGGAGAGAGAGGACGACACGTTGCTGCTGCTCGTCGTCGTCTCCGCCCAAGGCGTCGGTGGGCCGCGAGCGGCGCGCGGCGGAGTCATGGCGTGGACGTCTCTGACGTAGGGGGACCCGTCGTCGTCGTCGTCGTCGTCCTCGTGGCGTCCGACTTCTCGGCTCGTGCCGGCGGTGCTGGCGGCGAGGACCAAGGCTCGTTGATCGTTGGACATTTTTTTCTCGATTACGATGGAAGTTATTTCATCGCGTGTTTCTTTTGTTTGTTATTACAACTGCTTTTGAGTGTTGAAAAGGAAGAGACGGAGAAAGTGGTGAGGAGGAGTAGAAAGAGGGAAGGTATTAATCATTGTCTTAATCAATGCGCACTTATTTTGATAATTAGCGTTATTGATTGATTAATCAAAAGCCATCGAGTGAAGGCAAATGAGTGAGACACAAAATGCATGCGTTTTATTTTAACGGACGGGTTAAAAGTACGACTTGTGTTCTAGAATTGATTGGTCTTATGGTAATTTAATTAATTATTTGTTTACTACAGCGTTTGATTGATTAAGTGCCGACTCAATTAAAGGGAAAAAGAAAAATGAAAAAAAAAATCGTTTTCAAAAAAATGATAGAACACGCGGCAAAGAATGGTTGTTGCCGGTACCGTCGCATGTTAATGAGTGGTGTGTAATATATCTAAATTTTGAATGCCATTGGTTCCTCGACACGTGGACGGTCAAGAGTAGCAGCTGAGGTTTGCAAGACTCCCACGTCTCATGGAATTTAGATGCTTTATCGAGGGCACTATTTACATTTTAAATGAATCTGATTTCGACATTTTATTGAAAGATCTAAATCGAGAAAATAATGTCGCTTGCCTCGTTCTACTTTTCTTCTTCTATTGATAAGATAACGATGAATATATATATATATATATATATATATATATGTTTGATAAGAAATTAATAATTTTGATATTCAGGTCTTTGCCGTATAGTTCGAGGGAACTTGGGTCGTGTAAAAAGATGTGACCACTAAATACATAAATTAATTAGGTAGTTGTATGGAGTGATGTTGTTGCATGTATTAGATCATATTAGATAAACAATAATCTATTTACTTACTGGTTCCTTTTTCGACTCCGAGATTAAAAAAAGCCTATAAAAATATTACGAATTTGATTATAAATAATATTTCTAAAATGGATGAGATAAAATATTATAATATAAATAATTTATGTCACGCCTTGATGTGAAAGCTTATTATTATATGGGCTTAGAAAGAATTTATATTAGGCCGATAACTTCAAATTAGGGTTGAATGCCCCGAAATATATGGGCATAGAAAGATCCCGTAATTATGTGGAGAATTTCAAGCTAGACCAAAATCAATTTGGGGTTAGCCACGTGTGCCAACATAGAGAATATCAACTTTATTTTAATTTTACGATATTCACGGGAACGATACAAACAAAACAATGGTCCAGCTTGAAACTCATGAAGGATTGATCATTAATTTAAAAGACGAGGAATCGTAGAGAGAGAGCCATTTTTTTAATTTTTTTGTGAGCTATTGATATTTTTTCTCGGCATTATGCTACAAATATTGTCTAAAAAGTAAGGAGTTATTGTCCTGTCACATTCTACAAGATCAACAGTCACGTTGTGCTAGAATCATCCCCAATCGTCGCATGTCAACAAAATGTATTTTTCCTATGGATTATGTGCAAACAACACAAGCTCTCAACTAGCATGTTATAATGTCGCTCTTGGGCTGGTCCGCCCTGGCAGCTTCTGGCGGCGGTTGAGCCACCGAGACGCCGCCGTCTATGCAGCTCCGGCACTTTCGCTCGACCCACCCCTCAACGTCGTGTTCCCCCGAGCCACCCAAATGTCTGCCACCGCAGAGCCTGGCGATTACCCCGGCTACGAAGCCGAGTATGGTGATTACTGCTACGACCACGACCAAAGTCTCGATCGACGGGGTGCTGGAGGAGCCGACAAGTGGCGGAAGCTGATTGGCTGATTGAGCCATTGCGTATTATGCGCCGCGCGTCTCTGTCCGTTTTTTTTACTTCGTTGTTTCAAGAAAATTAGCAAACGAGAGAGAGAGAGAGAGAGTAAATGACTTTTTGCAGAACAAAATGATGGTAGTAAACTTTGTGGGCAACCTAAAGTACAAATGTGATGTAATAAGATTGTGTACTATATATGTCCTTTTTGCTCCGATGGATCTTGTTTTAATGACATGCTATGATAATTTTCTGTATAATCTCTCGTTATCTTTATCAACTTTTATTATTATTTTTTATCTATCAATAAAAATTGATTTTCGACCTTTGAGGGGCAAAGTCTGTGATTTACGGTGTCATAAAGTAACTTACGTTTGGTATACAACTGGTTCTAAAATTTTTGATTTTAATTTATATGTACATATGATATATACTGTACAAGCCTAATAGGGCCAAAGAAAGCTGAGCCTAATTGGAGCCCAATTTCGAGAGCCCGTTACTGATATTAGAATTAATCGTCGACGTCATTGACGTTTTCTTTTGTTCAAGTTAGTTGCTACGAAGTCAATGGTATATATATATAAGAGATAAAGAAACAAAACGCGGAATTCGTAACAGTCATATTCGGGCTTGTTCAACCTGATTCCCAGGCTCAAATCCTGGGGATTTTTGACGAATCAATTCATCCTCGTTGTAATCGATTCTGAATTTTTTGTATGTCGTTTCTCCGGATTGTATCGAGTGATCTATTCCATACTTTTGTTTCTTAGAATTTGAAATGGGGACGCCTGCTTTTCCTAATTTGGGGAAGCATTGCATTGTTGCCAAAAGGTACGTATATATCTCTCTTCTTCTGTTTATATGTATGATGTGAATTGTTAAAATTCATATGTTCCGTTGCTGGGGATGAATGGCGTTCGGCTGTTTGTTGAAAAAAAAAACGTCTTAATGACTCTTATGCTTGCGGCATACTTTTTGGTTCTTCCGTTTTTTTTGTTGTCGCAAGATTGTTGAGAATTGTTGGTGAATTTGGGAAAATTAAGAGCTCGTTAGATCTGCTGAGAGATGTAATCTGCTATGCTCATACATGATCCTTTTATCATCGAAGCTCAAGAGAGCGCTAGCTAGTTTTCTTCATTTCCTTCTGCTACGCACCGTGTGTAGATTTAAACGCATACGTTCTTCTGTTTCTACAGAATTCATCGTATAATTCAAGAAAAGGTTCCGTTGAGTTCACAGTGATGATATCCATGCTGAATGATTTTAGTTATGGATTCCTTTTCATCTCATTTAGCGATGTAATCTCTTTCCTTATATCTACCCCCGATGTGTTATTTCATGCCTTCAGGTCTTTTGTCTCGAGCACCGGAGCTACAGCAGACATCAATGCCCAAAAGCCAACAAAAACGACGTCACCGTTGTAATCTGCCCTTTATGTGCTAAAGGTGTACGTTTAATCCCCGACGAAAATCCAAACATCACCTGGGAATCTCACGTAAACGTAGACTGTGACCCATCAAACTACGAGAAGACCACAGAGAAAAGAAAATGCCCCGTCCCCGGATGCAGAGAGGCACTCACATTTTCAAACACAATCAAGTGCAGGGATTGCACCACCGATCATTGTTTGAAGCACAGATTCGGACCAGACCACAAGTGCCCCGGTCCCAAAAACCCACCCGAGTCAGCATTCCAATTCATGAGCTTCCTCGGTCAAAGCAGAAAAGAGGATCCCAGAAAAGTTCAAGCCTCATCACCGTCCTCCTCTAAGTGGGCTACGAGTTTTCTCAAGGCAGCTTCATCTTTTCGGGCTTCAGCAGAATCTGGGATTTCGAGACTGAGCAACGAATTCAATCAAACGTTGAGCATCACGGGTGGCAATAGCAGTGCTACAAGCGGGCACCAAAGGGAAAATACGAACGGGCTATTGGAAGCTTGCCCGCGGTGCAAGTTGAGATTTTTGAATGTTGCTGCTTTGGTGGATCACGTTGAGAAAGTCCACGAGCGAAATGGAGTTATGAAGGTGACGGTTGATGTTTGTCCCAAATGTAGTCAAGGGTTTCGGGATCCTGTTAAGCTTGTGGAACATGTTGAGAGAGCGCACAGAGGTGCATCCAATTCTTGATGCCAGGTGAATTTCGATTCCTGAATTATTTTTTTATTTTTTTTTTTCATCTAAGAACTCTGTGATCTTCATTGCCCACCAAATCGAGACCCCACAAAACCTTATATGACAAAACAGTGGAATTGTTGTGTCGATGCTTGCCACTGTTCACTTACCTTTCCTCCAAGGCATGCTTGTACGTATGTAGTCTTATTACACTGATTGGTACATTGTCTCGTTTAGTCTCATTAACTTAGTTCATTTACTTCTCTTGTGAGATTTTACATTTCACCATTACCAGAAACATGAATACAAGCAAGAACCTTAGAACCGACGATAGAGATGATGATTTTATTTGGGGAAATTATAAAATTAGCTCACTAAGTATCCAAGTTTTCGTTTTTGGGTCACTATGTTTGATAATTGCAAAAGTAGGTCACTAACTTTGTATGTCAAAACAATTTTGGGTCATATTTTCAATTTTAGGTCACTAAGTTTATATTTTTCGATTTTGGGTCACTAACTATATAAATTTTTCAATTTCGGGTCACTCATTTGTTAACTAATTTTGTAAACATAGTGATCCAAAAATGATACATGTATACTTAGTGACCCAAAATGTCACCCAAAAATAAAACATGAATACAAGTGTATTGTCACACTTGCATTCATCAACCAAACGAAGGCACATCACAGAATCACATGTGGATCGTAACAGATTACCTTGGAATTTTGTAGGGTACCAATTCAATTATCCAAATCTCTTTCTCTCTAGAGATAGAGAAGAATTGCAATGCAATTCTACCGCCGCAGTGCGTTTTTGTATTCATTGAAACTGTGGGCCTCAATAATCTTCTGCAATCAGAAACGGACAATACTGCTCAACTTGATACGTGTCTTCTTTCCACCTTTGAATTACTAGAAATATATATATGGTGTTTTTCACTTAAACAGTGATATACGTTGCATTTCAAAACTCAATTCGTATACTACTCGATTGCAATCATCTTTTTTGAGAAATAACGTGAGATTATGGCGTCAATGGACTCGATGTCAACGAAAGCTTGACGTGTCAAGATGATTAATCATTTTATTAGCGTACAAGTGTCGTTGCATTTCACCGTCAGACTTCAGAATATCAAGAAGTGACTGTAATAACCTGCAATTTATTATCCACTTTGTTCTTTTCCATTTTTCGATTAAACATCTCATTTTTTTAGATTTTCAACCGTTCAAAATTGTGTAGTACACGTGGCACGATAGGTCCTTACTTAAACGCAATTAATTTCCCAAGGAAAAGACAAAAGAACCCACCTCTTCTTGTAACCATAAAAGTTTCATCTGCTGCACACTCCTCTCTGCCATCACTTATCTTCATACATACGCATAAATCACTGAAGCGTTTCTCTGCTTTGCTTAAAATCAACAAAAAAAATTGAAGTTTTTGCTTGCAAAGAATTATAGCAGATTCCACCTATCGCCCTCTTCATCCCTGAATTGTATTCCAAACAAGCCTCAGAACCCATAAATCACTGCAAACCCATTATATTCTTGTCTCTGAATTGAAAAAAAAAAAACCCAGCTTGCATCAATTTGAGCAAAGATTAGACCTTTTTTCCAATGAAGGAGTCGTCAAGCTAAATCAAAGATTAGACCTTTTTTCCAATGAAGGAGTCGTCAAGCTAAATCACTCACAGCCAAGAACCAGAAAAAAAAAAAAACCAGAGAAGAAAAAGAAAAGAAAAAACTCATACGCACAAAATGAGGAAAATAGCAGCCTTCCAAAGAGCAATGTCATCAGTGTCAATGCCGGCGTTAAACACCCACCACCAATCGCCACCGCCGTCCCTGTCACCATCGACTCCGTCGCAAGCACCGCCTTGCGACCCACAAAAGTGCCCGTGGTGGCCGTACTCATCCTCCAAAGAGTTCAAGACCAACACCGCACTGATCCTCGTCGTCTTATTCTGCGGGCTCGTCTGCATGCTCGCGATCAACGCCGCCTTGCGCTACTTCGTCCACCTCCACTGCGCGCGGCGCCGCCGCCGAGAGCAGAAGACCGCCAGCCCGTCGGAGGATGGAGACGTGGAGGTGACTCCGACGGTGGTGTACGGGGATGGGACGGAAATGAAGGACTCGGAATGCGTGATATGCCTGTCGGAGTTTAACTTCGGCGACAAGGTTAAGGTGTTGGCCGCGTGTGGGCATAGCTTCCACGCGTCGTGCGTCACGGCGTGGCTCGTGGCTCATGCGTCGTGTCCGACGTGTCGGGCCGCATGTTCGGTGGGTTCGGGTCCATGAAGTCGTGAAAAGTTTTGCTGGGCCAGCAAATTTTTTCTCAATTAAACTACGGTTTTGTTTTTGGATGATTAATTTGTGTTTTAATCGAATTTAATTTTGGGTAAATTAGTTGTGCGAGTCATAATAAAGCAATATTTTACTATACAAGGACGATTCTTCTTTATCATCAAATATTTTTATTTTTTTCGTGTTCTTATCGAACTGATTAAATGGCAAAACGTAAGCAAGCCTTTAACCATTGGCCAATATTACTTTCAAGTAAAAGCGCGTTTTTACTACAATTCTACATTAAAAAATCATCTATGGTAAACATCTTTGAATTTTTCTTGCCGTCCATTTTCTTGGGGATGGTGACAAAGGAAAGTTTAAACTTTTTGAACAATCCAAAATTTATATACAATTATGTCATTTTTTTATTATTGTTTATAAACCTTCAAGAACCAAACTATTGGACCCTATATCAAGGCATTGCCAAGAGCGTCGACGCCAAGATTCATGGATTATTCCAACAATCTCAGCATATAGAGATGGAAAAAAAAACCTTCATCTTGAATATTTTAATTAAATAAAACAACATTAAAATCGACAAATTCTTATATCTATTTACACAAATATAATCATGCCCAACAATTTCTAGATCGTAGAACAAAGACTAATTATTATTAGCCAGCCAATAAATGCTATTCTTCACACGTGTCAAGATCCATCTCTCCTTTAACTTGCAACGTGACACCAAATAACTTAGGCCCCGTACGAATATTACATCTATCTTCAACTTCGAATTCTTCCACATCCATATCCGTACTGCTCTTCGAACCATTGTACGTCGTCACCAAATCGGAGAGTTCTTTGCATTTCTTCTTCAAATCTGTCAGCTCGGAGCTTAAGGCCCCATTTTCTTGCCTGAGCCTCTTGTTTTCATCCAAGAGAAGGGCGAGCTCCGATGATGAAGAATTAGCAGAAGACGATCTTTGCTCTTCGTTGGTGTGAATTAGGGTTCCTTGTGTGGAAGAATTATTAGGGTTTGTTTTGTTCGAAAGTGAGGCCTTTCTTCGGCGTATTCCGCATAGCTGATCACCTTGGCCTCTCCGAAACATGTCGTTCTTGAACTCCCACCGGTCCGTGGCAACCTTTCGGAAACCCTAAATGGACATATATTAATTTACAGGGTACGATAATGCAATACACATGCCCCATATGATCATATATAAAATCGTAAATAAAATATTTAAATTTTGTGACACGCTTCCTTTGAAATTTTTAGGTGAAATCTTCGTTCAAGATTGTATCGAGTACATGCCAAGAGTTCATGAGTACGAATTTTCGTGATCATCTTTAAAAAAAATTACACGACTAGATAAAAGAGTAGATGAAAATAAAATATGTAAAATCTAAAAAAGATGACATGATCCCTTCAAGATTTTTAGATTAAGTTGTCCCACAATGATTAATTAAAGTTCTTAATTTTCAATTATTAAAAAAGCGTTAATTTCACATATGTATCAAACCCTCAATTTCTTAAAAAAAAATCACACACACTGCAAATTAAAAATCCATATATGCTTAACTGAAGTATTGCTGCAAGATATATAGAGAGAGAGAGATTGCGATTGAGAGATTAAACGTACATAAGTATTTAGTTGCCTAACAAAGCTTGAGAAATTGCAGTGCTTGAAGACAGTAGGCAACAAGTCTCTAGAAAACTCAGCCGGCTGCCACACGACGAAGGCGGTGCCATCTTCGTTCCAAGATATGATCTCGTCCGTCGAAGGATCTTCCACGAGCATGCAAGTCTTCAACAAGAATGGCGGCGGCGGCCCTGATTTCCTCTCGCAGTTATATTCCACCAAGCACTTTTCACCACTATGATTATCAGGCTCCATGGTGCCTATAATAAATAATCTTCCTAATAATCTAGCTAGTGATCTTCAATTTTTTTTTTCCTTCTCTAGAGAGGATTGAAGACGATGAGAGATTAAGGGAAATCACGGGAGACTAACTCTGCATTTCAAGAGAAATGCAAGAGTCTTTGTGGCTCTTAATTTCCCAGTCCCTTCTCTTTATTAGTTTAATTCTCATAAAATAATTACTAACCTCTGACTTGACTGTTGGCACGTCAAAAGTTGTATTAACTGGAATTTCTACGTTGAATATTGTCATATTTTAATAGGTGTCTCGAATTTAGCGTTGTCTTGGCTTCTAGATATTCATTTAAATATTTCAGCTATCCATCGTATATATATATATGGACTTTTGTAGTTTTTATATAATAAACATATGCATCAATTGGTGAAAGGCGCCAGTGTTGTTTTTTCCCATGAAATAGCTTCAGCCACAGCAGCATGCTTTTCTTGACTTTGCATTTGGATAAATTCCCGGCTCGTATTTATTAAAGAATTCCATTTCTACACTTAAATCTGCAGAGAAATATATGTATGTGTATATATATATATATATTAATACGTGTCCGTAAATCGATTGTTGATCTCCTCCAGCTTCAATATTGTATAATTAATCTTTATATTATGATTTGTCAATTGGATGTAAGATTTTGACGGGATTCATCACAGTCAAACACTCATGTTTTTTTTTTTTTTCTTATTACATAAGAAGGGAGACTATTGCAGGAAGTTTTAGCTGATTTTTGTTGACTTCCGTTTCAATCATATACTAATTCTTAAATATCATTATGACCGCTAATAATATATATTCGTTCACATATGACATAAGGACACAAATGATTAATGAGACTATTGGTAGATAGCCATGCAAGTATGGATTGACCTTTTTGACACATAACCATCATTACCAAAGTCAATTTATTACCAGTTACCACATGGTCGTGCGTACAACCAAATTGATTAAGTGTTCTTGATTTTCAATTATCTACAAACCACGTGCTTTTGAAAATATGCTGATTTTTCCATCGATGATTTTCTTTCCTTTGATATTTCTCTTCTCATCCACAGTAGCTCAACGTATGAATTTATTTTCGGGTGAAAATTCAAATGACCACTTTACCTAATATGCCCACGTTTGTTCTACACATCGATTTATTTCGAGTTAGTACAATAAATTCAATTAAATGTTAAATGACCACTTCAAAAAGATATTAGGGAAGGTATCATATTTTGATTATATATTTTTTTATATACAATTCGGTGACTAAAATAGTCCAGTATATTAGGGATGTCGACGTTATAAGGACATTTAAATAAATGGTTGGAGCTTTTAGACACTAAATTTCGAAATTAAAGCAATTTGAGGACACATAAGTTAATGGTTTCAATTTTAGGACGATAGTGAATCAATTTGATGACAATTGACAATTAACGCCATAAATTTTAAAATTATTATCCTCGAATTGGTTCAATTTTTAAACTTACTGTCCTAAAATTGAAACATTTAGTTTAAGTTTCCTTCGAACTGCTATAATTTCAAAATTTATCCTAAAATATGAGACCCTAATTTTGGTGTTCTTAAAATACCACACTTGAAATAATGACACCAAAAAATATATCAAAATAAAAATCGATCAGATCAGAACCTCCTTAGTTCCACGAAAATCGTCCAACCTCCAGAAAAAGAAAAATGTCCAAAGCCTATGGACTTTTTTATTGGGGTGGTCCATTTAGGCCCAGTATTAATGGGCCAACAGCCTTTTAACTTATACAACAAAACAATAATAAATATTTACGTGTGATAGTGAACTGCTGAGTGTGTGAGAGAGAATATTTTTTTCTCTGTTGGACGCAACGAACAGTGGATATGATATCGTATTGCCCGAAACCAATGGCAATCACAGCTCCTCCATCCACCACCAAGATAACGAACGTACGGACGACCACTCTCCTGGTCGGAACCGGAAACGCCGCGGCCCATTTGATGGCGACAATCTCTCCTCCGACTCTCTCCCCGACTCCTCCATCATTCCGACGCAGACCAGTCAGATTCGGCTCGCTGACCGGGTCTACTCTCCGCCGCGCGCTTCCCGGTTCAGCATTCCGTGTCTCCGCCGCCGCCGACGAGCAGCCTACGAGCTCATCAGGTGGAAACTTATGCTGTTGGGTAGTTGAATGAATGTAGTTGAATGAATGCACGTTTTTCAGCTGCTTTTTGGCTTGGCCCTTCTTTCCATTGCCTTCTTCTTTTCTTTATATTGTATCAATTGGTACTAAATTCAATTACTTTCTTGCAGCCCAGGGAATTGAGAACGTGGTGATTATAGGTTCAGGCCCCGCAGGGTACACAGCGGCTATTTACGCCGCAAGGGCCAATTTGAAACCCGTAGTCTTCGAAGGGTTTCAAATGGGCGGCGTCCCCGGTGGCCAATTGATGACCACCACCGAAGTCGAGAATTTCCCTGGATTCCCAGATGGAATCACAGGCCCGGATTTAATGGACAGGTAATTCGACTCGTAAAGAACGATGTCGTTTTTTAGGACCTCAATGGAACATCGAATCAGAAACCCTAATTTTTTCTCCCGATTTTCGTTCTCCAGGATGCGAAGACAAGCCGAGCGCTGGGGAGCAGAGTTGTACCTAGAAGACGTGGAGTTCGTCGACGTCAAGAATTCGCCCTTCACAGTGCAAAGCGGCGAACGCAAGGTGACATTTTCTCTGGGTTTTTGTTCTCGAAATTTAGAATTCGTTGACTTCCCATTTCTCGAAATTATTTCTTATTTTTTCAGGTGAAGTGCCACAGCATTATCTACGCAACGGGAGCCACCGCAAGGAGGTTGAAATTGCCCCGCGAAGACGAGTTTTGGAGCAGAGGAATCAGTGCCTGTGCCATCTGTGACGGAGCCTCTCCCCTGTTTAAGGGCCAAGTCCTCGCGGTGGTTGGTGGCGGTGACACCGCCACGGAGGAGGCTATATACTTGACCAAGTATGCTCGCCACGTCCACCTACTCGTTCGTGGTGACCACATGAGGGCCTCCAAAGCTATGCAAGATCGGTGAGGCTCATAATTTCTGCTTCATGTTTTCTTGTTTATATTCTGCCTTGTGCCAGGCCGTTTTTTAAATTTTTGTGGCCCCCTTCTTGTAACAAAGTGAGGCCCTCAAGATGTGATAATTTGATCAATTGGGCCTTAAAAATTTTGCTCTATGTGATATTGGGACCTAAAAATTTTTTACCCTTAAAATCTGTGACCATGTGCAATAGACCACGATGCACAGGCGAAAATTCGTTGAATATTTAGGACCTTCGTTGAATATGATATGCTGATGTTGCTTTCTTTTGCATGGCATCACTTTCTTGAATCCATCAAATCGGTGTCCCCGATCGAACGAGCTTCTTCTTCCTTTTTTTTTTGAAGTTTTCAGCTTCACGAGTGTTTGTTTAACAGGTTGATTATGGCGAATGTTTCAGAGTAATTAACAACCCCAACGTGACCGTGCACTACAACACCGAAACGGTGGACGTCGTCAGCAACCCAAAGGGGCAAATGTCGGGAATTTTGATCAGAAAAGTGGACACGAAAAAGGAATCGGTTTTGGAGGCTAAGGGCTTGTTTTACGGGATCGGTCATTCCCCCAACAGCCATTTGCTTCAGGGCCAGGTGGATCTCGACGAGGCGGGCTACGTTCTTGTTGAGGAAGGCTCTGCAAAAACTTCGGTGGAAGGCGTATTTGCAGCGGGAGATGTGCAGGTAACAAAAAAAATGTGTATATATTATCAGATTTTCTTCATTTCTTTCAAAAAAATAAAAACTTTTCTTCATGATTATAATCTTTTACGTGGCATCTTTGTTAGGACCATGAATGGAGGCAAGCGGTGACTGCAGCTGGATCCGGGTGCGTTGCAGCTCTCTCTGTTGAAAGATACCTCACGAGCAAGGACCTCCTCATCGAATTTCACCAGGTACGGGATAATATTTTTGAACTCTTTATTCATTTTTTTTTGCTACGAAATTGTTGTCTTAATTTCGTGTGCTCGAATGATTCTTGTCGCTGCACGTAAGCAGCCTGCGAAAGAAGAGCCTAAGAAAGAGATCAGCGACAGAGATGTGCAAGAGGGCTTTGATATGACTCTGACGAAGCACAGGGGCCAGGTTTAAACTTCCCAGAATTTTATGAATCGCCCCCCTATTTATCGAACCAGTTCGATTTGATCCTCGTATACTTTTATCCATCGCAGTATGCTCTGCGGAAGCTGTACCACGAGAGCCCGAGGCTGTTGTGCGTTCTTTACACGGCACCTACGTGTGGTCCTTGTAGGACCCTGAAGCCAATTCTTAGCAAGGTATGTGTATTTCTCGCGTAATCTTTGCTTCGTGTTTCGTTCTTGAAAACAATATGGGACCAAATTATTTTTATTTTTTTTCTTCAGGTAATAGATGAGTATGACGAAAGTGTCCACTTAGTCGAAATCGACATCGAGGAAGATCCAGAAATTGCTGAGGCTGCGGGGATCATGGGCACGCCTTGCGTGCAGTTCTTCAAGAACAAGGAAATGATCAGGTTTTTTTTTCTTTTTAGTTTTGTTTGGCCCTCGAACTAAGCATTCTTTCGTTTGTTGATTGAATAAATTTATCCATTTCTTGAAATTGAGCATAAACTGTGTTGGATTCTACATTTCAGTACTATATCTGGTGTCAAGATGAAGAAAGAATACAGAGAGTTGATCGAATCCAACAAATGAGTCAAAGAAAACTGTCAAAGGTACGATTTTTTTGTTGCGTGCATTATTTGCAGATTCGGTTTCGCATTGATGCAAATTGTAAGTCATGGGATTGTGCAGTCGAAATAGATTTGTTGTAAGGTCTTGAGTTTATGTAATACTGCCTAGTAAGGCATTGATCAATCAACTCTCATACATTTCTTGACAAATTCACACTTTGGTATCTTAGTTGTATGCCTATTATGAGCATCCACCGTTGAAAAACTGTCAATGAAAGTGAAGAAAATTGTACTTAAATGTTAGTTAGTTATTAGTTAACAGGCATAGTTGTTAATGTTTTAATTTAACTACTTTACCCTAAGCGCAAAGAAGTATCAGAAGTCTCCTCCATAGAATTGAGGAGGTTCTTGCAGCTTCCGAGGTTGCTGTTGAGCATTGCCTGGTGCTTAAGTTCCGCAATCTGCAATTTTTTTTTCTTTAATTTAAATATACATATGATGTTAGGTTAAATAACTTTGTAAAAATGAAAAATGATACCTTTTCCAACAGGGCTTTGTTCTGCAGAGCAATTTTCTGCTCCTGTAAGAGAAGTTACAGAAAATTTACTATTTTAGAATATTTGTAAATATAATCAGGAACTGTTTTTTTTTTCTTTGACCTGTAGTTTGGTTTTTTCAAGCTCCTCTAAGAGTGCTTTCTCCAGAGATTATAGTTGTGAAAGATTATATATAATATAGAAGCTCCATAAGTATAATAAATATTATATATTTATTTTGAACATCTCTCATGTTAACCTTTCTGTCCTTAACGGACATGATTGCATCAATGAGTTGCTGCTCTAAGGCATACAACTCAGCACAGCCCAAGCCTTCAAGTTCTTCGCCCATTACACGCCTTCACAATATAAATTGAAGCCATAAATTTACAAGTATTAATAAATAGATTTGTCATATTATATGAAGAAGATGGGAGGAAACATGTGCACACCGTTGCATTAACTGTAGCTTTTCGATTTCGTCTTTGAGGACATTTACCTCAGCCGTCAACACGTGCTACAGCATAGCATAATAGATTGTTAAATCGGTTATGATATTAAGAAATAGCTTATGAAAAAAATAATATTTAAGGATTCAATTCAAATTAAATGTTGTATCTTCTTGTCACCTTATCAGCAGCATGCTTGACGTCGTCCTTCACTATGGCTTGTTCCTTGCTTTCATTAGCTCGACTGTATCTTGCCATGATTTGCTCCATGCTTGTCAAGAAAATAAAACGAGTGATAACAATATTATAGTTTTAGTACTTTTTCTACAACTATGTAAACCATTATTTCTCGACAAAATCACGACATCATATATATATATATATGATTATTATTCTATTCTCGTATGACTTGTTTACTTTATATTTTCTTATAAAGTCAGGGGTCCAATTGTCCCTATACTATTTTTTAGGCACATATGAAAAATATATTTTTATATCGCAGAGCAAAATATAAAAATATCTGGGGCATCGTGTTGATATAGAAATCCAGACCCAGACCCCTCAAGACTTTTGCAGAAATTCAGATTCGAAAATCATAATTCATAAATCATCGAGAGAGAGGAAGACGACGTAATGATACTGGTTTCTAACTATTATTATTTATAAAAGGGAAATAAATACTACGCAATATTTTTCTCTTCCGAGAACTAGAGAACTAGAAGATTACAACGGCGACGTCAGCATCGCATAAAACAGACAGCTCCTTAGCCTTCTTCATCAAACCACCTCGACGTTTGGAGAACGTCACCTGACGACTATTCAAATTCTCAACCTTTTTTATCTCTATTTTCCCCCGACCCATTATTTCCCTTTTCCTCTCCTTTCTAGTGTGAATATTATTGTAAGAGGGAGGATGATAATTAATAATGTGTAATCAGTGCATTTGTCCTAAATAAAAATGTAAAATATATTGTTTAAAAAAAAGTAAAAAAGATATAAGTAAGGAAATGAATGCTCTCATGCCGTTGAGGCTTCCCCATATAACGAAAATATATTCAAGAAATGGCAATAATTTGTAGTATTTCCATACTTTATGAAATGGCGTTGTGTAAATGAAGTAAAAGGTTGCAAACATGGGAAATGCAATATGTAAAGGGGATGCTTTGAATTACTCGAATAGAAATATTGCCTCATATGGTAAGGCCAATTGTCTAATGGTAGAGGCAATTGGTAATATTTAGGTGTTTGTTATATTTTTGTGCATATTTCAATTTAAATAATATCATTTTTTTTTTCATTCATTAAAGTAAATGTGCTTTCAAGTGAACGGTGGAATTGTTAGTCAGTAGGAGGTGGAGTTACGTTTTGCAATTAATGAGTAATTATATTAAAATCAGAATATATGTATATTATACATATATATATATATATATATATATATATATTTGCATGCATGTCTGACGTTTGTGTCAAGATAGATGGCCTAGTGTAGAATGGACTCATAAGTCATAACTAATTACCTACATTATCAACACGTGTAAGAAGTTTGAGGGTATTTCTTGAAATATATTATATCATCCGTTTTTTTTTTTCAAAGTATAACATAATATAGTATTTCAATGAATATGAACGGAGTATTACGTATCTATCTTAATGGTTAACTGTTTGTGTAATTGAGAAATAAATACATTATATTGATGATGCATTAACGCATCAATCGAATTTATCAAATTTAAAAGTTCAGATTCTCGAGCCATCGGTCTTATTATCATAGTTTAAAAATTTATCCCCAACGATGACAAGCACAACCACCGCAGTTCTGAATCGCGAATTCTTTTCATATATGATCTTCACTTTATGGTTTAATAATTATTTCTCATTTCCATGTATAGGAATATATTCCATTTACAGGCTTTTTGGACGCATCGTCCTGGATTTTATGTCTCCAAGAAAATGCTATGTTGGCGACGTATAAAACTAAGGTTTTTCATTTATATAATACACATTAATTTCCATTCTTTTATATTTTAGAAAGAGACAATCAACTCAGGATATAGAAACATAGATCAAATCTCAACACGATGAAACTATCAAAATGACGCAGACCCTATTAACCACATAGCTTATTACATCGCAATCATAATCAACTCATTCAATAATTAATAAAAAAAAAAAATCAACCTCAATTACAAAGCCTAGTCATATCCGTAATCGTTTATATAAACCTTAATCATCGCATTCAAAGCTCATCATTACACACACAACATTTGAAAAAATAATTAACAAAAAAAAAAACGAAGAAAGAAAAGAAAAACCACCACCGCCCTTCCATGGCCGCCAACACAGCCACCACCGGCCGACCCTCCAACGGCTCATCACCACCGGAAGTAATAGTCGTCATGGTCCCTTTCCCGGCACAGGGACACCTCAACCAGCTCCTCCACCTCAGCCGCCTAATCACCGCCTACAAAATCCCCGTCCACTACGTATCCACCCCAGCCTTCAACCACCAAGCCCGGGCCCGAATCCAAGGGTGGGACCCACGCGCGGACCCAAACCTACACTTCCACGAAATCTCTATCCCATCTTTCTCGTCTCCTCCACCAAACCCTAAATCCACCATTAAATTCCCTTCGCACATGCAACCCCTCTTCGACACGGTGGCTTCAAACTTCCACCGACCCTTCGCCACCCTCTTGGAGAAGCTCTCGAAAACATCGCGTAGGGCCGTAATCGTGCACGACTCGATGATGTCATCATCGGTCAGACACGTAGCTGACGTGGCAAACGCCGAGTCCTATATTTTCCACAGCGTCTCCGCTTTCTCCGTCTTTTGGTTCTTTTGGGAAGAGTTCAACAAGCCTAATATTCTTGTAGATTACGAAGTGCTCAAACATCTCCCTACGCTTGAAGGTTGCTTCCCTTCGGAGTTTATGGAGTTAGTAGCCCACGAAGAGAAGTACATGGGCTTGTGCTCGGGGAGTCTTTACAACACCTGTCGAATCTTCGAAGGAGAGTACGTGGATATGATCGAAAAAATGACGGAGAAAGAAGACAAGAAGCATTGGGCTATAGGTCCTTTTCATCCCCTCGAAGCGACCGAGAAAAACCCTAATAATAATGCGAATCATGACTCCATAAAATGGTTGAACAAACAAGGACCGAAATCAGTGGTCTTTGTTTCTTTCGGCAGCACAACTTCCTTGCAAGAAGAACAGATTCTCGAGCTTGCAAAAGGGCTCGAACAAAGCGGCGTGAGGTTCGTTTGGGTCCTGAGAGATGCAGATAGAGGAGACAACTCATCAGGTGAAAGTCAAAGGTTAACGGCGACTGATCGTCACAAACTGCCGAAAGGGTTTAAGGAAAAAGTCAAAGGAAGAGGGATTGTGATAAGAGACTGGGCCCCACAGTTGGAGATTCTCGGTCACCCTTCGACCGGCGGGTTCATGAGCCACTGCGGGTGGAATTCGTGCATAGAGAGCCTATCGATGGGCGTGCCCGTTGCTGCTTGGCCCATGCACTCGGACCAGCCTAGAAATGCTGCGTTGGTCACTGAAGTGCTGAAGATGGGAATTGTTGTGAGGGATTGGGCGGAGAGAAATGAGATCACGGAGGCGGGGAAGATCTCTGATGCTCTGAAAAGAATGGTGGGGTCGGAGGAAGGAGCTGAGATGCGGCGGAGGGCGGCGGAGCTGGGTGGTAAGGTGAGAGTTGCGGTGGGAGAAGGTGGGGTCTCGAGGTTGGAGATGGACTCTTTCATCGCTCATATTTGTCGATTATAGTGCGTCGCGATAATTTATTAAAGAATAAGACGGAGGCTTTGATCGTTAGTTTGGAATAATAGGATGAAATCATTTTTCCCATTATACAATGTCCTATTTCATATCCTAATTTGGCTTAATTTAAAAAAAAAATTATATTATATCGAAAAATATATGAAATGAATATCAATTTGATTGTCATGAAACAATGAATAATTCAGACGTGTTTATTTGTTTTATCATGTAAATCACATGAAATAAAAATATTTTTATGATTTTGTGGATTATGAAATTAAAAAATAAAAATTATGAGCCATATGATTAAATATCTAACGATCCAGACGAGTGAGACAGGTATTGGGATTTGTGGGACATGCAATTTCATCTGTGAAATAATATTTAATTAGTAATGGTCGACGACAGTTTTATTAGTTAAAAACATATCTAATGAACGAAATCGGCTCCTAAAGATACGACGTTCGTTAACCGAAATCTTAGGAAAATGCATATTCATTGATGGAAATTGTTAATATTATATAGCGACAGTTGATATCTATATACATACATATATATTATAATCCCGGTCGGTAGCATGCAGCCACAAAATACTATCTCCAGTCACGTCGAAATAAAATTATACCTCATTTCTATAAAAAAAAATCGCCATCCTCATCGCTTACTGATAGGCAAATTTATCTACGCTATTAATTTATTCTATTTCATGATCTTTGACTAAATCTAATAGAACCTCACCTCTCTATGATCGTGATGTACATCATTATATATAAATGACCTCACCCCTCGATGGCCGCAGTATATATATATATATATCTTGCATGAAATATAAATGACCCGTTAATCGTTACATAAATATATCACATGATAAGTGAAAAATTATAAAAGATTTACATTTCACCGAGTTTTATTTTTCCTTAATAAATATGGATGTGGGCTTCTGTGGGGATCCATAACAGCAGAACATGCATGAGCTTACCGTTAATGGGCTCCCCAGAAGCAAAATCGAATGTCCCTATTTTTCCTTTTCTACATCAAAATCATGTTTCAATAGAAAAAAAAATTACGAGTATGGCGATTCAATCTCAATAATCCAGGTGAAATCAACATTCGGCACATTGTGAAGATTACGCCTCACCGGTTCTGCAGTTTTCTACGAAATCCTTCGTGCCAAAGGCTCCGCCTTTCGTCGTGTTCGATGGGATTGTTTTATCAGTGATTTATGGGATTGGTTTCCTTTGTTGTTCTCATCGCATGGTAATCTATCTAACTACTTTCGTTGTGGGTTTATATCATCAACGGAAGATTACCAAAGATTCGATGGTAAAAAGCGCATCTACTGAGAGATCACAAGCACCAAAATTTTTTAGGACTATTTACATTTGTGCGGCTTCGCTTCTCCCTGTAAGAAACGTCACTTCATCGTCTTCACTGTTGCCCCAAAGCCTTGGCTCTTTCGAAGATTCTCTGCCCCGGAGCGAGTATCATCAGTGGATCGTAGCTCATTTTCCTCCTCGAGAAAACGTCCCACTGAGCCGCAAAGTGAGATTTCCACTCCTGCTGTGTGCTGTAATGAGGCAAGTACTGTTTGATCCCAAGATGAGGATTCTTGCAGTAGCTTAAGATCTTTCTGTTCTGTAGTAATATGTGATTTAATCCGTCTCTTCCGTTGGAGTTCGGCGCCGCTGATGAAAGGAAGCCCACGAGGTAGAAAACGTCGTCGTCTGGTGTTACCAGAGAGGTCCCCTTTATCCACCTTAATCCAAGAAAATGATCAGAGAGATCGAGATCGAGAGAGAGGGAGAAGGGAGAAAGAGATTTATTTGGGTACCTTGATTTGTTGACTGGGTAAATCAAAACAGGGCCATTGCTCGTATCTTTAACGATGTTGCTGAAGACTTCTCTGGCAAACTCATCGATGCTTCTTCTCGGAACTAAAAGATTGAGCCACGGGTGGGGTACGTCCCACAAACCTTTCTCTCTCAGCTTCATTTCTGACACGTGGACTCTGTCCAAGAAATCTACGTAAGAGACTTCTGATTGGAAGAGAGTGGACTTTATGTAGCTTAGTTCCGATGACCATAGCATTGGATGTTTGCGATTGTGATTAGCAGTTGAAAAAGATTCAAGAACCCTTTTTTTTTTCCGAATGATCTCTGGCAGTAAAAAAGAGACTCTCACTCACCTCTTCGACGCCTCGATATCCCTCTTGTGGATCGAAGTACTTTGCAACTTCGAGGCAGTAGAGAATCTTCCCTTCCGAAGTGAAAGTCTTCGCCTGAACGGGATCTCTCGGATTGAACGAGGATCTCCAGTTATTAAGCAGGCCCGTTCTGTTTATCATCACGAATCCCTCCACGTAATCGAATGAAGAAGAAGAAGAAGATATTAGCTTCTCTTGATCATTTTTAAACAGATTGAAGTCCGTGTAAAGGGCTCTTATCCATTTAACCTGGGGAAAGAAAAGCTGGGATTATCAAGAAATGAAGAGAGATTAATGAACACCGTAAGCATTTTGCAAGAGTTCTTACCATTTTCGGGGCAGGCTCCAGAGCAATTCTTGCCCGTGTGATGACACCGAACTGCCCGAGCCCTCCGAGCACCGCGTGGAAGAGATCGGAGTTCTTCTCCTCTGAACAAGTCACCATTTCTCCTCTGCCTGCAAAAAAAAGGGATATATCCACTTGAGCTGTAAGAATTTCTCAGGAGCAAAATCACAGCAAGTCAAAAAGGAGCAAAAAGCGAAAACCTGTGACAACATTTAGCTGGTAGACGTTATTAATCTGTGGGCCATGCTTAAAAGCTTGCCCGCTTATTCCTGCATTCGACAGAGTACCGCCCACCGTAAGATGGAGATAATCGGTCCACGATTTTGGGGTCAGCCCACGTTGGAGGCTCTCATGCAATACATTTATCCAAAGTTCACCGGCTGAGGCTTCAACGTAAGGAGCAGCTTCTTGATCCTTTCCGGTAGAAAATTTCATCTCTGGTTCTTTTAGAGACATCATGTTGATGAGGACGCCTTGATGTGTCTGAGATTGGCCTTGTAATGAGTGGCCATGGCCTCTTGCAGAGACTGTGAGGTCCGAGGTGAAGCCCATATCGAAGACGGTTTTTATCAAGAAAGATATGTCAGAAACTGATTTCGGGTACAATATTGCTGATGGGATTAGATGGTAAATGTTGCCGAAATCTTTGGCTGCGTGTTCGAGATTATCGTAGGAGAGGTTCCCATCGAATGTAATCGACCCGAGAGTTGAAAGTGTAGTAGCTGAATTGCGTGTGAAGAAAGGGTTCGAATGTTCTGTTTTGGTCATCACACCGAGGAGGATAACTAAAGCAAGAAAGGCTCTACCTTTGGAGGACATCTCTTACAAATATTGATGCAAATAAAGCTCAGAAATATAATGGTGAAGTGCTGAGAATTTAAAGAAAGGGGGAGGAGAGATTTCTTGAAAGTGCACACATGATGATGATCTTTTGTTTCCAATGAGGATGTTGTTTTTTGAGGAATTCTATTAGCCCCACTGCGGAGAAAATCAAGATTTTATTACCTATATATTGTTTGTTTATTTTACCTCCGCACTGTCCCATCAAGCTTTTTTAAATTTTTTTCTTTTATTTTTTGCCCGAATGTAATTGGTGTAATGAACTAATCTCACTAATGGGGAGGAAATATATTATTAGTACAAGAGGACCAAATCTTGTTCACATGTTGGAAACTTTATTATGACCTCATTTTTCTTGGTGCAAAAATATGATTCTGTATGGTGTAATGCATGCAACACTATAATGTCAGGTGGTCACTCGCTTTCTCAATATATGTATGTAGTAACTATTACAACACATACATAAACGTTTTCTCGATACCCACAAACCCATATTCTTCAGTTTTTTCCTTAAAGTGACTTTCTGTTGATGCACTGCGTAATAGGATCTTATCTGCTGTGAGGTCCTTAATTTAGCTTTGTCTGAAGATTTCCTGCAGCACCTTTTTGTTGTAGTTTTTTTTATCCTACACTTTATTATCGTCTTCACAACTGAAACTGCATGCATGCATCGCAGTCAGAAAAAAAAAAAAGAAAGACGACACTTATGAAAAAAAAAAAACGATGAGTATAAAAAGTTGGCCCCTACATAAACACAAAGTCTCTCGCTCTTGCATGAAGTAGTGTAGTAGTGGTGGTGGTCTTATTACATATATCTTTTGAAGAAAGATGCACAAATAAGTCAGTTTTCCTGTTTTGGTTTTTTGTAGCTTCTTTTTGCAATTGAAGTTAGGCCAAAACCTAAAAATATATGCCTAATATTTGTACCTTTTTCCGTCACCTTTTTCTCGTAAAGTAGCTGAAAGGACGACTCGACACGCACGCACACAAAAGTTTTTCTTTTTTTTTTTTTTTTTCTGTCTCGTTATTTTCGCATTCTTGATTGACTTATTATCATATATGGAGCAAATTACTATGACAGTATTTTTATTGCTAATCGTACTTCAAAGACTCGATTCATTGCGTATAGTTCTTAGCTATTATTTCTTGAATATCAACTCAAGGTGATTCTTTCCTTAAATGGGAACTGTAATTGTAATAAAATGATATAGTTACAAAGTATTTGTGTTCTTGATTTGTAACTCGTGAGGTTTTATGACGCATGTCGATGGTAAGCAGATTCGGCTTGTACTTTATGGAAGATACTGTTGGTCGAGCATCTACAGAAAAAAAGTACAGTACCATCAGAGAGTGGAAAGTATTCGTTTTTTCTCTCTTTTTTCTGAGAATTAGATTATAATATGCAATATACATAATATTTAGTGCGCTTGCCTGTTAATAAATATTTAAAACCTATGATTGAGTACCGCCATTGGATGAAAATTGCGTTTGATTTGGTTAAGCCTAAGTTGATAGAGCTTAGTTGTTAGTGCTCGTGCCTAACATTTGCACAAAAGTCTACCAATGTGATCCTAATAAACCTTGAAATTGCCAAATATCTTTTTTTTTTCCATTTTTTTTTTCATTTTGAAGGTTGATTTTATGACCTTTAAAGTATGCTGAGGTGGTTTATACACCAATAATAGGTGCCAATTGCATGAGTTATTTTAATTAATATTTCAAATATGAGAATGAAATGAAGTGTATGATCAAAAACTTTATCAAGTGGCATATATATATATATATTTATGTGGTTGTCCGTTGAATATTTATTTTCCTATATTTGGAAACAAAAAAAAAACCCTTTCTATTCATATTTTCAAAACCCATTTCCAATCACACAAAATTTAGAAGAAAAAAGTAAATGAAAAGGAAATCCCAATTTGCTTCGTCGTTAAATCTCATTACATCGCATCGGACGTTACCCTTCACTATTCTTCGACTTCGACTAAGCATATGCGATGCAAGTGTGATAAATAGAAATAATATTTTGATTAATTTAAATAAAAAAAGCAAATAAAGAAAATTATTTTTCTGATTTTGACGGATTGATTTGATTGTATTGGTTATCACTTATCATAAAAAAAAAAAAGGAAAAAGAACTCATGCCATAAAATAAAAAAGGAAAACCAAACATTAGATCGTAACCGGTGTAGTTGTAATGTTAGTAATAGAATTTGGGATCTAATAACGAAATAAATCTTTTTTTTACGGAAAATAATCTAGTTTAATGTTATTAAACAAACATACGTACATGCGACGTCGGAATGTTTATTAAAATATCATGAAATTAGTACAATAATTCTTATGATGTTCCCCCTCGTGTTTACATACTACTCCAATCAAAATTTTCTGTCTATCCTTAACTTTTGCAAAAGATAGCGTAAAGTAATATATTAAGGGGTATATACTATTTTGCCTCTCTTTACTTTTATTAATGGCAAATTAATGATTCTTGCATGTAAATGCTTGGACTATTACAAAAAAATTCTAAGTTTCATATTTGTAAGTGTCTTCAAAAGCGACATCAAATGGAATCAAATCTAATTCATTAACCATTTGATCATACTCCACGAGTCATCATTCGCATTACATTGTCTCCCAAAATATTTATTTAATAATGGTTAAACATCCGTTTCTTTGCGTCGATTGAGCGTTTCAGGACTAAATGTGTTATTTTAAAGTAGATTTTAGGAAGTAATTGTCGTGTATGTGCCCTATTTTATATGTTTCTTGCATGACCAAAGAACTGTCGACACATAAGAGTATTTAGTTTTTTAGTGTATGCAATTATTTCCCCTAATGGCTAATGGGAACGAAATGATTACTAGAAAGGAGACTATCTATCATTGTGTTTCTTGAATTTTAATGCAAACGAATATTTAATTCGAATGTTCCTCGTCACTAAGTCGGACCTTCTCATAGGCATAACAAAAGCAAAATATCATTTAAATAGGAAAGATTCATCGTATTGTCTACATTACCTTAATTAATCATCTCCGTTTCAATCTTTATTTGTGAACCATAACTTTCTTCTCTACAAACAGTCGAGCTCAAGTGGTATTAGTAGTCGCAATCAAGAACAATGACTTGGGTTATCACACCTTTTTATTACGAACAATCTTTATTACACAATCTCAGTCATTATCTTCTTTCGTTCAAGATAATATAAGTCATGGACCATCAAATCAACTCGTGATGTATCTATCCCATGTGCTAGCTTTGTCCCACCACAATATATCATGCTAATTGAAGAACTCGTATCACCCAATTAAAGTCAAAACTACCAAGTGGGCTACCTAGATTCTTTCTAGAAGCTAATCTAGCTTAATAGGGCTTCAACAGCAACCATGAATCTTGATTAAAAAGCTTCACAAATTCAACTTATTATGTGTTAACCGTTTCATTTTATTCCGTGCTCCAGCTTTTTGTTCGAAAATCCTCGTGTGTAAGGAAAAGATTATTGTTATTGCAGCAACATAATATATATATGCATATGTAGAGCTTTATAGTTTTAGTAACCACAGATTAGTGATTACATAATAGATGATCTATATGATGCCCAAAGCTAGGGATAATAAGCCTTATATTCCAACAACATCAGTAATTTTTACTTAGAAAAGGCTCCGAAGAAAGTGGCTTTTTAGAGCACGCTTGATAGAAAAATGAAGTCTTTGCTCGATCATAAAAAGAGTTCGGTTGCTGTCCCATTTATATGCATAGTAGTATACAGATTAGGCAGCAAAAGCTAGGGTTTATTTATGGGTCTGCAAAAAAAGATTAGAGGGTGTTATTAACAAACAAACGGAGATCACAATAGTGACAACCCAAACAAACCCTAATTAATTTCTTTTCAGACACGATTCTCTCAAGTTATGGAAAGAGCATGTCTGTTTCAAAGCCGGTCCAAATATATCACAGTGGCAACATACTCTTATTTCCATCATTTCTTCATCCTTAGTTATTATTTCCTATAATTTTTCTTGCGAGTGGAGGACATGACTAGACCCTTAAAAAGTACAACAGAAACTCCATTTTAGGATATAGAAACACATCACAATTCTCCCTTTTTTTGTTCATCTCCCTTCGCTTTTCATCTTCTGGTTATGGCATTTGGTTGAGCTATAGAGCACCGTGAAAGAGACGTTGTGAAAGTACACAAACACTGCAAAGTTATTAGTGGAAGTTAAAAGCCCATCAAGTTCTTCATTACGGGCCACTGTTCACCGGCACTTTAAAGTCAAGTGGCCCAAAAGGAGGGCCTGGAGGAGAAGGAGCTCTCAGAGGTTGCCACGTGGATGGAAAAGGACTTGGTGACCGTCGTGTCTAATCGAAGGATATTATTCATTCCGACACAGAATGAACAATAACCTTATCAGATTAGGTTACTTCGAATTTTGGAAATTGTTATTGCATGTCCGAAAAAAATGTAACAGGTTGGTCAGTTAGTTGATGTGTTATCACTTCTAAGTGATAAAGTCGTTAGAAAAAGCATAGTACATCAGTTGATGATTATTAAAACTGTCAAGATTTGTAACTTAATTTAAAGTTCGTGATGAAAGCATAGTACAAACGGTATTTTTAGGTAAATCACCTCCGTCTAAATGAGTATAAAAAAATAGTCTAAAAGCCCGTATAACGGGATGTAATTATACTAAACGCGAATCGTTTAAGGAAGAGCATGTGGAGGATGTAGATGAGTGGTTGCATAGTTATTCATCTAAATAATAGGTCTTGAGTTCAAATTCTTGCTAAAATAATTTTTTTACACGAATGAGTACATGATACATAGCTGAGAACCCAATGTGCATGCTGTCACATTAGAAACTTGTAATTTAACGAGTAACGGTAATAGTAATATTGTTGAGTACCGACTTTGACAATGTGGATTCTAAGACTAAAAAATGACAAAATTTCCTTCTAAGTTAAGTCTCTTTACTAATTTTTTTTTTGGTCAAAACGATTTCTTAAAAAACACCTAGTACAAACTGTAATTAACCTATTTTAACGAAATAAATTCAGAAAAAGTTATTTGTAGCCACGTCAGACGAACACGGTACAACAAAGTCCACGTGTCAGCGTGCTATTGCTCCCAAACAGCGCAGTACTCAAAGTGAAGAAAATCAACGTAAAGCTTTGATATTTTTTTTCCCTGGTAGATTTGAGGAAAGAAAAGAAAGAGGACCGGTACCAGAGATGGCCGCTCGGCGACGGACCACATCGGCCAGACCCGAAAACCAGCAGGCGGATCCTCCGACTGGCCCGACGAAACCCGAAACCCAGCAAACGGATCCTCCAATCCGTCCCCCGAAACTACTCGCCGTCTCCAAGATCTTCATCCTGTTTTCCGCACCTTACTTCTTCTTGGTTTTTTCGCACTACAAAATTGAGCGCGAGCTGAAGAAGTCGATCGCGATCAACGCACTGGCCAGCTTCGTTGGATTTTGCGTCACCGTCAAGATGATTCCCGTGGCGTCGAAGTATGTTCTGAGGAGGAATCTGTTTGGGTACGATATTAACAAGAAAGGTACTCCCGAGGGATCCATTAAAGTGTAAGTCGGTACCCATTTTTAGTCAATTGTTTTTTGGGTTATCCAATTTTTAGCACTTACGTAGGTGCAATCACTCATTGTGAAGCATGGAATCGGTGATTATTGAACTGGAAACTGATATTTGCTGTAATTGTATGCTTAGATACTCATTTCATTTCAGTGTCGAACATGTGATGTATTATTATGGAAGGTGCATTTATGGTAGTTAGTCTTCAGTTTCACATGATTAATTGTTCTGAATTACCAAGTTAGGATTGTTCTCATTGGCCTTTCTTGATTACAATTGCAATTTTCTGTTGAGTGCAGGCCTGAATCACTGGGCATTGTCGTTGGAGTAGTTTTCTTAGTAGTGGCAATCTTGTTTCAATATTTCAACTTCACAGCGGATTCAATCGTAAGTTCCTTTGCATTCATTCCCATTTGTGTTTCCTTCCATGCACACTTATCTTTCCCTGCTAAATTGAATGCTATTCGCCCTCCTTCAGTGGCTAGTTGAGTACAATGCTGCACTAGCATCGATATGCTTCATGATACTGCTTGGATTCGTTGATGATGTCCTTGATGTACCTTGGAGAGTGTGAGTATTCCTGAATTCAATCCATTAAGTTGATATATTACACGGAATATTCGTCTGATTTATGTAATTTTAAGACAGAAAATTGGTGTTGCCCTCAGTTGCTGCTCTTCCGTTATTGATGGCCTATGCGGGACACACATCCATAATCATACCAAAGCCTCTCGTTACATATGTTGGCTTCGATATCTTAGATTTAGGTAAGGGTAATGGGGTGGATTAAATCTCTTCAAAATTTGATTTTTCGGTTTACTCCCCTCTGAGTTTATGCCTTAATTGTTCCTTATTGTTTGAATATTGTATTTAAGGGTGGATATATAAGCTCTACATGGGACTCTTGGCTGTGTTTTGCACAAATTCCATCAACATTCATGCTGGGATCAACGGGCTTGAAGTTGGACAAACTGTAGTAATTTCTTGTGCTGTAAGTAAAAAGCTCTTTAATGCATCGTCATCTACCGATTTTCTCCTAACGTGCTGAGTAATGTCTGCACCAAATTCGATTGCAGATTTTGATACACAACGTTATGCAAATTGGGGCATCTGCAGATCCCGAATACCAACAAGCACATGCTTTTTCCATTTACCTTGTTCAACCTTTGCTTGCTACTTCTTTAGCACTGCTTTCTTACAACTGGTAACGGTGCTGTAATAAAATTTAGCAATCAAACGGTGGTGATATGCTTTTAGGTGCAAAATCCTGAACTTTTTAGAGAACTTTCTTGCAGGTACCCTTCATCGGTCTTCGTTGGGGACACGTACACATATTTTGCTGGAATGGCCATGGCAGTGGCTGGTATTTTAGGTCATTTTAGGTTAGTTTATCTCCATATCATCGATTCCTCGTATGTTTCACACACACACAAAAAAAAAAGCAGTTCTTTATGCAGTCTTTTAAGTTTTCCATAGATTTTGTTAATTGTTTGGCAATTTCCTTTTCAGTGAGACACTTCTGATTTTCTTTCTTCCTCAAGTTCTCAACTTCCTCCTCTCACTCCCTCAGGTTCTCCTCCCCTCTATATTTGTACATATACAGAGAAATTTTACGGTGCTCTCCTTATGTGAGTACCCGTTATGTGGCACTGATTGGTGTCACATCCACATAAGAAGTGACGTGCCATTGATTAACACCTTTTATGTTGACGTGGTCCCAATCAGTGCCACATAACGGGTACTCACATAAAGTGAGCACCAAATATATAAAATAAATATATATATATATATATATATATTATCACACGCGTGTAAAAACAACATGTGTATAACTTGAGTAACAGTAATTTTCTGCATTTCACAGCTTGCTGGTATTGTACCGTGTCCAAGGCATCGGCTTCCTAAGTTAGTTATCTCGTTCTTATTATTTGATTATTTGCCTTTTTTTTTCGGGAGTGAATAACTTGCTGACATGGCATCATCATCACCGTTGTTTTCCATTATCGCTAGATTCGACCCACAAACGGGCCTATTAACGGGGACAAACGATGGGACACTCGTAAACTTTTTCCTAAGGCTGTTTAGGAAGATGAAAGAGAAGAATTTGTGTATTGGATTATTGATTTTCCAGGTCTGCAGTTATTACAAGCCTTTGTTTAAACATTTCTATTTTCCTTTTTTTTATGGTTGAGATTTCATACTCACTTTTTTTTATTGCCTACATAAATAATTACAAGTTTTTTTTCTACATTTTCAGGCAATATGCTGCGGATTCTGTTTTCTTCTACGGTGGCTGCTTACGGGTTGGTATAAATGAAAGATGCCCGTCTGCGTAGATTAGGACAAGAAACAAATTAGAATCGTATTATGTTTTTCCATTTTTGCCTTCTAAATGTTTGGTTAAACTTTTGATGAGCTGAGGTCACAAAACATAGTTCGTCGAACGGGTGATATCAAGTTGTTTAGGATTCAGCACTTGTTTATTACAATCTCTTTTATTTTCATTCTCGTGTTGTTTGCAATTGTTGTAGTGAAAAAAGCTTTGTTTTTGTTTAGCTATGTTTGCAGATTTATATGTAATATAGAAGTATTACTGTGCTTTAAAAAAAAAACAGCGAATGGTCAAGTTGTAAACTACTATACGAAGCTTGTCCCGGAAAATGACGGTTATGTCCTCATTTCTTGACCACAATTCCCTAATAAGGCCTTAGTAATGGGCCCAGCCCATTATCTGAGGTCCATAAACCAAACAGCAGCCCAACTACTTCAAGCCTTCTCGTTTCCGATACAGAAATTCGTTTTTTAATAATTACTTGTTTATTTGAAAAGAGTAGTCTGGAAGTGGACTCCAAAGTCTACGACGTCATCCATCAATAATGGAGATGGAAAATAGATATTATGCAATTCCTACGCGGAAATTTCTAGACAATTTACACACACATCACTGGTTAATTTCCAAGGGAAAGCAACGAATAGAATTGAAATAACAACACACTTGCGAAAAATGGGGCACAAAGACAGAGACAAAACCTTAGTTGGTTCACTCACAGAAGCACAACGCACACTATACTAGTTCAATCAAACAAATGATGATGTGACATTTATTATTAATGTACGCAGCACAAATGAATAGATACATACTTGAAGAAAATGAATATAATGCATAGTGGAGCAGTCAACAAAATGGATTTTCGCGTTGTGTATTGGTCCACTTACAGGATTTTATTTGTATGTTCTTGTGTTGTAGTCTGACCAAAAAGCTCTATTTAGTTCAAGATTTGATATTTAAAATCAAATTGGAAATTTTGCGTGTGGTGACCGTGTGCTCGAGGATTTTTTTCCGTGTGCCACACTTTTTTAATTTTTTGAGAATGTTTAATGATGATTTTTGAATTAACTTTCCTTCCACTAAATATATAAATCCAAGATTCAACAATCAGTTTTATAAAGTAACCCTTAATTTAACAAACATTTTAAAGTTTTTTATTTTTTTTATTTAAACATAAAAAATTCAAACTTAAAACCTCGAGCTCAAAAAATAGATAACTCGCTAAACATATAATTTTCGAGCTCCAAAAAAAAAATCTTCAGCTCGCCACGCTACTATCTATCTTCAATAAACTTTTTTCAGTCAATTATCTACAATTTGTTTAGCCAATAACGTCACGTTTACTACTATTACACCAGTAATAATAAAAAAAATAGTAATAATATGATGCTTCCTCAATGATTGCAAACGCCACTAACGTGAGGTTCTGCTCTATAATTGTCATCTTAATTATGTAAATGTAATATTCCATGTAGAAAGATACGGAAAACTATTATCACTGATTGAATAAATATTTAATTATAATGGTTAATGTTAGATGGCTACCATACCAACCATGTGACTTGATCGATCGTGAGGTGGGCTTTCACTTCCATCGTCCTTCACAGCATGTGAGGTCAAATACAAAACGTCTAATAAAATTAAAATTCAGTAACGTTCGAATAACAAAGGTATAAAAAATTTGAATGATTGTTTTTGTCACTAATACTAAAAAATAAATCATGTAGATTACAAAAATTCCCTTATTTCCGCAGTGAATGTGGGAATGTTGCCACTGGTTCATCACTTCTGCGCCTTCTCCGCGTACGATCGTATGTTGGTTGGCTTACAGCTTAGCAAATCAGTTCTTTTTCTTTTTCATTTAAATCCCTAATTCAATTATAAATTAATTTTTCACCATAGTATATAAATTAAATTATTCTCAACCCTCTCTCTCTCTCTCTCTCTCGAACTCAAAAAAGCCCGTCTTTCTCTCTCTAGGAAACTTCGTGGAAGCTCACAATGCACCTTCAAGCATTTAAGCCCCCATTCATCGGCCTCTTCACAACAAGATTTCTTCTTCTTCGTTTCCATCAATTTCTTCTGATTAGCTTTCCCTCAACGGCATAAAAATGAGGAAACTCATCACCAGCCCCATGAAGAAGCTCCGCAAGAGCCTCTTCAAGTCCAGGAAGACCCGATCGCTGACCCGATCCGAAGAATCCGAACCGTCGTCGTCCTTCAGCTCGTCGTCGACCTCCAACAACGGCTGCGCGACACCAACCAGCGTCCTAACACCTCCTTCGTCCGCCGAAGCGGCGTACTGCGAACTCAAGCAGGCGTTTCGCCTGATCGACTCCGACGGAGACGGGAAGATCTCGAAGCTGGAGCTCCGGAGCTTCCTCTCCGTCCTCGGAGGCGAATCGATAGGCGAAGACGACGACGATCTGACGCTCATGGTCGACGAGGCGGATTCGGACGGTGACGGTTGCATAGATCTGGAGGAGTTCTGCCTTGCGATAGGCTCGGCGTTCGCGCCGCCGGCCTGCGACGCCGAGGTGAGGGAGACGTTTGACTTCTTTGACTCCGACGGCGACGGGAAGATAACGGCGGAGGAGCTGTACCAGGTGTTTAGGGCTCTCAACGGGGACAAGTGCACGCTTGAGGAGTGCGAGAAGATGATTAACGGCGTTGATAGGAACGGCGACGGCGTCGTTTGTTTCGAGGATTTCAGGACTATGATGGACATCGCCGGCTGATAATTATGCTGCCGGAATTTTAAATAATTTTTTTTAAATTAATTGTCCGTCCTAATAAATTGTAAAAGGGAAGAAAATAAAAATTCCTCTTTTTCTATTCACGCGCCTTTCCCTCTCCCCACCCACTACGTGTAGTGTATGTAATATCTTATCGGTGTTTCTTTTTCCAAATTCTCAAAATTTTAAAGTATGGTAAATTGAAAATAAACTAAAATGTGTATGTAAAACAACCAAATCAAATTATGCAAATGGACGACCTAACATAGAATATTATATGTAAAGGTAAACAATATTTTTAATGTTGTCTAATAATGAAAATAAACAAAAAAAGTTGGCTTTTTATATTTCATATTCCCTAGTTGTTCACAGTAGTAACGGTAATAAATGGTAAAACGACAACTGTCACCACAGAGCGCGTTATGTGCCCAGCTTTATGGGAGGATCTATTTAATTCTCTTTAATGAAAATAAACCCCTATATCGGAAAAAAAATAAAAATTAAACGCCTGTTGATGAATGATGGGTGAGCTAAAAGAAAATAAATGTAATTTCTTTGCTGTAGTATTAGGTTATTTTGACCGTAGTGGGTCTTTTTTTAGGTGAACATAGTAAGACGTAGGTCGACAACAAAAGGATTCCAATTAGCGATCTAATTTTAACTTAGAAATAATCCTAAGATTATTCAACATAGTAAACCTGTCGTCAAACGCGAAACGATTTTTTATTTTTTCATATTTCATCAAGTTGTGTAAGAGTCGTGTGTTCCTCTAATGTCGGCTGTGATTGTGAAATAGTTGGATATCTCCGCGAAATTTTCCAAACATTTAAAAGGGTGAGAATATTAATGTGGATGATGTGTTATTGGACTTTTTAGTACGCATGCGAGACCTCTAATATTTCAGGTTCGTGTCTTTCTCAATAGGCAATTGTATGGAAGATTCAAATAGTTTGTCTCGATATATTTTTATTTTATAATAACTTGTGATTTTCCCTCAATAATTTAATCACGCAAATATAATTCACCATTTTCTAGAATCGAGATGGGCCTTAGAGTAAGCGAGAGACTTACTATTGGGCTTGGAGTTTGGTCTAATGAATTAGGTCAGATCGTTAATATTTTTTGTCGTTTTATATTATTCTTTGATTAAAACACGAAGAAAAAAAAAATTAAATAAAATTAAAAAGATTGACAAGACTAGACAACCCCACGCTTGTCGGGTTATGTTGGACCCATCTTCTTCTCACTTAACCCGCTGACACCACTGAATCCCCTGTAGTCATGCTTTAATTATTTATTAATATCTTTTTACTTCTTGGTATTTGAGGTTTAAGACTCTTTCCCCGTCTGCAATTTAATTAGGTTATTTTATATCGGGAAAGAAAGAAAGCACAAGATAGCAGAATCTGATAACATATAAATCAATGGGGTACATTTCTTTAAACTGTAACTTGAGTCTGTGTTTATTCAGAAAATCCGTGACAAAGGAGAGAAGGAAGCATCAACGAATTGTAATAAAAATAAGCACACGGGCAAAAGGAATGAACCTAAAACTGATAATAGGTTAGACAGGTTAATGACATGACATTAAATGTATATTTTTAATTTTATTTCATATAATTTGAATGATGGGTGCTTCTGCAGATTGACCAATATAATATAGAACGTGGAAGTCAGTGTACTTCCTTTTCATTTTATTTTTTCTTTCATTTACTGCGCACGTAAGGTAATTAAAGAGAGCTCAAAATCAAAACCAAAACCTTTGCAGGAGAACTGTAGAGGACCATATGATGTCATGGGCTTGGCGACACGTGTGAGGACTGTTTTAGGGTTTGAGGAGTTGTGCTTCATAAGTCCCCATTATTTATTTATAGCTAAGCAAAGAGCGTACGTATGAGTTAGTACGTATAGGATGGTAACTTAGAAAGATCGATTTAGTTAGTACCTGACAAGGAGAGGTCACCTTCAATGGTCATTTCATTCCCATCGAAATGTCCCATCAATGTTTATTCATTTTCTATTTTTGGCCAAAATTAAATGTGTAATTTGCCCAATCTACTTCGTTTTGTGGGTGAACTTATGTCACACACAAGACCGGTCTTGCTTTAAGCTTGGTTCTTTGGGAGATTAGGTTATGACGTTCAAATGCAATAAAGGTGGCGTTCGTATGTAAATACCTAATAACTAGCAACAAAAAGAAAATGTGACTTTGAGAAAATTAAGTGGTGAGACACGTACGGGGTCGTAAATTTGATTTCGCTTGGACTGAATTGATTTTTCGTCGTTATGTGGAGTTTGCGACGGCAAATATTGTCTGAAAGGATAATATGTCTGGAAGAAGTATTAATTTCATAGTTTATTAAATTGATGATTTCATTCTAAAACAAACTGGTGATACGAAGAGAAACATATTCGATTTATATATCGAGTGCGACAAGTTAGTTTCGCGGTGATGGACAAATAATCTTAACATGCCCCTTATTCGTTACCCTATTCAAAGCTCAATACGTGGACATATTAAATTGTGCTGCGAAAGTCTAACAAGTGTGATAATACGCAAAGTAAACCGCTATGATACTATTGGTAAAGTTAAGAGTTCAATCTTAAAATCAAAACTGGCAGTTCATTCCAAAACCAATATTAAGTGTTCATCAAATTATGAGATCAGCCAATATATATATATATATATATATATATATATATATATATATATATATATGTGCCATACACAAGTTGGGAGACATTTCCTACTACGTTTGTGATCGAAAAAAACTCGGAAAAAGAAAATAGCCTGATAATATAAAAAGGTGTATAGATGGTTGAAATGATATTGATGGGTGTGTGTCTATATAAAGATAATGTAGTAGCTTTTGATAAGTGGAATTAATCTTTTTTTTCGCAGATATGAATGCCCCACGAGCGAGGTCGTGTGGACTTGATGAAGTCAACTGATTCCAAAATAAACCAAAGAATCGAAGGAGGGTTATATAGGTTAAATGATGTTGCGCGCACTAAGTAAAGATAGATCAATTATCGTGTCTATAGATTGTTTTTGCTTTTAAACAATGATATCATGGTGTTTTCGCTGTTTATTTTACAACAATATTAATCTTATAAATTTATTTTTCGGGAATATATATATATATATATATTATCGGGTTGTTAATAGTTATTTGTCACCATGATTAAGAAAAGACGTAATAGTTATATCGAAAAGGAAAAAATAGAGTGTTTCCCATCCTTAATTATTTCCGTTTCTAGTATATAACCATGCAAGAGAATAAGTCCCACTTGTGTGCTATTACCGTCATGAATATATAATATATGTAATGGTGCTAATTAATCAATATCTGTCGCAATCAAGAAAATTTTGTATAAAGTCACCGAGCAAGCATGACAGCGACGCAGAAAGATCAGGAAAACAACATGAAATAAAATATTAATATTCACAAATCCTCCATTTATGTAAAGTAATATGAATTTATTCCAAGATCACGAGAAATAAAATAGTGAAAGAATTTCACCTTTTTTCCCTAATAGAAAAACTCGATGGGGGCCAAAGGTAAGACCCACTTGAGTTTATTTACTATTTTTTAAATTGCCATAGCATCAAATATATGATATTTTATTGCGTGGCATCGGTATATTATTATTATTTTTTTATAGTAGTCGTAGCATCAACATTTAATCACTAAATATATGCACCAGCCTAATGATTCGAAACCCCACTTGCATCAACTTGGATATCGCAGCTTTGAAAATTGATCAAAAAATAAATTAATATTATGAGGAGTGCAAGGAAAAAAAGAAAAGAAAAAGGAACCGCCTTGTCTCTCGTATTAATACATAACCATCTGTTGTCTCTAATCATTGTCCAGGCGATTAATTAATAAGACAAATATTCATAGTAAGTTTTTATTCCTATACTCGTAGAAATAATTTTACAAGGAACCAATAATCTTGTTTGAATATTTTATAACAAGGTGGACTTGGCATCGTAATTCTTATGTGATAATTTATAACAATAAACAATATAAAGTATTGGATCCTTTTAAAGGCCATTAGATACGGGGAATCCAATGAGTCCCAAATCAAATTATTTCGATAAAGACTAAATTCATATATAGTTTCGTGTCAACGTCAAATCCCATATTTTTTGTTTTCTACATCATATCGCTGGGTCAACATAACATGCTTCACCTTCCATTTAAAGTGGGAATTCGAAAGTTATGAGTAAATTCAAGGAGAGCTTCATTATTTCGATGTGGGATTTTGTCAGATGTAATTTTTCTTGAAATTTCTTGCACCATTGTTTTGGGTTATTTGACCAAATAGTTTTTGAGTTTGTCTCCACTAAGGTATCCTAAGAAAGCAAAAATAAAATCTGAAAGGAACACAATGCTGAGTTGTCTACAACCGAGATGCAATATATATATATATATTTATATATGATCATAAATAGTAAGGCATAAAATTATATGATAAAACAAGGGAAACTTACAGTTAAATAGCTCTTTGAATAAAAATGAAGTATATTTTTTATTTCTTTTTCCTTTTTCCTTTTTCCTCTGCAATATACTGAAATCATTGAAATGAAAATGGTGAAAAGGAGGAATAGAGAAGGCACGAAGTGACAAGTCTAATGTCAAATCCAGTGACTTATGATCATAAGATTGTCCGTCCAGTCACAGTGTTGTCATCATATGCTAGTCCTGATTTTTTTTCTCAAAATATTGTAAATTCTTATATTCGAGGGAGGGATCAAATTAGGTTTTTTTTACAAATATTGTAAAATTCTGTGTATTTTCGTATATATTTCGTAATAATTTTTTTTTATGAGGCCTGGCCGACACACTCTAATATGCCCTCTCGGTTCTCGGACCAGTCACCATATTTCTTTGTTTTCTTGGCTTCTTCCTTTTTTTTTCTTTAAAATAATTAAGTTTATCAACAATATTATTTTGCACATTTAATTTGATCAAAACCAGAAATAGTTCAATAAATAGCGCGACAAGTGTTAAATTTCAACCACATACATATGGTAATGGTCAAACAGCATAAATAATCAATGTACCTTCTTCAAGACACACACACGCATATATAGTGTAAACATTCAATTCTTATCAAGGTAAATGTTAAATGAGATGTGTCCTATATGTCACTGCGTGTAAAAATCCTTTATTACAACACACAAGATCAGTATTATTTACAGGAGTTGACACGATTGATTAGAACGTCATTTACAATTAAAAATATATTATATACCATCACATGTAACATTGCGTCCAGCCAATATAGCTATGTAATATATATTGGATTGCCATATTTAATTCTGTTAATATGGAATAACTTAGCACCCGCTACGATTTATTCTCGCATCATCTCATCCCATCATCACCATCCATACGATACGATATCTTAAATACACAATACAAATTGCTGTACTAATTAATAATTACAAAAAATAATAATAATAATAATAATAATAATAATAATCGGAGCCGACGGGTTAATCCATTATATTACCTCTACATCTCTCTCTCTCTAACATAGGTTAAAAGGAAATTGAGGAGAATTCTCTCGCTTACACAACCACCATTTTTTCTTTCACCATCGCAATCAAAACCAAACACTTGAAGATCGAAGCAAGAAACCCACATCAAAAACTCAATCACAGCCCAGAACAAACGAATCCTTCATCTTCAGACAAACAACGAAGATAAGCGCATAAATTCCCTCAGCCTTTGACAATAAAAAATTCAGACATAAACAGTGCTCGAAATTTTGCTGCCCAAAGAAAATGAACTCGGAAGAATCCTTGCGTTCGCTATCCCTTGACTACCTCAACCTCTTGATCAACGGCCAGGCCTTCAGCGACGTGACCTTCAGCGTCGAGGGCCGCCTGGTCCACGCGCACCGGTGCATACTCGCGGCGCGTAGCTTGTTCTTCCGTAAATTCTTCTGCGGTCCGGAGAGCCCGCGCACGGGCCTTGGATCTCCCCGCGGGCCCAATTCGGTGGTGCCGGTGAGCTCGGTGAGCTACGAGGTTTTCATGCTCGTGCTTCAGTTCCTTTACAGCGGGCAGGTCTCGGTGGTTCCCCAGAAGCACGAGCCTAGGGCTAATTGCGGCGAACGTGGTTGCTGGCACACGCATTGCACGTCGGCCGTCGATTTGGCCGTCGAGACTCTCTCAGCCGCGAGATCTTTCGGCGTTGAACAGCTCGCTTTGATCACTCAGGTGATTGATTATATATGTATAGATAATAATATGTGTCTCTTCATAGATTTTTGTAATCCAATCAGATAAGTACTTGCTACGCTTACAGCTGACAATTTGGTTTTGCGAAGAACGAGATATTAATTAAGCTGTTGTCTTAGCAACGACAAATTACCTTTATTAACTATATGTATATCTCGTAACTTGGGTGATTAGTTTAAGAGGGTTTCAAGAGATTTTTAACTAAGAGTTTTGTTTTGAAGAAGGATTTGTGTAGTCTCCAGTTACATACTAGGTTTCTTCTTTCTTATCCCTTTCAATGATTATTAAAGATGCTTTGCTTTCATTCAATGAACTATGGGTTGTCAGATCCATATTCTTCCTTCTTCTTTTTTTTTTTTTATGTTTGAGGCAATGTAAAATTATGGGGTTCGCTTATATTAGTGAAAGAAATCTGTTGCTTTCCTCTTTCCCATGATATTTCTCGATCTGGTAATAACTTACTCTCCAGCCTCCTCTCTTCTTGTTCTCATATTCTTGTGAAACTCTGTGCTATATGAGGAAAACGTCACATGAGCATTGTGTCTGAATTATTTCATGTAAGATAATTGAATATTGGAGTAATTAAGGGCTTCTTATCTTATTATTCACATCCACGCTTGAATGCTCTCCGATTTTGATATATACGGCTCTCTCTACATATCTAGTCTTGTCTTCTACAGTTATTTCAATTGATGATAATGCACATTATGTGATTTTTATTTTTATTTTTATGTTACCCGGGGAACCCTGACCAGGTAAACCCTTTATGGTCAGAGCTCAATGTCCACGTGTGACATGCTCACTCAAGAAAAAGCTGACATGAAGGAATAAACCCCGAGACCTCCCCATAATTCTCGAGGCCTCACTTCTAGGTCATGACCTCATCGTTATTACGTGATTATTTTTCTTGCAGAAGCAACTGGCAATCATGGTAGAGAAAGCTTCCATCGAGGACGTAATGAAGGTCCTCATCGCCTCCCGAAAACAAGACATGCACCACCTATGGACAACGTGCTCCCACCTCGTAGCAAAATCCGGTCTCCCCCCCGAAGTCTTAGCCAAACACCTCCCCATCGAGGTGGTCACAAAGATCGAAGAGCTCCGTTTGAACGCTACCGCTTCCTTCGCCCGCCGAATCCCTTACCAAGAATCCAACGTCCCTCAGCAGCCCGATCGCCTCGAAGACCACAAGATCCAACGGATGAGGCGAGCCCTAGATTCCTCCGACGTGGAGCTCGTGAAGCTCATGGTCATGGGCGAGGGCTTGAACCTCGACGAGGCATTGGCTTTGCACTACGCGGTTGGAAACTGCAGCAGGGAAGTGGTGAAAGCCCTATTGGAGCTCGGGGCTGCTGACGTGGACTACCCGGGGGGCCCCACGGGGAAAACCCCCCTCCACATGGCTGCGGAGATGGTGTCCCCCGACATGGTCTCGGTTTTATTGGACCACCATGCGAACCCTAACGTTAGGACCGTGGACGGGATTACGCCGTTGGATGTCTTGAGGACACTGACGTCGGATTTCTTGTTCAAGGGTGCGGTCCCGGGGCTGAACCGCATCGAGCCTAATAAGCTGAGGCTTTGCTTGGAGCTTGTTCAGTCGGCTGCTATGGTGATTTCTAGGGAGGAAGGGAATAGTAGGAGCGGTGATGGTGGTGGCGGTGGTGGTGGTGGTGGAGGGGTTAATATTGATTCGAGGATGGTGTTTTTGAACCTTGGCGCCGCACAAATGGGTGGGCGGATGAGTAATCACGGCGGCGATGACGGCGGTGGCCATAGTAGCCAAAGCGATCAAGCTTCAGGTTCAATGTATCATCATCATCACTCGCATGATCAGTATTAATTATCGGTCAACAAATCAGACGCGATATATTATTTGTTATCATATATAGAGACAAATCCCCGTCTCTCTCAATATCTGTCTCAAGCCACGCGCATATATAATATTAATTTATATATATATATATATATATTAGTCATTTTTTATGTTTATATTAACCAGGTTTATTCGGGTTACTACTCGCATGCAATGGAGGACAGAAAGAAAGTTGTTTCAGGGTTTTCACTAATTATCATTCAAACTAAAGTTTAGTGGTTACGAATCTGAGTCTTTTTTAACACACATCTTAGGCTCCCTTCTTTGTCCGACGGCTTTAATGAAGAAATGGAAATATATATATATATATATATATATATATAATATTGTAATAATAGTGGAATTTAGTGGACAAGCGCAGAATCGGAGCTTCTGTGGCAATGACGTGGGCACGAGTCGCTCTTTCAATTCCAATCATGTCTAGTCATCTTGTTATACTTCAAGTGGGACTTCCGTATTTAAGAATATATTTCTCCACCATTATTTATTCATTGAATCCTGATTGATATGATTATTCGAAATTTCAAACCAACTTTTTATTCCTTGCATAATTTGTGCACATGCATGAAAGTTGTAGTCGGCGCAATCAATTTTTTTTATATTAACTTCAATGTTTTGATAATTTGCTGAATACATTATTGGCCTCCTGTTGTTTTGATATACATATCAAGACTGTTATTTGAATTTATTTATCAAATCTAACCTGCTATTGGCATGTTGATAATTGGTGGGTCATTTTTTATGTTGGTTTTCGTGACCCGTTAGGGTGGGGGAAGAAGACAGCCTTTTGGGGGTTTTGTTGGTATGTAAGGCTTTTCAGTAATAAGAAAGCATATATATATAATAATTAAAGTAATTATTATGGAGGGGTCAATGGCTACGCAATATTGATCTTCCCACCTCACCCCCTCACCTATTAGTTAATTTGTTTTGGATTAACTACTTTCATTAAGGGGGACATAATCTTGCTTTGATCGATTTGATTGGTCTTACAGCATGAATATATTGCAATTTGCCACATGGGGAACACTGCAAGATTTATGATACATTAATGATCAAATATCATGTCTAATATTTTAAGATTTCGTTCGTGATTTCATAACACGTCTTTTTTGTCTGTAGCTTGCTTGACCCTTTTGAAGATTCCAATATCGATTACTGTCGGCACAATTAAGGCATAGATTAAGGGTAATTTAAAAGGAATTAAACCCTAGACTCTTCCAAGTTCTACAATTTCTTGTAGTAGTTAATCTCTCTCTCTCTCTCTCTCTCTCTCTCTTTCTCTCTCAATTTCATCCATGTTTTTGTCCAGAACATAACGTACAGTTAGTTATAAATTGATCAATTAGAATATAAATTGGACATATGGAAAAAAATATGAAAATAAATTGGAGCTTGACACTCACAAACAGAAATTATGAATTCTTGGCTAAACGAGGTTAAAGCTTAGTCACGATCGAATGAATGTGATTTGAAAAACTTTAACACATACTGATCAAATTTAGGTATTCCATCACGATAGTCGTGTCTTTTAAGTAAATCTGAAGTTATAATAAAGGCAGCTAGAGAAGGAATATCAAAACACATACCTTTTGAAAATGAAATGACGCGGAATGCAGACTATATACTTTATATATTAATTTATCAAGATATGTGAATAACGTTTTATTTAGTGGATGATTATTCGAGTTGCCTTTGGCCTTTCAGTAAGAAAAGTGGCCTTACGAATCTATAATCCGGCAGCCGATCAAATATTTATTGTGGTTAATAACTTTCTCCACTATCATGTTTAATGAACTGATAATCCAATCATGCGTTGCTTGTAATCGAATGAGTGTTCCCACGTATAAAATATAATTAAAGATAGGAGGATTTTGTACATGTATAGAAAAATGTAATTGAAACTTATGTAACGGGCTTTCCTACTCGTATATTAAATTGAAACTGGGCCATAACCGATTAGAAAGGGAAAAAAACGATCTTTACTGATATTTGAATTGATTGCTTCTTGTATTTAAATTTTGGGATTCGATTTTGAAATATTTCTTTTTTTCTTGAAGGAGATTTTGAAATATATCCCTCTAGATACTATCTTTACTAATTTCTCCTTATCTCCGACATCGCAGGATTGCGAAAGGGAATTTGCATTAGCTACGAAATTCGAATCAGAAGAAAAGAAAAGGGCAGCTGCTATGCGATTGCAGTGGGGCCTCCTTCGTTCATTCCAAGAAAATCGAAGACGTGCAATGGGGAATAGAAATGCTTGAAGGTAACTAATCAAACAATTAATCATCAACCTCATCAATATCCTCCGACATCTTTTTATTATTGCAAGATTCTATTCATGTAATAAATAATATTCTTTTTCCCATTACAGCTTCGCTGAGGAAGACTATACCACGCGTGGGCACCTTATAGATCAATGCTTGAAGGTAATTAATTCATTACACTAATTAAACACTCTTAAACATCAAAACCTCGAAAAAGTTAATGTTTTTAGTGTCTCTTTTTACAAGATTAGACCTATCTATGGACAAGCTCAGACCCTAAAGAAGATTGTCGAAGATAGAATCACACACACTAAAGGTTGTTAAATATCGCGCATCCATATACAACGTTTTTTAATGATGGGTCTTAAAATCTTTTCTAATTTGCATTTTCAGGTGGTGTAATGGGGTTCGGCGTTATTGCAAGTGGTATAAAAGATGCATTGGCCCTCAAGAACTTATGGTCTCTATAATAAATATAACCTAGTTTTCACCTGTGGTGATTCATGTGTTTAATAGTTTTAAAAGTAAGTTTATAAAATTTTAATGTTTTTGCTTAAATGCTTAAATGTTTTTGATTTAAATCCATGTATACTGATTTAAATAAACATGTCTCCTTCTTATAAACTCACTAATCAAACAAATATTTTATTTTATACACAATAATCAATTTTATGTAAATTTTATTAATTTAAACCTTTTTAAATTTAAATTGACGAAACATGATGTTTCTTGATATATATATATATATTGTATATATAATATGAATTAATAAGTACATCAATCAATATGATCCAAACATATACAATACAAAGCGACAGTTTGTCATAGAGCCACACAACAAGCGGCGCATCGAACGAGCCCATTCTCATTGCAGCGCGTGCAAATCTTCACCGACCCTTCTTTTTCTTCGTAAACCCTTCGGCTTCCGCTGCAATTAGGGCACAAAAGGAACCTCGAATCCCCGCAAATTTCGCAGGCAAATCCCAAATCCACGAGAGGAAACCCTAGCAAGAGTTTCGTCAGGCCTCCATTTTCGTTGAGCTGCTTTACCTCATCTGCACCGCCGACGTGTTTACCCCTGATGAAGACCTGCGGGAGGCTCAACGCCGTCTTCCCCTTTAGAGCGTCCTTCAATTCGTCTCTGAAAGATCGGTCCATGGAGATGTCTCTCTCGTCTACGCACACTCCGAATCCTCTGAAGATCGTTCGAACATCGCAGCAATCCTCGTACGTCTTCCTTATGCCTCTCAAGCTCGTGTAATACAATACGATGCGATCCTCGGAACCCTTCAAGTGAAAGGGCTCCTCGGCGTCGGAAACCGTGGATTTCGCTTCATTCGACTCTAAAGATTCGAACTTTCGGCTGGAATTTGAGACGCGTTCGCGCTCTTTAGAGACCGTGCTGCTACTTCTCTCAGCAGGTGAAGAATCCACATTTTTGCTTTCGTTTTGTTCCCGTGAAAACAGGTTTCGACAACTGGGGCCCACTTTGGAGAGCAAATACTCCTCGGACAAGTGCTGCCACAAAGGCTTAGTACACTCCAAGATTGCGAAAGGCTTCACTGTTTCGATTCCGTCGGCCTCAATTGTAATGGGTTTCTTTTTTGGAATTTCGAGGTGAAAATCCTCCTCGCCAAGGCCATCCATGAGCTCCCACGTGTCGATTACCGAGTCCGGTGATGAAGGGTCCTCTTCATGGTCATCAAAGTCTCGAACCTTCTTCATCTGGGTAGTAGATCGGTGGTCAAAATCTCGAACCAACACAAGCGAACCGTATGTGGTTGAATTGAGCGAAACGAAGTGACTCGAGTCCCCTTTTCTCACCGGAGGGTGGTGCACTAACGCTGTGGGAAGAGATAGCGTTCTTGAGACGGGCGTTGAAGAAGGGTCCAAATAGGAGTTGTACGGTGAAGTCGAGTGTGATGAAGGCGAATTTGAGGTGGGATTTCTTTGTTGGTTGATATAATGAGAAGGGCGAGAAACTGAGCAGCCCATTACGAATAAAAATCGATCCTATTTTGAAGTTATTCTTGCAACTACTGTAAAACTGGATATCTTGCAATGACTGCTTATTTTTCAAGCTTGCAACTTTGTGTAATGAGTGAGATCGAGAAACAGAAGAGGGAAGGTTGAAGAGGAAATGTTGGTTGAAAAGGGTTGTCAAAGGGTGTCAGAGAAGTAAAAAGGAGCTGTGAGTGGTGTGATATGTAAAGATTAGAGGCGAAGATGAGTAACCTGCTTAAGACGGCAAAGACTTTCAATGCCCGTTTGAGTTGATTTGAGCTTTTCTTTATTTTATTTTTTTTGTGGTTCAAAGGCTTCGGATACAATAAAGAGAAAAATGAGAAATCGACACTGAAAGAGTTGATGATTGAGAATCCAATCATGGGGACCAGAGCAGGTTATATCTTTTCAACTTTAAATGATAAGTGGGTCACCACCAAAAATTTATTTAACATCTCTGAGATAAAACTGATATATAGCTGGAATAAATATTATTTGGCCATCTTTTTCTTCAGGAAATCTGTTTCACAACAGATCACACAGACAAGCCATTTTGGTTATTTATGATTTGGATCAGAAAAATCATAGTATGAACTTGGGCGGTTTTCGTCCCAGATGAAAAATTCAATCTTTAATGTGAATGTGATACTCCTATGTTGCAATAACTAAAAGACTGCTTTTTGCTATGATCCCTCATCAATTCAGGAAGGCACAAAAAAAGAAAACAAGATACTTTCACCAATCAACCAGTTAACAAGAATCTAATAGCAAACAGCAGCCTTTTGTAACTTCATTATTACCAAACCACTGAATCAGTTTGAAACCATTAAGTCCCTCTAATTTCTGGTAAAACTATTTACAGGATACCCAAGCCCCTGCAAAAAAAAAAAATCGGGATGCAGAAATATAACACGATACTGAAATGCCCGTGTTCATGATGAGTAAAAGTTATTACCTTTACTACTTTTAGTCACTGCTGAAATCATCCAAACCGAATCCCTCCGAAATCGTATCCAGCCTCCTAATATCTGACACGGTAAAAAAACGATCTTTACTCAGAATTCACCATCAAACAACAGAAGAAAAGAAAGAAGAATTCACAGAGCTTTTTACCTTGCTGATCTCCATTTGGATTAGATGAGTCCATGAAATTCGCATCCGTTCCTAAGAATGGTGATTTCGAGTAGCTCTCAAGTATATCTATAATGCACACACCAAATCATTGATTGAAAGAAAAATGACAACGTTTCTTTAAGACAATGGAATCACGTGACCAACCGGTGCTGTTAGAGAAATCAGCTGCCAAGTCTGATAAGCTGAAGCTTCGAGGTATCTGTCCCAAGAATCCAAAGGAGCTTGCCTCCGGGTCCAAAATACTCCCACCCAAAGCCTGCGAAGTGGGCTCCGCACCGTTGAACGGAGAAATCGATCCCACCCCGAATTCACTAATATTTCCCACAAGATTGTTATCACCACCGAACATTGCAGAAGCATCATTCACGTGGCCCTCTTCACCTCTACCAGAGCTGTTTCCATTCAATCCCTGCATCATCTGTAACTTCGGTGGCACTTGATTTTGCATGTTGACTCCCATTTGTGAGAACGGTTGCATGGAGAACGAGGAGCCGTTAGTGTAAGCATTGGGCAAGGAAATATTCGCTCGGTGCATGTCATTGGGCTTCATGTACGGTTGTGGGCCTTGAAAAGCAAAGCTGTTGTGCACTGTGGAGTTGCAAACAATCATTACTTCTCAGTCAAAATAGTTAATATATGACTGAAATGATTGATTAAGACCAGAATTTTTAAGTACGTATGAGGAAGAAAGAAAGTAATCTTACTCGAATGTTGAGAAGACATGGGAACGGAGACAACCTCGTTATGTCTCACTTGGTGCATTAGCTCAACTTGTCTTTCAAGCAAATTATTGAACCGCTGTATCTGATCCTTCACTATCAGCCTCAGGTGATAAGCTCTGAAGAATTCCTGATTTTCTGCTTCGAGTTTTTGCCACACTGGAACAGTTTGATGAGTTACGTTTTCTTAAGTCATTTCGTGTTTTTTATGAACATTTTTTTGAGTGATACGTATCGAAATTACCAAGTTCGGTGAAACCGGGCTCGATCTTAGCCTGCTGTAGAAGGGTACTCACAACTTCTCTTTGGCTCATGTAAAGCTGAAGGCATCTTTCGATAAGATTTTGAACCTGGGAAATTAAAGGAAAGGGTGGATTTTTTTATCCCAAAACAGAAATTCGAACACGTGACGTTAAGAATATCATAACGGGTAACGAACCTATGCAATAAAAGATTCGAAACGGTAATAACTAACCACCGAAAGGAAGAAAGATATAGACAAGAAGATAAGGAGACTTACCAACTGAATATCCTGCAGGGAGACTTTTCTAACTTCTCCACTCGACATTGCTTACGTGACCCGCAAGATACTCAAAAAGCTTTTTAGGTAATTAATTGCTCATGGACATTGAAAACTTCTCGATCCAAATATGTGATAAAATTACCCGAAGGAGTCAGTAAATCAGCCCAAGAATTTCGATCACAAGAAAATAAAAGTAAAGACTTGCTTATTGACTAAACTTTCCCAAAACACCAAAAATTAACAAATGCTATGCTCAACTTATGGTGGCCCTAGGGGCAAGGTTAATCATCTTAAATCTCAAATCGAATGTACCGAAAATACACATAACTCAGTGATGATTTGATCTTAAGTTCGCACAGGCGATCGAACTCAGCCCATTGAGACAGAAGCTCTTCGTCAACATCGATGTCTCTTCGTTTGAGTTGATTTGAGCTTTTCTTTATTTTATTTTTTTTGTGGTTCAAAGGCTTCGGATACAATAAAGAGAAAAATGAGAAATCGACACTGAAAGAGTTGATGATTGAGAATCCAATCATGGGGACCAGAGCAGGTTATATCTTTTCAACTTTAAATGATAAGTGGGTCACCACCAAAAATTTATTTAACATCTCTGAGATAAAACTGATATATAGCTGGAATAAATATTATTTGGCCATCTTTTTCTTCAGGAAATCTGTTTCACAACAGATCACACAGACAAGCCATTTTGGTTATTTATGATTTGGATCAGAAAAATCATAGTATGAACTTGGGCGGTTTTCGTCCCAGATGAAAAATTCAATCTTTAATGTGAATGTGATACTCCTATGTTGCAATAACTAAAAGACTGCTTTTTGCTATGATCCCTCATCAATTCAGGAAGGCACAAAAAAAAGAAAACAAGATACTTTCACCAATCAACCAGTTAACAAGAATCTAATAGCAAACAGCAGCCTTTTGTAACTTCATTATTACCAAACCACTGAATCAGTTTGAAACCATTAAGTCCCTCTAATTTCTGGTAAAACTATTTACAGGATACCCAAGCCCCTGCAAAAAAAAAAAATCGGGATGCAGAAATATAACACGATACTGAAATGCCCGTGTTCATGATGAGTAAAAGTTATTACCTTTACTACTTTTAGTCACTGCTGAAATCATCCAAACCGAATCCCTCCGAAATCGTATCCAGCCTCCTAATATCTGACACGGTAAAAAAACGATCTTTACTCAGAATTCACCATCAAACAACAGAAGAAAAGAAAGAAGAATTCACAGAGCTTTTTACCTTGCTGATCTCCATTTGGATTAGATGAGTCCATGAAATTCGCATCCGTTCCTAAGAATGGTGATTTCGAGTAGCTCTCAAGTATATCTATAATGCACACACCAAATCATTGATTGAAAGAAAAAATGACAACGTTTCTTTAAGACAATGGAATCACGTGACCAACCGGTGCTGTTAGAGAAATCAGCTGCCAAGTCTGATAAGCTGAAGCTTCGAGGTATCTGTCCCAAGAATCCAAAGGAGCTTGCCTCCGGGTCCAAAATACTCCCACCCAAAGCCTGCGAAGTGGGCTCCGCACCGTTGAACGGAGAAATCGATCCCACCCCGAATTCACTAATATTTCCCACAAGATTGTTATCACCACCGAACATTGCAGAAGCATCATTCACGTGGCCCTCTTCACCTCTACCAGAGCTGTTTCCATTCAATCCCTGCATCATCTGTAACTTCGGTGGCACTTGATTTTGCATGTTGACTCCCATTTGTGAGAACGGTTGCATGGAGAACGAGGAGCCGTTAGTGTAAGCATTGGGCAAGGAAATATTCGCTCGGTGCATGTCATTGGGCTTCATGTACGGTTGTGGGCCTTGAAAAGCAAAGCTGTTGTGCACTGTGGAGTTGCAAACAATCATTACTTCTCAGTCAAAATAGTTAATATATGACTGAAATGATTGATTAAGACCAGAATTTTTAAGTACGTATGAGGAAGAAAGAAAGTAATCTTACTCGAATGTTGAGAAGACATGGGAACGGAGACAACCTCGTTATGTCTCACTTGGTGCATTAGCTCAACTTGTCTTTCAAGCAAATTATTGAACCGCTGTATCTGATCCTTCACTATCAGCCTCAGGTGATAAGCTCTGAAGAATTCCTGATTTTCTGCTTCGAGTTTTTGCCACACTGGAACAGTTTGATGAGTTACGTTTTCTTAAGTCATTTCGTGTTTTTTATGAACATTTTTTTGAGTGATACGTATCGAAATTACCAAGTTCGGTGAAACCGGGCTCGATCTTAGCCTGCTGTAGAAGGGTACTCACAACTTCTCTTTGGCTCATGTAAAGCTGAAGGCATCTTTCGATAAGATTTTGAACCTGGGAAATTAAAGGAAAGGGTGGATTTTTTATCCCAAAACAGAAATTCGAACACGTGACGTTAAGAATATCATAACGGGTAACGAACCTATGCAATAAAAGATTCGAAACGGTAATAACTAACCACCGAAAGGAAGAAAGATATAGACAAGAAGATAAGGAGACTTACCAACTGAATATCCTGCAGGGAGACTTTTCTAACTTCTCCACTCGACATTGCTTACGTGACCCGCAAGATACTCAAAAAGCTTTTTAGGTAATTAATTGCTCATGGACATTGAAAACTTCTCGATCCAAATATGTGATAAAATTACCCGAAGGAGTCAGTAAATCAGCCCAAGAATTTCGATCACAAGAAAATAAAAGTAAAGACTTGCTTATTGACTAAACTTTCCCAAACACCAAAAATTAACAAATGCTATGCTCAACTTATGGTGGCCCTAGGGGCAAGGTTAATCATCTTAAATCTCAAATCGAATGTACCGAAAATACACATAACTCAGTGATGATTTGATCTTAAGTTCGCACAGGCGATCGAACTCAGCCCATTGAGACAGAAGCTCTTCGTCAACATCGATGTCTCTTCGTTTGAGTTGATTTGAGCTTTTCTTTATTTTATTTTTTTTGTGGTTCAAAGGCTTCGGATACAATAAAGAGAAAAATGAGAAATCGACACTGAAAGAGTTGATGATTGAGAATCCAATCATGGGGACCAGAGCAGGTTATATCTTTTCAACTTTAAATGATAAGTGGGTCACCACCAAAAATTTATTTAACATCTCTGAGATAAAACTGATATATAGCTGGAATAAATATTATTTGGCCATCTTTTTCTTCAGGAAATCTGTTTCACAACAGATCACACAGACAAGCCATTTTGGTTATTTATGATTTGGATCAGAAAAATCATAGTATGAACTTGGGCGGTTTTCGTCCCAGATGAAAAATTCAATCTTTAATGTGAATGTGATACTCCTATGTTGCAATAACTAAAAGACTGCTTTTTGCTATGATCCCTCATCAATTCAGGAAGGCACAAAAAAAGAAAACAAGATACTTTCACCAATCAACCAGTTAACAAGAATCTAATAGCAAACAGCAGCCTTTTGTAACTTCATTATTACCAAACCACTGAATCAGTTTGAAACCATTAAGTCCCTCTAATTTCTGGTAAAACTATTTACAGGATACCCAAGCCCCTGCAAAAAAAAAAAATCGGGATGCAGAAATATAACACGATACTGAAATGCCCGTGTTCATGATGAGTAAAAGTTATTACCTTTACTACTTTTAGTCACTGCTGAAATCATCCAAACCGAATCCCTCCGAAATCGTATCCAGCCTCCTAATATCTGACACGGTAAAAAAACGATCTTTACTCAGAATTCACCATCAAACAACAGAAGAAAAGAAAGAAGAATTCACAGAGCTTTTTACCTTGCTGATCTCCATTTGGATTAGATGAGTCCATGAAATTCGCATCCGTTCCTAAGAATGGTGATTTCGAGTAGCTCTCAAGTATATCTATAATGCACACACCAAATCATTGATTGAAAGAAAAAATGACAACGTTTCTTTAAGACAATGGAATCACGTGACCAACCGGTGCTGTTAGAGAAATCAGCTGCCAAGTCTGATAAGCTGAAGCTTCGAGGTATCTGTCCCAAGAATCCAAAGGAGCTTGCCTCCGGGTCCAAAATACTCCCACCCAAAGCCTGCGAAGTGGGCTCCGCACCGTTGAACGGAGAAATCGATCCCACCCCGAATTCACTAATATTTCCCACAAGATTGTTATCACCACCGAACATTGCAGAAGCATCATTCACGTGGCCCTCTTCACCTCTACCAGAGCTGTTTCCATTCAATCCCTGCATCATCTGTAACTTCGGTGGCACTTGATTTTGCATGTTGACTCCCATTTGTGAGAACGGTTGCATGGAGAACGAGGAGCCGTTAGTGTAAGCATTGGGCAAGGAAATATTCGCTCGGTGCATGTCATTGGGCTTCATGTACGGTTGTGGGCCTTGAAAAGCAAAGCTGTTGTGCACTGTGGAGTTGCAAACAATCATTACTTCTCAGTCAAAATAGTTAATATATGACTGAAATGATTGATTAAGACCAGAATTTTTAAGTACGTATGAGGAAGAAAGAAAGTAATCTTACTCGAATGTTGAGAAGACATGGGAACGGAGACAACCTCGTTATGTCTCACTTGGTGCATTAGCTCAACTTGTCTTTCAAGCAAATTATTGAACCGCTGTATCTGATCCTTCACTATCAGCCTCAGGTGATAAGCTCTGAAGAATTCCTGATTTTCTGCTTCGAGTTTTTGCCACACTGGAACAGTTTGATGAGTTACGTTTTCTTAAGTCATTTCGTGTTTTTTATGAACATTTTTTTGAGTGATACGTATCGAAATTACCAAGTTCGGTGAAACCGGGCTCGATCTTAGCCTGCTGTAGAAGGGTACTCACAACTTCTCTTTGGCTCATGTAAAGCTGAAGGCATCTTTCGATAAGATTTGAACCTGGGAAATTAAAGGAAAGGGTGGATTTTTTTATCCCAAAACAGAAATTCGAACACGTGACGTTAAGAATATCATAACGGGTAACGAACCTATGCAATAAAAGATTCGAAACGGTAATAACTAACCACCGAAAGGAAGAAAGATATAGACAAGAAGATAAGGAGACTTACCAACTGAATATCCTGCAGGGAGACTTTTCTAACTTCTCCACTCGACATTGCTTACGTGACCCGCAAGATACTCAAAAAGCTTTTTAGGTAATTAATTGCTCATGGACATTGAAAACTTCTCGATCCAAATATGTGATAAAATTACCCGAAGGAGTCAGTAAATCAGCCCAAGAATTTCGATCACAAGAAAATAAAAGTAAAGACTTGCTTATTGACTAAACTTTCCCAAAACACCAAAAATTAACAAATGCTATGCTCAACTTATGGTGGCCCTAGGGGCAAGGTTAATCATCTTAAATCTCAAATCGAATGTACCGAAAATACACATAACTCAGTGATGATTTGATCTTAAGTTCGCACAGGCGATCGAACTCAGCCCATTGAGACAGAAGCTCTTCGTCAACATCGATGTCTCTTCGTTTGAGTTGATTTGAGCTTTTCTTTATTTTATTTTTTTTGTGGTTCAAAGGCTTCGGATACAATAAAGAGAAAAATGAGAAATCGACACTGAAAGAGTTGATGATTGAGAATCCAATCATGGGGACCAGAGCAGGTTATATCTTTTCAACTTTAAATGATAAGTGGGTCACCACCAAAAATTTATTTAACATCTCTGAGATAAAACTGATATATAGCTGGAATAAATATTATTTGGCCATCTTTTTCTTCAGGAAATCTGTTTCACAACAGATCACACAGACAAGCCATTTTGGTTATTTATGATTTGGATCAGAAAAATCATAGTATGAACTTGGGCGGTTTTCGTCCCAGATGAAAAATTCAATCTTTAATGTGAATGTGATACTCCTATGTTGCAATAACTAAAAGACTGCTTTTTGCTATGATCCCTCATCAATTCAGGAAGGCACAAAAAAAGAAAACAAGATACTTTCACCAATCAACCAGTTAACAAGAATCTAATAGCAAACAGCAGCCTTTTGTAACTTCATTATTACCAAACCACTGAATCAGTTTGAAACCATTAAGTCCCTCTAATTTCTGGTAAAACTATTTACAGGATACCCAAGCCCCTGCAAAAAAAAAAAATCGGGATGCAGAAATATAACACGATACTGAAATACCCGTGTTCATGATGAGTAAAAGTTATTACCTTTACTACTTTTAGTCACTGCTGAAATCATCCAAACCGAATCCCTCCGAAATCGTATCCAGCCTCCTAATATCTGACACGGTAAAAAAACGATCTTTACTCAGAATTCACCATCAAACAACAGAAGAAAAGAAAGAAGAATTCACAGAGCTTTTTACCTTGCTGATCTCCATTTGGATTAGATGAGTCCATGAAATTCGCATCCGTTCCTAAGAATGGTGATTTCGAGTAGCTCTCAAGTATATCTATAATGCACACACCAAATCATTGATTGAAAGAAAAAATGACAACGTTTCTTTAAGACAATGGAATCACGTGACCAACCGGTGCTGTTAGAGAAATCAGCTGCCAAGTCTGATAAGCTGAAGCTTCGAGGTATCTGTCCCAAGAATCCAAAGGAGCTTGCCTCCGGGTCCAAAATACTCCCACCCAAAGCCTGCGAAGTGGGCTCCGCACCGTTGAACGGAGAAATCGATCCCACCCCGAATTCACTAATATTTCCCACAAGATTGTTATCACCACCGAACATTGCAGAAGCATCATTCACGTGGCCCTCTTCACCTCTACCAGAGCTGTTTCCATTCAATCCCTGCATCATCTGTAACTTCGGTGGCACTTGATTTTGCATGTTGACTCCCATTTGTGAGAACGGTTGCATGGAGAACGAGGAGCCGTTAGTGTAAGCATTGGGCAAGGAAATATTCGCTCGGTGCATGTCATTGGGCTTCATGTACGGTTGTGGGCCTTGAAAAGCAAAGCTGTTGTGCACTGTGGAGTTGCAAACAATCATTACTTCTCAGTCAAAATAGTTAATATATGACTGAAATGATTGATTAAGACCAGAATTTTTAAGTACGTATGAGGAAGAAAGAAAGTAATCTTACTCGAATGTTGAGAAGACATGGGAACGGAGACAACCTCGTTATGTCTCACTTGGTGCATTAGCTCAACTTGTCTTTCAAGCAAATTATTGAACCGCTGTATCTGATCCTTCACTATCAGCCTCAGGTGATAAGCTCTGAAGAATTCCTGATTTTCTGCTTCGAGTTTTGCCACACTGGAACAGTTTGATGAGTTACGTTTTCTTAAGTCATTTCGTGTTTTTTATGAACATTTTTTTGAGTGATACGTATCGAAATTACCAAGTTCGGTGAAACCGGGCTCGATCTTAGCCTGCTGTAGAAGGGTACTCACAACTTCTCTTTGGCTCATGTAAAGCTGAAGGCATCTTTCGATAAGATTTTGAACCTGGAAATTAAAGGAAAGGGTGGATTTTTTTATCCCAAAACAGAAATTCGAACACGTGACGTTAAGAATATCATAACGGGTAACGAACCTATGCAATAAAAGATTCGAAACGGTAATAACTAACCACCGAAAGGAAGAAAGATATAGACAAGAAGATAAGGAGACTTACCAACTGAATATCCTGCAGGGAGACTTTTCTAACTTCTCCACTCGACATTGCTTACGTGACCCGCAAGATACTCAAAAAGCTTTTTAGGTAATTAATTGCTCATGGACATTGAAAACTTCTCGATCCAAATATGTGATAAAATTACCCGAAGGAGTCAGTAAATCAGCCCAAGAATTTCGATCACAAGAAAATAAAAGTAAAGACTTGCTTATTGACTAAACTTTCCCAAAACACCAAAAATTAACAAATGCTATGCTCAACTTATGGTGGCCCTAGGGGCAAGGTTAATCATCTTAAATCTCAAATCGAATGTACCGAAAATACACATAACTCAGTGATGATTTGATCTTAAGTTCGCACAGGTAAAATAAAAATAAAAAAGTGCCAAAAATGTTTCGCCCTATCATATCCACATAACACAAGCCCCTCGCATAACAGAAAACACCATAGAAATGCGATCTTTTAACGAGATCGCAACAGTCTTAATAGCTTAAAACCCTACCTCGGACGAGAACAACAAATGATTGAACCCCATTATAAATTGAAGGGAAAAGGGAGATTGGAATATAAGGATCACGCCAGGGTACCACCCAATAAACACACATGCAAATTCGCCAGCTCCCACATAAATAAGAAAACACAAAACAAAAATAATTTTGCAAAATCACAACAGGTGAGGGTATATTAACCTGAAATCTGCAGTCTCGCTGCGTTTTGTTCCTCAATTTCGCAGCTTCCTAGCTCAAGATAAACGAGAATATATATATATATATTTTTTTTTCTGGGGAGGCAAAGGTAATGGACTCCTTCGACTGTTGAGTTATATTTATTATTTTCTTTCTCCAAAAGAAAAAGTTGCATTTTGTTTCTCTATTTACCAATACTTATTTTTCAGCACCACATTAAGGTACAATTATTCCACCGTAGGGTACAAGTCGTTTTTTTTTTAAAGTACAAGTCGTTGATTATCATAGTACTTTTTTTGGCATTAATAAAAATAATTTGGTATTATCTAGTCAAAACTAGTAAGCCATAACTTTTTTAATAATTTAAATAACTTTTATTTAAGCAATTTATTTAATTACAAAAGCTCCATCCTTAAAAATTACTTTTTATATATTTGTGTATTTCATACGTCTACATTGTGCTATATTTCAAAAAATAATTTTCAAGAGTTCAAGAGTTTGATTTCCAAGAGAATAAACTCATAATTTATTGGCTAATCAAAATTCAGTTTCAGCGGCGTAGCGGAGCAAACAATGAACTCCAAGCTCGTTATCTTCACTGGGCTCACACTTCCAATCCTCGCCGTGTTGGTCGCCGTCGCCACCACCGGCATATTCACTCCGAAGCAGCTGAAGGTAGTACACGTGTCCGGCGCCGTCGGCCCGGAGTCTCTGGTATTTGATCCCAACGGAGATGGACCGTACAGCGGAGTCGCCGACGGCCGTATCATGAAATGGGTCGGCGGCAACTGGGTCGAATTCGCCGTCACTTCATCGAACAGGTTAGCTACCATCGATTACTTCGATTTCACTGCAATCTCTGCCATAAAAATCCTTTCTTTAACAGCCATATTTTTTTCTTTATCGATATGATTAAAGAGAAAGATGCTCTCAATCGTTTAATCCATCAACGGAGCACATATGCGGGAGGCCATTGGGGCTCAGATTCCACAAGAAAACTGGAAATCTTTACATCGCCGACGCTTACTTAGGCCTGCAAGTAGTTGGCCCCAGCGGCGGCGTAGCCACTCAGCTGGTGACGGAAGTCGAAGGCTCCCCTTTGCTCTTCACCAACGACATGGATATCGACGAAGAGAACAACGCGATATACTTCACAGATTCAAGCACAAATTTCCACCGAAGGTACTTCTTATAAAATCCCTCTTTCTATGATTCATACGAGTGGTGACCCTTTTGTGATTTATGTCCAAAGGGAATTCATTCGATCGATTTTTTCTACGGACAAAACTGGGAAACTGATGAAGTACGACATTTCGAGCAAGAAAGTGACCGTTCTCTTACGTGGCTTATCATTCGCCAATGGAGTGTCCTTAAGCAAAGATGGCTTCTTTGTGTTAGTAGCACAGAGCGCAGCGTGTAATATTCTCAGGCTGTGGCTAAAGGGCCCTAACGCTGGAAAACACGAAACCTTCGCGGAGCTCCCGGGATTTCCAGACAACATAAGACGAAACTCCGAGGGAGATTTCTGGGTGGCTCTGCACGCGAAGGCGGGGATTCTCACGAGGTGGGCTGTTTCTTTTACTCGTGGATAGGAAATAATCTGCTGAGGTTGCCGTTGAGTTTCAAGCAGCTGCACTATTTTCTCGTTGGGGGTAGGCCTCACGCGGCGGTGATGAAGATGAGCCGTGACGGCGAGGTTTTGCGGGTCTTGGAGGACGTTGAGGGGAAGAGGTTGAGGTTCGTGAGCGAAGCTGAGGAGAGGGATGGTGAGCTTTGGCTCGGATCCGTGATGATGCCTTACGTTGGAGTTTACACGTTGTAATAAAGTACCGTTACTGTGTTTCTTTCTTTATCAGAGATTGGTAATAATGATTTTAATTATCTTGAATTTACCTTTGTTGGGAGTATTGGCAATGGAAACGACAATTGGCATTGGAAGATTCACGATCAGATTTTCTTGGGAAAAAAACAACAAAAGAAGACGTGTTTTTTTCTCGAGAACACCACAAGGATTATGAGTAATATGTATGTGGCTAGCGATTTTAGTGGAGGTCAATAATTGGGAAGAAATGATGTGCTATATATTCCTTGGCAGAATAATATGATGATGAGCTATATTCCTTGGCAGAAGATGAAATTTATTAGTAGTATTCCATAAAATATACATTAACATCCATTCATTTTCATATGCAGACAATTCATTGAAATAATAAGAATAATCGGGTTTATTAAATATTAATTAAGCACCACCAATACCTAACCCCTTTTCGTTAGTTTAACGAGCACACGATCGTTACATTACATTTATTAGAGCCTAGGGATTAATAGAAAACAGCGTCACGAAATGAATTATCATGCGTCACATTTTATATCACTACCTACTATTATAAGAAACCCCATACGCAACATATTAGCTAAATAGCTTTGGCAACTTCGCCCATTAACAACTGTCCAAATCTCGAGCCTAATACCAACACACATTGCATATGAGTGCAAACATACAAAACCATTGCCCATTTCTCGATTTATTTTTATTCCAGATATATATTAATCAGTATCTCCGTGAAAACCCCATTTCTTTCTCATAAACAAAAAAGAAAAGCATGAGTCGCCTCCTATTAGCGGTTGCGTTGGGGATTTGTATCTTAGCCTCCAAGTACAAGATATTTCATCGGAGTACTCCTTCAAGGAACGAACATGGAGACTACGTTCGAGTTATACCGACTCCGGGTCGATCCGTGGGACCCGAAAGCTTCGCTTTCGACCCGCCCGGCGGTGGGCCGTACACCGGGGTTTCTGACGGGAGGGTCGTACGGTGGCTGGCCGACGAAAGCCGGTGGGTTGACTTTGCTGTCACATCTCGAGAGAGGTGAGTTACTCATCGTAATTAATTATGGCATATTATGCGTGTAAAAATACTAATTAAGCGTGATTTAAGTATTATTTAATTCGTCATATCATGTGCATGAGATTGCTTTTACCGAGTGTAATAATATTACACGCATGTGCTGTGGATCTGAGATATTGATGTAATAAAGGAAGTTAGTTTTCGAGCAAAGAGTTATTTGAAAAAAAAAAACATTATATAATTTTAGAAAAACAAAAAACTTTTTCTAGGCGTGGTTGTGGTTGTGGAGATGGTAATGATCATTCTGAAATGGAGCACATCTGCGGGAGGCCATTGGGCCTGGGCTTCAACGAAAAGACGGGAGAAATGTATATAGCCGATGCTTATATGGGCCTTCTCGTGGTGGGCCCAGATGGAGGCCTGGCAAGCCCAATTACAAAACAAGCAGATGGGATTGCTTTAGGGTTCGCCAATTCCTTGGATATTGAACAGAGCAGTGGAGTTGTGTATTTTACAGATAGCAGTACAAGGTTTCCGAGGAGGTAAGTAAGCCATATAATATTTTAGTTTTTTTCTTTAAATAATAATAAATACTTATTTTCATTTGTTATACTTTCCCTCTTTTTTTATATCTTTTTATGTGACTCAGAATAATAACAAAATCGAACCCATGTCCTGAAAAAGGAAAGAAAATGAAATGATGAGATAAAGGATAATGATTCGAGATTCCTTTATTTCTTGTCAGAACAAAAGTATCCCCATAATATGGTTGCTTGCAATAGATTCATCAATATCTTAGAGGTTACAACAGTACTTGCCTTTATCCATATCCAACTTCTTGGGGAAACCAACAATTTGAAATATATAGCTTAATTCGAATTGTATATGTATTAACACATTGGTGATGAATTATTTTTTCGTTACATTTGTACTGTGGCTACGACGAAAAATCTACCATAATAAGTTTTGATATTGAAAAATTAGACAACAATTAACTTTTGAAACTTAAATTTTAACGCAATCAATACATATGAGCCTCACTCAACATGTTGATTTGTAATAAACTTTTCCAATCTAAATAGAATTTCCCCCAAAATTAATTATTATGTGCACCTTGTGTTTAATGAAAAAAAATTAAGTTTTCAGCCTTAATTGTCCTTAACTTGCTTCACTTTCTCACTTTCTCATATACGTCTATTAAAATTAGATTTCCAGCACAAACTGTCTTCAAATTATCTCAATAAAAAAATTATTGTGCTAAATTTTCACCATTTAATCAAAATGTCCTTAAAATGCAGCTTTCTAAAAGACACATGACTGACTAAAAAATTTATCAAGTGTAACACATTTTGATGTTCGTAGTTCTATTGGATTAGAATTGATCCTCATATATGTTACAAGTTTGTATTTAAAAGTTGTATAATTTAATTCCAAATATCTTCGAGTCCAGGAACTACGTCTCCTCCATCATTACCGGCGACAGCACAGGAAGACTGATGAAGTTCGATCCTAACACAAACGAAACCACCGTCCTACTAAAAGATTTAAAGTTCCCAAACGGCGTCGCATTGAGCAGAGACGGAACCTTCCTTTTATTCGCGGAGACCACAACATGCAAGCTTTTCAAGTACTGGATCAAGACAGCGAAAGCCGGACACGTGGAGGACATCGCTCAACTTCCGGGTTTTCCGGACAACATCAGGAGGACCCGACCCGGAGGGTTCTGGGTCGGTATCAATTCCAGGAGGAGAAAGCTATTGGAATGGGTCGTGTCGAATCCTTGGATTGGAAAATCAATGGTCGAGATGTTTCCGTTTGAAGTCGTTGCAAGATTGCACTCGCGTTTGGACCGTTGGATGGAGAAATCTGGGATGGGGATTAAGCTGGATAAGGATGGGAATGTTGACGAGGTATTGGATTCGATTGGAGGGCAAAAGTGGAAAAGCGTCAGCGAAGTTTATGAAGACGATAATGGGAGCTTGTGGATCGGTTCCGTAGTGACGGCGTTTGCAGTTAAAGTAGAGATTCCCACACTTCAAAACGAATAATAAATAATAATAATTACTGTAATGCAATTGATTTACATATTTTACGTTATTGAGTATTGTTTCTTAAATTTACCGGACGGCGTTATCAAATTTCAGTGATTGACTTTTTCCTAATAGGTGGGCCATTAGGGAATTAATTATAGATCTCTTTTTTTCAAACGTGGAGGGGACATAAACAATATATCCCACATGTTTTTTTCTTGATTTGATTTATCTGTTTAATTTCAGCCTCTTATTTACCATTATTGAGTTTCACTTAAATGGCGGAGAATTACTTGAATCACGGCCACAAAATGAAATTACGAATTTCAATACATATATGAAGTCACGCCTATGAAACGAATATTTTTATACATAATGTATGCTATACAAAAATTAACCCATAACAAAAATATAAATCACTTAAATATGATTTAATTCAAGATCTCCACGTTATTATCCCATAACAAAAATATAAAACCAAGTACCATGAGACAAACATGCAACATAAATAATAATTTTATAAGAAAAATTATCAATATATTACTTGTTATGGACGACTGAATCAACAATCCTCTCGCCCTTTGGTGAAGTTGAATAGTCAGTTATCTGATGTGGCCCAATAATAGGCTTAGGATGAGAGGGACCCACTTGACGATTAATAGCAATGAAATATAGTTACATATCTATGGAAATTATAGTTAAATATTTATGGACGCTAGACATATATAGCAAATAGAATTAACAGTAAACATCTTCAATAAATGAGACATGACACGCATGCGAACGACCTTTATTATTTCGCCACGTAACGTTTTTTCATGTTTGGCAGGTTCTGTTTTGGATCTTCATCAATCATTTATAGTGTCTTGAAAGTGAATTATTTAGTATATAAAAAAATGGTTTAAATATTATTTTAGGTCCGAAAGAGGGTGTCATTTTAAGGACACTTAAAAGGACACTTAACTTTAGGGTGACATTTTTAGTCCCGTAACTATAAAAAATGGAACAATTTTAGTCTCATAAAGCTGAAAACCTAATTTATGCCGGAATTTGTACACATGGCTGTCGGAAAAGCTCACGTGGACTGAATTTTTTAGTGCAAACTTGATTCATCGTTTATTATATTATTTTTTATTAATTATCTTGTTATGAATTAGTTTATCATTTATATTCTTATTAATTATGTGACGTTTAGGTGGCGATTGAGAAAAAAATTCGGTCCACGTCAGCTTTTCCGGCATCCATATGTACAAATTCCGGCATAAATTAGGTTTCCAGCTTTATGGGACTAAAATTGCTCCATTTTTTATAGTTACGGGACTAAAAATGCCACCCTAAAGTTAAATGTCCTTAAAACGCCACCCCTCTTAACATACGGGACTAAAATAATATTTAAGCCAATAAAAAAAAAAGTAAACCATATTCTATCTCGGATTAATTTGAATACAACAATAACAAAGAAGATGTTAAATAATATTAAAATGCAGAGAATATATCTATTTTAATAGGATAAAAGTTAATAGCTAAATGTAATAATTTAATGTTTGTATAGTAATAGCCTATTACTATATTATATATGGCAATTTTGCTTTTCTAGTTGAAAACCAAAAGGTTAATTCGGTAATCTCCGTTTCACCGTTTCTCCACATCACTTCTCCATTTGTCTAGCACACCTCCCTCGAAGGCAAAAAGAAAAAAAAAGAAAATCATAAATGAAATAATTGTTCATATATAAATAAACACACAGTACTAATCTCAGTCGCACCGTTTCAGTTTTGTTTCATCGTTAACGAGCGATGAATCTGTACAAAAAATAGATAGATTCCCTAACAAAGTTTAGAGGAAAAGAAAAAATAAAATGAGAGGCAAAACAAGCATCATGTTACTGAGGTCACTCCACTCCAAGACGCTGCCACGTGGAATGTCAACGTCGCCGGCGGCTGAGCTGAGCGACGCCAGGTTGATGGGCGGCCTGTACGTGAGGGAGTACGAGGATTATAGGAGGAAGTTGTACGGCGGCCTCACCCACAGGGCGCTGCTCGTCGACGCCGTGGGTACCCTCGTCGTCCCCTCACAGCCAATGGCACAGGTAAGCTACTTGCCGAGTACTGCAATTTCACTTGTTTCCTTTGATTGATCGTGTGTGATTGCATTAAAGGGGGTTTCAGTTCAATTTATTAGCAAAGTACTTGTGTGAAGCTGCGATTGACGAACAATTTTGCTAGATCATTTCAGTAGATTATCAGCTCCTTTTTTCTTTCCGATCTAGGTCGGTAATTGTTTGTGAAGTAAGCTATTCAACTGTTTTTTTTTTTTTGTATTAGATCTATCGACAAATTGGTGAGAAGTATGGAGTCGATTACTCTGAAACGGAGATACTAAACAGATATAGAAGAGCTTATGAGCAGCCATGGATGAGATCCCGTCTAAGGTAACAATCTCGTGATCTTGTCTCACTTTTTTCTTAACTTTCATTTCCAGAAAAAGGATGTTAAATTAGTGTGACACTAAGGTAGAGTTCGCCCTTTTTCTCCTCTTACATCCGTTCTTTGCTGATGGGTTACCGAATTCACAAGATGAAGAGAAAGCCAGTTACTAAATTAGTATTTTAATGAAATAGTTATTTGTTGTCATAAACTGAAATTTGTGGCCTTGAACTTGAGTTTGATTGCTTGTAGGTGTAAAGTTTGAATTTGAATTTGTAAATCAATGGTCGGGTCTATAAGGTTGGCATCTCTAAATACACTGATATGGAATTCATGATTTAAGATACCGAATTCAAAGAGATCCCAATAGTTAATCTTAAATCCAACATTAGATTCCGTAGTTAATCTTCAATGGCACTCATTTCATACTCAAAAAACACCGTTCTTGTAAAAATATTTGGTTAATCTTAAACGTCATCTCCGAAACTTCTGCAAAAGGTTTCTTCTTACGTCTCTTGCCATCACTGTCTTAATATAACGGACAGATATGTCAACGACGGGAGACCGTTTTGGCAGCACATAGTTAGCTCTTCAACGGGCTGCTCCGATTCTCAGTACTTCGAAGAGCTGTATGACTATTACACCACCGAAAAGGTTAGTAGCCCTTCTATGTTTCTGCTGTCTTAATATTTTTGTGAAAGCAACGTATGAATCTCTCTAAAGATTCATGGAAATTGTAGTCAATAAGATGTATTTGTATTTGCCAACATTTAAAACAGGCTTGGCACCTTTGCGACCCAGAAGCTGAGAAAGTGTTCGCTGCCCTTAGAAAAGCAGGAGTAAAAGTAGCTGTAGTGTCCAACTTCGACACGCGGTTGAGGCCGTTGCTGAAGGCTTTGAAGTGCGATCACTGGTTCGATGCTGTGGCAGTTTCAGCCGAAGTTAGTGATTTTCTTTTTCTTCTTTTTTTCGTATTTTATTCTTTTTCATTTCTCGGATTCTAAATTCTTGAAAAATGTGTTCACTTCGTGATTGTATATATATATATATATATATAGGTTGAAGCAGAGAAACCCAATCCCACAATATTCCTCAAAGCTTGCGAATTCTTGGGATTAAAGCCCGAGGATGCGGTGCATGTTGGGGACGATCGTAGGAACGATGTGTGGGGGGCGAGGGACGCGGGCTGTGATGCTTGGCTTTGGGGGAGCGATGTTAGTTCCTTCAGAGAGGTATGTTGTGGCTGTGTTTTTATTATTACAGTGGGAAAATGTGTATTGGCTTTGATGAAACTACTACCGGGCTTTTGTTTCGTTTGTCGCAGGTTGCTCAGAGAATAGGAGTTGAGGTATGAGTGGTGTCTGCGTGTTAGAGCTTTTGTCTGTTGTACATAGTTTTGGTTATGTTTGTTTCTGTGTCTTCTGTGGAAAAGAAGTGTTGTGGTGTTAGAAAATTACGAATCAACGGCTGTGTATTTTAGTTCCTGGTATTTGTTGCCATTGATTTTTACCCTTTTGTGATGCATCGTGTTTATTTATAATTAAGGTATAAGGAACCGTAATCTTATAATTTTGTTTTTATCAAAGTTATCGAACAGCCACTCATTTGTTGGGATTAAATTAGTGATGTAATGAGATGTTGTGCTTGATACATCTAAATGAATCGGACAATGTAGTTTATGTTCTTACTGATTCATCTATTCAAATAAGTGGAGTTGTCATTTGGCGCCAGAATTGGATTATTAAAATAATAAGATATTGGATGAAGTCGATAAGATTTTTGTCTTTTCGAAATATGTTTTGAAAGAAAATCCCACATTATACCCTCTCCCTCCTTTCCTCCGAACATGATTTTCGAAACTTTTTTCAAATATAGCTATAGATTCCGTGATTTAATAACTATATAAAGTAATAATTTTATATAGTGTCGTGTTCAAGTCGAACATGATTAGCCAAAAGTAATTAAATCTTTTTTATACCTATATTTCTCTATCATGCTAATTATAAGTATCGTTGGACCCGTCTTTAGACTTTTAACGTGTGTACTTATGTAACATTCTTTTCGTTAGAGTGACTAATAAATTAGATGCATGAATGTATAATCTCTCGCTGATATTAAAGACAAAGTGATTAAGAAAGGGACAAAAAAAATGAATAAATAAATGATGAAAAATTTGGAATTAATTAAAATATACTTTTCGTGATTTGGCTTTTTCAAATCAAATCATTATATTTATTATTATATTTAGTGATAGTTCACGCAGTGTTGTTTGATGGCTGTAATTATTCCAGCAACCACTTGCATGCATTTTCTCTTAATTTCCGACAACATTACACACCTCAACCAACCTTAAAAGATCACATAATCCAAAATTAATATTTACTTCAACAAAATTCAAATGTTAAGAAAAAAAAACTAAATTTGAAAACAAAAGAAGATGAAAGGTAAATTGAAGGCACGATTCAAATTCTAGTAATTCAATTATTTTATTTATACTATTATTATGCTTGGTAAATACGCAATATAGACAAACAACAATAAAAAAAAGACAACACAAAGTGGATACCCAACAAAACATAATACAACCTACCCCAAACGCGGCCACGTACGACCCTATTACCTGCGTACCTAATTATTTAATTTATAATAAATGTAGCAGAAAATATAAGCATTCATTAGGTACATTGAATCAACCCATGCACTGACACTGTCGTAACTGTTATATTGTAGTATTGTTAATTTATTTTAGTTAGATAGAGAATTAATGGGCTGTTAAGGCACAGTGAAAATCTTTTTTTTTTTCCTTCAACTTTTCTAATATTTTCAGGTGAATAAATGATCATTTAATCAAAAGCTTCCATATCAGTGTCATTTAATCGCATATATGTTAACTTAAAACCACAATCAAGACACACAAGTTGGAATAATTAGTCATTTTCACAAGTCCAAATTAACCTCCTTCGATTTTCATTATAAGAGGGTCGCACCACATTCACACTTCAAAAAAACACTCAGTCACTTACACTTTTACCACAGACATAAACATGTATATATATATATATATTTCTATGTGTGTGTATAGCAAGACAGTAAGCACTTATTACACAATGTTTCTCAGAGAAAGATGATCAACAATACGGTAAACCAGCAGAAGCTCTCATCATTGGACGTTAGAGCAGCTTTTTCGAGAGAATGATCGCAGTATTATTAGTAGTAGTAGTTATTATCATAGTAAGCCTTATTACATTAATAACCAAAAGTTGATGACTTTGAATCTCTATAGCTTAAGAGGGTTTGCTGTAATGGTGCTATTCACGGCGTCACTGCTTTTCCTACCGTTGATTCTGCCGCCCCTTCCACCACCACCGTTGATGCTCCTACTCATTCCGGTGGTCATCATGGCTTTGCTTCTCCTCTTGGCCTTTGCACCACCGCAAATGCCGCCACTTGTCGAAAATCACGCGGCCGTTTGATGGCCGTATGTGTCCAATAATTATTAATATGAGCTACATATATATATATATATATATATCTTGCCAATATATATGTTATATACATCTTGATTTTCTAGTAGTTGGAAATTGTGTAGCAATATTTTTTACCTTTTTCCTTTTTTTGAAAGTTAAGAAGTGAATCGTTACTTATTAAGAATTCAGTGCAACCGCAACTCCAAATTCGAACTTCAAAAGTTTAAATGATCATAATATTAAGATTCAAATGGGTGGTGGAAGAACTTAAATTAATATTATATAATGTTGGTTGCCAAAACAAAGGATAAGAAGTGTGTTTCTGTGGGCTGCTAGATTATATTCATCTGAATTCGGACAGCATTTTTAGAGTGAAGTATATAGACATTAGCCAAGAGGACCAAGTGGCTTTAATATGCATAGTCGATCGGTACTATATTAAATAAATTACGATTAGATGCAAAAAATAAAAATAAAAAAATTACGAGATGTTATTATATTTGTTAAGAGATTCTGGTTTTAACTAATGAATAGACTCCCATGCACTACTTGCACGGAGGCCTATTTTGGCTGCCTTTTTGTAAAACCCATTATTGATTTTTTATGGTATACAAACTTTTAATATATTATTATTGAATTTTTATGGTATACAAACCTTTAATTTGAGGATGACAACGAAAATCCATATTTAAATTCTAACTTTATGGTACATTTTCTAGTCTTATGAATTAACCAACCCTAGTAGTGGTATCTTGTCATAGCATGACAATTTCATATTTAAGATAATTGCCAATAAATGGGCTTCAGACGTCAGCCCAATAAAAATCTATCAAATTTGGGCTGCCTTTAACTAGTTGTTTTTAGACCCAATAACCCTTAAAGGAGGACAGCCGAAGTCAACCAAAGGCGCATATGACGAGGATGCGAGTAATGATGATGATTAAGCCCAACTCAACAGTCCAACAATATTCGGAGTAATAAAAGGAAAAAAAAAGGGAGAAACAGAATATTCTATTAATTATAGATATGCCAGTGAAATATAAGAATAGAGAAAAACAAGGAAAAAGTCATCGTTTCTTCTTCCGCTTTCGATTACATACATCTTTCTTCTTTTGTTTGACAAAATTCACAGCTTCAAAAACCCTTAATTGTTTTCGAAGAACCCCCGAATTTTTAGCAGTGATCCATAGAATATCTTAATTCTTCTTCTTCCGACTCTTTATTTGTGTATATGTAATTATAAATTCAGGGGATTGTACAGGATTTCGGGAGCGATAGCGGAATCGTCGCAGATCTAATGATGTTCCTGCGTTAGGGTAGGTTTTGCAATTTGGATTTTCTACTGTTCCTCATATATATTTTACTCGTGGATTGAAACTTTTTGAATTTGGAATTTGGACCTCACTTAACCCTTGTTTGTCGATCGTTCAACGTGTGTACTCGGTTCATTTTAGGGTTTATCTATGATTACTCCCTGATCATAACCCTATTTATTCTATGAGGTCGTTGTCGTTGAGTTGTGCTTAGTGTTCTTCATTTTTAAGTTCAGTTTGTTCTTGTATCACCTACTTTTCCTAAATACTTTTTGTTTACGAGAACTTCTGTTCCCTTTATGAATCAATGTTCTTATAGTGTCTGTATTCGCGAGACTGAGAACTATGCGATGATTGCATCATTATTTTGTCTGTCCTCTCACTTTGTGTTTTTACTTTTATTTGTTTATTTATATTCCTACGTGGATGATCCCGTGACATGACAAGTTATCACCGCAAGTTGAGATGTCGCCTTGCAATGCACATCACGATCAATGTCCATAACTTTTGTCTTCCATTAGTTAATTATCACCTAATTGGGTAATATAATGCAGGCACTCACTCTCGTGAATTATATGATGTTAATTTCTAAACTTTCATTCCGTGGACTTCCGTATTCCCGCCATTTTTATAACAAATGACCATTTCGAAGGAAAATAAGAAGGATATGTCCTCAAGAGTGCGTACCCAGCGTCACTCCAACAAGGTACTGAATTTAGATCTAGTGCATTTCATACATCAGATTTTGTTTGATCAGTCATCGTGTTTGCTTTATTTTTGTTAGTGCTGTTAACAATTAACGAGGTATGAGGCATTTAACCTTCTTTACTGACTGTTGTTATGGTTATACTTATCTAACTACAATTAGTTGTCTAGCCTTAAGATAATCAATAATCCTCCTTGATTTTTGGTCTTTCCTCTGACTTATTTTTTATTTTAGGACATTGTAATGGAAAATAAGAAAAAAAAGGATGCAGGTGCACATACCGTAATGTCTTTGGATTTGAATAGGTGGCAGCAAATGCGTGAAAAGTATGAGTCAAATGTCCTTGAAGATCATTCACCTTCTGAACAACACGACGTAGAATATGGCTTGTGGCAGTTGCACTATATGAGGATTGAGGAGCTTCGAGCCCTACTAAATGCGGCTGTAGCCTCAGCTGGCTCAGATACTCCCGAAAATGGAAACTGTGGACTTGATCGAGCTGCGAATATACGCGCACAGTTCAAGAGTTTCCTTTCTGAGGCAACTGGATTTTATCACGATTTGATGCCGAGGATGAGAGCAAAATACGGTCTTCCACTGGAATACTTTTCCAATGATCCAAATAATCAGATCCCCGTGACGAAAGATGGGAGCAAATCTTGTGAGGCAAACAAGGGTTTGATGTCCTGCTACCGTTGTTTGATTTATCTGGGTGATCTTGCTCGTTACAAAGGCTTATATGGAGAAGGGGATTCTAAAGCTCGGGATTTTGAGGCTGCATCGAGTTACTATATGCAGGCTTCGTTGCTGTGTCCTTCGAATGGCAACCCTCACCATCAGGCGAGTCTTATAAATTACCATAATTTTCTTTGATTTTTGCTTGCTCTTCTTTCTTGATTGCTATTCTTGTAACTTAGTTTTATATGAAGTCCTCCTGTTTCTGTTTTCAGCTTGCTATATTGGCTGGATACTCGAATGATGAATTGGTGTCTATTTATCGCTATTTCCGAAGTCTTGCAGTTGATAGCCCTTTTGTTACTGCTAGGGATAACCTCATCATGGCATTTGAGAAGGTATACATAGCTCATTAACAGTATAACAAGCTGAATTTTGTGTCCGTTTAATTTATTTGATGCAGCTGTGAATTGATGTACTTTGAATTTTTATATCCTTGATTGCATAATAATTCACAAACTAATGATATTTTGCTTGAAAACTGCCTATACTTAAATATCCATATGTCTAATCTGCTATCCGACTCAATTTGTTTTCATTCTGACCACATCGTTGAGCATTCCTGCTGTTGGTGCATGTGACGTCTTTCATTAGTTACTCAGAATCTGATTGGTCTTTTTCTCTTGTTTGGTATAGTATAATGTTCCATTTTCATAGTGCCTGTGATTATATCAGCACGTTTTTTATATTGCAGAACCGCCAGAATTTTATCCAGCTTCCAGGTAACGTCAAAGGTCCTACATTGAAAAGTGCACCTTCAAAGGTTTCTGGTAAAGGAAGAGGCAAACGGAATTCAAGGCCTCCGATCAAAGACATCCAGCGGGAAAATAACGTGGTCAAAGATATAACTGCAAATAACATTGATCCATTTAAAGCTTTCATTACCCGATTCGTGAGGCTAAATGGCATACTCTTCACACGCACGAGGTTTTTTTTCAGTCTTTCATTTGTATCCCTTTCATTTTGAGTGCCATGCAAATTGTTTATTGAGAACTTTTTTTTTTTTGTGTTCTCAGTCTGGAAACTTTTGAACAAGTATCTTCCACAGTCAAGAGTAATTTCTTGGAAATGCTTTCTTCGGGGACAGAAGAGGACTTCAAATTTGGCTCAGACGCTGCTGAATGTGCACTTGCAATTCTTAGGATGACTGCAGTTCTAGTATTCACTGTGCACAACGTGAAACGGGAAAACGAGAACCAGTCACATGCTGATATTCTCCAGCTATCAGTTTTACTACAGAATGCTTTTACAGCAACATTTGAGTTCATGGGCCGCATAGTTGAAAGATGCAGCCAGTTAAAAGATCCATCTTGCAGCTATCTATTACCTGGGATTATGGTCTTTGTTGAATGGTTGGCTACTCATCATGATGTTGCCATTGGCAGTGAACTGGAGGAGAAACAGATTAATGCAAGGTCTTTTTTCTGGAAGACCTTCGTTGCATTACTGAATAAGCTCTTATTGACGGGGTGTGTTGATGTTAACGAACGTGATGAAGAGACATTTTTTTCGTCTACGAGCAAGTACGATGAGACCGAGGCTGCTAATCTCGCACTCAGTGAGGACTTTGAATTGAGAGGGTTTCTTCCTCTTTATCCTGCACAATCAATTCTTGATTTTTCAAGGCAGCGTACAAATGGAGGCAATGATGAAAAGATTGCTCGTGTCCAGAGGATTGTATCAGCTGGAAAGGCTCTTGCGGATGCCGGTCGAGTTGGTGAGGATGGAATTTATTTCGACGCTAAGTCGAAGCAGTTTGTCATTGGAAGCCAACCACAGGAGGATTCTAATGATTGCCTTCCCGTGGAATACGTATCAAATGGTAGCCTGCAAAATGTTACACTTGATGGAAAAATGGGCCCCATTTCTGTCTCGAAGCCGGTTGCTATTGGTGCCGAGGAGGATGAGGATGAAGATGAGGTGATTGTTTTTAAGCCATTAACGACCAAGAAGCACGTGGACGCTTTCCATAAAGAAGTTACTTCAGCAGAACTTACTTCTTCTGTTGCCAGAGTTGGTCAATTTGATGTTGAGAAAGTTAGTAACGGGTCCTTCTCCATTGGGCACACAAATCATACCGTGCAGAATGCAATGAATACGAGCACGAGACGCCCTGCATTTACTGTTGATTCGACTTCTCATCAATTGCTTCACAGTTGGCCTAAATTGGCTGTAGAACATGAACACCATTCGGTTGCGAACGGTTTTGCCCATTTGAAACTGATGGAAAATGCACCATCTCACAAGTCTGAGGTTCACAACCCATTCAGAGTTTCCGAGTCCAATATCTCTGTTCTAGCTAATTATGGCATGGCTATGTCTGTTGGAGCGAATAGTGAACCCTTGGCTGCGAAATTATCCTCGATAATTCCTCCAGGTCCCACGAAGAAGAACCCAGTGGCTCGACCCGTGAGACACATCGGTCCACCACCTGGTTTTAGCTCTGTTCCTCATACGGGCGAATCATTGAACTTTGCCGGTGTGAGAAAAAGTGAGAACCCTTTTGTTCCACAAACGGCCAATTATGGCTTGTTGGAAGAATACCACATGTCATCATCATCTAATCAGGGTACTGGTATCATTAGTTCTCTTAATCAAGGTGGAACTTTGACTAATATTAATGAGTCACTAGCTGCTGTTGCGAGCTTCCCGTTCCCCGGGAAGCAAGTTTTCGTGCCAAGTTACCAGAATGGAAACCAAAAACTTTCTGGGCCACATCAGCAGTATCAAGGAGGTCGTTTCTTTGTGTGATGATGCATCGATGGGGTAAGATGGTACAGGTAGTTTAGTTTCTCCCGATTTCTATCACTTGTTCTCTTGTGTTCTATTCTATGCTCTTCTTGCTCCTGTTGGTTGGTGTTGAATCTACATGGGTCATGGGTATTTGAATTATCTGAGTTTTTAATGTAATGCTAATTATTGACTGAAACCTATTCCGCGATTTTCTCACGTGTATCCTACTCTGATTTTTGTCTTATTAGAATGCAACGAGATTCTGCTGCTGCGAATTTCTGGGGCCAAATGCTATTATTCTGCTGTGTTTGCTAAGGCTAATTTAAGTTTTCATGAAAGCATTGTAGCAAGGACTTGCTGTTGAACAGGTATCAATCTCTTTCTCATCTGCCTTCTTTAAATTTGTTCATATAGTTGATGCATGCATGATTCTCATACAAAATTGCAGCTTGTGCCAACTTTGTGGATTTGGATGAATGGGGGCTTGTAATGTCGATCGATCATTTATTTAAGTGCTTGAGAGCTCTATTTTCTTGACATCAAATTGGGACAAAGATTCAGTGGGTTTTGCTAATTTTGGATGGATTCAAGAAATACTCAGAGTTTGAGGCCTTAATTAATAGTCTCTATCGGGCACGCGATGATGACGACAACGAGAAGTTTACGTAATTTATAATGTTACGTTGTGTATTTCTTAATAATTGTCTTCTGGTTCTTGAATGGAGATGCACTCTTTTTGAGTTTAGTAACTTGGTGATACTTTGAACACCTTAAAAGGTACTTTTGTTTTGTTTCCCTGTTTATGTTAAGTGATTTATTTCATGCATTTGATTTGACGTAAATTCAGTGATATTGATGGTCAAAATTTTCATTTTGAACGAGAATATTCGGGGAAATAAAATAATAATATTTGATAATATCTGACTGTTCTGTCCCTATAAAGGTCAGTATATCGAAAAACGTATTCTTGGATAAAAAAAGCAGTCCAACCTGGAAACGACGTGGCAACTACAGTTTCAATTTTTTTTTTCTAAAATCGTGGGCGACGATTAAAAATAGAACAAAACGTAGATTTGAAATTTAATTCGCGTATATATAAAAAAGTTATTGTAACTGACTCGTGAGCTTTCCAATTCATTTCATCTCTACCCAAGGAACATGCTCCGGTTATTACGCGGCACTCACGCCAACGAAAGTTTTCACAATTTTCTTGTGAAAATAGGGTTGCAGCAATCGAATTGAAATTTTTTTTTGGAAATCGCACATCTGCTTTTTTTTTTCTCCCTAATTATTCGTTTTGTAGAGGTTTAAATGTCTGAGTTGGTGGCTCGAACTGGTAGGCAGCAGCAGCGTTACGAGGATGGTTATCGTCTGATTGCCGGGTATAATTTTTTGTTTTATCTAATTTCTGTGCGTTTTTCACTCGCATTCTCGCCGTTTTGTGGTGTTCGCGTCGTGGAATCTAGCTGAGGTGCTCGATTATCATCGACGCGAATTCTGTTTTTTCTCTATTCTTCATTCGATGTGCTGATGCTGCTTGGAAGACATAGGGCTTTCGGTCGATTGATGGAATGTGGCATTATTGATTTATTGTTTGGGTAGATTTTGGTGAACGAGCTTGATTTAAAAAAAAAAAAGATTACTCTGTTTGGAGTTATTTGAGTTTGTTCCAAGCTAGTTTAAAAACTTCAATGAAGTTCTGGTGCCAAAGGACTCAAATCGTAAACAAAATTGCCATCCTCAATGAAATTATAGCTTGCTGTTTTGTTCTAAACGATAAAATCATTCCGCAGATGTATTCCTTTCAAGTATAGGACAGTGAAAAACGGGGACGAAACATGCGACAAGATAGTCGAAGTATTAATGATCACCTCAACAAGTGGACCCGGTCTTCTATTTCCCAAGGTCAAAATCCTTGATCTCTAATTGATTTTGATGAGGTCCATTGTATTATTTGAATGCTACACTACCTACGGCATTGTTAATGTTAGTTATATTCCTAGCTAAATGTTGAAATATAACTTGATTTTGTGTTCGCCATTGATGCTCTTTTAAGTAGGGAGGGTGGGAAAATGATGAAACAGCCGAAGAGGCAGCTGCAAGGGAAGCTGTTGAAGAAGCTGGAGTTCGAGGGGATTTAGTGGTAAGCCCCACTTTCTTCCAGTGTTGGTTATAGCATATGTTACTCCCATTGCTGCTAATTCTTGAACCTAAGGGAACTTTTTTTACTTCCATGGAAACATATATGCTGAGTTGCCAATCTTTCATTATTGCTGTGTTAATTCTTGAACTCAAGGGGACAGCAAACGGCTAATTTTTATTTGCTACAGCATTTCTTTGGATGCTTTGCTTTCAAGAGCAAAACGCTCCAAGATAAGTGCAGCCCAGAAGGTTTCTGCAGAGCCTCCATGTACGCGTTGCACGTCAAGGAGGAGTTGGATTCGTGGCCCGAGAAGAGCTACCGCGAGAGGAGCTGGCTCACTCTAACAGAAGCCACGCAGTGCTGCAGGCACGCGTGGATGCGCGAGGCCCTCGAGAACGGGTTCTTCAAGTGGTACGCCGATGGAATGATCGAGACGTTGCCCACCCGAGATTTTTCTATACCACCTTCGGTCTAATTTTTTCTTCTTTTTTTTTTTTGGGATGATTATATAAGTTGTGTTTATCATTCATGCTCACAATGCCAAAATTATTTTTTCTGGTGATTGTGTTCTCGTTAGGGGCTTATCGATACTTTTGCTCTCTTGTAGTAAGTAATCTGCTTTTAGAAGAGAATATTTGCCAAGAGCTTTTTTTCATTATTCTTGATAATATATAACCGTCAATTTTATCGCAAATTAGTGGATGCATGCAACTGATTTTAGGCTATTTATTTGGGCCGAGACCGAGCGGCCCATTTAAATGGAAAGATACTGCGAACTTAGTCAGTTGTAGTTGGGCCACAATGGAGGAATATACGGCCCAATGGACTATTGCCGACGTCGACGGTCGACACGGTGCATTCCTCTCCTACAACAGTTAAAAGGCATAGACAGAGAAGGAGGTAGCGATTTTCGAGCTGTACGTCGTTTGGATACTCATTGTAGTGATGATATAAAAACTATTGGCAAAGAGCGACATCTCAATTCGAGCTTCAACCATTCATAAATTCGCTTCGGTGTAACTGTAAAGTACCGTAGTAGCTTATGTTTCTGGGTTCTTCAAATATTCTCTCGATACGTCGTGTTTTTTGTGCTTCCGAGTTTCTTTCAAATGCATGGTGTTTTCCGTTTACCTGCGGTGCTCCCACGTAACAGTATGTTACCTACTTGTTTGGTATTTAGCTTTCGTGTACCTCTCGAATATGCAATAAGCATTCGGTATTTGGCCCGTCGTGCCGTCACCCGAAGTAAAGTACCCGTCCACAAACACCGCACCGTCGGGGCAATCCTTGAAGGGCTCGAGCGGCACCGCGCTGATCCCGAACCCGTACTCCCCCGCGTCGAAGTAGGTCCTATGGTACCATTCCTCAGTTAGGTCCATGTAGGGCACGAAGAGCTCGGAGATGTACCCTCGGTACATCACTTTGGGGCGCTCTTCCTTCTCGGGATCGTTGATCGAGGCCATTGAGATTATGAGACCGGCCCTCATGTCGAACGACACGTGGAACTTCCAGTTGTCCCACCTGAGAAGCATCGCCGGTGATAAACACTCGGGAGAAAAGTCATAAATGGTCCTCGGTGTTTACCATGCGGACCAATTTAGTCCACAGAACGTTTCGTCTTAACCAATATGGACCTTCATGCCGCTTGTTTTGGGTCAATTTGGTCATTTCGTAACGTTTAACGTCACATTTGAACGGGGATCTCGAACGTTTTCAACACGTGATCTCCTAAAAACTCACTAAATCGTGTCTGAATCGTTTTTGTTTTTAGGCAAAATTATAAGATTAGGTCACCAAGTATACAAGTTTTCGTTTTTGGTATTTGATAATTGCAAAAGTAGGTCACTAACTTTGTATGTCAAAACAAAATTGGGTCTTATTTTCAATTTTAGGTAACTAAGTATATATTTTTCGATTTTGGGTCACTAAGTATAGATGTTTCATTTTTGGGTCACTATGTTTACAAAGTTAATTGCCAAATAAGTAACCCGAAATTGAAAATTGTATATACTTAGTGACCCAAAATCGAAGAATATATACTTAGTGATCTAAAATTGAAAATATGACCCAACATTGTTTTGACATACAAAGTTAGTCACTTATCCAAAATTGAAAATTGTTTTTTCTTTTCCTAGCAATTTATTTCAAGAAATAATCTACTTTTACATAGCAAGGAGTTTAAATTCCATATAACATAAAATAATGGCGTTAAAATAAGAATAAAGAAATACGAAACAGGAATTTCGTTTTCCTTCTAAATACTTGATATCCTTTCCGGATATCTATAATCCGATCTTATTTTTTTTTTTTTTGTTTTCGGATAAAACAAGAAAGAAATAAAAACAGAAAAAAAAAAAAGTCTCTCTCCTTCTCTCTCTCTCTCTCACACACACACGCGCAGGGGTACAGTTTCTATGTTGGTAAAAACGTTGAAAACAAATGGTTTTTCAGTAATCGGAGTTTATCAGACGAAAAGAGTTGAACCTTCTCTGAAACACCTATTCATCATCGCACCCTTTTTATTTTGTTTTTCTCATTCGTTGATTAGACAGAGATTCCATAGACGCCATAGTCAATCTACTGAAGGATTTCCCTCTGATTCCTTCTTAGGCAGAGATTAGAAAGAGAAACATATTCGTCACTGTTGTTAATTGGTATGTATTCTCTGCGATTTCAGTCAATTGAGGCATAAAACTCCTTCATTCTTCTTATTCTTCTTCTTCTTCACTAGAACGCATCTGCGCTAATCCCCCGCGAATTTTAAGGACCATTTAAGTTTTCGAACGAAACCCAGTTTGGATTGTTACTGTTATATCTGGATTTGTATTTAGCTTTCGTGTAGAATGCTGCACAACAGCTGCTCGGCAAAATGTCCAATCCAAATTCAGCTTCTGGTTGCCGTTACTATTTAAAGTTTCTCCTTTTGATCGCAAATTCAGTTATTATCTGCCGATTCTCTAGTGTGCCAGCGGAGGACTGTGCTCATGCTAATTTTGTTTTCACAATGCTCATCTCGTATTTATCTGCAGTGGATTCATTGGTTGACATTTCATGCTTGCAATCTTTTTTGTTCGCAGAATTCGGACTTTGCAAAAGATGCCCCACACAACTCGGCCAATGACTGCCCTTTTGATCTTTACTGGGCTCAATGCTGTCTTGGTCTCGACCATAGGACCTGTGTACGATTTTGTTTGCTTTCTTCCATATTGGGAACGGCGGGTATGTTTTTCATCTTTACTCTTGTTTTAGCCACTTAATTGCTGTGCATAACGTGAAGGTTCTTGTTCTGTGACTAATTGTTTTTAAACACACAATCATACTGTAGAGATATGTTTTCCTTTTATGTCTGAATTTTCCCATTTAACATGCTTGCATCGTTCCCTTTTCTCTGTTTTAACTTGTGCTGGTGACAACTGCAGAGAGAACGTCGACGCCTGGAACGTGAAGCTGCCTCAACAATCTCATCTAGAACGTCTTAAACCAGATGCTATGAATAACATGGTACAATTAACTTTGGTTTGCTTTACTACGAATTGCAAAATCTTTCCGTGAACTAGGAGATGTTGAACTCTGTCTTAATCCTTTGTTAATGTCATGGAAGACCTTTAGTATTATTATTTCTGATTCTGTTTAGTTCTTCCACAAGAGTGGAGATTAGTGAGTGAAAACCTTTTTCATATGAGCTTCCAAGAAATTGACCATCGTGTATCTATTTAAGGACCTAAATTATTATGTGCTGATAAGTCACTTTGAGTGGGACAGTTTGTTTCTTCGTGTTACGAACGTGGCCGTGTGGGGCATGACACCTGTTTAAGAAATTAAGAACTCAGAAGCTCCTGTGCCTTTCAGCTGAGTTATAGCTGCTTGAACTTATGTAGCATTGTAGGGTCTGCTGGATTAATACCGGATAATAACTGAAAGTAGGACATAAACTTGTTTCGTGGGATTCATCTGAAATTCGAATTCGAGCGTTCTTAGATTGAGATTTTTACTTGGAATTCACATCCATTTTGCTCTAGCTTGAGATTGAGAACTGAAGCAGCCAACTTTCTACTTGCAAAGCTCTCTCTTTTTTTTCTTTACCTTATTTCCTCGAGATTACAGAGGTTATGGAACATTAAGAACCATTCACTTCGTGTGATTCTTGGATTTTACTCTCTTAGCTAGCTAGGTAGCATACAACATTGTCTATCCTTAAAGCACTTTTTGTACTTACGCAGAGTTGGGTAGCTGAGTTCTTGTCGGATAGTACTGCTTACTCTTCTTGTGACTTCTACATCCGTCTTCATTAGAGTGGCTCCTCTTGGTGAAGTCCTTCTCCTTTAAGGTCCCCTACCTACGTGGCACCATGGAACGAAAAAGACCTTACCTTTTCTCTTGTGGGGCTTATGAGTGAGATTACACGTTCCATATAAAATAACAAAACCACGATCTTGTGTGGCCTGAGCTACACGCAGTCTTGAAAATCTATGTTCATCATCATATCGCTAGGATTGGGTTAATAGATGTGTAGTTAAGGCTGTGATTGTCTTAATTAGTGATAAAATCTTGTTTAATCTTAATCATCGAAAGGTTTGTCTGAAAAAATCGGTTTTATTTACCAACTGTCGATGGTGGACTTTGTCTGGTCCGGCCCTATAGATAGCACATGCATTTTATATATATGGTGGCAAGCAATTAAAGACTTTGCACCTGCTGTGCTTTTCTTGTCTCATTTAGGTTGGCAATCATCAAAATCAAACCTCTACTTTGCACCTAAAGAATACCCACTTGTAGTAGTATTTGCATTATTGGTCCTTATGAGTACAAATCATATATATATATATATATATATATATAGAGTCGGATTCTGCAAAATGTCCCTCAAAAACTCTGAATTTCAAACTCTGACTAAATTCAGTATGAAATTAATCTGGACCTCGTTGTCATATATGGGACGATCCCGACTTTTACTAGGGCTATTCATACATGGTTCATGTGAGCTATCATAAATCACACAAAAAAGACAGTCACGTGATTTGAAAAAAAAAGAAAGATATAATAAATATATATATGTGTATATATATACATATATTTTTACATGCAATCGTGTGTTGAGTACGTGTGAGAAGGGATTAGTGGATATGAATAGTAGAGATTGGAGTAGGACCGAAGCTCATCAGTAGGAATTAGGAATCACGCTTTGTCTTTAGGAAGGCATCGCATGTGCAACCAAACAAACTTATTGCTTTCATCACATTAGCCCCACTCACCATGTGCCTTGGTTCCATTTCTTTCTCTATCCCTTTCTCCATAGCAACCACCATAATTGTAATAAATTCAAGAATTTTAAAATTAAATCATGCTCTATAAACGCCACCCCACCATAGTAGTTGATGGATGAACTATTACACAAAGATTAAGTCTTGGAGGTAATAATCTGGATATGTGTTAATTGATGTCATATCATGTATCATTCATTAAAAAACATGTGCTTGTGTTTCCTTTTTTATAAAAGAAAAAATATCAAGAATGCGGGCTGTAGTTTTTAAGCAATAATTTCCAACTTTTTTTCTTTATTCGATTAGAATATTTCTATCCACTTTCTTTGCAAAAAAAGATTAAAAAAGAAAGCAACGTATCCAATTCTTTTTTTTTTGGGGTATTTTTGCAACGTTAAATTAAAGCAAAAGTGTTTTGAAATGGACCACATTAGCTGTGGGCTGTGACCGTTTGAAAACCTAATGTTGCCGTTGGATGTCATTTTATCAGTTTGTCCAATTGGGAAAAAGGTGGCCTACAAACGTTCATGTCTAATTAACGATTAATCTTACCGTTATTTTGTTAAAGTAACATTTGATTATGTAATAATCATCGTCGTCATTAATTAAACACATAGACTGCCACGTCGACAAGAACAAGATTTCTTTTTCCTTTTTTAACCAAATGACAAGAACAAGATTTCAACATGCGATATATCGACAGAGAATATAACTACTCTCCTAACTATATAATTTATTAATTAACTGTAATTAAAACGTTAAAGCCCGTCCTCTATATAAATAAAGATTCACACACATACACACGCTAATAGAATATTACCACAGAAAGAAATTGAACAAACACCAGAAACAGTATTCGGTTTATCCAATTCGACTATTCGGTTGATTAACCTTTAGCTGATAAACAGAAGATTTCATTCAGCTTTGAACCTTTTGGGTTTGTTATTTGATTGATTAAAGATGGGGAGCTATTGTGAACCGGAGAAGCTGACGCCGTTCAAGGCGAAGAAGAAGTGTGCTGACGACGTAGTTTCGATGATGCATGGCTCTGATCCCGTGCGCGTTGAGCTCGCTCGCCTCGAAAACGAATTGCGAGGTCCGATTCTGTGTTTGCTTCCGAGTTTTCGGTGGATTTGAAAATTTGATTGTTTTTTAAATTCTCTTCATTTAACTGTTCATCGATACATTTTCAGACATTCTATGGGTTATATGAATAGATTAACGATGATAAGTCAGTTCACTAGTGGAGGAAAAAAACATTAGCTGGGGAGTTCAAAGTTCGAGTTTTATTTACTTGAAAAAAAAAAGAAAAAAATTATCCCCTTAAACTTCGGTCGCTGTTCGTCAAGTTCAGATTCAATTTGCTACGGAACTCTCAATAAGCTGGTGATTTGGAATCTCTTTATTTTGTGAACTTCTATAAAGTCTCAGTTTGAAATTCGAATTTGAAAGTTGGTTTTAGATGAGGCCATTGATGTAATATTTCAGGAAGGCTGCTGAGATTACCTTAAAAAAATGCTATATTTGACTAATTACATGTTTTTTTTACTCCAAAAGGTACAAAATAATGTTCCATTTAAGTACGAGTTTGCCTAATACTTCAGATAGTGTCACATTATTGGGATCAAAGGAGCTGGATTTTCTTGTTTTTAATAAAGATAGTGAATGTTGCTACGTAGCTGAGAATTTTTTTTTAAAATGGATGGATTTTAGCATCATGTGGCGCTGTTTATGATTGTCAATAAAGCCAAGTTTCAAAAGGGTCCACTTTCGTTGTCTGATGAGAGCCCTTCATTGCAAGCATCATTTTCAAGATTTTAAAATTTTGATGTATTCTGCTCCTTTTTGTGCTTACTTGTATTTATGATGACTTTCTAATATATATTGCTTGGATTTATTGGTGGTTGGTGGGGAACCTGACTGAGTTTGGCAATCATAGAATTGCTACAATTAATTATTGCCAGCAAGTTCATATCTTTCCTGTAATCAACTATGAATTGGAGAAAAAATTGATGGAATCAACAAAACTATAACAATTGAACCTGAAGATATTGAACTAATAGCGGATATTCTCTCTCAATGTTTGCTCAACAAGCTGTTAAGAGCACACTGCTCCTTGTTATCTCGAAAATTTCTAAATTTATAGATAAGTACATATAATTTGTCATGGAGATTATCTAACAGAGTTTCGCGATTTCTGCAGAGAAAATTAGAGAAGTAGGAGAAGCTCAAGCAGAAATCAAGGGTCTGAAGCATTCCGAACGCCTTAAAGAGAAGGCAGTTGAAGAGGTACTGAAGAATATTTAGTTTCCCTTGAAGTATTTGCTCTGTTTTCTTGAAAAAATGCATTTTATGTTATAACGAGTCTTATCTCTTCGTGATTTCGACTCTTTTTAGCTTACCAACAAGCTGAAGAAATCGAACGAGAAGCTAAAAGCTACAGAATCTCTGCTAGAAACAAAGGTATTTGTAGAATACGATACATTAGCACCTGAATGTGTGTGTGTATATATATATATATATATATATATATATATATATATATGATCATGCCATTCATTACCTTTGCATTGAATTTCAGAATCTTGAAATAAAGAGAATAAATGAGGAGAAGAAAGAATCTCTGGCAGCACAATTCGCAGCCGAAGCCACACTTCGAAGGCTCCACGCAGCTCAGAAAGACGACAACATGCCTCCTATTGAGGCCATTATTACCCCTCTTGAGGCTGAGTTGAAGCTTGCAAGAACAGAGGTGCAGATGCTAAAAAACAAATACAGAAATTCTAACATATTTTTTGTGTCTGATTTTACAATTTCGGTTTTTTTCCAGGTAGCAAAACTGCAGGAGGATAACAAAGCCCTCGACCGCCTTAATAAATCTAAGGAAGCCGCTCTCTTGGAGGCGGAACGTTCCGTTGATATCGCTCTTGCAAAAGCTTCGTTGGTCGATGATTTGCAGAACAAGACTCAAGATTTGGCTAAACAGATCGAAATATGTCAGGTGATAAGTTAAACAGCAGCAGGATTTATTATTACAGATGTTCAATAAAAACGAATGGTTTTTTTTTTTTTTTGCATCAGGAAGAGAACAAAATAATGGACAAGATGCACAGGCAGAAGGTTTCTGAAGTAGAAAAGCTGACTCAGACGGTTCGCGAGCTCGAGGAGGCTGTGTTGGCCGGCGGAGCTGCAGCCAACGCTGTTCGTGATTACCAGAGAAAAGTTCAAGAATTGACCGTAAGAAATTTATGCTTAAAAGTTGTCGGAAATTAACAATCATGCAATAACATTTCGTGATCGTTAACGGGTTTTGGTAATAATTAAAATATGAGCAGGAAGAGAAAAGGGTTCTCGATCGCGAACTGGCTCGTGCTAAGGTATCTGCAAACCGCGTAGCGGTTGTGGTTGCTAACGATTGGAAAGATGCCAATGATAAAGTAATGCCCGTAAAGCAGTGGCTTGAAGAAAGAAAGTTTTATCAGGTAATATCATTACATCCTTCTGTCTTAATTTCTGCAGTATGATGAAATGCAGCATTTTGTGGAATATTTCGCAGACATGAACTATGTTATCTGATTAAAAAATATTTGGTCTTTAATATGGAGAAATGCTTATATATACCATGGGAATAATGGGCTAAAACGAACTTCTGCAATACGACGAAACGCAGCATTTTATGGAATATTTCGTAGACATGAATTATGGGATCTGATCAAAATTTGGTCTTTATATAATAGGGAGAAATGCAGCAGCTGAAAGATAAGCTGGCAATCACGGAGCGTGCTGCTAAGGCTGAAGCACAAATGAAGGTGTGAATACATAAAATGCTTTTCATCATGTTGCTAATATTTCCAATTTGTGTTATGTAATTAATATCAAATTTGCATGATTAGGAGAAATACCATTTACGCTTCAAAGTCCTCGAGGAAAAGCTCAAGCCTAACACGACCACACGCGCCTCATCCCGAGGAAGAACAACGAGCAGCAACGTGGTATCCCGAAGGCAATCGCTCGCTCCCTCGTCGGAGAACTTTTCGAGGCCGTCCCTTAACGGGTTTTCGTATAAAAAGATGATCTTTAACGGTACTTCACTGTTGAGGCAGCCAAATAGTTCCTCAAGCTCAAGCGATGAGGAGATTAGGCACAGCAATGGGGCTTCGAATGCGAACGGGAAACACGATCAATTCGTACGCGACGAAGAAATTACAGAAATGGCCCTTAACAATGTTGCAGGTACTACTCTCAGCGAAATAAATGGAAACGGGGCTCATTGGACCGAGAAATTGAAGAACGAGAACGAAGACTCCGTCTCTGGGGCGTTGTATGATATCCTGCAGAAGGAGGTGATTAATCTCCGCAAGGCTTGCCATGAGAAAGATCAAAGCCTCAAGGACAAAGATGATGCCATTGAGGTAATTTTCCATGTTCACAGTACTCTCTCTTCTCTCTCTCTCTCTTCTCTCTCTGATCTCCATTGGAAGCAAATAAATACTTCAGATGCTGGCGAAAAAGGTGGAAACACTGAGCAAAGCAATGGAAGTTGAGTCAAAGAAGATGAGGAGAGAGTTGGCTGCTATGGAGAAGGAAGTTGCTTCGGTGCGTGTCAATGGGAATCAACAAGATCAGAGAAACAGGCGTCTCAGTGCTGCCAGAGGAGCCGTTATTGGCTCTTCTCATGCGCATCTAATGAAGTGAGCGTTGAATGATCTCTGCATGTTTTTCAGGAATAAAATGTGTGATGTGATTTTATTTTTTTTCCAGGAATGGTTCACTGAAAGCTATGAGCACTACCATTGTTTGAAGATTGACGTGCGAAGAGTGAAAATGTGTAAATGGATTTATGACTTGGATGCACTTTGATGAGAAATCGTTGGCTTCATTTTGTTTCCTTTTGCTGGTTTTCTACAAAATATATTTATTATATAGGTCTAATCATTTTTTTCATGTATATTGGGGAAGGTGTTGCAATTTTAGGATATAAATTTCGAAGTTTATACAATTATACGACAAAAAATTTCAAAAAATTGAATCAAAATTAACACAGAATATCGTCATTAAATTGCTTCAATTTTGAAACTTGTTGGCCTCTAGTTGTAACACTAATTTAGGTGGCCTCAAAGTGCTTTAATTTCGAAAGTTATTATCCTATAATTGACACCACCCACCTAATTATGCGTTCTTAAAATGCTACTTTGCCAAATATACATGATTAAAAACATAAATAACCATATTATATATATATATATATATACTGACACACATTCATACCATCTGTAGACTGTATAGCAAGAGTAGGTACGATATTGGTAGCCTAAGCTTACCCTTTAATCACATATTTTCTCCTCCATTTAACTAACTAGTGGCTTAAATTGTACCCAACTAACTAGATAATTAATTAATATGTATATATATAAATGTTACTTGAGCTACAAAAATATTTCGTTTCCGACAAAGGTAAGTAAAGGCTTGACAATGGCGTTGATACATAGGTAGGTCATCTGTGAAAAACCGAAATGTCCCTTTGCCCATAATTCTCCTCAAGATAGAGACGTAAAAAATCACTTGCTTTATTATCCAAGATTTGTCTTGCTGATTCTTACAACCACATTACGTCGTCTTAACCAAAGCCAGCTAAAAAAATATCATGAGTTTTTTTTTTTTTTAAAATGGCTAAATTGAAAGCAACCATTCTTGAAGCGCCACGTGGCATCTAAACATTTGTCTTTGCCGTTGGCGTTGACGATTCGTGTGTAGATTGGATAGATGGCAACAACAACATTTAAGGTGGCGGAGTTTAACAACACCACACAACATTGTTGCTGATGGGCGTTGTAACTCCCAACGAATTCTAGAAATTTGTCTCCTACGTTGTCTTCAAAAATAATCACTTTCATGGAAATAATTCTCCAACATTAAACTTACTTTTTTTTTTTACCTTCATTCTTCTTCTTTTTTTTTTTATTTCCATGCATTGCATATAAATGCAGTCAATACTAATTTCTTTCAAAAACCCGAGCACTCTCTGCAGACCCAAAATGCTATTTTTCTTCGCATCTTTCTTCTCGATTATCTTGATTTCTCAGTCAAGAGTGCAGATTTTGTTTGAATCCCTGCAAAGATTGTGCCTTTTGCTCGTTACAAAAACAATCATCATCAGGGTTTTTCAGATCCCAAGAAATAATTCTCAATCAGCATCACAGAGGAGACCAGAGATCGAAGAAGAAGAAGAAGAGGCGACGCATAGAGTTAGCTTACAAGACTTGCCCGAGCTCGCATTAGACCAAATTCTCGAGAAGCTCACGCCTAAGGAGCTCAGCAACGCCGCTTGCACCTGCAATTACCTGAGATCAAAATGCACGAGCGATTTTTTGTGGGAGAAACATCTTGAGAAGAGATGGGGAGGGATCGTCGGCGACGCTGCTTACGTGGAATGGCTCTGCGAGAGGGCCTCAGCTAAGGCTCTAAAAGTCCTCACAACACAGTCACGCAGGTTCAAGCTCTTCGCAAACATGTTGGGTTTCTTTGGCTGTGGATCTGAAGAAGAGAGGGAAGTTTCTAGAATTTCGAAGGGTTCGAACCTCGTGAAGCCTTTTTACATCGCTCTTGAGACCGGAAAATTCTGGTTCCCTGCTCAAGTTTTGAACCGGGAGGTACTTTCCATGTCCAAATAGTTCTTGTTTAGTAAGAAGAGTTTTCACTGATGGTTGTTGTTTTGAAGGTGAAGAATGGACACGTCGGATTTTTGCTGTCGAGTTACGATGCGAGGCTCAGCTACGACTCTGTTGCCGACAACTTCGTCGCAAGGTCTCTCTCTCTCTCTCGATCGAGTGCTTAATTAATCAAGACAATGATATTAAATATAATTGCAGATATCGAGCGCAAGAAAGGAATTTGATCGAAGAAGGCATTGAGTGGAAGAGAATAAGGCCGCCGAGCGTTAATACGCCACCGGATTCTCTTCACGTCTCCGATTGCTTAGACGAACTCAAACCAGGCGACCACATCGAAATCCAGTGGAGAAAGAGCAAACTTTTCCCATTTGGTATTTCTCTCTCTTTTTATTTTTTTTTTTCAAAAAGAAAATTGCAGAAAAAATCTTGGTAACGTACACTGAATCAGTCAATAAAAATCCGAGCTTCCCTTTTCCCACGAGTTACGTGACGGGAAATGGACGCGAATCACAAATCAAAGCCCGTGTAGTAGTTAGTTAAATGCAGCTGATGAAAAAGATTTATTAAAGATTTGATTTTTATTTTTAATTTTTTTTGTGGGCTTACATTACATATTATGTAATGTATGTATGTATTTACAGGTTGGTGGTATGGAGTCGTTGGACATGTGGAATCATGCGGTGGCATTGAATGCTATTGCCGATGTTCCTTCAATGGTAGGCTAACTTCCTTCAACATTTACATCACCCACCACCATTAATGTTTTTTTATTTTCTTTTTTTCACTTTCTTGATTCAATTTGGTAAAATTAAAACACATGGCTCACTCACCATCAAACCAAAAGCTTAGGGTAGTTGAGTGTATATATTTTGTGGTCCCTTTATCACTCAATACAATGAATGGCCTCCAAAGTTAGCTGATCCCATCCCCATATATGTAATAACTAAAAAATCTTAATTTTATTTCAACTGATTATTTTTGCAGATGAAATTGTATTGGAGTTTAAGCAGTACGGACCGGAATCGAGATGGAGGAGAGTGGTAATCAACAGGAAAGATCACAGAGAAGTGGGGAATGAGAACGAAGGCTGCTTCTATGGTGGGATAAGAAAGATTTACGACAAGCAAGAGATTGACAAATGGAAACAGCTTTGGCCACCTTTGAACACCTAATTATTAATTATATATATATATATATATTGGGCAATTTTAAATCTGTAAATAGGATGCCTATTCGATGTGGATAGTAGTAGATATTTTAATTGGACTTAAAGATGTGGCGAAGAACAGTAACAGCGATGCATGAGATGGAGACTGTGAGAGAGAGGATTTGCAAATTGGGTTTTTTTTGTGTGTGTATTTCGCTGCTATTTTTATGGGGTTTTTTGGATCGGCTAATGTTAACAGGCATGAACTGATGACCCGACCCGAGGAAGCATTATCCGATTATTATATCTGTATATCCGTTAATTTATTCCTCATGTAAAAGATTAATGAGAAGCCCAATTACTGTGGACTTCATGAATATGGCCCAAGTAAGGCCCATTCTATGGAAGAATATTTTTGTCCCACACCGATCTAACAAACAAATAATCTATTCTTTATATTCTTCTCGCTCACAAGTTTGTACGTCCCTTCGGGGACATCCGATAAAATTGGAACGATACAGAGAAGATTAGCATGGCCCCTGCGCAAGGATGACACGCACAAATCGAGAAATGGTCCAAATTTTTTTTATCTTTTTTTTTATCCTTTTCTTTTTTCCTTTTTTTTTGCCCTTGATTTCTTGTCCACATTTAGACCCATTTTGTTCATACGATCCCAAATTCAAATTCGCACCGTAGATTTTAAATAAGTTTCTCGACGTTAACTTTAAAGTGTGTGCAGATCCAAGAACGCATTTTGGGATTTTTTTTTTCTTTCGATTGATTAACCGAATGCACCACAGTCCACAACCAAGTTTTAAAGCTGTGCCTGACGTCTAATTTTTTTATTAATTGCTCGATTTTAGTCGATTTCTTGCCTTGATTACATTTTTTTTCGCTCTATAAAATAGAGAGCAATGCGGTGTTAATTTGTGCCGTGCTAAAGGCGGTTCATTTCCAGTACTTGGGCTATGTGAGGCATCGTATGATTTTGTTCTTTCTGCTTTTTTTTCTTTTCGAAGCCAACTACGAACTCGTTTGCCTAAAGAGTGATGTAATTTTCCTCTCCAATTTATACTTTAAAAATCTGCGATGTTAGAAGAATTACATTGATGATGTGATAACTATTGTGGTACCTTAATTTTTCTTCTGGGCTTGATTATTTGCTGTAAAGCAATCACCATGTTAGTTTACAAGGGGAAAAGGCCCTGCTTTTATTTCTATGTGAAGGAGCATCTTTTATGTAACAGTGACACTTGAGCGTCAAATGCTCGACTATTCGAGGAAGGATTCAAAATGTTATTTTCTTGATATTTAGGAGATGTGTTCATGTTTTCCTAATAAGTTTTTGATGCTTACTGTAATGAACGCGGCAGAAATGAATGCTGGCATTACTTTCTTTGATTTCCTGTCTCGGCCTCGATGAAATAATAAATAATAATAAGTACGAAAGATGATATATATTGCACGTACTATGTTTTGGGGGAACAAAAATGTCCAAATATGAGAAAGCAAAGAGAAGAGCTTTTTGCTAGAGGCGTGTTCCCTCTTTAAGCTTTTAGAGGTAAATAACAAAATGCAGCGGCTTCAGATGCTTCTTAATGTCGATAACGCAACCACCACATTTATGATAGATGGCATTGATATTCGCGATGTTGATTCATTCATCAGAGAAATAAGAGCAATAATAATTGTGATGATGATGATGATGATGATAACAGTACACTATTATTTCATCGTTTAACAATCAATATTCTGTACACACAAGCAAAATAGCAGAAAATATTGCAAGCTCGAAAACTTTGGAAATTATTTTAACGACGAGCACCAGTTTCTTGAATGAGATGAATCAAAATCCACACACACACACACACACATATATATATATATATTCTTTCTATTACTACATATATATATATATGTACACACACTCATCTGTTGTGTAGAGGGTTTGATCCTGAGTAAACCCTTCTCATATCTTCATCAAAAATCTCATCTCCATGAGCTTTTTGGCCATTTTTATCCAGTGCATTGAACTCTTTGTTGTGGGCCTTGAAAGAGTTTACCTCTGCTGAATTATGAGAACCCTTGTGCTGAGTTCCGATGAATTTATTATTATTGCTTGATCTGCTGCCTTGTGCAAAAAATGAACTAAACCCCAGCAATAGAAGTAGAAGAAGAACACCAACGTAGCATAAGCATAGGGCCTCTCTTCCATTTCCCATGTTGTAATAAGCACGACAACAAGTCATGAAAAAGAGTCCTTATCTTTTTCCTTTGCTTTGTCACCTTCTTGAGCCAAAGAATAACGTCTTTGCTGAGATATGTAGGATGTGATGGAGATGAAAAATAGAGAAAAATTGAATGTAAAGGGACTTTTCAAAGTGTTGAAACTTTCTGATTTTAGTTTTGAAGCTGCAAAAAAAAAGGGTCAAATCAAAATTGTGTGTGTTTTACTCTCTGTTGGGAACTTTTCTTGATTTTTCTCTTAGTGATTTCAGAGCCAAAATGTCGCCGCAGAATTCCACTTAAGCAAACACGGAATGAGAGGTGAAAGTTAATAAAATGGGAGAGTTTTTTGCTCTGACTTAGGTGCAAGAAATTATTTATTTTTTCCTCATATTGCCTCTTTATGCTGTCTGCAATTGTAGCATGTGAAATCAATCATTTCCTTTTACCATTTTCTTGGTTTAAATGGAGAGAGCAATAGTGCTTCTTCTTTGAGCAAAGTCTAATTTAGTTACAATTCTTATATATTTGTTCATAGTATTTAATTCCCGTTTATAATTTGAAGTCAAAGATCCTACGTATTTGTCAATAGGTTCGTATAATACTATTTTTTTCATGTAAAAATAAATAATTATCACGGGCAAGTCTACTCTACTCTCCGCTGCAATCAATTAGTCAAACGAGAAGGAAAAAAAAAAGATTATGAACATGATTGTGAGAAACATTAATGATATATGGTAATGATTATATATTATGTCCTGATATTTCATATCAACGAACTAGAGAGGTCCTGCCTCCTACTTTCATCTTATTCTGTATTCATTAATTAAATTTAATTCAAACGCTAGCATTTAATATATTACCCTGCGATATGGAAAATGCAATGATAACAAATATTAAATTGGATTTCAGACCAAGTCAGCCGCTGACCAGACTCTGCACTTATGTAATTAATAATTAAATTCGTTTGGCTTCTGCATGTAATGGCACTATTTTATATATATTTTAATATTTTTTAACATATTACAAATCAATTTAAAATTTCATTACGAGTTGAGAATTTAATTTTTTATGGATTTTTTTGTTTATGTACACAAAATAAGAAGGTATAATAGTTTATATAATCATTAGATAAAAGACTAAGCCAAACAAGGGTTTAAGAAAGGGGGGCTACACATTATAGATGGGATACGAATATTACAATTTTCTTGAAAGAAAATTAAAACTACTTTCTCTGTAGAAATGATGTTGTCTCTACTTACTTTCTCACGTTGAAAGAGTAGCACAAGCGCTGCAGTTGTAATTGAAAATTTTTATTTGAACCTATCCTTCAACACGTATTTACTTAGGAACTAAATACTTTGTTATATAAAAAAAATATTAGTAATATATGGATGGACAAAATGAATATTCCGTTTGTTGGTTTTTTTTCGACCCGCAATAAAATGATCATTTGCAAATATATGTTTGTTGAGCGGCAAACACCAACTGGACTTTATTTACATACATGTCATCAATGAACAAAGTGCTCTTTCATTTAAAGTAAAAATGACTTACATCATTAGAGCGAAGAAAGATGAATATTGCACTACAAGCAACTAAGGTTTTTATTCATCTAGATGAAGCTTTTCGTTTATTTTCTACCCAACTTTTTTTTTTCTTGCATCATTGGAATATTCAATGTTTACACTGATAAATTTGAATATTAGTTTTGGTCTTCAAGATCTAATTTCTAATATGTCAGTCGTTGTAATAAATATTTTATTATAGATGGGCTACCATATTATAGTGGATAGGTTCCTTTATTACATTAGAGCAAGTGGGCTTGGTGACGATTTCATTATTAATTTATTTTATAACCCAAGCCTAGCTTTAACAAAGACCAAGGCTTTGAATTTCTTCTATGTTCGTTCTCTTTTGACTATCTAAGTTTGACTTCAATGAATTTACATTTTCAACACGCATGTGAGTTGTTGACCTTTGACTTACTACGCACACCACATTTCAAATGAAACACTATTTATTGGCTGAGGGCAGTAAGGGGTAAATTAGTAATTACACGATTTTTGTTTTGTATTTTGGAAGAAAGAAATGGTATTAGCTTCTTCGATCATATCGATCGCAAGGATCGATTAAAATTTAGTATATCCTTTTCAAAATTGACAATAATAATACCCTCAGATTCTGAAACGATAGAAAAGAGAGAATTATTCGACTTGAAATTCCATACTTGATTCTAATAATTTTATTTGATGGGAAACAAAACAAAAGTAAAGGTACACGATACTTGGTCACCATGCAATGATGGAATACACGTGTAATTTAAATATACTAATAATAAGCTTACAAAAAAATTATTATCTTGGAATTTGGCTGACGCTTGGAAGGGATAGGATCGGACGAGTCATCTCGTATATTATTATTATTATTATTATTATTATTATTATTATTATTATTATTATTATTATTATTATTATTATTATTATTATTATTATTATTATTATTATTAATATCATTATTATTGTATCTATCAAATGTAAAAAAGACACGTAGCAGATTTTGTCTTCATTAATTCGACAACGTGGCGTAATATATTTCTGTCACCACATTAACTCGACACTAACACGAATTGTTACTAATAGTAATATATTTGTTACTACATTACTAAACAATGCTTATCCATGCAATTATTACCGTAAGGAAAAAAAAAGTGGTGACTCGAGCATATATAATGTTAATTATTTTCCATAAATACACAATGTCGCTTTGTTCGATTATAGGATTTTAAGTGGGCCCACTTGAAATCCAGGCTGTGCTCGGTATCCATCCAACCCGAAAGATCGCGTGAAATAAGAGCGCCAAGGGCAGCAAGATATGGGTCGGATCTTCCCCAAACCCGGTACTCATTATAAAAATTTAAAAATATTAAAACATGTATTAGATAAATAAATTAAATTGAATGAATATTGTTGACCAGTGTCCCGTCTGCACAACATCAAACGCGTAGCAATTTTTTTTTTTGGAATAATTACACGTGAATTGCGAGCCTCGATAGCGTGACCATGTCCTCCTCAACAAACTCAATCCACATAAATTATTCTTTTTTTTCTTTTCCTAGCAATTTATTTCAAGAAATAATCTACTTTTACATAGCAAGGAGTTTAAATTCCATATAACATAAAATAATGGCGTTAAAATAAGAATAAAGAAATACGAAACAGGAATTTCGTTTTCCTTCTAAATACTTGATATCCTTTCCGGATATCTATAATCCGATCTTATTTTTTTTTTTTTGTTTTCGGATAAAACAAGAAAGAAATAAAAACAGAAAAAAAAAAAAGTCTCTCTCCTTCTCTCTCTCTCTCTCACACACACACGCGCAGGGGTACAGTTTCTATGTTGGTAAAAACGTTGAAAACAAATGGTTTTTCAGTAATCGGAGTTTATCAGACGAAAAGAGTTGAACCTTCTCTGAAACACCTATTCATCATCGCACCCTTTTTATTTTGTTTTTCTCATTCGTTGATTAGACAGAGATTCCATAGACGCCATAGTCAATCTACTGAAGGATTTCCCTCTGATTCCTTCTTAGGCAGAGATTAGAAAGAGAAACATATTCGTCACTGTTGTTAATTGGTATGTATTCTCTGCGATTTCAGTCAATTGAGGCATAAAACTCCTTCATTCTTCTTATTCTTCTTCTTCTTCACTAGAACGCATCTGCGCTAATCCCCCGCGAATTTTAAGGACCATTTAAGTTTTCGAACGAAACCCAGTTTGGATTGTTACTGTTATATCTGGATTTGTTTTCCTTTAATTGATACAAAGAAGTTACTCTTCTTGTTAGCTGATTTGTTTTCATCATCATCGTCGTCCTCGTCGCCCCCTTGAGTAAGAAGTTGCAGAGCGAGAAAAAGGAAAACGACCACTTTTCGGGATAAAAAGGCCTTTTCTGTTATAAAAAGGTTTATAACAGCAACGAAATTCATGTTTTTCGCGATCCCGTAAATTCATGCTTTGATTTTCGTCTAATCATGGCCATTTTGTCGATCCGACAGGATTTATTTGAATCTGTCGACCATGACCCATCCGCCGCCGCCGAGCTTTGACAAATGGAGGGATTACTTCAGGAGCATAAACGCGGACATCTTCAGCATCATCGAGCACGCGATAATGGTCGCTTCGAAAGATTACCCTTACGACTTCAAACTGAAAAGGGATCGAATAGCTGAGGTGTTGTTCGCCTGCAAAGTGACCAAGTGCGTTGGCTGCGACAAAATTGAATTGGCCTTGCCAAATCTCGATGATGGTGGTGAACTCAAAAAGAGCATCGATGTGGGTGCTGATGAGGCCAAAAAGGCAGCAAAAGAGGGCAAGATGGACTGTAATAAAAGCAGAGAAAGTGATCGTCGTACAGAGAAAACGTTCAGCTATGGAGATGCTGAGGCGTTGACTGATGAGATTGAAGAGGAATCTCAGTTATTTGGTGAGGTTCTGAGGATCAAAGGCATCGTTGATAAGGGCGAAGACACGGTAGGCTCCTTTTGTTCTTTTCATGATTCAATTAATTGCTTCATTTTCTTCATCATCATTGTCCTCGTTGCTTGCTTTCTTCACAGGCTGATGATGAGCTGATTGATTCTCTAAGGAGGCTTGAGCTCATGCCTTTATCTGTGGAGACTCTTAAGGTTCCTACAAAACTCGGGCTCTCGTAAAATTTTCAGTTGCATTGATTCGAATACATCCCTGTAATGAATTTCGAACTTACTGTGTTCCCTTTTTCAGGCCACGGCGATTGGGAAATCTGTTAACTGTCTCCGTGGGCACCGATCGAAGGATATTCGGTGTATCTCCAAGAAGTTAATTGCGTATGGATTTCGATATCGTATCTCTTTCTTATTACTGTAATCAAATTCTTTTTCAGACATAACATAACATATGGTCTTTAGTTCTCCATTTTTCTTGTGTCTTGTTTCTTACGACTCGATTCTCTACAGAGATTGGAAAATAATGGTCGATGAATGGGTTAGTTCTACACAAGCAATTACAGGTATTTGATCTTCAAATTTCTTGAAAAGTTCCATCATTTTTTGTTATCATCAAATGGACAATTAATGAAAAGTTCCATCATTTTTTTTCTTTCTCACAGCAGGAACTGAATCTGCACAGAAAACGCCCATTCGTGCTGAAGAAGGAGAAGAAGAGGAAGAAGAAGGAGGATTACCTTCTCCACCGCTCGACGAAGGAGCTTTCTTCGCCACGCCTTCTTCGATGGAGTTCTCACAGGTACATCATTACACATTCCCTTTTGATGTTGTAATAATGATTATAACTTTCAGATTAAAATTGACTGAAACTTTATTATTTAAGTTCTTCGACGGCATGGATGATGATTTAAGCGAATTCGAAAAGAACCTCGAGAGTGACATTCGTGCTAGGAAAACTGAGAGCCCCGATAGTTCTTTGGCTCGTGGGAGGGATCGAAAACCGGCACCGAAGAGTACTCAAGAGCCCGTGTTGAAGAACCAAATGGCTTCTTCTTCCTCGAAACCGAACAATAATGTTGGGCCTAAGCCGATTCAGCAGAAGCCTATTATGGCTCCTCCTCCTCCTCAGAGAGAAGTGAGTGTTTTAGCATAAGAATGATGTTATCTTTTTTTTTTTTCCTATCTTAATGTCTGATTTTTTTTTACTTTTTTTTTTCTATCAGAAGGTGAACTATGAGAACGAGGCTTCGGTTCAATTGAGGCTAGAGGTTGCTAAGAGGAAGCTTCAAGAGAGGTACCAAGAAGCTGAGAAAGGTAATTTTCTTCTTCTTACTCCTCCTCTGTTTTCGTTTTTATTACAATGTATTATTTATGGCTGATTTTTCTGAGTAGAATTTCCATTTGTGGTGTTGATGAAACAGCGAAGAAACAGAGGACGATTCAAGTGGTGGAGATTCGTGACCTTCCAAAGCAGAGTCACTGCGTGAAGAATAATCAGAATTCGAGGAATAATAATGGTGGCGGCAACAGCAGGTTTCGGACCAACGGACGTCGACGATAGATTTTGTAATTAACAACGTAATTAAAGTATTATCCTATCCCGCTAAATAAATTTTTCTTTTTTCTATTTTTAATGGTGCGGACTTTCTTGTTGGAGGCAACTGATAATTTATGTTTGTCAAACAAGAAGATTTTTGGATTAATAAAAAGCTTCTTTTTTTCTACTTTCCGTGATGTTGAGTAACGCATTAACGCCGGTTGGTCAAAGAGGCGCATCGTTCATGTATTTGGGATGAGTTCAGAATTCATGTCCCACTTTACAGTGCCATTTTTGTATCACTTATAAAAATATCATTATATCTCATTCTGATCATTGCTAAAACATCCGTAAATTATATTACACCAAAACGGAAGTACAATAAGTGGATTAACCCCCCAAAATAAAAAAGAAAAAAAAAAAAGAAAACTACTTAAAAATGAGAGCCCAAACGACGACCAAATCAATGCCCTTATAATCATCATAGGAATTACATATTGAAGTAACATATACATATAAATCCACAGGCTCTTTGGTTTATGAAGAAGCAATTATAGCGCAGGCTCTTATTTGCTTGGACTCTTCCAAAATGGACCACATAATTTGGACATCCTCGTACCCACAAGCCATCACTTCACCATGTAACTTCATTATACATTGCTCCTCTTGTCTCCCTGCAGAGATATTACATGCATTTTATATATAGGATGATTAGTCACATGAATTTGACGGTATACGAATATGTTAGTACGTAAAAGATGGTAATTTATTATATTTAAAAACAGTACCAGCTTGTTGGGACTTCTTGTCTCTAGTAGTGTGGCTGTGGTGCTGATGATTATTGAAGAAAGTACAAGCTTTTCTGAAAGGAGATGAAATAATAGTTCTAACCCAAGAAGTCATTCTTAAGCTTTTTCTCTTTTCTATTGAGAAACCTGTAAGGTTACGGTTGCCTATATATATATATATATATATATTATGTGTGTGTGTGTGGTGCGAAAGTGAAAAGATGTATGTGGTAAGAAGTGAAGGGTTTTTGTGCCTCGAGAAGAAGGCAAGATCCGAAACATAAGCTTATGCACAGTGATGGGCTAATCATCGTGTAATGATGGGGAAAAGCTTACTGTTAAATTATTATTAAAATGATATTATTGTTATGTTACTTCAAAAGTATAAACACCAGATATAATAATTAATGCATTTTGTTAGTAGTGCTAATATATGTGCCGACTGCACTATTTCACATGGCGCACGCTTCCCAAATGGTCCATTGCATGTGGAGTGAACCTTTTGCTTTCTTGATAAATATGAATGCCCCAGTCTTAGTTAAATAATTCAGTTTATGAAATACTATCTCAGTTTTATTTAAAAATGGAAGGCAAAGATAAGGGAATAATAAATATATATTGATTGTAGTTGAATAAGTAATTAGAAGTAAACGGTTAACTGCTTTTATCATTTAAAATACAATTGGAGATGCAAGAAAAAACAGTCCAGTCCGATAAATGTAGAGAACACTTTTCATTCAATATCATATAAAGTTAGTGACATACTTTTGCAATTATTAAACATATTGACCAAAAAAAGAAAACATGTATACGATCTGCTTTTGCAATTATCAAATATATTGACCTAAAAACGAAAACATGTATACTTAATGACCTAATTTTATAATTTTACATTACTTAGATAGTGTAAATGCATTGGTACATATCTTTTCAGATCAATAAAAGCACAATAGTACTTGAACGTACGTACCTCACCAACGCATAAGAAAGAAATGAAAAAATGAATAAATGTATGAAAGCTCAAGTATTTAAATTGTGAAACTTAGTCATACAAAATAAAATTGGGACACGAAATCTTTTAGTAGATACTGTGATACCGTCGCACACTGTTGCACATGCAAATTCTATCTCGAGCGATGGCTCACATGGTCTGAATATTTGTATAAAAAACACATTACCTATTCATAATTTGTATGATTTCCGATGAATACTCGAATCAGATGAAAAAAAGATATGAATAGATGATATTATGTATGATTTCCAATGAATGCATAAGGCTGCAAATCAAAATTTGAATTTTGCAGCGCTTGTCACGTTCTTCACCGCCCAACTTAAATCAACGGTTCAAACAGAATATATATTGCTTCACTTGGAATTTGTAATATATTAATGAATCACATATTAGCCGAGAATAATTTATTATCATATGTCATTCAATAAAATGAAGAAAAAAAAAGCGTAGACGTTTATATAGAATGAGAATTATGTTATACGGCTGGCTAATATAGGATTGAAGATGGGCCAAAGCAGCTGTATTGCGGCCCAATAAACAAATAGTGGACTCTTCGGCCCAATTATTATTTTACTCACGTCGTGATCGATATTCCCAGTATTTTGTACATTTGTTTTGGTCCCACATAAAAATCCTATTACCCCATGCAAATAGGTAGTGAGTCAACATCTTTGCATGCTTGGATAGGGAAATAAATCTGATGTATAATTTATTATCCACCCCCCAAATTCATTATAAAATTACGAAAGCAATAAAAAACCCAATCATAAAAAAGGCAAAAATAAACGAGGCCCACATGTACTAATAAAAAGACAGGTGCATGTTCTTCCACAAGATGTACATTACGCCATTTTTTTCTTAGTTCTATGAATTGATATCCTTACAATAATATATTATTGTTAGTTGCTACTATTAGTTATTAGGTGAATTGGAATAACAAATCTACTATTAAGTATTGATTGCACTCACCGAACAAGTTGAAACTAAAACAACGACTAGTAATAAAATAATACCGAACTTAGAAAGCGATTAAACAACTAATCCAGCAGCTCGTGACCCAGCAACCCTTTTTAACTGAAGATTGAAAACAACAGTAAAGATTCCTTATGTCACGTCGTTTAACAACGATCGAATTAATCTAATCCATAAATAACTTGTTTGATTAATTTATGAACACCATTTATTATCTCTAATCAAATAGTCCCACCTTCACTTTTCTGTTAACGGTGTATATAATATTTATAATTTGTTAAAAGTCTTATCTATCAAACCATCATTAGGACAGCGGACTTGATCATGACAATATGGAAGCCAAAGTCATTAAAGTAGTTTGTCCAAGTGATTGTCATCATTAAAGCGTCTTTGCTTATAAACAAGCACACTAAACAAATATGTTTAATTATTTTTTTCTATATTTGAGAAGGGACATTTTAATGACACATAAATTAAGGGGCCACAATTTTGGAATAATGAATTTCGGAATTGAAACAATTTGAGGACAGTTACCACCGAAAACATAATCTTACGCCAAAAGTAACACATGTGAGCCATACTCAAGAATTAAATTGAGAAATCCTACATGGCGTCAAACATGCTGATTTGGACCGAACTTTGCCCGATGCCACTTGAGATTTACCCTCCAAAATAATTATCATGTACCCCACATGTGTTAATTTCGGGTTCAAATTAGGTTTTCGACATTGTCCTCCAATTACTTTAATTCGTCGGAAATTATGTTTTGAATCGAAATTTTTCCAACGCCACTTTTCCCCAAATAAAGTGTCATGTATTGGCTCATCTGTGTTAGTTCCACCTTGAATTTATGTTTTGAACATTAATCATCCTCAAATTACTTCGATTTTTTTAAACTTATTTATCTAAATTTACACCGCTTAATTAAGTTTTCGTTAAAATGACATTTCCCCAATTATACGGACTATAAAATAATTAAGACCGGCAAATATGGAATATTTCCCCAATTATACATGCAATTATCACAAGGACAAAAATGCCCTTCGTCCACCTTTGACGCGTAATGTCGCGTAGTGGTAATTTCGTAAATAAAGCCGAATACGGTGACGAGTCGTTAACGTTGTAGAGGGGCGTAACAAACACGCGTTCACGCGCCATCAGAGGACATCGATTATCGCAGTTCACGGCTGTAAAGGCCAAAGGGAACACTTGAACTGGGATGAAGCGAGTGGGGACAGCGCGTGGATTTATATTCATTTTAAGTAATTCATTATGTTTTGTTTTCCTCACAAGCTTTGCTCACTCCATGACTAATTTTGGCACTCAAATCATACGAGACAATGACGATAATACCCCCGGAAACATACGACATTATGACGAGATTATTATTCATTGCATGAAAAATAATACATTAATCTCTCTCGAAGAAAAGTAGAGAAAATAATCATTAACTCACTCGCAATGACTTTGGAATCAATTCCGTTAGTTACGCTGTCAGTAGTCAACAACAAACTGATTATGGGGTCAAATTTAGATGTTACCAAATATATATAAATAATTGGGAACTTTGCAGAGTCGGTAAATGACAAAGGGAAACGAATAATACAACGGCGTGAGAACCGAGGAGTGGTGAAAGTGAAAATGGTGTGGATGGGGTGAAACAAGCGTAATGAGCTTTTCCTTTTTACATCAGTTGAGCTTTTAGAAAAGCAAACATAGTTTCTTCTCTTTGATCCTTCTCATGCTTTACTGGGCTTTCTTCACATCCCAACTCTCTCATTTCGTGCCCTTTGAAACGACAAAAGAACGGTAAAAACGACACGAAGATGTGCTGAAGCATTGTATTGTGATTCATTAGGGAGGTAATAATCGTTTCCTTTCGTTTATTGTCTGGATTTTTTTCCTTCTTTGCATGCTTTGTTTGAGTTCTTGCTTTCCCCCTTTTTTTTGTTCCGGTGATGTATGTAAAAACTGGTAAAGACCACATTTTTATGCCTTTCTCTTACTGTTAATTCCGGTGAGCTTGCTATTGAATGGACACGTTTTCGTCTTTGGAAACCTGCAACGATGAATATTGTAGATGGGTTTTTGATTTTTCTTATTCCCTTTTAATTCTTCTGAATTATTTTATATGCGGTGTTTTATGGCAACAGGATAACGTATTTTTTTTTTATAGTTTATCCTTTTGAGGAATGCATTGATTGTTAATTAGTGCGTGTAGCTGGCGATTAGAAAGCAACACATGGGACTTTGAATTAATCTATTTATGTTGTTTCTGGATTAATCTTGGAACTCTAGTGTATGTGTAATGATTATCTTTCTTCTCTTGCACCACAACCTTGTTTTATTTGATTGAGCTACAATGATCCATTGCCTTTAAATCATCAGGCTTACAAAATCCTCAACAATGACGAGAATCAGCCCCGAGTTCGGAGACGAAGTGGCCACGATTAGGACAGTATCCACCGACGTAAGCTTTCGGTCCAATCAGTTCCCAAAGTACAAATTAGGACCCGACAACGAAATCTTGGACGAGATCAAAGAGGACAACAGAGGCCCTCCGTTGAAGGAAGTCGTAGCTCACAAGACTCAGCACCTCACCGAGCAACACGAGCGCCTCTCCGTTCGCGACCTTGCGAGCAAATTCGACAAGAATTTGGCCGCAGCTGCAAAGTTGTCCGAAGAGGTTCCTCATATTATTTTATTTTTCTGTTCAGCCTTATTTTTTGTAAAGAAATGAGTGTTGATTTCCCTATTTTCAGTGCTTAAAAAAGGTATTTTTCTTTATCTCAGGCAAAGCTCAGAGAGGTGGCTTCTTTAGATGGACACGTGCTTCTGAAGAAGCTGAGGGATGCGTTGGAATACTTGAAAGGGAGACTAGCGGGGCGAAACAAAGAGGACGTGGAGCGAGCTATTTCAATGGTTTTTTATTTTATTTATTTATCTCTGTACTTTTTACTACTGTAGGTATTCTTCGTATTCTTGCTTATTTAGCTTCTATTTCGTAAACAAGGTGGAGGCCTTGGCAGTTAAATTGACTCAGAAAGAGGGAGAGCTTATTCAGGAGAAGTTTGAGGTTAAGAAACTAGTGAGCTTTCTCAAGCAGGTTTGTGTACTTTAAGTTTCTTGATTCTTGGATGCTTATAAAATTGGACGGTTTTTTTTCTAATGTATAAAATTGAATTTTTTTCCCTCCTTTTTTAGGCTTCAGAGGATGCTAAGAAACTGGTAAACCAAGAAAAATCCTTTGCATGTGCTGAAATAGAGAGTGCTAGAGCGGTTGTGCAGAGGATCGGTGAGGCCCTCGATGAACAAGAAAGGAACCTAAGCCCGGGGAAGCAACGGGTAATGAATTTCAAGAAACTGCTTGTTTTTCGACGCGTTTGAATGAATAAAAACCATAAACGAGGGGCTTTTTCGTAATAATAGGAACTCGAGGAGTTGATCGAAGAGGTTCAAGCAGCTCGGAGAATCAAACTAATGCACCAGCCGAGGAAGGTTCGTAGTAAAGATTGATTTTTGAAACATGTTCTTACAATTTTGGGTTCTTATCGATTGATTGTTTTTCTCAGGTGATGGACATGGAACACGAGCTCCGTGAACTGAGGCTTCAAATTAGAGAGAAGTGTACGATGTCCATCAAACTCCAGAATGAGGTAAAGCTTTAAAAGCCTGAATATTTTCTCTCTTTTTTTTTTATTAAATAAATAAAAACAAACTTATTTATCATCCTTTTTACAGCTGGAAATTAGCAAGAACACGGATGCAAATGGGCCTCGGCTTTATGCTATAAACGGCGAAGAGAAGTTAGGTTCCATTCTACGCATAGAGATATGCGGAGATTACGCGGTGGAGCTTTCAAAATGTTCGGTCCAATGGTTTCGTTTGTCGTCTCAGTGTAGCCGTAGAGAAGCTATTTTAGGTACCCATTTCTCTATTTTTGAAAAAATACATAAAAAAATTCAAAATTCATTTTTGTGTGACAGAGCATGATCTTTTATCTTATATATTTAATAGGTGCCAACAAGAGCGTATACGCACCCGAGCCAATCGATGTAGGCCGAGTTCTTCAAGTGGATATCGCTGCAAACGGGCACAAACACACTCTTACCACCAACGGTCCCATACAGCAATGTCAGTGAATTCCCCTTCTCTGTCCAAAGCAAGACAAAAAAGGAGGATCCTTTATGTAAGACTCTTTATTAGACTTACTTGGCATTTCTTCTTTACAGCTGTGGACTTGGGAAGCTATGTGGAGACACTTACGCGAAAACCCAATTATGACTTCAGCGTAAGAATTTCATCTAAAGATTCACTTTTTTTTTTTTTTTAATGAAAAGTGGGAGCATTCTTATTAAAATTAGCTGCTTTACTCTGTGTCGTTGCAGGTGGTGATATCGCAAATGAATGGACGTAACTATTCGTCTAATTCTTGCCACGTGTTTCACATCGGAAAAACGAGGATAAAGCTCAGCAGAGGATGGATCACAAAGGCCCGAGATTCGTACTCTAAATCCATGCAGGTACTACTCATTATTTTCCCGACCCATAACCCAATTCTTGAATTCAAAATGAAAAAACTAATTACATTTCCATTTTTTTCTCCAAGTTATGTGGATTTCGAGGAGGAGGAAACTCGGCTTCGAAGTCACTGTTTTGGCAAGCACGAAAAGGGCAGACCTTTGTGATCGTGTTCGACTCCGAACGTGAGCGAAATGGTGCTTTGCTCCTCGCGAGAAAATACGCTTTGGATTGCAATGTAAGGAACTATTAAAAACTTGGATCATTTTTATTACCACAGTACGCAAAGGTTCTAAAAAGGTAAGGAAAATGATGTGCAGGTAATTCTTGCTGGGCCGGATGATGATGCCTTGCTGTAAAGACTCTTGACATTATCATAGTCAACTACTAATGTTAGCAGCTTTGGAGTTTTCTGAGTGTGATTGATTTATTTTGTGTGTGGTGATGTTGCCTTCTTTTCCTTTTTTTTTTTCTTTTTTTTTTCTAATTCTAATATTTGCTGTTGATGTTGTTGGTTTAGGTTTCAAATCTTTTTTCAGGCATTGTTTTTTTAAGTTTGCCTAAGCCATTGGTTGTACTAATTCAATGGTTCTTCTTGTAATTGTTTGTTTGTCATATTCTGACGTCATTATGAGATTGAGCTTTTGAGCAAAATCATTTTTTAGGTTTTTTTTTATAGTTATATATATGTATATCTATACAAACAATAATAAACAAAATATTTTAAAATTTACTGACATTAATTTAAATGTTTGTTTTAACTCCGATATTAAGAGACGTGTCATACTTAACACAAATTAGGAGAAAATTCAATGTGACGTCGGACATAGTGATTTATACCGAATTTCTTTCGTGTTACAGGATTTTACAACAAATTAATTGTCACGTACATTTCACATTCGTTAATTCATAGCTGAAATCACGTTACACGCGTTAATTATCTTTAAATTGTTTTAATTTGTCAGATATACTGATTTGGATCTAATTTTTTTCAACACCACATACGATTTTTTTCTCAAATTAACTGCATTGTGTGGCTCACGTGTGTTAATAAGTATTAACATTGAATTTCAAGCATCAATTATTGTCAAATTTGATTCAATTTCGAAATTTGTTTATACTAAAATTGATGCCCCTTAATTCCCAAATGTACTATTAAAAAAAATAATTAAGCTTATATTAAAAGATCAAAACCTGGAAAGAGCAAAAGAACGGAGCATTTATAAGCAACTGTTTAAACGACCGCTCAGCTCAAGCTCCCCTCGGTAGGGTTTAAGCGCTCGAAAACACCTTCAAAGAGCTCGGTTCATAGCAGCAGCAACAAAGGGGATGATTTTTCGCCGTCTTCTGCGACTTCGTCAGTGAACCATACGAGCGACGAACAATTCTCATATTCACTTGACGAGGCTTCGGCGAAGTTTCCGTCTCTTATTTCTAGAGATGCTTTCATCGGCAGAGTTATAGATAGTGAGCCCATAGCTAATCAGATGCGAGGACTGAAGATATGGCTCTCGGAGTCCTCTATGGCGTCGAATTCGATTGCGCCTGGCTCACTCGTTTCGGTATGATGCGACTGTCTCAAATCCATGAATGCTTGCAAAATCGAGATGTATATTTTTAGGAATGTAATATTCTGAATTGTTGTGTGATTCTTATTTTTATGATGTTTCAGATTCGGGGAGTTGGTTGTGTCAAGTTATTTATTACTTGGAATTATAACATTGGTTTTTCAATGTGGTTTTGACAGGTTTCCCTTGCTTCTTTGGGCAGCGTGCATGGTGGCTTTCCTTTGAGTGCATTATCGGATGAATTAGCACTGCACTTTGGGTTTGAGTTGAAGGAAAATTTGGCTGATGAAGCTGGAAATTACTTTGTCCTTGCGACAGTGTTCCCTTCCAATAAGGTTTTTGATTCATTGAAGATCTCTATTTTGCATAATCCCTTTCTTTTTATTCTCTCAGTTAGTTGGAAATTAAGAAAGAGTACAATGTCCGTCACATTTTGATCTACGGCCTATCCTAAGTCCATGGAATCAGGAGTGTGTTATTACTAGGATTCATGTATTAGTCCGTGGATGATTAAGTAAAGGCTTGTGGAGAAGCTACTTTGGAAGCTAACATTGCTTAATACATTCATGTGGCTTCGATTTGAACTTCTTAGTATTATCACCCCATTCCTCTGTGCAGTTTGTAAAACGTCAATTTCGTCTACAGGATTTAAAAAATGGAGTACGCTTGTCATCCAATGTTTCAAATGCTATGGGGTCTCCAACATCAGGCAGGGTAATATTTGTGCATCCTGTGACCGGTATTGGAAATTATAAGAAGTGTGGCGTCTTAGATAGTTTTTTCTCTTTAAATGGCTGCAAGGATTTACATCTATCTCTGGTATATTCATGCCTCAAATCTGAACCAGAGAGCCCCGTTGTTTCTCATCCTGATGCATCCATGGTGGTTGCGAATGGTATCATTGAAAATAGCATGATTTCGTCCCCAAAAACTCCATCTTTCTCTGGGTCGAAACCTAGTTCTCCCCTTTCATCAATGTCTTGTACGTCAAACAACAGCAAGTTTACAAAAAGAAGATATATGTCTCATACTCCCGTTGACACTCTTGATGTGAGAGAAATCTTGGAGGATGATTGTTCAAGAAAACTTTTGGATACCTGCATTATATCATCGTTGTGCTCGCAAATTTTACTTCCTGGGAATTTGGTAGCTGTTCCGATTCTTTCAAGGCTATGCCTTTTCCAGGTTGTAGGTTCTGAAAAATCAACTGAATATGGCGATTTCTCTTCTGGAGCTATAGAATCTGGAAAAGACGCTGTTTCTGCATTTTATGTGTATAAAGGGACACAAGTCCATTTATTGTTACCTGAAATTCACATCGATGAATCTTCAGTTGGAAGCTCTTTATCAAATCCAGAGGATAGAGATAGTTTTGAAGATAACAATGGAATCAACCTTCCAAAGCTGGGAGGCCTTTCTGTAGAATATGCTGCTTTGAAAGAGATTATAATGCAATTGGCAGTATCGAAGAGGTATATTATAGCTAAGTCTATTGGCTGTAAAATATTTTTAAGTGCACTGACTATGTTGATGTAACATATTTTGTGCTCTTCTTCAACAATCATGGGTGATAATGACAATTAATTTCTCAGATCTCGATTCCGCCCTTTGAGAGGAGTGCTACTTCATGGACCGCCAGGAACAGGAAAGAGTACACTGGCCAGAGTATGTGCACATGATGCTGGTGTCAACCTATTTTGCATGAATGGACCTGAAATTTTTAAAGAGTACCAAGGAGAGAGTGAAAAAACGCTGCAGGAGTTGTTTGACAAAGCCAGCAAGGCTGCACCTGCAATCGTAAGTTTCTTGCCTTTATTTTCTCATTGAAATTGATTGACGATTCTTGTTAATACTTCAAGTCTCCTGGAATTGAGCTCAATATTAAAGACTCTTCAGTCTGCTCTAAATTAGTCATGAAAGTTTATGAGACACGATGGAATTCGTGGCTTATTTTACCTGTCTTAGATTTATGTTTGCTCATGTAGACACATACGCACACATACTTTTTCTTCAATATGTACCTTGGCGGAGGCACGCAAAGACCAGTGGAGTGACATGATCCAATTAGTCGCCTATAATCCGATTGTTAATTAAAGTAGCTAAAAAGGGCTAAATTATACCACTCGACTTAAAAGGATTAAAAAAAAATCTGGTCTAATATACTAGTCATCCATCATACCTGATATATTTTATAATTTTATTTTTATTTTCTGGCTTGTCAAATATGTTTACACATGGATTCAGACAGCTATTATCATTTATATTAGCTATGTTATCTTTAATATTCCCAAATGCAGGTATTATTTGACGAATTTGATTCAATTGCACCTGCTTCTACTGATGGAGGCAGGGATATAGGAATTGTTGCAACTCTATTAACTTTAATGGATGGAATCACCAGTGCAGATGGGATTTTAGTTATTGCTACAACAAATAGACCCGATAGTATTAATTCTGCACTCAGACGACCCGGTAGACTTGACAGAGAAATCAAAATAGGTTAGTTTTAGATCAATATTTCATTACAAAAAAATTTCTAATTCTTTTACTTGCCATCCTTGCAGCTTCCATCGCCTTTTAATTACATACAAAATTATGCGTAACCATACAACAATCGTTTTATACAGATGTTCCTTCGCCCGGTCAGCGTCACGAAATATTGCTTGCTATTCTTAGTGGAATTCGACATTCACTCTCGCAAGAGGACATCAAACACATTGCCATGGTCACGCATGGCTTTGTTGGAGCTGATTTAGATTGTCTCTGCAATAAAGCAGCCGTGTATTGTCAACAACGGTATGTCCGTGAACGGTCAGAAACTGTAGATGGAGGATTAGAAAATGAGACACATGAGGTAGAAAAAATCTTACGAGTCACCATGGAAGACTTTGAGAAGGCCATTGTCAGAGTCAGGCCAAGTGCAATGAGAGAGGTACTCATGCTCATATTTTGGTTTCAGCAATATCCTGATTAACTACTTCAACTTTGCTATCTCCACCTGTCTGAAAACTTCTACTTTTTTTGTGAATGATTAGTTTAAAGTTAAGAGCTTTTGTATTTTATGTTGAGGATAAACATCAAACCAAATCCCACTTCGGTTCCATCTAATTCAAACATTTACTTTTTGGTTTTTTCGATTGGTGTTAATAAATGGGAGAAAACAAAAAATGGTCTCCAATTTTTATCATGTGGACCAATTTAGTTCCCAATGTTTCGCCTGGACCAATTTAGTCCCCGATGTTGTCGATTTTGGACCAATTTGTTTTGTTCCTTCCGTCGCTATGGACACCAATTTAAATGGTAAAGTGGCACGTGACCCACACATGATCTCCTTCTCCCTCAAACATTGGGATCAAATTGGTCAACATGGTAAACATCGGGGACCATTTTGGATAGCTAAGTTTCTGTTGTTCCGTTTAAATTGACGTCCATAGTGATGGAAGGACCAAATTGGTAAAAAGTCGACATATGGGACTAAATTGGTCCGAAGGGTAAACATTGGGGAACATTTTTAGTTTTCTCCCTTATTAAACCATATCATGTTACATTCAATCTCTATGCTTGTAGTACATTGTAGTACTCCAAAATGTGTACATTGTAGTACTCCACAATGTGTACATTGTGGTACTCCATTCACTTTTGTCCACTTTCCCTGAAAACCCTCCATGATTGTCTTAAAACAGGTAGCCCTCGAAGTCCCCAATGTTAAATGGGAAGACGTAGGTGGACAGAGCGAGGTCAAGCAGCAGCTGATCGAAGCCGTTGAGTGGCCGCTGAAATACAGCGACGTTTTCAAACGCTTGGGGGGTCGGCCCCCGAGCGGAATATTACTCTACGGTCCCCCCGGCTGCAGCAAAACCCTCCTTGCACGCGCGGTGGCCTCTGCGTCATCGATGAATTTCCTCGCGATAAAAGGCCCCGAGCTCTTCAGCAAGTGGGTCGGCGAATCAGAAAAAGCCGTTCGCTCTGTTTTCGAGAGGGCGAGGGCGAATGCTCCCTCGATCGTATTCTTCGACGAGCTCGACGGCCTCGCGAAGACCCGCGGGGCGGAGGGCGATGGAGTGTCGGTCGGCGATCGGGTGATAACTCAGCTACTTGTTGAACTAAATGGTAAATTTTTTTTCCCTATAAGTTATGATGAATTTCATCGAAAAAGATAAAAGTATAATATAGTTGAATATATAGTTTAACCTAACAGAGAAACCTTATATTTCGGTTGTAGGTCTACAAGAAAGAGGGGACGTTATAGTCATTGCTGCTACGAATCGGCCAGATAAAATAGATCCCGCTCTTCTGCGAACTGGTAATAATAGTCTATCTATCGCCTTGTGTGTGTACATATCCTATTAGAATCGTATCCTTAATTTCTTAATAGTGTGAATTAAACTTTGTTAGGACGTATCGATCGAAAGCTCTATGTGGGACCACCGAACTTGAAGGATCGTGAAGATATATTCCGTATTCACCTGCGGAAGATTCCGTGTGATGCCGATGTGTGCGTGGATGAGCTCGCTCGGTTAACGGAAGGGTATACGGGTGCTGATATATATCTTATATGTGATCAGGCCACCACTATTGCTCTTGAAGTATGTGAAAATCTGCTGCCTCAATTTGCTTTTATATCTTGAGCTTTTCTTGAATGTAAAAATATTTTCATGAATCCTTTTGTGTTTGTTTTAAGTAATGGTTAACATATTTTCTCATGTTGTTTGCTTAGGAGGATATTTCGGCCTGTAAGATCACAATGGAGCACTTGAAAGCTGCCATTCGACGAGTGCCGCCTTCTGAATTTCGGATGCGTGACGAAGATCGTCTTCCTACAAAGAGTTTAGGTACTAATCGGAGGTGCGTATTGTTTTTGTTTTTGTTTTTGTTATTCTTATTACTCTGCTGGGATTTAAAGTTGATTATCAATTTTATTTTGTAAGTGTTGTCGTATGGTTGATTTCCATTCATTCTGTAATATCCTCCTAAGGACCAACCTTTCGTTCATTCATCCATTCTTTTTTTTTTATTATTTATATTACTTAGTTAGGACTGTAAATGTAATGCTGTTAGTTGTTTTGGGTCTAATAATTTGGTTTTGGCACGAGAAGTAATCCCCCATACAATGGAATTTGATTATTCTCAATTGTTGAAGACTAACGTCACTACATTACTTGATTCATAAATTTGGAAAATTTTAAGTTGATGCTAAGATACACTTTTATTCTTTCCCAAGGATGAGAGGATAAGAACGGATTTTTTTTACGTCATAAAGTCTAACTGAATAAATATTAATGTTAGTTGGGTCTCTATGGGGCCATATGTTACACCACGCGTAGCAGAAACGTAAAGTTTAAGGGACGAGACAAAGGGAGAAATTTCTGGACTAGAGAAAATTATATTTTTTTATAAGTCACTTACAAATTAAATATTACAAAATAAGTTAACAATTCGAAAAAATCGAAGTGAAGGGTGTAAACTGATTTTTTCTATTAATTTAATAGGTTAGGTTAGGTTAGGTTAGTTTAAAAAAATGACTATTTGGTAATAAATGAATAATCGTAAAAATCTTGGATTGTGTCAAAAAAAGATAGTTAATACTTTAAACATAATTCTTACTTAATTACTATTTTCCAGAAAATTATCCTAATTATTACATAACCCCCACACTATACGCCATAACACCTCTTCCCTGCAAAACCCCTATAATTCTCTCCGATTTTATTTCCTCCGATTTTCTTCATTACTGACAACAATCTCACGCTTGCCCCGCATCACCATCCACCATGGCCGTCATCGATGTTGATCCGTCGTCCACGGTCGATTTCAACGCGGATCGTTTCTCATTTCCACCGCTCGACGACTCGTTCTTTTCCCAGAACGATGACGGGAACGACGTCGTTCCCCTGGAAGGTCTAGATTTTGACTGTTCCTTCGACGATCTCGACATTTCTATGTTGGACGACGTCGATGACCTGACCGGCAGCGGCCAGATCCAATTACAGCCCCAAGACGATCAATTTCGCGGCGTCTTCAAAACGTCGTCTCCCGAATTGCGACACGCGAAGGAAAGTTGCGATCTTCCGAACCAGAGCTCACAGAGTTCGGGGGGTTTGAGCTCGCATGCAGACTCGGTCCAGGTTTCGGATTATTTGAACGTTGATTCACCTGCGGATGGCGACAATTCCGGTGGTGGTGAAAAAAGACTGAATTGCCCTTCTCCTGACACAGAGGGATCTGGGAATTATGCATCAAACGTGTCGGAGGAGTCGAATCATTCTGCGGTGAGTTCGAGAAATATTAACTGTAGTGTCGTTGATTTGAAGGTTGAGCAAGAGTTTATCAGTGATAGTAATTATCCCAAGAAACTTACTACTAGTAATATCGATGGTAGCAACAACTGTGTTTTGAAGAGGAAAAATGAAGGCAACGACTCCAGTGCCACCATTAACAGAAGTAAGCATAAGAAACCGAATAACAGCGATGAAAGTAAAAGTGGTTGTAATAATGATAACAACAATGGTGTTTCTGGTGAGGATGTTGAGAAGAGGAAATCAAGGCTGATGAGGAACCGTGAAAGCGCTCAGTTATCGCGCCAGAGGAAGAAGCATTACGTGGAAGAGTTGGAAGAGAAAGTTCGGTCAATGCACTCCACAATTCAGGACTTGAACTCAAAGATATCATATTTCATGACCGAGAACTCCACTTTAAGACAACAGATGTGTAGTGCTGGGGACAGCAATGCAGGTGGCGGCAAGGTGGCTCCACCTCGAATGGTGCCTCCTGCTATGTACTCACATCATCCCGTGATGTACCCGTGGATGGCTTGCCCACCACCACCTTATATGATGAAGCCTCGGGGATCTCAGGTGCCTCTGGTACCAATCCCGAGGCTGAAGCCTCAACAGATAACACACGCATCGAAGCCCAGCAAGAAAGAAGCAAGTAAGAAAGCGGATAGTAAGAAGAACGACGTGCCCAAGACGAAGAAGGTTGCTGGTGTTAGTTTGCTCGGGTTGCTGTTCTTCTTCATGTTGGTCATTGGCTTGGTTCCAATGGTCCATCAGAGATATGGAGGGTTTAGGAATGTCTTGATTGGTGAAGGCAGCTACAATGTAATTGGTGGGTTAAATAAGGAACATCATGGGAGGGTGTTGATGGTGAATGGCTCAGAGTATGATGAGGCTAGCAGAGAAGTGAATGGCTCAGATGAATTTGTTCGATTGGGCAACGAAAGTGAACCTCTTGCTGCTTCGCTGTATGTTCCTAGGAACGATAAGCTTGTGAAGATAGATGGAAACTTGATCATACATTCGGTTTTGGCAAGTGAGAAAGCCATGGCATCTCGTGAGGAGACTGGTTTGGTTCCAGTTGCTGGGCACCCCCACGTAAGGGCTCTCAGTCCTGGTTCAGCCACCAAGGAACAGCCGGGTTCAACGGCCACCGATGGAAAGCTTCACCAATGGTTCCGTGAAGGACTTGCAGGTACATATATGTTCTCCCTTTTTTGTTGTTTATTCAGATCGATAGAAGTTGGGCTGAATTCGAATAAATATGGTGAATAATTGGTCTTTTTTTTTTTTTTGAGTTTCAGTATCTTTGTTTACATTTCTTGTGGACATATATATAACATCTTGGTCTTCATGTACATTGCAGCACCAATGCTGAACACGGGAATGTGCACCGAGGTTTTCCAGTTCGAGGTCTCAGCAGCTTCATCTTCTGGAGCCATTGTTGAATCCCCCACACCACCAGCAAACATTTCCAAGCAGCACAATTCTACTCAACTAAACAAAACAGGAAACAGGAGAATCCTTCACGGGATTCCCGTGCCAGTACCAATCCCTGAATCCACTCATAATATTTCCTCTGCAGATTCTTCAGCACAAAAGGAGGAGTTAAACGGTAATTTAAAGAATTCGTCAATGGTTGTTTCTGTGCTGTTTGATCCGAGAGAGGCTGGGGATTCTGATGTTGATGGGGTGATGGGGACGAAATCTCTCTCGAGAATCTTTGTTGTTGTATTGATCGATAGTGTTAAATACGTTACGTACTCGTGTATGCTCCCGTTTATGGCATCCGCTCCCCTTGTGACTGCATGAGATGAAGGGACAGCAGGAGATGAGGTGAGGGCTTTGTAGTGTGTGTATGTGTCCGAGGAATCAGTTTTGTAGATGTCTGAAAGCGACTTTAGAGATATAACTTATCTGCTTTAGTGAGACTTCGCTTGGCACAACTCTATTACACAGCTGTTGTTCACTAATGTAACTTTAACAATAATTAATACAACTTATGACGATTCTGTTTCATTTTTCATCTAGGTAAACCTGGAGTCTCCAATTGTTCTTAGAGATTTTATTAGAAATCGAAGACTAATTAAATATTTGTGTCTATTTTCCATGAGATTAATACGTATGGTTCTTAAGTTAAAATTAATCCCGAATATAACCATTTATTCCCTGGCTGTATAGCTCGTGTCTCAGTAATGAAATATTATTTTGCAAAGAAAAAGTTGTGAAGCCAATTGATTGTTTTGATATTGTTTAGTAATGGGAATATTATCGTTATTACAATAATTGAATGAATCTTTGACCGCCCCTGGTGACGTTACTAGTATAACAATATCATTTGGGCTCATCAATAATGCAGTTCTTTTTTTCATTTTTTCCTTTCCAATATGAAAAAAAAAATGCGAACGAGTACATAACACAAAAGTTGTGGCTATAGAATCGACATTTATACGTTAATTTTCATTCAAAAGGTGAAAGAAAAGACTCAACCTTTAACATCTTGTTTTTTTCTTAGCAAAAGCAGCTACAATGAAAGCCGAGATGAATATATATATATATATATATATATATATGATAGACGAGCTTGATTTAATTATTGAATGATATAAAAGAAAGGGTGTCAACTTTTGCTTGCACGAATGGGGCAAATCATAAAGAACGAGTGAAGATGAATATTTGGGGTCGTCTCTGTTGTGACAGAAGAAAAAAAAGATTTTACTTATATAATTGATTACCAAAAAAAGTATAATTTGAGAAGTGCACGAGTTGTTCTTTAGCCCCTTTGTAAAAAGCTCTTTTTTCGTGTGGTTTTAGTGTTAGTCGCATCTGCATGCATGTTTGCACGGCTTTGATAATATTAATTTGAAACATCAAGAGGCAAATCTATGATATTTGAATTTTTCATATTAACTACGTATTATTATATAATATATAGCAATATATTATTCACGGCCAATGAAATGTGAAGTGCCAATTATATAATATATATTATATAGCAATATAATATAAAACAAGTGAAGTGCCTTTTTTATTTTTTATTTTCTTTCGAAATTCGACAAATGTGATCATCTCACTCAGTTATGTTCCCAATAAAGTCCAATAATTTGATATAGTGTACTCTAACGTAAGCTTACAACTGATTGCCAAAAAAGACTATAGCCATGGATAGGATTATTTAACCTCAATAGAAATTTGCAATGAGTTTGATCTCTCCTATCACTATATTTCAACGTATGTATAAACAAAAAAGGTTACAAAAAAATTTCTATTTGAGATGTTCAATAAGGTGGATTTTTATTGTTCCATTATTTCTTTTCGTTCCCAACTAACCCTTGCTATATACACACCTACCCTCTAGTCCGACATAACGTGTTTCACCCATTATAGTCCAACTTCATCCATTTTTCTTTTTCGTACCGTGGCATAGGTATCTCCTTTAGTCATTTCTCCCTCACAATTATTAAGGAAATGCAATTTTGATGATATTATTGTGTAAGAAAACTAAAGACAGTGGTTTCTTGCAATGAAACCAATTGTCGAGTAATAATCTTGCGTAAGCCGACATAGCTTCGATTAATGGGGCTTGAATAGATCCCCATTTTCAAATGCCCCACTTAATTAATCAACCTCGCTCTCTCCCTCCCTCCCTCCCTCTCTCTCTCTCTCTCTCTCCCTCCCTCTCTCTCTCTCTCTCTCTCTCTCTCTCTCTCTCTCTCTCTCTCTCTTAGTTAGTTGATTCTTGCATAGACAGACCACTAGCTTATCTAGGTATTCTGGTAAATATATACAGAGTAATAATGAATCATGATCATACTTTTTTAGTTCATAATCCAAACAAATTAAGAAATCTAAACTAATATATTAATGCCTAACCTCTACAAGTGGACCTTAACTAATTAACTCACCCAAAATGGAGAAACACGAAACCGTATAAGCAACGAAAATCAATCATTAAAACGATCACGATTATGTAAATGGCACACCAAATCCTCCTTGCAACAACTATGAGTAACTATAAATTAGCCCCCATTACTTCCATCTTCTTACAAAGACAACCAACCTATCGTCATCAGCACAAGTAGTCAATCATGATAAGAAATCTGAATATTCAATCAGATACCCCCCATGCAAGTAAAATACCCAAAATACCCCAAGCCCCGACATGCTTATAAATACACTCGTTTGCAAGCCCTTCATTTCCTAGGACAAACACATACTCTTTCAGGTGTTTTCCTCTATTACAAAGCATCCTCTGTCTCACTAAAACCTCCCCTTTTGACCAGTAATTAGTTAAAAACCCTAAAAAGAAATGGAAAGAAATGGGCCGTGTTTTGGTGATTTCTTCGAGAAGTCTAAGCCCTACATAGCGATGATATGCCTTCAGTTCGGCTACGCCGGCATGAACATCATCACTAAAGTGTCCCTCAACCGAGGCTTCAGCCACTACGTGCTCGTCGTGTACCGCCATGCTTTCGCCACCGCAGTGATTGCTCCCTTTGCCCTAATATTCGAAAGGTTTAATTTGAGCATTCATTAATATATTCCACTAAATTCAAATATTATTCGAACGCTTTACCACAATCTGGTGTTTCTCTAACAGGAAACTCAGGCCAAAGATCACGTTTCCCATATTCATGCAGATGTTTGTCTTGGGACTTCTCGGGTGAGTTAATTAGTGCTAACTACTATTGTATATCTACCGAAATCAAGGTATTTTTCTTTCCTTCTGATCAGCTTTGAAATTTGCCGCAGCCCCGTGATTGATCAGAACCTATACTATGCTGGGCTCAAGTTCACTTCTCCAACATTTTCGTGTGCAATGAGCAACATGCTTCCTGCAATGACTTTCGTCATGGCTGCCCTCTGCAGGTATAAATTAAGACACAGTAAGATGATTTTATACGTAAACGACAGGCTGATTACTGATGTGATTACATCGTTTTTTCTGGTAATTTAATTAACGCTAATTATAGGATGGAGAAGGTGGATATGAACAAGATTAGATGCCAAGCTAAGGTCTTGGGCACAATTGTAACGGTCGCTGGTGCCATGTTTATGACGCTCTACAAGGGACACGTCATCAACTTCTTTTGGTCGCAGTACATTCATCCTGCGAAATCGTATGATGTTCCTACACTGCAAGACGCGGAAGACAAGGATTGGGTTAAGGGTTCCATTTTGCTCATCATTGCCACCCTTGCTTGGGCTTCTTTCTTCATTCTTCAGGTTTAATATATACATGCATATGTACATACAATATTCATATGTAATTCTATTCGAGTAAAATGTTAACTGGGTCTTTTTATATTTTCTCTTTTTAGGCAATTACGTTGAGGAAGTACACAGCTCAGCTTTCACTGACGGCAATCGTGTGTTTCTTGGGAACATTGCAATCTATTGCAGTGACTTTGGTGGTGGAGCACAGGCCAAATGCTTGGCAAATCGGGCTCGATATGAATCTATTAGCTGCGGCTTATGCTGTAAGATGGATATATATATATATATATATATATATATATATATATATATATATATATATTGGGTCACAAAAAAACATAAAGATCACATTTTATTGTGCTGAAATGTATAATTTATATATGTATTTTAATCTTGTGCAGGGCATTGTTTCATCGAGTATTGCATACTACGTACAAGGGCTGGTGATGCAAAAGAGAGGGCCAGTTTTTGTGACAGCCTTTAGCCCATTGATGATGATCATTGTGGCCATTATGGGATCTTTTATTCTAGCGGAGAAAATATATTTTGGAGGGTAATTAATATTAATTTTTATGGGTTTTGTTAATTAGTTATAGGATGATGGCTGACCTTTTTTTCTAATTATATTATTTATTTATTTTTAGGGTTATTGGAGCAGTATTAATTGTGATTGGACTATACTCGGTTTTGTGGGGCAAATACAAAGAATACAAAGAGAAGGAGGTTGAAGAAGAGATTGAAGAACCGATGAAGGATGACTTCGTCTCAGGAATGAACAAGCAGATAGTTGTGATTAAAAATGGGGATATTGAAGCTCCGGTGATAGCTGTGGTGGAGGTTCCAAAAACAGGAAATAAATAAATAAATTTAATTTCTTTTCCTTCTTTTTCTGGCTCTTTCGAGTAAATTACGGAGCTTGTAAACGTTTCCTATTGAGTTGAGGAATTTGTTATTGGGAATTTCAGCGCAGTGCTTTCCTTTATTAATATAAATATTTGTCGCTTTCTTGAAGTAATTAGTTGATGTCCGATTCAAATCCCACTTACAAAAAAGGAAGTTGTTGCTGATTATATAGTATGACGGTTTAATTCTATTCCATCCCATAATCAGTAATAATTATATATATATATATATATACATCCTAAACTATAGAAAAATGTATCTATGTATTGCTTTTTTTTCTGATTTGCGAGGGAAAAATACCACATCAAATTTGATATTGAAATATTTATTAGATCCATGAGAATGGTCTTAATCGTACATGGAAGCCACTAATACTCAACCCACCCATGATTATACCTAATCGATTCTCCACGTAAACAAACATGTTATCTGCATAAAACGTTACTAATTTCTGGTCTTTGAGTGTTTAAGCAAATCTTAATTAGGAAGATTTTTGTCTTATTCGTGGGAGACAGATTTAAATCATGAAATAGTGCTTTCTCCCTTGGATTTGTCCTTATTCATTTGTAATCAGTTTATAATTATTTTTATAAAAAAGAAGGGGCCGTAACGATTGAAAAAGCTTAGCAATAGTGTATACCAGGCATCGATGCTCCATTCAAAAACAAATTGAGGATGATGATGTAATCCACTATACTACCAAGTAAATTACATGAAACTCGTGTTTGGACAAGAATGATGATATAAGGTATCGCCAGCTCAACACTATGTTTGTGCTCCATGTCTTTCAATGTCCCCGACCCATAATTGTTTTCATTTGTTTCATGTCCACACACGTACAAAGTTCCATCTTTTTAACCTAACATTTATTTGTTCAAGTGTAATTTTCAAAAGATTTTGTTTGAATTAATTTCTTTTTCTTGCTAAGATAAATATATATCCCTTACCCTTCGAATTTGCCAAGGACGCACTGCATATGTTTTTTTTTTCTACATGACGCGAGGTATCCGCTCACACCAATGTTACGGCGATCAACATTCCACGACTAAGTTCAGTCTGAATCGAATCGAATCTGAAACGCATTGCCAGCTATGGGACAACAGCAGCTTTCAGCGGGACCAATCGAAATCATTACATTTACTTAAAGATATCATGACCCGACCACTTTACGTTGTGGCACGATCGAGTGCATAAACGGTTGCATCAATTTCCCATATTAATATGAGTCGTCCTCATGGGAAATATTTTATCGAAAAAAATATATTATTGGGCTTGAGATAACTAAGCAGTGTATATAATGTGATGGTATGCAATTCACTCTTTACGATAATTCTATGCAACAAGTAACAACATATAAGTCCTTATTAGAGTATTGAACCAATTGTTTATGGAGAAGCAAAAGCTACTGACTGTATAGAAAAGAAAGAAAACACACGATGCTGTATATTAAGGCTTAAGCCCTCAAATTTCTCTTGAGGGCTTGCGCGTTTAGGAGAGCGTTACAGCGTGAAAGGAAATGTAGCGCGCATCGCTCTCTTTGCTCGAAATGTCAGATCGAATCGATTATTTTTTTGCCGACCGTTCTTATGGTTTTTGTAAGAATATCTTCGATCTCTGACTGTTCGAAGCTGTCCGGGTTTCGGAAGCCAAAGCTTGGCTACGATGGTGTCGATGATGGTCTTTGGGACATATCATTACAAATGAAGATGTTCATTACGAATAATCTAAGGCGCTCGTTAAACTATATTGTAAGCGCGTTAATTACTAGTCGTATTTGGAAATGGTTCGCTAGTTTAAGTTGCGCTGATTATAAACCGTATTCCTAAAATCATGCGCTAGTTTCGATGTACTTCGAGTAAGGTCGTTATCCTCGTTTGCGCGGATAATGTTAACGGTTTGAAGCAGTAACATATACGTAACAAAAACACTCATTTACAAACCAAAACCTGGTTGAGTATTCATTTCTCATTCAATGATTTGTATTTCATATAGTAAATAGTTCATCGAAGAAATTTGTCTGGGCTTTGGGATATTACATGTTATTTCAACAATCTAGGGTTTCTTTTGTTGCGTGCACGCAAACAAGATTACAGTGCTTTTAAATCTGATAAGTTCTCACATGTTCTGATGATGATCTAATGCCAAAAAATTTCGTAATGTGCTTTTGCCTGAAAATCCAAAGGGATTATTATTACATATATCATATCCGCTGAGCTCTTTTGCACTTTCAAATACTTTCCCTTTCAAATCCCAAGTTCAGTCAACTAATCCCTATAATCTCCAAAGCTTAACAATAAGATTACATGAAGAGACCCGAGATTTAACTCAAAAAAAGATATGTTTGAACAATAGTTGGTCAAAAGACTATATATTTATTACAATAATCATGATTTATGTAGCGCCGTCTTTATTACTTTATAATCTCAAACATGAAGCGCAACGTCGAAACCTCGCACTAGTATAAATTAAGGCGCATTGTCTCTCAACTGTTGTTCATCGAAGCCTCGAATTCATTTTCATCAGAAAATTATTCACACCATGGAGTCTCCGAATCAAAACAACGACAACAACCAAGTTATTCCCGATGCAGAGGTTATTAGCATCGAAGTATCGGTGTCCTCCTCTTCTCGCCAGAACCAATATGAATATCAGTGTGGGTACTGCGACAGGAAATTCAGCAGACAGCAAGGGTTTGCGGGGCACCAAAACTCGCACAAGAGGGAGCGCTTCGTCGAAAAAATTGTGCGGGATCTCGCGAGCCGCTTTGTCGGTTATGGCGCGTCTCGGGGACTGAACAACATTGTTGTCGGTCCTAATCGCATTTTAGGGCTTAACAATAATAATGTTGTGAATGAAAATATTCGCGCTGAATTGCCTTTTTTTCCACTTTCTCCGTTTGTGGATGCTCGACATGCTGCGCCCTCGGGAATAAACGGTAATAATGACGATGAAGTGGCGGATCCACACGGCTTGGATTTGGCGCTTAAGCTGTGATTAGATTAGTAAATTATTATTAGGGTTTTCGTGCTTGAGATAGTTTGTTATTGTAGATGTAAGGATCCTAAGGATGTTGTTAAATCATGTTGAGAAATAGATGCAGCATTTTTTCGTAATGTGCATCGTAGCCAACCTTTTACTCGCACGAAAAAAATCCTTAAAACTCAAGGCGCCGTAGCGCATGAAGAGACTGATGTAGACTGTACATAATTAGACAACTACAGATATGTATATATTAGTATGTATAAATGCGACGCGCATATAGTATCAAATTTAAATATCAAATATATTGCTCGGATCCAATTTGCCCAACTTGATAAAATGATAATTATCGCGCCAATGCCAATGGTGTCCTAAGAGTTGCAGGTAAGAGGTTTCCAGGATAAGAAAATCATGGAAACAAGAAAACAACCCGTTGATGAAGAGGTCTCTCAGCCCGAAGTTGATGAATCGATCAGGCTTTGAGATTGTAAAATCGATGCATGGATTCAAGAGATATTGTTAAATTTCCTGCATTGTAGCGCATCAAGCAACTAAATAGAATGTATATCGTACCAATATAGATAGATAGATATAAATTCATGAGCAAAGTAGGCTGCATTCATTTAATCGCACGTCGAAGAGTGGCGCGCAATATTAAGAAGTTAAATAGCAAATAAATTTCTTGAAAGCAATAAGGCTAACTGAGTAAAAAGGGCTTATAAAAAATGATTTGAGTAAAGAGCAATATACACCTTTCTGTTTCTCTAAAGATCATAGACAATGGGTTGACGAAATCAAATCTAGCGCGTATTGCAGGATCTGCTGTGTTTTTTCATCTGCTGTGTGTTTCATGTGATCAATCAATGGTACACTCTAGAGATGCGAACGAAAAAAGGCGATTTTGTATGGGATTAAGGATGTTAGAAATATCGGATCTGTTCTCACACCAACAACACGGTTAAGGATGTTATAAATTGGGGCATGCAGGGAAGATTATGAGGCTATAAACCTGCTCATAAAAATCCATAACATAGCAAGAAGTTCTCAAGAAGAATTAAAAGCCAATAAACTACCAAAGAAAGGATTAAGAGTTATATAGATCAGTGAAGCTTGAGCTGACAACTTCGCATAAACATTTTTCTTTTGCTGGTGATGTGCATAAGTTGCCGCAGATATTAAATTTCTTTTTAATAAATTGGGGAAACAGACTATTTTTGGATGCAACAAAAGAACGGAATTGTAAACGACATTCAATACATGATTTGAAGAAAACTTGTCGATTCTTGCAGAAGGTAAACAAAGGTTACGTTCTTACAAGTTTTTTAGCCTCTCCTACAAATTTGTTTTTTTTTTTTTGAAGAGGGCGATTACTCCTTACACAGCTCAGTGGCACCAAACGACAGTGTCATCCATCGCCGGCCTGTTACCTCTGTAACTTTGACCCTTGGATGCATAATTTGAGCCACCAAACATTTTTATCACAATATTTACATCCCATTAATACAACAACAACGCACTTTATAATATGTACTACTCAAACCCGTGACGTGAGAGAATCATGACCTTGTTGCCATCACTTCTCACCAGCAAAATTCTTATATCGAGCAGCAGCACAATGCTTCTAATGTTGCCATCACTTCTCACCAGCAAAATTCTTATATCGAGCAGCAGCACAATGCTTCTAATTTCCCGATGCTATAGAAGTAATAATACAGTTAATAAGAGCAGCTGCATAGCCCAAGTGTTCGAGGAGAATATTCCTGCAGATGCTGCAAAAAACCAAATAAACAGAGTTCACTACATGCAAAAAGATAGACATCAAGAAAAGTTTTCTTGACATTATGTTATGATAACTGAGTGCAGTGCCCGTGAAGCTTGATTAAGAAAGCATACTTACATGTAGAATGAGAGTGTGAAACCAAGGGCAACACTTGACCCGAGTTAGATTCGCCCTTTGATGGAGGCCAACTGTGATAATTGGAAACACTTGGCAAAGGACTCGGCATGGGGACATGAGGCAACTTAGCACTCGGAGGTTTCATTCGCTTAGGTTGCTGCTGCAGTGGAGGAGCAGCTATAGGTGCGTGTAAAGGAGGTTGTTTAGAAGGCACCAAATGGGAATGCTCATTGTGTTTCCATGGAGGCCTGTGGTTGTAACCAAAAGGGCACGGTGGAGGAGCCAAGGGTTTATGATTTCTCGGAGAAGGTGCATAAACAGGTGTAGAAACGGGACCCTTTTTCTGATGTACCGCACCGTGGCTTGCACTGGACGGTGAAGGTGAAATCGTAGGCGTGGGGCTCTCAGTGGCACGGTGGTGGTGGTGGTGGTGGCGGTGGTGGTGGTGATTTTCCGGGGAGGGATACGGTGAAGGCAAAGGGGAATGGGAAGGGGAAGGGGAAGGGCCATATCTGTCATTATTAAGAGAGTGTTGTAACGTAGATGAGAGACGAACTTGCTTGACTTTACCAAACACGGTATCGTTCAAACCGAGATTTTCGGTATGAGCAGAAACTGTTCGTGCCAATTGCTTCAACCTCTTCGAGGGATCGATACCAATAGCAAGGAGAACTTGGGACTGAACCGTGGTTGGTGGAGCCACCGTTGAACCCCTCAGATTAGTCAGCCTTATGTACAAGTTCTGCAATTTAAGACAAGGGAGTTAAGTTAGTTCTACATCGCAGATTTTGTACTGAAAAAAAAAAATGTCTCAACACCTACCTCGTACGGTGTCAGATGCAAGCCCGTGCTGAGTTGGCTCCTTAGTTCATTGAAGTTGTTGAGTATTAAATCAATGGAAAAGTGCAAGGTGAAGTTGAAAAGAATATGATCGTTCTGAAGGAGAAATGCTTTCTGGTCGGGATTAGCAGTGATTCCTCCTTTGAACTTGAGCACGTCGAAAGAGAAAGGTTCCCCAAATAACGATGCAGTCAACTGGAGAAACGTACGATGCGTGATTAAATCCACGAAGAGGGATTTGATCAAGCTTTGAGTGGTTGCATCTGCTTCAACTGCAAACACAACCTTTGTTATGTTTGATCCCGGTGAAGAAGACTCCAAGGATATTATTTCGACCTGTCATATAAATTTAAACATTAAATCAAGAAACATGGAAAATATATCCATACAAGGATGTGAGAGTGAGAGCTGTGACGAGGGATACTTTTGCAGAGGCGTAGCTCATCTCTTCGAAAATCCCGTCTTCGAGCTGAGTTTTATAATCTTGGAGAAACGAAGCTGGCCTTTTAAGCATAAAGCTTGCTACTATATCATGACCTAAAATAAGCACACAAGCCAAGGTTACCCAGGTGATGAAAGATGGGGGGGATTCAAAGACATTGCTGTCCAATTCTAAGATGTCATCATCACCATCATACTCACTTGTATGTAATACATAACCAAAAGATACTGTGTGTTTTTACACACCATCCGTTGTTATCCAACAAATGCGCATTACAACATTGTCAAGCCATTCACATAAGTTCGAAGAATAGGAACATCGACCTAGTTGATTCATATCATAGCAAAAGAGTACTACAACTGTTAAGTCTCTGAGATATTGACACATTGTTTAATAGGACGAATTCTAGCATACAATTACAAATATAGAAATCTTTGAATAGCCTCCAACCAAAATTACCATGATATATAGCATATATAACCTGCGGATTTTAGAATCCATCATCAATATGCACACAAGATAAGGATTCAAATCACAAATCCTACATCACCAAACCCCAAATGCATAGACGTACTTCGCTACCACCAGAAAACACAAATTAGATCTTCAATGTCCCTCATCTTGCAGAAAACCACCACTCGACGAAATAATTATGCGCAAAACAATAAAAACACATAATTAACGAAAAATAATGAGGAGCTACAAACCTGGATAGTCCAGATCCGGATCTTTCTTATTGCCAACGTGTAAAATTGGGAGCCAAAATACAGCCGACAAGAACACAGCTACACCAAGCAGAAGAATAAGAACGCATCTCAAAGTTACCGCCCTTTTCAACTTCCTGCAACCAAGACAACACCCATTACGAGGTGATGCCCTTTGGTTTGTACCCTGTGCACCTACCGTTGTACTTGGCAGAGCATGTTCATCCTCTGCCTTCCCCATTGCACCTAATTCAACTAGAAATTTAGGTTTTCAACTTCTAGGGCTTCGTTGTTAGCTTCCATTTACTTGGTGAAGATGAGTCCATGGCTGCTTTATGTTTTTCTTCACCTTTTCGGTTTTTAGAAAGAGAAATGAAATTTCGGTAAGTGGTTAAGGCCTAAGGGGTCGAGTGAGTAATGGAAGAATGTACTATTTTATTTTATTTATTTTATTTATTGATCGATTTTTGGATTGATCGAAGATTGTGGAGTAACTTCAGTGATCAACTGCTGCCTTTTTACGTGTTTATGAGATAAAAAAAGAGGACTCGATGCTTGTGTTTGTTTTCTTGCTGTAATAAAGAAAATTTCCACCGTTTGATTTCGAAAATAATAAAAATTATGATTGAGTTATATCCCCTTTATTTTTTTTCCTCAATCATTTGCTATATATTTCACATATAAAATTAAATATAGAGAGTATCATGTGTGTCCTGCGTAGGGTTATACTATACCGTTAAGATGAAATGAGTAATAAATGCGTACGAACTATATATAATTCCTTTTATAGCTTAACCATTTTATATGTCTCCTTGTATGTTATTGTATCACGCAATTTGATAAACCAAACATTGGTAAAATCTCGACATTGGACATTGTTATTTAATTTTGAAATTGAATTGGACGCTCAACTAACCAAGAACTCTTTCTCGAATGAAAATGCAAGGCCAACGAAATTATAGGTGAACCAACACAAAAAAAAAAAGTTGTAGTGAAACATAAATAATGATAATAATCATAATCTTATCATAATCATAATCATAATATATGTTTTCCAGTACCTTAATTGAGCTGACTTTCATATTTTGTCAAAAGTTAGGGCTAAGAATGATTAAAAACTTGCCATATTTTTTTTCAGTTTTAGTATCGTATTTTGTTCCCTAATCATATATATTTTTGAGTGACGATGCAAGTCATGATGCGTAATATTTCTTTTAACGCAAGGAAAGTGGGATTTGCTTACAATTCGAACAAAAGGGGGAAATTTTTTACTAGAAGATAAATAAAATATTAGTATATATTTTATTTTTGTATGTTTGAGTACAAAGTAAGTGAAATTGAGAGCCAAACTCATTCACGAGAAAATTTAAAAAGGGGTCGGTTTTTGTCAATGTGGGGGCGCACCGCTAATCACCCCGTGACCCAAATTTAAAGTCTCTCATTAATTGTATATGTTAGGTGTTCCTTATGACATGAGAAATATAACTATCATCAGTTACACTTGTTCTTCGAAATAAATTACTAAAATAGTAATTCAGGTACAAAAACAAAATAATAATAACTCACTCCACTAAATATCATATAAATCCTATCATCGATGTAGTGAAATCTGTACTATGTAATTCATTTATGTTCGATTCGAAATAGCACCAATAATAGTAAGGTGCTAGTTAAAGCCAAACGACCCCACGGCGCACCATTTATTGGCATAGAGGCTTTGTTTTTTTTGTTTTTTTTTTTGGGCAATTTTGCAATTATACATTTTCATTATTATAATTTATTTTATTCGTTGGGATCAAAAGGCATATGCGCAATTTATGGCTTTTGTTTTATTCGACATTATTTTGTTCTTCTGCATCCAGGATAACCTTGATGGGCTTCACGCTCATGATTGACGCAGTTTCTACATTATGGGCTGCCCACTTGTTTAAATGGGCTATTAATGTTAAGGGTTTGCAATTGGATTCGTTAATATGGATACTTGCGTTATCATTTAATTAAAAAATATCTTCCAAGTATCCAATTCCAACTGTAATAAAAGTATTTTAAAAAAATAAAAAAATAGAAATTGCAAGACGTAGCAAGCAAGCGTCGCGAAGTCAAATCAGATCGAAACAGTGAAGTTTTAATCTTAGCCTTCCACGTATATTAATATTATAAAAAAACGATAAATAAAATAATAATAAAACTATCTTGGCCTACAAGACTGAAAACTGTCCACGTAGTGTAACGTTTAGTTAAAAAAAAATACAAAATCCGAAACAGCTTGCAATGAAAACATCAAACACGTCAGGGCTTTTAGGGCATGTAAAATTGACCACGTCACCCATACGTCATCTAACATCGAAATGACGTCACTCGTGGCGCACTCCATATATCCTTTATATTTTTTGTTATTTGTTTTAATGTTGATCTTTCTTTATGGCATTTATCTCCCTTATCGAAGATTTTTTGTCTCTATTGTCGGCAACATTTTATCTCAATTACCCACTGTGGCCACCTTTTTTCGTATAGATATATCCTTTTTTGTCCGTCGATATATTAGTAATATAAATTCCAAATTGGATTCAGTTTCAAGTGAAGTAAAAGTACTAGTTATATAAACTCGAATAGCCCACGTAGTGTGGGGACGATAAGGTTCGATTTATATCATTGTAATCATCTTTGTTTACTCATACCTTCTAATTAATTGATAACAATCTTTATTATATATATAAAATCGAATATTATTATGGTAATAAAAGGTTCTTTAGGACGACCCCACACGGAAACAAGATAGACGACAGGGAAAGGGAAGAAATGGGCACCACATGCTTTTGCACCCACAATTAATCAAAGATTTTAAATTTTAATATATTTGTATTTAGAGTAGCCAGTAATTGATTTGGCCGTTAGTGTATGTCTCACACGAAGGTCTGATTCCGTAAAAATCAATAAAAAAATTAAATCAACAAAAATAGTCAACTTTACGTTTATAAATTTCATGTACATTTACTCAATACTTCCTATTAATTATTATCTCCACCACACTACACAATTTGCAACCACCGTCCTATATATATTGAGCTTCAAATTCTCTGAACCTAAAAAAACTGAGCTCTATAATTAATAATGGCTTCTTCCGACAATCTCATCGCCATGATCGAACAGCCTTGGTCGTTCCGTACGACGTCGTTCTCCGGAAACAGCTACCCATGGAGCAACAACGTAGCCGACATGTTCATGCCAACAAAACAAACAGAGATATCCGCAATTATCAGAGATCTACGAGAAACCATCTCCGCCTCACCGCCGTCGCGAAGCGACGGCCTCCTGCCACCGTCCTCTGAGAACCTCAACGAGTTCGGCAGCGCGCTTCTCCCGGGCTCAGACAGCGACGGACACGTATCGAGCCAGCAGGCGCCGCGGAGGAAGACGTCGACGGCGGCAGTGAGGGGGCCCGGAGGAAGAGTCGCGAAGCGGAAGCCGCGGGCTTGTAAGCGGCGGCACACGACGACGTTTATCAACGCCGATGCGTCGAATTTCAGGCGAATGGTTCAGGAGGTCACGGGCGCGAGGTTCGGCGCGGGAGGAGGAGGGGGATCGGCGGCTGGCGGCGCTGCCCACGTGGTCGTGAAGCCCGAGCCTCACAGGCTGATGATGAGCAGTGGTTTGCCGTCGTTGTCTTCGGCTTTTGATGGATCGGGTTTTTTATTCGGTGGATTGGGTTCTGCTCCGATGGGTCAGGGTCGGTCCGGCGCCGTTGACTTTGACTCGCTTTGCAGCTTTCCGACGTTGGAGTCGTGGAATGTTTAGGACTTAGGTAAGCTGTTGTAGTTTGTGGGTTCTGATAGGGGTAAAACGGGAATATTGTTAATACATCGGCGGTTGTCAGTGATCCTTCGCTTGTGGTCATTTTTTTTCCTTCCCATTAGTATGATAAGTTGATGATATTTTGGAATATTTAAGGTTAATGATCTAATTTTGTGTTAATTTACTTTAAAACTGATTTTATCCCGTGAACTTAATTTTATTGGCGTGTCAAATATACATTACGGTTCATCATAATTTGATTAAAATGGTATATGTAATATACGTAAATAATATGTCATTTCATTGCTGCAATAGTCGGTGACCTCCAGACCATAAGTTTTGTGCTCGAAAAATCAAACACACCGCTGGCTTCATTATACCACAAAATAATATAATATATTTAGCGGTCAAATCAAATATCGGTCAAATGCGCGTTGCTTTAATTTTTTATTAAATAAACAATGAGAAACGAAATCTTTCCCGATAAAGAAATGTCGGACATTCAAGTCAACCAAACACTGTCGCATGTACATTATTTAGATCGACATTACACTTGTATTTTTTTAAATGCATCACTTTGAAGTTTCAAATGTAAAAATCTATAATTTAATCGCAGCTGCAACTTATAGTAGGTACGTGCATATGCCGTGTATAATAAAATATCTTCGATTTATTCAATATATTATGGGTATGTACGTAACGAGGTGATGTACATGAGTAATTTGAATTCTTCAAAATAATAATAAAAAAAGACTCATGGGTCAAAATAAGTGATGATGATGTACTTGATCGTACGTACGGTCTTGTCCCTTTCTTTTGAAATCACCCACCCCCTTGAGAAAAAATACATATTAAAATGAGTAGTTGCAGAATATTGAATATATATGTGCGAGAGAGAGAGAGCTCGCTTATGTTATTCTGATTTATCTGGTATTTAATAAGATATTTTGAATTAAAAAATAATAATTTATGGACATTGGACACATCACACACAATTGATAAGATAGCATTTATGAAATTGTGTACCCGACAGTTGCAGCATCCACCGTCCAATATTCCCCGCCAATCATCTGACGGATGCTGTCCAATGTTGACTCACATTCTACGGAGGGATGCGAAGGTTGTCTCCTAATATATTACCATAACAAAATCTTGGAAGACTAATTCACTTGCGAAAATCTCTGGAAAGTATAAACAACGCAGACCATTGACATGTCTTTTTCAAGAAGCATTCATCTTACTAACCAAGTATCGTGTATATCAGAATTCATTATTTAAAAATGATGTAAATTTTGACCGCAAGACAAATTAAATAAATGGAATGAAATTATAAGACCATGTGGGGGTGTTTGACCTGCTACGATGTCTAAGCACTAAGCATGTGAAGTGGCTTTTTGACTTGGTCTCACTCATGAGGCTCCTCTCATTGATACATGCCCAGTGAACTAAATTAGGGTTTCCTAATGAAAATTATATCAAAGGCCCATATATAGAAATAACCCAATTGCGTTTGTTTTGCGTAATTCAATTTTTAAAAGAAAAGGAAATGTAATTGTCTTTGTGATTGTAGATCAAACCCTAAAGCGACCCCATTTTGGAAGAAACAAGAATGACTGTGTGGCTCAAATTCTTGTGCGGACGTTTCTTTTTATCAATGACCAATTGGTGTCCTCTTCTGCTGTAAATGGCTGGCATTCAAAGTCCACAATGATGGTAGTTTGCTATTGATTAGATACTTTACAATTTACATAGCTCTAATCCATTATTGTTTAAGAAGAATATGGAAATTGGACCACTAAACAATGTTAAACCTAGTGGCCACTTGCATAAATCTTCTTCAATGTTTGAAATTAGTTCAACTTGTCAAGTATTCAAGTCTACGAGTAAATAATTTGTCAAGAAAAACAATTATCTACTAGGGTCAAAAAGCTGTTGTTATTTATACAAACCTTCTTTGCAGATGAAGACCATTCAACAGGGTGAGCATTATTCGTAGTCCTGCGTGAAATGAAAGCTACAATCTCTACTACACACACTGTTGGGGAAAACGCGCCAATAAAATAATTCGGGCCTAGCGGTGGTTGTATTTGGACCCTACGACAATTTATCGGGATATTATAAAAGTCGAAATGACACCGAGAGAAAACACGAGATTTTACGTGGTTCGGCCAATACCGCCTACCTCCACGGAGAGCACCAGTTTTACTATATTGAGAATATTACACCGTACAAAATAACGCTCGTGTTTAAACCCAAACCCGAGACCCCTTACCCACCCGGGTAATGTTTTTGTACCACCTCTCAAATTACCCTAGTAAAACTACACCCGCTCTCACCCTTATCCACCCGAAGGTGGATAAGTATTTTTACCTCTCACTATTTCTCTCTCACTGGAAATCTTCACTTGATTTGGGATAATAATAACTGAAGAATCCTCAGCCTATTTATAGATGTCTTCAGCTCTTCTAGACCGCTCAAAACCGGTGGACAGGAATCCGCCGCGTCGCCCTTCAATATGAACCGTTCATTAAAATAATATTATAATATAATATTATTTTCTTTTTATATTATAATATTATTTGTTTGTGGGCGGCCGCATATGGCCGGACCCAACACACACTAGCTTGCAATTTTTTACCAAGAAAGTAGGTACATTTATTACCCCCTCTCTCTCACTCTCTCATATTTTCTCCTAAAAATGGACATGAGATTGTAGTTTATTATAGTCTCCTCAAACCAACATTTCACCACCCTTTCGAATGTCGAGCTTGCAGAGAGGACACGTGGCGTTGATGCGAAGCCACTTCGTGATGCACTTGTAGTGAAAATGGTGATCACACCGAAGCCTACACAGCTCCGCTCCATCGACATACTTGTAGAGGCATATACAACATTCCTGGTTATATATATATACAGAGAGAGAGAATGAGAGAGAGAGAGAGTGATTATAACGTAATTTGCTCGACTGAAGAAGACGGAGATTAATTCACAGGCACTTACAGAATCCTCTGCATTAATTAGCACGAGTTCAGGAGAGCAAAGCGTCGACGTATTAAGTGATTGTTTTTCATGATCGTTCGCTGTGTCTCGGTATAAGAATTTGGGAAGAGACATAATATCGTCCTCCGTTGCTCCGTCTTGTACGGTCATGGCGTAGGCTACTGTAGCAACGATAGGAAAGCAACAGAAGAGAAAGGAGAAAACAATGCATGCCAGTGCCATGCAGAAGAACATGAAGAACACATCGAAGGCTAAGAATACCACCGATAACCTGCAGTTTGTTAAAAAGAGAATAAATAATCTTTTTTTTCTCATGTCTTTTTGGTACGAGAGAGAGAGAGCGAGAAAAAGATTACCAGTAGAGACGAGGTGAATCTTGGACAAGTTGGTGGCCGCCAACAATTACCCAGTAAAATCCGAAGACCCACCAAATCGAAGACGCGATGGTGTTAATGGATTCTAGTTTCTTCATAATGCTGAGGAAATTAAAAGAATTGGGTTTACGCCGCCGATAGATAGATAGATAGATAGATAGATAGATAGATAATGACAATAAACGGATACATCTCACTGTTATTTTTGGCAAATGTTATGATCACAGAAAATGTTATTATGATGCCAAAGATTGCTATTATTTTCTTTCTGAGGAGTTAATACAGTCAAAATAAATGTAAAGCGACATAAGCCACTTTAAGTTAAACATTTCATCAAAGTCACAGCCACTACAAATTGCAAATAAAAAGGGACCAATTTATATAACAGAAACATGAAGAAAAAAAAAAGGTCACCTGTTATGGCAGAAAGCAGAGAAGGAGAAGACTCTCCGGAAATAAAACCCCTGAAAACCACCGCCGCCGCCGCCGCCACCACCCACAGCGTAATCAGGACTCCTCCTTTGGTAATAATCCCAAACAAACACCACATGCAGAAGACACTGCAAAGCATACCCACAAATCCAAAGCCTTAAAGGCGTGGAGGGCTTCTCTTGCGCGGCGGCCAACAGCACACAAACGGACACCACGGCGAACGACGAGTTCCACATCATGTCCAGAAACAAAAAGGGCTTGGCGTACACGCAGTCTCCGCTCAGAGAAGCTCCCAAATCATCATTTTCATAGACATCATCGTCCTCTTCGTCATCGATCGTGATCGTTCTTTGGAAAGGATTTGAAGCGTTGGAGCTCAAAGGCTGTGGGTGATGGTAAGCGGTTCTGAAACCCATTTGGCTATCGAGAAGTGAAGATTGTGGGTTTTCTTGGTTCATAGTTTCTGATTATTTTTTTTCTTTCCGGGGAGAGAGTTTTTGGGGAAGAGAGAGTAAAAGTAGTGGAAGAAAGCAAAGGTGGTGTTTTTATAATGGTTGGTGTGTGTGGGTGGTGGAGCATGGTTAAGGTTAAGATTCCAACAAATACTACAAGTGGCTTTGACTGGAAAAAGGGAGCTTAGGAAACCCAAGTCTAAAATACGTGGCTTTCTTAGGTTTGCAGATAATACAAAATTTGTGACTTTCATTTATTGTTACATTAAATGACAATGGCGTTTTTAACTTGAGATAAAGAGGTTGACGGTGTTTGAATCTTTTGAAAGTGTCGATTTTGTCTCATTATTCTTCACAATCAGTAATATTTGTATATTCTTGAATTGATAAAAGGTGTCTGTCACCGGGTTCACTTTCTTCTAACACTAAATAAAATAATAATCGCTCGAGTTGGGTGTTTATTAACAAGTCAATCGAAGTTGATTCACTTGTATTAATTAACGATGTTTGTCCAATTAATATAAAGTCGTAACTAGAGTCTTTCTTTTTAGTACCATTTTCTTGAATTAATTTTTCTCCCAATACATCCATTTTCGGTATTTACATACCCTTTTCTCTGATACAAGAACAATTTGGTGATATATATATTCTTTTAAACAATGAGAAGATAAACAGATGATGAAGCAATAGTTGTAGATTCTTGAATGAAGGTGGACGTGGACTAAACTTTATTACAACAAGATAGATTCAGAGAGGTCTTCAAGAATCGGACATCGTTTCTTTTGTTCGGGGTACATAAACCGTACTTGTCTGATGATTTGCAAACAGAAGACAAATCAGAATTAAAAGCTATATAATGGGATGATAAAGAATCTTAAACACTGTGTTGCCTTCATCGTGTGGTGGAGTGAACGCCATCAAAAGTTCCGTTTTAGCACCAGCAAATGTGAAAAGATGGAATTTTTATTTATTTTACCCATTTCTGGTTTTTCTTTTCTTAACTTTGTAACGCCCGGAAAATGCCAGCGAGCGAGGATCTTATTTTTATATATGCTAAGTTTCTACTTTTAAAAAATTTTAAATAAGTATGCCAGCTGGTTTATTGGTATAACCAAGGAGTATTTCTTGTTGGCTTACGTGATAGAAATTAGAATGGTTGGTTAATAATATATTTATATATAATATATCTTAATAGGACGGTCGTTTTTCAATTTTCACCATGCATTTAATAATAATAGGTAAAACTTTGATCACTTGTAATCAATTGTGACATCAAATTAGAATGTATAAATGGTCAAAGTCCCCTCTAATAGTGGATGCTCAATCAAATCTTTCTACAGTTGTTTGTATATTCATCTGTTGTATACTTTTCTTATTTAGTAATATTACTTATAAAAACTCAAATAATATAAATGGAAAGGACCAAATGATAATTAGATTTTCTCTAAACCTATTGTCAATTGAAGCGTCAAAAGCTAGTAAGATCCGCCTCAATAGCTCATCTGGCAGAAAGGAGAACGAAATACCATAAAAATTCACTAGTCTTGTATTATTATATGATAAAAGCTTTCTTGTTTTTTTAAAAAAAAAATTATTTCGGATTATTATATAAAACAAGGTGAAGTATATATAAAGATGAAACTTAATTACAAGGGAGAGATTAAAGTATAAAAAAAATTAGAAACAGTTCTAATTAACATTAAGAAACAAACATTCCTCCTTAAAAAACCCGCGATCACAATACAGACACATTACAGGAGGGCAAATGGCAGCTGTTCTTCCTTGATCGATCGATCGATCGACCATATACCTTATCAACTCATACAAAAACAATCTTCTCTCTAACGATCCTTAAAAAATTCTACGAATTTATCAGAATTATCTTAGTTCATGGCGACCCTCCACGCAATTTTATGATCAGGAATGGCGAAAAAGGCGTGATCTTGGAGACATTTGACGCCTTTTCCTATGTGGGCTGTCGAAGTATATTCATAATCGGACCTCTCTTTGATTTTACAGTCAATTCTGATCTGAATTTAGTTCTGTACTGTCTTTATATTTGCTTACGGTCCTTTGTTTTTCTATATATTTAAGCTAAATGGACCATAGAGAACAAGAATTGAGGCTTTATCAAGTTTGGAGAGGAAACAACGTAAGACCCTGATTTTATTTCCTCATAAATTCGATCTAATATGTCTGAAAATTGGATGGGGTGACCATTTCTTACAGTTGCTTGGTTTCGAAAATTTGATCTGCTATGTCTGAAAAATATTTTTGAGCTAATTATCTTATAGCCTTTCACTCAAGACCAGAAGATCTGAGTACAAATTCTTACAATGTTTTCAACAGAAATTCTTATGTGGAGGAAGATTGATCTTCGGTCCCGACGGAGCCTCCTTGTTCCTCACGACGTTCCTGATCGCGGGCCCCGCCTTTGCATTATGCGTAAAAATATCTCAGACGATCAAACATTGTCTCGACGAAAACAAAGGCGTTGTCCTATGGTATTCCGTTCTCGCCGTAGCTGTATTACTGACCGTTGCGGTGAGCCATTGATGAATTCAATTCGAGCATGTTGGAATAAAATATCTAAATTAAAAAAAATGATACGTTTCTTTCAAGTTTAAACTTTTAGGTGAAATGGTAATTCAACAGAGCAGATCACTGTTTGCTGACAGTTGTACAACATCTCTGTCTTCTTTTATTGCAGGACTTGTTGTTTCTCTTCTTGACATCTAGCAGAGATCCCGGGATTGTCCCGAGGAACACGGTGCCTCCCGAGTGCGACGAGTCCCTCGAGATTCTTTCCCCGTCGATGGAGTGGGTCAACGGGAGAACGCCTCGCCTCAAGCTACCTCGTACCAAGGACGTGGTCGTCAATGGGAAGATAGTGAAAGTCAAGTACTGCGACACGTGCTTGCTCTATCGGCCTCCTCGGGCCTCCCACTGCTCCGTCTGCAATAACTGCGTCCGGAGGTTCGATCATCACTGCCCTTGGGTCGGTCAGTGCATCGGTTTAGTAAGTGTTATTATCGTGTCTCCAAAAAGCGCTTACTAATTTTAGCCCGAAATGTATACACGTGGCGCCAAAAATTATATCCCAAGTCGGCGCTCTTCGGCGCAACATGTATAAATTTCGAGTTGAAATTAGGTTTTCGGATTAATTCTCCAGCATTTTTCATACTCGCAGAATTAAAATTGCTACATTAACTGAAGTGTCCTTAAATTGCTTAAGGACTAAAATTGTTACCCTTTTTCCTCTAATATAAATGACTAAAAATAATATAACTAAGCCTTTTTCTTCTTTTCTTGCAGCGTAACTACAGGTTCTTCTACATGTTCATACTGACGTCGACGGTCCTGTGCGCGTACGTCTTTGCAATCTCATGGTACAACATGGTACACCAACACCGCAGCAAGGGCGGCGGAAGCTTCTGGAAGGCCATGAAATCAGACATTTTATCGGATGTCCTAATCTTGTACTGCTTCGTCTCCATCTGGTTCGTCGGCGGGCTCACCGCTTTCCACTTGTACTTGATATGCACAAACCAGGTCAGATATTGTTAAACGATCGCTTCACCTAAAAATTTAAATTTTGGCAGTGTGTCATTTTTTAAATTTATATATTATATTTCCAAAACGACCCCCCAGATCTAGGCTGATTTATTTCCTATATGTTGAAGACAACGTATGAGAACTTCAGGTATAAGTACGATAAGAAGGAGAATCCACATCACAGGGGGATAGTGGAGAATTTGAGGGAAGTGTTTTTCTCTAAAATCCCGCCTTCGTTGAACGATTTCCGAGGGATCGTTGAGGAGGACCATGTCATGGATATGGTGGGGCCAGCCGAGCAAGATGATATTAGCAGCTCGAAGGAGAAGATCGATGTGGAAATGGGAGACAATAAGTGCCGTGAAAGCATCAGCGTGACGCTTCCTGATATCTTGCGGGATATTGAGTACGGCGGCGACGTTCGGGAAGAGATCACGAGACGAGAGGAAGAAGAAGACGTGAAGACGGCGACGGAGGCGGAGCTCGTGTAACAATAATATGTGTTGTGAGATTATGTGAACTGAATAAGATGTGTATCTATTGTTTCAAGCACATAGGATTTTCTTTGTTATGTCAGCTCCTCTCAAACTTGTTTAAATAAAACCAGTTGGAGAAATTAATATCTTTTTTAAGTCATAAATTTTTTAGAAGAGGCAATTTAATTTAAGCACACATGAAATAGGGAGCAATTTAGTGTTCGAAACTGAAGAACACGTAAAACAAATGTTGCGAGACTAAGTTTTAAAACTAAAGCAATTTTAGGACAATTTTAAAATTGAAGTATGAGGATAATAAGTTTCAAAATTTTAGCGTTAATTCTCTTCAAATTGCTATAATTTTAATATTTATTTTTCTAAAATTGCAAATGGCCCCTTAAATTGCTCCAACTTTAAAAATTACTGTTCTAAAATTACAACCATTTAATTTATGTCCTAATAACACCCCGCCATGACCTATTATAAATGCCTAAATAATAATACCTAAGCATGAGACATTTAAACAAGGAGGTTATTATCTCACAGTTGTCGTTAAAACCGGTAGCGATTTTAAATGTATACATCGATTTCCACGATTTTTAATTCGCTGCTGGCAGTAGCGACTTTTTATATTTAGTAGTTATTTATTATTTTTTATATTAAATGTTCCTCCTCTCCTCCTCCCATTGTCTTGTCAAGAAAGAAAACTATACAAAATAAAAGCCCTAGAAGCCCAAGAAGGACTCCCCAGATCAGTAAAGAAGCGTGGGAGAAAATGAGCAGCATAGGTACAGGGTACGATCTTTCAGTGACGACTTTCTCGCCCGATGGCCGCGTTTTCCAGATCGAATATGCGGCCAAAGCCGTTGATAACAGCGGGACTGTAGTTGCTATCAGATGCAAAGACGGCGTCGTCATGGTAATATTATGCTGATTGATTAATTATTCAGCTGGGTTTTGATGGGAATTGAACTTTTTTCTGCCTGGTTTAGGGAGTGGAGAAGCTGATTGCGTCGAAGATGATGTTGCCTGGTTCCAATCGGCGAATCCACGCCGTTCATCGCCATACCGGGATGGTATTGCCTTTTTTTTTCTTCTTCTCCAGTGTTTTCTGGAAAATGTGGGGTTTTCGAAGATTGATGTTGAATTCTGTTTACGAAGGCTGTTGCTGGCCTGGCTGCTGATGGAAGGCAGATTGTGACGCGCACGAAATCTGAAGCAACTAATTACGAGAGGTTTGTTCTTACGTGGTTTCCCGTTTTCTATTGACGGGAATTGCAAATTGTTATATGAATAGCTGAGGAACCCTGACATGTCACGCACTGTGTTTTTTTGTATCCGCATTTCTGCTTATGTGTGATGAGTGAGCCAAAGGGGGTTTGTGATTTCATTGATTTTTGCTATTGCAGTGTTTATGGTGACCAGATTCCTGTGAAAGAACTTGCTGAACGTGTTGCTAGTTATGTGCACTTGTGTACACTTTATTGGTGGCTTAGGTATCGGAATTCATTTTGTTTCATTTCAATTTTCATCAATGTATTTATATCGATATGGTTGATCCGTTTGATCCAAGAGTTCATAATTTTACAGGCCTTTTGGATCTGGGGTGATTCTGAGTGGTTATGATAGAGATGGACCACAGTTATACATGATTGAACCGTCTGGAATATCCTATGTGAGTAAGAAACACCAATTTGTTTCCCCTTTTCTTCCTGTCTGTATAAATGCAAATCATACCTTTGGCATTTTAATCCACGGAGACCCTCTGCTTTGTTTTGGGTTCTTTGCGCTGGATCGTTTTCTTTAATGGTTCTTACTTTATTTTCTCTTGAGTCTAAAAACATCTTGCAAATTATCTATGCAGAGATACTATGGTGCTGCCATGGGAAAGGGAAGACAAGCTGCAAAAACGTTAGTTAAAACCATGAAACTGACTATAACTTTGAAGAACTATGGAAATACTTCAAATATTAGTAAATTATGTTGCGAATAGATCGGCATCAAGCTGATTTTTCTTTCATTGTTCCCGTCCCCCGAGTATTTACACTTTCGCCCTCTTACAAGGCCATCAGTTATCCTTCTCTAAATTATGTTCGAGTTCCTATGATATGTTGTAGTGTCTCACAACCTTTTATACGCAATGATTACGTAAAATTTGTTTGCTGACAGGGAAATCGAGAAGTTGAAGCTTTCTGAAATGACGTGCCGTCAAGGGGTTATTGAGGTAGCTAAGATGTAAGTTACGATTCTTTTGAGTGACTTTTAGTGTTTTAATCTCTGCGTGTGTAGTGGTTAACATTGTGCTTTTTATATGTGATGTTCTCCTTAAACTAAAACAGTATTTATGGAGTTCATGATGAGGCCAAGGACAAGGAATTTGAACTGGAAATGAGTTGGGTTTGTGATGAATCTAACCGCCAGCATCAAAAGGTGCAGCTAATATAATAAAATTCATTTTGTTGCAAAAAAATTGGTAATAACATATATAACACTTGCACTCACTACCTTTATAAATGTATCAGGTTCCTGATACTTTGTTGGAGGAAGCAAAGGCAGCAGCTAAAGCTGCACTTGAAGATATGGATGAAGATTAATTAATGGCCGCCATGAAAACCCCATCTCTTTCTTTCTCTCCTCAATTTCAAATCAGGCACTTGAATACTTTCACCATATATATGTCACTCTCTGAGAACTTGAATGCGCTCCTTATGTACTATTTACTTCTTCATTTTGAACTCTGCATTAATTAATTACTCTAATGAACCAGTTCTTGTGTTGGGTTTGGATATCACAATTCTTATTGTTCTTGCAAGGACGCAAAGGGTTGTAATAAGATTAAGATTTAAAACAATTGGCGTCAGATCCCAACGCATTAAAAATCTACACTGCAACTTTGTACATGCGTTGTCCATCATCACTATTTGCAAGAGGAGGCTTCGTTTCTAATTATTCTCCCTTTCTGGTAGTTAAAAAAAAAAGTCAGCCGACAAGGAAATTTCTTTTATTAATTTCCCTTGAGACAGACATATGTCATCATCATGTAGATGCTAATTATTAACATGGATTTTATTGGGAAACACAAAACCCGTCATCGTCACATCATCACAACATTGTTACCATGGATTGAAAACTGCCTGTATTAATTCATATTGTCAGTTGTTCTTGTCTTGGTCTCTGCAGCAAGCATTACAAATCCCACCACAACAGCCACATTGGCAGTGATAGCACTGCATTTTTCGATCGAATTGATCTCTAATAATATTTGCAGCAGCAGCAGCAGCAGCAGAAGATGGTTTCTCCTCGAGCATCTCGCGGTTATCATTGGATACGATTGCTTCAGCTCCCTCAATACCTCCATGAGCACCTTTAGGTTCAATAATGCCTTCGTCTTGATAAATGTTGGAGGGGTTGTTGGTGGTTAAGTAGCACCAAAGTGCAAGAACTAAGAACACCGATAGAAATAATACTTGCAATTTCTTTGACATTACGGCGGCTTTGTGTTTGATTCTTATGATTGATACTTGTATTGAACCTGATTGATCTTTAGGGTCTTAAATAGAGTCTCAAGAATATTATTTTTTCTTTCTTAATCGATAGTGATCTATATGTATATATATATATATATATTATTCTATTCTAATTTCTATCTGAAAGGCCTTGATTTACCCGTCAACATAAAGGTATAATAAAAGGATTTGATTGAGAACTCACAAGTTCATAAACTTTGCAAACATCGCTGCTACGTACGACTACGACAAAATATTAATCTTTGTAATTAACAACATGTACCTTAAAAACGGGGTTGGTCTAATGATAAGTTGGTTATTATGTGTGTGGAGTTAAACCCCACCATAGAATTAATAGCAAGATTCCGCCACTATAGTGAATGTCGCACCTCTTTTGTATTATATATATTATTTTAGCATCATTTATATATATAATTCGATATTAAATAAAACCATGATAGAGTATATATGATTAAAAAGTATATATATATATATATATATATAATTCGGTCACTCCAATGGCATATTATTTATATATATTCTAATAGCATGCAATGAGAACAACTGCATGTACAAACTAGATATGATTATTTTTATTATCCATAAGTATTTAGACATTATTCGACAATCATTCAATGCTTTGATGGCGGTGGTGCCAACAAGGTCGTCTTCGGTGGTTCCCGGCATTCTCTATAACACGTACAAATGCCGGCTTTACTACAATCGAACATTTTATTGCACATATCTCCCGACAGTTTGTGGCACACATCGATCCCATCGGGACAATGTTTGGCGCAATAAGGAGCACAGTCTTGAAGAATAGCTCTCATCGTCGAGGGGCATATCTTATTTGCCTCAGATGAGTTCATCGCAAGAAACCCTGATGATGATTATAATTTGGAAAAACAAAATATATGATTATAATTGATCATAAGAAGATTTTAATTTGAAATATATAGGAAAATGATGTTCGATTTTGATATTATTGATTCTGCATGCTCACCCCAAAAGACAAACGCCGCGATCACGACTAAGAAATTCTTCGTCGTCTCCATGTTCGATATTTGTTAATGTGTAGTGCTCATAAGGAAGTGTTAATGTAATTTATTTACATATTAAAGTTGGCTAACACTAATTGCAGTCTTATCTCCGATGATAAAAGAGATTAGGGACAAACTGATTTTATCTTCCAATTGCATTAAAATAAATTAACTTTTCTATAAATTAGGCAAATTAATTTTTTTTATCGGGGTAATTACGTAATTCCGCCGTGCAAACTGTTGCTGTATAACCCAGCCCACTCCTATTGGGCCTCCAGAAAATAAGACCAGTCCATTAACATAGAGTCGGCCCAGTCGATTTATCGGCACAGTGAATCAGCCCAGTCCGTTAACCTTGTTTGATTTACCGTTCTCTTCACTTGGTTTTATAGTTTAATACTTCGTTTCCTTTCTTCTTCTTCTTTTTTAAATTTTATTTTATTACCGTATGGTTGGAATTGGAAAGAAAACTCCCATAATCTTTGTCACTGTGGAATGGAAAACAATCGAAATATATGATGCATCAGACAACCTGACATTTTTTAAGAACCAACTATATTGAATTGACTAAAATATATTTAAAATCCGAAACAAATTGAATTCCATATCCAAAATTCCTTTCGTTGTTTAGAAGCTTTAGAATCTGATTGAATTTAATATATAAGCATGCGCATGCTTAATGTAATATCAAATCAATTGATTGAGAAAAAAACACAGAGAAAAAGCTCCATCCCACTTGAGAGAAAACAAAACCAAACATGCTTCGAAGAAGATAAAAAAAGTGCCATAGCAATCCATCAGCCAAAGACAAGCAACTTAACCAGTGATGCACAGCTCAATGAAGGAACCACTATCGCACAAGCTCATGAGGCTTCTGCATCATCAATCACTTGCACGATTTTGCTGGTGGGCTTTGCCAAAAGATCAGTGTATTCCTGGAAAGGAGACTTGGTGAATCGAGTCTCTCTCCAGAAATCAGGTGTAAGGAATCCGTATGTCTCCAACAGACATTGGAAAGTAGCCTGCCAAGAACAAGTTTTTTGAAGTAGCCAAACACAAGATTAATCATAGGATGAGAAGATGATAAACGAAGGGAAAAAATGGTGTCAACAAGTCTCAATAATTCCCATCAAAATAAGGAATTCTTGATCACAAAATCACGAATCGATGTCTACAAACAAAGTTTGCGGAGCATTTCATGCTAACTAAACCTCAAAATCAGCCTACAAATATTGCAATTAACCAAACCATTAACTAGGGCAAACACTTGGAGGATTTCGATGGCCACAAAAAGGGTCATAAGAAAAATGACAGCATCAATTATCAGTAACGAAAATGGACACTGCGAATGTGGTAACAAAATCAGTAAGAAATGGGATTTCTAATAAAAGAATCACACAAAACAGAAGCTAAGAATCGCGATGATGTAATGTACCTACTACTACTAGCATAATCATAACATGCATAAATAGGGAAAGAATCAAACCTTGACGAAGTTCCCAAGTGTCTTGGTCGATCCCCTCGACGAGGTAAAAACGTCTTCAATACCGGCGAACTGCAAAACCTTCTTCGGAACACGGGCAGCTACAATACCTGCCCCACGAGGAGCGGGCACCATCCTCACCGTAACGGATCCACACTTACCAGTGACCTTACAAGGAACGGTGTGAGGCTTACCAATCTTGTTACCCCAATAACCCCTCCTCACAGGAATCACACTCAGCTTGGCCAATATAATCGCGCCACGTATCGCGGTAGCGACTTCCTTCGAGCACTTCACGCCCAATCCGACATGTCCGTTTCCGTCTCCGACGACCACGAATGCCTTGAATCGAGTGCGCTGACCGGCGCGGGTCTGCTTCTGAACCGGCATGATCTTCATGACCTCGTCCTTCAGCGATGGGCCGACGAGCGTGTCGATGATTTGGTATTCCTTGATTGGGAGGGAATGGAGGTAGATTTGCTCAAGGGATTTGATCTTTCCGTCGCGGACCAGACGACCGAGCTTCGTGACTGGGACCCATTTCTCCTCCTCGGACTCGCGTCGTGGGCGGCGAGGTCCGCGTCCGCGGCCTCCTCGGCCGCCGAATCCACGAGAGAAACCGCCGCGATCACCTGCGCCTCTTTCCGCCATTGTTGGTGTTGTGTGCCTTTACCACCGAGGTTAGGCAAATGTGTGTATTTCTGTGAGCGTGCGAAAGCCCCAAAGGGATTCATCGGATTATTTATATGTTGGGAATTAGTGGGCTTAGGATTTCGAGTATCTGGCCCAATAATTAAAGCCCAAATTCGCTTGGCCTACTAATATTGTACGATATAAGTTGGATGTGTTTAATCATTTCATGTTAAAAAGTTTGTGTGGAATAATGATTCATGCTTATTTATTTTTTAGTTATTTTTGTTTATAGAGACATTTTAAAGACACTTAAATATAAATGGTGATAATATTACGACAATAAGTTTCGAAATTGAATCGATTTGAGGGCGATAAATTTATAATAAGTTTAGAAATTGATCAATACGAGGAGGACAATTAATGTTGAAAACCTAATTTTCATCTCAACTTAACATACGCGATGCACATGACAATTAATTTGAGGAAAATCTAGGTGACGTTAGGAAAAATTCGATCCAAATCAGCATCCGAATTAAAGCAATTTAAGGACGACAAAATGTTGAAAACCTAATTTTCATCTCAACTTAACATACGCGATGCACATGACAATTAATTTGAGAAAATCTAGGTGACGTTAGGAAAAATTCGATCCAAATCAGCATCCGAATTAAAGCAATTTAAGGACGACAATTAACGCCAAAAACCTAATTCCAATCCGATATTAACGCACATGAGGTGCACGAATTTGAAAAAGAATCCTACATGACGTTGGAAAATTGCGTCCAAATCAGCATAACCGACACAACGTATGATTTTCTTCCTACTGAAAATTAGATTTACAATGTATATTGTCCTACACTTGTTATAATTTCAAATTTTATTATTTTAAAATTGCCACTAATAAGATAATTAAGCCGTTATTAGTAGAACATAATCATATTATGATAACCGAGACCAAGAACTAAATATCTGCTACTACTACCGAAGATATCACTTGACAAAAACAAAAAACAAAAAAAAAAACAACCAAACTGTTAAATGAAATCAAAGCAGCAATTAATTACACAGCTCAAGGTCTTCACCCTAACAATTCAAGAACGAGGGAATTCCCAACGAAGAAGACGCCTCACTCCCATCCAAATCCACAGTTTCAGTCCCCATAGGCCATTGCCCTTGTATCGGCACATTTTGAGAAACTACCTGACCCTGCAAAGCAACTTGTGGCCCATAATTTGCCATCACACTTGATCCCAAATCAGGATTAATCCCAAAATTTCCAAATGGCACATTGAATCCCTGCCCCATCAAAGACGGAGAAGGATAATTATATGAATATCCAGCAGCAGCAGCAGCAGCCGCCAAAAGAGCATTACCCTGTTGAAATCCAATTCCCGGGTTCAAAAGCCCAGCAAGACTAAGGATCACATTGGCATTATTCAACCCCAAATGTCCATAATTACCAAAAGCAGCGTTAGAATATGCAATTGGATCTACATGGGCGCTGAAATTATTATCCCCAGAAACACCACTACCACTCCGAGCAAGTTCGTTGTTATTTCCAGCAGCAGTAATGTTATTACCGTCATTACCCTTTTCCACAAACTTCTTGCAATACAGATGACAATTATCAAACACCTTGACCGGTTCTTCCATTGCTTTTTCGTAACCCTCCACCGTCTTGAAGACCACCACTGCAAAACCCTTGCTGAAGCTATTCGTGGTGAGATCAAACCCGCTCGGCCCGTCCTCGATCTCACCGTACCTCTCTAAAAACGCCTTCAGGCCATTGTAAGTTGCATTAGGACCCACGTTGCCGATGTAAATCTTCCTATCAGCAACGTTGCTTTTCGTTTTCCCCGTAGCAGCGAGGTTGCAGGACACAGTTTGATTCCCGATTTTCCTTTGGGGTTCTTTCAGTGCCTTGTCAGCACCATAACGCGTTTTGAAAGTCACGAAAGCGTACCTCTTCGATCGGCCTGATCTTTTATCCTTCACCAGGTTGTGCTCCTCGATTTCGCCGAAGGGTTCGAACGCTTCGACGAGGTCTTTAGAGGTGGTTTCTGAGCTGAGGCCGTGGACAAAGATTTGACGGAAGGTGGGGTCCGCCTCCGCCATGCCGACGATTATGGATTTGATCTGAGGATCTTGCTCCGAAGCTTGTTTCAAGAGGTCGATGATTTGCTGTTTCGTGAAGGGCTCCAGGAGTTCGCGGATTGATTTTCGCTTCGATGACTCGTCCTCTGGTTCGTCGGGATCTTCTTGTGGTGGCGCAGTCCCTTGTTCTTCATCAATTTCGTTTGATTCGTCTTCTTCCTCTGACCCTTCATCCGAGGATTCTTCGGATTCGGAAACAACAGCAATTTTCTTCTTATGTTCTTCGGTCTGATCGGATGATGGAGCTTTTCGTTTCTTCGTCATCGAAGAAATTCAATCAGTTAGGGTTTCCGAAATAGGGCTTTCGAGCTAGGATTCTGTCCCTCAAGGCTCAAATGTTGCAGCCTTCGGTTCAGTTTACTGCGAACGGCGCCGTTTTATATTGCTCTTTGGGCTTTGAATGGGCTTAATAAAATCCGGTGAACGGCCCAAAATATCTTGGCCCAGATACAACCTTCCGTACGGCTTCCATGGAAGATCAAGCATAGCAAGAGATGGTTTCACCACCTCACAAATCTTTCAGATGCAGATATTACATAGAACAACATTACACACTAATTTATTATTTAATTTATTTAATGTCCTCTGCGAGTTCTTTAATGATATGGGAAGAAGAAATCTGTTTGATCTTCGATGCTAGAAGAATCACTAAGTTGGCATTGGTAGATATCATGGGCCCGAATTAAATTAGAACCACACACACCATCATGGAGAGTCTGGTTAGATTAAACGAGTTATCATAAAATGGAAAGTGACAACACTGTGTGATCACTGATCAACCTGAATGTGATTGATCTCCTGTTCGTTGCTGACAATCAAACTCATAAATCTGTGTAATGACCAAGTAATTCCTTTAAAAAAAAAAAAAATTGTCCAAGAGTAGCCCACCAAAGTTGGATCCACATCCAATAGAAGCTCAAATGCAAAGGGCTTACCCCACTTGATTTTTTTTTTTAAAGTTCAATGAGAGAACAGCAAGCCTGCGACATGGTGGATGGATACTTAAATTATTGGTAGGAAAGGGGTTCACATGGGAATGCATTGATTATCATAGCGAAAGACAAAAAAGAAGGTTATGGTCATTTCCAATGATTTGAACGCTTTATAGGTGTTAAGATTTTGATCAAAGGATAAGCATTGAATATATCTTTATATTTTTCTTTCAAATCATTGAAGAATCATTATCTCTTAATAGGGGGGAGAAGGAGACTGGCCTTTGCAATGCTGTCCAAGAAACAGACAGAAAGGGTATGCTATCTTTTTATTACTTTGTGACTTTCGTGGACCCTCGTAGCTTTTGCTTCATATTAAGAAAAAAAGATGAGCACTTTTCTAATAATGGTCCAACTTGATAATGTTTCCTCTAGCTTACTTTTCCAACAAATGCCTACCTGTACTAAAATGCGAATGAGCAGTCGATAGAAAGTCACATGTTGCATGGACATTACCGGGGAATACAATGCAATTACACCTTGTTTAAACCCTTGACAAAGTTATTACCAGTTAAGGTTCAGCCATGTATTTATTTTTATTTCTTTTGAGGGAAAGATTGAAAGTTACATTACATGCTTAAGATCCATAGCTTTCCAAATTTATGAATCACGCCACATCTCGTTAGGTGCAAGTATGATATGAAATGGCAAAGTATTATAGTCCACTCAATTAACGTTCATGCATGAAGCTTCTATATAATTCGTACACTGTTCACTTCAAGTCCAAATTCCAAGGTAGGTCCTCCCTTTGTACTAATAGTTAATTTGCCAATCAGATGTTGTCTCCTCCTTCATTGCTAAGCAATTTACAAATATATATCGTAATTCCTGATTATATCTCTATTTTAGATCATATAAAACATCTCATCTACGAGGTCCCAATAATTCCACGTATAGAAGAAACCCACTCATGGTCCTTAATGCGTAATTTTGGCTCCCGATGTTTTCAGTTGTCCAATACTCGTAGTTGTCCAATTTAAAACTAATTTGATCCTTCGGTTAAATTAGAGGTTAGTTTGGACATAAAGTATCACGTGAGACGCACGTGCAGAATATTTTGGGACTAAAATTGCCCATCGGATAAACATCGGGGACCAAAAGTAATTTTTCTCACAAGATGATAAGTAATCACGTGCATTATCTCATGCGATACTTTCCGTCCAAATTAACGTCTGATTTAACCGATGGAGCAAATTGGTTAAAATAGAACAACTAAACGTGACAAGCTGAAACATGGAAAAGATCAAAATTATCCATCGGGACCAAAAATGATTTTGTCTCTTGCCACGTGGACTGAAACTCAAGCCATAACATAATCGAGTGGGAGCCTGCGCCTACTTATATATAAGCAACCGATACAAATCAAAGTATGTAAGAGATAATATTGAGGGCCAAAAGCCAATTTTGTACTACATGATGGAGTCTAAGGCAACGTTGAACACATTCAAGTACAATTCGCCGCAGCAGCCACGTGTCCTCCTACCTCAAAGACGTCAAAGATCCCACAAAGCCCGTCGCCGTCGAAGACACGGAGGAGGAAGAGGAGGAGATAAGCATCTTCGACGCCCACAAGTACTACTTCACCAGCGACATCAACGATGCCAAAGCAGATACGGTCCCACGGCTATCTTCGGCTTCTTCCGCCGATGGATATAACGGTAATAAATTCAGCCACCGAACGAGATCTTTTCACCACGCGACTCCTACGGCTTCGTCGGAGGCCAGCTGGAACAGCCAAACGGGGCTTCTGAGGAATCCACGTGGCGTGATTGGAGTTTCCATGAACAGCTGTCACCAAGAGAAGAAGAAGGGGAATTCCTCGGTTGCTAAAAAATGGATCTTTGGGGCGCAGCAAAAGTGTTGCTGCGCGGGTCAAAAAGCTGTAAGAATCAAGGGAACGGATTCGGGTTCGGGTTCTGAACATAATCATCATACGCTGAAACCTCCAGTGATCACACACAAGATAAACAACAACGTTAGTTGTACTAATAAACCCAGAGAAGCATATGTTTTGTCTCCGTCGATCGCACACAAGCTGCTGATGCCTCCGAATCCTTCGCCGGAAAACGATTTCGCAGCAGCCAGCAAATTGCCACGTCAGCAACGCGTGTCTGCTTCCGGTGGGTTTTCACTTCCCGTCCTAAACAAAGCCACGAAACCCACAGTAGAGTCAAAGCCGGTGAACCTCACAGGGGCCAAAACAATCAATCTAAAGGAAAATCAGCGGCGTGATGCCGTCGACGTCTTCCAAAATACGGACGATGACGTGGGCAGTGACGCGAGCTCTGACCTGTTCGAAATCGAGAGCTTCACGACCCAATCGACTTCCTACCCGATGTACCGGAGAAGGGATTCGTTCGAAGAGCCGCCGACGCCCAGCGTCGCCGCCACAGAGTGCTACGCGCCGAGCGAGGCGAGCGTCGCTTGGAGCGTGACAACGGCCGAGGGGTTCGATCGAGCGAGCGTGTCCAATTTCTCCTTGTCGGCGTCTCAGGTCGGCGGCGGAGAGGAATTTTTTTCGAGGAGGGAGGAGCCGATCGGCGTTTCCAGGGACGGCGGTAGGATGAAAAGGGGAAACGGGTCGACTGGGCTTTTGACGATGAGCTGCAGGCACGAGAAGGCGGTGAGCGTTGGACCACAGCCGGTGAAATACGCGCCTGTGAGGAACGGCGATGGAATCTCCGCCGGTTTCCCGATGCGCGGAGGTGATCTGCCGCCGAGGGCGAGGAACAAACCCCCTCAATCGGCGAGGTTGTCGCTCGCTTTTGCCGCGTGACGAGTTGGATTTTCTTGGTTTTTAATATTTTATCTATCTCGATTTGTTTGTTATTATTACTAGTCCATTAGTCAAGTGTGTGAGTGTTTGTTTCTTTGATTATAGAAAAGTGTGTTCGATTCAATTTCATTTAGATGATTGATTGTGTGATCTAAATCTACTTCTTGTACTGATGTTCCTTTGTTATTCTTTGTGTTTCTGTCCTTCATAAGATTCTTGTTTTTTTTTTCTTGCATCGATCACACAACGTTACTGCAATCATCATATTTAAATTAAGTTTCAGTCGAATTAAATCTGAAAGTCATTGTCGGCTATGGAGCTGCCACAACACTCTGACTAAACTCGATTTGAAACGAATATGAATCTCACTTTCGGAAGACTAATCATCCATAAAATTTATAACATATCTTAAATCTCATAAACAATGATCATAGGACTCGAACTCGTGATTGAAAAGATAAAAATCAACCTTTTAAACCACTGGATCGTGGGGTGAGAAAGGATCTTGATAGATAAGAAATATAGATTTGTTTAAGTTCTTGATGTTAGTAGCAATCCAATAGTATTAATAACATAGTAGGAGACATCCCACATGCAAATATTGAGATATGGCCCAAAGTCTTTAAAGACGTCATAATCCCCACATGCAATGGTACTCGCAAAACATCAAAATTTATCTACATAGCTCAAATCTCATCTATGTTCCAAATAATAATAATAATAATAATAATAATAATAATAATAATAATAATAATAATATATACTCATGTCGGGAATTATTATTTTATCATTTTAATTTGAATTGTTTTAATTTTACCAATTACCATTTTACTCTTCAATTTTTATTTGTTATAATTATATACTCATGTCGGGAATAAAATCTCACTTTCGGCTTAACTCATAAGCCCGTAGGGTTCACTTTAAAACTAATTGAAAATAGTGAGAGTAACATACAAACTTATAAGCACCTCTCAAACATAGTGCGGAATCGATACCAGACTTGAGTTCAATAATTATGACCCCACAACTTGATTTTTCTATGTATGCTTTGACAATTAAATTTAAAATTTTTAATTTTATCTATTAGAAAAATTTAAATATAACTAGAAATATAAAGTAGTATTATATATATTTAGAAAGTACTTGTAATAATAATATCTGACCTGAGTTACCTCAAGCATAGAAGCAGTTTTGTTTCAAAATCTAATTAATATATATTGAGTTGGGCTATAGTAGCCCAGTAATAATTATCTATCTAAAGCACAAATTTTCATATTATTGAGCAATTGTTGTTTATGTTCACAATTAAAACATAGAACAGTCCATGCCGTTGCAAAGTGAACGAGACTATTAGTTTAGCAAAACAAAAACAGGATACAACAATATGACATGCAATGATTAGGAAAATAAAGTATTATGAGAAGACTGCGTAATTTGATTTCATTTTTCAATAAAGACTGCCATAATTGAGTTGTCTTATCATTATGAAAAGACGATGCCAAACTCCTAACGATCTTGTACTTCATTGTAGTTTCTTTTTTTAGCAATGTTTGCTCAACTATACTCCATTTATATACATAGCTTTGTTTTTTTCTTTCTTTTATATAAGCTACTAAAAATATAAAATTTGAACAATAATGCAATATAATCAACAACACTATAAAACAATAAAAAATAATAAGCACGCACGAGTGCTGTAGTAACGGAAAACTTTATTCATAAAGCGGAACGGTTTTCAATTTGCAATTCCCTCATATATAATATTTAATAAATAAAAAAGATAACTAAATAACGTCAGCCTCAGCAGCAGACCCATTGAACACTCGGAAAGTATAATAGAAATATAAATAAATAAATAAAAACACGTTACATATGTTCATTTTAAGGTGCCCTAAAACATTTAATGCAATGCGTATGTAGTGAAGTTGGACATGGTCAAAAGATATTATCAAGATTTGAGAGTACGAACGTACTCAATACAATCAGTTGAAGCAAGTAATGCCACCTGCACCAAAAATATTTAATATTTATAATAGTCAAACAAGCAAATAATAATAATATTTTATCTATAACAGTACGTTGGAATTTTGTTCATTCTGTTACGCAAAGACATCAGAGAGCTTCCTCGTGACCATACTATCATACAATGTGATGCGCCATTTTTGTAACAGTTTCTTGATTACATTGCGTCATCACGTTTCAGGAAAATATGTTAGAAATAATAAAATTAAGTAAATTAAAGAATGCGTCTCAATAATTCCACAAAATAAAATATGACTTGTGTTATACTTTATAGACAAATAGAAGGGTTCAAAGCTGTATTAAGTAGCAATTATTTTAAGCTAATTTGAAATTAATAAAAAAAAATGTCTGCCCATACCATATTAGCAGCAGACAGAGCAACAAATATACTTGTAATAATTGCTCCTTGTTGTAACGTATGATCATATCGATGTCATAGCCCATCATTTTCTTCTGATATTTGCCAAATATTACAAAAATTAATGATGAAAATCTCGAAATTAAATAACCTATTTTTGGATGCCTCAGTCAGCAACTATTCATTTCACCAGGAACAGGTCTTGTCATTGTCAATGTTCTCAGCTAACTCGATCTTTGCATGCATATTTTACTAAATCATATCGGATAAAATTGATATATTTTTAAAGCATAATAAATATAAACAAGGCATAACTTATAAGTTCAAACAAAAGGTAGCCAAAACAAATACTTAAGAAACAAAACAATAGTAACAGCATTGAAAATGCTAATAGCAAGCACACATGTCGAAACTATGGGGGGTATTATTACTATACAAGTATCTCGATTCGGACAATCTCGTAACTAATAAAGACATAAAACTAACATAAACCGGCACGCATTGGGCTTGAAAATCCTAGTAAAAAGCGAGATAAATTTTGTTGGGTATTAAAGCAGCACGAAATACTAAATAATCAAGGTAGGAAAAAGAAATTGAAAAGCACAAGTTAAAGTGTATAATTGACGTATGAATCCGTACCATACCAATAATCCAAGGTAGGAAAAAATAAAAATAAAAACAAATTCATAACTTCGTGCACCAAAAAAAAGAGGGCTTTACCAAACGAAATGCTGCTTTCTTTCTTTTCGTAACGTTTGAAAACTTATTTGTCACCGTGAAATAATAAAATATAAGAAAACCCTTTTCCCCAAAGAAAAAGAAAAACCGAATCTTGTTTCATTTCTCACATATATCGAGAAAAAAGTAAAATAATAATAATAAAAAAAAGATATGAGCAGTTACGAAACCCGAGTCCAAACAGTGTGTCGTTGTTGTTTTGAATCGAGGGGCTTGACATAACCCACACGAGCGGTTCTTTCTCGATCTCCACGCACGCACGCACGCACACACACACACACACGCACTGTTTATTACAAACGACCATACATTCATACATCAATCTCTATATAATGTATGGGCCATACGATCGTATATGATCGCAGAGAATATTTTAGTGACTTTGACAGGTTTCACGGTTCTTTATCTTTTCTCTAGTTTTGAATTCTCACACACACCTCTCTCTCTCTCTCTCTCTTTTTTCGCTTTTGAAGAAGTAACCGCATTATCTTCGTGGGGGCGATGAAACTGCAAATAATGCGGACCACGAACGACGACGTTGGAATAAAAATACAAGAAGCGACGGTTCAAGAAACGACGACCCTTTCACCGCCGGCCAAGGGGTTATCCGGTACACGGTCGCTTTCCTCGGCCGAAGACGAAAGAGTGAGCAGAAGAAAGATCGATGAAAGTACTGCTACTTTGCAGCAAAGTTCCAAGGCGTGCACGAGAGGCCATTGGAGGCCGCATGAAGACGCTAAGCTTAAAGAGCTCGTCTCGAAATTTGGCCCTCAGAATTGGAACCTCATCGCCGAGAATCTCGAAGGAAGATCCGGTAGTTAAAAAAATCATCCAAATAAATTAAACCCCATAATCAAAATTTACGGAGAGGGATATTAAGTTCTATGTTAAATTTGCAGGAAAAAGCTGCAGGTTGAGGTGGTTCAACCAACTAGATCCGAGGATCAACCGGAGGGCTTTCACCGAAGAAGACGAAGAGAAGCTGCTGGCGGCGCACGCCGTGTACGGAAACAAATGGGCGATGATTTCGAGGCTTTTCCCCGGAAGAACCGACAACGCGGTGAAGAACCACTGGCACGTGATCATGGCGAGGAAGCACAGGGAGAGAAACAGTGTTTACAGGAGAAGGAAACACTCTTCTTCTCCTCGCGTATGCAGCGAATCGAGCATTTCCAGCGGCAACGGTAATAATATAAAAGAAGGATGCAATGAATCGACTTGCACCGATTTGTCTCTCACGCCTTCTTCGGTCAAAGCCCCTCACTTTCTCAGTAGGTTTTTTAGCCCTGTGAATAATCAGAAGAATCTCCTGAAGTGTTGTAATAACGGTAATGGTCACTTTCTTCTTCGATTGCGAATTACGTTCTTTGTTTTAATTGGGGTTTTTGCTTGGATCTTAATAGGTGTTGATGACGAAAAGAGGGTCTTTATTACGGGAAGAAGTGAGATCGATGGTGGTAATAATTTATCGGATTCGAACGCGAATTCTTCTGAAGCTTCAGAATCAGACAAAAGGGCTAGTTTCTACGTATTGGAGAAAGGAGACAAAATTGCGTTCATCGATTTTCTTGGTGTGGGGTCCACTTGAGTTTTTTGTGGGTTCTGTTACATGCAGCAGCTTTGATGAACGTACCGTAAGATTAGCTGAGTTCGGAGAGGACTGTTAAGAAGTTATTGTATGTCATTTGAAGTGATTATCTTATATTATAAATTTTAATTGCACTTTTTACAAATTGTGAATGCGGCATTTAGGGTATTATCCTGGGAAAAGAAATTTCTTTTTCATCCTTTTCTCCTATTTCATGGCTTTTAGTTTGTGTCTATAACGACGTTGAATTGAATATGTTGATTTTTTTCAAGGCTTTATTTATTTATTTTAGAAATTTATTTCTTTTTAACTTAATATTCATTAAGAACACAGTTCGTCTAAACACAATAATAAATGGTCCAGAAAACTTTATTTATCCAGTAGCCCAATGTATTGCCCATTTACCCGAATACATAGGCTTATCTTAGAAATAAGGGCTTGAAAATTCGTTAGTCCTCTAATTAATACTAGTGAAATCAGTTTCAGATAAACATTTATTAATTTATTTATATTTAGTTTAGACAATCTACTCTATATTGCGTATTGACACTCCCACGGCTTCACCGTAATTTTCTCATTAGTTTACTTAATATCCTGACATTCACCATGCAAACTATATCACCCAAATTTATGAGTATTGAGAGTTGATTAAACATTCAACCTTTTGAACGTTACATTTTTCCAGGATAATTCAGTAAATCATCGAGTAAAAGATAACAGGGTAAATCGATTTTTTTAAAAGAAGAAATATAGAAAATAAAGAGTGCCCTCAAATAACATATTTGACTTCTCATTTACTCCCACACATCACCTCCCTTCCACTTGTTTTGGATCAATAATTAATGTTTGGGGACCTGAAAAATACAAATAAAAAAAAGTATACTAGTGATTGTCAGATAAGCCTTATAGATATATACATGTTTAACCAATTGATTAATTTTGTTTACCAGAAAATAGCTTTCGCCATGCTGTAAGCTTTGGACCAGAAATCCATATTCGTTGGCCTGAAGTTGCACTCCCGATGAATGATAAAGCACAAAATCTCCACCAAACATTGACTTCATGTCCAAAGGTCCTCTACCAATTTCTGTTGCAATTCCGTTGATAAACACCGTGATCAATCCTGAAACATTGATAAAAAATGTTCTTTTTGTTGATTTACAAATCACACCATAAGTGGTTATTTATTACAAGGGGATTTTTTTTCTTGCATTTAGTTTAAAAAGACTGCTAAATATATATAATTTTACAAACTAACACTAGTTGTATAATCAAGTAGACCCTTGTTATATGTCCATGAGATCGTGATGCATTAGGGTTTTCTAAGAACAGAAACGTGAAAATAATATAATGCACATCTATAAAATATTTAAAGACAGCATTTTGCACATTTATATAAGCATTAATTTACCTGGCTGATAATGCATAGTACAATCATAAGAATTATCATCAGAAGCTAGGGTATAATTATGCACCATCCCTTGAATACCCACATCATATAATCCGCCACTAACTTCGAAACCACGCGAGCCCACATCATAATAAGCACCAGCACCAGAAAACATTGATGCATCGGCCACCATAGTCGTCATAGTGCTGTTGTCATGATGATGGTGTTGGTGGTGGTGGTCTCCTCCACTGCCACGTGGAAGATGAGGAGGCTGTGGAGGCTCTCCTCCGGTGGAGCTCACCAGGCTGGCTCGGAGCTGTCTCAGGCGCCTCCTTGACCTGGCTCGGCGGTTCTGGAACCAGTAGAACACATTTGCATCGCCCACCGGTCCGAAATTCTCCAGCTGTTTTCTGATCCTAACGGCATCTTCCTTTGGTGGGTTCACCGTGCCGCTGTTGAAGATGGTCTCGAGGATGAGGATTTGCTCGGGTTTCGGGGTCCAGCGGGAGCGGACCACCGTTCTTGGGTCCGATTGTGCTGAACCGTCGTTGGCTGCTTCTTGGTTCCGCTGGTGATGATTATCGTTCATGTTTTGTTGATTTTGAGAAAGAATGTTAGATTTATAGGGAGTGTTTGCAGTACGTAGCAATGAAGTAAGATGGGATTCGACGAGTATTTAAACGAAATGGAATCAAAGGAGTGCGTGATGTTGAGGGGAAAATTTGTCTATTTTACGTCGTCGTTTTGTTGTTATCGATTCATTGTTTAGCAAAAGAGAGGTTAGAATAGAAAATTGTTAAATGCTACCTCATGTTTGGTGGCTCGTGGCTCGCAATAGTGGGTGTCAAATTTAATCCCATATCGGTTAAGATAGAAATAAATTGTGACATACGTATAAGCTTGTGGATTACTTTTTCTGTTGTCATTTGATTTTAGACTGTATCTCCATTTGGCTTATATATTGGCTCATGGGCTTAGGTTAGATGAGATTATTCTATATTTGGTGACAGCCATGTTGGATTCCAAGATTTACAAGATATTAAAGATATCGATTGAAATATGGTAAATTTTGAAAAAGAAAATAATAGTTACTAGTAATTGATAAATCTATTATTCATTGCAAATATCTAGAAGATGCACCTTCACATTGATCGTTCAAGGTCTTAAGGAAAGTTTTAGGGTCGATTTTTTGTTAGTGTGTCACACATAACCCATCCAAATGTTTTTAATCTGATTTACTTGGTCAATAGGTTAGGGTTTACCAAATTTAAAAAAAAAAAGGAAAATGTAAAGAATGCCATAAGACATGCAATAACTAAGTAAAGTTTGATCAGTACATTGGATTGAAGTGTACCAAATTAAAGGAAATTATTATTACTTAAAGACGTTTGGCCATTTAAAATTAAGTTCAAATCTTTACCTTATAATAAGTATTTTAATATATTAGCCAACATTTTCACCCGACAAACGACTTTCATCATAACATTCGACTAAGTCTCGAGTTATAGACATCTACTCTGACTCGCAAGCCATGTCGCCTTCCTTTGTCAAATTATTACGGCCCCTAACAAATGAAGAAAATAACACTATAAAAATTCAATAAGATAGAATTTTGAAAATACGAGGTTACTTCTTCAAAAAATGTATGTATTATCATAAGTTGTTACCGCACGGCCCAGCACTTAAAAGAAGCTTCTGGTGTAGCAGCAAAGCCCTTAATGTGTTGGCATAAATATTAATTTATCGATGTCAAAATTGTAATTTTCGAAAATTATCGTCGTTTCACAACAACAAAAAAGTACGTATATGAACATTATGTTTTTGTTTGCGTCGATGCCAACAATTGTCAGCGACACATTTTGTTCTAAAGCGCCAATGAAATGAAATTTGGATCAACCTTAAATCCGTGCCCTACTTGATCCTTACTGTCTCCTTGTAATAATTTTTTGAATTCCTTTTATCTAATTCATTCCTTTTATTATTATTATTAGCGATAAAATGTAAGAAGAGACGTTCTTTGGCTTGATTTTAGTCCGACAAAAGAAAATAATATGAGTCTCAGAATTCGCATATGAAAGATGGAGAAAGCAAAGACAAAAATACAAACGTAAGAACGGACGTTATAATTCCGCATTCCACGGAATAGCTTGTTTAGTGTCTTGGCTTCACTTGTAAGGACACGAAATAGTAGGCAGACATGTACACATGCGACGTTCGAATAAATAATCCGTATGTGCAGGAATCACAACATCGCACACAATATGTTTACGTCCACCGTATATACATTTATTTAGCTACGTGTGTTATTTTTTTTTATTATTATTATTCAAATCCGAAACGACCGCCTAAGCCATAAGATGGATGGAAATATCATGTCATGTGTCCTAAAGCAAGAACCCATTTATTAAAAATTCCATTTTTGCATACATGTGCGTGTTTATTTAAGCATCTTATTTTTGTCTTCGTCCAAAGCTTCAATTTTATTTTTATTCTTTGGGAGTTTGCATGCAGATGGGATTGGTATGTTACCACTAATATCTATCAAACTTTGCAAGGTTTTCAAGGCCATCATGTTGGCCTTTGGCCAGAAACAAAAACACTTTAGAAAAGCAAGTTGCTAATATATATACTAATAATAATAATAATAATTAACAGCATTATTCCTTTTGTTGACAAGAAATAGGAAAAAGAAAACGGCATTTAGTGACTAATTCCTGAGCTGCTTAATAGGCTAACTTAGCTGCCGCCTTAGTGAAACAGCTTTAGTTTTGCTTCTAACGTAATCCTTTCCTCCAACTGATCCCATGACGATATGCGAACAAATTTTATGGCAGTAAATAAAATTGGTTAATCGTTAGTAGATACTGTTATAGAAATAAAACATCACATAAATAAAGTAACGATAAACAATCAAACCACTGATTAGGATAAGCGTTCATCATCATCAAGAAAACGATAGTGACGAGCATTATATGTTCGAGTTGTTGGTCATCTTTGTCTAAATGAGAATGGCTTGTAATGACACTAATTGAGGCAGGTTTTATATTACTACGATCCTTTTTGTTTGAATTTAATTAGTGATAAATCTTGGCTTATCCGTTAGCCCTATGGAGATTACATACAAAGATAAGGAATTAAACCAGCACATATATTATATTTGGAACTGTTAACTAATGTATCTCGTTCATCTTATGACTCTTTTTCCTCATGAAGAACCGAAAGAGATACAAAGCTTATGGGCCCTTAAAATATTTTTTTCGGTTGGGTTTTATTGCTTCTATTCGGCAGGTATTTGATGGAATAATCTTGCAAGCCCAAACTGAAGCCCAACAACGCTTATTGGTCGACTGTGATTTCATGACCAAGACGATAAATGTATAGTCCAATGTAACTCTCAGATTTTAGGTTCCCTTTGGCTCCCTCCGTCCCTAAAGTAGACGCATAAATTCTTTTTTTTTTTTTTTTTTTCTGGGACTTTCTCATTTATATTATGCTTCCTTATACGAATCAGTTGAACGATGAAATTCCCCTATTTTTTCTTTTTTTCGGAGGAGATGAAATTCCCCTATCAATCTCTTCTATAAATAGACTTCCTTTTTTTGGATTTACCTGTCATGCAACTGCTATCACGCTTTCTGTTCTCTTCTTGACGACACACATACACACACACACACACTTAATACTCCTATCCTATTATATCTTCAACGGACTGAGTGCATGGGAAATTCTTTTGATTAGAGTATTTCTTTGATTCCACATTTACATTTCTGAGTTCTTTCTTGTCGGATATATGAATAAAAGTGGAACATTTTTTTTTTACGTAAATTATGTAACGTTGGATCCGTAAGATATGGTATATGATTGAATCAAACAAGGGGGCTGCTTTAAGAGCAATTTGCTGATCCACGAGGAAATCCAAGGTAATATTTTCCATTCCCAGGTTTCTCCGTTCAAGAAATATCGAGTTTTGTCTCATTTCTGCTTTCGAATCTTCAAAAAGATTGAAACTTGATGAGCTCACGGAACTTTCGTACCTCATTTCGATCATCAAAAATCACGTAAAATTAAGACTGTGAAGCCCAATTTTTTTTTTTCAGGTCAATAAATGTCGATCTCAAATACAGATTTGGATCCTGCTTTTCAAGGGGCGGGCCAGAAATCGTACATCCACTTCTTCACCCTAATAATCAAATTCTCTTGCCATTTTATTTCGAAACAATCATCGATGAATTCTCTTCACATTCGTTATTTGCAGCGGCACCATGATTTGGAGGATCGAAAATTTTAAGCCCGTCCTCGTCCAAGAATCTTCCCACGGAAAGTTCTTCACCGGAGATTCGTACGTAATTCTAAAGGTGATAAAAATTCTTCCTTTCCACGTTTCGTTACACTCACTCCCCTTAATAATATTATTATTATGTGTAATAAAAATATATATATATATATATATTTTTCAGACAACTGCGCTAAAGAGCGGCGCCTTACGACACGACATCCACTACTGGCTCGGCAAAGATACCAGCCAGGTGAGTCATCATCTAAATTTCTAATCTTTTAATCTATTTTCTTTCCTTTTAAATTATTTATTTATTTTTTTTCTCAAGGACGAAGCCGGTGCAGCGGCGATTAAGACGGTGGAACTCGACGCGGCCCTCGGCGGCCGCGCGGTTCAGTACCGGGAAACGCAAGGCCACGAGACGGAGAAGTTCCTGTCTTATTTCCGACCGTGCATAATACCCCAAAAAGGCGGCGTCGCCTCGGGATTTAATCACGTGGAGGCCGAAGAACACAAGACTCGATTGTACATGTGCAGAGGAAAGCACGTCGTTCACGTGAAGGAGGCAATGTTCTTTCTATAATAAATAGCCTTCGAGTTCTTGTTTAAAAGTTTTGTGATGACAGATTATTGATCACGTAATTCAATTACCTTCTTTTTTTTTTTTTTTCAGGTGCCCTTCGCTCGATCGTCGCTGAATCACGAGGACGTGTTCATCGTCGACACGGAGACGAAGATTTTTCAGTTCAACGGCTCCAATTCTTCGGTGCAAGAGAGGGGCAAAGCCTTGGAGGTTGTTCAGTACATTAAAGATTCTTACCATGACGGCAAGTGCGACATAGCAATCGTCGGTAAGTGAATTTGACTCTTCTGTGCTCGTTTTGTGTTCCATTCATTAGGTGTTGACGCTGTGTTCAGTTATTTAATCATGAGACGAATGGACACGTGCCAACATTTGATGGATAGAACACGTGATGAGGAACGCCAAACTTTTTGAACCTCACGGATCCGCACGGATCTTCCGCTCTGATACCATTTAGAATTTTCGGTCATCGGGGCCCGCGCACATGTGCCGCACTGATACCATTTGATGAGACTCCTTTCTAAAACAAATTGTTGGTAGGAGTAGTGACTCATCAAGTTTATATACGGATCAATTTTTTGCGTCGTAATAAATGTGGGACATTTGACCCTCACATGTGATATTCTTCACAATGAGAAACAAAATGGGCACAAATGATCTCATACCAAGTTAATTATGAATGTATTTTTTGCAGAAGACGGTAGGTTAATGGCCGATGCTGAGGCGGGGGAGTTTTGGGCTCTGTTCGGTGGTTTCGCTCCTCTTCCGAAGAAAACGAGCGGTAACGAACCCGAGAGCAACGGCCTCGCTCCGTCGAAACTTCTCTGGTACTTCGAGATTTTTTTATTCTTTTTTTGCACATGAATTTATTCGGGTTTCTTTTCATGAATATACGATAAGAAATCGTATATTATGTTAAGCGTCGACAAGGGAGAGACAGAGCCCATTGAGGCCGAGCCCATGACAAGGGAATTGCTGGAGACGAACAAATGCTACATTCTCGATTGCGGGTCGGAACTCTTTGTCTGGATGGGAAAGAATACGAACGTCGAGGAAAGAAAAAAGGCGGTATCCGTCGTAGATGTAAGCTCGTTGTTCGAGTTCTTTTTTTTTTCTTCGTTTTCTTCTCGGGATCGCGTGATAATAATCGCTAGGGTTTTTGTTTATTCAGGATTTGCTGAATAGCTCCGATAGGCCTAAAGCTCGCGTGGTTCGCGTGATCGAGGGGTTCGAGACCGTAGAATTTCGTTCGAAATTCGATTCTTGGCCACAAACGAATCACGCGGCTTCGTCCGAGGACGGTAAAGGGAAAGTTGCGGGTTAGTAATAAACTTATCTTACGTAAATTCTTTGCGGGTTCTAGTGAAGTTTCTTATTACCGTTCGTTTTCTTTCCAGCCCTACTGAAGAAGCAAGGATTCAACGTCAAGGGACTCGTAAAAGACGAACCCCCCGAAGAAGAGCCTCAGCTTTACATCGACACCGCGGGTGATTTGCAGGTAAACTAAAATGTGCACACCTCTTCTGCCTAGTATGCAAGAAAATCTGGTGAATGATCACTCAACCTGAAAGATTAAGCGCAGTGTATCAGATTTTAAATTTATATATTTTATTTCCAACACCTGGGTTTGTTTGCTTTTACGAAACGGCCCCAGGTGTGGCGCGTGAACGGCGGAGACAAAATTCTCCTTCCGACGCCCGACCAGTCGAAGTTTTACGGCGGAGACTGCTACATCTTTCAGTACTCTTATCCCGAGCAAGAAGGGGAAGAGTACCTCATAAGCACGTGGCTCGGGAAGCAAAGCACCGAGGTTTTTTACCCAAAATTTTTATCTCCATTTTTTTCCTCAGACAAGTATGTTTATGACACAGAAAAATGTTCAACCACGTTATGTAATATTCATCAGGAAGATAGAGCATCGGCAACTACGCAGGCTACGAAGATGGTCGAGGCCCTCAAGTTTGTGCCCACACAGGCACAGCATCTACTCATTCCTCAGACTTCTTTTTCATGCCTACTTGAAAATAAACAGGGTTCAATAGCCCAAGTGTTTCCTCTGATAACATAGAAACATCCAAAAGGAAAATAATTTAGACCCCCTTTTTCATGCTACTTCAACTATTTAATCGCTCACTTTTTTTTTTCCGGTTAATCGTTTTCAGGCTCGATTTCACGAGGGAAACGAGCCGCTCCTGTTCTTCGCGATCCTCCAGAGCTTCATCGTCTTCAAGGGCGGTCTCAGCGAGGGATACAAGAGCCACGTAGCCAAGAACGAGCTCACCGACGACACTTACACGGAAGACGGGCTCGCATTGTTTCGGGTTCAGGGAAGCGGGCCCGAGAATATGCAGGCTATTCAAGTCGACCCGGTGGGGCAAAGCCCATTTTCTTCCCCGATAAATGTTTATTCATCAACTTTTGCAATTTATCTTGTTCTTCAAATGATTCATCAGGTGGCATCATCTCTGAACTCTGCTTACTGCTACATACTCCACAACGGACCCACCATCTTCACGTGGCTCGGGAGCCTCACGACGAACGAGGACCACGAGCTCGTCGAGAGGCAGCTCGACGTCATAAAGGTAATCAAATTTTGTCTTGTGCTTTTCATCAAACACCTTACGCGCATTGATCTGCGCTCTCCTTCATGCTTTGCAGCCGAACACGCAGTGCAGGGTTCAGAAAGAAGGCGTGGAGTACGAGGAGTTTTGGGATTTGCTGGGGGGGAAATTAGAGTACCGCAGCGAGAAAATCGCGAGGGAAGTAGAAGGAGAAGCTCGCCTCTTCTCGTGTTTTTTGACCGAAGGAGACGTTGCGGCGGTGAAGGAGATCTACAATTTCAACCAAGACGATTTGATGACGGAGGACGTTTTCGTCCTCGATTGCCGATCGGATGTGTACGTTTGGGTCGGGCAGCAAGTTGAATCTGCTCGTAAGAACAACGCTTTAGCTTTAGGAGAGGTAAATATGCGGTTTCTTTATTGCTTTATTACCGGTCGATTAACAGCTTAAGACGATTGAGTTTATCCTTAAAATCAGAAATATCTCGAGCTCGATGATCATTTGGAGAAGAAACTATCGCCGCGAGCGCCGTTATACGTCGTTAAAGGAGGTAGCGAGCCGGCGTTTTTCACCCGTTTCTTCGTCTCTTGGGACTCGAGAAAATCAACCGTGAGTTCACTTCGCGAACACATTCCTTCCTTCCACTGAATCTTAGGATCTTGTGAGAAAAGTTGGAAACTTTCTGTTGTAATTTACAGATGCAAGGAAGCTCCTTCCAGAAGAAGCTCGCGATCCTGAAAAACGGAGGCGCTCCGGTGTCGGACGTAAATCACGCACGCTTCTTCTTCTATTTTAAATATTTTTTTTACTGCGATTAATTTGAATTCACGACAGAAGCATAGGAGGAGAATCCCTATATTCGGTGGGAGATCCTCAGCGCCGGAAAAATCACAGCGGTCACGAAGCGTCTCCGCCTTCAGCAACGCGGAGCGCGCCCGCGTGAGGGGCAAATCGCCGGCGTTCAACGCCTTGGCCTCGAAATTCGAAAACCACAACGCGAGGAACCTATCGACGCCGCCACCGAACGTCAGCAAGCTCTATCCGCGATCGGGCTCTTCGGATTCAGCTTGCCAACGAGCATCGGCCATAGCTTCACTGAGCTCCACCTTCGAAAGCTCGGGGACACGAGAATTTTTTATCCCACGTTCTCTTAAAGGTACTGTTTTTATGCTAAAACCCATTTTCATCTTCAATGTTTATCGTATCAATCAATATATTTTTGGATATTTTAGTTAAACCAATTTAGTTTTTTAAGTTTGTAAAATGAATCAATTTGGTCCCAATTTAACGTAAATCGTCAATTTCAACAGAAAATCAACATGCGGCATCATCACAGCGTACCACGTGTCTCACAATTTATGTTTTCCAGTCTAAATTGACGATTTCTGTCATTAAATTGGTTCATTTTCGAAATATAGGGACTAAATTGATCCAATTGAAATATCGAGACTAAATTAATTCATAAGTCAAACATTAAGGATAAAAAATGGGTGTTATTCGTTTTTATTCATTTAATTTTTTTTGTGAGAAACATATGCAAGGGGCATTTTGGTAAATTCATGATTATTTGGGTTGAATAAAATAAAAGGCCCTGATGTGCCCAAGCCAAGGTCTCCTATCTCGAGACAAGAGTCGATGCCTGAAACCATACAAGAAGACGTGAAAGAAGAAGAACCCGAAGACGATGAGGGGCTGCCGATACATCCGTACGAGCGCCTCACGACGACGTCGTGCGATCCCGTTGAGGGCATCGATTTGACGAAGCGTGAGGTGAGTATACGAAACTGAAAAAGACGATGACGTGGCTCATTTTCTCGATGATTTGTGGCTGAGGATTTGTTATTGCAGGCTTATTTATCGTCGGAGGGGTTTAAGGAGAAGTTTGATATGAATAAGGGCGCCTTCAACAAGCTGCCCAAATGGAAGCAGAACAAGCTTAAGATGTCGCTGCAGCTCTTCTGAGTGATGAAGACGATTGATTGCATTCACCGATGCCTAAAATTGGTTGCTTTATTGCTTGATTTCATTTTTTTTTTATATATTTTAAATAATGGGAATTGTGAGAATTGGAAGAAAATTGTAAGACATGGAATGGCGAATGGGGTCGTTCTCGTTGCTAGAAATATTAGTTTAATTTATTTCTAACAAATCTATAATCTTTTATTAATTGTGCTATAAAAACTGTCAATGATGTATTCAATAACCAATTAATTTTTTTTTATAATTAATAATTTATTAAAAATATGAAAAAATTTCAGTAATAAATCTAAATATAAAATAATATATAAATGCATAAATGTATGAGCTGGAAAACTAGTATAATATACGGATTAGAGATTTTAGCATTTGACAAGCCAATTGAGGGTTTTTTTGGAATTTCAACAGAGATCGTATCTGGAATTTCTGAAGATAACTAGGCATCTCTTTTCAGATCAGAAAAATATTATTGGGCCTTCGTAGGCTTTGATAAAAATGGGCCCATGGGCCTCAATATGATTGTGTTTTTCTTTTTTATCAATAATATGATTGTGTTTTATTATAGCATAAAGTACTGTAATTATAATTTGTTAAATAATTAAAAAAGATGAATTTAAAAGCGCTGGAAAATTGACTTCTAATGGAAAACCGTAACGGCACCGGCTTTATCCCGATTCCCGAAGCGATAGAACCGAAATTAATAAATAAAAAGCTGTAATAAATAAATATAATGAATAGAAATAGTAAATGCTCTTTTTCCTTAATTTTCCTTCCGTTACGAAATTGGTAAGAGTAATTGAGAAGTGAGCTTTACAGTGGAGCTGCTTGATAAATAGTGCCACCGCACCTACACTACACACAAGAAGACATTTGGTGCTGTTTTGCTTCAACTTTTCTCTGATTCGGAGCACAGAAGGCGATTGCCGACGTCGGTGTATGGCATCGATATCGTCACAGGGGATGGAAAACGAGAAGCCTTCGTGGGAGATTTGCAAGGGAGTTAACGGTCTAGAGAAGGTCGTTCTTCGCGACGTTCGTGGCAGCTCAGCTGAGGTATTTCTGATTGGCTAATGAATTGATTAGTTGGATGTGTACTTAGTTATCTGATTTTGTATTTATCTGTGTTGGGCGACTGTAATGGGTTTTGTTTCGAAAGAATTGATCTGGAAATTGTGCTGGTTGTATCTGGTGTTGCAAGTCAACTCCAACGAGGATGAATTTTTGTTTGGTTGATTGTATACTACGCTTCACTGATTGTTCGATGATGGGCTGAAATTCTCTTTCACGTGTTGTTTATGGATTCTAACGTGTTTTTTTGGAGTTCTTTTTTTGTTTGTTTTGGGAAGCTTATGGGTTTTTTGATGTTCTTAATTTTTTCTTTTTTTTTTCTCTAAATTTCATTTGAGTAGGTACGTTAGTAGATGTTGTGATAAAGACAGTTTTTGAATGTTCAATTCCTCGTATTTGGTTTAACAATTTATTCTCTTTTAACTGACTTAAACTCTATGGAATATGTAGTCTACGTGTAATGAACAAGTAAGACAATTGTAAGGTTAATCCTTAGCCTATTAAATTCGGATGCTAGTCGTAGTAATTTTTTTGGGTTGTGAAATCTTTCGGTTGATTTTTCAACTAGGTGATTTTTTAGTATAAATATTTGTGATTTCTACTATGAAATTATAGTCCAGATCAATGGTGCTCTTCAATTATTTGCTTTTCATATCGTCACCATACAGATGTTTTGTGATTTTAATCTTGTATTTAGATTTATCTCTACGGCGCTCATGTAACATCATGGAAGAATGAGCATGGGGAGGAATTGCTTTTTGTCAGTAGTAAGGTAATTGTCGACTTGTGGATGCTTTTTCCCTTTTGTACGAGGTTGGACTTTGCCAGTGTAAAGCAGTGAGAGTTTGATAATTGCTGAATATCTTATTTACACTTAGTGGGAAAAGGTTCTGGTCCTTTTAACTCACAATGGATCAACCTTATTTCTTTGAAACTCGTCTAGATTTTGGCTAGTATTTCCTCTTACTCTGGCATGGAAACAGTTTTTCGGGGATAAAAGAACTTTGTGGGGTTATCTTGTTGTGTATTCAAGCCACACATGATAGATTCTCTACCTCTTGTGTTTTGGATTTTTCACTTATAGTGTGTGCTTTTGTTTGGTACCGTTATCCTTTTTTACCCACAAAATTTCATTTTGTCAACATTTCTTATTCTCTTCAGGCCATCTTCAAACCACCAAAGCCAATTCGCGGAGGTATTCCTATTTGCTTTCCCCAGGTACGTATATCATGTCAACATTGCTGCATCTATTTTTTCACGTTCTTGTAAAATTAGAGCCTGATCAAAGCTCGTCTTTATGTTTTTTCAGTTTTCAAACCTTGGACCTCTCGAGGCTCATGGATTTGCAAGGAACAGGTTGTGGATCATTGACCCTTCACGGCCACCGTTTCCCACCAATTCATCCAATAAGACGTTTGTAGACTTGCTGCTGAAGCCCAGTGAAGAGGACATGAAAGTATGGCCTCATAGGTAGGTTTTATGCTCTGTGGTATTCTTATACTTTCAACCCCGAATGCTCATTTTTGGAATCTTTGTGAAGCTTTGAGTTCCGCTTACGCGTAACTCTGGGGCCCGCTGGAGACCTCATGTTGACTTCTCGTATCAGAAATACCAACAACGATGGAAAGCCTTTTAGCTTCACATTTGCTTATCACACCTATTTCTCCGTTTCTGATATCAGGTACGTTTTCTTGAAATACTACCAAGGCAATTAAATCTTCCTGTTTTCCATTCAAAATCTCCCTACGTTTGGTGATATCATGCAATTCTTTTTCAGCGAGGTGCGTGTTGAAGGATTGGAGACACTAGATTATCTCGATAATCAGCAGAACAGGCAACGGTTTACTAAGCAAGGCGATGCCATCACATTCGAATCAGAAGTATAAGCCCATTAATTACCATATACATCTCTCACTTAAAGAACATGTGCTTGGGGTAATACAATACTCTTACGTTGTGGCTTAATTAGGTGGATAAAGTATATCTCAGCACGCCCACTAAAATCGCAATTCTTGACCATGAAAAGAAGCGAACAATTTGTCCTTCGCAAAGATGGTCTCCCCGATGCTGGTAGGTTTTAGAAGCTCTTCAACACTTTTTATATTCCGGTGATCATTTTTCTGCCATTTATTTATTTCGTATATGCATGTAACAGTTGTGTGGAATCCATGGGATAAAAAAGCAAAGGCAATGACTGATTTTGGAGACGATGAGTATAAGCATATGCTGTGCGTTGAAGCAGCTGCAGTGGAAAAGCCCATCACATTGAAGCCCGGAGAAGAATGGAGAGGAAGGCAAGAGCTCTGTGCTGTGCCTTCGAGTTACTGCAGCGGGCAACTCGATCCTCGAAGAGTACTTCAGGGCAGCTGATGATATATGCTTAACTCTACCGTGTATAGGTGCGTGTATTCATTCGATTATTACGTTTAAAACGCAGTATATTCGATCATCATACATCTTTTTCTGTTCTTGTGTTTAATTCTTTTTGAAGGCATATGGCGTGGTGAAACCTCTCCCTGTTCAAGACCTCTTTTATCGTCTTGTCCTCTCCTCTCCTCTATATCATGCAGCAGCAGCAGCAGCAATTGGTTCGTTTTAATTATTGCATACCTATATAATATGTAAGATGGTGATAATGGTTCTTTTGTTAAATATCTGTGGTGAATTGAATATTAATTACTTGCATATATCCATGATGGTGATGGAGGATCTCAGTGTCTAACACCCTCTCTCCTCTTCAGAATATGTATTTGTTGATATTTGCAATTACAATACCTCGAGATACAAAAATAAAGATGGAACTTTTGACAATATTAGAAAAAATTTGTGAACAATCATCAATTGCTGTGGTAAGAACTCATTAGGTTCCATCTGATCCTAAATCTTGAAGCAACTAGTGGGGCTGTGTATTTTCTTGACTAACATTGCCACTCGAACCGCTTATAACTGCCTCTTCCCCTTCGTCTTTGTGTCTATATGATATTTTTCGTGTATTCGAGTAGTGACGGGGACCGAGGGTGAGTTCAACTTCAAGATTATTACACTCCCCATCAATCTTTCTCCGGTTGTCTGCAGTTCTCCCGTCATCTTCGGGTAGGTCAAAATTGATTGGAATTGTTCTTGAACTGTTCATCGATTCTCTTGGATCGTTGTCTCTTAATACACTCGAAACCTCGGTGTTATGTTTCATTTCGTTTCGAATAAATGGGTTCTCGGGTTCTTTCATCATATCCTTTTGAAGATTGTATAACATGTGCAGCTCCTGAACCTAATTTTACTCCTTTAGCAACTATACATATCCGTAAAAAAAAAAAAAAGAAGAGAAGCATAATTATGTATGTATACCTGTTGTCTGAATAATTCTTCATGCGTCAGAATTGTTTTCTTGATGGATTCGAAGTCTTGGGATGTTGTGAGGCTTCGATCCATTGAAGAGCATTCAACCTTTTTGCAGCAGATCAATGAATGACAGTAACTAAATAACAAATATATTCCCTTATGCTTGATTATCTGATGAGATTAATTAAATAGATTTCATCTGGTAAGAGAAGAGATCCGTTTTTCCAGAAACATTGTGTGAAGTAACATGCTACTATTTACCTGAAATCCAATGTTGTATTTGTCTATGATTCTCACTCATTGAATATTCTTAAATACACAGTCTTCAGATGTCACATGAACAATGGCAATAAGCTTATTAATATATTCACAAAGCCAAAAACCCTTTAACCAGCAGATAAGTATTGCACGCACTACCAATCGGCCAAATGGCAGAATATATGGAGATACAATAATGTTTTTTCTTGAAAACAACAAATGAATCTCTGTGATTGAGCTGTGACTAATATTTATATATACAATTTATAAATACATACGAACGTAAGTATAAACCGATGCCAGGCATAAAATACAAAAACCCCGTAATTTCTTTATTTTGTGGGAATAGAACAACAAATGGATCTGTTGTAGTAAACAATGTTTCGAGAGATTGAGATTGTGATTTCCTTTAAAACAAAGAGGGCGACAGGCTATGCTGTCTCTGAGCATGTGAACAAAAAAATAAGGCAATAACTGTTGATAATTCGATATTCATAATAATATTGCTTTCTCTTTAATATACTTTTTTTTCCCGCATTGTATTGCATGTAGGCGCGGTTTTTCGTTTTCTTACGATGATCGAACGAGAGGGTGCCCACATGATCAGAACTAAAATAATATTTAATGGTAGAATATATTAATCATTTTTAAACATGCAAAATGTAGGATCGTAACCTTCACGTGATTTTCTACAAGACTTCCGAGTTATTTTTTCGCATAAACCCTATAAGATATGTTGATAGATAATTGCATTGGTGCTAGTGATAAATTCGCATAAGATTGCATTACATCACAATCATCACATTACATGATATATTAGTTAATTCCTCGTCTCCCTTTAACCCAAGAAAATCTTTCTGAAACAATATTGACCGAATCATTCTAATATGATTAGAGATTTATTGAGATTTGAGATTGGGGATGTGATACTTTCCTTAAAGCTATCCAAAAATATCCCTCCTATAATTTTAAATAAATAACAAAGCCATATGGCATGCATATGAAATATTCGTGCGAAAAAAAATAGAGTACTAAAGTCCAAAAATCGATTTAAACAATGAATGTAGTTAATTGGCGTACTTAAATCGAAAAAAGAATAAAGAAAGCCTGCACACCTCTTACTTAAGAAGATATTTAGATGTATGCGTTATGACATATCATTGACTTTTGATCTTGATTCATACATTTAGATCTCGTGTAGATATATTACAATCTGACTATATATAATAACGAAAGAGATCATCCAACTGGGCCATTAACTATTTATTTATGAAATCATCAACACGGCCCCACCATCACGACGAAGAGCAACTCTTCATTGGAGCAGATAAAAATGAGTGATTTCATTTCTTTTTATTAGGTGGTTGTTTTATGGATATAGGGCACAGAAAAAGGTTGTCTCCCCTGTTGAGTGTAGTTGGACAAAATTTAACTATTTTTTCCTTTAGCCGTAAAAAAATGGAGTTATTACACCATGCCTGTGTTGTTTTCGACCCCATATAAATTCTCTGACTTTAAACCTCAACGTCTCAGCAAAAAGAAAAAAAAAAAAACTTGAACGACGAGAGCAGATCCACTTGCTTCTAATAAAGTTTTCCTGTAATCTATTCAACAGCAACACAAAACTGCTGCTTCAGTTGCGTCAAGTAATAATTTGATTTTTTGGGCCCCTAATTAGCATTTTGTATGCGCTGAATTTGATATAAAACGGCCCATATTGGTGGCCTAATCGAACTAAATGTTTCATTTCAATTGCGTTCCTTCTTGGAAGTGATGGGAGTTTTTAAATAAATATTCAAGACAATTTTTAATGTATTTATGAATATAGTAATTAACCGTATCAAAAGCGAATTTGATATCTTTTATATGTAGTCACTTCTAGCAATTACTGTCCCACTTGTTGCATGCATGCACTACGTCAACTGTAAATAAAAAGTCAAATTATTGCATTAAGAAGCCGTTACCAGGAAATGAACCATCAACCAATCGAAAGAAAATGACTTAGTTGGGCATCTGAATTTGAAGTATTGGCCGATAACGAAACCTTCTTTGTTGCAATAAATCAATGACAAGCCCTCCGGAAACATATTTGCCGAGGTCAACATTTGAAAGTCAATGAGATGTGAGGTTGACTTTCAAATCCATGATTTTTATAGTGATGATTAGTTAGTTATATTATCTTATTGTTTTTTTTCTTCTTCTACAGCTGGTGATTCAAATATAGTTGCTGTTTTTAATTGTTTGGTATACTAAAACATTAAACCGTTTCCCCGCGAAATCACCGGGATAAATCAAGTTGTGAGTTTATATATTTATTTTTATCAAATAATGTACTTATTACCCCATCTTCTAAGTCATATCAAGGCCAAATTATTAAATTATATCACTAATTATACCTGTTTTCGTTTTTGAGTCACTAAGTTTCATAATTGCAAGTTTATTTTATAAGTAACGTATCTGATTTCTTTTGGGTCACTTGTTAATTTTCCGGCCAAAATCGCCGGAAATATGACGTGACCGATGACATGTCAGCAGCCACATCATCGTCCGCGTCGGAGTTCCGGCGATTTTTGCCGGAAAATTCACAAGTGACTCAAAAGAAATTAGATACGTTACTTAGTGACCTATATTTACAATTATGAAACTTAGTGACCCAAAAAACACGAGATGTATAGTTACTGACCTAATTTAATAATTAGGCGTAATATCGAAGATATATTCCTACAATCAACTGCTTTCACAAATATAAAGGAAAAAAGCAGTCTTTAAAAAGAAAAGATAGGAGAAAACCCTCGAGAAAAGAAATAAAAATTTGTGGCTTATTTTACTTGTAAGAGTTCTATTGGAATCGAGCCACACAATAATTGTCCGCCCGCGTCGCGCGAGGGCATTTTTATTTTGCCAATGTTCATAGAGGGATACTGATATTTGTTTATATAGTATGAATTTAATGTATTTTTATTCCGGAAATTAAATTCTTGCAGGCGCAAAAACATGTACGTGTGGACTTTCAATGGTATAAAGAACATTACCGCGTCTGTTAATGGAGATTTGATGTTTTTATATATAAAAATACAAACACATGAAGAGTTGAGAACAAAACAGAAGAACCATTTGATTGAATAATGAATATTAGCTCACAAGCAAAAATTCAAATAAAATGTTGACCGTATTATTGTATTATATATCCATGTCGACATCATCAGATAGAAAGTATTTAAAATTTTCTTTTAGGGCTGTTAGATTTTTTCTTTTCTTCTTTTTTTTCTTTTCTAAAAAATGTGGTAGTCAATTGTTCGACCCTATATCACTTTGGTAGTCAAATGTGGTAAATAATTGCTAATTTGGTCCCTCAATTATAGGCCTATATCACTTTTAGTCCATCGAAAACACACCGAATCAATATAGGTCCCTCAATTTTTAGCCGTTAATAAAAATTTTAGTACCGTTAGTGGATTTAAATATTTAAAAAAAGGAAAATTGTTTAAATATTAAAAGAAAACTAAAAAACGAAATTAAAATTTTATAAAAATTAAAAATAAAATGAAAAATGAAATTAAAAGTATAAATATAATTAAAACCCAAAAATAAATTTTAAAAATTAAAAATATAATTAAAACAAAATAAAAAACTAATTAAAAAAATTAAGCTTCTCCCACGATCAATCTTCTCTCTCCAAAAAAAAATTCCCCAACAGCCAGCGAAGAGATCAAGAACACAATTTCGTCACTTTTACACTTCTCCAAATCCGCCGTCGTCACGGTCATTTCACGAACACCACTTCACAGGCTTCTATACCACGATTGACAATAATTGCTCTACTTTGTTGACCGCTTAACAGCGATGTCGGAAGAGGCGGAGGGGGAGCCGTTGATTTCTCTGCCCAAGAAAGGAAACATGGTCAGGAACACGTCCAAGAAAATAGTCGTTGATTGCCACACAGGAGAGGACAATTGAGAAATTTTTTGGAGAGAGGGGATTGATCGTGGAAGAAACTAATTTTTTAATTTGATTTTTTTAATTTAATTATATTTTTATTTTTAAAATTATAATTTCGTTTTTAGTAATATTTTAAATTTTTTAATTTTAATTTCATTTTAATTTTAATATTTAAGCAATTTTCTTCTTTTTTTAATATTTAAAGTCACTAATGGTGAATTCCGTTAGTTTTGACGGTCAACTCCGTAAAAGTTGACGGAAATGACTAAAATTGATTAACGCATAAAAACTGGGGAACCTATATTGATGAGGTGTGTTTTTGAGGAACTAAAAGTGATATAAGCCTATAATTGAGGAAAATTAGCAATTATCCCTAATTTATTACAACAAGCTCATAATATTATAGAATAAATTTATAAAATATGAAAAATAATTAATTATTACCATTCGCAACGGTCCAAATAATTTATGTAATTTAGGTGGTAAATTCTTGACCAGTCTTGTCCGGTAGGCGTTTAGCACGTTTTCTCTTTCCATATAAACTCCACATTTTCTTCCTTTTTTCCCACAAATCCCAATAATTAGAGTTCTCTCCACATTCACCTACTGAAAAATATTCTGCAATTTGCACAGCTAATAATTTCAATTCCGCGTTTAATTTCGACAGTTGATTTGAAAAAACCAGTCGAAAAACCCATTTCAGAAACTCATGGAACCCACCTCAGAGAGGCTGTCACCTTTCGATTTCATGGCGGCGATCTTGAAGACCGCGAATCCGGACGCCACCAACGCCTCGTCGGAATCCGCCGCGTTTCGCCAGCCGGCGCTGGTGGCGATGCTTTCGGAGAACAAAGACCTCGCAATGGCGATCGCCACCGCCCTGGCCGTGCTCGCCGGGTACGCGATCCTTCAGCTGTGGAGGCGAGCCACCGCTCCGGCGAGCACGAAGAGGGCGGAGCCGTTGATGGTTTCGGTTCCGAAGACGGTGCCGTCGGAGCCCGAGGAGGTCGATGATGGGACCAAGAAAGTTACCCTCTTTTATGGGACTCAGACAGGAACAGCTGAGGGCTTTGCTAAGGTATTAATTAATTGATAAATTTCTTCCTTTTTTTTCCTGTTGAGTTGTAATTGAGAAGGAATGAGTAAGAAAAGAGACAAAAAGAATGACTTTGGAAACTTTAAAATGTCAAGAATACCCTTGGTTGTTCGTAGGGTGACAACTGAAGGCCATGAGTTTTTCAGGGTTAATTTCGTAATTGTGAATATTTCTTGAAAGCGAAGAGTATTTGTTCGATATTTGTAGTCACGAAGTTTTCTTGGTGAATAGGCACTAGCAGATGAAGCTAAAGCAAGATATCAGCAGGCCAAGTTCAAAGTAATCGACTTGGTAAGTTAATCAAAATTTAAATCGTTAAGACATATTTAAAGGTGATCTTAAATCAATATATCTTAGTGTAACTAATCCTTTTCATTACACAGGATGATTATGCCGCCGAAGACGAAGAGTACGAAGAGAAACTGAAGACGGAGAACATAGCTTTCTTCTTTCTTGCTACGTAGGTTCATTAAATTTTACTATCTTAGCGCCTAACTGTCACCTTACTAAAATGGCGGCTTATTCATTTATTAATTTGTATATTTATTGAGTTAGTTGAGAAATGCTTGGTTGCAGATACGGAGATGGTGAGCCCACCGACAATGCTGCAAGATTCTACAAGTGGTTAACTGAGGTAATTAATAATATTACCCCTTTTTTTTAAAAAATAATTTCCCTCAATTCTTGGATTTATATTCCTGCTATTTTTTTTTTGGTGCAGGGAAAAGAAAGAGGCGTATGGCTGAAGAATCTCCAGTACGGCATCTTCGGTCTCGGAAACAAACAATACGAACACTTCAACAAGGTTTCTTACATAAATAAAAATTCAATCTTTATTACCTCATGAAATAACCACTTTTTGGTATCTTATTTTTCTGGTCGTTATTATCACCTCTCAACAGATTGCAAAAGTAGCCGATGACATTTTCACCGAGCAAGGTGGTCAACGGCTTGTTCCCGTGGGTCTCGGGGACGATGATCAGTGCATCGAGGATGATTTCACCGCATGGTAAATAACGATCGTCATTTATTATTTGTCAAACTATTTAATAAATTATCCCCTTAAACGTAAAAATCTCATCTTTATTATTGCTGATTAATTCAGGCGCGAATTAGTGTGGCCCGAGTTAGATAGATTGCTCGGTGACGAAGATGCCACAGCTGCAACCACTCCTTACACCGCTGCAGTGTTAGAATATCACGTTGAACTCCATGACCCGAAAGATGCTTCAATCTTGGACAAAACAGTAACCAATGGCCACGGTAATAACAACAGCAACGATAGTGTTTATGATTCTCAGCATCCCTGTAGAGTAAACGTGGCTGTGAAGAGGGAGCTTCACACGCCCGAATCTGACCGTTCTTGCACTCACCTGGAGTTCGACATCTCTGGCACGGGACTTACGTGGGTTTTTTTTTTTCTTTCGTTTGCTGTAAGAAAATTAGGGCCAAGATTCGAACGAATGCTGATTTTTTTGTCTGTTTCATTAGGTATGAAACCGGTGACCATGTTGGTGTTTACTGTGAGAATTCGATCGAAGTTGTGGAGGAAGCTGAGAGGTTATTAGATGTGAAACCCGAAACGTATTTCTCCCTTCACACCGGTGAAGAAAACAGCAGCTCCTTGCCGCCTCCTTTTCCTCCTTGCACTTTGAGGGCTGCTCTAACTCGATATGCAGATCTTTTGAATGCTCCCAAGAAGGTATTGTTTAGGGCTTAAACATGATTAAATTCATTAATTTTTTTTTTAAATCAGAAAAAATTTGATAACTTTTTTGTTTAAATATTTTCAGTCTGCTTTAGTTGCACTAGCTGCCTATGCTTCTGATGCCAACGAGGCTGAGAGGCTCAAGCACCTCGCTTCTCCTGCTGGAAAGGTATTTCATGATCTTCGAATTGTGTGTTTACTCTAAAAAAATTGTCTTTTTTTTTTTTAAATGTATATCTGATTATTAATATATGTATGTATGTAAAAAATAGGAGGAATATGCACAGTATTATAGTATGTATGTATGTAAAAAAATAGGAGGAATATGCACAGTATATAGTTGCAAGCCAGAGAAGCCTACTCGAAGTCATGGCTGATTTTCCATCAGCAAAGCCTACACTCGGCGTTTTCTTTGCTGCCATTGCTCCTCGTTTGCAGCCGAGATTTTATTCGATTTCTTCATCACCCGCGTCAGTATTTTGAAATTTCTTATTCGATTTTTTGTGATAGAGATTTCAAATAATATAAATAAACTAATCCACCGATCATCTGTAATTTGATATTTTTCACAGGATGTCACCATCAAGAATCCACGTCACGTGTGCCCTAGTTTACGAGAAAACACCCACGGGAAGAATCCACGAGGGCGTATGCTCAACATGGATTAAGGTAATATAATCATTGATTTCATGTTTTGGGCTTCTTAAATCTTTGAAATTTAGTAATATATAGAGTGATTTCTTGATAAATTGATTAACACATTCGTATGCAGAATGCTGTGCCTATGGAGGAAAGCTCCGATTGCAGCTACGCACCGATCTTCGTTAGGACATCGAACTTTCGACTCCCTAACGATCCTAAATTACCGGTAATAATGGTGGGGCCCGGTACGGGCTTGGCTCCATTCAGGGGTTTTCTTCAAGAAAGATTGGCCTTGAAGGAATCCGGAGCTGAACTTGGGCCCGCTGTGTTATTCTTCGGATGCAGAAACCATACCATGGTTAGTTAGTTAACCACATATTACTGAATCTTTTCATCATTTTTCGCCCCATAATTTTCGAATATTAACCCGAATTTTTTATATTTTTTTTGCAGGATTTCATCTATGAAGATGAGTTGAATAGCTACGTGAAATCCGGGGCGATCTCGGAGCTCGTTCTTGCGTTCTCGCGGGAAGGGGAAACGAAGGAATACGTGCAGCACAAGATGGCTCAGAAGGTATGAATAATTGAGTAATTGTAATGATTTAAATAATCTGTGTGTTCTTTTAACTTTCTATATTAGAATCTTATTTTTTTGCTGATGATGTTATATAAATAGGCTGCTGAAATATGGAGCATGATATGTGAGGGTGGGTATGTCTACGTGTGTGGTGATGCCAAAGGAATGGCGCGTGACGTGCAACGAACCCTACACACAATCGTACAAGAACAGGTTAGTTAATTCAGTTGAAAATTGAAATTACAAATTTTTTTGTTCCTTTTTCATAGATAGAAAGAAATTAAACTTAGGGATATGATAATTATGCATTGTATTACAGGGATCTCTGGACAGTTCTAAAACAGAGAGTTTTGTGAAGAATCTGCAAATGAATGGAAGGTATCTTCGTGATGTCTGGTGATTTATGGCAAGGAAAGAAATATAAATAGAAATTTGGAACGAACCGTGAGAAGCCCAGAAGTTTCATAATTCATTATTCCGTATGTAATTTATTATTTACTTCTTTTTGGTAATAAAATAAATTTTGTATGATAGAATGACGAAGTCATTGAGTTGAGTGCCGATTATAATTTAAGTTAACGACGTTGTTGTCGCTGTCATTACCCGACCACATCGGAGTCAAAGTAGCGATCCCATCGCCTAATGCAACGCGATCGTAGTCTTTGTTTGTAGTTTAGTTCCATGCAAATTTACAACTTACAAGACCATTAATTTATTTTTAATTTATTTAATTTACTTTTTCCACAACGTTACCATGAAAGAAGTTCTTGGCACGATCAATTCGTCCCTTTTAATTCACGCATTATTTTCACAATCCCAAGGATGTAAGTACAAACTAAGCTACTAGTGTAATGTAATGCGTACGCACCTACTAACATGACCACATAAATAAATGTAATTAAATGGGAGCATTATATAAGAGGACGTTATTAGCATAAAACTTTTTCTAGTCTATGGTGAAAGAAAGTGACCATTCTTTTGCAGTCACAAGCAAACATCCCATATGTACATTATTTCTATAGTACCTATATCAAACGAACCCCGGGAGTTGCATCATATATAATTTCTTTGCTATATATAATTTGAGTTTATTAAATACAAAATATGTATCTCTCTCTAGTTCTTTGACACATTGAAAACAAGACTGCAACTATATGTCGGGGCCAAGTTGACAGTTGTTAGGGAACTTAATTAGATTATACATACCAAGAAACTGAACTGTCACGGCCAATTAATTTAATTTGATAGCATTGAAGTTGTATAAATATTTGCATCTCAATTCTTGAGTTTAGAACTGTTTCGGACACGATGTCTTAACTTAACCATGACCTGACAATACATGTTTTTTGCTAATTAATTTCCTCTATAAATTCAAACACACACTCACTAACTTTCACACACAAACACACACACACACACAGTCATCGTTTCTTCTTTCTCCAACAAACCCTTGATTTTTCATTGATTTGCCAGTGAAAAATGAATAAATTTGATATACTAATGCAAGAATCACAGCTAAAGAGAAGGTGGGTGGCGCAAGATAACAACAGCATGCCACTCTTTGCCCTAGATGAGAAAACCCTAAACCATTCACTCTCTGCAGCTTCTTCTTCATCACAACAATTCCACTACAAGAAATCACCGTTGGCCTCAAACAACGGAGCCCTAAATCCCACGTTTTCCTCTGCCTTCGAAGACAACCTAGTATCTTCGGTGATTCCTCCGGTGACTGTGGTTCTCGAGGGCCGATCGATATGCCAAAGAATTAGCCTTCACGAGCACGAAAGTTACCACAGCTTGGCCAAGGCTTTGAGGAATATGTTTGTGGATGCCGATGATGATTGTGGTGGTAATAATAGTGATGTTATTGATCTTTCAAATGCTGTTCCAGGGCATATAATTGCCTATGAAGACATGGAGAATGATCTTCTTTTGGCTGGTGATCTTAAATGGAAGTAAGCAAAGAGCTACATGATTACCCCCCAAACATTTAAAGCAATTCTTCTTTTTTCTCTTTCAAAACTATTTTGTTCTTTGAATTTATTTGTTATTAGTTCAATATACTCTTTGAATTAAAGAAGCGTGCGCTTCTGTTAATCTACAGGGATTTCGTGAGACTGGCGAAGAGAATCAGAGTAATGCCGGTGAAAGATAAATCAAGAAAGCAAAAAGAGGGGTTCAACCGGTTTCTCTAGTTTTATGTTTAGTGATGATAATTATACTATTATCATCATTAAGTTTAATTTACAGTTTTTGTACGACCATATTTAAATTGAACGATGTTATGGAACGCCTTAGATTAAAATACTAATTACATGTTTTAGTTATTAGCTAGTTTTTATAACAGGAAATTAAAATAGAGATGCATCATATCATATATATGACACTGAATTTGATTCAGACTCAAGAAAAAATGGAACCTAATTAATTATGAAAGATATAAGTTGGTAACCGTTGCGCAATAATAAAGAACGAACACATACATATTAAGCCTAGAGCTACTTACTGACAAATATACTTGTTCATAACATCGATCAGTGATCACCACATAGACAACCATAAAACTCTCTCTCTCTCTCTCACTTCATAAGAATGGACCATGTCGTATTAACTCTGCATGTGGGCGTTACTTAGACATACGTTAATCAATATTAATGAGTTAATAAAAGCTGCGGTCCCTCTTATTTTCACGCTTTGTTGAGCCTGTGATTTGGGCGTTTCGATTATTTATGATCCGGCAGCAAAATACTAAGTGGGCCTAAACCAAACAACACAGAGAAAAAGGTGGATTTGGAATATAGGCATTTGCTAGAAGAGCAACTAAGGCTAGGTTTATTATATATCTTGGTATTTTAGCACCTTGGGTGATTGTGCAGGTGCACCAATATTATAAATAATATATAATTTTATCTGGAGACAGAGTTTTTACATCTTCTATTCAAGAAGAGAAAAACAGCAAAAGAATGCACAAACTCCAAATGCAAAAGCATATAAAGCTTCAATTCAAATGTCTGAAATGCAAAGGCTGCTCTCTCTCCCTCTCTCTCCCTCCCCCTATATATATATATATACACACACACACACACACACACACACACACACACACACACACATATATTAGCTGATGGCAATAATGAGGAAGCCAACGGAAACGTACATTAGAAAAACAGGATACAGTGCAAGAGCTTTCCTTCTAGGGTTCACAGCAGTGCTCATGAATGGGTATGCAGCCCATGAGCTCCAAGCCAAAGCCACGCCCACCACCACAAGCTTCACCACTACGTTGTCTTTGAGCAGACACATCAACGCCCCAATGTCCACAGGGAATAGGCAGTAACCCAGAAGACTCAGGCTCTGGAAGAAGATTATTTGTCCGCCCTAAAACACCGATATATATTATGGATGATTATTACAGACAAAAAACTTATATAAGTGAGTGTGAGAGAGAGAGAGAGAGTACCAGAAGCAACACGTTCAAGGTCAGAATCACAGCACCAGCGGCGAGCAGGGCAAAAGCTACGGCGAAAACTTCAGACTATTGGAAAGATCAATTGGATGTATGAGGAAAAAATAGGGAATAAAAGAGAAGCAGAAAGGTTCTGAAATCCATCATGATAAAAGATTCTGAAGCAAGAAAGAGTAATCAGAGGCGCCACACATCCATCATGATATTGTCCAACTTTCACGTTTAAGCCTGTCGTTACTTCATATTGAGGCTTCTAAGCACAGAGACTATATACTACATTATCTTCACCAAAGAAATGAAGCCATGAAACAGGGAGCCATGTTCAAATCAAAATAGTATATGCATCAGGGAAGAATCGAATGAAATGAAGCTAAACATAGCAAGCCCATCAACACTCAGAAATTGTCGAAACTACACTCAAGAACTGTCTAAATGACTGTTAATCTCAGGAACACAATGTGGAGAGAAAACAAAGAGACTTACTTTCTTAATTGAAGCTGACCAAGAGAGAGCAAGCCCCAGGAACACAATGAAGAAGAATGGTCCCCACAGATCCCAATCCCTCAGCGACTTTCCCGGATCTTCCCTGAACGGATTCGGGAACACAACCAATTTCAAGTTACTCACAATCCGGGACAAATCACGCTTCACAGTGTCCCACACGGGCTCGGTCAGAGTATTCGGAGCCGGTCCGAACCCTGCGATTGATGAACTAGATGTGGTTCCACGTGGCTGCGGCGGGGCGGGAGCGGGGATTGTGGGGGTTGGATTCGGCAGCGGCGGTGGCGCGGTGGAGATCGGGATGGATGCGCGTGGAGGAGACGGCGGACGAGCCGCGGCGACGGTGGCGGATGCGTAATTTGTGGCGTAGATTAGGTCCTCGATCTCGTCGATGTCGGATTGAGATGACGGGTGTAGAGGAATCGTGTCGCTATCCTTCGACATTTTCTCCTTTTTCCCTCCTTTCGAAGATCTTTACTCAGCGAGGTTGCGGGAATTTGGGGTTCTTTTTCGCAGGTGAAGAAGCTTCAATTCAAGAAGAAATGTATAATTACAAACATACCCCTATCTCTATTTTTTTCAACCGCACTACACACCTAGTTCTACTTCTTGGACTTCCGTGTTGCTGAATAATTAATTGGGCTGGGCTTTTCTATTTCAAGACCTTATTGGGCTTTTTAGCCCATTATGTTTCAGTTCAGCACAACTCTCTTTGAACTTGTGCCCCCCTCAAGCCTCGAATTGGTGACACGTGGCTCCCAATAAGCCAACGTGTCAATATCAGATGCCTGTGCTCTCCTAGTACGACATGAACTGTATAATGTCACTCCTGAAGAGAATCGACTCCTTTGCAATAGTTTTCCTTTTAGTGCGACAGATTATTAAAAAAAAAGAATCCACTAGTAAAAAAAAGAACTGAAAACGATGTAACCTTAACCTTTCGATATGCGCGAGGGCCATACCATAATCATCGTTTTATATATTTATTGCCAGATAATTCTTGAACAGACATATATGTGTCTCAAATATTCTCCAGATACTGTAGTTATATTGTGATGTAATTAGAAAGACAAATACAAAGATATACCATCACTTTTTGGAGATTTGCGTGGTTACAGAAAAAGTCTTTCTTTAAAAAGTAAATAAAAGAAAACTAAATAATTGGAAGTCGGCTTCAGCTTCACTTGTCGTATATATTCTTTACGAATTTTTATAAAATCAGACAGCATGCAGATAAGCATGTTCAACAGCAACAATATTCTCTCTCGTTAGCTTCTCAATAATATATAATTTCACGATAAAAGGCTCGGCAATCCATTATTAACATACGGATATTTTTACAAAACATAGTTGAGTTCTTACAGATATTACCATGTACGTACTTCATGGAAAGTAAATACATTTGACGAAGAAAGATAGACAAACAGGAAAAATTTTGGAGACTACTCGATATAATATGTCTCGATCAGTTACATCAAATATATATTAGGTTAGGGATCAGTGTGCTTAGTTCATTTGCTCTTCTTTCATTTTCATTAAAAGAAAAGAGTACTATTATAATTGTAATAACTTTACGTAATTGATATAGTCAACAATGCTTATCTTCAATCTCCATCTTCTTCTTATTACGTGTTTAGTGAAGCCATTTAGTATATGCGGTTGCGGTTGAACCATGATTTACGAGGTACTATTTTTTTAAAAGAAAATTATAAATGATAAATCTCTAGAATTAATATTAGGAAGACTCTAATTTCATGTCAAATTTGTTCTTTATTAATGGACCGACAAAGGTCTTGTCTTCTGCCATTAATGGAGGAGACAAGCTCTCGATTCCCTTCGGGATGTCTTTAAAACTCCATTTCGCATCCAACTTTAGTTTTATATATATACTTAACTTGGTAGATGCGTGATAATCATATTATATGGTTACATCATAAAAGCAATTATCATTAAGTGGAGTAGAAATTCAATAGGGTGACTATCATATAATTTTTTGTACAAATACTCTTCGAAATAAATAGGGTATCTCAAAGGACTTAAAATTGATATATGTTCAAATAAGGTTACATCTCATATAACTGCGTATTATTCAAACAAATTTAACATACTATAAGAGCAAATTCGTTCTGCGTGTTATCAAACTTGTTTCCGATTTGATATGTCCACGTGTTAACCTTTAAATCGTGCCACACATGAGGGATATGTGTCAGTATATAAATTAAAGTGACTTCTCCTTCCATCATTATGAATTAGTTTTACGATGAAATCCTCAATTTAAATTAGCAGTAGGATTTTTTTGTGTGTATATAATATATAAACATGTATGCCGTTTTCCCAAACTCACCACTATACTTCATCTATAATGAAGAGTCGTTGTTTTCTTACAAGATTTTGAGCCATGAACTACTATAACGACCAGCAGGCTAATAACACCACCACCACCACTTGTCTCAATCTGAGCCTCTCATCGAAGAAATCAAACATGTTCAACCTTAACGTTGCGTTCGAAATTCCTTGTCAATCCTCAGCAGCGTCGAAGCCATTAATAAGCCCTGTGGAGAAGCAGCGTGTGTTTTCCTGCAATTACTGCAGGAGAAAGTTCTACAGCTCACAAGCTCTCGGCGGGCACCAAAATGCTCACAAACTGGAGAGAACCTTAGCAAAGAAAAGCAGACGACAACTGATGATGAGCTCATCCATGAAGCCTCACTCGGGTTCCAACGAGGCACCGTCCGGTTCGAACCGCCGGCTCGGTACGGTTGGGGTCGGGATCGGTCATCAGGATCACGCTGGCAGGTTCGAGGGAAGAGGGTCGATGAGAAATTGGACTTTGAATAAGGAGTTTGACGATGGAGTTCGCCGTCACTATCATCGACAAGAAGCAGTCGATGATGAGATGAGTCAGCTTGATTTGTCGTTAAGGCTTTGATAATTTGTTTTCTTTTTATGACGTTGTATCGAATTTCTTGCGAAAATATGTACGGTTTTATTATGTCGAGGTCTATCATTTCAAAGTATCAAAATAAAATGGAAGTTGAATTTCGAGAGTATATCGTATAACATGTTGTGAAGGCAGCGTATTATCGTATTATTTTGCGATCACAATCAGATACATGACACGTCAAAAAATGTCCAAATTTATTTAAAATTCATGCAATTGCCCGTCTGCTTCAATTTTTTGTTATTGTTTGAGCTTATTTTATTTTATTATTTGCATGTCCTCTAAGATAAGCACTGGAAATTGGATGCCGTAAATTCACCGTCAGCATATGCTTTAGATAACTTTAGATAATGTTACCCTTTGCGAAATTAAATTATTATAAAAATCTTGACGAATACTATTTACCTTTGTTGTTTATATTACATTATCTATCAGTTCATATATTATTTCTTTTCCTTCCTACATGTGTAGTTACGGGCCTTTGGCACAACGATAGCCCATTGATTTTTTTGAATCTACTTGTCAAAATTGAAGTAAAATACCAACATTTTCAGGTTGTCTGGCGAAATGAATGCATACTTAATACCTCGGACATAAATAAGATATGTTTTTTACATAAAAAAGTATGTAATATGAGACGCTAAATATGATAACATCACGACCTTTACGAGCATCAACTCTCGCACCACCGTTCGATAACGAGGAAAGCTCTTTCATAGCAAGGTTTTCTCAAGTATTGAACGATTTGGATTTATGGAATAATAATTTGATTGCTCTTAAGTTAATTCAATATCACCATTATTATAACTTTAATATAGAAGGGGGAAGTTAAGCTCTAAATATCTTTCTCACCTAATACGCGCCATGTGAAACTTAGTTTCGTGAAAGCAACGTAACAAGTCTTCTATCGTACTAACTAGGTGGATCGTTGGTTTTCTGTCCAATGACTATATATCACACGAGAATCATGACAATTATGAGTCATTTAACAAATTTTGGTTTTAAGTTAACCTATTGATTGTCGATAGTACAATGAATGATATGGATTTGTTAAAAAGAATAAGTGCTTTGACTTCTCATATAGTACACTAATTTGTTAAATAGAAACAAATGTAGGTTGAGAGATTAGGCCACCCTTTGATGTCAAATCTTAGCAACCACGTATATGTTTGTATCGTCTTTATGTTTATATTCCATTATCTTATAGAAGAAAAGAAATTTATATGATTTTTTTTCATAACAGCATCTATATTTTATATCATCTTATTGAAAAAAAGTCATAAGGGGTCTGCCACCACATGTATAAAAATATCGTAACGGGTGCATGATTGCCGCAGTGAGCCTTTATCAACCCCTCTAATCACCTTTTTGAGACTATTATAGGTCTCCTTGAAGAATTTATTGAGTTCAATGGAGATATAAATATTCTTACCTATAATATCCTCCAAATATTTATGTTAATTAGCCGGTTTGGGACTCAAGCGACATGAACCGTATATAATAACACACACACACACACACACACACACATATATATATATATAATATACATATATACTTCAACTTCTCCATTAAGTTGAAAAACAAAAGGTCAATCATATTTAATATAAGGTGGTTCGAGGTCAAAGTCTCATAGAATGACGCATCATAATCAAAAATTCATTTTATTGAATATTTAGGGCACAAAATATATGTCCACTATCCCCCGTAGAACCCTTGGATTATTTTTTCCGACAACCTTACAACTACTGAAACGTATTATCCAACTCAAACATGACTTGTGAAGATGACGACGCTTGCATTAAGATCTTGTTATGAAAAACGATTATCGTCACCAAACGAATGTCAACACGTGGGGCACATAATAGACCGTATCTATATATTTTCTATTTTGTGCATTGCGCACATCATGTGATTAGAAATGTATATTTATATATTTGTGGATAATTTTGTTGTCAAAAAATATATATGTTGACGCTTGTATCGGGGAACGCGATGAACAACATCTCTCCCTTTTTTTTCTCGACTTTGCCGGAGAGGGTCAATCATCAAATGCAAATATAAATTTTATCCAATCAACATTAAGCTAATCATTCTAGATTAATCATCAAGCCATAATGCTCGCGCGACCCATAATTTTTGTTAATTACCAATAAATCCCTTCACTATTTTTTCTCACATCAAAAGTCAGAATAGGATAGGGTCTTCATTGCTGATGCAAGAAAAACCAGCGTCAATGGAGAGAGAGAGAGAGAGATTCTAACATCGAGAAAAGACAAACAGAAGCATGCTTTCTTCCTCCTAAAGATATTACATCCGATCAAATTTGCTTATTATAATATATAATGACTTTAGTAAATTTGATTGTTTTCCTTTTGTAATTACTGTCAAAGTGGGTTCCGGGCCATCTTTTTGAATTTTATGCATAGTTGTTAATTGTTTCCTTCGTAAGAATTATTGATGTCGTGTATATAATATTTGTATAACTCAAAAAGCTTTCGCCAAGTTGATAACGTTTTGGGTGTCGTATAGCTTATTTTCCTGAATTATTAATTCTAATTTCTCCAGCGAAGTTAGGATTTAAGAATTTTTTTTTTTGAGAGGCAGGTTTTAAGAACTTAATTTCAAAATTTAAAAGGATAGATATAGAACGGAGAAGGAAATACATAATCGTCGTTGTAATATTTTGGCTGCTTCTAGTTAATTCTTCCCGTTGTGGACATATCTTACAAGCCCTAATAATACCAATTGTAAGGAAATTAAGACACAATTGAAAATTTGTACATACATTTGATGCCAAGTTAGGAATAATAATATTTCCGAAGCACGAAACTCATTAGTAGTCTATTATAAAAGTTATATTAGAAGAAAAAATATTTACGTTACCATTGAAAAGATTAATTAATTCCCTCCACATAATTAAATATATATTGCCAGCCCCAAAAGGCAAATGTAAATTAATACTCCCCTTAAGAGAATATTTTTTTTTTTTTGGTACTTCTTTCATCTTTGTCAGGTGGCACATTCAATAATCTCACTCTAAAATAAAATAATCTGACTGAATTAATCCAAAGTTACCTATAGAGAGAGAGAGAGAGAGTATGCAGATAACAGAAACCCTAGCCACAAGGGTATATGGTAAGACTTTTTGGTTTGTTCTAAGAGTAACACATCATCATCTTCCTACCTATATATATAACCAGGTCTTCTCTTCTGACATTTCAAGAACAACAAAAAAAGGACTTGCCTCCCTTCTTACATCTCAGTTGAGGAGAGCTAACAATAAAATATGGGAAGAGCTCCATGTTGTGACAAAGCTAATGTGAAGAAAGGACCATGGGCTCCCGAAGAAGATGCGAAACTCAAGGCTTATATAGAGCAACATGGAACTGGTGGAAATTGGATTGCTCTTCCTCAGAAAATCGGTGAGTAGCATATGACAATATTTTCTTTGTTTTCTGGTTCCGGAGACTTCATTTCGACTTATGGGATCTTATCATCATTTAGGGCTTAAGAGATGTGGGAAGAGCTGTAGATTGAGGTGGCTCAATTACTTGAGGCCTAACATCAAACACGGTGGATTTACTGAGGAAGAAGACAATATTATATGCAGCCTATATATCAGTATTGGTAGCAGGTAAATACTAAATTTAATTTTGATCTGATCTCTCTCTGCACAACAAACATACAGAAAGTAAAGAAACCCTCAATTGGCACATGAGCACGTATATGCTTGTCTCTTCTCCTTTGTTCATGATTCTTTCTGCTTGAGTTTCACATGTTCTTGATCAGAATTAAATTCCCCTTTCAGGGTTTTTTTACCTCTTTCAAAGAAACACTTCAACTTTATAATTCGTACAGGGATTTTCAAACCATAATAAAATGCTAAGATTTGATTACCTGACTATATATATTTCATTTCCATGGTTTGTGCTATTTAGGTGGTCGATTATTGCTGCTCAGTTACCGGGCAGAACCGACAACGACATAAAAAATTACTGGAACACCAGGCTCAAGAAGAAATTGCTCGGGCGACGCAAGCAGAATCGAATCTCAGGCCAAGATCCAAAAGATGCAGCAAATAATAATGCTACTAATAATGATCAAAATTCCTGCAATTTGCAAAACCTTAGCAGCTCAGCTTTAGAAAGGCTTCAACTTCACATGCAGCTTCAGAATCCCTTCTCTCTATACAACACTCCATCACTTTGGCCTAAGATGAACCCTCTGATGATTCAATCCCTTCTCGATAATCAAAACAATCACAGCAACTTCCCAGTAAATTACCAGAATGCCATTACAAACTCTCACGAACCTGCAGGTTCTCTTGTTCTTGATCATCAGCAAGATTACGCCAATCCAAAAACGCATAACCCCATCGAAGATTGTATCGTTAATGGCAACAACTTTTCGTCTCCAGAAAGCTCGCTCAATGCCATGAACAATGACGGGATTAGCAGCACCGTTCAAGAATCAGGTTTTACGGAGCAGAAGAACGATGTGATCTTAGGCCAGCAGACTAATTCGGGATTTTCTCAAGCTGAGCTTGATGATTTGTTAAACAACAAATCTTCCTCGGTTTTGTTCCCAAGTGATGAGGGTGGTTTCGATTGTTTCAGCGGATCAAAGAACGTTAGTGATCTTTCTTGGTGGGCTAATGAGCTCGAGGCTTCCGCTGCCTCAACGTTTTCGTCGAGCTCGTGGCTTCATCATCAACCTGATCAGGAAATGCAGAATATGGATTATAATGTGATGGGGTATGATATGCAGTGATGAGAGGATTGGTATTCCTTACGTTGTTTATTTATTTATTTATTTATGTATGAGGATTTAGCTAATGGTCTATTGTTTCTACCATAAATGAGACATTTATTGTTTTTTCTTGTAGATTTATATGTGTGAATAAAATGTGGCGTACTATTTGTTCCTTTGTAAAAGTGTATACATACATATTTCGGGTTCGGCCTGTCGTTGTAATAATTGACATCTAAATTTTTTTTCTTACAAATGGGCTTTCAATACAAACAACTTGAAAATGGTTGGGCCGGCCAGTTATTTTGTTGGCCCAAAAACCTGGCTTGGCCACGCTTAAGATAATTCTAACTTTTTAAGGGCTAAATTGCACAAATCTCACATTTTTAATAGAACAAAACACCCAAACTTGGGTACAAAAGTCTTAATTATAAACACGTCCGATCCTATCAGAGTGGTATCAGAGCTTTGGTTGGTTTTCTCGGTATTCTTTGATCGGTGAATAATGGAGGCGAACTTGAACAGAATGGTTTGTTTGAACGGCACGAATTATCACAAGTGGAAGGGCAAGATGAAGGATCTCTTATTTGTGAAGAATTTGCATCTTCCGGTGTTCGCTTTATCAAAGCCCGATTCAAAAACTGATGAACAATGGGAATTCGAGCATCTTCAAGTATGTGGTTTTATTCGGCAATGGGTTGAAGACAATGTATTGAACCATATTGTGAATGAGACACATGCTAAGACGTTGTGGGAAAAGCTTGAGACGTTATATGCTTCCAAAACAGGTAACAATAAACTGTTTCTTTTGAAGCAAGCGATGCATTTGCGGTATCAAGAAAACACGTCCATTTCTGACCACATTAACGAGTTTCAGGGGTGCTTTGATCAGTTGTTCGGCATGGGCATTAAGTTTGAAGCGGAGGTTCTTGGTTTATGGCTTTTAAATACTCTTCCTGATTCATGGGAAAGTTTCAGAGTTTCATTGACCAATTCGGCTCCCGGTGGTTTGGTAACCTTAGAGTATGTCAAGAGCGGTGTCTTGAATGAGGAGGTGAGAAGGAAAACGCAAGGTTCTTCGTCACATTCCGAGGTGTTGGTTACTGAAAATAGGGGGAGAAGCAGACATGTGGGCCAGAGTTACAACAACCGAGGCAAGAGCAGAGGAAGAAGCAAGTCAAGATCGAAATTCAAGGAATTTGAATGTGACTATTGCGGAAAGAAAGGGCATATCAAGAGATACTGTTTTAAGTTGAAGAAGGAGCAGTCAAAGAAGAATATTGATGGTGACGATGATCGTGTTAATACCACCACTACTCCTGATAATCTTGTCATTGTTTATGACGACGAGGGGATCAATCTTGTGAAAGGCGAGACTAGTTGGGTCTTGGATAGCGGTGCGGCTTACCATGTTACGGCTAATCGGGAATTCTTTGCATCATATACTCCGGGTGATTTTGGAGTCTTGAAGATGGGCAACGACGGTTTAGCAAAAGTGGTAGGCATTGGCACTATTTGCTTGGACACAGGATTGGGTTCGAAACTGGTATTGAAGGAGGTCAGACATGCTCCGGATGTTCGATTGCATCTCATTTCTACTGGAAGACTTGATGATGAGGGTTATTCTTGCCACTTTGGTGATGGACTTTGGAAGATCACTAGAGGCTCTTTGGTTGTGGCCCGTGGTAAGAAATTTTCGAATTTATATTGGCTTAATACTAACGTTTCTGCTAGTGTTGTGAATGCAGTTGATAGCGGGAATTCTTCTAGTCTTTGGCATCGGAGATTGAGTCACATCAGTGAGAAAGGGCTCGATTGTTTAGCCAAGAAGAATTTAATCCCCGGCTTGAAAGGTGCTAAGCTAGACAGATGTGCGCATTGCTTAGCCGGAAAGCAGAAACGGGTTTCTTTTCATCATCATCCACCTCACAGGAGGGACACTTTGCTCGAGTTAGTTCACTCAGATGTGTGTGGTCCTTTGAAGGTGAAGTCGTTTGGAGGTGCTTCTTACTTCGTCACATTTATTGATGATCATTCGCGGAAATTATGGGTCCGGGCTTTGAAGTCGAAGGATCAAGTATTTGATGCTTTTATTGAGTTTCATGTTTCCGTTGAGAGGGAGACATGGAAGAAATTGAAGTGCATCAGAACGGATAACGGAGGTGAATATCGCGGACCATTTGATGCTTATTGTCGACGACATGGAATCCGACACCAGAAAACACCTCCTAAAACTCCTCAGTTGAATGGCTTGGCTGAACGGATGAACAGAACATTAATGGAGAGAGTCAGATGTTTGATGTCAGAAGCAAAGTTGCCTCAACATTTTTGGGGTGAGGCTTTATATACGGTTACTTGTATTATTAATTTGACTCCTTCAGTTGCTTTGCAGGGTGATGTTCCTGACAGGGTCTGGTATGGTAAAAATGTCTCGTATGACCACTTGAGAGTTTTCGGATGCAAATGTTTTGTGCATGTCCCGAGAGATGAAAGATTGAAGCTGGATGCCAAAACAAGACAATGCATTTTTCTTGGCTATGGTGATGACGAATTTGGTTACAGATGTTATGATCCCGTTGATAAGAAGCTTATCAGAAGTCGTGATGTTATTTTTATGGAGGATCAGACGATTGAAGATATCGATAAATCTGAGAAGCCAGTTATCAAGAATGATCGCATGATTGATTTGGATCGTCTACTTACACCAAATCCAGATGAAGCTGAGAGTCAACCCGATGATCATGTTGTCGATAATATTAATCAGCAGGAGGAGACACATGTTGACTTGCCAGAACCTTCTCTTAGAAGGTCTACTAGAGAGAGACGACCTTCTACTCGTTTTTCATCCGATGAGTTCGTACTTCTTACTAGTGAAGGTGAGCCAGAGAGTTATGATGAAGCCATTCATAGTCCAGATAGAGACAAGTGGATTGCTTCTATGAAAGACGAGATGGATTCTTTACGAGTAAATGACACATATGAACTGGTGGAGCTTCCTAAAGGTAAAAGGGCCTTGAAGAACAGGTGGATTTACAAGGTGAAGCATGAAGAGCACTCACTTTCTCCCAGATTTAAATCCAGGTTAGTTGCTAAATGCTTCAGTCAGAAGCAAGGGATTGATTTTAGTGAGATTTTTTCACCAGTTGTGAAGATGACTTCTATCCGTGTCATTTTGGGTTTGACAGCGAGTCTTGATTTTGATATAGAACAGATGGATGTCAAGACTGCTTTTCTTCATGGTGATCTTGATGAAGAAATTTATATGGAGCAACCTGATGGCTTCGTTCAGAAAGGAAAGGAGAATTACGTCTGCAAATTGAAAAAGAGCTTGTATGGCTTGAAACAAGCTCCGAGGCAATGGTATAAGAAGTTTGAGTCAGTGATGATTCAAGAAGGGTATAAGAAGAATGATACTGACCATTGTGTTTTTATGCAGAGATTCCTCGATGACGATATCATCATTTTGTTACTTTATGTTGATGATATGCTTATTGTAGGTTCTTCGCCATCTCGAATTTACAGGCTAAAGAAAAACTTGAGCAAGCATTTCTCGATGAAGGATTTGGGGCCGGCTCAATGCATTCTTGGGATGAATATCACACGTGACCGTAAAGAGAAGAAGTTGTGGTTATTTCAAGAAAAGTACATCGAAAAGGTACTGCAACGCTTTAGCATGGAGAGAGCTAAACCGGTGAGTACTCCACTTGCTACCTTTATTAGATTGAGCATGACGCAGTGCCCTACAGACGAGAAAGAAAAAGAAGATATGGACCGAGTTCCCTATTCATCTGCCGTTGGTAGTATTATGTATGCTATGGTGTGTACTCGACCCGATTTAGCTCATGCAGTTGGAGTTGTTAGTAGATTCATGTCTAATCCAGGGAAAGAGCATTGGAATGCTGTGAAATGGATTTTGAGATATCTCCGAGGTACGTCCAACATGAGATTGTGTTTTGGTTCTGACGAGCCTATTCTTGTTGGTTATACAGATTCAGATCTCGGCGGAGATGTGGATACGAGAAAATCTACTTCGGGATATTTGATTACTTTTGCAGGGGGAGCTGTTTCTTGGCAGTCCAGACTTCAAAAGTGTATTGCTTTGTCTACGACAGAGGCTGAATTTATTGCCATTACGGAAACTTGCAAAGAGCTTCTGTGGATGAAAAACTTTGTAAGTGAGCTTGGTTTTAATCAACAAAGGTATGTCTTATTCTGTGACAGCCAGAGTGCGATTCATCTCAGCAAGAATCCAACGTTTCATGGTAAGTCGAAGCATATTGATATGCGATATCATTGGATTCGTGAGATTTTGGATACCAAGCAGCTTGAAGTTGAGAAGATTCACATCGATGATAACGGCGCAGATATGATGACGAAGTCATTGGTGAGATCGAAGTTTGAAGCTTGTTGTACGATTGCCGGTTTGGCAATTTCCTTCACATAGTCGTGAGGGGGGAGATTTGTTGGGTTTGGGCTCCCAACTATGTGGGATAAAATATATTCTCAGCCCAAATAAAAAAATAATATATTTCATCAGATATATTATTATTGTGAGCAGCGTTCTTCTACACAGCACAAGACAAAAAAAGTTCTTTTCTTCATCAACATTTTCTACAGCAGCAGATTCGGGATTTTCGCAATTGCAGGGGCAAACATTGTCCGATTGACCTGAAATTTTATCTGGAGATAGCAGACTCACCGATCTTCATTCTATCCAAAGGGATTTTCGTTTCGAGGTCTGAGCTGTGAGTTACGAATTTTTTAAGTCACTGCTGTTTTCTGTGACGAATTTGATCATTTGAACTTGTATTTGAGTTGTGGTGCTTTTGGAGCTTCGATTTGGTGCCATAGCTCGTTGTGGTTGTGCTGGGTGTAATTTGCTGTACTCAATTTGGTGATTAGTGGATTTTGGATCGTTTGGTCCCGTGGTTTTACCTCTTCGATTTGAAGGGGGGTTTTCCACGTTATATCGCCGTGTTTTTTGTTTCCGTTGCATTTCTACGTTTGATCCGCAATTGGGCTGCATTATTGCTGTTTAATTTTCTGTTGGTGCCGTCCGGTGATTTATTTGATCATGTGCTCCTTCGCATCTACACATCATGACTTACAGTGTTAAGTTTTAGACAGTGTTGGAATACAATACTAAATTTAGACAACACAAGAAAATATCGATAATAAAAAAGGGATAGTAACATGCATTTCAATATATATCTAGATAAGGATATAACATACTTATCGTTATTCTAAACAATTGACAATATAATTACTTATGAAGCACACTGTATTTTGGCATCTTATTTTTCTCCAATTCAAGGTACTCAATTCAACCGGCTATGAGCTTTCGACGCTGCACACCTCGAAAATAAGTAATCTTTGAAGTAAGGTGAACATATCCCCTTGGCAACATATTTTGGCATCCCTCACTATCAACTAATATCGTTTAGATACGATATAAAGATCCCAAGATAAACTTATTGAGCTTTTCCAACTTTATTTAAAATTAAAAATAGAAAAAAAGAAAAGAAAAAGAAAACATCGCATCGTTTTCTAATCAAATCAATTCGAAGCCTTAGCACCGACAATATCCAACAGCTTCTCAAAATTACCACTCGAGCTCCCCTTCGCCTTAACAGCACCGCGAGCCTTCCCCTTCAGCGCCTCCACGTTAGCCCTCATCGCCTCACCCTTCTCGCCGGACACCACGGCGCCCAAAGCCTCCACCGTCCCCTCCTCCGTGAACACGCCGCCTCCGACCCTCAGCCCAATTCCCCACACGTCCTCCACCATCCGAGCATTCACCCTCTGATCTCCGAAAAAGGGCCTGCAAATCATCGGCACGCCGCTGCAAATGCTCTCAAGAATCGAATTCCAACCGCAATGCGTCACAAAAACCCCCACTTTCTCGTTCCCGAGGACTTTGAGCTGCGGGGCCCACGTGACCACCTTCCCGAGCCCGCCCGTGCGCTGCAGGAACCCGTCGGGCAGCGAGCCGTGAGCCCTCTCGTTCAGGGACCAGAGGAATGGAAGCTTAGAGCTCTCGAGGGCTCCCGCGAGGGCTCGGAGCTCGTTCTCCGGTGGAGAGATGACGGTTCCGAAGCTGACGTAGACGACGCTTTTGGGCTTAGATTGGGTCTCGAGGAAGGCCAAGCATGGATCTTTGCTGCCTTCTTCGCCGACGGGGTTAGGGTTCGTCGGAGGAGGAGATGCGACGATCGAGGGGCCCACGTTGAGGAAGTGACGGAACTTGGCTTTGAGGTCCGTCGTGATTACGGGGTCGATTTCTTCGAAGGAATTTAGAACAATCGCCGTGGATTGTGGAAGCTTCGGGACCATTTTGTTGATTAGGTTCGCCAGCGGCGACGGATTCTTCTCCTCGAAAATCTCCGGCGGGAGGTCGCTGAAACGCACCCTCGACAGCCCCGGGATAAACGAAAGCTCCTTGTCTTCTTGTTCGATTTCTGAAAAAAAAAAAAAATAAGAAAAATTAAGACCAAATTATTAAATTATGACATAACTACAATAATTTTCGATTTTTAATCACTAAGTTTCATAATTTTACTAAGCAAAGTATCAGAATTTTTTTTTATCATCGGTGAATTTTCTCGGCAAAAGAATGACGAAAATCTAACATGATCGATGACATATCAGCAAATCGTTAACGACTACTGATCCAGAATAAATCAAATACAATGACGTAATTTTACAATTATAAAACCAAATCATTCAAACATCGTGATTTAGTAATTTCTTTTTTGGAAAACATAATTTAATAATTTAACCCTACGTGATATTACATCATAGTACTATTACACCACGCACCAGGCAACGATTTAACGGCGTCACGGATCGCGTCGGTGTGAAAATGGGCGGTGAGAGAACAAGAAGCGGCGGTCCAAAATGGGACCCACGGGATCCCTCTGTTGTGGGCCATATCGCAGGCGAACCACAAGAACGCGTCGGTGATCAAGCAGCTTATCTTGACGCCGCCGGCTTCTCTCTCCGCCGCCTCCATGGCCTGCTCGAAATTGCCGGGTGACGCATCAAGGAACAACTTGATCGCCTCGAAGTGGCTCACGTTTGTCGACGACGAATCTTTGGAGATACCGTCCCATACTTCGAAGACCCGTATCCCGTCGGGCTGGTCCGATCCGTGACCCGGAAACAGCCCGCGGTTCGAGGCGGCTGAGTTGAAGAAGGAAAAGCGGACGCCCGGCGGCGATGAGGTGGCGAGGCGCTTGACCAGGGCCAGTAAAGGGGCGGCGTGTGTGCCGAAAGGAAATGCGAGGACGCCGATGTGCGTGTCGATCTTCATTTTTTTTGGGGGGTTTTGATTATTTATTTTAAAAAAGGCAAATGTTAGAGATTTTAAATAGAAAATGGAAATTGTTGTGTGTGAGTTGGTAGTTAAAGTAGTGAGTGTGCGTGTAATTTTGGTTTGGGGGTTGTCACGTGTTACTAAAGAGGTAAGTGGCGTATCCCTATCATGAAATAAAATTTCCTAATAAATGATAAAATGGACCACATATGGTACAAATACATCACACCCTCTTCCGTGTCCGTTTAACAACCATTCATTCAAACAATGTATATGCTATGATCATGATGTGTGTTTAAATCTATAGTTTCGTGTACATTTTGATGCCCCGCATATAGAAATTATTAATATGAAAAATACAGCGTGGGAGTAATATATACGGCCCCGGTCCACTGGTCCATTGTTGGATATGGGCCGGGATGAGTTAGGTAAGAATTTTATAACCCACTTATTTTGATATAATGCAAATAAAAATAAATGAAAAAATATTGGCTCTTAATGGTCAATGATGAGGTTTCAATGTGTTTGGCCTAGTTCGCAGGCTATCGTGCTGATTCTCGAGGTTTAACTGGCCAGGGTTTCTCGGGATACCAAAAACATAAGACACAATTTAGCTTTCTTATTAGTTTTTCACAAATATGTTCGATATTCCGTTGAATTACTCCGTATAAGTAGGTTGTTTTGGTGGAGACTTGCTCCATACCATCTATTCTAGAGGCTCGATAAAATAAGTGATGCATTTTAATTTTATATATTTTATTTTTAATCATATTTCAAGTGGTATTCTAAGGTCAACTCCAATGAAATGACAAATTATGATGCAAAATAAAAAATCATAGTACAATCCATACCGTATAGGCATAATGGGATGTGCTGAGATTCTCTCTCCTATAAAACACATATATGAGTTTACACTGTTTATCTACCTATACTTTTTCAACTCTTACAAACTCATCTCAATTTAAATAATAATTTATGTTTTGACAAATTGTTTTAATTTATCTTTTGTATTATATTTTATATTTAAACAATACTGAGGTAATAATAATTATTCTAAAAATAAATAATTAAATAATTTATTAATGCTTAAAATAATATTTTTATTTGTCTTTTGATATAATTTATGAAGTCATATAAAATATGAGTAGAAAAAGTTGTAAAAATTTGTGTAGAAAATAATATTCTTGGAAGAGAATAAGTTGTAAAAGTTTGTGTGGATGAGAATTTTTTTGAGCTTGGAGAATGAGTTTTATAGTTGGAGAAGAATTACTATTTGATGTGACAATTACTTTATTTTGAGCTTGAGAATCTGTTGGAGATGGTCTAACTTATATGTTTTTAATAACGTTACATATCTAAACTTTTTGAGTAGTTTATCTATAATATATTAGGAATGTTAACGATCATCATGCTCCGATTGTTCAGCCGATTGTAGGGCTTATGTTATAATTATTTATGTCCGGTCAACTTATTAAGTTGGTAAAAGCTATCTATCTATCTATCTCCGTGGATTTCGGTGCATTAAAGTCGCACAAAGAAACGGTTAAACTAACTAACTTTATATAAATATATATGGTAAGCGTATTTAGTATAAATATTCTTGATTCCACAATGATTAATTGGTATTGTACAATAACAAACTGTCCGTGAATGGCGGTTGTGTTATGAGAGGCACACAAATCTCACGAGATTTACATTTATTTGTCATTTTTTTTTTCTTGCAATAAAAGCTTCAAGAATATACATGTGATATTTATTATTACAAATCTGTAGTTGCCAAGAATTCAATGTTACTCCATGTTTTATTTATATTTTCAAATGCTCACATGGCCAAGTTGCACACTTTTTTTTGGGGGGCAGATGTTCATATATCTTAGGATCTTTGACTCAATGCTATAGCATTTAGAAACAAATTATTAACACATGTGCCGTAGATTTTGTTAGTTAACACTTGACAAATATTGCATTATTACATAGTAAAACACTAAGACGAGGGAAAAAAAGAAAATTGATTCCATTTTCAAACAGTTAAACATAGAAAGCAGAACAAAAAATATTATAGCAGCCCAAAGTCCACATTAATAATTAAAACGAAAAATTAGATGTGCTAATCATTATCGAACATGGGTGCCACCACATCCTTAAGACTCTAACCTCCTAAAAATTCAACAACCTTATTATAAACTCCAAAAAAAAGCTCTTATAAATATCACATCAATGTCACACAAACACTGCTAGTGCACACACAAACACACACCGCCTCCATACCCAACTTTTCTTTTCAGAAAAAAAAAAACCCATGACAATCAAGTGAAGAAGAAGAAGAAGATGATGAAGAAGCCCTCCATCATATTACTAACCATAATCCTCCTCTCTCTAACCACACAACCAACCGCCAAAACCCTAAAAAACGCCAACAGCAACAACGACAACATCACCATCAAACAGTTCCTATCCATGCAAAACTCGGCTCGAGCCGCCTTGAAGCTTCCCCCGCTGGTATGGGACCGAAGGCTCGCGCAGTACGCGCAGTGGTACGCTAATCAGAGGAGGTTCGACTGCGCCTTGAGGCATTCCAATGGGCCCTACGGAGAAAATATCTTCTGGGGCAGCGGGAGCTCGTGGACCCCGGCTCAGGCAGCCTCTGATTGGGTGTCCGAGCGGAGGCTGTACAACTATTGGTCGAACTCGTGCGCGTACGGACAAGACTGTGGCCATTACACGCAGATCGTGTGGAGAGATACGAGGAGAGTTGGGTGTGCGAGGGTTGTGTGTGTCGGCGGGAGAGGTGTGTTCATGGTCTGCGATTATGATCCCCCTGGGAATTATATTGGAGAGAGGCCTTATTGAGTTTCTTTTTTTCTTTTTTTTTTTTGGTGTATAATGTTGAAATATATATATTTTTGGGGAGGGTTGACATTAATCCCTTGCGATTTATATGCATAAATTTAAATAAAAACTGACGCTTTGAGCTAATTGTTGTTATTATGTATTTGGTTATATTGGTTTTGTCTTAAGTATCGACTGTGAAATCTTGGAGAGGAACAAAAACACTGAAGTGTTATTTTCTATTGGTCAGTACACAACTCGTGATTTGATGCAAGAAAGGGTATGTAGCCAAAATGTGGGGTCAATTTGCAACTCATAAAGATTATAGATATTAGCTGTAAGAAGAACATCTTTAAGTATGACAACCTGCATTTTCTTTTCCTTTTATTTTTATGGTTCTAGCAACTTATAGTATGGCCCATTAGAATTATTATTAATTAGAGTTATTAATTATTGTACCATTTACATATATCAAACCACTATCCAAATGAAATGCCAATCTAATAAATCCTTCAACTCCCATCTTATGTTTCTTGTGTAACTATGAGAAAAGAATACTTGAAGTTCTTTCAATTTTAAGAAAAATTAGATACAAGATTCAATGTAAAAGTAATTTTAAAAAAATGGATTATCGGTCGTTTTTTCAAGAAACCTTCATAAACTATTAATATAATAGTTTGTACTACATCGCAAATTGGGATCGGCAAAAAAAAATATCGTTAGAGCGTTTATTAAATAATGAAGTATATCAAAACATGTACTAATAGAGGAAGAAAAATAATATCTACTATATATATTTAATGATCCCGAAATGCTTCTAAATTCAGGCCTGTATTGTATTGAACGGGCTGAAAGTTTGCCCTCGGCCTCTCTACTTAATGGATCAATGAGTTAAATACAAATTTTATTCCTCTATCTATCCGAAGTATCGTTAATACCTCACATGGGAAAGACTTCATTGGTGTTCGAATGAATCGTCCTTCATAAATATTCTTCCAGTCAACCGCAAGTCAAGATCACTTAGGTACTGCTAACGACTAACCCTCAGTTTTCAAAAGGAAAAAAATAAAGAAAATATATTCCTGGTCAGAAATGGGCAACCTCCGAATCGAAAGAATTCAATTATTAGATATAAATTCCAACGAGTAGTGATTATAATATTTGAATCGGGATCCATTTTTACTGGTTTGGCGAGCGCTATGATAGATCCTATATATATAATAAATTCGTGCAATTTGTTTGACTGAAGACCACGAGGTGAGATAGCAAGTATGACATGATGTTATATTTATTCTAAAAATTTAGAAAGAAAAAAAAGAATAAGAATAAAATAAATGATTTTATTACCTAAGGTCGCTGGTCTTCGTTAGAAATATTCAATCAAGTCAACAAACATCAGCCACAATCTGATTGCTATGTGTACTTTGGACATATTATATATATATATATATATATATATATATATAAGAGCGTAGTTTGGCATTGAAAATAGGCACACACGCACACACGAAGAAAAAATAAATAAAAAATGGCTTCATCTTCTTCTCGTGGAATCATGAAGAACAATTTCTTAACATCATCGCTATGTTCTCAGGGTTCATCAAATCAGCTGTTACCTTCATCCGTTACTAATCTTCCGGTCAAGAAACAAAAGGTTCGACTCTTACACGATTGTTCTTGTTGATGTCCTAACTATGATTACCATGTACTATATATCTATGATTCGTCATAATTTTTTTTTTTTTATGAATATAGTTTGCTCGCATAGCAGCTGTTCATCAACAGGACAACAGTAGTGCGAGTGAGAAGGACGAAATCATTGTGGTGAAAAATAGCAATCATCTTGCGAAGAGGACTCTAAATTTCTCAGGAGAAAAGCCCGCAACTCCTATATTGGACACGATAAACCATCCCATTCACATGAAAAATCTCTCCGTGGAGGTAAAATTAATAATCCTGGATATATTATATGTATTTAATTTCTAACTTGTTTTGATTAATTTTCTGTTTTTGCGGTCTTTATAGTATCATTATTTGGCCGATTCCTTCTAGTTTTATGGATGCTTGGCGGCTTTGTATTTTTTAGAAATGTTTTTAGGAATTTTGGGGTTATATTTATGTGTAGATAAGTACTTTCTATAACACCAACTAACTACAAAAAACCTTCGTTTGATATCTCAAAATTTCCTCATTTCGACTGTTAATAATTTCGATTAATATGACATATATCTCCAGGAATTAGAAAAATTATCAGATGAATTAAGGGAAGAGATAGTTCACATGGTGTCGAAAACCGGAGGCCACTTGAGCTCAAGCCTAGGCGTGGCTGAGCTCACCGTCGCACTCCATCACGTATTCAACACGCCCGAGGATAAGATCATATGGGACGTTGGTCACCAGGTAATAACATTTCATACATGCGCTAAATGTCTATAACATGTTAAATGATCAGTTCACCTAAAATCGAGACTGTATTATATTTCAAAATTTATATATTTTATTTTTAACGCATTCATCATATTCCAAGTTTTGATTATAAACTCCACCCCATGCAGGCGTATCCACACAAGATTTTAACGGGAAGACGTTCCAAAATGCACACCATTCGCCAGACTTTCGGGCTAGCGGGATTTCCCAAAAGGGACGAAAGCGAGCACGACGCGTTTGGGGTCGGGCATAGCTCCACGAGTATCTCCGCCGGTCTAGGTAGAGACACACAAGAGTCATTATTTCACGGTCTAAAAATTACGGCCTTTTTTTTTAGTAGTAATTTATATTTTTTTTTATTTTTTCAGGAATGGCGGTTGGTAGAGACTTACTTGGCAAGAAAAACCACGTAATATCGGTGATCGGAGACGGGGCAATGACAGCTGGACAAGCCTACGAAGCCCTAAACAACGCGGGCTTCCTCGACACCAACCTCATCATAATCTTAAACGACAACAAGCAGGTTTCGCTGCCCACCGCCACCTTGGACGGGCCCGCTCAGCCCGTCGGGTCCCTTAGCAAGGCCCTCACCAACTTGCAGGCCAGTCGAAAGTTTCGACAGTTTCGCGAAGTGGCCAAGGTAATTGCTGCCCTAATGCCTTTCATAACTAGGGTTTCTTTATCCATTGCTGTAACTCCTTCACTAGGCCTTCACTAATTATTAGTTTCGTGCTTATTATTATTATTATTAAATTATTATTATCAGGGCATTACGAAGCAAATGGGAAATCCAGCACATGAAGTGGCTTCGAAGCTGGACACGTACGTTCGCGGGATGGCTTCGAAGCCCGTGGCCAGCCTCTTCGAGGAGCTCGGGATTTATTACATCGGTCCCGTCGACGGGCATAGCATCGAAGATCTCGTCTACATCTTGAGGAAAGTCAGGGAGGCGCCCGCCTCGGGACCCGTCTTGATCCATACGATCACCGAAAAAGGAAAAGGGTATCCGCCCGCCGAAGCCGCAGCCGACAAAATGCACGGTATATACTAATCTTTACTTTTATTACATACGACTTGCTTCAAAACCTATCCATGATTTCTTTTTGGAAAATAAAATTTCCCTTTAGCTCAAACTCAGAAGTATAGGGTTCCGGTCAAAAATTAACTCACAAGCAGTTCTCGAATTAACTTCTTGTATAATCGATGTGGGACTAGGGTTTGATACCAAACACTGATGATTTCTAACGAATTCAGGTGTGGTGAAGTTCGATCCGAGGACGGGAAAGCAGTTGAAGACGAAGACGAAAACCCTCTCTTACACCCAATACTTCGCCGAATCCCTAATAGCGGAAGCCGAGCAAGACGAGAAGATCGTGACAATCCACGCGGCAATGGGCAGCGGCACGGGCCTCAACGCGTTCCAAAAGCGATTTCCCGATAGGTGCTTCGACGTGGGGATCGCCGAGCAGCACGCGGTGACGTTCGCCGCGGGCCTGGCGAGCGAGGGCCTCAAGCCCTTCTGTGCCATCTACTCTTCTTTCCTCCAGAGGGGCTACGACCAGGTGGTTCACGACGTGGACCTCCAGAGGCTCCCGGTCCGCTTCGTGATGGACCGGGCCGGCCTGGTGGGTGCCGACGGTCCCACCCACTGCGGAGCCTTCGACACCACGTACATGGCATGCCTTCCCAACATGGTGGTCATGGCTCCGTCGGACGAAGCCGAGCTCATGCACATGATAGCCACGGCTGCGACTATCGATGACCGACCGAGCTGCGTTAGGTACCCTAGAGGAAATGGGGTCGGTGCCGTTTTGCCGCCGCACAACAAAGGGTTGCCTATCGAGGTATATATGCATGTATAATATTACATACATATACGCACATGTTATTAATTAAATAGATATCAGTAGAAGCCGCTAAATTAATGCTCGATTATTTAATAAATTCTTTAAGATAATATTTTGCTCGGTCTCGACTTGGTGATAGAGTTATAAATTAAAATTTTGTTAAAATTATAAGATAATACGTTTTTTGATATCTTCTATATGTTTCATATAAAATATAAATTAATAATTCATTCTATAGCATACTGTTGCTTGAATATTTATGAAGGTTTCTATAAAAATGACCCAATTGAGTTTTGTTTTTTGTTTAATCAATCCCACTTTGAACCCCACTCAAATAAGGTGGGAGACTGAAGGGTTCTTTTAAATCGAGCACTTCATTCGATATGCATAGATGGCACAATGATTAAGTGGAAGTTTGAAAAATATTAGTAAATTGATAATTTTATTATAAATTATAAGTTTTGGATGTCTTAATAGTATTAATTTATAGAGTTTCGTATTAAATTTGTCTCGTCTATACGAAACAGATCGGAAAGGGACGGGTCCTGAGAGAGGGGAAGAGGGTTGCGATTCTTGGATTCGGTACGATCGTGCAGAGCTGTTTAGCAGCGGCGAAAACCCTAGAAGAAGAACGAGGAATATCGATCACGGTGGCCGACGCGAGATTCTGCAAGCCCCTCGACGGAGATTTGATCGAGAAACTGGCTGAGGAACACGAGGTGCTTATTACAATCGAAGAGGGGTCCATAGGAGGGTTCAGTTCCCACGTGTCCAATTTCTTGTCCTTAAAGGGATTGCTCGATGGGAAACTCAAGTGGAGGCCAATGGGTTTGCCTGATAGATACATAGAGCATGGAGCTCAAAGCGATCAGATGGAAGAAGCTGGGCTCACTCCTCATCACATTGCTGCTACTGTTCTTTCGATGATCGGCGAGGGAAAAGATAGTCTTAACTTTCTTAAGCTGTGATAAAAAAAAATAATTTCAATTGTTTGGTAGTGATTTGTGCATCATCAGGCGCGAAAATGAAAGCCGTTAATGATGTGCGAATTGTTCCTTTCAGTACTTTTGGGGAAGTATATATATAAAAAAATTTATATAATTTAGTGTCATGTCAAAGTAGCATAAGATAGTGCATTTTGCAATCATCGAAATTATTATGCCTCTTTGTCTTCCACGAGTTCTCGTGACCTATTCTCAACCACGAGAAACTAGCCAAGGGGAATGAGTTCATCCCATTAGAGATTTCATCGCAATCAACACTGTATACGCATTTTCGTCCCCATTATTTTCAATTATTGAGGTATGGATATAATTTTATTTAGATTTGGTAGGCCACTTAAGCACCAAGTGGCTCTCATGTGTGCATTGTTTGTTTTCACCCTATAAATGAATTATACATTATATGGGTACTTCTATGTTACGGATGACTTTGAATTACAATATATGTACGGAGGAAAAAAAATAACTCAATTCATGGAGTAAATGAAAGTACTATTCTTTACGTTTCTAATATATAGTACATTATCTGTCTATGTATGCTGTTAGTGTGTGACCTTGATGGCTTTGAAAAGTCAAATAAAGAAGGAAGAAAATTTGGGTTAGAAGATTCAAAGGAGACCAAAATGATTTTATTAGGCGCCTACAATTGATTGTCAAATATCAATTTCTTCTGTCCACACATGAATTATATGCTGCAGACCACACCTATAAATAGAGGCACTCAGACGAAGGAAAACCACCACAACATCGATCTTCTTCTCCGATTAATTCTTTGTAGCTTACTCCTAATACTGTTGTAGCTCTTTTTGTGTAACACGTCCGGTGTACGTATCTGTAATAACTCCACATAATAAAGAAGTTCTATCCTCCGGCCCGTGGACGTAGGTCATTCTGACCGAACCACGTAAATTCTCGTGTTCACTGTCACATTTATTTTCTTCATTTTATTTGTCATCGTCATTTCTCGGGCAACTAAATTATCGGGAATCGAGAATATCCTAACAAATTGGTATCAGAGCCTCGCCTTGTCGGTATTCTTAGTATGCTCTGTGGTTGCAGCTTTGTCTGATCTTCCACATCAGAAAAGATATCAAAAAGGTTTTACGGTCCACGGCGTGCCAATTTCCGATTTATTTTAGCCACCATGACGATTACAAAAATGTCGATTGAAAAGTTCGATAGAAATGTCAACTTTGCGATGTGGAGTCTCAAGATGGAGGCCATACTCATTCAAGACGGTTGTGAGCAGGCGCTTGAAGACACCGCGAAGAAATCCAAGGAAATGACAGAAGAGCAATTTAAGGAACTGGACAAGAAAGCCAGATCGGCAATTATCTTGAATCTCTCATACGAGGTATTACAAGAAGTTGCTACGGAGACGACGGCCAAGGGTATGTGGGATTCGTTGAAAGCTATCTACATGAAGAAGACTAAGGAGAATCGGCTTTATTTAAAGCAGAAGCTACACAGTTTGAAAATGACGGAAGGTACTTCTCTACTCTCGCATCTCGATAAATTCGACTCAATAATTATTGATTTGGCGAACGTAGAAGTCAAAGTGGATGAAGAAGATCAGGCCATAATATTGTTGTGTTCCCTTCCCTCATCTCTAAAATATTTTCGAGACACTATAATATATGGGAAAGATACTATCTCTTATAGTAGTGTCAAATCTGCTTTACAATCGAAAGAGCAGATTGATAGGGATATAACGGGGGAATCAAGTGGAAATCAGGCAGAGGGTCTGTTTGCTCGGGGTAGGCCAGAAAATAGAGATGCTGATAATAGCAGGTCCAAGGGCAGGTCGAAATCCAGATACAAAAATAAACTTTGTAATTATTGCAAGAAGAAGGGTCATATCAAAGCTGAGTGTTATAAATTAAAAAATAAGGAGAAAAATAATCAGCAAAATTATAAACCCGCCGAAGCTAGCGTAGCTGCAGATGAGAGCGATGGAACTATTTTTGTAGCTACTGCAAATATTGTCAGGTCTGATAGTGAGTGGATCTTAGATTCAGGATGTTCTTACCACATAAGTCGTAGTCGGGACTGTTTTTCCACATATGAAGCTTTCGATGGTGGATATGTCTTGATGGGGAATGATGCCCCATGTAAAGTTATTGGTAAAGGTACAGTTAGAATCAAGATGTTCGACGGAATCATCCGAACGCTCACAGAAGTCAGACATGTTCCAGCTATGAAGAGAAATCTTATCTCTTTAGGCACACTTGAATCTCAAGGGTGCAGGTTCTCAGGTGAAGGTGGAGTTATGAAGATTGGTAGAGGTGCCCTCGTCGTGATGAAAGCTTGCAGGTCTGGAAATTTATATATTTTGCAGGGAACTACTGTTACAGGTTCCGCTGCAGTTTCGACATCCCCGGAGGTTGATACCACGAGATTATGGCATATGAGGCTTGGACACATGGGAGAAAAAGGCTTGACGATTTTGAGCAAGCGAGGCCTACTTTGCGGTCAAAGTACTGGTAAGATGGATTTTTGCGAACATTGTATTTTTGGGAAGCAGAAACGAGTCAGCTTCAAATCGCCAGCAATCCATAAGACGAAAGGTACTTTGGACTATATTCACTCTGATTTATGGGGTCCTTCTCGTGTTCCGTCCAAAGGTGGTGCAAGATACATGTTGACTTTCATTGATGATTTTTCAAGGAAAGTTTGGGTCTATTTTCTTAAACAGAAGAGTGATGTTTTCTTAACATTTAAACAATGGAAAGCTTTGATTGAGAAGCAGACAGGAAAACAAATCAAGCGGTTGCGGACAGACAATGGCTTAGAATTTTGCGGAAATGATTTCAATGAATTCTGCAAGAACGAAGGTATAGCTCGACATCACACTGTTCGAATGACGCCTCAACAGAATGGTGTTGCCGAACGCATGAACCGGACTCTATTGGAGAGAGCTCGGTGTATGATCTCTAATGCTGGGTTGACAAATGATTTTTGGGCAGAAGCTATTGCGGCTGCATGTTATATTGTCAACCGCTCACCATGTTCTTCTATCGATTTCAAGACTCCCGAGGAGGTATGGTCAGGTACTCCTGCTGATTACTCTAATTTAAGAATATTTGGGTGCCCAGCTTCTATGCACGTAAACGAGGAAAAGTTAGAGCCTAGAGCTAAAAGGTGTATTTTTCTCGATTACGCTTCAGGGGTGAAAGGATATAGATTATATAATCCTGATCCAAAGTCACCCAAATTCGTAATTAGCAGAGATGTTACATTTGACGAGTCATCTATGTTGAATCCTTTAAAGGAGTCTTCTAATTCTTCTAATCAAGAAAATGAGGATAGTGTACAGAACGAGGTGGAGCTCGAGATCAACAAAGGTTCTTCAGATAACCCTGCTACGAGTTCAACAGATCCAGATGATGAACCAGGATCGGATTCAGATCTTGTTGAAGATGAAAGCGTCGAGCAGGAATATTCTATAGCCAGAGACAGACAGAGACGTGAGATTCGACTACCACAGCGGTACGTGAATTTAGTTTCGTACGCTTTATCAGTGGCACAAGAAACAGGTGGAGGCGGTGAACCTTCTACCTATACGGAGGCAATTCAAGATGTCAATTCTGATAAGTGGTTGGTAGCGATGAATGAGGAAATGGAGTCTCTGCACAAGAATGGTACTTGGATTCTTGTGTCGCCGCCGAAGAAAAAGAAAATAGTCGGTTGTAAGTGGGTCTTTAAGAAGAAAGAAGGTTTATCTGGTTCAGACGATGTAAGGTATAAGGCACGATTGGTCGCGAAAGGCTATAGTCAGGTACAAGGTGTTGATTTTAATGATGTTTTCTCACCTGTTGTTAGACATAGCTCTATTCGTGTATTGCTTGCATTCGTTGCCATGTTTGATTTGGAATTAGAACAGCTTGACGTCAAGACAGCGTTCTTACATGGCGATTTAGACGAACAGATTTATATGAAGCAACCTGAAGGCTTCATATTTGAAGGAAAAGAAGACCAAGTTTGTTTGTTGAAGAAATCCTTATATGGATTAAAGCAGTCTCCAAGACAGTGGTACAAACGGTTTGATTCTTTTATGTTGGGTCATGGTTTCTCCAGGAGCAAGTATGATAGTTGTGTTTACTTCCGGAAGTTGAATGACAGTTCGTTCATTTATCTGCTATTATATGTTGATGACATGCTCATTGCGGCTAAGAATCTTGCAGAAATTCACCAGTTGAAGGCCTTATTGAATGGTGAATTTGAGATGAAAGATTTGGGAGCAGCTAAGAAGATTCTTGGTATGGAGATTAGACGTGATAGAGGAGCTGGTAAGTTACACCTGACCCAGGAGAGTTACCTCAAGAAGGTTTTGGAGAGATTTGGCATGCACGATGTCAAACCAGTAAGTACTCCTCTCGCTAGCCATTTTAGGCTATCTGCTGCTCAGTCACCATCATCAGAAGAGGAAGAAGAGTATATGGCACGAGTTCCTTACTCGAGTGCAGTCGGCAGCATTATGTATGCAATGGTTTGTACACGTCCTGATATTTCACAAGCTGTTAGTGTTGTTAGCAGGTATATGGCTAATCCAGGAAAAAAACACTGGCAAGCAGTGAAGTGGATCCTCAGATACTTGAAGGGTACTCTAAGCACTTGTTTGGAGTTTGGCAGAAACAGTGATACTCTCGTTGGCTTCGTTGATTCAGACTACGCAGGTGATCTCGATAAACGACGATCTCTTACAGGTTATGTATTCTCTATTGGAGGTTGTGCAGTTAGCTGAAAAGCTACTCTACAGCACGTAGTGGCTTTATCTACTACTGAAGCAGAATATATGGCCATTACCGATGCGATCAAAGAAGCTTTATGGTTGAAGGGGTTATTCAGCGAATTAACTCTGCAACATGGAGTCATTACTATTTACTGTGATAGTCAAAGTGCAATTCATTTGACCAAGGATCAGATGTATCATGAGAGGACTAAGCATATTGATGTTAAGTATCATTTCATTCGTGATATCATTGCAGACAAGAAGGTGTTTATCAAGAAGATCAACACGAAGGATAATCCTGCGGATATGTTTACGAAGGCTCTTCCAATTTCCAAGTTCAAGCATTGCTTGGACTTGATCAGTGTTTCAGAAATGGTGAACTAGCCCGTCGGGGCTAAGGCTGGAGGGAAATAGAGACAAAGTTATTATCTAAATCAAGGTAGAGTAATTTTCGGTATCAAGGTCAAGGTGGAGATTTGTTAGTGTGTGACCTTGATGGCTTTGAAAAGTCAAATAAAGAAGGAAGAAAATTTGGGTTAGAAGATTCAAAGGAGACCAAAATGATTTTGTTAGGCGCCTACAATTGATTGTCAAATATCAATTTCTTATGTCCACACATGCATTATATGCTGCAGACCTCACCTATAAATAGAGGCACTCAGACGAAGGAAAACCACCACAACATCGATCTTCTTCTCCGATTAATTCTTTGTAGCTTACTCATAATACTGTTGTAGCTCTTTTTGTGTAACACGTCCGGTGTACGTATCTGTAATAACTCTACATAATAAAGAAGTTCTACCCTCCGGCCCGTGGACGTAGGTCATTCTGACCGAACCACGTAAATTCTCGTGTTCACTGTCACATTTATTTTCTTCATTTTATTTGTCATCGTCATTTCTCGGGCAACTAAATTATCGGGAATCGAGAATATCCTAACATATGCAATGGGGTTTTTCCCACTACTAAAAATCATCATCCTTTTCCTATTTAGGCAGAAATGATACATATCCTTTTTATTGGCCAAATATAACGAAGGGAACATCTCATAACATCAGCAAATTAATTACAAGTTGTGATCAAGAATGTTACTTCCGTCCACTATGTATATATATATATATATATATATATATGTGTGTGTGTGTGTGTGCATGCATATATTTATATGTACTAATTACTTGAGAATCCTATTTCACCACAAAAGTAATACTATTGCTTAAGGGTGTCGAATTGCTATCATCTGTTAATCACGCCCACTATAATTGCTACAATATCCAACAACAATACACATATTGGAATAATTATTTCTTACAATTAATCATTACTTCTAAGGCCCAGATACATACTAATGCATCCACTCAATTAGACAAATGCTTGCTGTTGTGTAATACACTTGCTTATAAGCAACCAATCGCTTCTTTCATTTCCATTATTTTTATTTAATTCGTACGCGCTTGGTGACGTTTTATTCCACCTTCATATGTTTCTTGATTTTAAATAATAGGAATTAGGGTTTATTCCCAAATTGCTTAGTCTTAAAAGGAACTCACTCACTGGATGGATAGCTATTTCTTCTTCTATAAACCATCATGACAAATATGATAAAGGAACCGAAATAAAATATATAAATTCACTTATATCCAAACCGCAGCATCCCAAATTAATGATGTAATAAATGCTATGGCGCTGCACGAACAGCTTTAAAATTGATGCTGAAGACCATATATGTATGTCAACGGTCATAATAAATTTTAAAATTGCAGTAAACTGTTTTTTTAGAGTGACACATTGCTGCAACTTCAACTCGCCGCAAGCGACGAAGGTATCTTCCCATCTGTCACACACTTAACGAACACCAATTTCTCATTCGATACGATTCAACAACATTAAAAAAAATGGTCCCAAAATATTATTCACATCCCCGTAATTCCTTACATACAAAAAACCCCAAAATAAAAGGGAAAAAAAAAACATGTCTACATCTCCCTTCGTCATGGATCTCCATCTTTCTTTTCTTCACAATCATCTTTCGAAACCACTGAATTATCATCATTGCTGCTGCTACTACTACTACAACTACTGTTATTACTGCTACCGAACGAAGATGCTCTACTAGACATAGGAGTTGCCAGATAAGTAGGCTTGTCCTGACCAGCCATGATCACCAGTAATTTCTCCTCCACCACCACCGCCGGAGGTGGCTGCTCCTCCTTGTCCCCTCCACCGGCCTCCACGTCCCGGCCTTGATCGTTTTCTTGATTTTCCATGTACCCCGAGAGCTTCCAATAGGAACATGCAAGGATCAAAAGAGCAAACGCGATGAGGCCCAACATCGCAGCCAATCCACCGAACAGGTACGGCACCGGTGAGTGCCATGGAGAATGATGTGGCGGCATAGGCTGTGGTGATGCGACTCCGAGATTATTAGTAGCACTTGATGATGACATGTCTTTGTAATAAACTAAGAAAATAAGAGTTAAATGTTTGTATGTGTGTAAGATTATCTTATATGGTTAACGAGAGTTGAGAGTTCTTTAGGATGTGGGCATGCTTTGGTGGGAAGTACGGTAGAGATATTGTGAGATCGGAGCATTTTATAGAGGAAGATGTGTCGTGCTAATTGCTAACTTTCCTGCTTCATTTTTTGTGTTTTATTTTGTGATATGTTGAATGGGTCCCATGTAGTGTTTGTGCTATCCGAGTGTATTATCCGAAATATGTCGATTTTTTTCTTTCAGCTTTTTTTTTTTGTACTTTACACATCTCACGGGTTTATGAAAGAAGTAAAGAACATTTGCTATATAGATGCGTATAAAATAATAATACTAAAAACTTAACAAAATCATATTAGTCCTTTTATATTGTGCAAATAATTGCCAAATTAAATTTTGTAGCGATTATGGTTGTTCTGCAAAAGCAGAAGATTACTGAATCAATCATAATTACACACGTCCTCGAAAATTGATGCAGCTTCCAAAACATTACACATTTTTACTTCAATTCTCTAAGATTCTCTCTATTATAATAATGATTTAAGAAGAATACAAAACTTGATATTCTAGAAATTGGGTATTTTAAAGTCCAACAGCTGAGGATTATATAAATACTATATATGATTATCTTGATATGTAATGATAGTATCTAAGATTAATTTATTTTGTATTCTCCATGTAATGATTTTATCTGTTAAATCCTCAGCCCCACATAGCTCCAAAACGTACACGCTAGGACAATGAATGTTCCTAACTCTAATGATACGTCCAAGTTTCGAACCTTGAAACTGTTCGATTATTTTAATTAAATTGCACTAGTAATTTTAAAATATATCCATCGAACGATTTGTATTAACTAATAGTACATTGCTCGATCATTGGCTTGATTAAACTAATGAACATGGCAGGTAAAACTACACTAAAATTACAACCGAATCCCACTATAGCTTTATGTTAAAGCTGTTTAAACTTTAAAGTACAATGGGTTACTACATTGATCCTAAATTTAAATAATACTTTTTTCCAGAATTTACATAATTCTCGAGAATTATAAATTGGGGATATACAGACTACAGTTTTCTCCACTAACGGATTTTCTGTTATCTATTCATCACACAACAATGATGCTTTTCTTTTTTACCGTAATTATCGCACGCACTATCGCTTAAATAATAAACTTAAGTTGTACTTATCCTCTTAAATGCACAGATAATGATTCTTAATCTAATATTATACGAGTGACTTAATATTTGCTTTGTTAGTAGGATAAAATAAAGTAATAGAGCATACGTAGAGGAACATTATTTTCCTCAAGATAAAAATAAATCTTTTTTAGTCTAGGAATTATTAATCAATTTGTGTGAAAATAAAATGGAATGTATGAATGGTATATGAATACCAAGACATTTTGTAATTCATTTCAAAATAAAATGGTGTGAAATTATTAAATATTTCCAAATAAATAGAAAATAAATAATAAAAAAAAGGTACACGCAATGCAAAGAAGAGAGACTTGCGTGATAAGATGAGAAGCAAAAACGAAGACATCAATAAAAAGTTATTTGTGTTTTAGTACCTTAGCCTCATACCAAATCAGAATCTTACATGCCCTCAATTATAACGAAATATTAACTGTTAAATATTTGTGGAGTGTGAGTCAGCCAATCAAGAATCATTGTAGTAGTAATAATTCTAAACGAAGACAATGTATAAAAGATGTTGCTTCCCAATTTACGAACACTTAGATTTGTAAGGTTATACAAAAGTAACCAATAAAAATAATCCACGAACAAAATGGGTCCTTTGCTCCTATCTTTCTACACCCTGGATTGCTCCTGACATGTACTTATCGAACCTGCTGTCCAGATTTATTTATTTCTACTATTTACTTTATTTATTTTCTTTTTTCTTTTTAGATGATAATGTTCTTAAATTTGAAAGTACTGTCCATGAAAGTACCACTAGTACAAACTTGCGACACTGTTTAATTTTGTCGTTAGCAAATTTTGTTTATTTGAAATGAAAAGATCGCTTATACTATTTGCGAGTATGTGCCTAAAAGTGAATCTATCGCAAATTTTATTTAACATTAATTAAAGCAAATGATATTAAATGAAAGGCCCATATATTTTCGGGCCTTGTTGTTAATATAAAAGGCCCGTCGCTTTTTATGCTCATGAAGGCCCGACTACGACTTGCGGCGGCCCAATGCCATCTATATTTGTTATACCTTTTTACCTAAATGACATTTTTATGTAATTGGGAAAAGAAGTGTGAAAATTAATTGCGATTTCCATTCACATCATAATAAGAATGGAATCAATTCCAAATAAGAATGCCTTATAGACACGACTCTCTCTCCTTTTCCTATGTTTGGAAGCTTTGACTTAGACAGATTTATATAAACCATTGAAAATCAAGAAAAGGGCTTTGATTAATCTAAAAACTCATGCGATCATCACAATCTCAGTTAGGTCGTGAAATAGTCAAATGATGATCGCTTACTTCTTTCTTCTAGTCGAAATCTATATTATTGTTGAATGAAGTTAGTTGGAATAACTATAATATGAAATCAATTAACTCCACGGAATGTGAATATAGTTTACCACAAATTGATACAAGTCTAAGACATTGATTCTATAATATTTGAATTTCATCACATCATGCATGGCCCGTGAGAATAATATCGTATCGTAACTTTAACACATATATATATATATATAATATTCGATTATGTAAGAAACGAATCTTATTACTACAGTAGTAAATCTTTTATTTGAATATTAAATTTCGCGCTGACAACGATACATATATAAGATTAAAAAAAAAAAAAAGGACAGCAAACCCAACGAACACCACGAAAGTTGTAATTCAAAATGACCGCTCTTGAATTCTTACCACCAACGGTATATAGACACATATGCATACATTCACAAACGCACAAAAACTGAAAAGAAAAGAAACAACGTAAGAGGAGAAACACGTCGTATCGAAAAACTAATATCTGATCTGATTATACAAGAAGCGTCGTAAAGAATTTTTTTTTTGTTACTTAGCATTGTAAGTAGATATGATATGAACAAATAATGGCAGAAGTTCAATTTTCGTCCCTATATTTTACACCCTCCGCAATTTTCGTCCCTATATTATTTAGCGTAACAATTTTCGTCCTTATATTCCTGATTTTCGACAATTTATTCCTTGAGCTTACTCTCCGTTAAGAAATCAGATACTCCGTTAACTAAAAGCAAGTAAAATTTAAATAAAAAACATTGAAATAAAAAATAACCATCAAATCATTCAATACCTGTTGCGATCTAAAAATAAACAATCAAATCTCCCATCAAACAAAACAAAACCCTCTTGAACAAAGCTTACAAAATCAGAACCCTAAATCGACACCCAAAAAAATCCAATCCAACATATCATTGGGTGAAGAAGACGAGCGAGATGGAGCATTTCGATGGTGAAAATTTGTACGAGGTTCGGGAAGAGGATCGCTTAATCGAAGAGCGAGTGCTCGTGAATGAGAATGCTTTTTACGAGAGCGACAATGAAATGTGGGATGACGAGAGGGGGTTGATTGAGCAAGAGCAAGATAAATGTATGTCTATATTAACACGTGTAGATATATCAGAAAGTATGTCCAATATGATGCAAAATGAAGAAGGGGATGCCAACTGTGTTGCTAGCGAAGACGAGTTAGATTCTCTAATGGGTTCCGATGATGATGGACATAATGGATACCGAATGTTCAATCCCCAAACTGAGGGAAAGAATCCCGAGATTAAGTTAGGATTAACGTTCGACAATAGAGAGATTGCAAAATTTGCGATTGAGAGTCATTGTTTCAGAAGGGGAATGACAATTATCTTCACAAAACACGACGCCATGAGGCTTAGGGCTAAGTGCAGAAATGAAGGATGTGAATGGGTCGTGTATGTGGTTAAGCTGAGAGATGATCATTTGTGGCAGGTTAGAACCTATAACCCCAAGCATAGTGGATGTGGATGGAATTACAACAACGTAAGCATCAAATCGCGATGGTTAGGAAAAACGTTTGTGAAAAAGTTCAAGGAAAATCCGAAATTGGGAACAGCTGAATTTCGGAGCGAGTTAAATGCCACTATGCGAATTGATTTATCAAAATCCAAAGCTTACAGGGCAAAACGATTTGCTTTGGATGAGATTGAAGGAACAATGGAATCACAATTTATTAGAATTAGAGATTATTGTGATGAAGTTCTAAGAACCAACCCGGGGTCAACGCTAATAATGAAACTTGTGGACGATGAGGGTACTAGCCGAAAGAGGTTCCACCGCTTTTATATGTGTTTTAAGGCGTGCAAAGATGGGTTTAAAAGTGCGTGTAGACCTGTGATCGGTGTTGATGGATGCTTCTTGAAAGGCAAATACGGGGGTCAATTGTTGGCGGCTGTAGGGCTAGACCCCAACAATAATATTTTTCCAATAGCATATGCCATTGTTGAGGCAGAGACGAAGGATAGTTGGACTTGGTTTCTCATGTTGCTTCACAATGACATTGAATTTGATGAACAACACAAGTGGACCTTCATGAGTGATAAACAGAAAGGTTTGATTCCAGCTTTTGAGGACGTGCTTCCTGAAGTAGAAAATCGATTTTGTGTAAGACATTTGCACAGTAACATGAAAAGAGATGGTTTTACCGGTGGAGCGATCAAAATTGCGTTATGGGCTGCTGCTAGAGCCACGAGAATTGAAGAGTTCAACACGAGAATGCAAGAATTGAAGGAGATTGACAAAGATGCTTATCAATGGCTTGTAAAGAAATCGCCAAGTCACTGGACAAGGTCACATTTCAATCCCTTTTCTAAGTGTGATATCTTGTTAAACAATATGTGTGAGACCTTCAACTCAATGATACTCGATGCCAGAGAAAAGCCTATAATTTCATTGCTTGAATCGATAAGGAGCTTGTTAATGACTAGATTCCAATTGAATAGAGAAAAGGCCTCAAAATGGATCGGCACCATATGTCCTAGAATCAGAGGTGTCTTGCTAAAAAACATGAAAGATGCAGGTGAATGTGTGCCGTTGCAGTCTGATAAGTGGATATTTTCAATTCGGGCAGCCTCTGGAGATAGGATTGTGGACATTAAAGAGAGAAATTGTAGTTGTCGGAGGTGGGAATTGACAGGAATACCATGCAAGCATGCCATTTCGGCAATTTGGTGTAGACGCGAGGATCCTGAAATGTATGTTGATCAATGTTACACTATAGAGGCCTATACGAAGGCATACGAAAAAGCCATTTTTGGCATCAATGGGCCGGATCTTTGGCCAACTAGTACAAGCGAGCCTCCACTGCCTCCAAATTATAAAGAGAGAGGAAAAGTAGGAAGACCTCAAAAGATGAGACGACGAGAGCGGGATGAGCCACCTGCTGCTAGGTCAAGGCCACACACAATGGTAGGAGTTAAGAGGGTGATCAAATGCAAGTCTTGTCACGAAGAAGGTCATAATTCGAAGACGTGTAAGAAGAGGAAAGAAGGTTGTTCGAGAGACATCTGATATGTCTGTTGAGACATCTAGTTGGTTTTTTTTGAATTACTTGTCTTTTGCGATTTTTAACTGAATTTCAAATTAGCTGATCTGAAATGGGTTTTGAGGCCTTTTGATTTATGCCTTGTGGATTTAATCAGTGAAGCATGTATGCAGATATTTAATGAGTTTGATTTTGTTATGATAAAGTATGTTTTGAAGCATGGTGACATATTGAAATGCTGTTAGAATTGAAAATACCTCCAAACACGAGAACTAACCAGCCATCAACTTTGAGGACTAACCATCCAAGCAAAATTCAGCAAAATGGTCTCATCAATTTCAGAATAAAATACTGAATTCCAAGTTATCTACATTAAGCAAAATTTCAGCAACATTTCTTAACATCTGACTTGCGATATTACAAACACGAGAACTAATTACCGGTACAATGGTACATAGCCGAGTCAGTCATAAATATAAAAACATCATAGCAAACAACACAAATGTAAATATAACTAAAACACATAAAAATTTAATTCGTCTCTCGTAAGTTTCAATCAAATAATCGAGTCTCTTCTCCTTCCTTACGTGTTCATTCTCTGATTTTTCGCGAGTTTCTTTTGTCTTTTCCACCTCGTCTTTTAATTCTTCAATCCTCTTGTGAAGGATAGCCGCCTCCCTGTTGTCTCCAAATCTGTCACCATCTAATCCATTTTCCAAATTGCTTAATCTCCTAAGAAGCTTAACAATCACATCTTTCGATCTATCACAAAAGTCTTCGTCCCACCACTCAAATTTAGAACACGAACTCGATTTCTACGTGAAAAATAGGGGAAGAAAACATCGTGAGGCTAACATACAAAAACAATGATAGAAGATATAATATTATAAGAAATCGATTTATACCCCATAATTTGGGCATGCTTGGTATCTTCGTCCGGGATTTCGCGGAGTCCATGATGTCAACACCGGGAGCTCAAATTCACAACCACAGAACTTTGGTGGGCGCGGATAAAATGGAATTTCGAAACGATAAGGTGGTTTATAATCCCTCGCATTAGAAGAAGAGCTCGAACTCATCGTCGACTAAACAATAAGAAATCGAAATAATTGGCATTGCAGATTTTTTTAGTGAAGAAAAAGATATGGAAAAAAACCTTGCCCTGTAAAAAAATCTGCAAAAAGCATTCTCATCAACCCCCTCTCGTCATCCCACATTTCATTGTCGCTCTCGTAAAAAGCATTCTCATTCACGAGCACTCGCTCTTCGATTAAGCGATCCTCTTCCCGAACCTCGTACAAATTTTCACCATCGTCTTCTTCACCTAATGATATGTTGGATTGGATTTTTTGGGGTGTCGATTTAGGGTTCTGATTTTGTAAGCTTTGTTCAAGAGGGTTTTGTTTTGTTTGATGGGGATTTGATTGTTTATTTTTAGATCGCAACAGGTATTGAATGATTTGAGGGTTATTTTTTATTTCAATGTTTTTTATTTAAATTTTACTTGCTTTTAGTTAACGGAGTATCTGATTTCTTAACGGAGAGTAAGCTCAAGGAATAAATTGTCGAAAATCAGGAATATAGGGACGAAAATTGTTACGCTAAATAATATAGGGACGAAAATTGCGGAGGGTGTAAAATATAGGGACGAAAATTGAACTTCTGCCACAAATAATCAAACTTGGCCCTAAAGCTACCAAGACTTTTCCACGAACTTTCCCATTGAATTAGTCTTGGTCAGCTCATATTTAATAATCTGGTATAATCAATCCATCTCAACAAGAATGTACTACCCTTGTGGAAATAAAATTATATAATTAAAAATGACTTTCTGAGTTGAATTATTCAACATGTGGCCTAATCGTACGCTCTTTAGATTATGCTCATAAATATCAGATCCCAAACTTTTGGCTAAAAAGAAAATCAAATCCCATGACATGAAAATCCCATCCTTTACAACTCATCCATCTCCTTCACTTTATGTCCATATTTTTATACTTCTCTTCACGTTAAGTAATTTTCAATGTAAAGCCGAGAGAGAAAAAGTCATCACCGTCCCCATTGGAGTAGTTCTTGATTTGAACTCTCCTTTGGGCTCTATGGTCCATTCATGCATTGAAGTCGCTGTTTCCGACTTCTACTCGCAAAACCCAAAACACATCACGAGATTGAAGCTTCACACCAAGAACGCAAAGACCCTTCTCGATGCTAATTTAGCAGGTACGTGTGTATGTGTGTGTTGTAATAATTCTTTGAAATTAATGCTCCGACAAGTCTTCGATGAACAGAAAGAAATATAGCCATGTCTAAAGCTTTGATTTTTCTTGCAGTTATGGAGTTGCTAAAGCAAGAACAAGTCCACGGATTCATAGGGCCGCAAGAAAGCTCATCATCATCATCGGCTCAAGAATCATTACTCGCAGAGATCGGCAAAGAACATCGAGTTCCAGTTATCTCCTTCAGCCCACGAAATCCGCCGTTTTCCGGCACAGAAATAAGCCCTTATTTCGTAAGAGCGACGCCCGATGAAAAACTCCAAGCGCGTGCGCTCGCATCCATATGCCGAGAATTCCACTGGCACGAAGTCGCCGTCGTCTACGAAGACACCGACGACGGGCACCGTTTTCTCTCCCGTATGAACGAAGCCCTCCGAGACATCGAAGTCCGTTTGTCTTACATGGTCTCCGTGTCCGAATCTTCCGACGACGGCCACATCACCGGGGAACTGAGGAAACTTCCGGCAAAGCAGACGAGGGTTTTCATAGCGCACATGAGCCCTTCCCTCGGCTCTCGTTTCTTCAGGCTCGCAAAGATTTCGGGAGTCCTCAGCGAAGGCTACGCTTGGATTATAAGCGATGGGCTCTCGAATTTCATGACCGAAATGGATTCCATTACACGCGAGGCCATGGACGGGCTCCTCGGGATAAGGCCTTACGTGTCCACGTCATCAGGGGAGTTCAAGAGCTTCAGAGAAAGGTGGAGGAAACACGCGATTCTCAAGAACTCATCGGTTGCTGCTTCCATGGAATTAAACGTCTACGGCTTGTGGGCTTACGATGCGGTGACTGCGTTAGCCATTGCAGTGGAGAAGATAGCAGCAGCGGCATCAGATACAAATTTCGGACAAGCCCTTCTCCAAGAGGTTTCAAGAACAAAATTCGAAGGCCTCAGCGGCGACTTCGAGATATCCAACGGGAATCTAAAGGTGCCCGCGTTCGAGGTATTCAACGTGTACGGCTCCGGAGAGAAAACCGTAGGGTTTTGGAGCCCCGAGAGGGGACGAATGCTGCGGGATTTGAGGCAACTCGATGAGACGTTATCGGAGGCCAACGTAGTAGCATCGAGAAAGGTGGTGTGGCCCGGTGATTCTCTTACGAAGCCCGAATCCTCTGCGGTTCCTACGAGCGGCGTCCTAAGAGTCGGGGTGCCGTGGAAGCACGGGTTCGAAGAATTCGCCAGCGTGAGCGTGGACCCCGCCACGGGGCGCACGAACGCCACGGGATTTTCGATCGACATCTTCTACGCGGCGCTGGACCTGATGAAGAATCTCCCCATCAAGTTCGAGTTTCGGCACTACAACGACACCCCGAACACCACCGCCAACTACGACAACGCGCTGCATCAGATTCCTCAGGTAATTTAGGTATGTTCCGAGATTCAGACAAGAACTGTTGGTGTGTCAAAAATAAAAATAAAAATTGTTGCACATCGGGTAGATGAAACGAATATGACTCATATATAAGCTTCTGAGCTACTCCCTCTATTGCCAACTGGTTTTAAAGTGGAATCCCACGTCTTATATATGTAAAGATTCATGGGTTTGGGGTTGGAAGAGATCACTCACTGACAAATGGTGCAGTGAGCACGGATCGAATACGTGGAGTTGTTAGACCAAGTAATATGTTGATGACGTGTTCTTGGTCTTCGGCTGAAGGAAAGGGCATGATTGGTGATCTTATGTTTCAGGGAATGATTGATAAGGTGACAAACTCAATCCTAGTGAAACAAACATGACCTCTACATAAGGTTTATGGGCTCCTCCTTCTATTGATAGTATGTTGTACAGTGTAAACCCACATGATTTACAAAAACCATTTCTTTTATTTACAAAAACTTGTTAAATTGAGGGTTACTTCCTGAAATCGACTGGTGTTAAGAGGAGTGGCCTATTTGATTTATATAGTGACTCGGGTGAAGTTAATATCCCGATGTGGGACAAATAATCTCAACACGCCCCTCACGTGCGGCACAATTCAAAGCCTAACTGAGCCTATTTTTTTTTTTCTAACCAGGAATTCGACATGGTGGTGGGGGACACGACGATATGGGCCCCGAGATTAGGGTACGTCGACTTCTCGCAGCCGTATTCGGAATCGGGGGTCGTTTTGGTGGTGAAAAACAACAAGCCCATCGACATGTGGATCTTCACGAGGCCCTTGCGGTGGGATCTCTGGCTCGCTATTTTCGTCTCCTTCGTGTCGATGGGAGCCGTGATCCTCGTGTTGGAACGTCGCCGGCCCGGCGAAGAAGAACCGAGTACGACCACGAGGAGGCATCGAGCTGCTTACTTCACCCCCGTGGCGGTTCTCGCTTTCCCAGAAAGTAAATAAAAATCCGATCTTTTTTTTTTTTCCTTACACAACAGTCATTTCTTATTACATGACGACGATGATGGTGATGACGAAATCTTGCAGTGAACATGGTGAGGAACAAGTGGGCCTTGTTCGTGCTGGTGTTTTGGCTGTTCATGGCCTTCATACTTATGCAGAGCTACACGGCGAACCTGGCGGCGATCCTCACGTTGGATCAGCTCAAGTTCGCCTTCTCCGACCATTATTACATCGGCTGCCAAGACGGTTCTTTCATGAACAAGTTCCTAACGGAAAACCTAAATATCCGCAAATCGAGGCTCAGAAGCTACTCGTCGGTGGAAGATTACCACGAGGCCATGTCCAAAGGGAGCAAGCACGGTGGCATCGACGCCATATTCGACGAGATCCCTTACATGAAGATTCTCATCAAGACCTACTACCCTCAGTATAAGATGGTGGGGCCCACCTATAGGACCGGCGGCTTCGGCTTCGTAAGAATTGTCTTAATTATTTGTTTAGGGTTAAATTTCGAAATTATGTCGCTAACTATATCAGTTTTCCTTTTTTGGTCGGTGTGTTCCATAATTATAAACTTAGGTCACTAAGTCACGCATCTGATTTCTCTTTAGTCGCTGGTGAATTTTGTCGGAAAATTGACGTGGCCGATGACATGTCAGCCACGTCGGATATCCCGTAATTTTCGCCATAAAATCCACTAATGACCAAAAAAAAAACAGATGCATTATTTACTTAGTTAGTGACCTGAGTTTGAAATTATGAAACTCATGACCCTCAAAACAATAGAGCCATAATTTTTTTAAAAAGAAAACACCATAATTAGTGGCCTAATTTATTTATTTGGCTTTACTATTATTATTATTATTGTTATTATACATTTTTCAATTCTCAAAGTTCGATAATAATTCTTTTTTTATATATTTGCCAGGCTTTTCCGAAGGGTTCTCCGCTGGTGTCGCCCTTCTCGAAGGCAATAATGGATGTCACGCAAGGACCGAACATGACGGCGCTGGAGAGGAAGCACTTCGGCCCCGGATACTCTTCGCAAGATCCTCTCTCGTCGGTGGTGACGCAGGAGACATCGAGTTTAAGGTTGTACGATTTTGCGGGGCTCTTTTTTATCATCGGATCTGTGACTCTTCTTGCCCTTTTCTTCTCGGAGACGTCCATTGGGAAGAAGATCGTCGAAAAGGCTGCGAACTCTCTGAGCAACAGCTTCTTCTTCTTCTTCCGCGATGCTTCGAGGGTTCACTCAACTCGAGAAAACAGTAATGGCGGCGACTCTGGTAATAATGCCGAGGAAGTTGAAAGAGATCATTCGGCCAATAACGATGATGATGACGCAGTCGAAGGAAATCCGAGTCAAGAAAACAGTAATGGTGAAGAGGGGTCGAATGCTGTTGAAGGAGCTGCACAGCAAGTTAGAGGAGACGACAATATTAATAGCTTATAATTGTATGGATTATGCTGTAAATAATTAAAGATTAAGAACACTATCCTCCCCCGTTTTACTTCGTAGGGCGATGGCATATGGTGTTGTAAATTCATGTAAGAATGTTACGATTTTTGTCTTGAGGAAACGGTCAAATTAGAGAATAGTTTGGAAATATTCGGTTAATATATGTGTTAATGTTGAGCTTTCAACATTGACAATGTTGGGGTAACATTCTAGTCAACATTTGTTGGCCGAGAATGTTCCCTATCTCAGTTTTATCTTTCATGCCCAAAACTTATTTTAGTGAAGACGTGGCATTTTTCTAGTGATAATCAGGATATGGATAAGTGCTGGAATGGATCAAACCGTGTGGATAAGCTGGAGCAAAAATAGGAGTGAAGGGTGCTAAAAATAGGAAGATTGGAACTCAAGTCAAGACCAAGTCATTGGAGCCGATTCAAATCAACCTCAACGGTCACAACTATATTTGTGGACGTGACCAAGTCTCGGGTGAAGAAGTCATGAAGTCGAAGACCTATAAATAGAGACTTCCCGTGACCATTTCGAGTGTGGCTTATATCGAGAAGAAGAAAATTATAAGAGAGCCATCACGAGATTTTTAGCCTAGTATTCAGTTTTCAAAAGTCATATGACTTTGTAGTGTTTTCAGGATCTTTTAGATTCGTAGTTTTCAGGATCTTTTAGATTCGTAGTTTTCAGGATCTTTTAGATCCGTAGTTTTTCTAGGCTTGTTTTTACTATCTTCGGATAGTTATTTTGCCATCCATTGCTGTTAGTGGAATTTCGCCTTGAGGCACGCAGCAAGTTTATTTACTTGCTGCACAGAATTCGCATCTCGTGTTTATCACTTTCGAAACTAAATTACATATTCCGCTGTGCACTCTAGTGTTGGATCCAGTGTTAACCCAACATTTCATCCAACATTAGTTTACAACTTAGTACTTTTTACATCCATTTCATAAGGGACCGCCCTCAAAGTGGTATCAGAGCCTACGCTTGACGTTACTAAGCGCAAAGATTCATCTACAATAGATGTTACGAGTTCAAATTATATCGGCAAAGTTCCTGTGTTAGACGGCACCAACTATGCGTATTGGAAGGTTCGCGTTCGGCAGTGCATTAAGTCCATTGATGTCCGAGCATGGGAATCTGTTCTTAGCGGATACACCCCACCTCGAAAAGCTCCCGACGCTGATGGAGAAGTCTTCGACAAACCTGTCGAAGAATGGACGATTCATGAACGAAATGCAGCAGAGTTCAACGACAAAGCACTCAACGCCATCTTCTCGTCTGTGGATATCTTCATGTTTAAGATTATCCAGAATTGCACTACCTCGAAGAACGCATGGGATCTACTTCAGAGGTACTGCGAAGGCGATGCCAGCGTGAGAGAAACCAAGTTACGACTTCTTCTCAATCAGTTTGAGAACATAAGAATGAAGGAGGATGAAGACGTCACCACATATTTTGGAAAGCTCTTAACGATCTCAAGCGAGTGCACCAGCCTAGGAGATCCGATCTCAAATAAGGTATTGAATTCTAAAGCTATTCGTACATTAACTGAAAAATTCAATGTGAAGGTAGCTGCGGTTGAAGAAGCACACAACTTAGCCAATATGGAATTCAACACGTTGATGAACATCATGAAGAACTACGAGACCAATCTCGAAGTACAAAAGAGGGCCTCTCGTGGTAAAAACCTCGCTTTAGTTAGTAAGCCATCCAAAGATCAAACCGAGGATGTCGCTGACAATGATGATGATACGGCAATGCTTGTGAAGAACTTCGCAAAGTTTCTCAGGAAGAAAAAGAATGTTGCGCAAAATGTTGGCCCAACATTCAGAAAAGGACAGAATCTCAAGACTGAATCTTCTTCTGCTCCTCCTTTCTTCAAACGCAAACCGGATGGTAAGAAGAAGAATATAAACTATGATTCTGTTAGATGCTATGAATGTCAAGGTTGGGGCCATTTCGCCAACGAATGTGCTAACACTCTTCGCAAGCACGGAAAGGCTATGTGGATAGATCTTTCAGACGATGAAGATGATGAATCATGCCAAGAGGAGACCAAGCAATCATCAGTAACAATTCAGTCCTTCTCAGATTGTGAAAATGAAGAAGATCATCAAATCGGCTTCGCTGCGGTAACTGATGTTGAGCCAACATCTGACTCAACATCTGAAAAACATATTATTTTCAATTATGATGATTCAAACTGTTTTGATGGGTATTCTAGTTCTGATGATGCAGAGTTAGAATCTGACATTGGTGTTGAATTTCAAGTCAATGAAACTGTTAAGATGATGACCTCACGATATGAGAAAGAAAAGGCTAGGAATGCGGATCTCAATGCCAAACTGAAGACACTATTTGAGGAGCATGCCAAAAACGAAAAGCTGATCGAAAGCTTGGTGGATGGAATGAACAAGATGGAAACTGTTCTAACACGAAAGGACAAAGAGATTGACATACTTCAAAAGCAAGTCGACAGGGACAACGAGACTTTCACCAAGTTAAACAAAGGTAAATCGACTCTTAATGAGGTATTGTCATTAGGTATTTCTGATAAGCAAGGACTATGATTCAATTCTCTGCCTAATAATTCTTCAGATTCTGTGTTGCTTGATAGATCTAAGATAGTTTTTGTTAAGGAGAAAAACGAGCATGTTGCAAAAGAAAGTAGTGAGAATTTAGCTCTTAAAAAGGGTAATATGCATACTGCCAGTAAGGATAGACAATTTGAATGTAATCATTGCATGCAACCTGGTCATATCAAGCCGTACTGCTGGAAGTTGAAGGGGAAGATTTCTACCAAGAAAACGATGTCAGCTGGAATGTTACCTAACATCTCGCTCAACATTGAGAAATCAGTGTTGAAAGAGGTGCCTGGAGAAAAATCCACTAGATCACCTTCAAATTCTGGCAATCCAAATGCTGTTTTATCAACTAAGAAAGTTTGGGTAGCTAAACATATGCATAAATGTGATGTTGTGTATACCTCTTTGCGAGCTAACGTGACAGGAACTTGGTACTTCGATAGCGGGTGTTCCCGACACATGACGGGTACCGAAGAGTATCTATCAGATTACAAGCCCTTAAGCAGTGGGTCTGTTACGTTCGGCGGAGGTGCAAAAGGACGGATACTTGGTTGTGGCAGATTGAATGTGACTGACTTTCCCAGACTAAGTAATGTTCTACATGTCGAGGATCTGATTGCTAATTTAATTAGCATAAGCCAGCTTTGTGACGACAATCTTGAGGTACGTTTTAATAAAGAATGCTGTGAAGTGTTTAACAGCAACTGTGTACGAGTTATGGCAGGAAAACGATCGAGTGACAACTCCTATTTAGTCGGCAACAAATCCAGTTCGAAGGACGTGTGTCAATTGTCTAAAACCGAGGACGAAGTAAAGCTCTGGCATTACAAGTTGGGCCACGTCAACTACAGAACACTCGAACAACTTATCAAGCACGATGCAATCAGAGGTATTCCGAAGCTCAAGGAGTTTGGTAAGGTTGTATGTGAGTCATGTCTTAGGGGTAAGCAAGTGCATGTTAGCCATAATGTTGACCAACATGCTGCCCAACATTTTAAAACTGCTCACTGTTTTCAGTTAATTCATATGGATTTGATGGGTCCTATGGAAGTAGATAGTATTGGTGGAAGGAAATATGTTTATGTACTTGTTGATGATTTCTCTAGATATGCTTGGATATTCTTTCTTCGTGAAAAATCTGAATCGTTTGTTTTTTTCAAAAATTTCTGTGCTATGATTAAGAACAATTTCATTGCTTCGATTTTTCGCATTAGGTCTGATCATGGTAAGGAATTTGAGAATCAAATGTTTAGTGAATTGTGTGATAAGAAAGGCATCATACATGAGTACTCGTCTCCTAAGACACCCCAACAAAATGGGGTGGCCGAAAGGAAGAATAGGACTTTACAAGAAATGGCTCGTGTTATGCTGCATTCTAGGAAAATTTCTAAACGTTTTTGGGCTGAAGCTTTGCATACAACTTGTCACATATCGAATCGTGTGTTTTTTAGGCATGGTACTAAGAAAACCTCTTATGAGTTATTGAATGGGAAAAAGCCTACTGTGAAGTACTTTCATGTTTTTGGGTGCTACTGCTATATGTTGAATGATCGTGAGTACTTGACCAAGTTTGATTCGAAAAATGACAAATGTATTTTTCTTGGATACTCGTCTAATAGCCGCGCATATCGTGTGTATAACTTGCGTTTGAAGTCTGTTCAGGAGTCTATCAATATCGTGTTTGATGATGCTACTGACCCGAGCAGAAATACTGCTCAAGTTGATATTGTCTCACCAGTTGTGGAAACAGAGGCTGAAGCTGAGGAAAATGTTGAGCCAACATCTGACTCAACATCAGCACCTGAACAGAACAATGACGAAGGACCAAGTGAAGAACGAAGGGATCCCCCAGCTAAGATTCAGAAAGATCATCCCACTGATCTTATCATTGGAAATGTGAACGAAGGGAGAAAAACCAGAGACAAGCCACGCAAGGATTACAAGTCTATGGTAAGGAACGTATGCTTGAATTCAGTATACGCTGAGGTACGATTCAATTGTTTTGTTTCTGTGATAGAACCTAAGAATGTCCTTGAAGCTCTCAAGGATAATTTCTGGATAAATGCAATGCAAGAGGAACTCTTGCAGTTTGAGAAAAACCAAGTTTGGACTTTAGTACCACGGCCGAAAGACATTAATGTCATAGGCACGAAGTGGATCTTTAAGAACAAATCTGACGAACTTGGTAAAGTTGTTAGGAACAAAGCACGTTTGGTAGCTCAGGGTTATACTCAAGTAGAAGGCATAGATTTTGATGAGACGTTTGCTCCTGTGGCTAGGTTAGAATCGATTAGGTTGTTGTTAGCGATTGCATGTTGGCTTAACATTACATTACACCAAATGGATGTTAAGGGTGCATTCTTAAATGGGTACATTGATAAAGAAATATATGTCGAACAGCCTAAGGGATTTGAGGATCCTCATTATCCTAACCATGTCTTTAAGTTGCAGAAAGCTTTATATGGACTGAAGCAAGCACCTCGAGCTTGGTATGCTAGGTTAGCCATGTTCTTATTAGAATTTGGTTTCATAAGAGGTGAGTCCGATCGTACTCTTTTTGTGAAAAGGGTCGGTTCGGATATTTTGATAGCTCAAGTCTATGTTGATGATATTGTGTTTGGCTCAAGCTCACAGTCTATGTTAGATCAGTTTGTGCAGGCGATGAATACTACGTTCGAAATGAGCATGATCGGAGAATTAACTTATTTTTTAGGCTTGCAGATTAAGCAAAGCAGTGACAGGATCTTTATGTCCCAGGAGAAGTACGCTAAGAACACTATAAAGAAGTTTGGGTTGGACACGGCTAAGGTAATGAAAACTCCTATGGGATCTACTCAAAAGGTAAGTAAAGACAATGTTGGACATAATGTTGACCCAACATTGTATCGATCTATGATAGGGAGTTTGTTATACCTTTCAGCTAGTAGACCTGACATCATGTATAGCGTATGTGTATGTGCTAGATACCAATCTGAGCCTAAGGTTTCCCATCTAAATGCCGTTAAACGTATTCTTCGTTATGTGAGTGGATCGTATAGCTTAGGATTGTGGTTCTCGAAAGATACTAATATGAATCATGTAGGCTACAGCGATGCTGATTGGGCAGGTGACGAGGATGATCGCAAGAGCACAAGTGGCGGCTGTTTCTTCTTAGGTAACAATTTAGTTGCATGGTATAGTAAGAAGCAAAATTGTGTGTCTTTATCTACTGCTGAGGCTGAGTATGTTGCGGCGGGTAGTTGTTGTACGCAATTAATGTGGTTAAATAGCATGTTGTGTGACTATGGGTTAGAGTGCAAATCTGTTCTCATGTTCTGTGATAACCTTAGTGCCATCAACATATCTAAGAATCTCATCCAACATTCACGAACAAAGCATATAGATATTAGGCATCATTTTCTGAGAGATATGGTAGAAAAAGAGTTTGTTAGCATTGAGCATATAGACACTAAGCATCAGTTAGCAGACATATTCACGAAAGCATTGGATTCTGAAAGGTTTTCGGACCTGAAGAAATCCATAGGGTTGCACATGTCAGTCTGAATGTTGGTCCAACATTTGGATCAACATAGCATATATCAAATTTGATAGTTACTGTTTTTTATGTTTGATTAAGCATTCTGTTCTGTTTTCCTGTGAAATGACTCAATTCTTCGTTACTGGTCCCTGAATGAACCCAATTATTTTTAGGCTCTTGGTAATAAGTCCCTAGGTACACGGCATTCGCTGTGACGATGTACTCTTTGCGACAAAAAGTCAATCCTTTGATGCATATTTCTTGGTAATAAGTCCCTAGGTACACGGCATTCGCTGTGACGATGTACTCTTTGCGACACAAAGCCAATTCTTTGATGCATATCTGCATGTTCATAAACCCTCTGCTAGATATAGGTATTTGGTAATAAGTTTCCTTAGGTACACGGCATTCGCGGTGACGATGTATTCTATGCGACAAAAAGCCGAACCTTGAGGCTGAGGGTATAAGGGCAATGCAGAAATTTGGTGAAAGGGTAGAAATAAAGGGAATTTTTTTAAGAATGATTGAGCAGAAAAGTCTAAGGGTTACGGAATTAGAATGTTGAGTCAAATGTTGAGGCAACATTTGTAACTGTCAGTTTGATCATGCTATATTTTTTTTGCTTTCGTGTATTTGCATTTGTTTTTTAGTCTGCATTGGTGAGTATATTGTGTCTAGAATAGACATCTCTCATAATTGCATTAGAACTCTCGAAGAACAGCTTGTTACAATTGTCTCAAGTGGTCATCAACGTCGCTCAAACGGTTAGTATCGTTCGATTCTACTTTGATTTTTGACTTGGTAATTTTTGTTCGAATCATGATCCAACGTGCTCCTAAAATCGCTCTAGACAAATTCTTTCATTTACTATTTTAAGCTTCATGTTTATTTAGGCAATTTTTGAATTTAATTCGATTTTACCTAAATTATTTTAAAGCTTCCAACGGTTACTTTTATGAATTTTTTTTACTCCACTATTTGCGTGAATTACCGAGTGGACATGACATTTATAACCGTTGTGCTCAAGGTCTTTAAAGAGTGTTTGATCAAGATTCATTATCCACATAAACCCTAAAACGATTTCATCTTGCCAGAATTCTCTCTGATTCTCAGTGCCGAATCATTATCTTCTTCCAAAGTTCTTTGATTTTATTATCTTGAAATGTCGAACTCACCGAATCGTGAAGAAACCCAGAATGTTGACCCAACATTCGGGTGTACTGTATACAACATTCAACCACTTCAGGCGATTCCTGCTCCAATCGACGATGAGGATGATGTTCCTCTGGGTTCATTGTTTCCGACGCCTAATATACATCGACCAGTCCAGACCAGAGTGGTAGGCGGATCGATAAACACTTCGAATCCAGTGGTAAGTTCTTCAAGAATGGGAGGAGTTCCTGTTTCCGACAGGATCGTGCCAGAAATTTCACTATCAAACCCAACTACAACCCCCAAGAAGCCGAAGAAAAAGAAGAACACCTCCAAGAAGTCTCAACCATCTATCAAACTTAGCGCTCCGGTTCCAAAGAAGCGTCGAAGCAACAGAATCTTGCAGTCGCAGGAAACGAAGGGGACAAAGATGTCTTCTGATAAGCCCATTTGTCTCTCGAGTTCATCATCAGAGACCGCACCTGAAATCTCGGAGAATGAGTCCGTTCAGGTTACCGTTGAAGCCCCTGTTCAGGGGGAGACAAGTGTCGCTGCCACCTCACAAGTTCCGGTGTCAAGCCCAGCCCCATCATCATCTTCATCAAAGGCAATAGGTTCAGGGGGAGACACACCCTCTACTAAGACCAACTTCCCAGTTTCTGCGAGCGAAGGGAGTGATGCTTTTGGTGAAACAGAAACCTTGGATGCTTGGATGAACAAACTTAAGAAGAAAGCCGGGAAAAGGCCAGTGGAAGCTACGGAACGGCCAGCAAAGAGGACGCGGACTGAAGATTCATCACTTCCTGACACTACTCACCAGGCCATTCCACCAGTCCAAACAAATAACGAAGATGTTGAGCTGGATGTTGACTCAACATCAAATGATTCTGACTGGGAAAGTCCTCTACCCAACACCAAGTTTTACCGCGCAGACAATGAGGAGCGTTGGAATTCTCTGAGTCGTAGACTCATAAGAGTTGAGCGGGTCGTGGACGTGGGGAGCTTTAGGAAGTATGGAGTGATGCAGTTTTTAGAGTCTCGACATCTTGGACATATGGTGACAAGTTTGGGGACGTACTGTGATCCAGTCGTTCGAGAGGTATACACTAACCTATTCTCTAATGTTTCTGAGGTAAATTCTAGGAAGTTTGGGAGAGTTTTCTTAAGGGGGAGGCTATATGATTTGTCATCTCATGCTATTAATCAGTTTCTTAAAACACCCGAAGTAGATATGGAGCATGAGTATGACAATAATGAGGTAGTTCGTTTTATTACTGCTGGGAGAGTGAATGTTTGGGAGGGTAACTGTGCAGGGAGTTGTTTAACGTCCTTGTACTCAGTCTTGTTTAAGATAGGAGTGTGTAGTTGGTTGCCAACCTTGAATGAAACAAGGGTAACTGAGGGGATGGCTCGTTTACTGTACGCTCTGGGCCGCAATTTGTCTATAAATTGGGGTAAGTTAATCCTTGATCATATGGCGAATCAAGCTGAGAAGGTTGGGAAAGGGATTCTTCCTTATCCATCGATCATATATGGAGTTCTAGTCCAAGGAGGCTTTCAACCAACCAAGCGTGATAAAGTGATCTCCCATAAGATCATATACTCTGTTCAACCCAATCATCTGGTGGGCTCTGACAGACTGGTGGATCTACCTTGGCGTGCATCGGAACAGCTTTCTCAGGATGTTGGCCAGGATGTTGGGTCAACATCTTCTTCTGCTCTGGATAAAGCTATCAGATGCCTCGATGAGTCCATCGCTTCTTTGATGGCTCAGCGAGATGTACTTCGCAGGCTGCTTTCTTCCCAAAAAGGGGGAGAGGCAGAAGAGGCAGAAGGTGTGCAGGCTGGAGATCGAGCTGGACCCAGTGGACAAGGCGGCGCTGAGGAGGTCGGACAAGCAGGGGGAGTGGAAGAGCAAGGTCAGCAAGTTGAGGATCAAGGAAGAGATCAAGAGGGAGCGGCAGATTGAGAACAGGCAGTTGGAGAACAGGCAGAAGGACTCGATCGAGAGTCTTAATCTTTAGACTGTGGTCTAAAGATTTTGTTTGCATGCGGCTGAATGCTTTTATTGATTTGCATGCGTGTCTGCCTATGTGTGTTTATGGTGTGGTGTGGACCATGGCTATGTTTCTTTTTTGCAGATATTATTCAGGACCTCTAAATGGCTTGTACTAATTCGTAGTACTTTGAATAGTTTTAGTGCTATTCTGTTTTCATCTAACTCTAACCAGTACTTTAATGTTTTTTTTGGTTGAGTAGATATAGCCTTCAGGAGGAGTTGCGCTAAAGACTAACTTCTGCATTAGTTTTGGGAAGAAAGATAAAAAGGGGGAGATTGTTAATGTTGAGCTTTCAACATTGGCAATGTTGGGGTAACATTCTAGTCAACATTTGTTGGCCGAGAATGTTCCCTATCTCAGTTTTATCTTTCATGCCCAAAACTTATTTTAGTGAAGACGTGGCATTTTTCTAGTGATAATCAGGATATGGATAAGTGCTGGAATGGATCAAACCGTGTGGATAAGCTGGAGCAAAAATAGGAGTGAAGGGTGCTAAAAATAGGAAGATTGGAACTCAAGTCAAGACCAAGTCATTGGAGCCGATTCAAATCAACCTCAACGGTCACAACTATTTGTGGACGTGACCAAGTCTCGGGTGAAGAAGTCATGAAGTCGAAGACCTATAAATAGAGACTTCCCGTGACCATTTCGAGTGTGGCTTATATCGAGAAGAAGAAAATTATAAGAGAGTCATCACGAGATTTTTAGCCTAGTATTCAGTTTTCAAAAGTCATATGACTTTGTAGTGTTTTCAGGATCTTTTAGATTCGTAGTTTTCAGGATTTTTTAGATTCGTAGTTTTCAGGATCTTTTAGATCCGTAGTTTTTCTAGGCTTGTTTTTACTATCTTCGGATAGTTATTTTGCCATCCATTGCTGTTAGTGGAATTTCGCCTTGAGGCACGCAGCAAGTTTATTTACTTGCTGCACAGAATTCGCATCTCGTGTTTATCACTTTCGAAACTAAATTACATATTCCGCTGTGCACTCTAGCGTTGGATCCAGTGTTAACCCAACATTTCATCCAACATTGGTTTACAACTTAGTACTTTTTACATCCATTTCATAAGGGACCGCCCTCAATATGTTTCTTGGATATAATTATACTAGAGAATCGTCATCATTTGTTACTGCATTACCAAATCAAAGAGAGGAAACTTGCCAATTTATGCAATGGAGTCATTTCCTATATTTATTTGTACAGTAAAAAAATTGTTTTTTACTTTATATTTCCTACCCACAGAAATATTTGTATATTTATTTACTCGAAATAAAAATCATGAAAATCGATTGGTTATATGGAGTGAGTGCTGCATGAATCGGAAAGCTTAAGCGAGGCCAAAGTCATTGGATAGGAAAATAGTTATTATACGCAAAGCACTTCGTTGTATAGAGAGAATGTTCCTAAAAATATGCTTTCACCACACTTCATGCAAAGTACACATTATGATCCACCATGATATTGTTTAAAAGTGACTTTAACTAATTTTATTAAAAAGAATAAATCATTTTTCCTTTTGGTGTAAGGGTCTACGATAGATTTTGTCACAACTTTAAAAGGCACCAACTGTTCTAAATTTTTAAATTGTAATCCTTCCGCAAACTATGCACTAATCAATGTTTTTTCTTAGTATGTCCTTAGATCATAAAACACATCAGGAGTTCGACTTATCTAACCTTTTCAAAAGTTGAATGCTTCTGTGTAAAGTATGTGACGCATCGCCTGATATTTTTTTATTATATACCAAAGTCTCCACATCATTGGCGAACGCAAAGTTATTACCTTTTCCCCACAGCTTTTCCGACTTTTGAATAGAATTTCTTATTGTTCGTAAAGATCACTACTTTTTTATAGTGTATATATGTAATTTGCTACTCGTTTATATTATTTTTGTATGTAACAGGCACCGAAATTCAAAATTTGATGGTTCTTGTCCGTCCCATTTCCATTTAGTTCTAATCTTTCTTTATATGGGGAGATTTGTCAAATGTTTCGAAAAAAGTTAAATATTAACGGAAATTAAAGATTGAGTATAAAGAGAATGAGTCGGAAACCATAGTAGAAGATAGAAGAACTACTTTTAGCTCCTTCAAGCAATTAATTTATTCAACCAATTCACACACACAAAGTGTATCGTGTGTGAGTTCTTAAATTGTGGTGGGCCGTAACTTGCACAAGTGAAAAGAGTTATGGGACCTATATATATATTATCATCCAAAAAACATCAATAATAATAAATAGTCCAGCACAAATATTTGAATATCAAATGAAAAGTAGACTGCCTAATAGGACAGAAATTATTAGACTTGTGATTTGTAAAATGCACATTTTCTTTTATATTATTGTGCTTGGTGGTAAAAAAGGTGAATTTTTTAAATTCACTCATATGTATCGACCCATATCTTTACCCAAAATTATATCTTGATTTAATATTTTGTAAAATTACAATTAAGAACTCGTTAATCGATTCGATTGAAGCTATGAATTAGTACTCTAAATAGTTGGATTTAATATGGTCAATGATTTCCTTACAAAGGTGGAGAGAAAAGGTTGAATTTGCAGGCTCGAGAAAGCGTGCGAGGCCTAAAAGTAGAAAAAAGCGACTATCATGAATCATTATCATTTTTATTTTTCGGTTGCCAATACTTCACATAAAAGCCTAACACTCAATCACCTCCACAAGCCGCAGTTATTGATTTGTGTGTGTGTGTGAGAGAGAGAGAGAGAACGATCATAAAGTAAAAAAGCAATCTTTACTTCTCATGAATCTCCCTTATTTCCATCGAAAAAGGTTTTCTTTCTCTCTCCCACTTTCCATCCGCCTTTTATAATTAAAAACCATCAATCATTATTCTCTTGATGCAAGTGAAGTGCCTAAGACAAACAATAATCTAATTATCCAATTAAAATAATCCTGAAAAAGGTGATTAACTCCTGCCAAAAAGAATATTAAAATTAATATTTCCAGAAATTCTTGCAACTGAAAGTACTTCCATGTCCCTGTTTTCCATATATTCCTCCTCTTCAATTCTGTACGTTTCCCAATACCCTCAATACGAACAAGAAAAAAACCACCGAATGCTCTCTCTCTCTCTGAACACTTTCGTCCTTTTCTGCTCTTTTATACAAGTAATTAAATAGCAAAAATTGAAGAAATCAATTATTATTATTATATTACTATTTATTCTTCCTCGCTATCTCACGCCCACAAGTAGTTAAATAAAAACGCAAACTTTTAGAAAGTTTCTTTAATGTGTCATTACTTCATCCTCCATTTTTCTTTTCACAATAATTTGTTAATTGTGTGACGTAGCGAGGGATATTTTGGGGTTTTGGCTAATAGAAGAAAACTATGTACACATATAACAAGCGTAGTTCATTAAATCTCCATTCCCTTACTGTTAGTGAGAAAGAAATCTACAGAGAGAAGTAGAGATGGAGAGGAGGAGACCTTTGATCATTTTTTCTCTCACATTCAAAGCTTCATAAAATAACACAAAGAAAGCCCAACACCAAAACCAGAGAAAGCACAGACGAAAGAGAACACGAGCCCTCTTCTTCAGCTCACAGCGGCAAACCAGAGACACGGAGAAGAAGAAAGGGGAATTACTGCTTACACATATATAGATAGATTAGATAAGATTAGATCCTATAAATTCTTGCCTGAAGAAACCCCCCCACAAAATCCAACACCTTTTTGCCCACCAAAGATTCAATTTTTCGGACAATCCAAAGTCCTCTCTCTCAAAACCACGCCTTCAAGGTAGCCAATATCCACCTTTGCTCGTCTTATCATCGATAAAAATCGAATCTTTACTCGCCCCACATCAATAATTCACCTCCTAAGCTCAAAGGGCCTTCTCCGATTTCATCGAGACCGATTTCAGAAGATGAGAGCCGGTCTCAGCACCATCCAGCAAACCCTAACCCCAGAAGCCTCGACGATCCTCAACCAATCGATCGCCGAGGCGGCGCGTCGCAACCACGGACAGACCACGCCCCTCCACGTGGCGGCGACCCTTCTGGCCTCGCCGTCCGGCTTCCTGCGCCAGGCGTGCATCAGATCGCACCCCAACTCGAGCCATCCGCTCCAGTGCAGAGCCTTGGAGCTCTGCTTCAGCGTGGCCCTCGAGAGGCTGCCGACGGCTCAGTCGCCCTCCCACGAACCGCCGATTTCCAACGCTCTCATGGCGGCCCTGAAGAGGGCTCAGGCCCATCAGAGGCGCGGGTGCCCGGAGCAGCAGCAGCAGCCTCTGCTGGCCGTGAAAGTCGAGCTCGAACAGCTCGTGATTTCCATTCTTGATGATCCGAGCGTGAGTAGGGTCATGAGGGAGGCTAGCTTCTCGAGCCCTGCAGTTAAAGCCACCATCGAACAATCTTTGAACAGCGGTAATAGTAATAATTTTAGCGGCAGTAATAATATTTCCAGTAACGGTCCGTACAGGATGTTATGTCTGAGCAGTGGAAACAAAATTAGTACCCATCATGTCAGTAAAAACAGTACCTTGAACTTGGGATTGGGCGAAGAGGCTAAGAAGGTGTTGGAGATTATGATGAGGGGAAAGAAAAAGAACCCGGTTTTAGTCGGTGACGCGAGGATCGAGGGCATTGTGAGGGAGGTTTTGGGGAAGATAGAGAAGCACGAAATCGAAGTAATGAAGGGCGTTGCTGTTTTATCTGCTGATGGATTGAAAGATAAAATTGGAGAGTTGGGGAATATGGTTGAGAATAGGATTGGTGGTGGTGGTGGTGTGGTGGTTGATTTGGGTGATTTGAAGTGGTTGGTGGAGGGCGTGGGCGGCGGTGGTGGAGGAGTCGTGGCGGAGACGGGGAGGACCGCGGTGGCTGAGGTGGCGAAGGTGGTTGCTAGATTTTCCGGCGGAAAGGTGTGGCTGATCGGGACCGCCACCTGCGAGACCTACTTGAGGTGTCAGGTTTATCATTCGAGTATGGAGAGTGATTGGGATCTTCAAGCCGTGCCGATCACATCAAGATCGCCTCTATCGGGGATTTTTCCGAGGTATGATATTTTTTTTTTATGTTGAGTAAGATAATAACAGATTTATTACATCATGTGAGATTGTGTTGCTGTGATCTGGTAATTTTTAGCTGCCTTTGATTCTTCTTGCAATGAATGATAAAATTAGGGTTGGATCCGAGAGGGTTTTGAGCACACCGGTCGAATCTTTGAACACACTACGGTCCATCCCGAGCCCGCATCCCGTTCTTACAAGGCTCGTCCCCGAGAACGTAGACCCCGGGAAAAAATCAGCACTGTGCCCTCAGTGTTCAAACAGCTACGAAAAGGAGCTTGCAAAGCTCTCAGCCCTCGAAAAGTCTTTCTCTGAATCTAAGCAATCACTGCCTCAGTGGCTGCAAAATGCGAAAACAACAGACGAAAAACAGGTATGTTTTTCTCTTGCATTCGCGTGTTAGTTTAAACCCTAAATCGATGTATGGAATCTTTATTCGAAATTTTTGCAGGGGAACACCGATCAGGGACTTCTTTCGAAGCAGAAGGCCACCGAGCTGCAGAAGAAATGGAGGGACACATGCTTGCATTTACATCCTAGTTTTCACCAAAACGTTCGCCCCGATCAGAGAGCGGGCCCGGGCCCGGGCCCACTTGTCCTCTCCATGCCGGGCCCTTTCAGCACAAGCTTGCTTTCGCGCCCTTCCCTTCTGCCGGGGCTACAAACACCGAAACCCCTCGGCGATTCCCTACAGCTAAACATGAACCCAGCCACTGCTCCAAAACCCGTCCATCACCTGACCGCGGCTAAGCCCGCTGGCGAAGCCATTCAACTAAACACGAGCCTGCGGGCTCGCGTCAGCAGCCCCGTGAGGACCGACCTCGTTCTTGGAAGCAAAGCAGCACCCGAGCCCACCTCCAAGAACGAAGACCAAGCCAAGGATCTCCTGAGCTGCATCTCCTCCGAGCCGCTGCAACCCAAGCTGCTCGATAAATTTTCAGACACCGAAGCCTACAAGAAGCTCCTCAAGGGCCTCATGGAGACCGCTTGGTGGCAGGCCGAGGCCGCCTCCACGTTAGCCGCCGCCGTGACCCGGTGCAGGCTCGGGAACGGCAAGCTCCGCAGCGGCGGCAGCTCGAGGGGCGATGCGTGGCTCCTGTTCGCGGGCCCCGACAGGGTCAGCAAGAGGAAGATGGCCTTGGTTCTTGCTGATCAAATCTGCGGGTCCAACCCGATAACGATATGCCTCGGGGCCCGGAAGGACAACGAGGACGTGGCTGCTCGCGGTAAGACAGCGAGCGATCGAATCGCGGATGCTGTAAGAAGAAATCCCTTCTCGGTGATTGTGTTGGAGGACATAGACGAGGCTGATTTGCTCGTTCGTGGAGGAATAAAGAGGGCCATAGAGAGGGGGAGGCTCACCGATTCACACGGACGCGAAGTGGGCCTTGGAAACGCGGTGTTTGTAGTCACCGGAGATTGGTCGGTGGCTGATCCCGAGGCTTCCAAGGAGGAGAGGTTTCTCGATGAGAAGAAGGTGGCTTCTCTGGCCGGCGGTAGCTGGCAATTGGGGCTGATTGTGAGGGAAAAGAGCGGGAAACGGAGGGGGAATTGGTCGCAGGGGGACGATAGGCACTGTAGGTCGAGGACGGGCTCGGGCCTTTCGTTGGACCTCAATCTTGCTGTAGCGACGTCGGAGATTGGAGACGATGATGGAGGAGACGGTTCATCTTCTCACAATTCGAGCAGTGACATCTCCGTCGATCGCGAGGATGAATTAGGGTTGATGAATAGGAGCTTTGCTGTTATGTCTGTGCCTGACGATCTTCTTACCAGCGTCGACGATTCGATCGTCTTCAAGCCGGTGGATGCTGGATTCGTTCGCCGCGAGATCAGGAAAACTGTGTCGGTGAGGTTTTCGTCGGTGGTGGAGGATGCTGAGCTGGCGATTGAGGTGGGAGACGACGTGTTGGAGAAGATAATCGGCGGGCTGTGGCACGATCGAACGAGCCTTGAGGAATGGGTCGATAGGGTTCTGACGCCTGGATTTGAGGAGCTGAAGCCTCGATTGCCGGCCGGAGATCGGAGCGGGTCGGTGGTCCGGTTGGTCGTGGAATCGGATACGAGTAGCAGCAGAGGGAAAAGCCTGGGGAATGCTGATTGGTTGCCGGGTACCATTTTGGTGTGAAGAGGATTTTACGGGGCAAAATTGATATTATAGATTTTATTGGGGTTTTGGTGTAAATATCGTCTTGCGCTATTTTGGCAGGATCCGACGGCGGGGGTTGAAACTTGAAAGCGTTAGCGTCGATTTTTCTTTGTTTGTTAAATATGTATTTAAATTTTTTTCGAGTCATAGTGTTTTCTAAGTAGGAAAGGAATGGGAATTTTATATTATATATATATATACAATAATGAATAAAGACGAGGCTTTCCTCTTTGTTCGTTTCGTTTATATGTTTTGTTTCTTTTCTCAGCCAATCGACGTAAAACAATTTTCTATTTTCCTTTTTTTTTCTTGCCCATTCAATTTTAGTCCACTAGATAATATCTCCTTTCCAGACAGAGACGAGTAACAGCACGCTCTTAGTGCCATATAAAAAAAATAAAATTTAAAGACATACAAATCAAATTTCTGCCCGACAACAATGAATGCATGAAAGAGATTTTTTTCAAATATATACGTAACTAACTTAAAGACAAAAATGTTTCGATCTTGGTTCAGTGTCGTTGGTCCCATTGACCATGTGATCTCATTAATTAGCCATTAATGGTCGTTCGACATGTCTTAATTAATAAATAGGCTCAACATCGTCCTCCAAACTCGATATATACATATTTAGCTTACATATAAGTCAATTAATTTAGAAAAATAGATTATGAGAATCTATCGAATTAAATTACGATTAATACGTCTTATGGACGATCGGCATCATAATGCCCGACTCGACGGGGCAGATTTTACCTATATATCACGGCAATTTTTTTATTTCGATTGATGTAATTGTTTGTTTTGGGAAAATATCGAGGGATGCCATCAAATCATTAAGGCGAACAATCGATATTTGATTCTCATCGAAATATAGTTGGACCACGCTGAGATTTTCTTTCTATTATCATCCTCATCCAATCCTTTTATTTTTCGAAATAAATAATATGAAATGTAAATTATAATTTCCATCACAACACAACGACCAACAAATACACACAAGTAAATATACAACTCACATATAATACGTTCATAATAAAGTGACACAAAAAGCTTTAATGACAAGAAAATATGTGTGGCTGAAGAGTTTGCGACTTTGCGTAGCCTTTACAACTTGCCTTAGCTGTCGTAAAGTAGAGCCTTTTTGTAATAAAGACAACCGATCTTCGCAACAACTCCACGGTCACAAAGCATTTATCATGCTTTTCTTATTTTCTCCCCCTTTTTTATTTCGATCTATTTATTTATTTATTTACTATTAATGCTGTTAAATATTAGAGACACTATTACTAAGATTAAGAATTCATAAGACAAACACGTAACTCCAACGTATTAGTTAAGGTTAAAGGTAACTTTTTACCTAATTCTAATCTCTTAGTCTTTGTCCAAAAGCTCCCCGTTTTTTTTTTAAAAAAAGTTTGGTGGGGTCCACATTAAAAGAAATCCATTGTCGTGACTCGTGACTCATGATTCCCAATTTATAATAATAATAATAATACATAATAGTAGTAGTAATAATAATAATAATAATAATAATAATAATAATAATAATAATAATAATAATAATAATAATAAAAGAAGAAGCTATTTTACAAATATTCAGGTTAACTATATGTCGTGGGCTTTGGGCCCCTAATAAGATAGCAATTAGATTCACCTTGCAAATGAACAACTGAGATACTCAAATGGGCTCATATTGAGAGTTTAAGCCCACTAATCAAATTTATCATCTCATATGACAAAATTACATATATCCACCAAAAGTATGAATGGGTATTTAATTAACCAGACAAATCAAGATGCAATGATCAATATTAGTATTTAAGGACAGTGCAGATCTATAATATTATTGTATACTTTTAATTTAAATTTTTTAATGAAGGATACAATAGAAATAAAAAATTGAAGGGTGAAATTAAAAAAAAAATGAAGGGTAAAAATTTGAATAAAGAAGATTGAAAGTAAAATTGTAATTAAACTGATAATTAATTAAAAACAGACCCTATCGTATTTAAGAAAATTAAAATAAACAAATAAATTGTTAGAAAACAAGATTTGACAAATGTGCCTCCAACTTATGGCGACATGCCAACCCATCCCGATATGTATATGATTTATTAATCCAATACTTTTAGCCGACAAAAACGGGCTTGGACAAAAAATGAATTTTAATTAGTTAGGACCATTTCGCACGACTATAAGACACATTTAGTCTCTATCTAATTTGACAAATCTTTCCTTCTAGATTTGAAGTGTTGCTGGCAATCATATAGTAATACTTCACATAACCTTTGGCTCCCTACATTATTATTTAAATAAATCTATATAGGAAATATCGTTTTCCGACAAGATTAATCTTGGCCAGTTCATCAGCAGCAAAACCTATATGTAAGTACAGAGCTAATCATCATTATCCCCTTTAAAAGTCAAGGCGAAGCATGTCTAAGTCTTTGATATGGTTTTATTTATTTTTCCACTATATTATTGAATACATCTAAAACATGTTTAAGTGAATTATTTCCAATCTACATATTGGAAATTGGAATATATATGATGAAATGTCGTCTTCAAGCAATACACCATTTTTCAACTACCAGTCTATCTTAGAGAGAATCATTCCATTTCATGGTAGGCACGTTTGAAAGTAGAATCCCATCGCAAGAAAATGAGAGCATAAAAACAAAAGAGAAGCTAGAATTAGTTGACTCCCAATAACAACCATCTAATTATAATTTGTTCATAAAATTCAACCAATATATATATATATATATATATATACACACACACACACATACATACATACTAAATAAGTGCATGATAAGACCGATAACATTTCCTCGATATATCACTTAAGAAATCTTTTCTAAACCAAAACGAAGATAACAGAAGAAAAATGCCCGGATTGTGTATGAAGATAGCCTCTTCTCGTGTTCTTTCTCCTTCTCAAACTTACAAGAAAACCGATAGCTTCATCAAATCTCAGCAGGGTTTGGATTTTCCAGATGATCTAAGTAATAGCTTCAACAGTGTTTCCACACAAGAATCTGAATCATTGGGCAACAGAGTTATTGTAGTGATTGATTCTAATCCCGAGACCAAAGGAGCTCTACAATGGGCACTGTCTCACGCTGTTCAAGCACACGACACGCTCGTTCTATTACACGTTGCAAGACAAGCAGCTGCTGGTAATAATTAATTATTATTATTATTATTATATAAGAGTAGTGTGGCTTTATTTGTATATTAATTATATTCATCGATTAAATGAAAACCTCTAATCTTAATAGAGTCTTTGAAAATTGCAGGTGGAGATACGAATAAAGGTCATCAGATTGTTCGAAGAGCGTACAATCTTCTTCGATCTGCAAAGGAAATCTGTCAGCAAAGAAAACCCGATGTGAGTAGACCATAAGAGATACGTTCACGTTTTAGGGTTTCTTTTCTCAAGCAATGTAAAGTTTTTGCATGGCAACAAAACACAGGTGCACGTGGAGTTGGCAATAATAGGGAAAGGAGAAGATAAAGGGAAGATAATCGTGGAAGAAGCAAAGAGACGAGGAGCCTCACTGCTCGTTCTCGGACATAGAAAGGGGTCGTTTTTTAGGCGTTTGAAGACAATCTTTAGCAGTAACAAGCAGAGGACTCGAAATAATCGGGATATTGTGGATTACTGCGTTGAGAATTGCCATTGCATGGCAGTTGCTGTAAGAAGAAAGAGCACGAAACATGGTGGGTACTTGATTACCACGAAGCGACACAAGAAGTTTTGGCTCCTCGCTTAAGCTTAATTATCTGATAATTAGAAAAAGTTATGATAAATCTCCATGCATGTTGTTGTCTTGTCTCTGTTAAGGAAACCAAATGTAAGAAAAATTAAATAAGAGTCGAAGTGATGCGCTTGTAATGACGAACTACTGATCTAAGCTTATGAGCATGGGTTTTGTCCTGAACTCAGTTACTGCGTCACTTCAAAGCTTCAATAAATGGACATTTAAGCCCAAAATCTTATTAGGCTTAAAGCCCAGTTCTGTTGGGCCTAACTTAGCCCAATTCCCTAGCTTACTTTTTTTTTTCAAACGAAAATTTAAAGAGAGTGGGCTTCATCCCCCTTTACAATGCTAAACTTTTGGTAGTTGAAGAGTTGAAGTATTATATTACCGATATTTTACTAAATTGGACATGAATTGAGAAATTTATACATAATTTTTTTCCCATTTATGAAACAAAATTTTAAACTAAATATTCAAATACCAATTCGGAGAATTTAAAAAAACCGACTACCTTTCCTCTTCTGCAAATGTTCATCTAGATTCGATTCTCAACAGATCGAGCTCCCACTGCGGTGAATCGAAGAGAAAGGTTGCTCGCATCTTCTCAGCAATGGGTAGCAGAGATTTCGAGCACCAAGGCGAGTCAGCAGATTTTCAGCAGCAAGACGGCGGAGATGACATGCTGTTGCGAGACGCGCTCACTTCTCTCTCCGCCGCCGCAACCTCCGGCGAAGTCGACCGGGTGCTCTTCAACAATCTCGTCGAGATGGTCCCTCTCGTTCAGTCCCTCATTGTACGTATCGACATTTACTGCTACTGTTATCAGCTCTTTCTGTTTCACTGGTCACAGTGAAGATTTATGTTAAGATTTATGTTTTCCTTTTAATCTCTAGGACAAGAAAGCAAATTCGTCATTCACGAGGCGAGGTTCGATGATTTATACCAAGACGCCTTCCAGAGAATCTCTTTACAGGAAGGTAATTCCTTTTGTACTTCACATTAATCTTTTCCCACCTTTTTAGGGTTTTTTTTTTTACTGCAATTGCTTCCTGAGGATGTGATTTTGGCGATCCTTGTGGTAATGTGGTGCTGGAATTTGGGATTGATTTTCAATACCTGCGGAGAGCAAGACATATAATCATAAATTATTACCATGTATTCTTCTCTCTTGGATATTGCGTTTACTTCAGTGATTTGTTGAAGATTGATTGACTTTTTAGATTCATTTGATTACTTGATTGTATGATGCTATTAGGCTGAATTTGCTGCCAATGTAATCCCATTTTCTTGACAACATTCTGTTTCTTGAGTGTAACTATGTTGTAAGAGCAATTCTTGAAATGCTTGCCCAGTTTCTCGATTTTTCTACCCATCGATATGATCCAAAAGGCAAATGTTTCGATGGAATCGCACTGATTTATGATGTTCATACACGTTTCAGGCATCTGGAAAAAGTGCGAACAAAAAGAACAGGGATGCAGCGGGAGCTAACCATCATCAAGATGTTGAGAACTACTCGAATCTTTCCTCAAAAGGATTGAACTCCGAGAAGGATAGAGAAGAGCTACTCACACTGAGAGATCAAGTCGAGGAGTTGAAACGGCAGCTATCGGGGAAAGACGAACATCTAAAATCTGCTGAGCTTTTAAGGCACGAGATGGCTTCGGTTCGTACGAAATACGACGAACTCGTGGATGAAATCGTAAAAAAGGAATCTGTCATAAAATCAGCTCAACTACAGCTCTCTGATACAAAGGTATGGGGGGACTTTATTAGCTTCCTTCTCTATTCTCTTGTTCCGTATCCATCATTTACAAATATTTACCAAAGAAACATGGTTTATCTGTGTTTTTATTATTATTATTATTATTATTAATTTTTCTATCAGATTAAGCTTGCTGATAAGCAAGCAGCTGCTGAAAAATCAGAATGGGAGGCAATGACCTCCAAGAAAGAAGTGGAGAAGCTCAAGAAAGATCTAAACTCTGCACAAGATGAAATCACAACTTTTATGTCATTAATTCAAGGCTTGACAGGAGATCATTACAATGTTTACCCTGGAGACTGCGATGACATGCCTTATTTGCTCGATCAGAACGACAAATTAGTAAGTTAACATGTGAAATTATTCAGTGACATTCGGTGCTCTTCGTGTGGAAGTTTCCATTTGTTGAAATACCTTTACTGTGTGTGTGAAGGAATCTGAAATCGATCAGCAGAAGTTGGAAGAAGCAAGAGAAGCCTACATCACAGCGGTGGCCATTGCCAAAGAGAAACAAGACGAAGAATCCATTGCAGCTGCTGCTAATGCAAGATTCTATCTTCAGTCCATAGTTTTATAAAGTCCTGAGAACTGTTGTGAACTGTGTTGTTGATAGCTTTGAGCATCGGGTTTTGCTTTTAAACAAGGTGGAGGATAGTTCTGTAATATTATTTCTTTACACTTCCCCTCAACGACAAGAATATTCCTCTCAAATCTTGAAACATGAACTAAAAAACTAAAGAAAACTCAGTTAAAATCTGAAGAATTTAGTGTAAATTTGTCCACGAAATTTCCTACAGCTCTCAGTAAACAATGGTGCTCATGGTCTTGTGATCTTCGTATCTGCAATCCATTTTCGTTCAACCTGCACTCGTTTAAGAAAAAAAAAAAACCCGATAAGGACCGGTGGAGTAAAGACAATAGGCAAACAAAAAAAAAAACACAACATGTATCATCAAGAACCTACACTGGGAAGGCAAAGGAGCTTGTACTACTCCGAGAATCACAAGAACGAAAGGAGTCCCCTTTCTCTTGCTCTTCATTTTGCTGCTCGATGCCTTTAGGACCGAGCCCGTTTGCTCCATGAAGAAGCTGTGGATTTGTTATTACATGATGAGGAGATATCCGTAGTTACATATTTGCCTGAATTGAAACATTGTATAATCAACACACACACACCTTCCTATTTGTGGGCCTTATGGTATTATTATCACAAGGTGCTTCATGACTCGCACATTCTTCATAATCATCAACTTTGTTGTGCTCATTGAATTCTTCTGATGAGGTCTTTCCTTTTTTACTTGCCATGTCAACGGCTCCATCCTCTCTAAAGCAGAAAACAATGTAGTCGTCCTCTTCAAAGCAAGGCTCTTCTTCTCGGTCACCTTTGTTATTACTGCTCAACGATGAGCTTTTGATTGACTTGTTAACAACATGGTTGTCTTTAATCGCCTCGTTGTTTACAGCAGCGCCTTTAAGGTCAAACGTTATGGTTCTCTTCAGCTTATTACGATGTCGTTTTCTGAATAAGAAGCCTGAATCTTTCACAGAAATGGATGAGGGGACTAAGAATTATTGATATTCTAGGATTCTATTGCAATAAACTAGACATATATAGTTGATATCGGTGATAAAAAAAAGAAGTATAAAGATTGCTCATTACGAGTTTGATGACCTAAAGGAAACCTGCAAGCGTAGAAACATGAAGCTAAATCTCGTAATCCACGTGGCACTAGCCTTGGAAGTGTTCTTGGCGAGCTCATTCTTTTAGGGTTCTAATCTAACTGGTTTGTGGGAAATGATTGAGAAAACAATGTGGAGGCAATGGAAGAAAATAGATTTAAATTTGAAATATAAGATGCTATATTAAGCCATTAACGAGGGATGTTACAAGGCGTGCGTGGATGAAGACATACATAAATATAGGAGTTATGAACTCAATAATAATGAAGCATAAAATGGTATTTTGCGTAAATTGCGGATATGAATTGACGTAATAAAGAGACGTTGCTCACTTGCTATATATTTTAACATTTAGTATCAAACGGATTAAAATGAAAATTCAAAATTTATAATTCCCAGTCGGCAAAGATTCAAGAATATGCACAGATGTTGATAAAATTCAAGAAATACACCAAGTTTCGAGATCCATTGGGCTTTGCTAGGAAGGATCCAAGGAGGCACTTGGCTAAAATAATAATGTTAATACACACTTACCATTTAGACATTCATAGTTCGTGTAATATAATATAATATATATTATTTATTACATGAAATGAAGGGCAACAATCGGCCCCTACCACACATTCAACGTCATCCCCACTAATTCGTGACATATCACATCACACCTCTGATTTGCAATAAGGCTATTACAGTTTGTACTTGCGATTGCAAATAATATAATATAAACGAAACGATGAAGAATCACCAATAGTGAGAAAAACCCACAAACAACCAACTACATCACGACACGTGGCATTTAGAGCCGAGAAAGGGACCAGCCAACGTCGAGATAGAAGCATGGGACCTGTCCCCGTTCAACGTGTGGGCTCCACTAAACCGACCAACTTGATTTCAACTATCACAGCTTTGATCTTTGAATATTTTGCTCACATCATGAAGAAGAAGAAGAAGAGAAACGAAACGCAATTAGTATACATTTCGACAAATTATAGATATATATATATATTTTTTTTTTATTTATGTAATGATCATTTAACTGCTTCAGCAGACATTAACCAGTAAGACGACGATTTCAAGCAAATTACGGTAGGAAATTAAGGGACGAACACTGATCAACCCAGTAACTAGGATCAACCGCAGCCGTCAGATCAAACAGACCCTGATCGGCGTAATCAACGGTCTTAAACTCATCTCCGTATTGCGTAGTTTGATCGATGAAGCTCTCGCTCCCCATTATCTCCTCCGACGATGGCATCATCGTGCCACCACCGAGGACCTGCTGAGAATCCGCCGATGGATCGTCGATTTTGGTGACCGGAGACGACGACGCCGTTTCCTTGTCGTCGCCACCTGCGAGCTGCGCCGCCGTCGGGTGATCGCCGGTGCTCGTAGCTTCATGTTGGGCTGTGTCGGTAACTTCTCGCTTGGCCTTCGAAGACGAAGACGACCGCTTCGCCTTCCGGTATCCGCCGCCGACGGGGATGTTGCGGAGGACGCCGCCCTTGGTCCAGTACCTCCGGCAGGACCTGCAGAAGTGGCGCGGCTGAGAAAGGTTGTAGTTGTTGTAGTAGCAGAACTTGGTGTTCGGGGAGTCGCAGCGCGGGCACTTCACCACGGCCTGCTGATGGTGGTGGTGGTGGCTGTGTGGCCGACGCCTCCGGTCTCCGCCACCGGAAGCATGCACCGCCGCGTCTTGCATTTGCCGTATTAGTATCCTGCGGTTTAAACGAGTAAGCACTGAATAAGCTCTGATATGATGTGTGTTGCGATCTCTCTCTCTCTCTCTGCAGTCCATGTATTTCTAGATTTTAATGATGATAACGATGTGGGGCGTATTACGAAACTACCCTCGCTTTACTCGTTTGTCGTCAGGGGTAAAAATGTAAAATAAGTGCGAGATTCTTTGATTTGGAGTTCACAGTTCACATCCTAGTAAGTGCTTTCATGTCGTGACTCGTGATCGTGTATTTGTCCGATTGGTTTTTAATGACTAGGAAAATCATATTACCTAATTCCAAAAATTTCACTTAGGCCTATGCTTATTGATTTTTTTCTTTAATTTTATGTTTTTCCATTTCGATCATTCACGTCGGGAAAGATATTATGTTTCCCAATTTTGGTATGTCCCGGATGTATTGTCTTTGGACCTAAATAATATCTTTAAATATCTAAACTAAAATAGTGACCACTCAATGTTGTGGCTTCAACAATCAAAGTACAGTAGTTCCATTTCACAGGGCTCGAGTCAACAGAAAAAAAAAAAAAAGGATGGGCCCACCAAAATAAATAAAAAAACAGATAAAAATCGAAAAACAAAAATAATAATTTATTGTACAAAATACAAAGTTTTGATGCTCGTCTCTAATTGCGTGCACTAGTTTTGATCCTCTTTAAAGCTTGCCATAATCCTTCTCCTCCTCAGTGGCACCATCCTGCATAAGATGTGAATAAAAATCATTATGAGTTATTATCAAATAGTTTTGATTATGAATTAAATGAAATTACGAGACTCACCACTACCAATCTCTTCCCAAGATCGATTTGTACTGAGATTTTTGCTTGCGATAGATCAACTCCAGAGCTTTGCAACGCTTTCGTGAGAGTATTTAATAACCTGTCGATGAAAACAAAGACACAAAGGTGTTCCTTCAGACACCAATGAAAGATTAATTCAATCAAAGATTTTTTGTCTGAACATTTAACGCGTTTCTTTCTCATCTCACCCTCGAGAGTACGCACTTGACATGTCGATTGTGCCTTCTGCTTGTCGCTGCTGGTTATCCTTTTCTTTCAAAGTATTATTAAGAGACGTGTCGTTGCTGTTGTTGTCTGAATATTCTAAGGCTTTCCGATTTTCCTCAGCAACATAGGCCGATGCCGGATTCACTACGGTGTTACGTTGACCATTACTCTGTTTGCAAAAAAAAAAAATCAGCAGATGGGATTTATTTAAACTGGGAAAAAAAAAACATCGAAAATTGCTGATGGCGAATGGGATTTTAACTCACCCATTGCATGATGTTTGAGGCCTCGTGTCTTATCACTTTCTCTTGCAGAAACTGAACGTATTCTATCACCTGCAAGGGAATTATTGCATCCTTAAAGATTCAGTAAAATGTGTTATAATTAATGAGTTATATGTCTTCTGCAAGTGGCTACCTCGAACAGAAAAGATGCCTTGTCTCTCCTTTGGTCACTGTTGGGAATGATTTCCCTCAATTTCTGAAATCTGTCGTTAATCTTGCTTCTCCTACGTTGCTCGGTGGCCGAGTGCTTCGAACGAGGCGTGTTAGGCTTCTGATCGAAGCTCTTCGCTTCAGCTTTAACTCGCATGTCATTACCTGCCAGATCAGCAAGTCATCGTCAGCATCGAAGATCAGCTGTTACACTTCCATTGTAAGAACGAAAAAAAAAGAAAGAGACCTTTTGATCGAGATGTGGGCTCTCTCTTCATTACCAACTCCTCGTTGTCTTCCTCAAATTGGGCCGACGTAACCATATTTACAATACCCTGCGACGAAGATGCTCTGGAGAAAATGGCAGTAGTCGAAAGATTTATGACACGAGATCTTCTTACATAAATACAGTAAAACACGATAAGGATTATATGAATGTTGCTTACCGAGAAGACGAAAACGGGCCAAAGGTTGAATCTTTGTGACAGTCGAAAGCTGCTTCTGCTGAACAAATTAAAAAATCAGCTCATTCGTGAACATCAAATCAAAGCCTTTATTTGTTGTACCAATTGAGACAAATGCTTTCACTTCGACTCGCACCTCTTAGATCAATCGGCGCCGAAGCATCGTTCTCCTTCCTTGTCTTTCCCTTCTTGGCGGCGGCAGCAGGTTCTTGCCAGATCGTAAAAGTACTTCCCCCCATGTAAGAACCTCTGCTTGGATTATTGTCATCGGTTCTTACAGCATCGCGTGCGACACAACGAGGTTGCGCTACTGATTGTGCGGGCTTTTCGACGACGACCGCTGCCGCCGTGCTCTTCCGCTCCAGAGGCTGTAAGAAATCGTGCGTCTTAAGGTACTTTCCTGTTGCATTGCACAGCGAGTGATCGTTCAAAAACTCGAAATAGTACGTTCTCCATTGATTTCATTACTCCACTCCACGTTTTGGATGAAGAGAAACATATTACTAAATACGCATTATTTCTAAAGGAAATGTCCATAATGCCCTCGTTGTTTGGGCTTAGGACGAGAGATGGCCCACAGCTTCGTGAGCCCAGCCCATCTGGGGGAGCATTAACTGCGCCACTCGTGGGAGGTCTTTTATGTTTATTTGTTCGTTTACAAAAAGATCGGAGGAAACATGATTGATGATTTCTGATCTCACAAGAGAGAGGTGATGAGGAGAAAACCTCGAAACGAAATAAATATTTATAGGAAAAAAGAACGAAAGTAAAAAAACTTAATGATGATGTATAATCCTTTCCCAAAAAAAAAAACGAAGATATGTAGTGAATTATTTATTACCTTGCGAAGGTGGTGTTGGATCTTGCTGATCGGATGAAGATGAATATAGCGACAGAAAATCATGTGTAGCTTTTCTGCCTGTAAGCAGTTTATCAGATTGGATATTGCAGAATCAGAAAATCAAAATTAATTAAATAAGCAAAAAATACAGAATCTTCTTACCTTTGCTGCTTTCGGGTCCAACAGCTCTGTGTTGAGGCAACTCCATGAGAGTGTAAGAACGAATGGATCTGAATTTATTTCCTTTCAGTAATTCTCTGAAATTTACACAGTTTTTCAATCGGAATTTCAAAATCGGATCAGCCTCCAATTCACGATCGGAGGCTCAATGCTCTATGTAATAACGCTACAAAACACGGTGGTTCAATTTTCCTCCAAGCCTGCGCGTTGAAATTCAGCTGAATTACGCATAATTCGAACAAGATAGTGTCTGAATAGTTACGCAGAAAGAAGATTGAGAAATTGGTATGTTTACTTACAGTGAATTAGAAAATAAGTTGAATTACCCATAATTCACCTTCGGATTATCCATTCAATGTGATTTCAGGACAGGTATGCCTAGGTTGAATCACTCAGCTCTCAGACACTGCGAGAGATTGTGATTTACTGTAGAGCACAGAGACGCTGAGGATGACGATTGGTGCTCTCTCTCTCTCTCTTCTCTCTCTCTCTCTCTCTCTCTCAAAAAGGTTTCAGCTCCGAATGAGGATATCTCCTCCCTTCATGTGCGTGAGCGAGAGTTCGTAAAAGATGTAATTTAACGGCGTTTGGCCGCTCGATTCCATAATGGAAACGATAGACAATTATTTTAATGATAGATATTGATGGTCTTTATTTATTTCACCTAAATAAGTTAAATAAAATGAGCGGGCCACTTTTTGCATGTTAAACGTCGGCGTGGCTTGCACACTAAGGGGCGACGAAAAATAAAATAAGAATAAAAAGCTTATTATCGAACTATTATTGCGTTGACCTTAACATTATCACACTCATACTGAAAATATAAAAAATGCTTATATGATTAGGCCAGAAATTTCAATTCTCATCCCATCGTGTGTAGTCGTAAGAAACTGTCGGTGATCATTGAGGGGATTTTTTAAAAACAAATATTTATAATAATTGCCCGGGCCACGAAATATGGAAAGATATACGTATTCATTTAACAATATATTTACAGTACCACAAATAAAGTCCGTTTGTCATTTATACGAGCATTTGCATATTTCATAAAGTTCAAAGCATGCTTCAGAAAATGGTTGTGTATCCGAAAATCAAGGTAATAATCTATGTCAAAACTTATATATAATTTGTGAAGGCTTACTATATACAAATAGCAAGCCTTTAACGTAGTAAATGTAATAGAAATACTTGATAACTTATAACGTATTTCAGTGATCGACTTTTTTTTCTACTATTCCAAATATTATAAATAATCATCAAAGTAAAATAAATTGAAACCGATAACAATGATCAGTTATTAATGATCCTAACTAAAACATGGATATTCTATTCCGAAGGTATCAACTTAGGGATCAGTTAACAATGATTATAACATGTTCTACCTAGGGATTGGGGAAAAATCAACAGGTCAACTTGACTTGTTTTTTTGTGCATTTTTATTTTCATTTTTCGCATGATAATAAATAAAAATTATAAGGAAGAGGACACGTGGCAAACATTGCGTGGAAAACGCGGCAGGCCACGGCGATTCAACACGTCGCGCGCCACCCAAATCACGTGGCCAACTCATGCTAGTGAAGTGGTGAACCAATGTTGAGAAAAAAAAGAGGAATCTACTACGCTGGAATCTCCTTTTTATGCGATTTTTCAATACTTTTCCTTAAAAAAAATCAGATAGTTGGATGGGTTAAGTCACAACTACCATCTTATCTGTCATTTATTAACTTATCATATATTTTATAACTCTTTATTCATTTTACCATTTCGCTCCCATATCTTACGAACCCATTAGTGGAAACTGAAAACAGATATAATTCTAGGTTAAAAAAATATATATATATATTATATATACTAATTTAACAAAAGAATGCGATAAGGCGGCCCCATAACGGTCACGTGCACGTACGCCATTCTCCGGCACCCTCGTGCGCGTGGAACCACACTGAAAACTAACGCCGTTAGGTAAACCATCCAATCCTTACTTTGGGTTTCAACGTTTAGTTGAGTTATCATCTTCAAAGGAACGTAAATTTCATTTTTATGTCCTCAATGTTTATGACATGAGCATTTTTTGTTTTTTATTATTTGCATATGTCACTATAGACTTCAATATTATCGATTTTGAATTGTTTCGATTCATCAATTAATTTAACTGTTTGTTTGGATGGTGTCCGTCCGAATTTCCCGTGCGTTATGCTTTCCTATATTCGGCCCGGTCTGTCCCGATTTGTCATTCCATCAAATTAACAGTTAAATTAATCGATGAATCAAAATAATCTAAAATCGATAAGACAGTGGATTAAAAGTGACTTTCGAAACATAAGAACAAACAATGTTTGGACTAAAAGACTTCCTTCCATAGGCTCTAAATTTTTTCTTCCATTATTTTATCATGTGATTAATAGGAAGGAAAAAGAAACATAAACCACAAAGCAAGTAACGACGTATGCCGGGGCCGTAGGAGCACGTGAGTTGAGAAAAAAAGAAAAAGTCAGCCGGCGCAAAATCGGAAACGGTGCGTCGGTTTCATCCTCGTGACGTTGTCACGTGGTCGACGTAAATATAATTCAGAATTTTATTTTACCAGAAAACCTCTAAATGTACCTAATAAATATGCAAAACGCGAGAAAACAAAATGTAACATATTCGTTTATAAATGTTAAAAGGAACTCCATTAGGTGAACAGATTCGCTCACCAAAACTGCAAATGGATGAATATTGAATGGGGAGTATGTGCCCTCCTATGTAAAGTGACCTGTCGCCGTTTTCCCATTGTAATAATGTTTCTTTCCTAAGCTTCTATTCAAAAATTAAAATAAAATAATATATTGCTTCGTATTCAATAATTCAATATCATAGGTAAGTCACGTGCCACATTATCGGCGTGACTTTATATGGTTCTGGTTCTAAATGTAGTCACGTGGCCCCTCACAACACAAACGCGTGTCCACTGCTCTTGCTGTAAAATCGGAGCCCGTTTCACTTAACCGGGCCGACCCGATATTATTACGATGGGCTTTGTGATGATTTGATCCGCGAGGAACGGAATATGCTATGCTGGTCCAACAAATCACACTAACACCAAAGTGTTAAAAAAAAAGGGAATGATATATATTTCGCTGATGATTTGGACCTAATCGCATTACATGGAAAGTAAAGGGACTGTCTCGTAATTATCAAATTATCCTGAACGATGAAATTGAAAGCCGAGTATAAGAAACCTAGCTAAATCTTCAACGATAGCCTCTTTCTCTGCCCCGTTAATCAACCGCAAGCTTGGGGTTTCCAGTTCCCCTCGTGCGCCTGTGGCAATCAGCTGTTTATTGCCGTTTAGGGATTTGAATGTCCATGGCGGCGTCTATCGTCTCAAATCCCACTCTGACGTCGTCGTTCGCCGGCCGTCGACTGTAAGGCTTCTAATTTTCGATTGCATCAGCTTTCAATTGTTCCTTGACTCCGTATGATTTTGCAATTTGCAGCGTAGTTGCATCCAATTCGAAGAGAACCACCAAGTTTTGCCTATATCGGAGCCCCAAGTGTGCGTATGAAGGTAACCTTTTTCGTGTGTATTTATGATATCATCTACAAAAAACCAGTTCCGAAGCTCGGTTTTTTCGATCCCGATGAACAGGTAGCATTTCGAAATTCCCGAGGACAAGCGTGTGGGATCCCTACAAGCGCCTGGGCATAACTTACGATGCTTCCGAGGAAGAAATCTGGAGCGCTAGAAACTTCCTGCTGAGCCAATACGCGGGCCACGAGAGGAGCGTAGAATCTATAGAAGCTGCTTTCGAGAAGCTTTTGATGTCCAGCTTCAAGAACAGGAAGAAAACAAAGATCAACTTAAAGACCAAATTAAAGCAGAAGGTCGATGAATCTCCACCGTGGGTCAAGAACTTGCTCAGCTTCGTGGAGGCTCCTCCTCTCGTGATTGTCCTCAGACGTTTGTTCCTATTCGGGTTCATGGCTTGCTGGAGCGTGATGAATTCCGCTGAAGCTGGGCCCGCTTTTCAGGTTCGTGCACTCATCAATGACAAATCTTGTATGTAGAAGCTTTTTAGGAATTCATTGTACTTTATGTAATTCGTTTATTGGCTTCACAGGTGGCATTATCTTTGGGGGCTTGCATATACTTCCTCAATGACAAGAACAAAAGCTTGGGTAGGGCTTCCATTATCGGGTGAGTTTTGCTTTGCTTATGTGGCTTTTCTCTCTGTCTTTTGGTTTCTCGATCAACAAATTCCGATGGGGAACATTTTCGGGTGCAGATTTGGAGCTCTTGTAGTTGGATGGATATGTGGGTCATTCTTGGTTCCACTCATTCCATCCTTTTTGCTGCAGCCCAGTTGGACTCTTGAGCTTCTTACATCCCTCGTTGCCTATGTTTTCTTGTTCTTAGCTTGTACTTTCCTCAAGTGAAAACCCTAATGTTAGAGATTAAATATTGTTGCTTGGACACACAATTTTTTTTGGGTTTTTCTTGATTGGCTGATTGGAATGCGAATTTAATGCGACTTATTTGATTGGTCTTTTCATCTTTCACATCCTATCTGCCTCAGCACAGAAGAAATGTGAATAGGGCCAATCTCAAAACTAAATTTCAAAAAATGGGTTCGTTACGAACATAACTTCGGTTTAATAGACACGAAAAGCCTAACATGAGAAGTTCAATCAATAGATGTCTGTTTAAAATTTAAAATCGTCTGAATCGTCCCTTCTTTCTTGTCTGAAGCCATGCAATAGCAGCCACGGTAGCTCCACCGAGGTGAGCCGATCCCGAAATTTGATGGTCTCCCTGAAACAAAGAATACGTTGTACTGTAAATTATTACAAGATTTCTTCAAATATTAGTGACAGTGATGAAAACAAAGAACACAAACCTCCAATATCCTCAAGACATCTTTGCCAATGATGAAGATACCCTGTTAAAGAATTTGATTTTGAACATCAAATACAAGTTATTTCCATGGAAATATGATAAGGTGGTGTAAGAAATTTACCAGTAAAATAGCTGGGACAGGAATGATGAAGTCAAAGTAGAGAGTCTTTGAAGGAAATAAGAATATATCGAGCAGCATTATCGCGTTCACAGCTCCACTTGCACCCTAAAAAGCAACCGTTTGAAAAAAGTATGGATCAGGAGAGCATAAAAGAAGATTTATGACACATCTAATTCCATTTCTTGGACAATATAAGACAAAAGGGCACCATAGATTCAACGAAATTAAGCCAAAAAAAAAAGAAAATCAGGAGACTTACAAGTCCTGGTATTCTCGAGGGATCCATAACAAATGTTTGATTTCTCTGCACATGACAAGTTGATAAAAATAGTATAAAAACACATAGGAACCTTAGTATTTGGAAGCTCATAGTATCAGTTGTAAGAAGATTAGTAGCGTACATGGAGAGATGGAGCTATGAAAGCATGATAAGCCAAGTAAAAGATCGATCCCACGAGTGCTCCTGATAAGTACAGCTTCAGCAGATATTCGGGTCCAAAATTTCTTCCCATCTGATAAAAAAGAATAAGGAAAATAATAATGAAAATATGAACTATAAAGACGAAGAAAGACTTGAACGGGCAGCTGATTCGAGAACTACACCGTATGATATGTGCCAAGCTGGCAAAGAACATAAAGAAAATGTTAAATAAAATTTTGAATTTTGCGATCTTACACTAATTCCAAAGAAGTAAAGCCCGACCATGTTGGAAATAAGATGCCACATGTCGCTATGACTGAAAGCAGATGTTATCAGTGTGTGCACACGTCCACTCGTAAAATTATCCACAGAAATCTGAAGGGCATAAACAACAAAAGGTTCTTACGTGTTTACGTAGAATATCAATTGATGTATATAATGATCAAAAAGGGGGAAAAAAGGTGTACCATGAAGTTCTTCACCATGAATTGAGGATCTGCAACCCTCCACAGCATGAAAACAGCCACATTTGTTACAATCAAGCCTATGACTACTCCATCAGGTGTAAGCCTTCTGAAAATTGATCTCCTAAAATATCAAAAATGCCCAACACATTGCCTCAATCAGCCATATACTGCAACTTCTCAATCAAGAATTGTACGACAAATGAAATTAGCTAAAAGAGACCTAAAACATCAGCTCAATAAGACAATTCTCGATTAAACGCACGAATTGAAAACTTTAAATTAAATACCATCCGCGATACTTGGAATCAAACGAGTGGAAAAATCTCCCACTCTTGAACCACAGGGCCCCATCGTTGCAGAATCCGCTTCGCCCCTTCGAAAGGGCCTGCATAAAAATCCCATTTTGAATAAATCCCGAAAGCCCAGCTCGAAAACCAGAATGTTTCAATAAATGGGAGCTCGATTGCTTCGAGGAGTAACGGGGCCACGATTGATGGTGCAACGGTTTCGCATTAGATTTCGGGAATGACGAGGAAGACAATTTTTTTATCAAGGTGGACTCTCGAAGGGTTTCAGAGAGCAGCTTGATGCATAGCTTTCTCTGCATCTTAAAAAAAAGGAAACTTTTAATGTGAATTTGCGAGGGTTTTACTACGTATTTCCGCTCTATTAATTACGTTGGTTGATTTCCACTTCTGCTTACAATGAATATGAAACTCGTTTCTTGGAGACGAGACTAAGCTATTCAGATCCTTTCCTGTTTCGTCGAAAGCAATTCCGAAGCCCAAAAGTATTCTTGAAAATTTAGGGGTTCAAATCTAAAATCAGATGAAAATATAGGCCTTGAAATAGAAATGGGCCTTAAAAGGAATTGAGCTTATAACATGATTTATGCACAAAATCAGACTCTGGAATTGACCATTTAAACCCAAAAAATATAAAATAAAAATATAACAAGAAAATTGTATCAACAGAGTTCTTACATTACATAGTGTAGATAGGGACTAAAAAATTTACCCAAAAGATAATATAAGACTATTCATATATTCTTAGTTTTAATGGATTTCATTTATATTATATAATTGAATGGCATGAAATAATTGTCAACGCCAAAAACAACATGTGTCACGGGCATTACGGTGACTAAGACGGTGTCTTCGGCAGGACAAAAGTTTACACATCAAAAGCTGGGTCCAGATTTTAAGTTGTTTTCCCTCTTCATTTGGTAATAATCAACCATACTTTTTTTTTTCTTATTAAATTTATTATTACACGAGAGAGCCCATTTAATTTTCTTGTCTTATCAATTTTATCGTGCTTTTTAGCTTTACACATGGATCATGGGACCATTCCATGCTCGCTCGCTCGCTAACAAATTTAACATACAAGCTCTCGTGTCTTGTGTTGTGGGCAGTAGCTACTCTCCATTTCTAATTTTTTTTCCTCCCATTATCCTCGGATCTTGAAGATGCCTCTCATATAGTGTAATGCAATCAATCGTTATTTATTGGTTGGGTTTTGTTTCCTGTTTAGTGTTGTTCGTCGCTGCTTATTTCTGAAAAAGGTTGTCATCAGATTCTGAGAAATTAGCGATTTCCTTGTGCAGACAAAGCTGGAAACTTTTTGGTCGTCAGTGATTGACTCAGAAGGGGGAGAAATTGCAGGCATTTTGTCTTATCATGCGTCGCGAATAAAAAGCCTATCACAGTTCATCTCTACTTCTGGTTTGTGTTTTTTTTTTATTTAATTTTATTTTTATTTTTCGCTTTTGGTAATGTATCCCCACCATTTTGTGATAAGACATTGGATGAGCCGAAAAATTAGGGCAATGGAAGCTTAGTTCTTACAATTTTTTTTTAGCAGATGAAACCCAGATTTGCAGAAGGAAATAAGATGCCTCACTGTCAAGAAGGTTACTCACGGTAATGATTTCAACATTCTTAATATTTTTTTCTCCCCGAGATGTCGGATTCTGATGATAAGTGCTGGGTTTTTTTTAGCGGTGCTCTTGAAAGAGAAATCGACGACGCAACGATGAGATCTGCAGCAAGAAAGGTATGAACATCTTATTACCATAATTTCTAATTTTCAGCCTTGTGATGAATTTCCTGAAGATTCATTAAAAACTTGGACCCTTCTTAAATTATAGGATGAGTACCCACATAAGATCATGCGACAAAGAGTTTCAACAGCAGAGTCATCATCATCATCTAGAGCTTCTTTCACATCCTCTTCTCGTTCATCGTCGTTGTCTTCTCCGTTAGAACAAGGATCCCCCGTGAAAACCATATTTTCCACGAACAGGGAAGCTCAGAATTCGTCAACCGAAGGCAACAAAACAGCACAAGTTAGTGATATTTTTCTTGCCTCGGGCATTGGCACGATGAAGCAATGTAAGCTTGCTGATGTAATGAACTCTCCCCTGAAAGAGTCACACGGGGAGGTTTTCAGATCCTCGTCTGCAATAAATCGTACTTCGAAGTTTCAAGATTTTCCAAGACTTCCTCTGGGCTTTAAGGGAACCGATCGAAATTCGAAATCCACGGAGAAAGAAGATTACGTTAGGTTGGACGAAAATATTCGGGATGCACGAGGAAGCCAATTGCGGGTCCCGAGTGTTGTAGCGAAGCTGATGGGCTTGGAAACACTGCCTCCCGAGTCTGCTGTATCCTCCGAGGAGACCAATGTGGGACCGTGCTACGAGGTTAATGATGTTAGAATCCCATCTTCAGCAAAGAACCCGTGGAAAGAACGTAATTCGCCACCTTGGAAAATCCACGATTGTCCAACAAAACCCATGGCACTGTTTCCAATCGAACCAGCACCGTGGAAGAACGTCGAAAAAGCAAGAATTCGGCAGAAAATGGCTCCTGTGAGGGTTCCTTACTGCGAAATAGAGAAGAGGTTGAAAGAACTCGAGTTCTTGGTATCTGGTAAGAATTTAGGTGCAGTTAAGCAAATGATTGAAGCAGTAGAGGTTATGGGAATCCCAGAGAATTCAAGAGAAGGAGACGGCTCAAATGAAGATGAAATTGGCTCTTCGACCAATGATGAGCCTCCGATAAAGATCACGAAACCAGAGGCCAAATGTGTTGACGGTTCAAACGAGTCTCCCATTGATGATCGAAATTGTTCAGGCACAACTGGAAAAAAGGCAATTTTTGGCAATGGCAAAGGTGTCCTTACCGTAAATTCTGTCCGAACGAAACTGCATCAGGGGTCCAAAGATAGAAATACAGGGCCCGGGGAGAAGAGCTCGGGATACACTATAAGCCCGCGAATGCAACAGAGAAAGCTTGATTCAATTAAGCCAAAAACACAGCCAACCAAAAAACAATCAGTGCCCAAATCCTCCTCAGTTGGAAGAAGAATACTGAAAAACTTTCAAACAGAAGAAAAACCGAGTGAGTCCAGTTTTGACTCGAGCAACTCGGGTAGCAGAGAAATTCAGGACACGGCTCAATCAAGAGATGGTTCCACGGTTAAATCTAGAAGATCTTCGAGCACTGTCGGCGTACACCAGAGCCCGTATGTGGATTTGTCTGAATCTTTACCGTCTGGTTCGGTAAAGAAGGTAAGAGTACTTGCAATGTCTTTTTTCAGCTTGTTTGTTAATGACTAATTTTTTACATGCAATCCTTCAGAAATCTAACCCGATGCTGGAGGAAGAGTTACCCGAAAATGTTGCATACTCGAGTCCCGTTTCCGTTCTAGACAGCATTAATAAAGAAAAAGATAGCTTGCCATCTCCTAAACAGTATTTAAGGAAGATCACCGGAGGTAATGTTTCTTGTACTGAGACAGCATTAACACAGTATCTTCTAACTTCTCGTTCCTTTGCAACAGGGATGTCCAAAATTAAGGATGAAAACTCGGTCTTAGTTCGAGAATCTTCAGAGAATAGTCTTGTTTCAACATCTTCTTACAGGGGCTCTTCGCATGAAATCATTAGAAAAAAGTTGAAGGACATTGAGGGCTTGATTCGAAAGCTCAGAAGCCTCAACTCCGATCATGATGAAGCACGAGTGGATTACATAGCCTCGTTGTGTGAAAACAGCAATCTTGAACACAGATATGTGTCAGAGATTTTATTATCTTCGGGTCTCCTCCTTAGAGATTTCACCTCGGGTGCAACGGGTTATCAGTTTCATAGCAGTGGATATCCTCTCAATCCTCAACTGTTCTTAGTCTTGGAAAGAATAAAGGCAAGCTCTTTTTCGAATCAAGAATGTCCCGATAAGAAAAAAGGTCAACTTGTAGCAGATAAGGTCCACAGAAAACTCATCTTTGACACCGTGAACGAGATTCTTGCAAGAAAATTGGCCTTCGACGGTTCAAGTTTCAATTCTTGGACAAGTCCTCTGAAGCTAACGAGATCTTCATTGACTGCACGAAAACTTGTAGGAGAAATGTGCTCCGAGGTGGAAGAGCTTCGCGAGAGAAGCACAAAATGTGGCTCCGAAGAAGACGATCCAAAGTGGAAAACAATCTTGTTCGATGATGTGATGCGCCATTCGGAAAGCTGGGCCAATTTCGATACTGCAATTTCAGCTGCTGTTCTTGATATTGAGAGGTTGATTTTCAAAGATTTAGTCAAGGAGATCATTGTTGGCGGATGAAATTCCAGAGTAACTCTGTTTTTGCTTTTGGGATCTTTCATTTACCTGTAAATTCCACCACCTTTGTTAGCATCATTCAAAATTTTGAGTATATTGCTTTCTTTCATTGAGAGATTAAAACCCTTTTACAGGGAAGAACATCAAAGTCCCATTTCTTCAGCAGCAGAAAACTCTGATTAAATTACATCAACGAAACAAATTCCTACAAACACAGCCAACGAATCAAATCAGCCCACACAATGCCCAACAAAACAAACGACCCTCAGTTCGATTTCTGCAGGGTAGAGACAAGGTTCGAAGCAGCAAAAGCAGCAGATCCACCAACAACACACACCAGAGAAACCAAGATCTGCAGTGCAACTTCCCATGGGTAATCTTCAGGGACAAAGTAGACAAAAGCTGGTCCTAAAACCAACAGAAATAATGACAGGTTCGAAAGGGTCGATGCAGTCCCGGGATTGGTGGCTGCTGAGAGAATCCCGAGCTCTTCTGCCTTTGATAGAAGCCCGAGCTTCTCGATCGATGAGAGAGAGAAACCGAATTTTTCTGCTGCTGATAGGAGACCGGCCTTTTCTGCCTTGCTCAGGAGGCGAAGCTGCTCAACTCTTGTAAGGAGCTTCACTTGTGGTGTTGGTGATGAGTAGCTTAGTCTCGGGCCCGGCTCTCCTAGTGGGAATACTGTTGTGTTCTGTATAGAAACGAAGATTTCTTGAATGTTAATAATGCATGACTATTAGTTGAAAGGGAAAACTCTTACAGAACAATGAAAAACAGATAAAGTTGCAATCTTTGAGTTTCCCATCAAATATATGAGTAAAAGACACCCCTTTGAGCCGATGATGTCCCATTAATCTAAGTACAAATCATGAAATCAATAACGAACTGGGAAGAATTAGGCAAACCTAAAGGTTTCCCTTTTTTACTGGGAAAGCATAAAACAAAACATTCGAGAAACATTAAAAGGTCTATATATGTAACATTAATCCGCAGCGATGTGAGAAAGCTTCATTTCTTGTTCTTAGACGATTTCGTAATATATCAGCCACCACAGAAACGATCATCGTAGATTATTATTGTACTAACCTTTTTGGAGCCGACAGTTTTTGTAGCAGAAGGATTCGGCTTCTGGGCAGCCATGAAGATTAGTGTATGAGCCTTCGCAGCCATAGCAAAGGCCATCGATTCTGCTCGGTTTACTTAAGCTTTTTCCTGGAATTTAATGGTTGGCACCGAACGGACATAAAATATGGGGAAATCCCTACAAAGAACAGTCGACAATTTGTGTGGACTGAAATATTTATCGTGGAAGAATGTGGTAGAGGGTTAATTTCGTCATTACCAAAAACCCCATTAAAAAAATTATTTCTTTCAATGTTCAATGTTGATTTTTCTCAGTACAAAAATGCTCTCTGAGCTTTCAAGACTGCACGAGAGCCTTGCTTTGCTTTCTCTACGATCTGCCTAATCAACAGCATCTCCATCTCATCGTCACGCTCCTCCATGCTACTACTAACAACAACATCATTCAAATGCAATCTATGCAAGAAATCTTCGTCACCCTCTAACCGCACATCTTCATCATCTGACTCAGAAACCTTCGTGAGCTCTTCAAAAGCCTCGTTGTACGCAGATAAAGCTTCCCCCGATAAGTTGATAACCACAGGCTCGTCTAAGTGACACTGCCCATCTTCAGTAATTGGGGGGCTACCGTGAGCAGAGGAAGAAGAAGGTTCTACATTCTTGAGCTTCCTTTGGCTGTCTTCGAGTGCTAACTCGAGCTCCTTGATCCTTTCTTCGAGCCTCGATTGTATGACTTCGTGTAATCGAAGAGAGAGCTCTCTTGGGGAAACTGGGTGAGGAAGTGAATGTGGAGTTGCTGTTCCACTCCCGTCTCTGTCAGCATATGTTTGTTTGCCACTATTTTCCCCGAACAAGTCGCCTCTGAGTTCACCTTTCGCAATGTCTGGCACGAAACTGGGATTCAGCTGCAAAACATAAATAAATAAAGGGCTTTTGAGCAATAAGTTAACATGAAACACAATCATTTTAACTCTCACAGTGACAGCAGATAAGTTTTTTTGCCTGAAAGAGGATAGTTTTTCTCTGTACCTCAGCTGCAATGGATAGTTTTCCTTCCAATCTTGATGCGTTCATGTTTGATTCAAGCCTCTCCAGTTCGGCTTCGAGTTCAGCTTCTATTCTGCTCAGAGATTCCTCTTCGTTTGTCTGGTGAGGAGATGCTACGGAGTTATCTGGTTCTCGTTCGTTAGATAATGATGTGTTAATGGGATAATCGGAGTAGCAACTTTGGTTGTGGACATCATGGGATTCGTAATTTTCTGCAGCAAGTTCCTTCACTGTAAGAGAATCTTTCATCTCTAGTTCATCCTGCAAATCTTGAACTAAATGATCACTCTGCTTCAGCAGCTTATTCAACTTGTCCATTTCTTGCTTATTTGCCAAGAAAGATGATATTATGCCCATAGTTAAGCCGCTGCAGAAATGACGAGCGTTATCACGTGGCCCTGGTGAAAGAGAACGGCATAAGTCACCTAAATATCGAATAAAACAAGTCAAATGATGATCGCGAAACGAAAAATCGCCACAAAAATAGGAAACAAAGTCAAGAGAAACAAATTCATATACTTCAAAAGGGTCCCTTTTATGCCAACAACCATGTCATAGCTTTACTGAAAACAATAAGACAGACCTACAAAAAAATTGCAGGAAATGAATCTCCAAAATGTAGAATATAAGATGTGATACGATTTTACCATCTCGTGGGAGATTGTTTCCATTTTCACGTGAGCCATTTCTTCTTGAGACCGGCTCCTTTCCTTTTCTAGCTTTAGCTTTCTGCTTTGACTCTCCAATGACAACATAAGGAAGTTCGGGAATACCGAGAACAGCCATATTCTCCGTCATGTAAGCATCATTCAGCAGCTTGTGCTTCCCTGTTTCGGTTTGTGGGCTGAAGGGTTCAATAGGATTTCTGCTGATGATTCTCCTCCCATCAGACACAACGAAAGGCCTCACAATTGGTTTATGCAGTCGATGATGTGAATACGTTGACTCTTCAGCTTCACCCCATTCTTGGTATAACTGAGCCATAACACGACTTTCAAGAGAAGTTTGAGGCTCTAAGGATCGAAGATTCCTTCTCCTACTCCTGATACTGCTACTATTTCTTCTAAACACGTGAGAAACTCCCGATTCTCTTGATGAATGCTGATGCAAGGAATCACTTGCCAGAACGATTTCAAAATCGGTATCGGAAGGTACTCTATCGTCCCAATCTCCTTCAAAACCTTCATGGCTCAAAAACCCGGATAGAGAAATTGTATCTGGAACTGAACTGAAACTCCTCAAATTATCTGGCATCACATTACATTCACTTTCAGATGCAGGAGTGGAAAGCAGCATATCTTCATTCGGTTTTTCTCGTTCTTTGGGCACTTCATTCTTGAATTTTTTCCTCCACAGTACTCCGCGTAATGGACAGCTGTTTTCTTGGGCTTCTTGTCTTGAGGTGGACACCTCGGGTCTTACAACATTGAGATTCTTAAGACGTTGAACTACGAAACCAGCACCAGCAGCTGCAGCAACAACCCAAACATCCATATCTTCGAGTTCTTTGTCCTTAAGAAACTCCCTAAATATCCTCAATATACGGGGTTTTCAGTGCCTAACGTACAATGAACATGAAAAGCAGGCCATAAACCACAAAAGCGTTAAGAGAACAAAAGAAGATCCCTTTGTTGTCAAATTGAAAGAGCTAAAAACTTCAATAAGGGACGTGAACAACTAAAATCATTAAGTCCTTCGAATCAGCCAAGCAATATCATCCCAAATCAATGTCAGCACCTAAATGTTCAGCTCGAGTAACCAAATTACAACAGCTGAAGTGATAAGTAGCCAAAAACGATTAGCCTCACACAAAATCCGAAAGGACCAAAACCACTCTTCTCAATCAAACCTCGGAAACCCAAATCGGAGCAGCCCGCGAAATCCCTAAATCTTTTCAGCTAAATTGATCAATCTTACGAATGGATGTCCTCCTCCAGCTGCATAATCCAGTTATGCAACCAAGACTGTCTATTTGACTGAATCCAGAAAAAAAATGCACGCGCGGCCAGCAAAAATCATCGAAGAAAAAAGCTTTGGAAAGGGTAAAGTGAAAAGGATAGCCCCAACCTCTGCCACCAAGGATTGCTAATCCTCCCAATGACGACAACGAGGTAACAACATAAACATCTGCGTTAGTTGAGGTATCATTTCACATTGTAAACAATGTTTTGTTTCAAAGCCCAGAAAAATCCGAGGACCCAACTCAAAAAGATCACGATGGCATTCGCTCTTCGTTAAAAGCGCTTGGGGTTCTTCTCAAGATTTTTATGGTATTTGGTTATTTGTAATAAATATAATTTAATTTTCCAGCGGGGGAGAATTATAAAAAGCAATGTGAATATCAAATATGATACATTAAGCATTAATAAACAATAATTTGCATAAATATGTACATGGGATGATGGAACACTCGGTCCAATGTGGAGGTATTTTACGTTTTTTTATTGCCAAAATATACAAGTTTGACTTCAATTTTTCTAACTAATTATAATACAAGAAAAAGGGGAAATTAAATGATTTTTTTCGTCAGGTTGAAGATATTTTGGCCCAACTACTCTATCTAGCCCAACTATATCAGCGTCCAATTTTTATAGGGTTTTCTCTAAATTAAATCCATGTATTTATAGCTGTGAGTATAATCAAAATAAAAAAAATATTAATTTCCTTTATTTTACATAGTTTTAATTATAAATAACCGATCATTTGTTTTCTATTATCACATAAATTAATACGGAGGTTGTCTATTCTAAATATCAATCGGTATGGCAATATGAATATTGTCATTAATATTATTAATTAATGGAAAATTAACAAATAGAATTTATCTATTATTTAAAATAAATACAAATTGAAAATATTATATTTGGAATCAATAAGCCCAGTAATGTGCATGAATTACTAGCTTAAGAGAATAAGTAGAATTGTCATATCTTTATAAAAGTGAATGTAAAACGGCTAAGAAACTATAATTTACTTATTTATATTCATTGGCGACAGAATATTTGATCTAATTTTTAGAAGGTCCATAATAGTAAATGGGCCATGGATGGACCTTAGATGAATTAAATTTGAAGGTGATATTGAAAGTTTCATGTGGTACTACGAATCTTTTAAAGAAGATCTATTGGTCCATTTATCTCGATCCTGTGGTGCACAAATAAACCCTTGACTATATTTTACATATCTTTTCCGTTATATCAAATTCGGGTATAAATTCTCCAAATTCATCTTCATCTTTATCTTCTCACATCGAAAATGCAATATTCTCATTAAAAAAATATCTGGCTGTCATTCGGGAGCAGGACCAGGGATTTCCATATGAAAGAAAAAAATTAATTAATTCAAATCATTTTAATGTCGAAGACGATCAAAACTATAGAGCGTTCTAAAGATATAAATATTTCGTGATAAAAACACTCAAATGAAGAAATAAACTCCTTAAATATAATTCTGTCTCTTAATTATTTTTTAATCTATGTATTTGAAGAGTGACTTTTTAACCTCACTTAATTAAGGTTAATAATTTAGAACAATAAATTTGGAAATTAAAGCAATTAAAAATTGAAACCTAATTCAAAATTAACATACATAAGGCACAAGTTGTAGTTAATTTGGCGTAAAAACTACGTGGCATAGAGAAAAATTCGATGCAAATCAGCATGTCTAAAGCCACATAGAATTTTTTTTCCAATTTAATCGTTAAGTATGGCTCACCTTGTGTTAGTTCTTGACTGAAATTGTATATCCAACTCTAATTGTCCTTCAATTTTAAATTTATTGCCTTAAAATTTTCACTCTATACTCAATTTAGACGTCCTTAAAATTCTCTAATGAAGCCTAATTATTTTTAGCTCCGTAAGGTTATGAAATAAACCCATTCTACAACTAAGAAAACAAAAGGTACTTACGTTACCCGAATTCACATTCATTTCTTTAAATCTCCCAACACTATGAACACATCTATTATAAATAAATATTTATTATTATTACATTTGATGACTCAAACAATCATTGTCCGCGACCACCGCCATTAATGCCCAACCTTGACAAGGTCGCCTACTTCTTCGACAACTGGTTCGCCGTGGGTCCGTACATGCTCGCCATTTTATTGAAGAAATCCGCATTCATCGATTGCTGAAAAAAAATGAAAAAAAACAACATAAAAAACAATTCCAAAAATAAATTTAATCAGTAACACGTCACGATCTTACAAAATCATTATAGTTCTTCCCAGTAATCAAGAAACAACAGCTTACTTGTGTCAGAAACGCATCATACGCATGGTTGAAACTCGGAACAGCGCCGCCGCTATTAGTTCCATTATTCACCGGCGGCGGCATAACGAAGGACGAATTATTAGGCATAAAGAAATTATTGGCTTGCTGCTGCTGCTGCTGAATGCTTCGAGCCATGTTGTCGAGCATCCCCATGCGCGACAAATTAAGAGCCGCTGCCATTTGAAACTGCTGCTGCTGTTGAACAACGTTGTTGTTCGCATTATTATTAATATTATTATTATTATTATTATTATTAGCGGTGGGCATCATCATCATCGCCGCCATCATCATCTGCTGCTGGTGGTGGTGGTGGTGGTTTATCATCCTCGCACTACTCATCATCTGGATTTGGGATTGTAGTTGCTTCAAGTATTGGATCACCTCATCCAACATCGATGCTTTATCACTCTGATTAAATTTTTCTTTCAAATTGTTTAAAACAATTATGGATTATCGAAATTCAGACAATAATTATGGTGTAATAAAAACACTGACCTTGCTGGCATTAGGAACCAGCCTTTGAAGGGCCTTCATCTTCTGGTTGATCCTGTCTCTACGTCTCTTTTTTTTTTTTTTTATATATATATACATAGAAATTTCAACGTTACATAATCATACCAAAAAACCCAGCAAAGTCGAAATTTTTAATAAAACCGAAAAAGAAAAGGAAAAAAAAAATTCGAATAATTATTTACCCGTTCGGACTGGTTATGTATGGCCGAAGCACGGCTGCGTCGAGCTGAGGACTGCGAATATCGGTAAGTTTCTTCTTCAGCAGTCATTCTTTCTCCATCTTGGTTGTTTTCCTGTTTTTTAATTAATTAAAAACGTTATTAATTCATGCAATCACATATATGAATATTAAGCTGTTGTTTCGATGCGAATCGATGGGTCTAATTATTACCGAGAAAAAATCGTTATTACAGGCAGAATCAAAGTCATCTCCTTTATTATTCATGGAAGTCTTCAGGCTCCGAGGGGATTCGAAGGAAGGCCACGTCATCAAAGTCGAGTCCTTTTCCCTGCAAAACGCAGCACTTGCACTTGCACACGCACTAATTATTTCCGGTGCTTGCTGATCATAATCGTCTGCTACTACTTGCTGCTGATGATGGTGACACCTCTTCATCTCACGCTGTGATATTTTCTCAGATTCGTGAAGCCTTTCCCTCTTCTTCTGATCGATGAAGCCACCGGAAAACGTGGGCATTATTGATGAAGGTTGCTCAGATTCCACCTGCTTTTTTGGTGTTCGAGAGATGGAGAAATTATTATTTTACCATAAAGAAGAGAACTTTAATATAAGATTATGCAGGAATAAATTAACTCACTTGGTTAAGAGAAGGGTTTATTGGGATCCATTTTCCAGCTGATGATAAGGGTGCTTGTTGTGTGTTCGTGTTTTGGTCGGAGAACCACTCGTGTTTGCCTTCTTCTTCATGGTGATGATGATGATGATGATGATGATGATTGCTTTGCTCATTATTATCGGGCTGTAATGATGAAAAGCTTTTGAAATTACTGTTATAACCCTGGTGAACGATAGATTCGAGGGTGTCTCCACCACCGTATGTTGTTGTTGTTGTTTGCTTGTCGGGAGGAAGAAAGGATCCGAGGCCGTTGAATGACAGTTGACCGTTTTCCCACGTGAGTTCTGTTATGCCTTGATTAGAAGACCTAATAATGATACATCATCGCAAAGGTTTAACAAGATTTAATTCGATGCAAGAAAACAAAATGAGACCCATCTTTAAAGCATCAATCAGCCGATTGAAATTAGGGTTTTGAGGAAGACGATTATATAATATATATATATATATGTGTGTGTGTGTGTGTGTGTGTGCATGAATATATGCGCCTGAGATCTTCTTTCCCCCCAAAGAAAAGAAAGAAAAAAGGCTGAGTATTTATCTTTTAAACTTTCTTTTCCTATGAATGATCTTGTTAGAGCTTATTATAGAGATGCACATAAATACACAAGTATGCAAGAGAGATTCTAGAAAGTATATTATGTGACGGCTCATACATTATTGGGGCAAGTTTCTTCCTCGAATACTCGTGATGAGATGATCTCTTGATTGTCTTCTCCTCCTCATCTTCTTCTACTTTCTCCTGTCTATGGCTCATACTCTCTCTCTCTCTCTCTCTCTCTCTCTCTCTCCAAGTGAGTGGGAGCGCTTGGGAAGAATCAGCTACACAATAAAAAGACTATAGAAAAAACTGTGATATGCGAAATAATATAGTTATCAAGCTTTAATTTATTGCTAGGGACGTGTCCGTGGAGCAATTAATAGCATGTGATAATAGTACAAAATTACGTATAACCCTTATTTAGATGAATTTATAGTATATATACTTCCTTAATAAAAGGATATACTTAAAGATAAATTTATTAATAGGGCAATCATTGGAACTAACGAAAATTGTTGGTACAAAATAACGCTTCCTTGGACCCTTACAAATTTAGAAATAACTATACGTGTGCAAACACGTACGCATTTCATTTTCTATTACATATATATTTTTTTCGGTATATTCATGAACTGTATTTTTCATTAAATGTTAATTGGTCCCGTTTTGAGTATGTCAACTTCAATATGACTAAGATTATGAAAGGACACACACATATGTGGTCGCAAGAATATGGATAAGTTTGAATAAGAAGACCGACTGTTAAATTTAGCAATAGTCGCTCTGAGTACTAACAAGATTGTGTAGTATATTTATATTTAGTTATGTAATCGTCATGCTTTATTTTTTTTTTCCTTTGCAATTTAATCGAATTAATCTCAAACTTGATGATTCAATGCCATCATATATAGGTTATAGATATTATATATTATTTATTAATCATATACTGATACTCATGAGCCGATTCCACCAATCTTGCATTATATAAAGTAATTGTAAATATCTCTTGTCCGATTCGATCTTACTCGCATGTCATGTCGCGATTGTTATATATAGAAATAAAACTGCAATCATTAATACAGTGTCGCATCGACATCCATGTAAGATTTGCCCCAGTTAGTTATGAGGCTCCAATTTGATTTTTCCCTATCAAAACCATTCTCGAAGCAGAAATAAATAAATATACAAAATCATAGCCTTGCATTTTTCGAAAAATTGTCGGTTTCATCATTCATGTCCTGTCGAATTGAATTTTTATGTGGCCATCATATGCCCCAACTCCTATGCAGTATTTGTTGAGCTCGCGTAGGACATTAAATTAAATTGTTATTTATTAGCCAAACGCATTTACCTCAAATATACGTAAAACAAAATTAAAAAATATATGTCCAATTTGTTGCTATAGAAGTCTACTATATGGATTTTAATACGCATGAGCCCATTTCAGACTAGAGATGGCCCATCATATTACACACAAGCCCATTTTCATGTGGAATCTATTTACATGTTACATGCTCGTTGAATTGAACCCTATTTTTTCTTTCGTTTTTCTTCCTTGTCTCCACATTCGGACTTCAAGTAAATTTGAGCATCACTGTGACTATAAATTCAACAACTAATATAAACGAATATGTACTCCGATTTTCAGCAAAAGTAATCAGAATCACTCTAGCATGCGTCTCGTACCTAGGAATGTCAACGGGTCCAAATTGGGTCCTTAGTGGGCCTAGGTTGAGCCCTGGACCCATTATGGGTCAAAGACTCAAACCTAGGCCCATTAAGAACCCAATTTGAACACGTTGTCATTCCTGCTCGTACCAAGTCCATACCGATTACGACAATAAAATATTTCAAATGTATTCGAATTCATCTTGACCTATAAATCGAAGACCAATATTTCGACATTGTTCAAGATTTGAAAACACTAAGGTAGTGTTCGGTTATAAGTCCCCTATTAAGGTTTAAAATAAATTATTTATAATCAAGTCCGTGATATCTTAGTGGACTGGCTTTTTCTATTAATCTCGAGTTAAAAAAAATTAATCAAGCAAAAGCAAATGTGTTATTACTTTCTTAATGTGGTCTGCTCTTAACATTGCGGCCGGTGGTTTTATTGCTTAAACAGTCAAACCTTCATGTGCCCACCATTAGCTCCTTAATCAAAGTCAAAAAACTACGGATTAGTCATGCCTAAGTCGTCTCATTAATATATATAATATAATTGTACATCCTTTCTGCTTAAAACTTGATGTTTGATCATTATTACACAACCCTTCCTTACACCTGTAATGACGGAGATTAGTGTATTAATTAAAGCAAGAATAAGCTCAAAATCAGATCTAACTCAACAGCCGATGAAGGCTTGATCTTGACACAGCTCATAAATAAAACCCCACGATGATGGCGTTGCATCATTAGTTGGTGACTGAACAACCACTGTTAGTTCACCTTGCAAACTTAGTCTTTCTTCTTCTGCGCTGTAATTAATTTAATTAATTGCATTAGCATACAGTCTACATCTGCCTTGTGACTTGGTAATTACTTCACCGGTCACTTTCCCTTCATAACCAAGGCAAAGATTATTGCAGCACAGTTGGCTTTTAAGGTTCTTCATGGGGAAAGAATGAAAAAAAAAAAAAAAAACCCCACAATTAAAGCCGGGGTGGTGTTTTGAGTGTTTATGCAGTTGAATGAACGTTCTTTTCCTTGTTGAGATTATTTGTCCAACGTCTGAAAACGAATTTTACCATACTCAATCTATAAATAAAAAATGTATCGCCTCCTCACGCCAATTAGTTTTAGAAAGAAACCCTAAAATTTAACATTCCTTACTTTTTCTCACATTAGATCATAGTGAAACTACATAGCTACTGCAATAAGATTGAATTTATAGTACTGAAAAAAAATGTACATAGAAGCCATAATTAAACGTATCTATCATCATTCAGCTGGAAAGCAAACTTAGTAAAATTTCATGCTTGTGATTCCTAACTGTCTCCACCCACCAAGGCTTATTAAGTTCGTTGCCACATTCTTCGTCGTCTTCTTCAATGGGAGCAGGAAAATTAAGATCAAGAAAATATCGGGTTTCCCTCATCTTCCCCTCGTTTACGGTATTCGAACTTTCTTTAACACCATCGCTTATCAAATGCGATCTCTTGTGCCCTCCCAAAGCTTGGCCTGATGCGAAAACTCTGAAGCAAATGGGACATTCGTGATCAGTAATAATATTTCGATTCGATCCAATCGGAGATTGACTGCTGATGCACTTTATGAGCTTGCGTTCATGGAGGCACGGATCTTGTGATACTTCAGCTTCTGGGCCGTACGAGGTTGTCTGAGCACAGCAGCCTTTGAACTTGTTATGACTCGCTCGATGGCCACCAAGTGCTTGGTAAGAAGGAAACGGCTTCTTGCACACCGTACACCCGAACCTTCTCCTTTTGTTGCAATCGAAGCCAATTTTCTTATTACTCGATGAACTAACTTCGGGCTCATTTTTAGCTTCAAAGGTTGAATCTTTAACCCAGCCCGGGTTTCGGGTGTCCTTAGAAAGCATGATCAAGCTCAAAGCAACGACCTTTTCTTGATCTTGCTGATCGAGCCCGTAATCCGACGGTGGAGATTTCGTGTGAGCTGATCTGTGCCTTTTCGCTCTATCTGATCTCTTTCTCTTCTTGATCAGTGGAGTTGCTTCTTCGTTATCTGATGATTGGTTATTGGTGTCCCGATAATCATCATCATCACCATCATCATCTTCGGTGTCTATGATTAAAGAGTGACATTTCATGTGGCCAAACATGGCTTGCAGAGATTGGAATCTTTTACCACATTCTTTGCAGGTTTTTTTAACTCGAAGCAAAGTATCTTCTTTCAATGGCTTGTTTGCCTTGTTTGGATTCTCTTTGGGAGGAAGCATCTTCTTCGGGAGCTTTCCTTGGAATTTGCTATGGCAATCACCCGATGAAACGTTGATCATATGGGACCTCATGTGACCGTCTAAAGATCTACCGCAATAGAAGCTTTTGTAGCAGAATCTGCATATATGTTTCTGGCGATGATCTTCTTCCATGAATGACGTGATCTAAAGAATTGTCGGAAACTAAAAAAATTAGAATTTACCAGATGAAACAGCACAAAACAAAAGTTTCTGCCAGGAAACTGAGTTTTGAACTAAAATTTGCAGACACAGATAGTAGTGAAGGCAGCAGCTGATGTAGTTCTAATCTCTCTCTCTCTCTCTCTCTCTCTCGTGGCTTTTACTAGAAGTAGATGTAGCTAAAAGGTTGTTGAAAGTTGAAGAAAAGATCATATGTAAATGGAAGAGGCAGTTAGCTTTATTGCTAATGGTGGCCACGAAGACAATAATATAATCAAACGAACAACAAAAGTCATATAAAATATGATAATTTTTCTCTCATTTTCAAACACTATGGCACTTGATGGGGGAAGAAATCCATGCATGGAAGCAATGATCCGAAAAAAGTTGTAAAAGAAAGAAACTACAAATCCAAGGGCTCTGGTATTCGAAGCACATCCAACGGCTACCAAAAAAATGCCAGTAAACGAAGTTAGCTGATAAATAGGAAGAAAAACTATTCTTTACTTTGCCTTTGGCACTTGTTTTTTTTAGCTCTTTTTTTTTTTCCTAAATATTCATTACAATTGTTATTAAATTGTTATTTTTATTATAACAAAGATCCATAAATGTGGTATTTTGGACCCCACTTGTTAAGTTGTCAACTGAGCTTCACTTGATTTCCTCCGCTTATCTAATTCCAGCAGAAGCTTTACTTGTATTGTATGGTATTCACGTAAATATATAAGTATATTATCAAGAACCATGTTTTCATATTTGGATTTAATGTAAAGGTATTTTGATGTAAATATGTATTTTGATTTTTAGACAAGGATATAAATTTTCAGTAAGTCTACGTACGATGGATATAAATTTTCTTTCTAAAATAATTATAGACGAGGCATGATAGATATTGGCGGGCCTTTTATAAAATAGGTATTCCGTTGTGCTTTTGTCAAATATATTGGTTTCGGGAATAACTGGTCAGGGCCCAATTTAGATATAACTATGTCCATTCATTATAAGTGAAACCTACAAAAAAAAAGGTACAAGTCATGGGGTGGAAATAAAAAGAAGAAAAGCTCTATAACCCCTTTTACCCTTTTCCATTTTATCACTCACACATCTCCACAGCAATATATAAAAAAAAGATGCTATAGCTTTATTACATATATATATTTAGCTGAAGATGTATGTTGAGATTCTTATCTCTGGACCTTGGTACATGTGCAAATATGTCGTCTCGTTTGAATGCCAACGGTCGAATTTATGAATAAAACAATGTACCAAACACAAATATCCATACGTACGTACATATATTGCAAGAAAACAAGGCAAGTACATGTAAACATGATATGCTTTATGTAATAAAATTACAGGAAAAAAAAAAGTGAAAACCCCAACAAACACACAAAACATATGAATTCCATATCAGTGTTATAAATTATAATACAAACAATACAAAGCGACGCCACTCTCCAGGCTGGGCTTGGGCCATTTTTAGTTCACTGTCTCTTTATAATCCCACCAAGAACAGTCTCTCTCTCTCTCACTGACTTCACAACGACTAAATTTTTCTCACACTCTTTAAGTGGCTTCTTCTTCATCTTCTTCTCCACCGTTTTCTTGATCCTATAATTTCAGTGTCTCATGGCTGCTTTGCTGTTGTCGCTGCTCCTTTTGGCCACGGCGGGTCACTGCAGTAAGCTTTTTGGTTCACCACTGCTCACTTCTTGTTTCCACGTTTTCTTCGAGTTTTTTAGCATTTAAATGTGTATTTTTCTTTATTCAAACATTTCAAGCCCTTTTTTTTCTCATCGTGTAAATTATATATACGACGGGCAGGTGCCACGTGGTGCGTCTGCAAAGATGGGATGAGCGACGCAGTGCTGCAGAAGACCCTCGACTACGCATGCGGGGCGGGTGCGGACTGCAACCCGACCCATCAAGGCGGACCCTGTTTCAACCCGAACACCGTGAGAGCTCACTGCAGCTACGCCGTGAACAGCTACTTCCAGAGGAACCGACAGCAAGCTACCGCCTGTGATTTCTCCGGCACCGCTTCCGTTGTTACCTCTGATCCCAGTTAGTATTTTTCCTTCAATAAATCGCATCTCATTTTCCCATTTATTAATCTAATCGTCTTAAATACTAATTCATTTGATAGTTAAATGCCTTAAACCTTCAGCATTATTTATTACATATAAAGTGGCAAAAAACTAATGTTTTTACTGTATTTTCCTCAGGCGCTAATGGTTGTACGTTTCCTGCATCTGCAAGGTACGATCTTTCCTTTTTCCTTTTTTTTTTTTGGACATTTTTTTATATTAAAAGACCGCCACGTAAATGAATACGACAGTTCACTGGTGCGTGGAAAAGTCACTGCTGCCCTTGGTAATAATTCAAAAGAAGAAAGTAAAAAAGAAACGAAAAAAAGAATACTTTATTCGTGGTGTAAGAATGGGCCCACCATTTTATACCAAAAGGAGTTTTAAGTAAGAAATATTTGCAATTGGTTATGTTTTTCTTTGTTTATATATTTTGGCAGTGCTACGACCCCAACCACGACCAACGGTAATAACCCCCTCGTGACGACACCTAACTCCGGCGGTGGTTTGGGCCCATCCGGCATGAATGACGTCAGCGACGGCGGAATCATTGTTTTATCCGACAGAAGAAGCCGTGTTATTACGTTGCTGCTCTCTTTAACGCTAATGCTTGCGCTTTCATGGTGACCCTTGGACAAAGTATGGTTTTTTGTCTCGAGATTTCAAAAATCCTTACGATTAATCTCTGTTTGCCCTTTGTATTTGCAGCCATTTAGTAGAGCATGATTTCATTAAACTCTCTTATTAATATTTATTAATTGATTCGTCTTGCGTTAAATAATAACCTCAATTACAGAAAATTCTAATATATTGAGCCCATTAGCTTTCCAATAGGATAAACAAGGACCTAACTGCCCAAAATAAAGAAAACAAACATTCACTTATTGACTATTGTTACCATGCACTTGCATCAAGTAAGAGCTAATTTTAAAAGAATCTTTCAATATATTACCATATTATACTTCTTATCTTTCAATAAAGCAATTTAGAGACAAAATTCAACGATAAACTCATTTTAACGGAAAAAAAAAAGCAAATAAGTCATTTTAAAGCATTTTTATAAATTAGTCATGTAACAATACACAGTATATAAGAGTTTAATAATTTATGTTTTATATGAAGTCTATAGAAATCATAAAAAATGTATAATCTTATAATTTTATTATTAATTTAGTAACTTATCTTCGAGCTGGGACCGACGAAATATTATCTTATAGAGTTAATGAAATAATAGTCTTAATTTATCGAGTTATTATTTTTACTTGTAACACTCATAAATTAGTATTTTCCCGAAATAAAGTAATGATTATTTAATCTTTTTTCGAGATTAATGTTTTGAGATATCAATTACAAATCTGGCTTCACTTATCTGGGCTTTAATTAGGCCCAATTAAATATGGGCTCTCTTTAGGCCTGCGCTATGGACATACATGGACCATAATTGTCGGATCGAAATAGAACGAGTCATTACGTTGATTGCCAACGGAACATTAGTGGCACAAGCGAAGGAATACCTACCTATTCAGTACTGCGTTGCAAGTAACTGCGAGCTCACGATAATTGGGAATGGAACTGAATTTCGCCGCCGATTCTCCGCCTATTCACGTCATCGCCGCAGCAAAAATTGCCGGAATCGATGTCATCGCCAAGCCAACTATCAGCTCTCGTTCTCCACCTACGCTAACTTTACCCAATGGGTATGTTTCTGGCTTTTCTTCAGCTCTGTTTTGCGCGTCTCGCTCCTAATTGGCTCGTACGTGAATGTCTGTTGCTATGTGTCGTTAGGGGAATGAGACGACTGAGTTACATAGAGAAATTGACTCTTTTGTGGTTAAAAAATAGAGTATGATGTGGTTTGGCAAAGCTTCCTTTCTTCTCATTGCAGAAATGAATGAGAACTTTAAATACTGAGTCGCCATAACGGAAAATCTGGATTTTTTCGCTGTTATAGTGAATTCTCCTAGTTTTAAATAAAAAATGCTACGAGTGTAATTTTGTCAGCGTGACATCGGTACATCGGATGTGCCGTGACTTACAACTCTTTGGAAAATCGTTCTTCTTTGGCTAAGCATTTCATTGTGCAGTTGCAATCTACGTAAGGAATGCTTTCATAGTGTATTAATTTTTTTCCAGACTGAAGTTACATGGGGGAAATGTGCTACTGAGATATATTGGTAGGGTTGCAAAACTTCCTGGTTTCTACGGGCATGATGCTTACCAGTCAAGCCAGGTACACTTTCCTTTACGTGGCCTTTATGGATATCGAGAAGTTTCTTTATCAACTGGAATTATTGAAAACTTAGGAGCTGTATTATACCAATTAGATGGCATTATCTGCTACTGTTAATTCCTTACCTTTGTACACCTGTCTTGTAGATTGACGAATGGATTGATTATGCTCCTGTCTTTGGCTCTGGATCTGAATTCGAAGGAGCGTGCCACTACGTAGATCAATATTTGCTGCAAAATACTCTTCTGGTTGCTAATAGCCTATCAATTGCAGATGTTGCAATATGGGCTGCTCTTGCTGGTAAATCCCATTTCCATTGGCCCTATCTTGAGTATTCACTTTGTCGTATGCAAAATTCAAAAATGAATAAAACATAAACAAACATATGCGTGTGTGCTCATACTTCGAATTTCTAACCCTGTAGGGGCTGGTGTGAGATGGGAAAGCCTGAGAAAGTCGACTACCAAGTACCAAAATCTGGTTCGGTGGTTCAATTCTCTATCTTCTGAATATGATGCTTCTCTAATTGAAGTCGTTGCCACATATCTCGGGAAAAAAGGCTCCGCAAAAGCTGCAGCCTCTAAATCCAAAGAGCCACAGGCTAATTCAACACCTAATTGTAATCACAGAGCTGAAGCAGGTGCAACCCGGTCAACGTCTGAGGTTGATCTCCCTGATGCTGTGTTTGGAAAAGTGAAGCTACGTTTCGCACCCGAGCCCAGCGGCTACCTTCACATCGGTCACTCCAAAGCTGCCCTGTTGAATCAATACTTTGCTGAGAGATACAAAGGTGAGGTCATTATACGGTTCGATGACACAAATCCCGACAAAGAAAGCAGTGAATTCGTCGATAACCTTCTCAAAGACATCGAGACTCTCGGGATCAAATACAGCACCGTGACGCACACATCAGACTACTTTCCCCAGCTCATGGAAATGGCTGAGAAATTGATTCGTGAAGGTAAAGCCTATGTGGATGATACTCCACGCGAGCAGATGCAACATGAGAGAATGGAGGGCATAGAGTCAAAATCCAGGAACAACACTGTTGAGGAGAACTTGGCCCTGTGGAAGGAGATGAAAGCTGGTTCAGAGAAGGGTCTCTTGTGTTGTCTTCGAGGGAAACTGAACATGCAGGATCCAAACAAGTCCCTGAGAGATCCTGTTTATTACCGCTGCAACCTAACACCCCACCATAGGATTGGGTCCAAATATAAGCTGTATCCCACGTATGACTTCTGTTGTCCCTTTGTTGATGCGGTGGAAGGCATCACACACGCTCTCCGATCGAGTGAGTACCATGATCGTAATGATCAGTATTATAGAATCCAGACGGATATGGGGTTCAAAAAGGTCCATATATACGAATTCAGCAGGCTTAATATGGTTTATACACTCCTCAGCAAGCGTAAGCTGCTGTGGTTTGTTCAGAACGGAAAGGTTGATGGTTGGGACGATCCTAGGTTCCCTACCGTTCAAGGAATCGTTCGCCGTGGCCTGAAGATTGAAGCTTTGATACAGTTCATCTTGGAGCAGGTTAGTATTTTTTCATCTGACTTGTTAACGTATTTCCTAGCTTGCTATTGCTATATTGAAGAAATAAAGAATAAAAATAGCACTTACCAGTTACCATTTCCTTCTCTGTTCCTTCAGCAGCACAACATCATGAAAAAGTGATGTTGATGACCACCTCACGTCTAGGCAGATTTCTTATTATTTAGCTTTATACGTGTAATTTTCTTAAATGGGTGGTCGTGAGGATTCGTACCTAGGACCTTTTTCGCCCCTGATCTCTGATATCATATTAGAAATTGAGGGCTTCATCTTAAAACCAATTGGTGACAGGTGAAGTTGGCTCTTGAATATATAAGTAAGTCTGATACTTTAATTTATTCGATGTGGGATACTTTCTAATCTCAACAAGTGAGAAACTCATAGTTGCTTGTTATGTACTGTTTGGGCAATTTCTTACGGACCCTTTCCTTGTCTGGGCAAAAAAAAAAACTGCCCATGAATCTTTGTCTTCCAATGTAAACCTAATTAGGGTGCATCGAAGAATCTCAATCTCATGGAGTGGGACAAGCTGTGGGCGATCAATAAAAAGATCGTCGACCCGATATGCCCGAGGCACACCGCTGTTATCGAGGAACGTTGCGTGCTACTAACCCTAACGGACGGTCCAAAAGACCCTTTCGTACGCATTTTACCGAAGCACAAGAAGTTCGAAGGTGCTGGGGACAAACCCGTAACTTACTCGAACAGATTATGGATAGATTACGCAGATGCCGAGTCCATTTCGCCGAACGAGGAAGTCACCTTAAAAGACTGGGGCAACGCCGTCGTGAAGGAAATCGACAAGGACGAAAAGGGTATTATTACGCAGCTCTCGGGGGTTTTGCACCTCGAAGGAAATGTGAAGAATACGAAGCTGAAGCTGACGTGGCTGGCAGATAGCAACGAACTCGTCAAGCTCACCCTGGTGGAGTTCGATTATCTTATTACGAAGAAGAAGGTAAGGAGTTTTGAATCTCAAAGTGACTTCCTTTTCCCCCTTTCATTTAGGCTGTGTTTGGTTTAACGAAATTAGCAGAGAAAGGAAAATAAAAATGGAATGGAAAAGCAAAACTAGTTTCTATGTTTGACTTGATTGAAGAAATAGATAAGTAAAAGAAAAGAAAAGAAAACATAGCTTAAGTTTACCCCTGAAACTAAGGTAAACTAATTTCTTCACCAAAAGGTGAGGAAAACGGTAGAAAAACTTATTAAAATCATTTTTCGTCCATGCTGCTTTTCTTCAATCCAAACACAGCCTTGATGATCAATCAAATTGATTTCCTTTTCCCCGCTTTAACTTGGTTATAATCTTATCAATCACGGTTATTACAGCTCGAGGAAGATGAAGATTTCGTTGATGTGGTGAATCCCTGTACGAGGAAGGAGACTTCGGCTCTTGGAGAATCTGATATGAGAAACTTGAAGCGTGGAGACGTAATACAGCTCGAGAGAAAAGGATACTACAGGTGCGATGTTCCTTACATTCGGTCCTCGAAGCCTATCGTTTTGTTTGCAATTCCTGACGGTAAGCAGCAAACTGTAGGCAAAATGTAGACATTGCAGACATTTTTGCTGCTGCAGTTTTCTGCAGCCATTTGATTCCGACAATTCTTATAATTATTACCTGAACTGTTCAGCAGCAGTTTCTTTTTCTCAGTAAGGTTTTGTTGGGATCAATCAGTTGGGATATTTTCATTTATTTTTGGTTTCAATTATTTGCCTCGAAGGTTTATAAACGTGCAGAGGAGAAGCAAAAATACAGGCAATCATCATCTAATCACTCTCTAAACTTTACAAAGATTGAATAAAAGACAAAGATGGAAAACCAGATGAAGCAGCTCTTCTTTTTCCTTTCTTCTGTTTCGGAAATTTCAGACACAATGGGATCTTTCTTCTTGTGCTTCCATTGATCTTCTATCTCCGACCACAACCGATTTAATCAAGAAACTGTCCCGGTGAAAACGCATCGTAATCCATTTCATAAGGAATCATGGGAGGATTTTCCAAACAAGCAGCAAAATCTCCACTGGAGAAGCAGGACACGTGGCATGATCCTGGCTTCTCCACTGACCTAGTTAATCCCGTTATGTGAATTTTTTTCCCACCACAGCTCTTTTGAAAAACCCTCATAATCACCCAATCACTCTGCCCAGAAAAAAAAAAAAAGAAAAAGAGAAAAATATGAGAATATATTCAGTTTCAAGAAGACATTTTTTATTTCATATTCTGTTATGTACCTTTGTGAGGTTATTAATATTATGAGAATATTGGCCACCCTCCTCCAATCTATATTCGTGAGCGACCCAGTTCGTTTTTTCGCCTTTCGGGGCTCTCCCTTTGTAGAAAACGAGCGTCTTCTTCATCCCGATAAGAAATTTCCCTGTAAATATCTCTTTATCTTTTCCAGTAGCTTTCCAGTAACCCGAAGCAGTGGCTCTATTTGTTCTACGGCCCGTTGGATACTTCTTGTCCTTAATACAGAAGAAATACCACTCGTTCTCTCCGATCTTTGCCTTCCCTTTACATAAAAAAGGGATTTTTTAACCTATTTAAAAAATCAAATTTTTTTTTTACAAAATTGTGTATGCAAAGACACTACTTACAAGGCAGTTCCCATGGCTCGACTCTGTTCATGTCCACGTCGGAAACAGCTGCTGATGTGAAACTGCTGTTTGAGACCTTCTTCGATAGGTAATGAGTTACCAACTCTTCGTCTGTGGGATGGAATCGAAAACCAGGCGGCAATAATAGCATTTCGTCGCTGCCTCCGACGTTTCCATGATCATTCTCCATGTAATAAGATTCAAGACCAAACGTAGAAAGAAAGCAGGCTTCAAGAATATTTGTTAAGGAAAATTTTATTTATATATTTATTTATTTTTGGGTTGATTTTAACAGTTCTAACACCACTATTGACGATTCCAAATCAAGAAATCATAGATAGATTACTTAGTATTTGCAGAAGGCTGTTGGAAGGTATAGTAGACAGATACACAAATACATACATACATATATATATATATATATGTACAGAGACTAGAGAGAGAGAGAGAGAGAGAGAGTCGAGACTTTTATATATGTTCAATGGCTCGATATTTATTGTCATTGAATTAATCCATCTAACTTTTAACATTTTACAATTATTAACTTGACCAAGTACATGCAATCCGTAGAGAAAGACTGTGGTACTCGTTAAAGTCAAAAAATTTATTCAATTATCAGTCTGGTAATTTTAATTTTTCTATATTTTTTTGCATGTTTATGTAATTAATGTAGTTTTGACTTTTCCTTTATTTATTTATATGGAACTGAAAGATAATCAAATTTTTGATAGGTGGTAGTAGTTCCAACCGTAGGTTTCTAACAATCCAATTTGCTATAAATTGCCTTTTAATTAAAACTCCTTAAATTTTTTTTGTCCTTTTTCCTAAAACTAATCAAATCTTTATCAGTGAAGATATATCTTACACTGCCCATTACTTAAAATCTTCAAGCTTTTAAGCTTAAATGACGACACGTGCATTTCCACAAATCATATTTGATTTGGACAGTGAAACTAAAACATATACGGCAGAACTAATATAATGTTTACTTTTTAAATATGTTTTTAAAGTCTTTTCCAACTAGAATTGTTGAATAGGACTGATCGTATGCATTGAACTTCGAAAGTAATGGAAAGAAATTATTTCTAGTTGATGTTGAAATGGTGGCGCAAAAGACTCTTCTTATATCTATATGTGGAAATGGAAAAATAATTGAAATACAAAGAAATGGGATATTTGAAGTGAAGGTATGTGTATCACGCAGCTATTATCTTATCTTTTTTTTTTTTTATATGTGAACATGAGAATACATGAATTATTATTCCTTCTTTTTCATTTTATATACAAAATATTCCAAAAAAGAAAAAAGAAAAAAAAAAAGAATCTCCTTTTTTCAGTAAAAAAAATCTAAAAAGTTGATTTCCTTGAAATGATAGTTACTATTTCGTTAATTTAGGAGAAGTGAGAAAGCCCAAATACGATATGGGCTTTCAAAAGCCCAAATATTTTAACCCATATTTATAATGATCCATTCATAGTTTTCAACTAATTATTTTTCATCTAAATTTAGATCTAGAATGAGATTACTTATTATTTACCTAATATATATATATATATATATTTGTATCTGCTGGAGAAACTGTGTTCCACAACAACAGGTACTGAAAATATTTAATTTTGGTCCCCCGAATCATTTAATTTGTCTTTTCATATAAGTCACATGTTTATGTATGTTTTCTGGTCCATAGTGATGGGATGGATATCTTCTCTGTTTTATCCACACAATTGCACGTAGTAGTAAACTTCATCACATGCTTATTATATTCACTAACTCCACATAATATCTTTCTAGCAATTTTTTAAAATATTATGATAGGCTGTGTTTTGAATGTCCAATTGTCCACCACAAAGTATAGGCAGGCACCTCCTATTTTTGAAATTTATTGAAATTCATTTATCCAATAAAAAATGGAATCTTATACGGTGACAATAATAATAATTTCCATATAGAAAATACATATTGGATAATTGGAAATATTTCGAACCCGCTATATCGTTGCCCCTTTTGTATATAATAAAGCTTCAAACAAGTCGTATTCTTCTCGTCACTTTCCTTTTTCTCGTCTTCGACGTGGGCTTGCTTTGATGTGATAAATTCGATAGAATCTCTTAGGATCTTGAAAAAATTATGTCTTCGTGTTCAAAGATTGCGTTTTTCGTCTCTGGATTCGGCGATGTAGTCTCCAGAAACAGCAGCGATGGATCTTTTAGGGTTCGTTCTTCAATTGGGGCTCTTCAGTTTAAAGAATCAAATTCAGCAGATTTATTTCTGGGAAGAGCAGTTGATGTGCAAAATCACAAATTATCAACTAATTCCTACATTCAACCCCCTAAATTGGAGCCTGTCAACGTAAGCGCTTTCCTCTCTTTTGCTTCAGCTAATATGTTTTCTACTTATCATTATTTAAAAAATAATAATTTCTTTTATTGCGTTTTTCCATACAGGCACAGTCCTCTGGCATTATCGGCAAGTCTATGAGATGGTGGGAAAAATCTCTGCAGCCAAACATGATTGAGATAAACTCCGCTCAAGAATTAGTGGATAATCTGTTGAATGCTGGCGACAGATTGGTTATAATTGACTTTTATTCACCTGGCTGTGGAGGCTGCAGAACTTTGCATCCGAAGGTTATAATTTATATCCAAATCTTATTAACCTTTTATCTTTTCGAATTTCTTGTTTTGTTCTCTCTTCCAATTGTGATTTGAATCGAGCTGAATTTATGGCACTATTTATGAAGTATGCTCACCATTAGAAAATCCTTTACTGTGCTTCATTGGTCTTTCTGTTGCTGTCACTTTCGGTAGTAACTACAGTTAGAAAAATTTATGACACCGACCCATATTTTTCTTCCAACAGATCTGCCAGCTGGCAGAAAAGAACGCAGGAGCAATATTCCTAAAGGTCAACTACGAAGATCACAAGCCAATGTGCTATGCCCTTCATGTTCATGTCTTGCCGTTCTTTAGATTCTACAGAGGTGGAGAGGGCAGAGTATGTAGCTTTAGCTGCACAAATGCAACGGTTCGTGGAAATCTTAAAAAATCATTAGAAATCTATATCATTATCGCATTATCAGCTAAGGTTTTTCTATCACTATGTGCACAGATCAAGAAGTTTAAGGATGCCTTAGCCAAACACGGAACCGATCGAAGTCCCATTGGCCCCTCGAAAGGCCTTGAAGAATCAGAACTCTTGGCATTGGCTTCACTTGGTTTGATATCAAGAGACTTGGTGCCAATTTCGAATAAAGATGATATTTTTCTGAAAGAAAATGAAAAGGAAAATAAGATTGGAGTCGAACAAGGCAATGGAATGATTTTGGCCTAGTGTTTGTTTAATAAGTTGGCATTGGGAAATGGGAAGGGTATTTGTTTTTTGTTTTATTCCTTCTCTTATCGGAAATTTGTATCTTTCTTGTTTTTTCTTTTAATGTGAATATTATGCCTATTTTCTTGATTATATTACCAGGGTCATGGATTTTTAGAGATAGATCCCTGATTATGTAAGTCTCTGCTGTGGTTCTAATTTCTATGTAACCTCAAACCCTTTTGAAGCATCTCTTTTTAAATGCAATATCATGCAAGAATTGGATATTTAATGCCAATTAGGCTTCATTTAATGGAGGCTTGTAAACCAGTTGTGAAATTTGGAGGTGGCTGAAGACCATTGATTTTTTTTTCTCTAACCATGTCGTGTAGTTGAAGAACTCTGTGGTCTTTAGATCCATTGGTACGATGAAGAAAATGTCAGAAATCGCATAAAAAGAAACGAACGTAATTTACAGAAACAACCCAGCATAAAACGCCAATAAAAAAAACAACAATTGAAGGGAAAATAAGATGAAAATGATCAAGACACGAAAAAGAGGGAGCTTAACGTTTCTCGTGGATTTCTACGATGGAATGTTTAGTAGAACTTTCTTTTGGTCATCTTCTACAAGATGAGAATCCCATGTCGTTGACTTTGGTTGACCTAAAGTTAACTACTTTTCGGTCAATTAACTTCCAATTTAATAAAGCCCAACATTTATGGGCTTAAAATGAACACTCGTGATTCGTAAGCCGATACCCAAGACCCGAAACCTCGATCCGAATCCGAATCCACCCGAGTTTCTTGACGATCTGATTGCCTGAGAAGTTCCTTCATCGAATTGCCACCTTGAAAAGCTTTCAGATAAATAAAGAAAGCTTACCGTTGACTTTGTCTTTACTCAATTGCTCCCACACTAAATTTCTTGGTGGCACAGTCTAAGTACAAAGTTAATTTATGAGCAGCGCCACCTTTAATTTATTTTGTTGTAGTTTTTCTTTTGGAAGACGAAATGGTGGCTTTTGGGGAAAGTTGTTATTGTTATTATTATTACTACTAAATTAATGGTCAATTGCTTACTTATTCACTTCACTAATGAACTAAAAGCGTCACTAGGGAAAAATAAAGGTGACCATGATGCGTGAGTGGGAGATTGACTTTTTATAAAATGTCTTTACTTTCTGGTGAAAGTAAGTAAAAGCAGTTCTTGAAAGCAATCGAAATGGCAAAATTCATGCTTATAAAGCCAAGTGACACTACCACTCACATGATGGCATATTTAGCAAAATATAATTCGAAAAATACATAGTTACTTGATTAAAATATTAGGCATTTTTCCATCTAATTATTCATACAAGATGGTATTTTTGTCAAGTCAAGCCTACGGCTATAATTCAGTGAAAATCATCCCATTTTCTCGGCACGTGTTGCAATAGAAATAAAATACAAATCAAACAAAAGTGACAATTTTTTTTATAAATAAAGTTGGGGGGAAAAAGCAAATACGAAAAGCCAAAAGAATTTATTGGTCCTAATCTTATTCAATACATGTGGTCTACAATCACCCTAACAAATAAAAATTATCTCCATTGTTCTCATCCACTTAACGGGTGCACGTTTGATTTTCAATCTTCATAAAGTCAAGAACAAGGTTTCTTTTTTAATTTTTAGTATTTTTTATTATTTTCCTATTTCTCTCTGCTAGATTTTTTTCGCAGAAGAGTTCACATCCCAAAGAGCTGAGCAAATGGATTTCACAAATATAATACATTGAAGAAGACCATAAAACACATCTCAGCTTACAATTTTTATCAAACATATATATATATATATATATATAAAACATGTGATTAAATACAAAAAGTGAATTAGGAGACTTCCCTGATCTCTGTCTCCCATCTCATCTTCGTATCCATTACGACTATATACCATTCTTTTCTGCAAAATTATGTACATGACAACACTCTTATTACATGCTTAATGTTACAAGAAAACTGCAAAATTAATAATAATAAATATTAAATTAATTGCAAAGTGTGTCCCCATTCAAAGGCCTTAAGCACCCTCTTGAAAGGTTACAGACCGAGAAAGGGCCGCGGGATTCGCCCGTAATAACGACGAATTCGAAGCAGCAACAATCGTTTTTTTCTCGGGCTGCAACGCCTTAAAGAGGCCTCCTCTCTGAGCAGAAGAATCGTACTCGATCCCCAACGTTTCCCATATGGAGCTCTTCGCAGCTTCCTCGGGATCGTCGATCCTCAGCGTCTTCGGTACCACGATGGAAGCTTCTAGAACCTTCTTCTCCCCATCCCTCGATCGTTTCCCCGGTGGAGAATTTCGGTTCGGAGCGGATGAACACGGAGGAATAACGTTCCAAGAATTGGGCACCCAATAAGGATAAAGCATCGGGACATGATAAGGGCTCCACGGAGGAGGTTGCAAGAGACCATTTTCAACAACTCCATTACTACTACAGCAATAATCATCGGTTTTAGCCTCGTAATGACACCCGTTTTTAACCGTTTTCTTCTTCTCTGGGATCGAAGCCACGGATTCACAATCGGGTCCGAAAGATAGAACCGTAGCATGGTGAAGAAATCCGTTGCTGTAAGAAGGAGAGGTCTTGTTGTTCTTTCGCCGCCCGGAACCTACCGGGACGTTCCTCATGGTGCCACCCGCGGTCCAATACCTCTGGCAGCTCCTGCAGAAGTGACGTGGCTGATTCACGTTGTAGTTGTTGTAGTAACAGAACTTTGTGTCCTTGCTGCTGCAACGGGGGCAGGGGAGGATTTTGTCGGGCTTTTTTAGGGTCTTTTGCGGGTCGGTTTCGGGCTCGGGAATTTCGGGCGATGCCACGTCATCGGATTCTTGGGATGGTTGGTTTTGATTCGGAGATTCCTCTGTTTCGCTAGGGTTTCGGTCATTTTCTTGTGGCTTAGTTTCTACAGGAAATTGAACCTGCAATAAAACCAAGACTGAAGCTTTCTAACAATAGATTTCTCCGACAACAGATTTCTTTGACTGCGCAACTATGAAACCGAAGAAGCACTCATTTTTCACCAAAAGAATTCATGTTAAGGCTATTTTAGCATCTGGGCTTTGTTTAGATTTCATGAAAGGCAATCGAAGAACTGATAAGCGTAAGCTCGAGCACTGTGTGCAGAGTATGAATCATCAAAGAACACTTTTTTCGGTTACCTCCTCAACTTGGAGACTCTGTTCTTGATCATTAGACCCGCCGGAGCTCTCGTCGCCGGTGACTTCGCCGGCGTTTTCCGGCAGCTGAATCTTCGTCCCAAACAGCTTTATTTCGGGTTCTCTCATGGTTAAGAAGATTAATCGTGAATTGAAATCGAAGAAAAGCAAAGAGAGAAAAAATAAAATTAAAAAAGCAAAAGGATAAGGCTTTGCTGGCAATGGTGAGAAAAATGAATTTGATCCGATTTTGTTCGTATAATAAAATAAAATAAATGAAGAAAACACTCATGGACTGGGGTTTGGGTTATAAAGGTTGTGGGTGCCACGTCAGATGGCTACTAATAATCTCAGCCACAAGTTTTATTGCCTGTTCTTGAATTAAACATGGATTTAAATGAATTTAACATCAAAATAAATATATTATTGTTAATTTTATTTTATTATTTGGGAGCTTTAAGTTCAGTTCCTCAAACTTGTGAAATATGTGTTTTTCCATTGAGGTGAAATTATATGCGCCACTTTTATTGATCCTACGAAAACATTTCCACAATAAGATTCACATTGGAGAAACAAATCACCTTGGAAAAAGAATATTTCAATTATAGTAATTTTAATGGTAATATCAATGATTCTTTTTTTATAATTATTATTATGTATAAAAATCTCTATTATAATTAATGAAAGATGGAGAGATGTGATTGGCTGAAAATGGATATAGGATTTTGCAGTTAACAGGTTATGACAGTTTTTAAGGAACTCAATCGTGACCAACCGTTGCGGGCCACTGTTTCGAGATTTGACGGCTGCGATCAAAGCTCTGGACATCAATACATCTTTATCAACAGAATGGGGCAGCCTTGTATTGAATTTGGGCTGCGACAAAATTTTTGTATGGCCCATTTATTTCAAACTAATGGGCTTTATCCAACTATTTAGAAAATTTCTTGTTTAGTGGGTCCTACGAAATCCATGTTCCACCTACTATGTAATAAAAAATAATATCTAGAGTTTCGTGTAACAAATTATATAATTTCATGGCCATACCATAAGAAAATCACGATGATGACTGCATCATGCATATGCTCTGGTATCAAATCAGATCAAGAACGAAAGTGAAACTAGCAGCCAGCTAGACAAGATTCATAGGTCAAGTTAGATTAGAAGTATGAGATATACTTTTTCCCCCCGTATATTGTTAAATATATATTTCTGAAAATTGCAAATTAACGTGTGAATATTTAAAGCAAAAACATCGTATGATTATTATTGTTATTATTATTATTTTAGAAAAACATCTTGAGTATGAGAAAAATGCAGATTATATCACAGATTAGTCATGCATTTCATAGCTTTTTGGTATTTATTGTTTTTCCCACTTACACCACCACCTATATCAAATGTCAAGGTTTATAAAGGCCAAAAAAAAAAAATTGGGCCCACCAAAAAATCAATGAAAGTTTTATATAAATTGTGGGTGAGTATAAAATTTTGAGCTTATTTAAAAGCGTAGTAATCACAAAAAATAAGATTTTTTGGGATCATGGTTGTAGATAAGAGATAAATGATATTTATTTATTTTAAATCTATTTTCCATGGGGAACATGGGCTCTCATGACTCAAATCTTGCATGAGCCAGCTTCATTGCAATAACTCCGCCATCGATATCATCATAAATGCTGTTTGAACATAATAGGAAGGTTTTCTTTTTCTTTCTTTTTTTCTTTTTTTTTTTAACTTAGAGTATTTCGCCAACTATATTAAATTAAACTGTATATTTTCTTTTGATCGGCCATAGGTGTACGTATTACTAATGCTAGTTGATGCAATTAGATTTATTTCTTGACCATTATAGTAACGATCCGCAAAATAATAATTATTACAACGAGTTGAGATGTCATGAAAAGTTTGTGGATGAAATTGGGTTACCTGTGACTTAAGACTGCTTCGACTTGTTCTTATTTAATATTTTAATACGAATCTTTGGCCGTCTTCATCTTGCAGTGCAGTATTAATTAGCAAAGACTAAAGGAAATTCAATTAATTAATTATGGCCTACCAGTTTCGCAAATTATTGCACCAGAAGAAAAAAAAAAGAGAAATATCAAATCTTGATCTTAACTAGAAGGATACATTTCTTCCATAATTATATAGTATAAAATATAATTATAAGGTTTTATAAGGTTCAAAGTGATTTAGAAACAAGGAGAGAAGTTGATTAAATAACATAGTTACAATATATGATCTTAATTCAACCACGGGGATGGAAACTATCAAAGGTCAAACCCTAATAATTCTCATTTATGAAGAACAAATGTACACCGAATGGTAACAAAGGTACAAACACTAATTGGTCCTGATAAATGAGAACTAAGGGGAGAGCTTAGCTTATTACTACCTTCATTATTGCAACTAATGTACACTTCGAACTCATCTTATTAACCTCCACATCAAAGCCTAAAAGCCCTAATAAAAGAGAGACACAAAAAGGACCTAAAACTCACGACTTTAAAATTGAACTGCTGGGTTGTTCTAAAGAAAGACGATTTCTTCATTGCTTCCTCAGAACAAATCAGCAGTTCCAGCGAAGCCCATGCCCATGAAATTCCCATCTTGCCCCTCTGCAGATCCATCATCGAGCAGCCAACTCTCCAGCACAGTGAGGGGCATATGAGGAACAGCAGTATATTCCACAGTAGTACAACTAAACTTGTTATTATCTCCGAGCACCATCGCCGCCGTCCTATACTCAGGCCCGAGATCGCCGCCGGCCAAGAACCGGGAAGCATCAGAGTTCGAGGAATTGAAGAAATTATTACGACTCATTGCGCCTTCACTTGGGCTCGAACTGTGCCCGTTATTGTTCATAGAGATGCTGCTATCGTCGGAGGAGCCACCACTCTGATGGGACTTTGAAGGCTTCTTCTTCATCCAATTCTCCAGCAAGCGAGCGATGTTTTCAGTGCTCGATGCGTAGGTGGTCGCAGTCGAAGTGTTGCTGTTGTTTGGTGGCGGCAAAGATAACGACGATGATGAGTTGGAAGTTTCAGCGGCTGAAGATGACGATGCTTTGTCCAAGGAAAGAGCCTCACAAAGGGCTTGTTTGGCCATGTTGATATCCGTTTGCAGCTTCCTCTCCCACTGGCCTTTGGATTGAGAAGTCATTGATGAGTTTCCAAACTGATCCTTATTCTTATCGCCGCCGTGGCCTTGATGGGTTTTCGCGAGCTTCTTCTTCAAGTGAGTGTTCCAATAGTTCTTGATGTCATTGTCGGTTCTTTGTGGAAGGTAAGAAGCTATTGCAGCCCATCTATAGATCAACAAGTTTAGATATATTAATATTATTATTAGGTTACTAAAATCTAATTAATTTATTATATACGAACCTGTTGCCAAGAAGATCTTGAAGGTGGATGATTGTCTTCTCTTCATGTTCAGTGAAACTGCCCCTTTTAATTCCAGGCCTGAGATAATTAGTCCAACGGAGTCTACAGCTTTTGCTGCATCTAAGCAAGCCTATAATGAATGAATTAAATTAAAATTAATGAGCGAATCAAACAAAAAAAAAGTAGGGTTTTTGTTTCTAAACGCATAAAGTGCATCAAACAAGAGCTGTAAAAATAGATCTCTGCCAGTAACATTTATTACACAGCTAGCTTTTATTGATACCACCTAACCCTTAAAGAGAAACCATCCAAAAACACACACACGCAAATACAATATTAGCTTTACTTTTTTAGCATTAAAATATTCAATAGAAAAATTTAATTACCTGTATTTGCAGGAACGGCTCTCCAATTCCCAGGACCTTGTTCTTGAATGTAAGTGACCAATAGGATATCTTCTTCGGGAGTCCATGGGCCTTTCTTCACTCCAATCTTATCACAACAAGGTGGTCTTCCCATTTCTTCTTCTTCCTTCTTCTTTCTACATACAAGATTCGATGAAGTAAGAGCTTTTTATCTCTCTCCCCCCTCTCCCTCGTCTCTCTCTCTCTCTATGGAGGTTGTGTAGAGAAATGAAGACAAGGGTCCAAGGAAATATATAGAGAGGAGACCAAAGGTGTTGATTATGCTGACGAAAGGAGTAATTAAAGAATAAGAGAGTATGATCTCATGCAGTCAAGAGCGGACAGCAATGATAAATGCTTTGCGAAAAGTCAGCTGCTTGATGATTACTACGAGTGTGTGTGTGTGTGTGCCTATATTTATTTATTTATTTTGTTCCATAATTTATATTTGTATTTATTTATTTATCTATTTATTGATACTTTGTTCAAAATTAAGCCTGATAAACCGCGTCGTATTCAATGTGCATGAGGAGCTGGACTTCGCAGTGGCAGCACATGAAAGCCTTAAGACCATCTCTTCTCTTACATGTAAGTGAATTAGAACTAAATAAAAATTAATATGGAGATGTCATAGTCTTGGTCTTTTTTCTTCAGAAATTCCCCCCTTTTCATGGGTGCGTATAGGCTAAGAAAGACCGAGTCAATGACCCATAAATTAAATAACTTGTCGTGAAAAATAAAATATAAGGGAAGCCACTAGAAAGGACTGTGTCAGCTTTTGATACTATAAATGATTTTAGGGATGACTAATAAAAAAATTATTTCAATTATAGTTTTGAGAAGGAAGTTAAAGAAGTGGACAGGAGATAATTTATTTTATTCAATTTTGCGGTACCGTGTGAGCTAGTATTTCACTCGGCCTGTTCAAAGCAATACAAATTTTAAATACGTACGTAGAACTGGAATATAAAATAAATATTTATGAGTTTGTATTAGGATATATATGAGATTTCAAATTGGATTTCATGTCATATATACTGTATTTTACGACCATACTACGTAATCGAAGCCACAATGAAGAGAACATTATATTGATCCATATTCACATTTATTTTCCACATACGGTTCGTAACCTATTTAACAAGGCATGCTTATGTAAAAACAAAGTCAGCAGATATTATCATTTGGTATCATATAATACGTGGAGCGGTGCGGTACATCTATATATTTATAGCAAAAACTATATAGTCAATAGATAATCTACATTACTTCTAGTAACAAAATCTGTGAAAATAATATATATTTCATGATGACTTATCAACAGGCTTGAAGATTATCCACATGCAAATTATACACACACACACACGCATATCCAAAGGATGATGATATGATTTTTAGGTGCACATTGGAAGCTTATGGAATCTATTAATTTACTCATTTGTTGGCGATTACACATAACTCAATGTTGTTGTCGAAGAGGCATACGTAAACCCTTGCGTCAAACTTGGTATTAATGCGTCATTTACTACGGACTTGCGTTGGCACTTGCACAATATGGGTTACATTTAAAAATAAGAAAATCGCTATTTTTTATTTTATTTTATTGATTTTTTTTAATCTTAAAAACTAGTTGAAGTGGTAGTTTAATTTTACTTAAAAATAAGAGATTGTGTCATGCGGGCGACGATATTAGCGCACGTGCCTTTCTTGAATCGTTACTTGTGGATTTCCGGAAATTTAATGTATTATATTAATATTAAAGATGATTTATTTTGATTTTTTTTCCATAAAAATGATTTAATTCAATTGTTATTTTGCGTCGGTCGTCACCGTACCTTCACCTCCCACCATGAAAGTACACACATAAGCTCTTGTATCACGTGGGACTATAGCGCTGCCACGTGGCGCTTAAAGGTTAATAAAGCCACGTAGGCAATATCGACAATAAAATTGAAACCTAATTAATTTTGGGCTTCACACGAAAGCCCATGTTACCGGCCAACTTTCAAGACAATGTGGCGGCATTTACACTGCATTAGTCGCCGCATAATCATATTCAAAAAAATATTTTACCTATTATCCAAGATACAATATATATATATGTATACATAAAAAAATATATATTTATTATGATGCAAATAATATTTTAGTGTAGAGAAACAAAAGCAAGTGTGAATTGGGTAGGCGATGTTGACTTGGGCTACGTTACGACAATTTCATGAATTAAATAACTATATAATTGTAATTGAATTGAACTCATTTATTTATTTATAGGTATAAAATGTCAAACATCGGCTTGACTTATTCACTTTGACGCAACCTCTTACGTTTGCGTTTTCATAAATAGTCTCTTCCGTCTTTAATAAGAGTGTCCTTTTTCTTGTAGAAGAAAAAAAAATCCTTTTCAGCCTATAAGAGAATGATACGTGCGAAAATTACATAAAGACTATCTAGTTCAAAGTTTCGATTTGGATTAAATCTTAAACGATAAAACCGAAAATAAAATTTTATATCGGGATTTTAGATTTTTCTTATCCAGTTATGGATTAGCCTAAGGGGGTGTTTGTTTGAGGTGATCCAACATCACGGTGATACTCACATTACGGTGATGTGTGTATCACCGTGATGTGGATCAATGTGATATATCATCACCGTGTTTGTTTTGGGGTGATATTTCATTTTATATATCAAGGTGATATTTGAGTATTGTGTTTGTTTATCAAGGTAATATGTGGGGCGATATTGTATAAATGTCATATTTAACCCTATGTATATTATGTAAGTAAAGTGAGTTAAGATGTTCGTTTTGAGGTGATATTTTACGTGATAATGGTTAATATTTCAATATTAACTATTAATTTTTTTAAGCATTATTTATAAGTATTTTTATTTTTTAAGCAGTATTAATTATTTTTATTTTTTAAGCTTTAAACATATATTTTTAAATTAAGTTCAATTATAAATTAATTATAAGTTTACTATATATAATTTTCAATATAATTATTTTATTTATTTAAGCATAAATATATTTTTTATATTTAAATATGTTAGTTGTGTAATTACAAAATTGAATAAGGGTATATGAGGAATGAACGTTAAAATATAAGGGGTAATGTTGTCCAAAAAAATATTGAAAACATCACCTCATCACGGTGATGGAGGATCACCCTGCTTTTTGGGGGTGATCCTCCATCACGTGGGGTGATCTCGAATTTTATTCTGGACAAAATTACCACTTATATCTTAAGATTAATTCATTATATACCTTATTCATATTTTTAATTTCATAACTAACATATTTAAATATTAAAACATATATTCAATGCCTAAAAAATAAAGATTTTTATTGAAAAAGTATATATAATATACTTATAATTAATAATTAAATATATATTTAAATATTAAAACTAAAAGAAAATAATATTGAAGAATTATATAAAATACTTATAATTAATGGTTAAAAACATAATACTTAATTTTTAAAATATTAGTCATTATCCCGTAAAATATCACATCAAAATGAACATATTAATCAAGTTTAGCTACATAATATACATAAGGTTAAATAAGATATTTACGCAACATCACCCAACATATCACTGTGATAAATAAACAAAATATTCCATCATCACCTTGGTATGCAAAATGAAATATCACCACAAAACAAACATGGTGATGACATATCACCTTGATCCGCATCACAGTGATACTCACGTCACGGTGATGTAAGTATCACCGTGATGTTTGATCACCGCAAACAAACACTCCCTAAAGGTTACTATTACTACCACTTGCTCATATGTAATAGACGCCGTGAGACAAGTTGCCATATTGTAGTACATGCTCGAATACGAAGATTTCCCTTAAGTTTAGGGCAATAGTAAAACTATAAATAAACAAATGAAGTTCCCACTAGAAATATAAACGTGATGTGAATGGGATTATGAACGAGACAAATACATCGGACTCATGAACTAGTTAAAACATACTATATATAAATATATATAATGTTTTAAATTTTAACGAGTGTAACACATAATTTCGAAAGGATGTACGATATGTAAGTCAAATAGATTCGATTAAAGCACAGTGTATATGTATGTATATACGCTCCAAATAATTGTACTTATCAGGCAACTTGCTCGTCCACACGAAACCATTATTACTGATATACGGTTAAATTTGGTGATATACGGTTATATATATTTGACAATCTCGAATATTTTTCTTGGAGATTACATATGTATTACGGAACCTCGGCCCAATAAGATTTGATATGGCTTCATACCAAGCAATTTTATGGGCTTTTTAAGAAGGTAAGAAAAATGATGTGTTTTTAAGAAGGAAATAAAAAATAATGTCAAGAGTGGGATTTGAACCCACGCCCTTTCGGACCAGTACCTGAAACTGGCGCCTTAGACCGCTCGGCCATCTTGACGTATGACACATGCTTTACTTTTTTATTATAAATCAACTCTTGAGTCTTGAACAGAGGGTGTAATTTGTCAAATAATGAATATGAGAGGGCTATATTGGAAGTATAATTTGAGGATGAACTTATTACAACATCCCCTTCTATTTTCATTATGATCCCTCCAAACTTTTGAATTGTAAAGCTCGACCCGCATTTACACCGTTTATATTCAATTCACAGCCTTTGCTGGCAGCAGCCCAGGGTTTTAGGGTTTAAGCAGAGGATAACAGAATCAGCAGAAAAGATCATATTTTTTTTGGTCCTTTTGATTTCAACAACAACAACAAAAAAGATGGGAAGAGTAAAGAAGCAGAAATTGGGAGAAGTTGAGGCACGAAACAATAGCACAGAGCCCACTGATGAGGAGGTTGCTGTCTCACTTGAAAAGCTTCAGGAAGTTCAAGATGAGCTAGAAAAGGTATACGAGTTTTTTTAATCTTATTTTTATTTACTTATATACATTTTTATCATAGTGTTTGCAATTTAATTTTAGGATGGATTTTTTTAATCTTTGCTGCGTTTCTCTTTCCAGATTTTTCGTCTTTCTGTTTAGTGTATGGATTGAGATTTTATTTTTATTCTTTGTATCATCAGTTGTTGGAATAAAATTTTGAGCATACAGTGTTTGTGCTATCAATTGATTTATGGGTGAAAATCTGGAAATGAAGGCTTGAATTTGTTTGAACATGTTTGTATCTTTGGTAGATCTGTGTCCATACTTCGTTGTGTGCAATTTTTATAGTAAATGCAAGAAAGCAAAATCAGTTGGTCATGGAATTGGGTCCTATGTAATTTGAAATAATGTCGTATTTCTATACGTTGAAGACAATGATCTCTTATATTGTAATCTGTATTTGAATTGGGTTGTGGTTTGCACTAATATAATCTTCATGCTTCTATGTGACCCTTTAGACATTGATTTCCAAGACTAACAAAAAATATATCCTCCGTTTCCTCAGATCAATGAAGATTATAGTGATGAAGTCTTGAAAGTGGAACAGAAATGTAATGAGAAACGGAAGCCTGTGTATGACAAGAGAAGCAATGTTATCACTTCCATTCCTGACTTTTGGCAAACTGCTGTGAGCTCTCTCTCTCTCTCTCTCTCTCTCTGATGATTTATTTCAGCACGATCAGTCAGTTTTATTGCATATATTCTTGCAGTTTATTAGCCATCCCGCTCTCGGTGTGCTTTTGACTGAAGAAGACTACAAGGTTTGTTTCTCTTCCTTTCATTTCTCTTAAAATTAGGAATAGAATAATACTTACAGTGTGTTTTTTGCTATGCATTCTTCTTTATTATCGTTGTTAGGATATTTTGACATGTTTTCCTCATAACCATTCATTAGGTTTTCAAGTATTTGAGTAATCTCGAGGTTGAAGTCTCCGAAGATGTCAAATCTAGTTACACCATCACATTTGTGAGTCCCTTTGCTTCATGTAACCCTGACCAAAATTCATATAAACAATTGCTATTTGGTTCTCATTCGTTGTAGATTCACTGATATGTTTTGTTTTTCCCCCCTAGCATTTCAAGCCCAACCCGTATTTTGAAGATACTAAGCTCACAAAGACCTTTACGTTCCCTGATGAGGGCACAATAAAAGCAACTGCCACTTCAATAAAATGGAAAGAAGGCATGGTGAGCTTCAACTTTCCCCTCTAAAAATCAGTAGAACATAAATCATTCATGTCTCTGTTACCATTATTTCTAATTGATCACACAATGCATGACTCTTGAAGGGGATTAAGAACGAAGTTGCTGAGGACAAGAAAGGAAGCAAACGCCCCCACACCGAGGAAAGGTTGCTTCATTAAAAATTTTCTTTATCGTTCTCTGTAGGGTCTTTCTTCTCTTGTACCACTGAGCATTTACATTGGTTGACAATTAACAGCTTCAGCTTCTTTACATGGTTTAATGACTCTGAGCATAAAGGTGAAGTAGATGAGATTCAAGACGAGGTGAACCTCATTACCTTGTCCTTTTTTTTTTTTTTCCTGAGAACTCTCAAAGCTAACAAAATATAATCATTTATTCTTATTTTAACAGGTTGCTGAAATAATAAAGGATGATCTGTGGCCAAATCCATGCACATATTTCGGAAGTGTACGTTAGCTACCTGAGTCGTTGTTTGTCTGTTAAACATCCATGTAACAAAAACACAAAAGCTTTAAATCGAAAATCCTCTAAATATTCTCAAATTTACCTTACAGGATGCTGAGGAAGACTTAGTGATGTGTGACGATGATGAGGTATGGAGAGTCTGTGAAGTGATTGTTGTCTTCTACACTGATACAGAAGACTGTAATATCACCTGCATTGTTAATTCTTTATATTTCTTTTGTTTTGTTTTAGGAAAGTGATGGTGATGGCTCTGAAGGAGGTGAAGAAGAAGATGATGAAGAAACAGAAGAAGATGAGGATGATTAAGGCATCAATACTGCTGAAATATTTATTATGTTTTGAGTTGTTTTCTTGGTTTAGCAGATTTTACTGGTTAATTATTTCAAAGTTGTTTTAGAGTCTCTCTTATGAAGTACTTGAGAAGGATTTGGGGATGCTCTTTATAGTGATATTCGAATCATATTTACATTATTTAAAAAACCTCTTATTTTCTCATTTCTGTCCTGTCCAAATTCTTACGTAACTGCTACAGTTGGTAGTTGTTAAAATGAATTTCTTTGACTCATTTATATTTTCTCATTTCACGAGGGAGGGAGCATAAATGGTATTTTTATGTGGTGGGAAACTGTAACGTGTGGCTATAAAGAGACACCACCATTCACTATCTTTCTCCTCTGCTTGTCTTATTACTTCATCGATTCTTTGCTTTCTCCATAGCCCAAAAAAAAAAAAAAAAAAAAAAAAAAAAAAAAAAAAAAAAAAAAAAAAAAAAACACATTACAACATGGGAAACTGCCAAGCCATAGACAGCGCAACTCTACTGATTCAGCGCCAAAGCGGTCGTGTCGACAAACACTACTGGCCAATTCCTGCAAGTGAGATCATGAAGGCGAACCCCGGCCACTACGTCGCCCTTTTGCTCACCACAACCTCGTACGCGCCGTCGTCGGACGAGGAATTGGACCACGGCAGCAGAGGAAGAGACGGGCTTCGCGTGACGAGGATAAAGCTCCTCAGACCAAGCGACGTGCTCGTCCCTGGACACGTGTACAGGCTCCTCACTTCCCAAGGTCTGTTTTTTTCCTTTGATTTCGTGAAACGCAACGTCAGTGTATTTGTTTGCAGCTGACGTGTTTGTTGAAATGCTGCAGAGGTAATGAAGGGCTTGAGAGCTAAGAAGCAAGCAAAGATTCTACAGCAGAAACAGCAGCAGAGTTCATGCAATGAAGACTCTACTCGAGAAAGGCGAAGAAGATCAACGATTCACAATAATACTGCGATAGTTAACTCATCGGCCGGAAATAAATCAAGAATTTGGCAGCCTTCCTTAAACAGCATCTCCGAGGCTGCCGGAACTTGATTTCTCTCTCTGTCTTCAACCTCCGACGAGGATAAAGGAGGGGTGAATCATCGGCCGGAGTTTTTGTAATGCAATATCTGCTTACTGTTGTCTATAGTTTATGAGCCCTTATTGTTGCTCACCACAGCCGAATATAACAGCTAATTATCAGCCATTAATTAGTTCATGCATGTGATCTACTTTGGAAACGTATAGATTAAGAAAACTCCCACGGAGTGTACTTGTTATAGTGTAAAGCTAGCTTAGAGATTATGTAATATTAGATCACAAGTTACGGGCCTTTCTGACAACACTGAAATCTTCAAATTTCTTTGCAGTAGTAATGAAGTATATTATATTTATTATACACCACATTTTAGTAAAATATATAATATAATGATCTCATGCGATATTGAAGATAGTGCGACTTGGGTTTCAAATAGCACAATAGAATAAGCTTTATCTGCCTAATGAAATGTACTTCGAACATCTAATCACGAAGATCTATACCCACAGTTGAACGAGGATTGAATTATACAGTAATTCGAAGAGCAAGGAGCCAAGAAAACAAAAAAAAAAAAAAAAACATAACGTGTTTGTCACGATCAAAGTCGCAATAAAAGTAATAAATGAGATAAGGACGTGACGTGTGGAAAACAAGACAATTATTTGAAGCATCTAATATCAAATGAAATTCATTATGTAATGTAACCCACACACAATTCGATACATCGAGAGAGGTGGTAGTGGTCCTCTCGGACTAGTTATAATTATTCAAGAAGGCTACTACATTTGGATTATCCTACCTTTAATATTCGAAAGAAACTTATAACTACCCTCTATAATTGAATGGAATAATTAATTATTCCTATTATTGCAACGATGAAAGTTTTAAGGACTGGATTGTTTTGACCTTTTTCACTATCCTTCGTAGATAACATCTTTTTTTTTTTTTCCATAGGTTTTAAAAATTGAGAAGCATATATACATAGAATATATATAGGGCTGAGCAAAAATATCCGGAATCCGATCCGGTATCCGGTTTATAAAATCCGCAAAACCGAATATCCGGTTTTTAAAACCGGATCGAATATCCGATTCCGAATATTTTAACATAACCGGATCGGATACGGATACGCTCGGTACTAAAATCCGGATATCCGATATCCGGTTTATTATTTAAAATAAATTAATTAATTAAATAATAGCCCAAAAACAATGAATAATTAGGCCAAAAAAAAAGAAAAAGAAAGAAAAATAGCCCAATATTCTAATTTGACCCAAATAAAATATATCGGATTGAATTTATATCATTCGTGAAAATAAATTGAGAGTTGAAAACAAAATCGAATACGTTACAATCAATTTTTTTCAAAAAAAAAAAATTAATCGAAATAAAAAAATCGGATTTTCGGATATCCGATTAAAACCGAATCGGATAAGGTTATAGGTTTTCGATATCCGAAAATCCGGATATCCGGATTTGCTCACCCCTACATATATATATATATATATATTGCCACGGTGGACACTGGATTGCTCATTTGGGCCAATGTGACTTTACAGGTTTGGCCCAAATAACTCCGTTATTTAGTCTGTATAGACTTGAATGGTACAAACGCCATGGGATTAGTCTCATAATCAATTTCAGATTCTGATTCAGAGTAAACTTAAACGAATAATAGTAATAAAATAATAATAATAAAAACAAACAAAATCTTCTATAATATTTCGTGAAATATCAATAGCCCGGGTAATGTAGTTGTAGGCCGGCTGGGCTGTATTTGTCCGGTAAGTATGAATGTGTAAATTACAAAATAGTACGCGAGTTTCATTATAATACGTCGATCGTAAATCATGCCCATTCCACTTCTTTTGAAAAGTATCCAGACACAATGCAGTAGTTGTACGGCCGAATAGATAGGGACCAACAAGTAAAAGAACACACAACAGACACACTGCGATCAACGTAACCAACTATGGCGGCGACTCCGATACCGAGCCGTCAACTATTCATCGACGGAGAGTGGCGCGAACCTGTGCTCAACAAGCGCCTGTCGGTCGTCAATCCGTCTACGGAGCAAATTATAGGTACATACTATCTACAGATATGTTTAATCATTGAAGTTTTCATCGTCTGCGTTCTTCTGTATCGATCAGATCCTTGAAATACAGCTCACGTGAGCATGAGTTGCAGTTTGGATAGCTGAAAATTGAACCACACAAGTGCTCTCTCCTCTCTCTCATTTGCTATCTGACTTTACCTGCATTTTGTTGGATATTTGAAAAAATCGACCAAATTAGTATTCGTTTTATTGGTTTTTCTAAGAAATAGAATATCGAAATTGATTTCAAAGTCAAAATCTGTATTTCAACTAGATGTTTTTATAGAGATGAAATCGGCTCAACTAATGAATTATTGTTTAATCAATGTTCTAAGCGAAGGGACAAAAGAATATGTTTTCCGTTCCTTGTATACGATTACTTAGTGTGTGGGCGTATCAATTTAATAATAGAGCATTACTGGAAGATTTGATGTGTCACGTTATAACACACAGTTTCAATGTTTTATTTTATTTTATTTCTTGTTTTTGTTTTTTGTTTTCCTCAGGGGATATTCCTGCTGCAACTGCTGAAGATGTAGACATTGCTGTGGCAGCTGCTCAAAAAGCGATTTACCGAAATGGTGGCAAAGATTGGTCCTCAGCATCTGGGGCGCATCGTGCGAAGTATTTACGAGCAATTGCTGCAAAGGTTAAGTGATTGTTCTTGTGATTCAGGATTCCTCATTTCTGTTGGATTTGGTCACTTGTAATTTTTTCTTATAACGCGTAGATCACAGAAAGAAAAGACGAATTGGCAAAACTCGAAGCCATTGATTGTGGGAAACCATTGGACGAAGCTGCTTGGGATATTGTATAAATAACTTCAGGGCCACTCTCTGCTTCTATTATTACACAACGTTCTTAAACTTATTCTGCATTTTCCAGGATGATGTTGCTGGATGTTTTGAGTATTTTGCTGACATGGCAGATGCATTGGATTCGAAGTATAAGACTCCTGTTTCTGTACCTATGGAGACATTCAAGTGCCATGTTTTGAAGGAGCCCATCGGAGTAGTTGGCTTGATTACACCATGGTAGGATTTGTCCTCTTTGGGTTGAAAATTTCATTTCATGTACTATGTTGTCCTGTTTACGAATTACTCAAGTCTTCCATATTCTGACATAGAGGAGCTTCACTGATATTTATCCATAGGAATTATCCTCTATTAATGGCAACATGGAAAGTTGCCCCTGCTCTAGCAGCTGGTTGCACTGCAGTACTTAAACCATCCGAGTTAGCATCCGTGTAAGTTTTGTTCATTATAAATTGAGTTATCGGTTGCATTCAAAATAGGATTAAGAAATCAATCTACACTTTTTTACTTCTTTTTATTGTATACTAAATGCATATTTACAACTGCAGCACTTGTTTGGAGTTGGCCGATATTTGTCGAGAGGTTGGTCTGCCACCTGGAGTTCTCAATATTTTGACGGGTTTGGGCCCAGATGCCGGTTCTCCTCTAGCTTCCCACCCTCACGTTGATAAGGTCATTTTCTTCATATTCTTAAGTTTGCGTGCATTGACAATGCTGTAATATAATGGCTTCATGCTTCGTAAACAGATAGCTTTCACAGGGAGCAGTGCTACGGGAAGCAAAGTGATGACTGCTGCTGCACAGACAGTGAAAGTATGTATGAAACGAAAAATTCGTGATTACTTTATGCTTTTCTGTAACATCTATATATTTTGCAGCCGGTTACGCTTGAGCTTGGTGGAAAAAGTCCGATTGTGATATTTGAAGATGTTGATCTTGATAAAGGTCTGTGACTTTAAAAAACATGAGTTTTATTCCTGGATTAAATATTAGTCTCCCCATCTTTGTCTCTTTAGTAGCTGATCCACTTTCTTCAAGCAATATTTTTTTCTGACAGTATGCTCTTGATTAAACAGCTGCCGAGTGGACTCTCTTAGGTTGCTTTTGGACAAATGGTCAGATATGCAGTGCTACTTCTCGACTCATCGTACAAGTAAGATTGATGTTTGGATTCTGGTTTATTATGACATCTCTCTCAGGTCTCTCATCTCTCTCATCTCTCTCATGTCTCATCGTAAGAACGTGTACACGACTCATGTTAGAATTTTTCTCAAGTATTCTTCTACATGTAATCTAATCTACGAGAAAACTTTCAGGAAAGCATTGCACCAGTATTCTTAGAAAAACTCGCGCAATGGTGTGAGAATATCAAAATATCAGACCCCTTAGAAGAAGGATGTAGGATTGGCCCTGTTGTTAGTGCTGGACAGGTAAGCTTATAGTACCACGTCCTTCTCAAAAATCAAGAATGCTCTTATTTCAATTTCATTATCAATCTGCAAAGACATATTTTGTACCTGGAGAATGTAAATTAATTCGCTGCCACATTTTTGTTTTTCTCTCCCCGAACAATACAGTATGAGAAAGTACTCAAGTTCATCTCTACTGCCAAGGAAGAAGGTGCAACCATCTTATGCGGTGGAGGAAAACCCCAAGTGAGATCTTAGTACCAAAGCCTTACTATGTGTTCTACAATATCTCAAAACCTGCACATTTGCATGGCTAACATGATTCTCTTACAGAATTTAAAGAAGGGCTATTTCGTCGAACCAACCATTATAACCGATGTGGACACCTCAATGCAAGTATGGAGAGAGGAAGTATTCGGACCAGTTCTATGCGTGAAAACTTTTGCTACTGAAGATGAAGCCATCCAACTAGCTAATGACACACAGTGAGTTCATTTTCACCATTTTTGCTGCCATTTATTACAATCTTTTTATCCCTTTTATTAAATTTATTTCGAATCTTGGATCTTTGTCTTGTTTAGTTATGGTCTTGGTGCTGCTGTGTTATCAGATGATTTGGAAAGATGTGAGCGACTGACCAAGGTAAGGATCTTCTGCAGTTAAATACATCTGCATTTAAAATTATTCAACTAATCTCCGTTTCTGTTAAATTCTCACAGGCATTCGAAGTGGGCATTGTGTGGGTGAACTGCTCACAACCATGCTTCTCTCAAGCTCCATGGGGAGGCAAGAAACGAAGCGGTTTTGGTCGTGAACTCGGGGAATGGTAATAATAAATACACCCCTTTTCCATCTCGATTTATTGCATCAAAATGTTCTTGAAAAATCTTAAAATCACTCTCATTTTATGCTAGAAAGAATCGTAAAGCATTGAACAAGAGAGAAAGAAATCGACACAATCTTTGTCTTGCTCTAACATTGCTCTCGTATTTTCCACAGGGGTCTCGATAACTACATGAACGTGAAGCAAGTCACAGAGTACGTCTCTAAAGAGCCATGGGGTTGGTACAAATCCCCTTCTACGATTTGAATTGCTAATGTTTGTGATTCTTAAAATAAACTGTGTTTTGTGTTACTCTGTTGAAAGACATCCTTGGAGGGAGATAGATTCTCTTTAACGGTCTTCGTGTTGACTGTGACTTCCATGTAATAACGTTGTAACAGAAGCTTATGACTATGATTGAGATATCCTAAATATTTGTTAAAAAAAAAAAGCAAAAATGGATGTAATACGTGGAGAAACTTCAGATCCATGTGTCAGGGGGGGGGGCAGTGACAGCTGTCTTTCCATGATTTGTTAGTAGACGAGATATTACGCAGATATTAATTCACCTTAGATTTGGCAAACATGCAAGTGAAGCTTACGTTGCCATGGCACCGCTCGCTCACTCTCCCATCCATATCCCCAAATTAATTGCATATCGTCGCTTTATATTAATCAGTTAAAATCTAGCACAAAATTCGATTATCTGATGAGTGAATCTGACGAGGCTTAGAATCTTAGCAGATTTAGATATCTTCTTATATTTGTTAAATTATCAAGATTCGAGATCTGTGCATGCGAGTTTTCTTTCTGTTGATCAATGGGGGGCACTGAAGAGAGAGTTGTGGCTGTGATCATGGTGGGTGGACCCACGAAAGGTAGCAATTTCCCCCCTTGTTAATCCGTATTTTCTTCGAAAATCGTATCGTTAAATGCAGTCAGCTGATTTTGATGATCTCGGAGGATTTCGTGTGGCATTTTTGTAGTGATATTTGATTGTTTGATTGTCGTAAAGGATTCGATGTCCATTATCTTGATTAGCTCATATTATTTAATTCAATGCAGGGACAAGATTTAGAGCTTTGTCGTTGAATATCCCAAAGCCTCTGTTTCCATTAGCAGGGCAGCCAATGGTTTATCATCCTATATCTGCATGTAGGAAGGTAACCTTTGCTTGTGCTGCCAAAAATTTACAGACTACCAACAACATCAAATAGTGATGATGTGATTACAAATTTTTGTATTGGAGTCTCTACGCTGTGTTAAGATGATATGAAATCATGCACATACATTGTTGATTTTATTTGTTGTTGGTGAACTATTATTGCTATTCTCTTTTTTCAGATCCCAAACCTAGCACAGATCTATCTTGTTGGCTTCTATGAGGAGCGTGAATTTGCGATATTTGTGTCCTCAATTTCTAATGAACTTAGGGTTCCTGTAAGGTAATTTTCCTTTTTCTCAATAAAAGGCCACCGCTTCAACCGTATTTTAGAGAGGGCTCATAGTTATCTTTTGTCCTTACCGTTGATCTTTCTTAGATACTTGAGAGAGGACAAGCCACATGGTTCTGCAGGAGCACTTTATAACTTCAGAGATCTCATTATGGAAGAAAACCCGGTACTTATACTGACCTGTTCGCTTCAGATATCATATATCAACAGTTTCAAATCTTTAACGGTTAATAAGTTTTCTTGTTCTTTTGCTTTCAGTCGCATATTTTCTTGCTGAATTGTGATGTATGCTGCAGTTTTCCACTTCCCGTAATGTTAGGTAATCACCGTGTTCATAATTTAGTAGTCATTGCCTGTTTTAAGAATGTTCAAGTTTAGGCCCAACTGTTTGTTCTGCAGAGGCACATAGAAGCTATGGTGGAATGGGAACCATTTTAGTGCGCAAGGTTAGTTAATATTCGCCTTTTTTGCTTCCCATTAGTTCACTTTATACTTTAATATTCTTCTTCCTCCTCCTCCTCCTTCAGGTGTCTCCAGAATTTCGCCTTTTTAGCTTCCTATTAGTGCAGTCTTCCTTCTTCTTCTTATTCAGGTGTCCCCAGAATCAGCAAACCAGTTTGGAGAAATTGTAGCTGATCCCGCCACAAGTGAAGTGTTGCACTATACTGAAAAACCAGAAACTTTCGTAAGTAAAAAAAAAAAAAAAAAACTTTGTTTCTGGGTCATATTCTTTATATATAATGAGATCATATTTTCTCTGCCATTATTGAAACAGGTGAGTGATCGAATAAACTGTGGTGTGTACGTGTTTACCAATTACCCCCGACATATTCAAGGCTATTCAATCTGTATCGACCCAACGAAAAGACAGAGGTTAATTTTATTTTCAAATTATTGTCAACATATTATCCCACACGCTCATATTGAAGTTTGTGCGTATTGAAGTTTCATGTCTGCTTTGATTTGATTATTAGTTTTCTTCCTTTTCTGATTTGAAGCTACCCTAAGGCGAGTATCAAGCTTCGAAGCACTTCAACCTCCAAACAGGTAAAACTTCGAAGCCACCCTTAGACTATCATATATTAGTGTGTGCTTAACGATATTTCAGATTCTTTCTTTCTTTCTTCATTGTTTCCCCATATTCTTATGCCAAAACTTATCAACAGGAGTCTCCCGAGTGATTTCGTTAGAATCGATCAAGATATCATATCACCCCTTGCAGGGAAAAAACAGCTGTACGTGTACGAAACAATGGATTTCTGGGAGCAAATCAAAACTCCAGGGTACATAAAGCTAAAAAGCATCCACTCAACAACATGTTTCATGAAAACTTCCTCATATCCATCAATCTCACAAGATTGTAATTTTGGCTTAAACTTTGTTACTATGCAGAATGTCCTTAAGAAGTTCGGGTTTGTATCTTTCTCAGTACAGATTCACATCGCCCCATCTCTTAGCAGCAGACGGTGATGGTACAAAATCAGCTACGATTTGGGGTGATGTGTATATTCACCCGACGGCCAAAGTTCACCCAACTGCAAAGGTTTTAATCCCATGCTAATATTCCCATTTTTTCTTGTATGACTACTGAAAAAAACCATCACATGAAGTAGGGAGTTGAAAAAAATACAGTCATTTTATTCGATTCCTTGTTTGCTGATGTGGAGTAGATCGGCCCAAATGTTTCGATCTCGGCCAATGCTCGTATAGGTGCTGGTGTTAGGCTTGTCAACTGCATAGTTCTTGATGATGTTGAAGTCAAGGTATTCATCCATCAATTTTGGTTGGCTTTTTTTTTTTTTTTTTTCTTTTATAAACTTTTTAGGCACCCGATTATCGGTTTCTTTCAAGGAAAACACACTCGTAGTTCATGCTATTGTTGGGTGGAGATCTTCCATTGGAAGGTGGTCTACAGTCCAGGTAATATTTCCTTGATTTTTTTTTACGGAAAATTATAAAATTATGTGACTAAGTATACATGTTTTCATTTTTGGATCACTATGTTTGATAATTGCAAAAGTAGGTCATTAACTTTGTGTGCCAAACAATTTTGGGTCATGTTTTCAATTTTAGGTCACTAAGTATATATTTTTCGATTTTGTGTCACTAAAGTATACATTTTTTCAATTTTAGGTCACTCATTTGACCAAAAATCGAAAAATATATACTTAGTGACTTAAAATTGAAAGGGTGATCCTAATTTGTTTTCACATACAAAGTTAATGACATACTTTTGCAATTATCAAATATAGTGACCCAAAAACGAAAACATGTATACATGGTGACCTAATTTTATAATTTTGCCCTTTTTTCATCCAAGAATTTGACTTATATTTTTTTTTCCAAAACATTTGATTCCACTGCTATGTTATATATGGCCTATGCATTATACGAATCTCTTTCGGTTTCCAGGGCTCGGAGGATCACAGTGCGAAGCTCGGGGTTACAATTCTCGGTACGTTCAAGAAAATTCCCTCTCCTCTGCTTGTCTTTCTTAGATCAACATCCCTAAACTAACTTTGAAGCAAAACAACTTAAACCGTAAAATACATTGCGTTCGAAATCAGGCGAATCGGTGATTGTCGAAGACGAAGTAGCAGTGATCAACTGCATCGTCCTTCCTAACAAGACTCTCAGTGTTGGTGTCCAAGATGAAATCATGCTGTAAGAACTTTGGCTTCTCTGATGTATATCATCTTGTTGCAGCTAATCAGCCTTTGTGTACCTTCTTCCAATTTTTAATTATTACATACAATCTATATATGCTTTGATCCTTCAACCATTTAGTAGTTATTTTTTGTTATGGGGAGTGGTATTTTTAAGGGCACCTAAATTAAGGGGTGATAGTCTTAAAACAATAAGTTTCGAAAGGCTGAAAACCTAATTTCTGCCGGAAATTAACATATGTGAGCCGCACTTGGCAATTAAATTGGGAGAAAATTTACAAATTAGGAGAAAACAATTTCGTGTTAAAATTAGGTTTCAGCATTGTTTGTCCTCAAACCGCTTCAATTTCGAAACGTATGGTCTCAAAATCGCCACCCCTTAATTTAGGTGTCAATTCCCCGGACATACAATTACGAGATTAAAAATAATTAAGCACTTTGTACATTGTGAGATATGTAATAACAACACCATAAACCACAGTTGTTGATCCAATGAGCTTATTCTCAAACATCACAAGGTGAAAACACAGCAGACAGTTGACACAGACATAAACTAACAATACAGTTTTCAGACACAAATCAATAGGAGATTATCAAGTGACAGATACAAATTAGTCACCATAGGAACTGACCGTTTTATAGCTCAAGATCAAGAAAACGGACAACTTCTTCGAATCTAGCTGTTTTGGGGCTCGGAGAAGAAGCTGTTGATTCCCGGCATAATTTCTGGCCTCTTGTTTCGGACAAGTTTCCTAAGAAAATGTTCGGAGTATTTCTTCCCCTCATCGAAATTCTCCAAAACCCCAGCTGCTCTACCTTCTTTGTTCACTCTAGGCATAATAACATCGGTTATTATTAAAACGTATTACATATAAAAACATACATTCAAATTCTTTTTCTTCAGAATAAACCAATCTTCTAAGACAAAAAAAGTCGTTTAAATGCAAATCCACTGATAAACTAAATGAATGGCTTCTTGATATGAACATTGAAGTGACGCAAAGTCTCTTCTCACAAAGACAAAATCTTCATTGGTAATCATCTACTGATTATAACATAAGAAAGGGAGAAAAAGGGGAAAGAAAAAGCACCTGACTTCAGGGTTGATGAGAATATTGCGAACAAGCTGAAAGCTGCAGATCCCAACAGCAACACCCATAGCTGCAAACAGTGGATACACCTATACATACATACACACACAAGTGTGTCATAAAGCAACGATCTTTAAAATTAAATCAACTTAAAACAGCTAACCCGAAATGAAAAATTGGAGAAAGGAGTTGAAAAGAAATTACCTCAGGCCTGACCCAGCGGCTTGTTGCCATCTTCCAAGCTTTTCCTTTTTCCTTTTTAGTGATGAATAATTGAGCTCAAGAACAGTGGAAGAAGACTATAATGAACCTGAGGGGATGTAGTAATGGGTGGAAGAGTGTGCTTCATTTATTCAATTAACTTATTTTATACGACAATTTGCCACTTGATACACTGCAATTATTGTCGTTTACTATGGATGTATTTTTTTACGTTTTTCTTGTGCAACTAACATTGGATAAGGTTCTTGGAATTGACGAAGATGGATGCTGATTGGCTGTGTTGCGTTGAGGGCAGGTTTTAACGAAGGGCCCACAGCCCACCAATGAGAGGTTTTCAATAGTTCCAGGCCAAGATATTTATTACCAGAAACAAATTTAAATAGAATCCCTTTCTTGCCCTTAAAGTCCATCACCATGATTGGCAATTGTAAACTCTTCAGAGAAAAAGGACATTGGCGTCGAACTTGGTCAATTTGCCGCTCATAGTTATATCACGCTACTTCATTTTTGTCTCCATAATTTCAGGAGATAAAGAATAAAATAGACAACGATGAACAATAAAGATATTGATTTTGATGTTTTGCTTTGATTAACAATGCATAAAGAGGATCAACTCTGCTTCATGGCTAAGATCGTAAACTGATAAAGAGTTATATTGAATCTTCAAAATAACGATCTTGTGATGCATTCTCAAAGAGTTTTCAAGAAATCATCCAAAAACAGATGTAATAATAAGGTTAAAAAAAAACAGAAACTAATATTACCCTCTCATCTCAAGCCCTCAAGGAAGCTTTGTGAACCATTGTTTCCTTGTGGATTTGGTGGCAACTCTTCTCAACGAGGTCGAGCAGCTTCTCCAGGTTTTTCGCCCACGAGTTAAGAATTTCGTTGCTGTCTTTAGCTGTCTGAAAACAGACGACACCCAAAGGTCGATCGATCTTTGCCACCAGAGCCTTGGAGACAACCATGTCACAGAGATGCTTTTCAGCTTCCTGTCAGAAAAAAAAAAAAAGAGACGGTGTAATAAAATGAAACAGACAAAAAAACAGGTACATAAAAGGAGCAGGATCCCGAAATTAACCTGTAGCGTAAGGCACAGCAAATTCGAAAGCCTATTCAAGGTTATCCTCGAATAGTATTTTGAGACAACAAGGATATTCTGCACGATAATGATTCAGAGTTTCAGGCACCCGGTGAATATAACAGAGAGCTGAACAAAAGATTATCTTTGATGAACTTGGTGAAAAACTGAATTAGAAGTCTCACGTGCTCTATGACTCTGAGTTTCAGGTCTTCAGCTGCCTTGTCACCAAGAGGACCACCGACCGTGTTCTTCTCGTTTTCAAATTCATCTTTGAATGTGGCCCACAGAGTGTTCCACTGGATGACTTCCATGGTAACAAGTTGCTTCAATAGTAACCTAATTATGAGGTAGACAATATTCCAATGAGACCAGTAGCATGGGAGGCCAATGAATTGGTTGGAAAATAACGTAATTACATCAGAAAATCTAACCTGAAATGTGGGATTTCTGAAAGATTCTTGTCCTCTAAAGTTGAATTAAGAAGGCTAGACTGCATGGGACCACTAGGTGACAACACTAAATACCAGCATATTTTCCTCAACACCTGCGGACAAACATTAGAGTCCATAAGAAAATTGATGAAAGATGTATATGTAATTATTATGCACACTAAGTTTATGTAGCAAATTCTCAGCGTCGAAGAACAAAAAATAAATAGATTATACCGGTATCCATTGAGCTGGATCTTCTTTCACTGTAGGAATCTCATATATTGACTTGTAGCATCGGCATATCTCAAGGTAGTCATTGTTATGCGAGTGATACCTACACAAGGCAATAATTAATCAATTTCGAGAGCATAACCGAACATGAGGGCAAGAAATTCAGGAAGATCCACACGCTCCAATATATTGAAACCCAGTGCCCACGCATAAAAACTGTCAGCATAAAGGAAGACAAGGACTGGAGAAAGTGAGCCAAAAAAGTATATCATTAAAACTTAAGATTGTAAATATGGTGTAAAACCATAAAAACAAAATAGGAATCAAGAAATGATAAATGCATACAAAGAACGGCATCATCCAGGTAGATAATTTAATGATTAGTATAACCATCAAGAAAAGCTCCATAGAAAGGTATGAAACAATTTACTCATTCAAATTCAGTCTTAAAAAATTTCCTCTTTCTGTAATAACACATAAGATGTCACAATAAATCAATGTTCTCATCTTAATTCTACAAAACATACCGGATCATTAGTTGGTAATAAATCTTCTTCAACTCTGATAATGACGGAATATCTGCAGGAGCTTCTTCAACAATGTTGTCACCTTCTTTGGGCTTTTTCTTCTCTTTCGAAGGGTCAACTTCAAACACCCTTGGGCTTATCTTCCTTGAGAGTATCTGTGCCCGGACGTAATCTTGGCGGTCTAAACACAAACGAACCTACAGCATTCAAAACAAGGGAATTCACAAGATTTAATTAAAGACTGAAACATCAACTATGAAAATCTATGCAGAAACGACATACTTGCTCTAGTATGAAAGCTATTTTTTCCGTTTTTGCCATGGCGCCAAATGTTTCAACCTGTGCCCAAATTTTGTCCGAGATACATAGGTTATGTATTGTAAGAAATAAAAAACAATGGATAGCAAAAGACAAGGTAACAAGAAAACAAACGATTCACCTACCGCAACTTCTTGCATCAAATCAGCAGCCTCGGGTATGAGTCCTTGTTCTTCCTTAATTTTGGCAAGTTTCTTGATCAAACGAGCCCTTTCAATCTCCACGTATATCTATCATATATCAATCAAAACTTTGGAGGTTAAACAGAATCCTTACAAAGAGAAAACAAGAAATGGAATCACCTTTCCATCGGCTACACTGTTGAGAGTCTTAATAAGTTCTATCTTAGTTTCAAGATCAGGCGTCTGGTCAATATACTGCATCGCTTGTTGCACCATGGCTTGCACAGCCTGCAATAAATACAAACCAAAAGACAAAACGGACACTTGAAGCAGTGAAAGAAAGAGGCATCCATATAAAAAGAAGGCAAAGCTACAGCAAAAATCACAATCATAGAAAAAAGATCAAGCATTATAAGCTATATGTAACGATTTTTAAGGATAAAAAATCACAATGTCCATGAGTTCTCTACAAATCCACTACGATATTTAAATTTAAAATTAATGAGTTATGTCACAACATAAACACAGATACTGCAATCAATTGACCAGGCATGTAACACTAACATATAAACTAAACCTGTTTCAATTGACCACGACGCTTAGAGATGAGAATTATCTGCTCGTTAAGAGTCTTCCACGAGCCAGCTTCGAAGCAGAGTTGCAAAATTTCAGTGACGGCCTTGCGCGTGCCAGCCACGTCACCAGCTTGCCTCATCTGCTTCTCAACATTGAGCAACGACTCAATCTTGGCCTCCAAACTGGCTCCTCCATTTTCCTGCAACAGAGCCCATGAAATTTTAACCCCGTGGATCAGATCTAAATTACCAAAGTAAAATGACTGTAAAAATAATGGACGATCGAAGGATCGATTATGCTCACCATCTCGATAAATTGGCGAGATTTTAGACGAAATATGCTAAATCGATCGATTGAGAATGAAACCCTAGAGAGAGATTTTGCTGAGCGTATACGACTAACAAAACAGTGTTTATACGGTGATCTTTAAATACATATCATTCATTTTATGATAATAATTTTTGAAATTGAAAATGTTTGAGAACATTAAACGTTGGAAATCTAATTTTACTCTGGAGTCAAGACACATGATAATTTAGGAGGAAAAACTTAGGAAAAATTCCTCAAAATCATCGTCTTCGAAAGATCGAAGCAATTTGGGAAAAATTAATGCCATAAACCTAATTTCAACTAGAAATTAATACGTACGAGGTGCAAGTGACAAACAATTCGATGTAAAAGTATAATTGGCATAAAAAAAAGTTCGATTCAAATCAGCATCTTCGATGCCACATATGATTTTCTCTCAATTTAATTGCTAAATACGAATTACGTGTGTTAATCTCGAATTGAAATTAGTGTCCGTCCGTTACTGTCATCAAATTAGTTCAATTAAAAAACTTATTTCCATAAAATTAGCACTCCTAAAATTATCACTCTATATTTATGCGTGCTTCAAATATATAAGACTGAAAAATAAGCCATATATATACATGTATTTATTTTTTTCCATAAAAAAAAAAAAATTATTCATCTCCGGGAACATCATAAGAATCTTCTTATTTTCGAAGTATTCTAATTTCCTTATCTAGTTGGCAATAAATAAATGATCTTTAATAAATTGAAATAGTTTGTATAATCTACACCCAACCCAAGTATTGTTCATCGCCAAATACAATAAGAGACCGTGAAGGAGTATTATGAGTATCCCTTCAGGAACCTAATTTTGATACAAATGTTAGACGAACAAATCATTTGACACGACTATGCCATGTGTTATGACAAAATGGCTCAAGACATCTAAAGTGCTTATAATGCATCAAGCAAGATGAATAAGAGGTGGTAGAGTGAAGAAGGCATTATTGTGAAATTTCATCTATATAGTAGGAAGATTACAGAGCTCGATTAACATATTCCGCACAAAATCATCCCGTGTTTTGATCAGAAGATCCCTCCTCATCAGCTTTCTGCAAAAGAAAGTGATCGATTTGGTAAAGTTAGGTGAAGTGAAGGCAACAAACACCATAAGGGCAACAAATACTCATAACCATGGTTATTTAAATTAATGAACTTCAACTTGTTATAAATCGCTTTTCTCTTACCTCTAATACGTTTGATCACCAGATGTGACGTGGTAGATATTTAGAGGGAAAAGATTGAAAGGAACAGCCATTCATGATCAAAATTAATCGCAAACGTTTAGCCATTAAGCAATGTCAAAGCTTTTTTTACCTCAAGTATGTTCTCATGTCTCTGGAAAATGCTTTAAATGGCATTGGCACAAGTATCATACGGATTTCCAGCTGTTAAATGCAGTATACGGATACTTTTATTTACTTTCTTTTAGAAGAGGTTGTTTTCCTTCAGCAAAGTTCGATGAGATTCCACAGATTGAAAAATTACATATTGAGACTGGATTGCATTGGCCAAAGACAGAAAACTATCATAACACAGAGCACAAATTGCTGACCTCATGAGAGCGAATGCAAGTCAGAGACTCAGAATACAAGGTACGATAGTTTCACAAGACATTCAAAAACGCGAAAAACAATCATAGAATGCATGGTACACATGGCTATTTTACCAATAATGCAAATAGAAAAATAATGCTCCAAAAAATAGTAGCTATACTACCTCTATGGCTCTACCACGGGACTATGATACAAGGTCAAAATCAAACGACTCAATGTAACAAGTTAATTTCCATACAGAAAAGCCATCACCAGCTCCATTAATCAGGAAATCACAAAACAAAAGCATATAAAGAAAAATCAACTAAAGCCACCTTACTATGCTAATCTGCAGTCAATCAGCATCATCACCATATAAAATTTGATTATGGACCAATAGATGGAAAGTTTATTCTTTTTTTCAAACAATTTCTTAATGCAATGCAAACTTCACCAGCGGCACAATAAATTAGAATTTAGAAGGAATTGAACAAATCTCTAACATGCCGAAATTCCAAAAAAATAAACACGCACAAAAACAAACAGAACTCGTCTTTCGTCCTTACCGATTGTGCCGAGTGCCAAGCGAGTCCACGGTAGACGTTGACGGAAAAAGTTGCCGATAAGTAAACAGTGGCAACGCCGAGGCCGAGAGTGAACGCTTTGAAGGACCAGTCGCCTAATCTGCTCACCGCCGACATTTTTCGCTACCTTCGGTTATCCAATCTACTGTCCGGTGGTCTCAGTGAGCCGATCGGCTGTTGCAAATTAGGGCAGACGATTGCGAAATGGGTAAAACCTCGGGTAGTATTTCCCGGGTTTATGATGGGCTCGTGGTTTTACATATTGAGGATTTTATGCCAGGTTACTATTTTGCCCTTGGAAATCAACAAACTCTAAAATAGCTGAAATTTGATTTTTGCCCATTTAAAATTCATTTTCCGGAAAGCAGCTTTATATCAATTAATTGAAATTCGGCGTAAGGAATAATAAATTCTCTTTTCCTTTTTCGCAAATTACAACGAAAGGAAAGTTGAATGATTAGGCGAAGGTCATTTTCGGATTTTGTCTTTTACAGTTCTTTCAACGACGTTTCATAGGAAAGTCTTCGTAGTGCACGACATAATGCCAGGTGTGGAATAATTAGGGTTTGTCGCCGTGCCGAGACCATTAGCAACGTGTTTTAACCTGCGTGGCCCGGTGATCGTAGATTTAAACCGACGGACGAGATCAAGTGCCGATTTCCGTTATTGCTGTGTATTTCTGCGAAATCTGCTCGGTGATCGAGCTCGGAAGCTCTGGTACTGAATGGGATGCTTCCTTTGAGCTCTAAAGGAGATTGATTTAGGGTTTTGTGGATCGGAGGAATGCAAGTTGCGCGCTTTTATAAATGTCTGTTCTTCTTCAGCGTCTGAGATGGATGATTACTGGGTTTAACAACAACAAATCTTCTTCAGCTGTCAGCCCCAAGCGAAGATTGGAAAACCCCGATGTGAAAAATTCCGACTTCAAAGCGAAAATTGCTCAGCTGCAGAGTACTGCGAGAGAGACTAAGGAAATTGCGATTAGCCGGCCCATGTTGGAGGCCGTGCATGAGATAGCAATCTACATTCATCGATTCCACAATCTTGACTTGTTTCAGCAGGGGTGGGTTTATTGCTTATGAAAGATTAGACATTTTTTTGTGGTTTTGCATGATGGGTTTTTGTTTTAATTAAATTTGATGTTCTTTTTTTACATGCTTGTGTTAGATGGTATCAGTTGAAGATATCGATGAGGTGGGAGGACGATATAAGTCGGCCCTTGGCTGCTCCCGCTAGAGTTGTTCAATACGAAGGTATTGCTGCAAAGAATATTAGGGTTTATCGTATAACTGAGGCAAAGAAATGTTTTTGATAGAGTTGGCAGAGTTAAAATTCCGATGATACTTTTGCTGATTAATTGAACTTTATGAACAGCTCCTGACTTGGGGTGTGATGATGTTTATGGGGTTTGGAGAATTGATGACACAGATCACAGCTTTTCTACACAGCCCTTTCGGATTAGATACGCAAGACAAGATATTCTTCTCTCGATGATGGTTTCTTTTAACTTGCCTCTTGGTGATTCGGAGGTAGAAATTTGTTTCTTTTCATTTTTTGTGGATACAAGAATATGCTCTCTCTGGTTCTTTTCATTTTGTAGTCATTTGTTTAATCATTGATTCTATTGTTCATCCCGTGATGTCTTCGCCTTGATGAACTGCAACACCATTCTGATACAATTACTTTGCTTGATAACTATGAGATTTTCATGCCAATCAATGTCTTTGAATATATTTTAAGACACTGATTTTATATACTAATGTTATTCAAATGTTATCATATTCATGGCTCTGATTGTGGTGCTGGAATTCACCAGGGTCCACCCACCTCGGCTGTTATTATGAAGTTTGAACTTCTTTACACTCCTGTCCTAGAGAACAGGTATAAAAAGAAATGATAAAGTTTTTCAAACTCATTTTCATATTTCTCTTACTATGTTTTTATTCGAGCGCGACTTCGTTTTGGACGAAAATTTCTTTAGGTATAATATTCAAGCTTGTTTGAATGAAAGCCCTGCTGCAGTCCACGAATTTCGACTTCCCCCTAAAGCTCTTTTGGGATTGCATGCTTATTGTCCGGTTCATTTTGATGCTTTTCATGCGGTGCTAGTAGATACAACAATACATGCTACCATGCTGAAAAGTGGGATATACACTTCGCCCCTGCCGATGCCAAGGTCTGTTGGAACTTTCTTTCTATGTTGCAAAAAATATTGCTATATTTTCCACATATGTGCATAGAGTTTGTATATGTTACCTTTCGAAATATATCATTTCAATGAGTGAATACTATTGCGTTTATATAAGGCCACTGCAGGAAGAAGAGAGGAAGCATAAATGCTATGTCAGTTTAAGTCGCTAAAATGTTGCAGTTCTTACTTCCTCGTGATTTCACCAATCCATATATACTACAAATCGAAATCATCTTCTTTTATGCTTATCTTACCATTGCTTTCTGTTGAAGTGACATATATACTATGTCTTTTTTCCAGTGTCCCAAGAGCCAATGGATCCACTGTTGATTTCGACCATGAGAATCAGAAACAAGTATGTTATGCTTTTTTCCTCAGATGCCTGTTTCACGAGCAACTTTCCTCCTTCAGATGATTATTTTCTTGGTGGATAGAGGCTAGAGCCTAGTTATTTTTCCTTTTTTTTGTTTATTTTTTTAACCTTTAATGTAACAGATCGCTATGCAGTTAATTTTTCTAGATTACAAGATAGCTACGAATCGTATTTGTGCGCGTGCAGTTTCTCGCAAGCCCTTGCCTCCTTCTGATTCGTTGTTATTGTCAACAGATTATGCTCTGTAAATCATTATCAAGTGCCCGCGACATTCTCGTGGAAGAGTTTGAGAAACTCGGGAAAGCTATAAATCAATCAGTTGATTTGCAAGATGTAACTTCTCATGAGCTGTTTTCTTCTACTCCAAGTCCAGAAAAGGAAACAAACGAAGCCGAAGTTGATCTTTCTGAGGATAAGCTTCTGAAGTCATTCGATACGATCGGCAATCCATTGTCTTACTTGTGGAGCACATTTCTAAATTTTCACAGGTTTGTTACTTTTTCCAAATTCCAACTCGTTAACAAATCCCGTCTTAAATAGTGCAATGATTTTTTAGTCTCTCCGAGAAAGTGGTCACTACTCATTTTCTTTTCAGGGCCAACACGAAGAAGATTCTCGAGTTTCTTCACGATCAGTGGGCGATGGATCGAAAAGCCGAATGGTCGATTTGGATGGTTCACACAAAGGCGGAGATGCCGCATCAATACATAAGCAGTGCGGTGAATGATTCCTCTTACCACGGACTTCACGGTAGAGCACCCGTCTTGCGGAAGTTAAACGGAGATGTAAGTTAAACAACTCATTATTTCTATATTTCTACCACAAAGTCAAGTTTATGTTTTTTTCTTTCCTTCTTTGATATGTATGTAGCCTGCGCAAATGGCAGCTACGCGAGCTGAGCTTCATAGGAGAAGTATCGCACAGATGAGGGTGAGTCCCCTTAAGAAGAAGCTTATATTCTCTTGGGCTATATTGCATATAAGCCACCCGTGGTTTGAAAACTAAGCACCGAAACCCCTCTGATTTGTAAAATGGCGTAAAACACCCTCGTTTATTTAACCGTGCGCTCCTTGCTATTCACACCCCCTGGCCGGGGGGTACGGTGCTAAGTTTAGACATGATAAGGGAGTTTCGTGCAATAAAAAAAAAAAAAAAAAAGCTTAGGGTAGTAACGTGCATTTCAGTATATCCACGTGGCTTGGGGGTATAGCGTAATTTACCCTATTCTCTTGCTTGGAGATTTCCATCACCTTTATTCATTCAATGCAGATAAACAATCGGTCTATTCAAGATCTGTGCATATTTGGCGACCCGTCGCGCATCCCTGTCGTCATCGTAGAACGAGTTACGAGTGCGCCCGTTCGTTCGAGTAGCGGAAACTCCTATTTCAGCGAGACGGACCAAAAAGGCGCAAATGGCTCAGGATCTGGCGCTGGTTCTCGTCAGAACGGTCGCGTTCTCAAAGTTGTTGTCTTTGTTCACGGATTTCAGGCAAGTCCCGTGATGTGCGTTAGAATCATTTAGTTTGTTGTAATTATTTATTTTATGCGTCGTGCACCGTCACTTTTGAATTGTTATCGCACCTATGTTAACGTGAGCATATCTTGTTCATTGCAAAATAAATAAGCATGTTACTTTGACTAACCGAACAATTTGGACTGCAGCTATTCTCTCCGTTGCTGATAGTCTACTTCTCTCAATATTTTCTCGTAATGGCTTTCAAGTATGGATCTTTATGAGCTTATAAATGTCTTCTCTCTCCGTGCTGATGTGGACTGTGAAAAATTGTAAATTTGTTGTTTCAAAAAACGGAGATTGTATCACGAATTGTAAATTTAGTGACTTGCCGGGTATTTATTTATATGCTTACCATATATATGTGCAGGGGCATCATTTGGACTTGCGGCTTGTACGAAATCAATGGCTTTTGATAGACCCAAAGACCGAATTTTTAATGTCGGAAGCCAACGAAGATAAAACATCGGATGATTTTCGAGAAATGGGACACAGGCTTGCGCAAGAAATCGTATCTTTCGTGAAGAAGAAAATGGATAAGGTTTCGAGATCGGGAAACCTGAGGACCATTAAGCTCAGCTTCGTTGGACATTCTATTGGCAATATTATTCTACGAACCGCCCTAACAGGTTCATTATAATCTATCAAGTTCGCTTTTTTTTTTTCTCGTCGTCTTAATGTTAGTTTGCATCAATTATTACATCTTTTGCTGCAGATAGCGTTATGGAGCCGTATCTGAGATACCTGCATACGTATCTCTCGGTTTCGGGGCCACATTTAGGTTATCTTTACAGTTCGAATTCTCTGTTCAACGGAGGCCTTTGGCTCTTGAAAAAGTTCAAGGGCACTCAGTGTATTCATCAGCTGACTTTTACAGACGATCCCGATCTCCAAAATACCTTCTTGTACAAACTTTGTAAGGTAATAAGTCAAACCCGTTTCTCTAACACCTCGATACGTTGTGTCTCAGAGTCTCGACGTGTTAATTAATCATCTGCAATATTATTATCCCTTTTTGTGCAGCAAAAGACGTTGGAACACTTCAAGAACATCATCCTCCTCTCCTCTCCTCAGGTAACCTTTTCCCCTTTTGCTGGTCCATCGGTTAAATTAAACCATCCCTAGTTTTATTTTGGAGAAAACCCAAAATGGTCCCCCAATGTTTATCTTGTGGACCAATTTAGCCTCCGATGTTTCGCTTGAACTAATTTAGTCCCCAACGTTGTCACTTTTTGGACCAATTTGGTCCTTCCGCCACGATTAACGTCAATTTTTAACGGGAATCTCGCACGTGCCCCACACTGGCAAAGGAAGCTCAAATCCGCATTGGGAAAATAGAGGGCCTGTCGGAGAATTCGCAGGAATTGGGGGTTCGTATCAGATTCTTCTACCGTTAACGGACCTAAACGAAGCAGACGATCGAGAGCTCATTTTTTCAAATTTTGGAGGAGAAACTTTCAGTTTTGTGACCTAATTTCGGTAAATCCTTCCAGTTTATTGCGACCACGTGTGGTGTTAAATCGTGGTGCAAGGACCAAATTGGTCCAAAATCAACAACACGGGGGAGTAAATTGATCATTTCGAAAACATCGAGGACTAAATTGGTCCAGGGGGTAAACATTGGGGATCATCCCGTTTTATTACACCAGACTGAGATTTCCAACCCGTGGTTTTCTTCCCGATCTCTCGTAGGACGGCTACGTACCGTATCACTCCGCTCGAATCGAAATGTCTCCGGCATCTTCGGGAGACTACTCGAAGAAGGGGAAAATCTTCCTCGAGATGCTCAACGACTGCTTGGACCAAATACGGGCTCCTTCTTCCGAGCCGCGGGTTTTCATGAGGTGCGACGTAAACTTCGACGTGTCCTTACAAGGAAGGAACCTCAACACCATGATCGGCCGAGCCGCTCACATCGAGTTCTTGGAGACCGACGTCTTCGCCCGGTTCATAATGTGGTCCTTTCCTGATTTGTTCCGTTGATTTAAAATCTTTTTTGCTGAGCCAACGAAACTCCGGAGGTGTAAAGTATCATCACAACTTCTTCGGAGATTGATTCAAAAGAAGCTCAAGTGATGGTGTAAATTATCGACACCAGCGTATGCGAGTGGAGATGCGTAATATATACGTGCACTATTATATATATATATATATACACACACTTTTTTTTCTTCTGATTTTAACCATATATTTGATGGGGAAGGAGTGGTGTAATATTTTGGTCTTAGTGTACAATAGCTATGTTGTCTATGGAAACTACGATTTGGATACATATATTGCTATTGACTGATAAAAAGACTTAAATTATTCTCATTTTGATGACAACTAAATTTATGAGTGGTAATTTTCTGACAATAATTTTCGAAATTAAAGCAATTTGAAGACAATTAGGGATCTAAATTTAATTTCAGCCATGAATTAATACACGTGAGTCATATGCGATAATTAATTTTTAGAGAAAATTCTATGTGGATCGGTCCAAATCAACATATCGACGAATTGAATCAAATATGTTAACAACTAAGATATACGTGACCAAAGCTTAATCAAGCCAAGGTAAAATAACCATTTATTTGATCATATTTTTAATACGCAACAAACAGGAGACTTGGCCTTAGTTTTTTTTTCTATCGACTTAATAAAAAAAAAAGTCGTTGAATATGCCCTTTGCTCCTCATGATGATGTACTTACTACTCTTCCCATCTTCTGCAACCAATCAAAAGCCACAAGAACTAAATATAATCATAATTATGTCCCACAAACAGACACATCATTTACCATATATATAAAGACAAACGTTATCCTTATTGTCTAGTTTATAACACAAATGGCTCCTCCACCAAAATCCCACTCCGCAAACTATAATTACATAACCCTCTCAATAATCCTCGTACTACTGCTAACAATCTCCCCAATCCCTTCCAAATCCTCAGACCCCGATGCTCTACAAGACTTTTGCATCGCCGATTTAACGGCCCCTTACTCCCTCAACGGCTTCCCATGCAAGCCCGAGCCCAACACAACCTCCGACGACTTCTTCTTCCACGGCCTCAGCCGAGAAGGAGACACCAACGACAACCCCTTCGGCAGCCGAGTGACACCTGGCAACGTCCTCACTTTCCCGGGCCTCAACACCCTCGGGATCTCCATGAACCGAGTCGACCTCGCCCCTAAGGGCCTCAACCCTCCCCACTGGCACCCTCGGGCCACGGAAACCGGCGTGGTGGTTCGAGGGAAGGTCCTCGTGGGCCTGATTTCCACCAAGAACGTGTACTATTGGAAGGTTTTGAATCCCGGGGATGTGTTCGTGGTTCCCAAGGGGCTCGCTCACTTTCAGGCGAACGTGGGGGAGGAGAAGGCGTTGATGTTCGTTGCTTTCAACAGCCACCTCCCGGGCTCTGCTTCGGTTGCTCCGAACCTGTTCGGTTCGAGGCCTTCGGTTCCTGAGGATGTCCTTGCGAAGAGTTTTCAGGTGGAGGGAAGCGTTGTTGATGAGATTAAGTCAAAGTATGGTGGTTGAGGAGGGTCAGTTGTCTTCATATTGGCAGAATTATAAAAAAAAATGGGTATATCAATTTTTTTTATGTCCGTTATTATAGTTGCAAAAATAAGTTATTAATTTGTATTTCTTAACAATTATGAACCAGATTTCCGGCGATTTTGGTTGGAAAATTGATTGTTGACCAAATTTTGTTAAATTATACAAAGTTAAAGATAGATCTATTTTATCAATCATGGTGATCCAAAATAAAAATTGATAAACTTGGTGACTCAATTTTATAATTTTTCCCCTGATCAACTATCATTTTATATAGGAAATCATATCAAAGGGGATGCGTGCTTAATTACGTCAATGATTCAGATTGATAAAAAAAAAAAGAGCAGAAAGTCCTTGGTGGAGTGGTTAGAAATTAAGATTAATGAGCCGTTGACTTCTGTCAACAGACGACTTGAGGTCAACTCTTACTGGTCAAGATCTGTGTTAAGTAAGACCTCCACCATTACACAAACAACCAAGACTAATCATTTCATTACCAAAAACCCAGAAAAAAAAAAAAAGCAAAGAAAAAAAAAAAAAACCCCATCAATCACGATGAATCAAGGGCTCTACGAACATCAAGAATCATCTCCATCATCGCCAAGGCACAGAAACAAGCCATACTTCATCCTTTTCACCATAATCGCACTCTTCACAGTCATAATCTTCTCAATTGCTACGGTCTTCGCCGTCCTCAAACACCGCATAGAGTCCGAATACCCGGCGACAACAACCGACCGACACAACCTCGTAAAAGAAATATGTGGGCTCGCGCCGTACGATCGCCGCTGCAACAAATCCATGTCTCCCCTTGACTACCACCACACGAACGACGGAGATGAAATTTCTTCAGCAGATGTTCTTAGGCTATCTATCAGTGCAGCTTATAACGAGCTTTACGTCATCAGATCTCTCGCGGAAGAACTCCGCTCGGCTTACAAGAACAGCCCCGGCGTAGAGAAAGCGTTAGCCAACTGCCGAGCCCGTTTCGAGGGCTCCCTCGAACGGCTCAACGAGTCCCTGATCGCGATTTCTGAGCACCATTTCGAGGCAAAGAGAGACAGCACATTCTTCATCAGGAATTACGACGAGGTTGTAATAACAACGAAAGCCACGGACTTTATCGACGAATCGATGGAAAACTTGCAGATGTGCGTGAATGGATTGGAGAGAATAAATGGGTCGTCGTCGTCGTCAGCGAAATGGAATCTCAGCGGCGATAAGAAGAGCTTCGAATCGAGAGTCAACGAGTCAACGGAGTATTTGTTGAATGCTTTGGCCTTGTTGGAGAACAAGGAAGGCCTCGATAAGATTTTGTTCAGGCCAAATTTTTTAAGTATATTCGCTAATTCTCTTATGCTGAATTGCGATAACTCTTACGCAGCTTTAGTTTTGTTCTCTTCGCAGTATCTGCTGTTGATGCTAATGCTTTGTGTCCTTCTGCGTGTTTTTCCATCTCAAAAATTAATTAGCAGATGATTAATCGAAATCGAAATAATGCTGTTTTGCTGCGTACACAATTCCCCATTAATAACAAAAAAGGCCAAATTATTAAATTAGTTTACTAACTATGGCTCTCGTGTTTTTTTTGTCACTAAGTTTCATAATTGCAAATATAGGTCACTAAGTAACGCATCTGATTTCTTTTGGGTCACTTGTGAATTTTCCGGCAAAAATCGCCGGAAATCTGACATGTCAGCAGCCACGTCATCGTCCACGTCGGATTTTCGGTGATTTTTGCCGGAAAATTCACAAGTGACCTAAATTTACAATTATGAAACTTAGTGACCCAAAAACGAAAACATGTATAGTTAATCGATAATCATCTTCTTACAGTTAAAGAATAACGATGTTGCCAACGTGTAATTATAAAGACTTGATTTTTTTACTGACCTGGCCTCCAATTAGCCTCCGCCACGGCAGCTTCAGCTCTCGCCTTGTGGCGAAATATTGCGAAAACTCCCACGGCGGCGGAAATTATTAGGAAAATTGGAATCGAAATCCCGAGAATTAGACGCAACGGATTTTTCTTCTGCGTGTTAGGGCTCGAATAGTAGTAATAATACTGGCCGTTATTACTTCTGCTTGAAGACGAACACCCCGATGTCGACAGGATTAAATAAGGGTTACCAGCCACGCTGCAAAACATACATACGCATGTATTTAATATATATTATGTATATATATATATATGTATTTATCATGTATGCATGTAATGATGTATTATATTACCTTAACTTGAGGTTTTTATTGCATGCCAGTGAATTAGGTACAAGCCCACTCAACTGATTATCGTTCAAGTTCCTTAGTGATGCAATATATTAGAAGAATAATGTACAATATATAAGCAAACAATGTTTATAAAATATCTGGAGAAATAGATAGATATATATATATATATGTATATATATATACGGACAGGGTCTGCAGATTAGGGAATGTGCCGAGGAATGACGGAATAATCCCCATAAGATCGTTCTCCGACAAATCTCTGCCACTCATGAATCATTAAATTACACCAAAGCTTAAAGAAAACAGAAAAAAATTAAAAATTCCGAGAAAATTAAATTAATTACATTGTCTGAAGAGCATCCATGGTGCTGAAGTCGGGGAATAATCCGAAAGCTTGGTTCTTGAGCTTCCCTCTAAGATACCTGCAGTAACATTATTATTGTTATTATTATTGCAGAAAGAGCAACAAATCTTCACATGCATGATCGAATTAAAGGTGAAAGCCATCAAGAACGATGAATAATATAATGAAAGGGTTTTCTTACAAAGCTGTCACTCGATAGTTCGAATTGCATTGAATCCATGACCACACGGGAGTGGGGTACGAATTGTAAATCGATCTTAGCCCCGTGACTAAAAACGAATAAAATCAGAAATTATAAACAATAAAATCATCGCCAAAATTATGCCTAGAAAATGAAAAAAGAAGAAAACTACCATCGTCACTGTTGGTGAGGGTGTAGCCTGTGGAGGCAGTGATCAAGAAGAAAAAGCTGAGGAATGCAAAAAACAAAGGGACAGTGAAGAAGTTTTTGCTGATGCACCTCAAGAAATTATATGTTCTTTTTAACCTATATATATGTGTGTGTATATATCTATAAATGAAATAGAGATCTCTCTCTATATATACAAATTTTGAAGTTGACTTTTGTTTTTGGGTCAACTAAAGTATAACGTTATATAGGAGACTTCAACATGATTCTTAAGACATTGTTATTGCCAGGCTAAGCTCGATATTTTTATATTACTGCAAACGATTTGTTAAATAGGACGTGCGCGCTTAAAATTAGCAAGTCATTTAAAATTCACTAGTCTTATTCTATAGTATTTAATATTAGTTATTACATACGAAATCGGATGTAATATAACATATATTATACACGTATCACGGGACAATAATAAAATCTTACAAAAAAAATCACATTTGATCAGACTAGATTTACATAGACACATTCATATGGTAATTAAAAAAAATAGTAAATAGTAAAAGCTTGTAATCGAGGAGGATTATTAAGGGCTCATATTGTGGTCAGCCCCAGAGTTCATCGGCCTCTCGTCCATGGGAATATTATTATTGCCTGCAATGTAATAATAATCACTATGATCAGCCTCAACATTTAAATGTATAGTCAACTAATTTTAACCGAATTAAATCTTTGAATAACTAATTAAGTTCTAATGCATATAATTAATAAAATTAATCAACACCAACCGGGCTTTGAAGCCTCTGCTATTGCAGCTTGAGCTCTTGCTTTGTGACGAAACATTGCGAAAACCCCGACACCGATCCAGAAGAGAACAAATATTGGTACTGCGATCCCGAGAATTATCGGTAATATATTTTTTTTCTTTTTCGTGTCTGAGCTCGAAGAAGTGTACAGCTCGTCGTTGTTGCTACTTCTGCTGCTACGAGTGCTCGATGTGGTCTTCAAAGGACACTTCGATGATTGTAATAAACTAGGGTTTCCATCGACACTGCAATATGTATAGTGTGGTTTTTATTAATACACACATATTGAACAAACATTAATTAACACGCATATATTATACCTTAATTTAAGGTTTTTGTTGCATGCAAGTGAATCGGGCACAACTCCACCTAGCAGATTGTTGTCCAAGTTCCTTCGAATAGAGAAGAAACGTTACCGATTTTGTGACTTTTCGGATAAGTATTTGTATAAATATCAAGAGAAAATAATGAGAAATATGTAGGGTAGTTGTTATGGAGATTTTACTAACAGGTTCTGTAGATAAGGGAATGTGCTGAGGAAGAACGGAATATTACCGACGAGATCGTTTTCTGACAAATCTCTGCAACAACAATGAATCATATAGACGCTAAAAAAAATAGATAGTTTGTAAAATAAAATTTCAATATTTATAATAAATTTTACATCGTTTGAAGGGCAGTCATGGTACTAAAGTCAGGAAATAATCCTGAAGCCTGGTTCTTGAGTTTCCCACTGAGGTACCTGTAAAATAAATTATTGCAGCAAAAATGAAGTCTAAACTAAAGATTTAGTAAATTATTATAAAAAAAAAAAAAACTAATCTTACATTGCAGTTACTCTATAATTTGAGTTGCATTGAATCCATGACCATACTGGTGGGACACAAGGATCTCCATTAGCTTCCTCCAGATTAGGGTATAGAAGGATTATACTCAGCAACCCCGTTGCTAACAAATTTATAAAAAATACGAAAAATTAAGTCGCATGTTAATTATATTAGAAAATAAAAAAACTACGGGTAAAATATGTCAAAAAGGGAAAATTACCATCGTTGAAGTTTGTAATAAGAGAACTTGTGGCTCGTGAAACTGCTTTCACTTTCAAGGTTTCGTTCTTCTGCATTAGCAAGAGCCTCCCTGCATAATTATTCATTATTTCATTTTAGTTTTTTCTTATCTAACATGTATGTAATAAGCTACTGATACACTAACATTAATACATACCATTGACAGTAATCAAGAAAAGATTGAATGCAATAAAGAACACCGAGATTATAGTGAGCTTGCTATAATTAGCCATTGATGGGAAACTTCGTCGTCTCCGCAAGATCATGCTTATTACGAGATATGTGAGATTTATTACAATATCGTGCGACAAAGTCAAGTCAAGGTGTGGGTATTTTAACTTTTAATTATATATGATTTTAATCATATATTTCAAGTTAGAAGTTGACTTTGCACGTAGACGAAAGCAAGAGCTGACATTATTTTGCATGATTTCCACACCAATGATTTAGACGTTGCCTTAGACCGACTCTACTTAATTATTTTTCCTTCGTTTAATTTGTCTTTGATCGGCGTAAGGAAAAAGTTAAACAAAGACGTGCCAACTCAAAAGTCACATGTCACTGTAATATCTTTTCTTATTTAGTTTCTTGTTTCCATATTATTTATTACCAGGTCAATACTCGTTATCCCAATTTATGAAAATATACGCATTTTTCTATTCGAGTCCGCTCTCCAACGCGTATTCTACGCGGATATTTGAGCCTATTGGGCTTTAAAGCCCAAACCTCTTAAAAGATCATTTGGCCCATCAGCGAGCCATATCATCAATTAAATTAAAAACTAAAAATGGCAGAAAAGCAAAACAATAACAATAACAATAATAATAATAATAATGGCGTCTCAAAACATGTATTTATTCCAGAGTCAACCTAAATAAGACCCGGGAACTACGTGATTGTAGATGATTGAAATTAAAGCATAAATACAATATTTTATAAAAGTTTTTGTTCTATTGCTGGGAGAGTCTGGTAATTAAATTTGCATCAGTAGTTGTGATTTCTCCAGAAGCCAAAAGTTGAGACAGTCGTTCGCTTATATCATCCACTTCTCTATGCAGTTTCTTGATGTGTTTGCATGCCTCCTTCACAACCTTCACCAACGACAAAAATTAAAAGGAAATAAGCAATTTTGATTGTGTATTTAAATCGATCACCAACTAAAAATAAAGAAATAAACTGTCACAATTCTTGTTGGCAAACAGTGAAAGTTACCTCATCCAACGACATTTTTGAAGGATGCTCATCGCAATGGGGCCAATTTATGTTATAAACTTTGTCTTCTTTTTTTTTTTTTCTAATTAAAAGAAAATATATTCATTGTAAAAGTCCGACAATTATTGTCTTTTCTCACAATGTCAAATTCAAAACTTGGCAATAATCGATCGTCATTAACTCCATTATTACAATTTTTAATTAAATACCGATTCAACAACTTGGCTAGAAGGAATAAGTCAAGGAACGTAGTAAGATTTAAACAAAAAAAAAAAAGAAAATAAGAAAATTGGAGAGCAATAAACAAGAAAGAACTCACTGTTGAACTACACGTTGAAGTAGAGTGAGGCAACAGTGCTTGTATCTTAAGGATAAGATCAGTGATCTCATCTTCAGACATTATTCTTGAAACTCTTGTTGCCTTTCTGCTGTTCGACGACATTTTACTCTTCTTACAAGATCAATATGTGAGAAATGGAAGTGGGAAGCAAACAAGCACAAAACCACGAGCCACTTAAATAGGAAACCTCGGATCCAAATTAATTTAAAATCTGGGTCCCTATTGTCAAGGCTTACAGTGCAAATGGGACCCCATTTATCTCGAGAACACTGCTCATGAAATCACGCTCGTCTTTAACGTATCACATGAAGTAAAAGAAATGTACACGTGTTCTTGTATGATTGGTTTGATTTTTGGATTGTTGCTACTGATGTTCACATCGTACCAGAAAGATACCTGGTTGGTTCTTGTTTGGTCCATAAATAAATTTCTTTTGTCCGTATTTGTAATTTTTTTTCCAATAGTAATGAGTTTTAAGGTTTCATTTGTCTGCCTTAATATATACCAATGTGATGTCATTGATTTTCAATCACTACTTGTCTCGCATACCTTAACTGGCGTAATCAAAGGCTCTCTCTCTTTTTTTTTTATTTCTGATGGCTCTCTGTTTGAAAACAAGGAAAAATGGCACCTAAAAAACACCAGAAAAGACAAGCTAGTTGAAACAGGAAAGCCAGAGATTTGTCATTACATATAAAACAGCAGATTCACAATATTCAACGATTAGCTAAATTACTCTGTTTTTCACAATTCTTTCAACCTCAGCAGCACTTAAATATCTTATACCATTCTCTTTCAACCATCTTTCTTCTGAGATCAGTGTGCTCTTTAGCTGTTTGCTTTCCATCTTCAACAGCTTCAATCCTTCACTCACTTTAGGAAAGAAACCTTCAGGCCTCAAACACCAAGAACCAAAAACCCCGAATAGAACTCTTACATCGTTCGAAAGCCTCTCAACTCCACCTTCATAAAGCTTTATATTACCCGTCATTAATCCGGTGAAGATTAATTTATCTATCCCTGTTGCTAGATTTCTCCAAACCCGCGTAAAATCCATCTTATTCAACCCTAATTCGATCACAGAAGTTTTCCCCTGTAGATAATCCATGGCATCGATGAAAGATCGTGAAAGAGCAGAGGCTTCTTCTCCTTTCTCCTGCCACTGCCTTTTGTTCTTTAAGTAGTCTCGGGATCTCGCATCGAAACCCCTAAGGATTACGGTAGATAACTTCTCAACCCATTCGGTACAAAAACCCTCTAGTCTCTGAATTTCGTCATCGAAAATGGTCTTCATCAAGGATTCGAAAGACCCCGGATTTGTATTGTTGACATCATCTGATATTTCGGATCCCATTTCTACAAAGAAAAGGTCTTCGCACCATTCCTTTAAAACAGCCTCAAAATAGCGTCCTCCATTCACAGACCGGGCAACTTTAGTTAGGGCATTATCATCCGTTAAAGCTGTGAGCCCCTCAGCTTCTTGACATCTTTGTAGTAAACAATCCATGAATTTGTTTACCGTAGACTTACCTATCGTTTTCACAAACCTCGATCTTAAAGATAAGCTGGGAAGTGATCGACAGCGATCGATGACTGAGGAAAGACACCGAACGGTGATGCCTGAAACTAAAGGAGCTTTTTTGTCTTCTGGGCCGGAGAGTAATGAGGCTCCCTGGTCTTGATTGGTCCAATTTCTCTCGTCTTCGATCTGAGGTTTTAATTTCCCGAGCAAGTCACTGAGTTCGATTTCTGCCCATAAATCGAGCCAATCGGGTCTATCACAAAATACGCACAACGATGACATTTTCTGGCTGTTTCCATCTTCGTGAAGTGTGAGGACCGTTCCTAAATTTGATGCTAGAGATTGAATCCTCTTATCGAAGGAAATCATTAAATCCACGAGATGCAGCCAAGAAACTCTTGCCTGTGTTTGGATTGTGGGATCAGCTTCTTCTTCGAGCTGGCCCACGTAAGTGGGAAATATTTCCTTTGCTAGGTATGTTGAAAGTGAGGACACCATTGCTGAGATCCACTCTTCCCTGCAGCTGTAACCCGATAGCATTGCCTCATCAACCAGCGGCTGCAACAAGTCGTCCATGGAGTCAACATAATCTCGAGTGATCTTATACACTAGTGCAAAGATGTACTCGGGCTTTTCGATCCACTTGGTGAAGTGGCGTTGTGATGCAACAGACAAAGGATTCACAAGCTCTTCAACAGCCCAAAGTGGCTGGTGAAGAGAAACACCCTCATAGTGGCCCTCAAGCTGGCGAATTTTTCTCCTGCTCTGCAATTCCTGTAGACCGCACAATGCAAGAAAGCTTTCACAGTACTGTTGTTTCAGATCTCTTTGCATTGTCAGTAGGGGATTTTTAACATCAGTCGATGATCCTTTTGCATCTGGGTTCGGTGAATTGATAGTTGAAAGAGGAGGAGGCCACCCGAGGGAAGCTAAGAGGTTGCGGTGATCTGCGATAGCTTGAGGCCTAATAATGGCCAGGGCTCGGTCAACTCTGTGGTCAACGGTGGAAACGAGCTGAGACCACCGAGGATGTTTCTTTGAAACCACGCTCAGAATATCTTCGGTCGATTTTAGTGTTTTCAGAGCCACGGCACGCACGTCCTGTGCAGTAAAAACAGAAGCTTGAAGTGAAAATCTTATAAATTATACTGTGCCTATCATACAAAATTGGCTTCTTTTTAAAGTTTACTAGAATCACATCTTATTGACAACATATAAATATCGCCTGTGAATTAGAACAAGATGGATGATGTGGGATTCTGGTTCTACACGCATCAAAAACTTCTTCTAACATATAATTCTCTCATTTCTGAAGTAACCCACTAATCAAGATGTTAAAGACAACCAGTAAGGATCGAGGAAATTCAAGTGGAAGACAAATTTATGAATCATATAATTTCATATAAAGCAATCATACCCAGGGTACTCACTTCTGCACTGTTTGCTGATGGATGCTTCCTCACTGTTCTGTTCATAGCCGAAGAAACGGAATCCTCAAGATCGCCAACCAGCGTGGCAAGTCTCAATGCAGTTTCTGTGAGCATGAAGATAGGTTATGAAAATGGCATGCAAATTCAAGTGGTGATGATTTTGATTTTGATAGTTCCTCAATTAATTCCTCACCTCACAACCAACAAATAAAAATCAAAGCTTTCAAACCCAAGTTAATACTAGTCGTTAAACAACAGAAAATAATACAAATGAAGAAAAAAATCGACCTGCATATTCTCTCACGGCCTCCACTCTCGCAACTTCCTTCGCCAGTGCCTGTAGCTCCTGACCCAATCCTTCATCTACAAATTCACCAATAAATCAATTTCAGCATCTCCAAGCAAATATATATAACATGAATATTTCGAGATATCCGTACTCGATGAGGAAGAGCTGGACGACGTCGTTTGACGGAGATCGCTCAGCTGATTTTTAACGGTGTCGAACAGCGATGCGACCCTCACCGAATTCGACTCGTGTGCGATCAGCTGAGACCATATTTGGTCGCTGAGCTGTGAGATGCGTTCCTGCAGCGAATCGCAGGAGGTCCGTAGATTCGAGAGCTGATCCGGGGCTCCGGCTAGGTCCTCTCTGGATCCGAGCCTGGAGTTGAGGTAGTATAGAGTCTGTGGAGAAAGGGAAGTGTGTGGAGGTAACGCTCGAGTGATCGGTTTCTCCATTCGAGTCGGGTCAAGTTGCGAGGGATTTTCGAGATCGATGTCGTGGGGTTTTTCTGACGAGGGCCGTGAAAGAGAGGAGATCGGGCGACCTTTAACTATTTCCAATTTAGTCCAAATTTCAACAGCTGATTACACATGGATCCTTAAATATTGCATATATTTTAGGCTTAATTCTTTCATTAATTGAGTAAAAACTTGCCGTATTAAGAATAAGAAGTTTCAAAATAGAAGCAATTTCACCTATTGCAATTGTAATTTTATGACATTAAATTTTATATATTAAACGAATTTGAAGACAATTAATGCCGACAATTAATTTCGAATTTTGAAATTTAATGCCTTAATTTGAAATTTTATTAGCCTAAAATTACAATTTTAAGTTTATGCATTCTTAAATTGCTTCTAATAACAAAATTTATTCTTCTAGAATTTACCACATCCTAATCCTCATTTTAGAGTCAGCTCCCAAAAGGATTGAGCCTATATTTAGTTAACACAAAAGTAATTCAATTAATCGAAAATCAAATCACAATGTATCGACCAAGAACAGCATTTCACAGAATCCCCACCTTAAAACCACGCAACAACTACTGCACCGAGCCCCAACCACCACCACCAGGCGTCAAAATCCGAAGAACCTCACCAGCTTTAACCTCAACCGTATTCTTACCTCCAAGATTCACCTTCCCCCTCTCCTTCGTAATCAAATAATTCGCCCCGCGAGCACCGTTTCCCCCACCATTCAACCCCCTCGGCTCATGCACACGCCTCTCCGAGAGCACACTAACCACCACGGGCCTCCTAAACCCAATCTCCCTCACGAGCCCGTCTCCTCCCCTGCGAACCCCACCGCCACCGCTGCCTCCCCTCAGCCCGAACCCACGGAGCAAAACGGGATACCTCTGCTCGAAGATCTCGGGATCCGTCATCCTCGTGTTGGTCATGTGGCACTGGACCCCGCTCGTCCCGTCCCATGTGGGCCCCGCCCCGGACCCGCCCCCGATCGTCTCGTAGTACCCGAAGGTATTGTCCCCAAAGGTCAAGTTGTTCATGCAGCCTTGGGAGCAAGCACAGGCTTGAAAAGCTGTAAGAATTACGTCGGTGATCCTCTGAGATGTAAGAACGTTGCCTCCAACAACCGCAGCCTTATCGCTCGGGGAAAGGAAAGAACCGGGAGGAATGTGTATTTTCACGGGGGATAAGCATCCTTGGTTTAGGGGAATTTCGACGTCCACTAAGCATCGTAGGCAGTAGATTACAGCTGCGGTGGTGACTGCTTCGGGTGAATTCCAGTTCCCGAAGACTTCAGGGCTCGTTCCATTGAAGTCGAAGAAGGCTTCTCCTTTCTCTGGATCGATCGTGAGCTTCAAGTGTATAACGGAGCCATCGTCCATGTAATCTTCTTCTTCGATCGTTACTGTGTTGGAAGAATTGTTCACCTTCGAGGCAACGGATTTCAGCATTTCTCTAACGGCTGATTCTGCGTTGGCTTGTACGTGGTGCATGTACGATTGGACGATCTCTATACCGTACTGTTCGATGAGTTCTTTGATGAGAGAAATCCCTCTCTGATTCGCAGCAACTTGAGCGTGGAGATCCGATATGTTATCTTGTAGCCTTCGCGTTCCCGGGATTTTTTTAACTTCTGTTTCTTCAGATGATGGAAACAGGAGAAGGTTTTTGATCCCTTCTTCTTGAAATAGGCCCTTTTCTACGAGCTTGAATGCTTTTATCGCAGCTCCTTCTTCCCATATGTGCTTCGAAAATGGAGGCATGCTCCCTGGAGTTATCCCACCGATCTCAGCGTGGTGGCCTCTGCTCGCAACGAAGAAGAGGAGTTTTCCATTATCGAAAAACGGAGTTATTACAGTGATGTCTGGTAGGTGGCTGCCTCCTGCAGAAGGATGATTCGTAACTAAAACATCTCCTTCTTGCAAGTTTTCGCCCCAATAGTTGAGTTGCCACCTCACCGTGCTCGACATTGCACCCAAATGCACGGGGACATGAGGGGCATTAGCAACTAAGCCACCATCAGGACCGAAGAGGGCACAAGAAAAATCCAATCTTTCCTTGATGTTCGTAGATATTGAAGTTCTCTGAAGGGTACGGCCCATTTGCTCTGCTATGCCCATGAACCTGTGGTTGAAAATCGAGAGCTGCACAACATCTGCAACATCTTTGGATACCTCCATGATATTTTCTGCTGCTTCGATCTCAATCTTGATGTTGCCGTATTTTGTAATGAGAGCCCTGCAATTGGTTTCTACGATCACGGTGCTGTTGCCATTCATGATTATTGCAGGACCGGGAATGACGTGGCCATACGTAAGGTCCTCGAGCTTGTATAGAGGCGTATCGTGCCAGCTGTTAACGAAGTACACCTTGCAGTAAGTGACGATCTTTGGTGGCCCTGAAGCGGGAGCAAGAACAAGAGGCTTAAGAATGTTGGTGACTCCAATGCCACGAACTCTAACATCACAAATTAGGATGTTTCGGTTCTGAAGTTTAAACCCGTATTCTTGTTGAAATAATTCCTCAAACCGAAGGGCATAGTCTCCTTTGGACCCGTCATCGAGCACGAAGCTCTTCACCATGATTGCAGTGTCTGTTCCCTCATATCTCAAGTTCAGATAAGTCTCAGTTGTAATACTTTCGTCTCTGAACCCTTGTAATAGTAGCTTTCCCTTCACTTGCTGTAAGAGAGAGACTTCCCTGTTGGAGACTTCCAAAAGGGATTTCCCATTATAAACAGCAGAATAGGGCTCTTGTGCCTCGTCTACCACATCAGCCATCCCCATACCGTAGGCACTTAAAATCCCACAAAACCTGTGAATCAACACTTCCTTCATCCCCAGAGATCGAGCAATTGCACAAGCATGCTGTGGCCCTGCACCTCCAAAGCAAGCAAGGGAGTGGTTCTTCGTCTCGTGGCCCTTCATCTCAGTCAGTTGACGAATCGGCCTGCACATAGTCTCATTAGCAACGTTGATGAATCCCTGTGCAATCTCCTCCACAGTCATATCCTTGGATTCTGAATCTTGATTCTTCCTGTAGAGATTGATTTCCTTAGCAAGCTTCTCAAATTCTTCCCTTGTTGCCTCAACATCTAACGACTGATCCTCAGTTTCTCCGAATATTGAGGGAAAGTACTCAGGAATTACATATCCCAATACAAGATTTGCATCAGTAACAGCAAGTTCACCTCCTTTACGGTAGCAAACCGGGCCCGGATGAGCACCCACAGACTCTGGTCCAACCCTGAATGCCCCAAATTGAAACTTCAACTTCGATCCACCACCAGCTGCAACGGTGTTGATCTCAAGCTGCGGAGCTTGAATAATTGCCCCTGCAATTTGTGTCTCTATTACGTGATCATAAGTCCCTGCATATCTACTCACATCAGTTGATGTTCCACCCATATCGAAGCCAATAAGTGGATTATTGGTCTCGATCCCGTAAAGAGTCTGCGAATATCCCACAACTCCACCAGCAGGACCAGACAAAACTGCCTTGTGCCCCGAAAACATATTTTCAGGGGCCAAACCGCCATCAGATTGCATGAACAAAATGTTCAGTTTCTCATCCTCGGTCCCTTGTTCGAATTTCGACATAAAACCAGACAAATATTCCTTGATAACAGGAGTGAGATACGCATCAACGCACGCTGTTAAACCCCGAGGAACAGCCCTAACCATGGGGGTTAAGGCGGATGACAGAGACACATGCTTGAAACCCAAACTCAAAGCCAACTTTCCAACAAACAACTCATGCTCCGGATATGTGTAAGAATGCATCAAAACCACAGCCAAACAAGAAATACCTTTTGCAAGCAAACCCTCGAGCAGAGGTTTGAGCTTCTCCTCGTCAGGCCTCTTCTCAATCCTCAATGCCTCCCCTGATACGCCGATCAAGGTCAACGGTTGTTCGTTGACTTTGCAATCGCTTGTCTCTTTCTCATCGAGAGCCAGCTTGACCCTCTCGTCGACCTCGATAACCTCCTCGTACAGATTGGTAGGCGTCTTTACTTTCAGGTCAAATATGTTCGGCCGCGCTTGGTTTCCAATTTGAAGCAAGTCTTTGAACCCCTTCGTGACGCAAAGCGCAATTCTCTGGCCCTTGCGTTCCAAAAGCGCGTTTGTCGCCACGGTGGTGCCCATACGTATCCATTCGATGCGTTCCGTGGGAATCTTTGAGGCGCGCGGGATTCTGTCGCCGGTGAACTGCTCAAGAATTCGCCGTATGCCTTCGACCGGCGCGTCGTCGTAATTCTGAGGGTCGACGGAGAGGAGCTTCGTCACAACCGGTGAGGACTGACCGGGAACTTCGGCGTAGACGTCGGTGAATGTGCCGCCGCGATCGATGCAGAACTTGAACTTCCCGATTTTAGGATCCGACATTTTTCAGGATTATCGCGCGGTGTTTTTGGAGGTTCACTTCAGTAGAGAAACGGAAGATGATGAAGTGACGACCACGTGGACGGTTGATTGATTGATAAGAGACTGGACTTTCTGTTAACGTAATTACTTTAGTGTCTCTCTATTAATAATTAATTCCAATTAAGTGCCTGTATGTTCTTGAACGAATCTTCTTGTTCTTGATCCCAATATGTCGAAAGGCCTATAGAAGAAATTTGTTGGGCTTTTAGCCCATTATCGTTGAGCCCAATAGCTACCAACAGGCAACAACGAATCGATCATTGAATTGGTTCATTTTTCAATCGCAACTACGACCTTACCAGCTGGGCTGGGTTGCAGCAAACGACTGTCAACGAAGCAGACTTTCTAGAGATTCGAATTTCTCTCCTCTCCTGCTTGATCGCAAAACGAAGCAGACTATCCCTATCTACGAGATTCGAATTTCTCTCCCGTCCTGCTTGATCGCAACCAAAGGTATTGATTTTTACAGCTTTTTCGCCTGTCTGATCGATTGATTAGGTTCATCTGTTTATTTCTTCTATGTACTAACTACTGATGTAGCTCACTGCGTTGATCATCATGACGTTTTAGATATATCTTTCGCACGGGTTTGATTACTATACTTTGTGTGTGTTTGCTCAGATATGCTGTTTCCAGTGCCTAATTTCTTATGTGAACGTTGTCTAATGATTAATTCCAGCATATTGACTCTGTTGGATGGATTAGTAATCGCAGCAGTTAGGGTTCCTCAGTTGGCATAAAGATTGCATTACATTGGCTGATTTATTTTTCTTCTTTCTTTTTGGCGCTTGGGAAGCAAATATTATTTCCGCAAAATGGATAGAAACATGAAGCAAGCTTCGGATTTCTATCAAGCATCTTAAAGTGGTGGTTATTTCTTGATGCTTCGATTGGATTGTTAGCTGATAAAGTTTGTTCTTAAATAGTCATAATCTTTTTAAGACATTTGCCTACTTTGTTGCTAGTCAACACGTGTGAGCGAGATTAACTGCATAGTACCTGATATATTTGAAATTGGCCGCCTATAAATTGTAATACTCTGTTGACGGTCATTTTTTGTAAAGCTCGCCTGCTGTTTGTACGAAGTTCATTGGTGCTCGTTGCTCAATCACAATCGTGGGTTCTTATCAGGTTTCTCACTTATTTTGAAGACTTAACGAGGAAAGATCGATTCGAAATATCCAAGAACAAGAGATGGTTTTAGTACTAGCCTTAGGTGATATGCACATACCGCACCGGGCTCCCGATCTTCCTTCAAAATTCAAGTCCATGCTTGTTCCTGGGAAGATCCAGCACGTTGTTTGCACGGGAAACATATGCTCGAAGGTAAGTGGTGTAGCATTTCCCGTGACCCCCGATGACTTCGAAAATATTATCCGATAGAGAATCTTTTTCCACGTTTGAACGCAATATTGTATTATTTTCTGCTCGGTTCTGATGTTGATGCTTTTGTTTTCTCGTGTCTGTTGTGAAATTTACAGGAGGTTCATGACTACTTGAAAACCGTCTGTCCCGATTTACACATCACTAGAGGTGAATACGACGAGGATACTCGTTATCCAGAGACAAAAACGTTAACCGTTGGCCAGTTTAAGCTTGGTGTATGCCACGGCCATCAGGTATCTCCTTTTCTTTCTAATAATTCCCTTTCATGTACTCCCTAAAGGATATTTCTCACAAATATCTCTCAAATCTTGGACAGATGTAAAGAAATGGTATTTTAATTGGTGATTAATGATCAATTAAAATTCTGAAATTTGTTAACTTGTTATGGAAAGGTTATTCCATGGGGAGACCTGGACTCATTAGCCATGCTCCAGAGGCAGCTCGACGTGGACATCCTCGTGACGGGCCACACTCACCAGTTCACAGCTTACAAGCACGAGGCTGGGGTCGTTATAAACCCGGGCTCAGCCACGGGTGCCTTCAGCAGCATCACTTACGATGTGAACCCGAGCTTCGTTCTCATGGACATCGACGGTCTCCGTGTTGTTGTCTATGTTTACGAGCTCATCGATGGGGAAGTTAAGGTTGACAAAATCGATTTCAAAAAGACTGCATCGGCCTCGTAAGTATGTTTTGTGCTCATGTGCTGCTTGCGTATCGTGTTTAGGTGTTGTTATGATGACAACTTTGAACTGCATATTGTCGGCTTTTGCTTTGTCTTAATTTATTTTTCCTGCGTTGTTTACTTGTCATTTGTCGTTGAACTACTACTCTTGTGCAAGTTTTTTTATGATTATATTCGATCTTTGTGGCCTATCAATGCAGCTATACCAAGTTGCTAAAAAAAATCATCTTCTTTTTTTAAATTGGGTCAAGAAGGTATTTTTATACAACCCCACGTAGTCTTAATTTTTCCCTATCAAGCTTGTGTGCGGGATCATGTGTGATGCTCAACCCAAAATCCTACAGTCAAAGGATTCAAATTCGTTACCAAGATAATAGAAATCCCCGCTCCCAACCACCATAATAGATTGTGGGGGTCTCAAAAAAAATTCACATTCATCACAACAAACAAATCCCAAATCCGATCACTCAAATGTGTACAATCTTTAAGTTAATATAATACAAGAGCAACAATCTTACACGATAAGATAGGAAGTCCAAACAACTCAATAGCACATAAAGGTTAGTCCCAAGCTGTCTGAATATATTTGATCCAAGGAGCATTTTTAATGTTGTCGTTAGCAACCAACCAAATGCCCGCAAGGATAATACTTAGGAGCTGTGCTCTGATCAATCAGCAGTCCAACTTTGCTCCACAATCTCCCTAACTCTGCGGTTGTATTCTCTCTTGTTCTCACTGAACATCCTTGCAGCTTCAGAATTCGCAGGGGAATTCGGATTTGGATCACACAACAATGACTGGAAATAAAGAAAAAGAAATGAACGTTAACTGCTACGTAAGTGATAATTCATATTAGAAGGCAATTATATGGATTCGAACAGCAGGCATTTGCTTACATCATCAACCTACAGCTAAAAGGTACCTGGATAGATGTAAGTATAGCTGCAACGTCATATATGGGACTCCACTGATTTTGAAGGATGTCCAAACAAATACTTCCATCAGCATAAACTGATCAGAAGGTTAATCATCAAAGTCAAGAACTGATCAAGGTTATGTACATGTATGGGGTGAATATATTATAACAGAGTTACTTACTATTGGGATGGAACATTCTAGAAACAAACCGAACTGTTGGTGGCTTGTTTGGGTAGTCTTCGCTGAATTGAAGAGTCAATTTGAACGTACCTGAGCACGTTCAACAATATTTAACAATGCATCGTAAGAAACAGTAGCAACAAAAATGGATGTCTGAAATTATAAGAATGAAACTCACCTCCATCCCATGGTGTATCATCAGGACTTCAATCCACATACAAGAAGAAAAGAAAACGTAAACCACATAGCAGGTTATCATAGTTGGGGAAAAATAGAGGAAAATGAACATCTAAACGAGGATAAACAATGAAAAATAACAAGAAAATTAAGTATAAAAGTGGGATGCCAAGCTCACCCGAATATAACAGCGTTCCAAAGCATTATATTATTATCTTGGGGTGCACCACTAATACCTGCCGGAGGATCCTGCTGCAGCCTCTTGAAGTCCCTCATCAGTCTCTTCCTAGCCGGAGTTGACATCTTATCTCTAGCAAGAACTAACCATTTTTGGTTATCTTAAACAGAAATAATTCATTTAAACAACACCAACAATTGATGATAAGAGAAGAGCTACCATGATAACCCTAGTATTAGCTTAGAAAAATGGAATTAAACCTAGCTCCATCACAGATTTTCGAAATATCAAGGTTTGGGGGGAATATGGAATTAGGTTCATAGGGCAGGAATCCAACTTCCAAACAAACACGAATCCTCAAGAGAATTCATCTCCGTCAAAATAGGGAGAAAATTTCAAGACACCAGAGAAACACCCAGAGCTCTGAACACATAAAACGTATAAAAGAGGAACTCGGAATTTTCTCGTACAATAATCAACTTCTCAAACCGTACAAAAACCTTCCTCAAAACAAGCGCGCGTGAATCACAGTCATAAAAATGATCAATTCCCCAATAAATTGATCAATTCATCTATACCTGATCCTGATGAGCCTTCGCAGGTGCGAGCTCGTGGAATGAAGAGTGGAAGCTGGTGACTCTTCGTGCCGTGTATTTAAAAAAATGCCAAAGAATTGTTTTAATAATAAATGTTTGGGCCTCCATTAATATCCTAAACTGTTGCTATAGGCCCAATATACGCCATAAACGTACGCCTTAAAACTTATTCCTTCGATTCCGTGTTGCTATGAGGTTTAAAGTGGACAAATTGGGCCCCACTGGATTCCTAAATCGGAGACAATTTTAAAAAGGTCAAGGAAGAAAATGGAGATGCGGGGTATCGATCCCCGTACCTCTCACATGCTAAGCGAGCGCTCTACCATCTGAGCTACATTCCCTGGCGACCATTTTTCTAAAATAAATATATAATATTATATAAGAAACTTTATATGAAACTATTGTAATAAAAATCACAGCTGAATCTTGACCGTTAGTATTAATGGAACGCTTCTTTCTAAGCGTTAGTCAACTCATTCACTGAACATATCCCAGCTGAATTTTGACTTTCTCTAAACGCACCACTTACTTTTTATATTTGTTTATTGCACGACGGTAATAATATTCAAAGGTTGATTAATATCAAGTGTCCGATATGAAGCAGACATTTGATTGATCTTTAACTCCACCATAATTGAGTATGATGCGACCCTCATAAACTATTATTTTCTCAAATGAATTTAAGGCAACTAACATGATTATGTGCCTTTACTGTTTATATATGCATGCATCGTTGAACTTAAGGATCTCGATATTTTTCAAAGCCCCCCGAAAACTTTTTCGAAATGGTTCGGGAATTTTAATAGAAAATGTCTCAGCTTGTCTTGAGATTATATTTCTTATTTTTTTTTCTTTGTCTTTAACTAAAAAGCCCCCAACTCCATATTTTATTGGAAGATATTAACCAATCTATTTCATTATTAATAAATCAAGTGTTCGACAACGCGTTATGCGAAAAAACAGGCGCGCAGAAAAAGCCTTAGATCGGTGTTTTATTTTGAATTGTGGCCGATCGTATGACTTTTAAATTTCCTGTTAGATTATTAAATATTATCTAAACATTTAGTCAACTAAATATACTGTATGCAGTATGTGTATCATATCAACTGGTGAATTTTTACTTAATTAATAATAGTTCTTTTATGTCACGATGGTAATAATACAACGTCTACGTTCGATGCTTATATCAACTTAATTGATTAGAAAAGAAAAAAGAAAAAGTTCAAATGTAACTCCGTTGTTCTTATTAACAAAATTGAGATATATCTGGTTACATAACATATTCATTTGTGTTTTTGCTTCATTCACATAATTTTTATATTAATTTCAAACTTATCAACTTTTTTTTTTGCTAGTACAGGTATAATTAGGTTGTGGGATAATTCCCATTTTGGTCCCCAATGTTTGATTGATGAATCAATTTAGTCCTCGATGTTTCAGTTGGACCAATTTAGTCCCTCATGTATCGAAAATGAACCAATTTGGTCCCAACTTGACAGAAACAGTCAATTTAGATGTAAAATTATTAACTGTGAGACACGTGGCACGTTGTGATGATGGGACATGTTGATTTTCTGTTAAAATTGACGATTTTCGTCAAGTAGGGACCAAATTTATTATTTTCGAAATATAGAGGACTAAATTGGTCCAATTGAAATCTGTGGGACTAAATTGGTCCATCAGTCAAATATTGTGACCAAAATGAGTTTTATCAGAAGGTTGTTGAACAACGGAAGATGACATGCCCATCCATCTTTACAATTTTTTTCTTCTTTTTATTACCCATTTTGTTGAACACGTCGTTGCCGTAATAATCTTCCAATATCATTTTTTATAATTTAATAAGAAAATACTAAATCAAGAAACTATTTTATTTTTTTTTAACCTTTTTCAACCAATCAAACCTGAGAAACGCCACCGAAGATTCCTCCACCATTATACATCAGCTATTTTGTATATTCGTGTGCACGTTGCTTACAAGGAACAGCATTCACCACTTGATAAAAGAGGACAAAAACATCAATCCTTGTTCGTCTTCTTCCACAAAGCTCTCCACTCTCCATTCTCAGGACAAGCCCACTAATGAACGACCCGTGATTCTTCAACATCTCTTTCAATCAAATCCAGAAACCCTAAATCAAGAATAACACAATCTGTTTGTAGGAGGAAAAAAAGGGGGTGATTTCTAAGAGAGAACAAAGATGATGGGCTTGGCTGTGATTAGCAGTAGATGTTCGCACACTTCCCACATCACAGAAATCATCATCACCAGCTTTTTTCGCCACAAAGTTTGAATCTTTATTCTCTAGTTTCCCTGTCAATTTTTACAGCTTCAAGTAAATCAGCCGCAGAAGAGGGCTGATTTATATAAGTAAATCAACTGTGTTCCACTGCCTTTAGAAAAGTTTTTATTACGGATTAATATAATATGGATGATAACTGCTCCCTGAACAAGAAGCGGAGACTAAAGGTTTCTTGCCTTGGTCAACCTGTTGATTCTGCGCTTGAAGCACCTGCTGCTTCAAGCTGTTTTCCTGGTACTTGATCTCTTTTTTTCCTTTAGGGATTTATTTTTATTTTGACTATTCATGCGTTGAGTTTCTGTGTGAGGATCTCTTTCTTAAAGGTTGGATCTTTACTTGCTTTTCTCTTGGTCACTATTATTATTATTGGTGTTTGCTATCAACTGCTGCTTGAGTCAGTTCTTGATCTTACTGCCCTTAAACGAGATGTGAAAGATGGAAAATTTACGAGTTTCATTTATCAGCTACATAGATTTTAGACCAATCCCATCAATTTACACTATAAAGAAGTGTTTTTTTTAGATTACTTCTCTTGTCTGTTTCCTTTCATTGTCCCTTGTCTGAAAAGCAAAATCTCTTTCAGGGTCAAGAACAATGCTCAATTTTGGAGCTTTCAACGGGCTCAACCGATCATATCCACAACCTTTCGATCCCGAGGAGGCTGCAAATGATTACTTCGACGAATATTTCAACCAGCCCGAGAAGAAGCACCGCCTCTCGATCGATCAAGTCAATTTTCTTGAAAGGAAGTTTCTAGAAGACAACAGGCTCGAACCAGAAAGAAAGATGCAGCTAGCGAAAGAGCTTAATCTGCAGCCGAGGCAAATCACGATTTGGTTCCAAAACCGAAGGGCTCGTTCGAGGACGAAGCAGCTCGAAACCGACTACGATGCACTGCACGAAAGCTACACGAAGCTGAAGAACGAGTACGATGGCATTCTTGAGGAGAACGATAGGCTCAAATCCGAGGTATCAATCAATTTTTTTTTTCTTTTTTTTTTTACCCGAAAGATTCTTGAAAATTCGATGTGTTATTTTTTTACCTGCAGATTCTCGGTCTCAAACGCGATGGGCCTGAGGGGAATATGGAGAAATCATCGAGCTTCTTACAATCTGAAGAAAAGTTTCCCTCTGACGTGTCCATATTAGAAGAAGACATTAATGGCATGATTTCACCCGAAGATGAAGAAACCATAGAATTTCTTGAGCTCGACCAATCAGATGCGTGGAAGAAGGAAAGAGATGAATTTGCTGAGCCATTTGCTGACTTTCTTGAGAGCGGAGATGGCTCGTGTGGTGCGTCCGATGGTTCGCTTTTCTACGGGCTTCAGCTTGAAGATCAACAAGAGGCTCTGAATTTCTGGTCGTATTGAGTCCCAATGGCTGCTTCTTTTTCTGCATGATTTGATTTAATGTGACTATTTGGACATAACTGTTGATGTAAGAAATAAATACGTATGTAAGAACCTTATGCTATGTTTGCTTTTATCGAGAATATGATGTGATGATTCCCCTATTCCTATGAAATTAATAATTAGTAACAATAGTAAAATAATAATAATAAAAAAAAAAAAGGAATAACAACCTCAGATTCACCACAACTTAGTCAAGTATCAAGGCCATTGGTTCCTAAAACTCACGGCTCATCGTTAAAATAAAACTAAGGCCTTTGATCGCAGTAGAATTTTCACACACACACACACACACGCGCGTCATTCAACCTTTGTGCGTGTGTCTTCTTTCTTTTCACCTCTCAACCTAAAAGGCGCAGTGCAGAGAGAGAGAGAGAGAGAGAGAGAGAGAGAGAGAGATGGAGGTTGAAAGCGAAAGCCCTCTTTCTTCTTCCGAGCCCAGCAGATCCAAGAAACGCGGTGGATGGAGAGCGATTAAATACATTCTTGGTACAATCTCTTATCTTTTATTTTTTTTTATCATCATCATCATCTTTTTGCATGCATGGTGTCTTATTTCATTGATGGAAATAAGGAAATGAATCGTTCGAGAAGCTGGCGTCGATGAGCCTCGTGGCCAACATAACGGTGTACCTCCGCACGAAATACAACCTCTCGGGCATCCTCCTCGTCAACGTGGTCACCATCTGGTCCGGCACCGCCAACATAGCCTCCATAGCCGGCGCCATAATCTCCGACGCCTATTTGGGACGATTCCTCACTCTCCTCTTCGGAACCGTCTTCTCCTTGCTGGTAGGTACATTATACGATCCCTTAAAAAATTTCATGTGTATGATTTTATTACAAACGTTCGAATGGCCTATTTACCTAAAAATTTAAGCTCGAATGGAGAATGATATTTTAAACGGATAGTCTAAACCTCATACTTTATTACTAGGTTATCGTTTTATGTCGGTGTTCTTTTCTGATTTCTATCATATTTAGTCTGATGCGTATAATTTTCTTAAACGGCTAATCGTGGGGATTAATACTCATGACATCTTAATACCATTTTGAATGACTATTTTATCCAAAAAAAATAAAAAATTAAGCTAGAAAGGAGTCGTCCCCATTGAATGGCCTAATTGTCCAAAGGGTGATTGACATCCTTGAGGTCACCGGGTTTAAAGTTTGTCTTTGGAACAAGGCATGTAGACCAAATAGGCTTACTCACTATGAGCCGATGGTCGTCCCATAATCGGCAGTAAGGTTCATATTCGATTCAGACTGAACTACGTCGAAATGTGAGGACCGTGGTGACGTTATGTGGAGATGCCTACCAAAAAAGCAGCTTGAAGGGTGTCTATCAAATTTTATTTTATTTTTTTATATTTTATTTACAAGAAAAAGTCATTGGCTCAATTTGCTATGGATAATCATCGACAGGGCATGGCCGCGGTGACGTTGACGGCGGGAATAAACGAGCTAAGGCCGCCACCGTGCCCCGACGAGGCGAGCTGCACCGAGCCCCAGAGATGGCAGCTCGGGTTCCTATTCTCGGCCCTGGGCCTGATCGCGGTGGGGGCCGGCGGGATCAGGCCGTGCAACATCGCCTTCGGGGCCGACCAGTTCGACTCCAGCACCGAGAAGGGCCGGGCCGGGCTCGAGAGCTTCTTCAACTGGTGGTACTTCTCCTTCACCATCGCCCTCGTGATCGCCCTCACAGGCGTCATCTACGTCCAGACCAACGTCAGCTGGGTCCTCGGGTTCGCCATCCCCACCTCGTGCCTCGCATTGGCCATAGCCATCTTCCTCCTCGGCAGGCACACGTACGTCTACGTGAAGCCGCAGGGCACCGTCTTCCTAGACATGGCCAAGGTTCTCGTGGCGGCTTTCAGGAAGAGGAAGATAAGCTTGAAGCCCGGTGGGGACGGGATCTCACATTACAAGCCCGATAAGGAAATCGAGCCCAACATTGGTGCGGGGTCGGTCACGTGGCTCGATAGGGCCTCGGTTGTAACGGACCCGAGCGAGCTCGACGAACAGGGACGGGTCAGAGATAACTGGAGGCTCTGCACCGTGCAACAGGTGGAGAACCTCAAGTGCCTGGTTCGGATCGTCCCGGTCTGGGTCTCCGGGATCGGGTGCTTCGTGGTCATGGACCAACAGAGCACCTTCGGGGTTTTGCAGGTAGAAATGTTCATTCGGTTACAGGTTACGGTTCCAGTTCAAACCGTGAACCGTTTTTTTTTCATATATCTTTTAAAAAAATATCGAAAATAGCAAAAAAAAAACCCGATTATTTGAGTTTATTTTGTTCGAAAATCCCATCTTTCAGATTCTGATCTCGTCCGAGTACCTAGCCGGGTTTGAACCTTGACCGCTGACCACGGTTAAACGGTTTCGGTTACGGTTTTTCTGAACCTTTGAACACCTTGCAGGCGATCCAGTCGAACCGGACCATCCTCGGGAACTTCCAGGTCCCGCCCGGTTGGATGGGGATAACTTCGATGGTGGCCTTATCCACCTGGATCCTTCTCTACGAGCAGATGTACCTAAGAAATGCCAAGAAATGCTTCAACAAGCAAGCGAGGCTCTCAACGAAGCAGAGGATCGGGATCGGGATCGTCACCTCGATCGCGTGCATGCTCGTGGCCGGGACCGTGGAGCAGAGGCGACGGGCCTTAGCCTCGGAGCGAGGCTCGTTCGCCTCCCCACTGCACGTCTCGGCCCTATTGCCCCAGTTCGTGCTCTCGGGCCTGACCGAGGCCTTTGCAGCCGTGGCATTGATGGAGTTCTTCACCGTGCAGATGCCCGAGAGCCTCAGGAGCGTCGCGGGCTCGGTCTTCTTCATGAGCCTCTCGGTGGCTAGCTACCTGAGCTCGCTGATGGTCAACGTTATGCACTCCTTGACCTCAAGGGACGGGTGCGAGCCGTGGCTCGGCGGGGCGGACCTGAACAAGAACAGGCTCGACAAGTATTACTACATGGTGGCGGGTCTCGGAACGGTGAACCTGTTGTACTTCGGTTTGGTGGCTCATAAGTACGTGTGTAAGGGTCCCGGCGAATTGGAGAGAACTGCACAGGGGAAACTGGAGACGGAGATCGAACCCGTTTGGGACTGTACTTTGAATTAGGGTTTCGGTCACTGCAACATGCATGAAATTGAGCTAGAAGATTATCAATAAAGAAATTAGATGAATACACCTCTCAATGCATGTCTTAACATTTCCATGTAAATTATGATTACCTTTTAAAATTCTCCATCTCCATGCTAAGCTACATCGACGAACAAGACTCGATATCATGAAATACAGCTACGCATTGCCTCTTCAATCTCTCCATTTCTCCAAAATTCCCTCAAAACTTCAACCTTCTGCTCAATTCTGCTGAATCTCAGCTCTTCTCTTCGTCAAGAATTATGAATCAGTTCTTACCCGAGATCGTCATAAAAAATGCGAAAATTCCATGTAATTAAAATACATCTTACGAAGCAGAGGCCAGCTGAGTTGGCAATTTCTCACCAGCTGAGCCCCCCTCCTCGATTCCTTTAACACTCATCTCAGAGCAGACAATCGCGGCTTCATCGAACTTCCCTTCACTCTTAAGGCCCGTAATAAGATCTTTACAAACGGAGGCACTCGGGAGAAAACCGTTGCTCAGCATATCCCTGTAGCAGTGGTAAGCCCCTTCAGGATCATTCAGCTTGCAGTGTCCACTGATGAGTATCTCAAACGTTTCATCATTTGGGGTCACACCTTTCGCAATCATCTCACGAAATAAATCCCTAGCTCCCTGTAGTTTCCCCTCTTTCAACTGCCCCATGATCAAGCAATTATACGTCATCTTGTCAGGGACAATCCCGTGACTCAGCATATCAGCATACAAATTACGGGCCTTTTGAACGTCACCGTGCATTACACAGCAGTGTATGTATTCATTATATACAAGACGATCGGGGGAGAGGTTGAATCGAGACATTTCTTCAACAACTATCTTCTCCACGAGGTTTATACCATCTTTTTTGCTTACCGTTATCAGCGGGTGATATGTCTTCAGAGTGGGTACGATGCTTGAGCCTTTCATCTTCTCGTACAACTCCCAACACTTGTGAAGATTTCCTGCTTTTGAGTACCCGGATATCAAGGAGTTGTATGTTATTACATCGGGGCGTAATCCTTTGCTTGTGATGCCGAAGGCTAATTCTTCGGCTTCTTCAACTTTACCCTTTTTGCAGAGGCCGTTAGCGAGCAAATTGTAGGTGACGACGGTCGGCGACACGTTGCTTCTCATCATCTCGTCCAAGATTCTGAAAGCTTTCTCCGTGTTTCCTCTCATGCAGTGACCATCAATGAGCATGTTGTATATCTGAGCATTTGGTGAAACTTTTCTGCTTCGCATATCATCGAAGATGAGCTCAGCTTCAGCAAGTCTCCCATTCTTGCAGAAATTATTAATCAGAGACCCGTAAGTTACAACGATGGGCTTCAAACCGTTATTTTCCATTTCCTCAAGGACCTGTAAGCACTCCTCGAATTTAAAACTCCGACCGTAGCCATCTATCAAGATGTTATATGTCTGCACATTAGGGCTGAGACCCTTTGCCTTCATCTTCCCCATCCACTCGTTGGCTTCATCCATTTTACCCAAATCAATGAACTTTCTAATCACCGTGTTATACGTTACACAGTTAGGCTTCACCCCATTAGTCTCCATTTCATGAACAACATGAAGTGCTCTATCTACGTTTCCCTCTTTACAATAACCCTTCACCATGGTATTCAACATAACCTCCGTCAAAACTACTCCACGTTCTTTCAACATTGCCAGAAATTTCTCTGCCATGTCCATTTTCCCCAAGTTGCATAACCCGTTCATCAAAGTCCCACACGTGTATTCGTTCAAGCTTACCCCTTTAAGCACTGCATCCTCGTAGGATGCCATTGATGACTCTACATCCCCATTCCTCAAATACCCATCGAAAAGTACGCTATACGTAAAGTCATCGGGCAAAAACCCATTCGCAGCCATCTCCCTCAAAACCCTAGAAGCATCTTCCATTCTCCCAGCCCTACACAGCCCACCGAGCAATGTGTTGTAAGTAACTACATTTGGCTCCACACCATCATCCTTCATGGCTGTTCTCAATGCGAACGCGCCCTCCAAATCACCTGCTTTGCAGTATCCATCCATCAAAGTGTTGTACGTAACTGTGTTGCGAACCATATTTCGCTTGACCATTTCATCGAACAGCTTCCGTGCATCGCCTACTCTGTTCTCCCTGCACAGCCCACCGATCAAAACATTGTACACAAACCCATTGGGCCCCAATCCACACCTCGTCATCTGCCCCGTCAAATCCAAACCCTTCCCTAAATTCCCCAATTTCACAGCAGATTGAATCGCTTTCCCGTAGCTGAACGCATCAACCCATATCCCACCACGGTCCACTACGTCGCTAAAGATCTCCAGAACCTTATCGTACAGCCTGCGACTCACCAGGCACTCGAGGAACCCATTAAAAGCCGATATCGAAGGGAAATCACCGTCCTTCCTTATTAAATCGTATAATTCGACGGCTTCAGAACTGAGCTTCGATTCCGCGTACACCGCCAAAAGCGTGTCCGTGAAGAAGGGCTTGGTGTTCGGCGGCGGAGATGAGCGCCGGAACGTGTCGTAGAGCTGGGAAACTGAGTGTCGAGAAGTGAGGGCACGGAGGCTCCGCTTTGCTGTTTCCGCTCGGTTTTGCTGGATCAAGACGCGAACATTTCGCAGCTCCTCCGCGAGCGGGTTTTGGGTCGGTTTCGGGTCGGTGCAAAAGGGTTTGCAGTGAACTAGACGATACAAGCGCCTAGCCATTTTCCTTCTAGCTCTCCCGCGTTGGTCCCAAGGGTTTATAAACCTTAAACGAAATGTTTGGAATTGGAGCGAAAGGAACGTTCTTTGCTTGAATCAATGGCTTATTTGATTTTGACGTCATCGAGTTACCTCAAGCGCCTTTTGAGTCTTGTATATCTCGCGTCACTTGTTATGGCGAATCAAATTTATGTACTAACTATCGAAAGAGATCTTCTAGTTGCAATAATTTTAATCGTATACCGCGATAAAATGTTAGAATGTCAAATTCGATCTCATATCGATAATATAGTAAAACAAAATTATGCCATTTATACTATTTATAAACGGCGACAGGTGTATAGTTGCGGTTTATGTCGATTCTATTATTTACTTATTTTATTTTGAATAATTATCAGTTTTTTGCTATAGTGTAATTATATCATCACAATTCAATTTTTTCGTGTTATACATACTGGAAATATATAATTATGTTACAAATCATAATCTCTCAACAAATATTTTAAATTACATATAATTCTATAATATATACTATTTGTTCGGAGGAAAATTGTTGTATATCAATAATTATCCCACATATTGCGTATTTTAGTGAAGCTCATGAATAAAAAATGCTAGCTTTTCAATAATTTGCCAGACAAAATAATAAAATTAGACAGGCCAACAACTAATCGATAATTGTTCAACAAGATCATTAAATTCTCAACCTTCCCAAAACATGCCCATCAATTCTGCTCTTGCTGGTTTTCTTATTGCATCAACTCTCTGTTATAAATGAGCGAACAGAGGAAGCCTCCATTACTACTACTCATTCTAGTTGGTGAGAGAGCAATTAAATGCTACCTCTCATTGACCTTATCTAAGAATCAGTAACGCGAAGAAATAACATAATGAATTGATGTCATAGCTGGTTTGAAGCTGTCGCCTGCTATTTCTTTAATTAGTTAAGTTGAATGTCCGAAGAAATGCAGACATTTGTCGTTTATCAACACAAAAAATTATTCAAGAATCCCTTCGTTATGATTCCAAAACCCCTAAAAGAATACAACTTTCTTTACAAAACCAAGCTGCGAAAAAAACATCACGGTATACATATAATATATAAAGAAACCCGAAAATTAATCGAACTTTTCATAAGCCCTTATTGCAGAGGATGCAACGAATCGAAAATCGAAGAAAAACACCGTTTGCTGTTGTACTAAGAGGGCAAGTAGGTACCCACACAGCCGAACCCAGCTATGAAGAAAGCGATCGCCTGAGCGAAAAGGTAGATGTAATAACGATTTCTCCCGAAGGCAACATCGTAGCTGCCGCAGAAGAAGAGGTATGCTCCCGTTGCAAGCTCGAGAACGTGAATCCTGTAAGGAAAAAGAACAAAACGGCAGGGGATCATCAAAAAATTGGATTTTTTTTCGTTGGAGAATCAAAGATTTAATTTTTTTTTGTTTGTTTGTTTATTACCTGTCGCCGAATCTAAATCGAGGCTTCTTAAATGCCTTAGCAGCTGATTTCAACTTTAGGGCATCTCCTAATTTTTCAGTCACGACCCACTCGTTGACCCTCCCCGCCTCTAGCAAGCCGATGAACGTCGCCTTTGTTCGGTGGAGTGACATCACGTTTTCGAACAGGATCCAAAATACCAGCAGATGCAATGACCTATAACACGTGTCCAAATATATTCTTACACTTTGTCAGCAGATATTATTATTTGTTTCCCAACTTAATATATAAATTAATTTAAAATAATCCTCTCATCCTATCATATCATCAATTGTTTTTAGAAATTTAAAATTTAATATGTTATCATAACTCACAACAAAATGTCAAAAGTACGAATACTCATACTGTCAGAAGACTAAATTATAAACAAGATGTGTGAGTGAGCACGTTGGAAATACAGTATATAAAATTAAATTGCGATACACTACATTCAAGATTAAATTTTTATGTGAAGTGCTCATTAAGCGCGAAAATGTGACACTATATAAATCAAAGAGTCATCTTCTCATATCAGTTTTAAGTTTTAGGATGTAACCCTCAATTTTAAAAGCAGATAGCAACGAACTGATTACCTCGGAGTTCCAACTGCGTTGAGGAGGGTGATGACGGAAGGTATGTAAACGGCTCCCCACGTCGGGATCTGAACTTCGGGCACCAACACCGTCGCGGGGAGCACTACGCAGTAGAACACGAACGTGACGATGTGTGCTATTATCTTCCTCACCACAAAGAAGCTGTAAATCACGTGGACTTTCTTCCACGTCGTTACTTTCTGCACGCGCTCGCACACACACACGGTGTAATAAAAGAAATCCGCATTGTCCAAGAATTCGAAATCGAATGCTCGATCGAAGAATGAACTAAAACAAACCTTGTTTCTGACGATCTCGAGCACCATTTTTCGGAAAAGATTCGCGGGCCCACACGACCACCGGTGCTGCTGGTACCGGTAAGCCTTGAACGTGCTTGGCAGCTCATTTTTCACCTTTCAAAGGACACAGCATGCAAAGTTCTATCAGCAGCCTAAAACCAGTGCTGATACGTGAAATTGTCTATTTTATTATATATTAATTGAGTGTAGAGAAATCTCAACGGCAGCAACACGATTTATTTAATTTCAAGAAATCGTGTGGGATTAAAAATGTCACCTTTAAGGAACCGAGATAGAGAAATTTCCATCCCTTGAGGCTCGCTCGAACGGCGAGGTCCATGTCCTCCACGGTCGTACGATCTTTCCATCCTCCGGCCTCCTCGATCGCCGCGATTCTCCAAACACCGGCAGTTCCTGAATTTTTTTTTTTATTACATTAATATTTTATGACATTAAGACTGAAAATTTTCTGAATTATGATTCAAATTTAAAGAAGTGTTTGTTTAAGTGGGCACCGTTGAAGCCAAAGAAAGCGTAGGTGGAAGAGCCAACTTCTTGCTCCACAGTAAAGTGATAGTCCAGTGACATTTCTTGCATCCTCGTCATCATGCATTCATCGGCATTCACTGGAAGTTTTTACAGTATTTAAAGCCAACTTAATTATTTTTCATTTACTACATTTTTATTCGTTAGAACATTAAATAAAGCAACCTACTACATAATTGCCTCAATTAGAAGTGGAAAGTGTCGGTAGCATATGAAGATATTTCGGACCACAAATCCTCACATTTTCATGCTACGGAAGGTTAGGTAGACAAAAACAAATTATGTTCTTTACCTTGATGAACCCATATGAAGTAAATTTAGCATATTATTTTCATTTTATCACAGAGGAAAATAAAATGAAAAATAAAAAAAGGAAGTCCATCTCCATCTACCATTCATGAACTGCCCATGAAGAAAACAAACAAAATAACTATTTGACTCAAACTTTTTCTCACACCTAAGCCAAATGATGTTACGGGTCAAAATCCAATCAAAGGGTCCTCTTTGTCTGAGGGTGTGGTAAAATGGTAATGGAGGCCGAGTTTTTTTTTTTTGTTTAAAAAAAAAAAAGCAAGACACGTGTCGCAATTAAGGTGGAAGATGCACAGTCGCCATCACTTATTGCAGCGCAATGAATGTTTTGGTTTTCACCGACACTTTTCTAACACGAGCTGATTAAGATAATCAACATGTGATCTAATTACCTTTGTAAACAATGCAATTAAAGACAATAATTAATTATTTACCAAACTTCCAGCGAGCTTGAACAAGCGCAAGCTGAGGATTGTGCGCCAAATAAGGTATCGTCTTCCATAGAAAATCAGGCTCCGGCTGAAAATCTGCGTCGAAGATCGCCACGTAATCGCACTGCTTCACGTACAAATGCTTCAGCCCCTGCTTTAATGCGCCTGCTTTGTATCCGTTTCTGTTGTCTCGAATCTCGTACTTTATGTTTATCCCTTTGCTCGCCCACCGTTGGCACTCCATTTGCACCATGTTCTTCCCCAGAAAAAAGACAAGAAAATCTCAGGCACACTAAACAAGAATGTCTGAAGATAAAGATTTGATTTTTAAGTGCTTTGTATGAAGGTACACGCGTACCTTGATTATGGGGTCGGTGGAGTCATCAAGGACTTGGATTATGATCCTATCGGAGGGCCAAGAGAGGCCGCAAGCTGCTCCAATCGAGAGCTGATAAACTTCTTTCTCGTTGTACATCGGTATTTGAACGAGGACCGTTGGATACGCTGAGTTTCCGAGCTCTAAATCGTCCTTCAACGGCTCCCATTTGTAGCGCCTATCAGGTTTTCGACCAAATGCCTTAACCAGGGTGATGACTACAGCCATGTAGACCCTCTCGACGAAGAGCATCACCGACATTGTGAGGCACAGGAACACGGCGAGTTTAGTTAAGGGGACGATCAACGGCGCCCTGATCTGGGCCCAGATGATAAGGAACTGCGCCGTGATGTCGTCTCTGGCGCCGGCGAAGGATTCCGGCAAGAGGGTCGTCGATGAGAGCCGGTCCATTTCGTAAGGAGGAGAGGGGATATGGGTTGTTTTTGTGTGGAGATGGTGGTTCTTTTTTGCGGGTTTTATAGTGAGGTGTTTTTTGCTTGCGAAGAGTGTAAGAATATGGCTTTGAGTTTTGCTTGCGTTGGACGCGACAATGGAGGGGAAAAGCTGTGTAGTGTGTCAGAGAACACTGAGCTCTCGAAAACCTCCCTTCGCAAGAAAGAAAGATTTGGACCAAATGCAATCTTCTTCTGTGTGTGTGTGTGTTGCCACTTTTAACTTAGTACCTCTCTCAACTCAATGCAAGCTTCACCATGAAAACAGCGCACGTTTGATCAAATCATTATTTTTTTTAATAGTTTTTTTTTTCTTTTTGGGCTTCTAGAAAAGGTTAAAGATGGACGTTTGGTGAATAATGCAATGTGCAGAGAGAGAGAGAGAGAGTTGAGGCGAAGGGAGAACAGAGAGAATCCCTCTTTATAGAATCTGGGATTATGGCTTCGGGTTTAGGTTTATTGTTTTTTAATTGATCTTTTTTCTTGGGCTAATATTTATTTAATTCCTTCTGCACCTACATAAGACCACGAAAGTTACCCTCCAACAACAGCCTTCAACGTTACGTGTTTACATTGCTTTGTGAAGTTCAAAAATCTCGGGCTTGAGCTGGTTTTCTTTGTTTGATTTTCCAAAAGTGTGTAAATAAATATTTGTGTTTTTGGAAAGATAAAGACTAGGGTATTTGTTAATTAAGGTAGTACGTTTTTTTTAAGTCCCCACTTGGTGATTATGTAGTAATCAGATAGTGACGTTTGCAACTAACTCATTGAAGGGTAATAAAAAAGAAAAAGCTTTTGAGAACAGGCTTAAAATTAAAAAATAATGTGTTTACACATACAAATTGTCCCTTGAAATAGGTTTGAAAACAAGCCAATTTTTTTTATATATTTTTTATAAAAACGCTAAAATTGAAAAAAAAAGCCAAATAGAAGGGTCCCGGAATAATTTGAGAGGAAAAAAAGCTAATTTTGAAAAGTAATAATAAAATTTATGTTCAGGAGATAAATCTCATTATATTCCATATGAATGTGAAAGGTTTGATCACCCTGACTCTTAGGATGTGTTTTGTTTGCGGAATTTGGAAAAGAAAAGAAAAGGAAAGGTGTAGAGGTACAACACTCCAAGAGTGAAGTACAATCGTTTGATGCACTAACTTAGTTTTCCGTCGTACTTTCCATGCACGAATTCCGCATACCAAACGCACTCTTAGTGACAAGCCAATGAAATTAGTTTTGCTTGAAGGTCGGAATTATCTCGTAAAATGATGTTCAAATTCAATTAAAAAAGAATTACTATATGAGGATTATGTTACGCTCACGCTCACCATTGTGGATATAAACAATATATAATACAAAATAAAATGCATGGTCTTACTTGCAGAGACAGATCATATTATACAATGATTTAATTGTGCAAAAACGAATGATTGTTGACAATAAAATTAACTGGCATCGCAGCCAATGATTTTAGTTTCTGCTCACTTAAATCATATGTAATAAGATTAAAGAAGTAGCATTAGGCTCGTTGTTTTTATTTTATGATGATCAAATCGAACGAATCTCACAAACACAAAAATATAAAGCAAATGGAATTATTATTTGGTAAGTATGATAGGAATGTAATACTCTCTCTTTTTTTTCTTTTTCTAATTTATGACACAGTATAAGGTCGGGAGTCATTTGAGGAAAATGACGGTTGTTTATCATTTATTCTACCAACCACATCATATCAAACCTAAATGAATGTTCGATTCCTAACCTCATTGATGAAATGTAAGAAATTTTCGTTTCTCTAACATTAATTTGTCGATATTGCATAATCTCTACTTAATTAGTTCGTAATATGGTTGTATACAAAATACATGCAAAAAGCATAGTCGCAATGATTTGTTTTTTTTTCTGAAAGCAGCATACCCGCAATGATGACCACCCACGTTCCGTGTTTTATGTGGAGACTGGTCACGTCTTTTGTTCTTTTGGGCTTCACTGGACCGTTTCTTTTCAAGGCCCATCAAGCCCAATGTTTACATAATATAAAATAATTGAAGAAAATAAAATAATATGGAGATGCGGGGTATCGATCCCCGTACCTCTCGCATGCTAAGCGAGCGCTCTACCATCTGAGCTACATCCCCTTGTAGCTATTTGTTCTCGTTGTAGGGAACTGGAAAATAATTAATTAGCTGTAACTTACATATTTTTTGTTTGAAATAGTTAGACATCTAAGAAGATGAATGAAATGTATAATTGTACATTATCTTGTTTTATTACCACATGTAATGAAGTCTGTTTAACTTAACCAGCCAACCAGGAGGATGATATTCTTGAGTAAAACATTAATAAAAAAAGAAATCATAAGCAAAAGAAACATAGGACCAACAATCCAATGTAAGTTCACAAACAAGCACAAAGAAAGAAAAATGCTGAAATATATTACAAAAGCTCAATCAATCCTAAACCTGTCCCTTAAAACAAGCTGTGTTTCCCAACAACTCACTAAAAGACTCGACAATAACAATAAAACATGCTAATCCAACACCTTACCACAACACTAAAACACACACACACTCTTAGTTCTCCGCATCCGCCACCGAGGCTCCGATCTCAGAAGATTGTATCCAGTCAGAACTCGGGCCCGGGCCCAAATCAGCTTCCCCATGACTCTGCTGTACTTGTAGCTGCTGCTGCTGAGGTGGCGGCGGCGGCACCTGGAAAACACCACCAGTTTCCGGTGGTGCCTGTGATAAAGGCACCGCAGCAGTGACTGTGAAGGGAGGAGCACTTTGGGCCGCGGGAGACAGCATCCTCTGCTCGGTTTGCGGGGCCCGTTTCTTCTTCGGTTTCGATCCCGCTGTTGTTGTTGCGAAGCTCCCAAGAACAATCTGGTGATGTTATTAAAGAGAAAAACCCTAGTGAATATCTATTTGCATATTATGTAAAAGAAGAACAGAAAAAAGGGTTTTAAAATAGATAGTGATTTCACTTCACATTCACTGACCTGTATGGGACTAGCAGCCATGAGCATGCCGGCTACACCGCCACCGATGACTCGACCATCGGGGCTCGCTAGGGAGACGCTTAGCCCACCGGTTCGGCTCTTGAGCCCACTGCTCTCGTCCACCGTGAACGATCCCGAGAGGCTTAAAATCTCAAATCGACCCTGGATTGTGATATTAGTGGAAGCAAGCCTCAGACAAAATATAAAAATGTGTTTTTTTTTTTCTTTTGTTACTATGTTTTTTTATTTTTGATTCGATACCTCGTACGTCAGAAGACCACCGGAGGTACCGGGCTGGCGAAGCATGACGTTGGAGACGGACCCGTTTGCAGAGAGGACGCAGATCCCGCGGGGACTCGTCTGAGAGAATGTAAGGATCTTAGCTGCAACATCCTGCCAAATGAAGAAGGAAAAAATACAAAATTGAAAAAAAAAAGGGAAACTTTGTGTTATGATTTTCTGGGGTTAATTGTTAGAAAGTGACAAACTTTTCAATTTACCTCTCCAATTTGGACAGTGACAACATGTGGTGTGAAATCACCGCCTGCTGCAGCAGCAAAAACGTCACCTGCGTAACGGCCAAAAAGGTGATTTTTGGCTCGGTACAAATCATTTCATTCTAACAGGTTTTTATCAGCAGATCCCAATTAGATTTTACCTTTAAAAATCCTAACTTTGACATAAAACAAGAAAAATCAAGGAGAAAATTGGTGTCTAAATGGCTAAAAAAACAAAAGGGGAGATAGAAAAACAAAATCTTGACAGTGACCCACAATCAATTCGGACATAAAGTGAATACCTTTGGAGAAAGAATATCGATTAACGCTCATACACATAAATTGCAGAGAATAATTTATAATTAAGAGTTACCAGAAGAAGCCAAAGCTTGCCAGTTACCACCACTCGATCCATAAGAAGAACCCTTGCCGCGGCCCCTTTTTCCGCCGGACGAAGAATACCCGTACGACGGCGGAGTCGACAGAGTGAACCCAGGTTGCGCCGCCGCGTGGAGAGCCGGACGATTCAGGTACGCCGCCGTAAGGTTCCCATCTTGGTCGTATTTTCTCGGCCTCCCTCTCTTCTTCTTCGCCAGCGTAGACTCGCCGCCGATTCCGACGGTTGCCACGGTGACGGCGTTTGTTTCTTCGACGCCGTTCTTCTGCTCACCGCTCGGGTCTTCCGTTGTCTCTTCGGCGACCACGCCGCCGCCGCCGCCGCTATGAACGCCGAGATCAGCATTAATGCCGTCGCTGCCGCTTGTTGGTGGCGAGTCGAGGTCGGAGTTGAGGCCGTGAGAGCCAGATTCCGTGCTTTCCTTGTCCGCCTCCATTTCTGGTAAGAAGACGGCGTGAATCTTTTATGGAAACGGAGAAATTGCTACCGGAAAAAAATAATAAAAATAGCAGAAAAATAAAATAAAATGGCAGGTGAACAAATCGCGCGCCAGAAGAGCTTTTGAGTCAATATTTTGTGTTAATGGTGGTTTTAATTTGTGGAAGAATTCAGTAATTACCACCATTAATGGAGATTAAAAGGATGAAGATAAAATAATTATATTAAAAATCACGGGATTTTTTTAATATTTCACGAAACCTTTTTCGATGCACAAACACGAGCTCTTCAGCTTTAACAAATATTTTGTTGACCAGAAACAAGGACAAAACGGTGCTAAATAGACAAAATGAAAATTTGGCTTAGGAATGTATATATGTATATAACTCACAAGTTCTGATGATTTTCTTGTATTTCCTTGCGTATATAAATTTTGTATTCAATTCTATGGGTGAACTATTACTCTAGGTTTTTTTTTTTTTATCTATTTTATAGGGACAAAACGGTGCTAAATAGACAAAATGAAAATTTGGCTTAGGAATGTATATAACTCACAAGTTCTGATGATTTTCTTGTATTTCCTTGCGTATATAAATTTTGTATTCAATTCTATGGGTGAACTATTACTCTAGGTTTTTTTTTTTTTTATCTATTTTATAGGGAAAAATAATTGTCAAAAAATATTACCGTTATAATTTTTTAAAATTATAGACGTTGCGTTTAGATAATATTTGCCGATATTGGTATAATAATATATAACCGGGGTATATATTTGTTAAAAATTAATACTTTCTGTCTCTAATATTTTACGGATATATTCGATTATGAAATGTTGAATTTTTTTTTAAATTTTCAAAATAAAAAACGTGTCATTCTTATCTGTCACTAATAAATTACTTCAAGTCTTCAAATGAATAATACCTGCGTAAAATTATAGTTATGCGTTCGAAAAATCATAGTATGACCTACATTTTTCGAAAGTTTCAGTAAATAATCAAATCAATATTATATGTATATAATATATCCCCTAGATACTAAGCATTCCAATTGATAATAACTATCAATAAATAATAATTAATTTGAAGGCAAAATAAGAATTCAACGGTCAAAATATTCTACATATAAGATTCCAATATTTTCAGGTCAAAAAAGCAAAATTCAAATTACATTTATATTTTTGTGCACTAATTTGAAATATGCATAATTAATAAAATTTATTGCAACATTTAGTATTTTTCACTTCCAGTCGATCAAAAAATAATCGTCAAACAATATTACCGTTATATATATTTTTTTTAAATTATAGACGTTGCGTTTCGATAATATTTGCCGACATTGGTAAAAAAACCAGGATATAGTGTTGAAATTATTATTTTCTAATATTTTACGGGCATCCGATCATAGAATGTTGGTAAATTTTAAAAACTTTCTAAATACAAGACGTGTCATTCGTATCTGTCGATAATAAATTACTCCAAGCCTTTCCAAATAAATAATATGCGTGTAAAATTATAATTAAGCGTTCCAAAAATCAATAGTCCAGCCTAAATTTTTCGAAAGTTTTTAATCAACATATATACTATAAAATAAAGTTTACTAAAGGAAACTACAAACATTTACATTTTATTAAATAGAATAGAGTTTACTAAAAAACATGGCTTTGGGTTAGGACAACTAAATTTGTACACGAAATTTGCTTCTTACATATATTTTATTTAAGACCGAAGCGCGAAAACATCTTCGACGAGATCTTAAAGCAGTTGTCTGATAATTAAAGCGGCATTATTAATTATACAATAACAAAACTTTTATTCGGCTAACTCTCTATCCCATGTGATTTGATTCTAACTCGTGCGGAGAAAACTTGAAATCCTTTTTTAACTTTAGTGAATGAATTTTCCTCAAACTTCCTTGGAAAAAATACTCAAAATTTTGCAAATACTTCCTTAAAAAAATAATTGTGCTAATATTAGTTTGCAATGTGTAATCCAGAGCACAAATTCGAGCTTAAATTCAATTGTGTCGTTCCCTATAAGGCCAAATTATTAAATTAGGTCAGTAACTATACATGTCTTCGTTTTTGGGTCACTAAGTTTCATAATTGCAAATATAAGTGAATAAATAACGTATCTGATTTCTTTTGGGTCACTTGTGAATTTTTCGGCAAAAATCGCCGGAAATCTGACATGGCCAATGACATGTCAGCAGCCACGTCAGATTTTCGGTGATTTTTGCCGGAAAATTCACAAGTGACCCAAAATAAATCAGATATGTTACTTATTGACATATATTTGCAATTATAAAACTTAGTGACCCAAAAAACACGATATGCATAGTTAGTGACCTAATTTAATAATTTGGCCTCCCTATAATTTTTGTCTTGATCTAAAAGGATTTCCAAGGGGATAATGCAATTAACGATAAAAGCTTAATTCGAACTCGAAATTAACACACATGAATCACACTTTTAATTTAAAAAATAATCTTATGTGGCGTCTTGACATCTTATTTGAACCGAATATTTCCGTTGAAATTTCCCAAGCTAATTATAACGTCATGTTCATATGTTAACAAAAATTAAAGAGTAATTCTATTGACACCCCCTAGATTCTATTTGCACCCCCATTAATTATCTCATAAATTATTCTATAACTTTAATGCTCTTAACGTTGAAACTCTTTAAATAATTTAATTCTTATATTATATTCCAATAATGAGTTATTATCTTTGACTAAGTAAATATAATTTTCTTAGATTAATTTTACGAATGATGGATTTAGCAAAAGAAAATGAAGGGAATATTTAATATTAGATCACAGACGTTTTTGTAAAAAAAAAAAAAACAAATTAAGTACGTTTTAGTTATATAAAGGATGTAAATTTACTATTAAATAAATCGCAATATTAGAATGATTCTTTTAATAAATTTTTTCAAATATTGTACGAATTATTCCTTTCATAGGTCATATTCCAATTTAATGTTAAAGCATTTCACTGTAGCTAAATCATTCAAATATCAATAATTATGAAAAAAAATGCGTTGCAATTAGAGTATAGTATATTAATACTGTGTTATTATAATAAGTTTATATTATTTTGGTAATTTAACAGTATTAATATTTTTAAGAGTAAAGTGACAATTCATCTTAAATATAATACCAATAGAATATAAAAATAATTTTGATAAAAGGATATATTAATAAATTAATAGTAACTCAAAAAGTAATAAATTTATGGTCTTTGTTGAATCCAATGGAAGAAAAATGTGTTTTTTTATTTTACGTACCCCCAATGTTTTTTACACCCCTCAAAGGGGTGCAAATAGTAGTACCCAAATTAAATTTCGAGCGTTATTTTATTTGTCCTTCTTTCGAAGCTAAAAAAAACAAAAAAAGAAATAATTAAGCCTACTAAAAAAATATTAATTCATAATGTTTCTACACCATCTTACAACTACAAGCTCATCTCTCAAATCAACACTAAACATATGTAATAAAAATCAAGACTTAAGAAGAGGAAATCACTCCTCTGCAACTGCTGCTAATGATCTTTCCCAGTCAATCTCCTTCCTCCTGATGAGAATACCCATTCTCTCATTCTCCAGCTTCAGCCTCTCAACGGCGAGCTTCTCCCTCTCCATTTCCCTCTCCTTCTCCGTCCGAAACTTCACCCACTTGAACCTCCGCTTCTCGATTTCCAACGCCTGCGACAGAATATCAACCCTCTGCTCCTCCAGTCCCAGCATCTTCGCCGCCGTCCACCGCCTCTTCTCCCAATAACTCCTCGCCGAATCCTGCACCACATTCGCCAGCTCCGCACCCAACTCTTGATAAAGAGGCGAAACGAACCCTCTCACCCTTTTATTCTTGGAGGACCCATCGCACGAATCTCCGTCCTCGTCTTCACCGTCGCCGTCCTCCTCTTCCTCGGACTCCTCCTCCTCATCGTCGCCGTCCCCGTCCTCGTTCACGGCCCCACTTGGGTTGTTACCCTCCTGAGCCGCTTGCGTGTGGCCGCAGCTGTTGTGGTAGGCGCACATCTCCCGGAAGAAGAGGTGCTTAGAGTTGAGGAGCTTCTTCGCCTCTTCCTTGGCCTTAGGGGAGAGGTGGGCCATGGTTTCAAGCAGGCTCTGGTTCTCGACGACGCGGCAGGCGGTTCCTCGGCCGAGGATGTCGTTGACCCTTTTGTACCTCTTGTTCAAATCGTTGAACTTGTCCTCGCACTGCTGCGGCGACACGTGGAAACCCCTCTCCATCATCGCCCTCGACACGGATTTCCACTTACCCTTCTTCTGCAGCATCGCCCCACCACCAACGCCGCCGCCGCCGCCTGCTGCTGATTTCTTCGCCGCATTGCTGTTGTTACCGGACGAGGGGTCGCTGGGGTCGGAGGAGACGACAACCTCGTCGCCGATGTAGTACACCAGCATGATCAGAAGCCTCACCATGTTGTCGGTCCACTTCATCCTCTGCCAAGGAGACGTCTTTCTGTTTTGTTCGCCGTCGACGGCAGTGACGTTATTGTTTTTCTCTTCGTCGTCGCTGAGGTTTTTGGGCTTTGAAGATTGCGGTGCCTGTGGGTGGTTGTGGCTGTAATCGGCTGATTCTTGATTTTTGTGTGGGTAAAGCATCGTAGTGTGGTGGTGGAGAGACATTTCAACGCCCGGCTGAAGATTGTGACCGTTGTCGTAGATTCCGCCGGGGAAAGCATTAGAATCCATGTAAGAAATTGAATTCAGAAAGGCGCAGCCTTTGATGGGAAAAATGACGATTTTAAATCTTTTTCTCTCGCTGATAAAGATTATATAAGATGGAAAACACGCAGTATTTTGGTCATAAAACAAGAAGTGAATCATGGGTTTTTTGTGCCTCTGAAAGAATGATAATAAACGTGGGCTTCTCTGTGGTAATTGGCGGAATTGAGCAAATGGTTTTTGAAGACACTTTTGCTGGTAATAATTTGAAGAGCAGGAAAAAAAAAATACTGCCTAATTTGCCCATGGTTTTGGGACTCTTATAATAGTTACAGCAGCTTTGCTTGCTGTGGGTTACGTTGTTATGGTTTTGTTGTGTGGGGATGAAAGAAACAAGACAAGTGGAGGAGAGAGAAAGAGAGACCCCACCGGAATTACCCAAAATAGCCCTTTCTTTCATTTCTTTTCTTTCTTCTTCTACTGTAGAGTTTGATTGTCGGGGATGGAAATGTTGTAAAATGTTTCTAATATAAAATCGAAATCGTTTAACATTTAAAAATGATATTAAATAATATTTGTAGTCAGTGAATTTCCAGATTCGAATTGATGATTTTATTACGTTGAATTGAATAATATGCACGATTTTCATAAATATCTATTCTATTACGAATCATATATACTCTTGTATAAAGCGTGATGGTCTCATTCTGTCATACAAACCGTCAATCTCAATTTGATTTCAATTTTAATTAAATTATTCTACGATTATTAGTGAGGAAAAAAAACTAATGATCCCACTATCCATTAGAACCGTCATGTATATAGTGGACATGTACTAGTATTAATGGTGAGATGGGCTATAAACTGCTCAATTTGTTGTAAAATATATTCTAATTTGACCTCTCCTATTATAATTTATTTTAATATGTAATTATAAAGTAATATCAAGTATTTATATTATGAGCACGAAATACAAAGTATATTTTAATCGTGATTAAATCAGTATATTCCTAAATTATATGCTCAATAGTCAATAGGCATTAGGGTTGAGCAAAAATATCCGGAATCCAAAATTCGATCCGGTATTTGATTTATAAAATCCGGAAAACCGAATATCCGGTTTTTAAAATCGGATCGGATATCCGAATCCGAATATTTTAACATAAACCGGATCGAATACGGATACTAAAATCCGGATATTCGGTATCCGGTTTATTATTTAAAATAAATTAATTAATTAAATAATAGCCCAAAAAAGAAAAGAAAAATTAGGCCCAAAAAGAGAAGAAAGAAAGAAAAATTGACCAATATCCTAATTTGACTCAAATAAAATATATCGGATTGAATTTATATCATTCATGAAAATAAATGGAGAGTTGAAAACAAAATCGAATACGTTACAGTCAATTTTAAAAAAAAAATAATTGAAATAAAAAATCGGATTTCGAATATCCGAAATTCGGATATCCGGATTTGCTCACCCCTAATAGGGATTACTCAATCACCCTGTTGCAATAATGGGCTTAATGGGCCTGTATAGGCTATTTATTGGGCCATGTTTAACGATACAGCCCACGACTATGGCTATCTTTTTGTTTTATATAAACTGTTTCCAAATATCTCTATAATCCCTTCTTGATATTTAATAAAGGTTGTAGTCAGATAAGATAATCATCAGTAGAAGAAGGCGTGATGAAGAGAACTAAAGCGTCAGTGTAATAGATTTCTCACAGGGGACCATACATAGACATGTACATTTCTCTCTATCTCTGAGGGTACGTACGAATAGTTCTCTGAAGCTGAAAAAGTTAGTAATATTAATTAATTGCATCCAAACTTGGAAGCGTAGAGTCGTCGTCATCAAAAGCCAGCCAAAATCTCGTTTCCATTTCTCCCCCTAAAATACTATGGGAAAATCTCAATGTCAACTGTCAACTTGGTCTGAAAGATTTAAGGCACAGCTTCCGCAAAAGGGAGACATCTCTTGTCTTCTAATTATTAACTTTGTTACATTTATAGGGAGCTGTAGATAGAGTTTGTAAGAGGAAGTGGTCCGGGGATTCAATTACTCGAATACTACAAAACCACATATAGTAATACTAATATCTATAAATATATATATATATATATAAGTACACTGTGTAGTGAAGAAATTTGAAACCTAGCAATGGATTTGAATAGTGCATATCCTAGAGTATTTGACCCTTTTCCTTCTGGGCCAGATCAGAATTCTTACTATAATGACTTTCCCGGTGAGTGATCAACACACTATTTATGTTCTAACACATTCTTTAATCTGCTGTTCTTGTATAGAAAAGAAAACTCCCTTTCTAGGGTTTTCTTTCTGGTATTCCCTTACTTAGCTAGTTGTAATAAATAAATGTAACAACTGCATGATCATTATTATGTCACTGTTAAAACAGAAGTAGCTGCTGCTCTAATGATGGAGAAGAGCACTGGTGTTGTTAATAATAATGTCCACACGAAGAAGAAAAGAATGAGCAACGAGCAATTGAAGTACCTCGAGAAAAGTTTTCAGGAGGAGATTAAGCTCGAGCCCGAGAGGAAATTGAAGCTGGCCAAGGAACTCAGGCTTCAGCCACGTCAGGTTTCCGTTTGGTTCCAGAATCGCAGGGCAAGGTGGAAGGCGAAGCAGCTCGAGGTATTGTACGGTGCACTTAAGAAGGAGTACGATGCTGTTTCCAGGGAAAGGCACAGGCTCCAACAAGAGGTTGTAATAGCTTTAAAAAAAAGGGATATTTACATTTTTGGTCCCTAATGTTTGGCCTATGGGCGTTTTTGGTTCCTCATTTTTTCGAATTACAGTTTCAGTTTCCAATGTTGTCGATTTTGAGCGTTTCTAGTCCCTCAGTTAACTTAATCGTTAAGTTGGACGGAAATACGGGCCGGACCAGCCCGAATTTACGGGCCCGGCCGGGTCAACTCGAATTTTGACCATTTCTTTGGCCCTCAAAATTCGAGTTGACCCGACCCGTAAATTCTGACTGGACGGCCCGTATTTCTGTCCAACTTGACGATTAAGTTAACAGGGGGAGCAGAAACGCTCAAAATCGACAACATTGGGGCCTGAAACTGTAACTTGAAAAAATGGAGGACCAAAAACGCCCATAGGCCAAACATTAGGGACAAAAAATATAAAAATCCCTTACAAAAACATTTTATTTCCTCATCAGCCCACTACTGTTGGATATTAAATTCTATTTTTTTTCTTGCCCAAAAAAAAAGGTTTCGGCTTTGAGAGCCATAATCAAGAACCAAGCGAGTGCATCGATGGATCCTGCTGCAATATCAGAGGAGCCTCGTGGAACTAATTATCTCAGTGATGAGGTTCATAACAACTACGTCAATGATCCATCTCATTCGTGGGCTGCTTTCGCTAATTACTAATTAGAGAAATATCATTCATTTTTCTGATTTTGATGTATTAAGACTAACTTCTATCAGGGTTTTACACTTTTTTTTTCTGTTATATATGTAATAGATTCCGAGTCTTTCAATAAATTGCTAACCTTAACATTAGAATAATCTTGCTCGATAATCAGTAATGCTTAACGGTAACATCAAGCTTAAGAACAGCCCTCAAGTTAGCAACATCCATCATCTCCGTGGTGAGAACCGCAAATCCCCTGACGAACCTGAAAAACCCGGTCCCCGAAACAACCGAAAACTCCCTATTTTCGACCCCGTAAACGTCGGAGCCTTGAATCTCCAAGCTGCTGCCTTTATAGTGTCCGTCGGTGAAGACCACGGAGAACACCATGTGAAAGCCCTTGCCATTAAGCTGGGAGTTTATGACATCCCTTGTGTGCGTAGAGGGTTAGCTTCGTTGTTTTGTGTTGGTGGTTGGTGCAGTAGTAGTGGTAGTAGTAGAGGCTTAATGGTATGGCTAAGAGTGGGATTAGCGATTTGCTTGGAGATAGTAAGTCTATGAGATTAGGCATCTTTTCTTGATTTGTGATTGCTTGCAGTGATGATCTGTGATATTTTTTTGCGGAGATTTGAAGTTTATTTAAGATTCCTTGGCCTGCAAAAACAAATGACAACCAAAATCAGATTCCTTTACCCATCGGACAAAAAAGATTAGTTTTTTTTGTCAACACACACACATGCGATGCGATGCGATGATCTTTGTAACAATACTAAACTATAATGAATCACTACAAAGGAAAAAAAAAAGAAGAAGAAAGAAACAGTCCACCGGTGACTATTACATGTGCCCGCTAAAAGGTTGTCGCTTTGTGTTTGTACAGGCATATATTTCCCATTTTCTTTATCTACTTCATTGACTGCTGCAAAAATCCAAAAATCCCATGAAGTCGTGGTTGTGTATCATCCTGAGGCTTTTATCTATTCCAATAACGCCTGCATCACAAGCGAAATTAAACAAATATAGACATATTATTGGAAAAGATGAGAAATTACCAAGAAATCACGGATTAAACGAGGATTATGATTATACCCATAGTGAGGGCACTGCAGAAAATGACACCAGATAGAACAAAAACGATGACTGAGGGGCCCTCCTTAATAAAGTGATAATCTTCCTTATGAAGCACTGTCCCCAGAAACCAGCAGCGATCGACACGGCCATGAGGTACATTGCTGCATAGTGTACTACAAACAAGTCAGTTTGTGTTTCATCACGGGTTCTTTGATGATGATGATGATTATAGATGGTGACAAAATCTTTGATCTTTTAGAGCAAAGTGGGTTTTTTGATGAGACAAGGATTGATGAGATTTGAATGAGACATTACCGAATGGGATGGGGAATCTCCTGAGCAGGTAGAACTCCACCACAGATAAAGACGAGGAGAACATCATCACGAACGTCGCTGTTGCACTCGCCACCTGTCCATACACGAGTCATAAGATTCGAATCGAATTGATTAAAATCCACCGATCGTGGGTGGCACGCGTTCGTTCGATTACGGTGTCCATTTCTTCGACAAGGGCAGCTAAAAATTACATTATATACCCAAAATTTCACGTCAATGTAGGTAAGAAAACAGCAGGGGACCACAAATTTGCTTTCAGTGATCATGTGGAGCAGCAGTTGAGGATTTCTAGCCCGTATAAGTAGCTGTTAAGGGTTTTTCTTCATACCTGAGGGATTACTCCGATCTCAAGCAATAGTGGGCCGAGGATAAAACCACCACCGGAGCCTAACAAGCCACCAACGGTACCTCCCAAGATGCCACATAGAGCACAGAAGGAAAGATTCGTTCTTGTCCATTCAATCGATGTCTCGCATATCTGCTCTGGGTTTCCGGAGATTTTTCTTTCTTTGCTCTTATTGTATAGTTTAATGCATTCGTTAAAGAACACGAGTAATGCCACAGGGAACTGAGAAAATTAAGACGGGGTTTTCATAATATTTCTAGTATCTATCTCCCGAGACGGATAACGGAGAGTTCAATTACATACCTGTAGCAAGTTAAGGACCCAGTACCATGTACTACATGTCTTCGTCTTATTCTGCTAAAACAATATCAAAATTAAGACCCTTCTCTATTTTTTTTGGGCCTAGTGAGAATAGGTTGAAAATTACTTGCCTTGGTCACTTGAAGGAGCAAGAAGCAAATCCACACGAGCATGAGAACAACGATTCGTGGGACATTAAGATTACCCTTCATGATTTCCTGAGAACGTTAATAAACCGAATAGGTTAATGAAGCATAAGACTGAGAAATGATAGTGAAGAGGATTTGATTTGTAATCAAATTTAATGCTGTGAAGCTCACCGATGGAGTTTTCTCCACTCTAGGGACCAAGGCTTCATACTCGCCGTCAATAAGCACTGATCAATGGGGAAAGATTTGCATGCTCTTTACTTACTTTCTGTGTTTTTACACAGATAAACTTTGATTAAGTTAAGCTTACATTGACCACTGGAACTCACAATTCTCTGTTCATCTGTCATGGCGTTCTGTAATTTATTGCATCAGAAAAAAAAGAGACACTTCATAGAAAAACATGATAATCAGCCACGGAAACTTTCTTAGATCAGCAACTCAGTATTAACAACTAACCTTCAACATGGTTTCCTCCTTCCACATCTCAATCCCCTTAACAAAGGATCTCGAAGAAGTCCCTGTTTTGTTAATACACATCAAAACACGGTTACGTGATGCTATAACTAAAACAGAAAGTGATTCCTTACCTAAGAACAAGATTATGATGAGTATAGTGATTAGCCAATAAGGGAAGACTACGCTTAAAGCCACGCCAATTGTGATTCCAAGCATGAGCATAGGCTGAAAAATGAGAGCCAATTCGTAGTCAATGATCGGTGCTTCTCTGCATGGATGGGGCACCCTTAAGTTGTAAAATACTGATGATGCTGATGCACCCATTATCATGCCTACAAATATGCAACCCATATCCCAAATAATTCAACTCAGTTATCTTTTAATTCTGCAAAAATGTGTTGTAGAAAAAAAATCTGTTCTTACACTTGGAGATAGCGGCAGCAGATTTCGAGTCAAATCCCACAAGTATTGTCAGCGTAGGGACGAAAATGCCTCCACCACCTACACCGCCAACAGTTCCACAGGCCGAGCCCAAGAACCCTATAATGGTGGCCAACACCACTCTCCAGCTAAATCTCAATTCCTGTTCAGTGAACACCCCAAGCAAAGTTATATGGGACCCTACCCAAGAAACAGATTCATGAAAACAAAATTCAAGAATCGCTTGTTACCGGCCAAACTTTGGCATCAGGTTTTTCAAGTCTCTGCTCCGATGATGAGAGGAGAAGCCGTGGATTCGTATAACCTCCGTGAGCATAACCGTTGATGAAATGAACAGACGTAACAGCAAAGGAGAAGCCTATGAGGAGGTACATCACCATACCTTTCGAATCCATGGCTGGCCCAAGAAGGTTACAACACAAATGGTATCTATCAATTGTGTCTTTTCTGTTATACGTTACTCCTTAAACGCCAGAGGAGAAACTTCTGATTCTTTCTGGATTCTAATGCTGGCTATTTATTGCAAGCTCCATCACCGGGTTCTTTCTCCCCTCCTAAATTTATTGGGCAGTGAAACAAATTGTGCTATTGCATAGCCGCCAGCATTTCTACATGGAAACATGTTTGGCAAGACAAGAACACCTGTTGGAAGGAAAGGAATGTAATGGTACACAGTTCTCCAATAGGAGATGGGGTGGGGTGGGTGGTCCAGATAACACCTGTCAAGATTCAAGCCGTTGATATTTTTCTTGCCAGAAAATTTATTAATCTCTCTCTGATGATGCCATCATCCTCTTTGGAAGAAGATATGATATGGGAACAGCTGATTTGATTTCCTATTTTATGTGAAGCAATTCGAACTCCCCATAATTATCATAAAATTACACATACCATCGATCCTGTGCACGAAATCAGACAACATTCCTCTCTCTCATGCATTCCATCGAACAGCTTCGTCGTAATATATATCCAAACAACCGCATTTTTACCATATAATCCCATCTGTGAATTGGTGAGATAAACTCGATGCGAGAAACCAGCACTAACCACAAAGACATGAATTAGAGACCCCAACTTCAAACGCTACGCTCAATCAGCCAACAGCACGTCGAGAGTGTGCAATAATCAGTCTCATCAGCTCAAGCAAGATCCTCGTAGCCTCACGCGAGGCAAATTTCGGCGACGTGGTAGCAGTATAAGACTCGAAATCGGAGCTGAAAATTGAGTAAACAAAACTCCACAAGCAGTAATCAGAGAGTTAAACAAGTAGATCAACGTTTAAGTATGATTTTTGAATAAAAGAAAAAGGCATATCTTTATTTAACGCGACTTCACGAGTTGCGACGTTTAACGTGGAGAAAGTATAAAATTTATCGATCCAAAAAAAAAAAAGGGAAGGAAAAGGGCGACGTTGTATGTAGACCAAACGGAAAGAAAGGCGATTAGCACGAAGCTGTGTCCATAGAAACATCGATCCTCGACGACAGTAGCTGAAAGCTCTTTTGGCGTCTTTCCGATTTCCGATTAGCTTGTGCGGAGGAAAATTACAATGAGCGATTATCGTAAACACCAGGTCTGTGCCAGCCTAGTATTTCAGATTCGTTATTTTCGGTTTTGATTCATTGAATTGAATGGAAAAGCAAAATAATCGCCCGACTTTGATTTTTGAATCAGGTATCGCTGCGTGGAGCAAGCGCGAAGGAAATTACGAGGGATGCGCTTTTGGCGAAGGTCAATCAAGAGAGGGAGCTACGTAATTATACGAGGCGAGCGAACGCCGCAGTGTTGTTAATTCAGGTTCGAAGCCTCGCGTGTCAAATCTCAATGTTTCGATCGGAAAACCTCTTATTCGTATAACTGAAAGTTTGTGTTTGATGATGAGTAAAATTCAGAGAGTGTGGAGGCGGCATCATGATACAAAAACGGCAGCGTTGCGAATCCAGAAGGATTGGGAAGTTATGATGAAGAATTACGTTGGTGCTCCTCCTAGAAAGATGATATCCAATGATATATTGAGACCCTTTCTTTTCGTTGTTGAAACATTATGTGTACGGTATGGGAAAATTGGAGACAGAGAGAGCGATTGCATGATCAGTTGCTTCAGAGTTGTTCTTGAGAGCATCTCTTCGAATGGTATGCATGCACATGTGTATTTCTTCTTCTTTTTTTTTCCGTTTCCGGTGTGTGGTGTTGTGGCGTCGAATGTTATGTATGATGATTGTGTTTGAGTGATGCAGGATTGACAAAAAATTTCTATTATGTCCCGTGCGTTATCAGAGGAAGTAGGTGATTGTTATTGAGGTTACAGGGAAATAAGTTGATTGAATGATAAGATGAGTTCGTTTCACGGAAATAAAATGGGAGGGAATGAGTAATATTCAAAGGTAGTATTTGAACCACATCTCACATCGATGCTTATGATAGTCTGGAAATGAAGAAAAGTGTGTATCTTAGTGTTTTATCAGAGAATGTGATGCTTAGACTTTCTCGTTGCATTTTATAGGGACTTTTTGTTTTTCTTTTCCAAGCTGAACTTTGTTCAGAGGTTAATATATTTGAAATTTGAACTAGTTTGTCTGCCTTGAAATGAGTTGATGTCCTGTTACTAAAGCCTTCGAATTGTTGGATACAATACAAGAATTTCAGGTGAACCCATCTGCCATGGAATACATAAAGATAGGAAGCATCTTAGGCCTTGTCTGTCTTCAAAATTTTCTTATTAGGTCACTTCTTGTTGTCTATATGAACAAACAAAGTGTTTTTTTTTTTTTAATGTGATACTTCCTTTCCCATGCAGATGCACAACAGAACTTTTGCTCCATGACCACTGGTAGTTCCGAAGAGAAAAACATATGGTTTCTTCAAACGAAGAAGCTCATTTCCATTTGCTTGTTTATTTTATCTATGTTTGACCACTCCAGTCAAAGGATGCAAGATGTTGGTCTTACATCGCTAGCAATGCGCCTAGCAGTTATATTGACTGATCCTAACGGTTGGAAATGCACTGCTGGCGACGATCTTCAACATGCACGTGCTGCTGTGAAAAATATTGTGCAGTTTATTGGGAATAAAACAAGTGGTCTCTACGGTTGTATTCGTATATACATTTGTAGATTAGAAGCTCCATTTTCTTCTCAGAAGATACTCACTTGTCAGAAAGATGATAGGTTCTTGATAATCGCCAGTGCTGTGACATTATCATTGAGGCCATTTCACATAGCTAACTTAAATTCAGATGATAACGGCTCGGTGGAGTTGGCTATTCAACAGTATTGCATCTCAATACTTACGATTCCTTGGCTTCCTCATCGATTACCTGCAATACTTGTGCCTGCTCTGAAGCACAAATCTGTATTGTCTCCTTGTTTCAGGATGTTTTTGGTAGGTGCCCGACTAAAATGTCATTGAAATTCATGTCAATTATTAGATAAAAGGAATATATGAATTTGTTTTTTGGATGTTACCTTTTTCATGATTTCTTGGTTATTCCACGCCGGGCTGATCAAACTATGGCAGATGATGACAGGTATCTAAAGAGAAGATTTTGAAGGAAATTTCTGAACGGGATCAGTTGAAGATAACTTATAAATCCAAAATCATGCCGGGAGTTGGTTGGGCTCTTGCCAACATTGTGTACCTTGCTACAAATGGGGACATGAGTTCAATAGATTCAGGGAAGTTTCCAGAAGGCTTGGACTGTGCTTCCTATCTTCACTTAGCTGTTTTTCTCATTGATAACTTACTGGATTCGCTTGGAAATTTTGGATGGATAAAAGGGCACAACGACGAAATCCAAGGTGACGGTGATAATTCTTCTTTGGAATCATTTCAGCTCTCTGATGAAATGACTTGTGGGTTCTCAATATCGTCTTACATGGACCATTTTAGGCCTGTTTATCAACGGTGGCATCTTCATAAACTATTATCTTTAGAAAAAGATACCTCTGTACATGGAGCTGATTACATTCCCCCACACGATCAAGGCCATTCATGGAATTTTGAATTACTCAATGTTGCTTATTTCTACTCATCCATGATTCGGCTATTCTCCGCTATTAATCCCTCCTTCAAATCTTTGCCAATCCTCAACATTCTATCGTTCACTCCTGGATTTCTTTCTAACTTATGGGGAGAATTAGAAAAATGTCTCTTCCCTAGTAAAAGCCTTGTTCGCAGCTTGAAATCCTCCTCCACAAACATAATATCTGGAGGAGATGATGGTGAATCTTCCAATAGAATGCATAAGAGATTTAACCGAGAAACTAGCAATAAATGGATGAATGTGCTACATAAAATCTCTGGAAAGTCAGCAGCAGATAACAATCACATCGATTCAAGAAATACTCTAGCTAGTTTTCATCAAAGTAATGAACTTTCCTCTGGTGAGTGGGATGTTGAGATACTGAGGTTGGGTCCTGAAGGCATATCAAAGGAGTTATCTTGCCTGCTTCATCTTTTCTGCTCCTGCTATTCACACCTGCTCTTGGTTCTTGATGACACGGAGTTTTATGATAAACAGGTTGTTATCTTGACTTCTTTTTCAATAGCATTTTTTTAGTGTTTTTAGACGTATCCTAAATTATGGTTTGTCAAATATAGGTACCATTCACCTTGGAACAGCAGAAGAAAATTGCATCATCAGTGAATACATTAGCATACAATGCATTTTCACAGAATATCAACCGTCGAAATCAACCATTGGTGGAAGCTACTATTCGTTGCCTACATTTATTATATGAACGGGATTGTAGGCGACAGTTTTGCCCTCCCGAGTTGTGGCTTTCCCCTTCTAAAGACAACAGGATGCCGATTGCTTTTGCTGCAAGGACTTACGAGTGCTTCTCATCTGCAGATGCAATGTCCTCGTCATCGATAGGCTCTGTCATTAGTACGATGCCACATGTTTTCCCTTTTGATGAAAGGTGAGTATTAGCAGCTGTTAACTGCTTAGTTCTAATGTTACTGTTACCCAAGGAACATTTCCCAGAAGTTAACTTGTGTTACCACCGATGGGGGATTTGATTTTTCTTGGGAACACTGACTACCATAAGATCGTTTGGGATCATCTGTTCCCAAATGGTGTTCCATTCTTCACCACTGGATCAACAGTTAAACTCAGTTCGCCAATTATACACTTGTCATCCAGTGGTGAATGGAACACCATTTGGGAACAGAGGATCCCAACTGCGATAAGATCATATGTTGTCAAAATTCATTTAGAAAACCATCATTAAAAGATTGCACAAGGAACAATGTCATCCATATTATGCGCCACTTTTCCTTCTTTCCTTCTTCCTTTGCACTTTAATCCACCATTTCCAGCTTGTTTTGTACGCAAAGGAATAATGCCATGCTGACATGGCAGGGTGAAAATGTTTAGAGAATTCATCAGCATGGACAAAGTTTCAAGAAGAACCTCGCCTGGTGAATCAATTGAGGTAGTTATTCGACGTAGTCATGTCTTTGAAGACGGATTGAGACAACTAAACTCACTTGGTACAAGGTTGAAGTCGGCAATCCATGTCTCTTTTGTTAGTGAATCGGGCCTCCCCGAGGCTGGGCTTGACTACGGTGGACTGTCAAAAGAATTCTTAACTGACATTTCCAAAGCAGCTTTTTCACCCGAGTAATAATCGTTACATTCTTATAATCTTTAGCTATTTACTTCCATAAGCTTTCTTCCTTTCTGAAATAAATTAATGTTGTTCAGGTATGGCCTGTTCCTGCAGACCTCGACTTCTGAAAGGCTTCTAGTACCGAATATTTCTGCAAGATTTTTGGAAAATGGAATCCGAATGATTGAGTTTTTGGGAAGAATTGTTGGCAAGGCACTCTACGAGGGAATATTGCTTGATTTTTATTTTTCTCACGTTTTCGTGCAAAAGTTGTTGGGCCGTTACAGCTTTTTGGATGAATTGTCCACGCTTGATCCTGAGCTTTACCGGAATCTCATGTATGTCAAGGTGATTTACCAAACGAAATTTCGAGTTTTCTCAAATTCTATTTTTGGTATTATACTGCATTGACACCACTATTGAGGCTGTGAAATCTAATGAAATTGCATGAAATCTTTTGACATTGCTAGTGTGTGTGACATTAGCATGGTTGTTTGCATGAAATCTAATGAAATTGTTAGTATGTGTGACAGTAGCGTGCGATAATCCAACTTCTGGGGTTTATTCTTTCAATTATCTTATTACTCCTGAATTATGTTTTTCTTCTTTGATGTCTGGTTCCACCACTATCATTATTTCTTCGATTGGCATTACCGTTATTCAGAATTTAAGTTATTCAAATGAAAAAATGCAGCATTACGATGGCGATGTTGAGGAGCTTTGTCTGGATTTCACAGTGACTGAAGAAGCACTGGGGAAGCACCATGTCATCGAACTCAAACCCGGTGGAAAAGATTGTTATGTGACGAACGAAAACAAATTACAATATCTGCATGCAATGGCTGATTATAAACTTAATAGACAGGTATGAACAATTATCTAGCACATTTATTTCTCATGCCACAGCTAATTCAGTTCCAACTCTTAATTTTTGCAGATGCTTCCTTTCTCAAATGCATTTTATCGAGGGTTGACGGACTTAATTTCCCCATCGTGGTTGAAATTATTTAATGCTGGTGAATTCAATCAGGTATCATCTTGTGAATATCCCCAATATTCTTCATTTATTATCACTATTTTCATTTCTGGGGTGGTGCAGTTACTCTCGGGTGGGGACCACGACATCGATGTCGATGACTTGAGGAAGCACACACAGTACACCGGAGGCTACAGCGATGGAAGTCGAACTGTTAAATTATTTTGGGAGGTAAATTACAGTTTTTTATAACTGCAGAAAGTATACCATCTATTTCATTCGTTTGTCTTATCATTGGATGTAGTTAAGTTAAATCATTATAGTTATTTGTGTTTATAGGTGTTAGCAGATTTCAAGCCAGAAGAGCGATGTATGCTACTTAAGTTTGTAACCAGCTGTGCCCGAGCTCCCCTGCTCGGTTTCAAGCACCTTCTGCCAGCATTTACTATTCATAAGGTAATTAATTAACAAACATATTAATGCCAACAAAAAAGTAGCAAACATGGCCTCTCATCCCGTGTTTGCATTCAGATTGAAGAATATGAATATGGGAATGACAAAAAACTTCAAACTCAATATAGTGATCCTAAAAGGAGAAATAGCACCAGTTAGATAAATTTAATTTAAGGGGAATGTTGCTTTTATGCAGGTGGTGTGTGATGTGCCACTTTGGGCCACGTTTGGAGGTCAAGACGTGGATCGGCTTCCATCGGCTTCAACCTGCTATAATACTCTAAAGGTATGTTGCTGTTATATTTGTGCCGATTATTAAATTACCCGAGTTTTCAGTTGATTTTATGAAGTATTAAGTGATGCTCATGTTATTTTGTTTTTGTGCTTCTTGTTGGATTTGTGTCATTAGCTTCCAACATACAAACGCTCAAGCACCTTGAGAGCGAAGCTTCTCTATGCCATCAACTCTAATGCTGGATTTGAGCTTTCGTAGGAGTTTCTTCGAGGTGAGCTTTTTGTTGCATTGTTGATGGCAAAATTTTGTCTGTCATTGTGTATAAAGAAATCTTGGTGATGTTTGACCAAATAATTACCTGTAATATTTGTTTGAGAGTTTATATGATTGAGATGATGAGTTCCTTGTCTTCGCCACTGCATGCTAAATAGATAAGTGTGTCCTGTTTATTTTTATTACACGTTAATAATTACTTCAAATATCAGATTGTCTGTTTCGCGCATTGGAATTAAAATCACGCTAATTATTTGATAGATGGAAGTTAGAACGTGTAAATCAACGACCGAACAGCTACGCTGTTTGTAAATGTCAACGTTAAAGCTAGCTCGAGCTTAATGGTCCCTCTAGATGCAAATATGTTCATTTCAGTCCTCAACCGTGAAAAGTTATGCGGGCCAACATAGTAATTGGGTGTGGGCTTCTATAGACATTTGATGGGCCATTTAAAGCCCAATACTATCATACAACAATACTAGCGTGGGAAACATCAGGTGAACCACTCTTTATAACGTACTGCCACGCGGCACTAATTATATAATTAGGCCGGACAATTATAGTACTATACTATAATCTGTTCCAATTATAATTATAAAATTAGTCATATGGTAACAAGCAATTTGGCACTTGCAAGTAGAGGGTTATGTATAGGTGCACGTTCCCATATGTTTTGCCAAACAAATAAAGTTATATATAATTAATATTTTTCTCAATTTTTTTTTTTGCTTCTAGAAACTATGGTTTTCTCCGTATAAGTGTTAGGTCATAATATCTTCACGTTGAGGTCACTGCATTCAAATCAATTTTCGATGTTCATGTAAATTTGGGACGAGACATACATATCTTAGGATTAGTCTCGTCCGTAGCAAACCGAAGTCTCATCCCAAAGTTAAATTTCTCTTAAAAACTTTGAAAAAAAATAAAAAAATCAGAAACGTGATTTTACAAATTGAGTCAGAAAAGTGGTCGCTCGTGCACGAAATGGTAAAGTCGAGATAAAATAAAACATTCCCTGACATCTAATAATCTTGCACTAGTTAGTAGCTATCAGAGCCGAATTCAATTTACATTTTAATTTATTCTCATTTTGTACTTTGTGATCCGGTAAAAAAATATCCCTATCGTAATCCGTAACGTTTATATAAATATATATTTCCTCCAAAGTCCGCTCAACTCTATCATCATTTATTCCGGGTCTTTATTGTTGTTATTTAAATGAATAGAGATATTTAACGTATAATTACTCAGTTCCAACAAAAAAAAAAACACTAAAAGAAATTAAAATAAATATGAGGGTAATTTAGTCATCTCCGTAGCATTCTCAATTTCTCATTCGCAAGAAACGAACCAAGGAGGAGAAGCACGCACGGCATCCGTAGCTCAAAAGGGGGTTAACCAAACGACGACGTTTTGGAGACTGTAAGTTGAAATTAAACTGCTTTTAGCTCAGCCGACCCCTATTCATACGCTAGTGACGCACATTGCTGCGCAAGCACCAAACCCTCCCTTTCTCTCTCTCCTCCGATCCAACGGCCAACACCGATCTTGAGCCAAACCCTCTCGTCATCGCAGCCGCTCACAAGTCAACAATTTTTCAATTAAATTTAGGCTCAGTACTTTTCTTTAATCTTCTGGCTGTTTTAGGTTAGGCTACGACTCTCTCTCTCTCTCTCTCACACACACATTAGAGAGAAATCATCATCTCCCACATTCGATCATGGTAATTAAAATGCTCGCGTTAATTTAATCGGCACTGATATATGATTTTTCTGTCTATGTTCTTCGATTGCCCATGGTGTAAGTATAATTGCTAGCAGGAGACGGCGGCGCTGGTTCCTCCATGGTTAGAGAAGCTCCTAACGACGTCGTTCTTCGCCGTATGCCGAACACACGGCGACGCGGCGAGAAGCGAGCGCAACATGTTCTGTTTGGACTGCAATGTGGATCCGTTTTGCTTATACTGCCGATCTTCGAGGCACAAAGACCACCGCGTCATTCAGGTCTCCGCCGTTAATTTCTTTCTATATCTTCAACGCCACTCGAAATATCCATTTATTTTTTATGAAGGTGATTTCATGGGGGCGTTTTTGTGTGTCTTTGTAGATAAGGAGATCTTCTTACCACGACGTCGTAAGGCTGTCGGAGATTCAGAAAGCATTGGACGTAAGCGGTGTTCAGACTTATGTAATAAACAGCGCGAGGGTTTTGTTTCTGAACGAGAGGCCTCAGCCCAAAGCTGCCGCCGCCGGTAAAGCTGCGCCGTCGTCGCACGCCGTCGTCTGTCATATATGTGGGAGAAGTCTCTTGGACTCCTTTCGCTTCTGTTCGTTGGAGTGTAAGGTAATGTGTCTATATATGTATATATCATTTCTTATTTTATTTTGATTTACAATTTAATTTCATTTAATGCTTCCTCCTCCTCCCCAACCTAAACCAAGAGGTGTTTATTTACATTGATCATCTTGATAATGCGTGCGTGACTGACGGCTCACATTTTATTTTATTTTATTTTAATTTGCAATATGTCATTATCACATTATGATAAAAAAAAAATATTCTCTGTTTTTTTTTTTTTTGAAGTATTGGGTTCAATGGTATATATCATTAAATATAAGGGTGATGGATGATATATATATTTCGATGATGACAATTGACAACGCCATCACATTTCGCCATATTGATGAATAAACCCCCATGTCCCCTTCCATGCCCATCACTATCAACTTTTCTATTTCTTCTTTCACCATTTCCCATTTATTTCCCAATAAACTGAAATATTCATTTCCTTTTTGAAATGATTTAGCTTGTTGGTATAAAGAGTAATGGGGATGCAAGATTTACCATGGATGGGAGGAATGAGATGACAATGCAAAGGAGAGTGGATATTAATAATATTAATGTGATGATGTCATCGTCATCTAGAGAAGATGAAGGCTCACAGCAAGACATATCCCAGCAGCAGCCCACGTCATCACCTCCTCCACCACCTCCTTCCAGTGCAAGACGAAGGAAAGGGATTCCACAAAGGGCACCCTTTATGTCATAACATAAATTATTCATTCTTTTTGTTATTTGTATATTATTTCAATAATGATATATTATAAATTATCAAATGGACCTTTTACTACTGAAGACTTGCAGGCCGAGTGATTGGCCCATTTTCATAAGAAATACACGGATCTTTTCTTTTATATAGCCTTGTTACAAAAGGGAAAAAAATGAAAACAGACCAAAGCCTGTGTACTTAAGGCCGTAATCGCATTTAATTGTGTCGTAAGTAATTAATACTAATGCGAAATTTGTCATAATGAATGAAATTAACCAGGAGGTATATATTGATGCAAAAAAAAAAAAAAAAGGACTCGTCATTATGAATACAATTACAGCAACTTGAACCATAAAATATTAATATATTTTTATATAATATTTTTTTGGTGGAAATTTATGTAAAATAATTTGGTATCCATGCATGCGTATGATAATCGAGTTTAGTTGACTCTTCATTAATATATAATGAAAAATGATAAAATATATATATGATCATTTACCTGCCGACCTATTCTTTAATTGAACTGGCATATTCCTTGGAATATCCCCCTACGCCATCATTTTCTTACGCCATTTTTTCCCTCTTCTTTAAGCAAAAAAAGCTAGCTAGCTACTATACTTGCATCATTACTTCAGACATCTTTTATATATAACATCACTTTTAACAACAAGTACTAACCCTCTTTGCTCGAGCCCCCTTCCATGCCTCGCTAATTGCAGGTCTCGGTCATCGCGCCGCTGCTCCAGATGGCGACAGCGGCAGTGATGCGGTGGCGCCGCCTTGGAAGGCACCGGTGATCATCGTATTTGCATTCAGAGGGTTTTGTGTCATCGATATATATAGGGCAATTCTCCTTACCTTTGGCATTTTTCATGAACCTTTTGTCTCTTGTTCAGAGCATTATTGTTCGATGTCTGCTTTGTAATTCAGTAGCAATGTAATGTTGAATAACTACAGGGGATCAGAGGGTCCCCACTGACCCCAGATGTATTTAATTTAGTAGCATAATTGTAAGAGTAATTTACATAATCGTGTGTGGCTACGTTGTTGTTGGAAGCTTTTGGGTAATGTTGACTTGTCCATGCTCGACGTGATAGTGTTCTATTAATTAACCATTCTTTATATATATATATATATATATATATATATATAAGTGGTAGTATTTACCATTAATTCATAGAAATAGATAACCTGAACTATTCTTTATAATATCTACACATATATACATGGATAAAGAGATAATGTTATTACAATTAATTTATAGAAATGGACAGCGTTGTTATTGTAAATTTAGCTAACGATTTAGCGTACTAACGTTATAATTTTTAATCTTTCTGATTTGCAATTTTTAACACTGTTTTGAAGATTTTTTTATATGTAGCGAGTATTTTTATTTATATTATATGATCAAGTGGTGTGTTTCCAAGTTTCTCCTTGTATTACCACATCAACCTGATTTTATGTTTTCTAAATATCCAATTACGTGGAAATAGCAATCCCCTCCAACAATATGCTAAATTTATACATTCACACAAAATCATTTTGAGGTTTATTTTCACCGCAAAACATGGAAAGCCAATGCATGTCAACCTTAGTATTCTCGAATATATATACAAGGATTCGTTCTCAATTAAAAGATAATAAATAAAATAAATAAAGAAACCCATCATCAATCAATGGAAAAGTACAGTTTTTTATTCGTGATCCTATCTTCCCTTTGCATCCTTGCATGCAACGCTGATGGTGGTGGTGATTCAAGAATAAGTTCAATCATATCTTCACTTCCTCATGCTAAAGGAGCCAAGGCACCGTTCAACTCCGGGCCTTGGAAAGATGCTCATGCCACGTTCTATGGAGAAGCCGATGGCTCAGGCACAATGGGTATATAATATATATATATAATTATATATATATTATAAGATAAGCATTAATTATTCCTACAATAATAAAAATTGTGGTCTGAAAAATAATGATGAATATAGGTGGAGCTTGTGGTTATGGAGACCTAAAGCAGCAAGGCTACGGTCTCCAGACAACGGCTCTTAGCGAGGCCATGTTCAAAAGTGGGGAAAGCTGTGGATCGTGCTACGAGTTAAAATGCGGTGGAGACGACAAATCGTGCAATTTCGGGGGACGATCTTCAATCACGGTGACGGCCACAAACTTGTGCCCGGGGAGCGGATGGTGTAGCCCTCCTCGGGAGCACTTCGACTTGGCTCAGCCCGCGTACCTTCAGATCGCACAATACAAAGCCGGGATCGTTCCCATTCAGTACCGAAGGTAATGCATTAACACATACATACATATATATTATATTGGTCGCTCAAATCCTCACGACCACCCACTAAAGGAGAATCCAACGTGTAAACTTTAGATCAGAAAAATAAGCCTAAACATGGCGGAATTACAAAAATATAAAAATCACCTTAAGCTTTTAGGGGAAATTGTTATAACACTTGTCAGTAACTATGGAATGGACAATTCAGCTAAAAACTTAACATTTAGGTCAATGAACATTGTTTTAAGGCCAAATTATTAAATTAGGTCACTAACTATGACTCTCGTGTTTTTTGGGTCACTAAGTTTCATAATTGCAAATTTAGGTCACTAAGTAACGTATCTGATTTCTTTTGGGTCACTTGTGAATTTTCCGGCAAAAATCGCCAGAAATCCGACGTGGACGATGATGTGGCATTTTCCAAAAAACACTAGAGGCATAGTTAGTGACCTAATTTAATAATTTGACCTTATTTTAATTTTATGTTCTTTTATTTCGAACACGGTCTTCTACGCTGATTTCTTTCGTATCTAGCCTCAGACTGAATCATATTTTCAAAATGTGTGCTTAATTTCCAACATGTCCCCTGTTGATTTCTTTCTTATGTAACCTTAGACTGAATCATATTTTAATTTTTATGTGCTTTATTTCAGACATGTCTCCTCAAGTTTAGGCTGACTTCATTATTATCTAGCCTTAGACCGAATCATTTTTATTTATGTACTTTATTTCCAACACGAACCATCACTTCTTATGATTTCTTTCTTATATATCATTAGATTGAATCATATTTTTATTATTTCTATTTTATTTCCGACACGACGCGTCCCGTCTATACTGACTTTGTTTTTCTTCTTCTTCTTCTTTTTTTTTTTTAATTTTACGTACTATATTTCCAATGTTGGATACCTTTTTTTCATACATTTCTTTTTTCCTATATTTTCTTTGTCAGGGTTCCATGCAGTAGAGAAGGAGGCATCCGCTTCACGATCGAAGGAAACCCTAACTTCTTGCTGGTGTTGGTGTGGAACGTGGGAGCCGCAGGGGACGTGACTGACGTGTGGGTGAAAGGGGATAAGAAGGCGACGCAGTGGATAAGGATGAAGCGCAACTGGGGACAGAAATGGGAAGCCAACGCGGAGCTGGTCGGAGAATCTTTGAGCTTTAGGGTTAAGACCAGCGATCACCGGTCTTCCATGTCCAATGATGTCGCCCCCAGCAACTGGCAATTCGGCCAAACCTACCAAGCCACCAAGAACTTCCTGTAACTTCAATAGAAAGCACTCTCGGGAATTATAATGACCAGTGTTTCAATGTATATTCATCAAGTATATATATTAATAACTAAATCGTGTGAATTTGTACAGTTTAATTTTTTATTATTCTTTTTCATATTGGAGATATTGTGTAACGTTATATGGCTGTTTTTCTATTCTTTGTATCGTAAACGATATATTCGTGGGATGGTATTAATGTAATTTGTAATAATTCATGTTGCTAATGGAACAAATTAGTTGTACAAATGACTCGAGTATCTAGTATTTTCTCGTCGCATGGGCAATTTATAAAAAAATTGAGTCACTAAGTTTACCAGTTTTCATTTTTGACTTTGACATACGAAGTTAATGACTTATTTTTGTTCGATATATGGAGCTAATGACCTGTTTTTGCAATGAAAACTTAATTTTATTTGGACATATGAAATTAATGACTTATTTTTACAATTATCAATCATAATATCAGAAACGAAAACTGATATACTTAGTGACTCATTTTCATAATTTTTCATCATGATTAAATCTCACAAGGGAGTTGATGCATTCGGGTCGGGTATCACTTATCTGAGCCCAAGCCCAATTAATAAACAAGGCCCACTTACCGGAAACAGAAAAAGAAAGCGAACCTCCACATCAAAACGACCGAGCGAAGATCTCCAAAAACCCACGCGCGCGCATTAGGGCACGCAAGCTGCTAGAGATAACAGACGATACGCTAAGATGGTCGTGCGATTGAGGCTGTCGAGGTTGGGATGTCGAAACAAGCCCTTCTACAGAGTTATGGCTGCCGATAGCAGATCTCCGAGAGACGGCAAGCATTTGGAAGTTTTGGGATACTACAATCCGCTGCCGGGTAAATTTAATTTTTATATGTAGATTGCCGAAGTTACTGTGGATTTCTTTCCCCCGGTTTCTCACCCAGATTCCGGTATGTGCAGGGAAAGATGGTGGAAAGAGAATGGGTATCAATTTTGACCGGGTCAAGTAAGTGGCGTAGACATTTCTCTTTAATTTTTAGTTTATTAGAGGTTTAAAGCTGTGGTTGTAGTAACTCAATGCCATAGCTTTTGTGATTTCAGATTACTGGTAATAAGGATTTAGGCCTATTTATTTTTAACTTAGAATTTCCCCCAAATTAATTGTCACAAGCACATCACATGGGCTAATTCCGTATTGAAATTAGGTTTTCGTTGTTAGATGTCCTCAAATTGATTCAATTTTTCGGAGGTGCTAGTTTGGACCGAATTTTTTCAATGTGTCGTAGGATTTTTCCCCAAATTATTTGTTGTATGTGGCTCATCATTAATTGTCCTTAAATTGTTTCAATTTCGAAATTTATTGTCCTAAAGTTTCCTCCCTTAATTTAGGTGTCCTTAAATTACCATTCATCTAAATATATAAGATAAAAAAACAAATTGAGCCTAAGGTTTTATTAGCTGCCCGAGGTTTCTGATTGCTGTAGAATGATGTATAGCTCATAATTACATCAACGGCGTGGCGGAATTATTCAGCATCTACCTACTTATTGCACTTTTTCTTTTATTGTTATATATGATCTAAGCTGTTGTTGTCTTGAATTTGATTATGTTATTGCAAAAAAAAATAAAATTGAATTTAATTGGGACCTCCAATGCCCAATATAGATTGCACATGATGCTTTATATTTCACCATTGGCCATCATGTTAGGTACTGGCTTTCCGTTGGTGCACAGCCATCGGATCCCGTTCAGCGCCTTCTCTTTCGAGCGGGTTTATTACCACCACCTCCGATGATTGCCATGGGTCGAAAAGGTGGCCCACGGGACATGAGACCCATTGACCCGATGACTGGGCGGGTTATCACCGAAGGAAGCAAAGAGAGCAACGAACTCGAAGAAGAAGAAGATGATGATGCTGATGAAGTAGAAGATGATAAGAATTGAAGCTTATAACTCTTATCACTAGCATCAAATCTTAATTTTGTGCTCATTTGTTGCATGTAGTGACACAATCAAAACATTAACTAGCGATGTGCGTCTCTTTTCACTCAAAGGGATTAGGGAAATAAGTCGAGTTTGCCTAAATTTTGTTCATTTTTTTTTAATGTTTGATAATGCCATGTAACATGCAGGTGCAATGCACCCACAAAAGGACCGTTGAGTTTCATTAGAGCCGTTGAACTTGAAAGGTAATAATCGAGTGATAAGATAGATGTGGAAAGGTTCGGTGGTGAAGCAAGAAAACAAAAGTATTCACATGCTGCTGATTCAGAATGACAAATATATGACTCGATATTCCATCGACTAATTTGAATTTTTCCCAATTTTTGAAGCCTAGAATATCAATATCTCGATGATGACGCTTTATTTTGTCTAGGCATATACAACCAATGAGATTTTTATGATTTTGACACGTAAAAATATGTATAGATAGATAGATATGCAGAGCATAGAGGCAACAGAATCTTACAAGAGTGTGTGGCCGACGACTGTTAAGCTAAGTAGGAGATGCACTTAGCTTTTGAATTCTTTTCTTAGCTTTTATTGTGAAAATTCATTAATGCCTCAAACATGATATCAATATTGATATATAAATATTTTCGACCGGTAGATGAAGCACGAGTTGAAACTGTTTTATTGAAGACAGTTTGAATAGTTTTGTGATGGTCCGGTGTTTAGCAAGGGTCAAATGTGTCGACATAAATCGACAAAATGTTTACTCGTTTTTTTTTTTTTATTATTTATTATTAATGTTGGTAGTGAGATAAAGATCACAGAGCTTTCTTTCATGAGCATTCATGTTACTTCATTCTGATTTCTTATCCACTTGGGGCAGAGATTTATCCAATATCGGTTCAAATATTGTCGCATTTTCACGAAAATAATATATTTCAGTAAAATTACTTAAATAATATGACATCCTTTTACAAGGTCTTTTCTTTCAAAAGCATAAAGTAAGAAAGAAAAGTAAATAAAGGAAGATGTAGAAAAAGCATAAAAGCATAAGCCCCGATGCACGTCACAGTTACGCATACATAGATTCCATCCAAGGAAAATAAAACCTCAGTAGAACAATGAAGATATATGTACAGCAATTAAAGATGTTTGTTTTGTAACTCAATTAACTCTTTAATTGAGTATATATTGGAAATTAATATTAAAATAAATAAGCAAAGAAATGTAAAAGAAGTGAGGTGGGGTGTCATGTGGGGACAGATCCTTGTCAGCAAATCTTACGAATTTATCCATTTTGTTTGTCCCAAATCTATGTGTCCCAATCACAAGTTAACACGAATCCTCTTTTGATTCCTTTTTTCCTTTTTTTTTTCTTCCAAAAATATATATTTTCCCCCTTATAAATCAACTAGGAAATAGAAAGGGAACAAGCATTAAACATTTTATATGAATCTATGTAAAAATAAATATAGCCGTCTATTGTGAACTCACAAATCAGCTAAAAGCAGTTCACTTTGAAATGATTGATAGATATATCAAAAGCCCATAATATTCAGGAAAATTCACATTTTCCCAGTTGTCAAATTCGACAAGGCTCACTGAAATTACAATATAAACCATAATGCTTTACTATTCTACGTTCACAAATATTACCGGCCCACAGGAAAATAATATTAAGTCATTCATTCATACATAAAACTTCGTCTAAATATCCCATCTCATCCCTATATATATACATTCCCATGCCTGCTTGAGAAGTATAATGTATCTATCTCAGCAATAACGTCTAGAAAAAAACATCCATTGTAAATTTTCTCGTTTCTTCAAGAGTTAAATCCCACGACGTCGTTTAACCGTAAGTGTTTGCTCTTCTTGCCCGTATACAAGATGATTCCTTTCTTGCGAGATTAAAAGGCTGATCCTTTTCTTCTTTTTCTTCTTATTTGTTAGTTCAGCTTCAGCAAAAATTATTACAAACGAAATGGAGTGTGCTTTGAAAAATCAGATAATCTCTGGCATCGCTGCATCAAGAGATGAGTGCCCCACGGAGGTTATTTCTGCTGAGATTTATGGGTATATTTTTATTTTTCTTAAATTATCTTCTAATTTCTGTGATTACATAAAATCCCGGGTAAGATATGGTTTTAAGGATCATCGTAATTGTTTTCAGATGCTCGCATTACCAGAGGAAGTGTAAGATCATAGCACCATGTTGCAATGAAGTATTTGGTTGCAGGCACTGTCACAACGACGCTAAGGTTCTCTCTCTCTCTCTCTCTCTGTATATATATATATATATATTTCCAAGATTCTAACTTTGCTCACTCCATTATTACGCAGAACTCAATAGATGTTGATCCACTAGACCGCCACGATATTCCTCGACACCAAGTGAAAAGGGTCAGCAATATCCTCTTAATTAAAGCCTCTCATATCAAAGCCCAAGTGTATCCTAGCTAGATAAATATCTGTGTTTGTCTTAAATAAAAAATAAAAATTGGACTAATTTATTGCTTTTGATTGTGTGGGTTTGCAGGTCATTTGCTCCCTGTGTGAAACTGAACAAGATGTGAGTTCCAATAATTAACATGATAACATTCAAAAACCTCATAAAGAATCTCACAGATTGTATAGTTTATTTTTTTGTGTCTTAACATAATATATATACTTCCTCTGTCTTTTAGGTACAACAATTCTGCGAAAACTGCGGAGTTTGCTTCGGGAATTACTACTGCTTGAAGTGCAAGTTCTTCGACGATGACGTAAGCTTATTATTACATGAATAATTAAGCTCGAGCCACACTAAGCGCAGCAACTTTTGAGTAAATATTATATTACTTCAACAGGTTTCGAAGAATCACTATCACTGCGAGAAATGTGGAATCTGCAGGTGATTAATTAACTTACTAAACCTCTTATAGCACATCATATTATTATTCTTGACATTATGCTTATACATGTAATAGCTTTGAATCTGATTTTCTTTTTTTTACTTCTCTTTTTTGGAATGGTAATAGAACTGGCGGCGAAGAGAACTTCTTCCACTGCGACAGATGCCGTAAGTTATAAAAACCAGACAACAACGTTGACTTAAAAAAAATGACCTTTTTTGCATCAATCAAAACGAGGAGGTTTTAAGGGTTTTTGTTAATTCCTTTTTTTTTTTTTCGGGTTTCATATATATCAGAATGTTGCTACTCGAATTTATTGAGGGATTCGCATAAATGCGTGGAGAGAGCTATGCACCACAATTGCCCCGTATGCTTTGAGGTTCACTACACACACACACATATATATATATTACATGATGAGATGTAGAGAGTTCTAACATGGTAGATGTAATAATTAATATTATCGATGCATGGCAGTATCTATTCGATACTCCGAGGGACATTACGGTGCTTCACTGTGGGCACACAATACACCTCGATTGCGTGAAAGAGATGGAACGGCATTTCCAGTAAGATCTTCTACCTTTTCGTCATTATCATCATCCCTAATTCTCGAAATTACCCATTATATATAACGATATATCATCTATGATTTTTTTTAATAATTTGAATATATATATATATATATATACGCATGCAGATATGCTTGCCCAGTGTGCTCCAAGTCATACTGCGACATGACACGTATCTGGGAAAAACTCGATCAAGAGGTACTACACACACTAATTATCTTATATCACACTCTATTTTTGCTGTAATATAATAATTAATTAACGAGAATAACCCTTTGTGGCCAACAACGATATTTTCAGGTTGCTTCGACGCCCATGCCTGAAATTTACCAGAACAAAATGGTAATTATAATATACTAAGACTCGAGACAGTTACTATTATATTATAGCATTTTATTTGAATTTATTTTAATTACAACAGGTTTGGATCCTTTGCAACGACTGTGGAGAGAAATCAGAGGTGAACTATCACGTATTAGCCCTTAAGTGCTCCTGCTGCGGATCGTATAACACCAAGCAAACAAGAGGAGGAGGAGGAGGAGGAACCGCCTCTTGCTCGCCGCCGGCATTAACTGAGTCGACGGTAGTTAGTTGACGGTTTAAATTTTAAAAAATTAAATAATTATGTTATTTAACATATTGATCCGATGTAATAAACTCGTTTGTCATGTATAATGTATAGGATCTGCCGCTGATTCTTCTATTGTAAGTAAGTATGAAGCTTCCCTTTGAATTTTTTTTTTTCTAACGTGGATAATGTGGTCCAATGATAGGATATATATATATATATATATGTATATATCCACTATTACATTGTTGTATTGTAACAGTCTATTTCCTCGAGTTGATTTTAATATGTTGGCACACGGTGATGAACTCTTTTTTGTTTTTAAATGTCACAGGATATCAACTATATGAACACTTTCAACAAAAGCAAGTTACAATAATATAATAAAGTTCATTTGACTAATATTTAATTCGACAAAATCATGATCAAACTCAATAAATAATATACTACAGTGATTAGTTTATTTTTATGAAATGTACTCGGATCCGTAGTGAATTTCATGGCTCACATTAATCGGCCTCTTGTTACTAATATGTTTCAAAGTCAATAAATAATACCCCAAAGTCAATTGTCAATAGGCAATTAAATAAAAATTAACTTTATTTAAGAAATTAAATATTGTAAAATATATTCGGCCTCATCCGTACGCTTTTAGCAATTATATATTAGTATATTTTCTCTGTTTAATTAATATCGGTGGGATTTCTTTTCTTCTCCAATGAGACGCACAGAGACAGAATACAGACATGACTAGCCAACCGTTCACAGGGTGAACTCCCTCCATACGCGTCTCTGTGCGCAGCGTACATAGTTGGCGACTCATTTCTTGCCTGCATCGTAAACCCTAGGATTTACACATCCTTTACCCAAGAAAGATTTCAGAAGATTAACGTTAGGGAGTAATTTAGGGGTTTTTACCTTTTTATCTGTGCGATCGAGTTTGGTTTAGAGTTTGATTTTGTTCATCATGGAGAGATCCAATAGTAGAGATAACTATGACTTCGCTGATTTAGCTTCGAGCAGCTCAATATCTGGTACGCGGGTTTTTTTTAACTTAGGGTTTTAATTTTGTTTTATTTGATGATCAAACTATAATTGTTATTTTGCTTGACGAGCTTGTGTAATTCATCGCAGGTGGTGATATGTTTGACGCTTCGCAATATGCATTTTTTGGGAAAGATATAATGGATGGGGTGGACTTAGGGTGTTTGGAGGACGAGAAAGTGGGGAGTCCGATGATTGGTGGTGGATTCGTTGGGGATGAGTTGAATGAGTACCAACTGTTCGACAAAAAGGAGGTGTGAATATTCAATATTCGTAAATTGCTTCTTTTTATGAGATGGTATGTGTGGAGCTGTGGATGGTATTTAGATATCTATTCTATATGGGCGCGGTGTTTTTTTTGAGTTGTGCGTTGGAGAAGTTATGTGGTTTGTGATTTACACCTGCAGAGAAGGGGATAGCATATATGTTTTTTCGTTGTTATTTTTCTTCTATGGCTGTTCCTGGATCTAATTGAGTTCATTTATGCCCCTTTTTAGCAGAGCTCAGGATTCGGATCACTATCTGACATTGATGACCTGGCAACAGCCTTTGCAAAGGTAGGTTGCCCTGTCACCTGTTATTTGAGTTCAGTATTTTCGATTGATCAATTTGAAAGCTTGTTTTTTACTCCTACAACTAGTTAGGGTAATAAATTTGACAAAAGCATATCTCATTTCGTTGTAAAACTGAGTGAATTGATAATCTTTTGTTTATGTTGCTATATTTATTCTTGAATGCTGTGACATCGTACTAGGCAGGCAAATGGGAGTTTTTTTTCCCTAAAGAGAGTATCCCTACTGGGTCTTTGAGAGAACAAGGAAACATGATTTCCAGTTCATCAATATATAGTCGTAATTATTGTTGACCTCATTATTTATTTCTAAAGTTTCTGCTAGTTTATGTTTTGCAGTTGAATAGAGGTGTTTCTGGGGCAAGACATCCTGGTGTTATTGGTGATCGGACATCTCGATCTCTCTCCAGGGAGAGTGAGTTCTTGTGCATTTTTCCAAATTGTACACTATGTTAAGGTTTTGGCAACAAAGAATCATAACGTAGAACATAGGAACCCATGCATCTTTTATTTTCTTCAGATTTAGACATTTTTTACTTTGATCCTAGGTTTATTTCTACGATTAACAAATGCTACTTCAGGTTCATCTGCGACGGAGTGGACTCGAGAGGCAGAATTCTCCGAGTGGATCGACCAGCATATCTCTGATTCTGAATGTTACGCAGAAAATAAGAGATGGTCCTCACAGCCTCTTCTTTCTTCATTGTATACACCAGAATACAAGCCCTTACAGAGAACATCTTCATATCCCGAGCAGCAACCGCAGTTACAACGGTTTTCTAGCGAGCCCATCTTAGTTCCAAAATCATCATTCACCTCCTTCCCTCCACCTGGATCCGATCATATTTCTCACCACCTCGATTTTTCCTCTCTTTCAATTGGACCCCAATCACCGTACTCGTATCAGAGCAGCTCCAATCTCTCCAGCCCTAGTCTCACTTTACCGGGCTTGCCTCGTGGCTTTCAACAATATAATGCAAATATGTCTCATTTGCATTCCCCTAATCTCTCAGGTAACTTTCAACCGCAAAACAATTGGAGTAACCATGCTGGGCTTCTCCATGGAAATCATTCTATTCGATTAAACAATCTCTTGCAGCCTCATATGCTACCATCACAGCTACTTTCTTCACAGCACCTTTCCATTCAGCCACCTTTAGCCCATTTCTTGCCCATGCAGCCTCAACTATTCAACAGCTTTGCTTCGCCATCACATTCGAGTCGGGGTGGTTTCAGCAGTAAGAGGGATTCGAAATCTAAATCCTCTCAGAAGAGTAGAAACTCGGTACGATTCTCGCGTCAAGGGTCTGATGCCAACAGCCTTAGGAGTGAGAGCAGTTTGCCCCAATATAAGCCCTCAAAGTACATGACTGCTGAGGAGATAGAGAGCATAGTGAAGCTGCAGCATTCTTTACACCATGGCAATGACCCTTACGTCAACGATTACTACCACCAAGCCTGTCTTGCCAAGAAAGCCAGCGAGGCAGGTTCTAATCACCGTTTCTGCCCCTCTCAAGTGAAGGAACAACAATCTTCTCGATCCCGTAACAGCAGTGGCGGGTCCCAGTCAAATCTCAACATCGATGCTCGTGGAAGGGTTTGTTTCACTTCGGTTCGTAGGCCCCAACCACTTCTAGAACCCGACCCTCCACCGTCTCCTTGTGGAGACTCTATCTCCGAGCAGAGAATTTCTGGTAAGTCTCTGGAACAAGAGCCTATGTTTGCTGCTAGGGTTACAATCGAAGGCGGGCTACGTCTTCTCTTGGATGTGGATGACATTGACAGGCTCTTGCAGTTCGCTCAAGCCCAGGCCAGCGGGACTCAACTGAAACAAAAGAGACACGTCCTTCTAGAAGGCTTAGCAGCCTCTCTTAAGCTCGTGGACCCCCTTGGAAAGACGGGAAATTCCAACATCCTCTCTCCAAAGGATGATATAGTTTTCCTCCGTATAGTTTCTATTCCCAAAGGTAGAAAGCTTATTACGAGATATCTCCAGCTTCTTCCGCCGGGTACCGAGCTCGGGAGAATAGTATGCATGGCGATTTTTCGCCACCTGAGGTTCCTCTTCGGTGGGCTCCCTTCTGATCCCGAGGCAGCAGAAACCGTCAACAAATTGGCCCAAACGGTTTCTGCTTACGTTAGCTCTATGGATCTCAACGCACTCAGTGCTTGCCTAGCTGCTGTGGTTTGCTCCTCCGAGCAGCCACCGCTCCGTCCGATCGGGAGCTCAGCTGGCGACGGTGCTGCGATAATATTGAAGTCTGTGTTGGAGAGAGCCGATAAGTTGTTACAAGATCCTCAGCCGAAGACGGGCTTCAGCGTGCCTAATCGTGGGCTGTGGAAGGCTTCGTTCGATGCTTTCTTTAACCTCCTGACGAAGTACTGCGCGAGCAAGTACAGTTGCTTCATGCAGATGATGGATTCTGAGGGCCCATCAAATCCCGAGGCTGCAAAAGCAGTGAGCAGAGAGATGCCCGTTGAGATTCTACGTGCTAGCCTTCTACATACCGATGGGAACCAGAGGAACTTGCTGGCGAATTTCTTTGCTCAGAGATCTGTGCCCATTGCTGCTAGTTCTAGTTCCCGAGGTGGGAGTGGGGGAAAAGTGAATCCCGAATCGGTTAGAGGTTAGTGTGAGGAGCTACAACTCAATATGAAGAAGCATCATTGGACATGTGTAAGGCGGGATTTTTGTGCCTGAAATGTTTCGATGCTTTGGTGAAGTTGAAGGTTTTTGGGTCTCTGTGGTTTGCTGTGAAGGAGGGGAGGGCCCTTTTCTTGTTCGCCTGCTGCTTCAACCTTTGTGAAGAAAGTTTAATCCTATCGTTATTAACATGAATAGACTAATCTTATATGATATGCATGACTGTGTATGTTCGTTCACTAAAGTGTTCTTTGACGTCATGATTAATTTGGAAATCTTCTGTAAACAATGGATGGAGGTGTTGTAAGTGTTGCTGTGTATGGAAAGTAATAGATTAGTTAGTCGTGGTAGTTTTAACATATTAATTTGCGAGATGTAAAACCTATTTTACCTTAGCAATATTCTAATTTCACTTCGTTTCTCTAATAGCTGGCTATATTTGTTTTGTTTTGTTTCAGTCTGTTTTTTTGGAAAGTGGAAATTAGTGAGGAAAAGAAAAAAAATTGAAAAATAAAAATTAATTTTATGTTTGGTTGAGAAATAGATAAAGAAAAGAAAAGATGGGAAATATAGTTAAATTTATATATGAAAAACTTCAATTTTCTTTTTCAAATTATTTTCATCGTTGCAAAGAGAGCCTTAATGATTTCAACTTGAGTTTCTTTTTTTTATCTTTTATTGAGTATGCAGATAGTAGTAGACTAGTAGTTCGTGCTCCCAAAATATAACCAGATATAATACTATCAAAACAGCTCATATAAAAAATCTCATAAATAACAAAAGCATACTGCTGCTAATCCTATATTGCATCTAACGTTTAATCCCGGGGGAAAAGAAATCCCGAAGACTGCAAAGCCATCACAATCCGGGCACAAGAGTGTTTGTTCAATTTAATCAAAATCAAAATTGTCACCCGAGTTAGTATCAACATTACAACTCATCATGCGTATCATTAGATTGAGAATATGCCTTGTTGTCATTAGCAGCAACATTGTCTGAATCATCATCATCATCTCCAGTAGTAGGTTGCTCTTTTGATGAGGTTTCTTCTTGTTCAGAGTCTGTTGTTGCGTTTGCGTTTTTATCACCTGTACTTTCGGGTTCTGCCTTAGCAGGTTTCTCCACTTTCGGTCTTGGCTTCGAGATTCTGTTGATTTTTGTGACCTGCAGGAATTATTAAATTTAAACTATATGAATAAATATATGCTATATGTGATGCTACCATCACCATAATGTCCTCAATAAACTTTAATGCAAAGTAATTCTCTAGAGTACATCATTCATTTTCATACCGTTTCCTGGAGATCCAAAACCTTTGAATAAACTTCGTCGGAAGTGAACGCTGGTGTACTGAACCCAGCAGTCCTGGTCAGGGAACAACGGTTGCAATGAGAGTGGAAAATTGGCAAACTTATGACTGGAGAAACATTTTGAGTTACCCAAAAATATGACGAAAAAAAAAAGGGAAAGAAAACGGCATTTTAGTTTTCCTAATTACATGATAAAACTTACTTCTTCTGTTCCGCCTCCTTGTCACTTAACCAAATTTTCAACTTTTCAGCTCCATCTGTAACCTGAGAAATAAAGGGATTTCGATGAAAGCAGTTAAAATCAGATAAGACACAGTCCTGACAGTGTTGAGTGTATGTAGATGCTGATTGAGAAAAACTATCAGAACCTCATTTATCCTATCCTTTGGCAGCCAAGGCTTGTCCTTTTCCCATTTTTGCACAATCTAAAAGTTTTGATCGACAGAAAAATTATTAGATACGAAACTTGTAAGGGGAGCCAGATCGAAAACATAAAGGTGAACTACCCTTGGGGACTCGGCACTTCAATTAAAGAATATCATTCTATTAAAAAATTGCAATTTCAGGAAGAAGCCTCATAATTTGGTAATGGAAACAACCGAATACTTAATCAGATTATTATTCACCTGTTGTAACTCGGTGAGATATTTTTGAGCATGCTCGCATGAAGCTGGACGTGCTGTAAGTTCATTGTATCTGGAGAAAAAGAAAATTTGAATGTAAGAACCCACCATTAACTCACAATCATATGGTACATAATGCAATGTGGACAAACACAAACCTGAAGAATATGGGATCACCAACAGCCTTCAACATATCCAGGCGTTCCTGAAACTCATTAGCAGAAGCATCCTCACCATCAGTATACAGCCAATCCTCTACCTGTGTCAAGGTCAACGTAAGTCAGTGCTTACCCAATATAAAAATGAATAAACATAAAAGCTCACACACACAACACACACACCCAAGAGAGGGAGATAGAGAAAGAGAGAGAGTAATAAATAGCCAACCTCATTGAGTTTTTCAAGAAAGGTCTGTCTTTCTTGGTCAGTTGATATTTTTGCAAACTCTTCAGACTCGAGCTAGATACATAATGAATAGATAAAAGAACATGTAAGTTTATCCGAAAATTTGTTAATAATTACAACTCACAAATATTATTATTACCTTGTCTTTAGTAGAATATATGTACCCTTCCAAATTATTTTTCAATTCAGCTGTTCTCTTTCTTTCTGCATCCTTCTTGTCCAATACTTCTAATTTAGTTTTCGAGTCGGCAAAAGATTCTTTTGAGAGTGGCATACCTGGTCCCTCTGTCTTCTCAATAACCTACAGAAACACTCCAATTCAACTAACTGACACTGCTGGTAAGAAAGGAGTGTTGTGAATCATATTAATACCTTAAGAGGAACACGGAAAGTTCTCTTTTTTAGCTTCTTTTCAATACCAAGATCAACCGTGCTTGAAACATTTAAACTTGAATCTGTAGCATCGGTCTTCCCATTGTTGTTCTCCAGCTTTTCATTGCTTTCCTTTTCAGCATTATTATCATCGGAATTTGTATTGTTGACAGACGTCGATGTTGAGTTGTCAACTGTCAAATTCTTCCGTGGAACTTCTACCCATTCAGTTATTTCAATAACAGCTTCTACGCGATCCAAAGAAAATACACCACTTCTAGATAGAGAGAAGTGTAAGTTGGCCTTAATTGGGGATGAAAGATTTCGTGACGAGTACCTGATAAATGGGCATTAGGGAAAATTTGTCAAGGAATCACTCCACGAATGAAAGTAATTATTGACTGCAGTAATCCTTACTTTTCACTAGCATCAGCGAGACCAGAGACATCGTATTCAGCAAATGAGAGAGAAGCACCGGGTGGCATCAAATCTTCACTCTCATACGCAAGTGAAACTTCAAAATCTTTGTTGCGAACGATAGACCTGAACATCTGTGGCAAAGCAAAAGCAAATCAAATAAATTCCAAACACATAAATGGATGCCACCTGCATAGTTCGAGAAAGTTCTTAACCTTGCTTGGCAACTTTTTCATTCTTGGTACAATCAGCTGTCTGGTGCTTTCATCTTTCAAAAGACCATCACCATTCAATTCCATCACAAAACCATAAGTAGAACCATCAATCATTCCTAGCTTACGGTTCAATTTGATACCATCACTTAAATTTGCAGCCAGTAACGAGGCACCTAAAACAATAGCCTCATCAGCATCCAGATGTTTATCCAACTCTTTCCTCCCAAGAAATTCCTGGAGTTTACTCTGTAAAAGAGAGCTTACGGGTCAGATTTGAATGGATCAAACAGGACCAAAGATACTAAAAGAAAACTCCAAGGATCACTTTTCACGGCTTTCATTCGAAGGCCAATTAGAGGGAGGGGAATAGCTTAGTAAACAACACTTTCCTCAGATTTCTAAAGGAGCTGTTATTAAATGAACAATGTATATAAGTGGTATCTCCTGAAGTTGGATGGTAGATACCTGCAACTTTGGAACTCGAGTGGCACCACCGATCAATTCCACCGCGTGCAAATCGTCAACATTCAATCCAGAATGCTTGAGAACATTCTTGAGAGGAACAATGGCTCGCTCCCAGATATCTTCACAGAGCTCTTCAAATTTCTCCCGGGTTATAGTGCTCCTAATAATGATACAAAATGAAAATATTCAGAATGGAAAAACAATCTCGTGCACTCTAAATAAGAAAAACTGCAAGTTTGGCTCACTAGAGGAATAAAGGTTTGCAAAAAATTACATGATGGAAAGTCAAATATGGGGATCTACTAATAGCCCTACTAACTATGACGTGATGAGTTATTGAGCCTATATTTATCATTTAACAATAACAAAAAATCATGACTTAAACAAAAAGCAGAAAAGTAACAAACAATTTCAGCATCCAATTGAATCAGACCTAAAATCACGGTCATCATAGAGAGATTCAACAGAGATTGGAGCCATGTTATTTGCGCTGAGGATTTCCTTGGTGCGTTTAACTTGTTTCTTCAGTTTGGCAATTGCCTTCGGAGAATTTCTTATATCGACACCATTTCCAAGTTGCTTATTAAACTGATCTGCAAAATATTCGACAAGTCTCAATTCCATACTCTGTCCTCCAAGATTAGCATCCCATCTAACATCCTTGACCTAAGCAAATATATCAAAGGGAGTTTTAAGAACAAAATAATAAAATGGATATATAACTCAAACGAATAGAATAATTGCACAATAAACACACAGCCACAAATCCTCAAACATCAAAAGCAGAATACCAAAACTAAAGCAACCTGATTCCCATACCTGAAACTGATTTATTGACAAACTCCGCCCTGCTTCTTTTCCCATGTACGCCGAGTAACCCACCAATGCTGCATATGTCCCTGTCGCCCCCATATCATAAAACACCACATTCCTTGACCCATTAGCAAAATCCTTGTCAATCCCATACTGCAGTGCCGCCCCGGAATGTTCGTTCAACAAAGCCAGTACATTCACACCCGCCAGATCAGCAGCGTTCAACAATGCTCTCCTCTCGGAAACACCCATAAAACCCGGGACAGTCACCACCACGTCCCTCACGGGCGCCCGGGCGTGGACCTCCGCCAAACTGACAGCGTACTTCAAAATCATGGCCACCATCTCCTCCGCTGTAAAGGTTCCCAATTCAGTCTCAAATACAGCGGTATTTCGGTCCTTTTCGGGGGAGGTTTGGTAATTCAGGAGCTGTTTATGTAGGAATTCCTGAACTTGGGGGTAATCTTTGGAGAGGAGGTGAGTGAGGTGGGAGTACACTTTGGTTGGGTATCGAGCGAGGAGATTAGAAGCTTCTTCCCCGATCAATCGAGAGTTTTGGTGGAACGCGATGAGGTTTGGGGTTTTCCGCTTCGACATTTCGTTGATCGCGATTGAGATCGGAGGAGTATTTGGTTTGAGGTTGACAACGGCGACCTTCAGCGACTCCGAGCCGAGATCGATGCTAGCAACCGCCGCAGCCGTCGCGCTCGTGGCGAATAACAATGCGGTCAGTATTACTCCGATCAGTACAGGAAGGGAACGGTGACAACATGACGCCACGGTCGCCATTTTCGGGGAGTTGAACAAGGAAGGAAGACGGAGATCTCGTGCCAAGGTTTATACGAGAGCGAAAGTGGTGTGACGTGGTTCGGGGAAAGAAGGCTACAACCAATAGCATTACGACGCGTGGATGAACAGACACGTGGAACCATCTTACTCGTTGGATGTGTTGTTAGCCGCTGTTACGACGCGTTCTTGTTGTTGGTAGTTTTTTTTCCAATTTTAATTGGGCCTAACGTATCTTAGTTGGGCCTATCGTAATATATCACTTAGGCCCACAATACCAACAAGCTTTAAACATCTGTCAACTCAATTTGGGATGTCAGTGTCACTTGTAACTTAGTGTAAGTTTTTGTGACCATTTTATTCTTCTAGTTTTATTTATTTTAATTTAAATAATTATCATTTTATTCTTCAACTTTTTTTATTTATTACATTACATTTTCACGAGTTACTTTTTTTTATATTTATATACTTATAAATAATTAAATCTTAAATTACAGTTTCATCTATTAAATATTTTAAATTACAATTTGTGCTTAAAAATTAAAATGCCAATTTTAATTATGAGCGACGTATAATAAATAACTAGCTCAAAGATATGTCATGGCAGTTATTGTTTTACCATTTATTTGTTTCATATATTCCAATATTCTTGAAAAAAAATCTTTTCACTTGAGCATAAAATTATATTAAAACTGAAGCTATAATTTTATCGATTAAACATTTTGAATCACATGATAACTTATTATATATTAACTTAACCAATAAAGTAAAATTATAATATATTTATATGCAATAAAATACTAGTACAGTTGGAAAACAATGAAGAAGAGGAACATAATCATCAATCTCAATAACATGCTGATTCGTGTTGTTGTCTGGTAAGAAAGTTCAAAGCGAGCAATGCAGCACCAACAGCAGGCTCAACCTGATAATTAAGATCATAGCAGCGTAGCATGTAAGTTTCTTCTAACACAAACCAACGGTAATAATAAAAAGGAGAGAGAGAGAGAGAGAGAATCTTTTAGTTTATTACCTTTGGACGAATCGGAAAAACACCGGGGAAGTCCTGGGAGATGCAGCTTATTACTTTGTCGCCCACGTCCCACTTCTCATTAGCCCCAAGAACTCCCCCCACCATCACCAGAGGAAAAATCTCCTTACCATCTGCAATTTTCGATTCCAAGAATCGTATTGTAAGAACAACAACATACAAACTTGTAAGGAAATGGGAGAAAATTTTTGTTACCACCTTCACCGCATAGCTCCAATCTCTCAACAACAGCTTTCACGCTCGAAGCCAGCTCGTAAACGGTGCTCTGCAATATATCGGTAGCCACAAGATCCCCAGCTTCCGCGCAAGAAACGACCACCGGGAAGAGTTTGGCTATGCGGGCCCACGACGAATCCGAATAAGTCCACCTTTAGAAACAATAAAAATTACATTTTTAATGAGCAAATGTTTTGTGATTTCTTCTACTTCATAATAATCACTGTAAATTCATCACATATAATTGCACACACACCCTATAAGCTCATCGGGGGAAGAGAGATTAAGGAAATCGAGGATGCTGCTCGTAAGCGTAGTTTGCTGGCCGCGGCCGTCGTGGGCCCTTATTACAGCCGTCAATGCCTGTGCAGCAATGCCATATCCACTACAAGAAATATATAATTGAAAAAAAAAAAAACACAATCTATGCCAAAAGAGACTTTGACTGAGAAGTAATTGAAACTTTGTCCCTTCGATATCATGTGGGATCATCTGCTCTCATTTCATGTTCCAATCATGTGCTCCACTGCACTATACTGTGACAAGTGTTAAACTCAGTTGAACAATCTGGTGAGTGGAACACCAGATTTGAACAAGAAATGAGAGCAGATGATCCTATCTACTTTCGACTTGAAGAAGCCTCGCTCTCTACCTTCCCCAGTCGCCTAAAACGGGTCCCGCACCGGCGGCTCGAGCTTCCCTACCGTCTTCTAGAAACCCGTAAGCGATCGTGCCCGTGCCAGCTATAAGCACACATCCGTGGAGCTTCCCCATCGTCCCACTAGCAAACGCAGCCACAGCATCGTTCTGTACGAATAGCTTCACGTGGCTCGGGAATATTTCTCTATAAAACACAAAGAGAGAAGTAAATACAAAAAAAAAATAAAAATTGATCAATCAAATCACAGCTGTAATAATAAATTATTTGAGCGAGAAGCAAAAAACCTTAGCCAAGAAAGTATGCGGTGCTGATCGGTCTGGTGGTTAACGCCGGAGACCGAAAGGCAAACGGCTTCCACATCGGATCGGGTCGAAAATGACTTTGAAAGAGCATCCGCCATTACGCGCTCTAATGTATCTCTTGCGGCGATTTCTTTACAAAATTATACAATCATTAATAGCTGCTGCGAGTGAAGCAGCAATTAATTATACATGAAATCGCAAATACCTCCGACGCTGTTATGATTGGAGCAGCCGGCGACAGCCCGGGACAAAACGGGCAGTGGTTCGGGCAGCGGCTGCGTAGGCGGGATCAGCGGCATGCATACGCACACGGTTGAGGTCGTGCCACCGTCTATGCCGAGGATCACTTTCCCGCCATCTCCGCCGTGAGCGAAGAGCCTGCTGTCGAAGATCCTACCTCTGCCGTTGCTGTGAGCGACGCCCATCGCTTCGTGTTCGAATCCCCAGACTCCTCTGTTTCTGTACCTCTTCATTCGAGAGTAGTAAAAGCGCAGAAAGATCGCAACTTTGAACCAGGGTTTTTTTTTTGCAGACATCGTTTATGCTTAAATATAAACTGGGAATTTTTTTATTTTTTTTTGGCTTATTCATGGGATTAAAGTATGAGGGTTTTTGCGAATAGAATATTGGGACGGCACCATAAAGCCAAATGCTTGATGGCAACACAGTGAAGTAGACGAGTGTGCGCACGAATTGAATATAGTTTCGATGATGTTGCCATTCTTGAGACTTCATCTGTTTGTAATTGTGCGATTGGCAATTTTGTTACCGTGGTGGTCCATTAGGGGGGAAAGGTCAAGAAACGGAAAATATCTTTTCTGATTATTGTTATCCAATTGGTGTATGATTTGCGATTTGTATTTATATGTTTGTTACTTCGTTATTATTCATAGAAGGAAATGTCAGGTGGGTTCCGGGACTTGGAAATGGTATGGATTGTGCAATGAAATGACGGCCTAGATTTCGAGAGAATACATTCTCGAAATCTGAGGATTACGATTTTAGAATGATTAGCATCATCTCTTATGAAATTGGATATTAGGCATCAAAGAAGAGACATACAATAAGCATCAAAGTAACATACCAAAACACAGATAAAAAGTCTCGAATTTTATTTTATTGTTCGACAACAGAGTCGAATGCAAAAGATCCAAGCAAACATCGCTAATAATCGTTGCGAATTATCAGTAAATAGCAGCCAATAAAGCATAACTTAAGTCCAATAGAGGGAAATACGTACGCATTGCCCACAACTTTCTCCTTGCAAAATTTCTCCTCTGGTAAAAACTTTCACCTAATAATCTAATTATCGACAACCTCGATAAGGGTCGTCTCGTAATCGCTAGGAGCCTCGAACCCGTGAAGGTTCATGACGGTTGCAGCCACATTGGCCAGCCCACCGTTAGGAACGTCCTTGCGGAACCTCACGCCCCGTGCCAACCCTGGCCCACCGATAGCTATAGGAACCTGTGGAAACAGAGTTTATTGTGTCAAGTGAAAATACTTACTTACGCATGCATTTAGTGTGTAATAACTAATAAAATGAGAATGCAAGGACCAATAAAACTACTTACGGGCTCGAGCGTGTGAGAAGTGAGAATCTGGATTTTCCCGTCCTTGTCAAGAAGAGGCTCCCCTTTCTTGTTCCTCTTCACCATGTCCTCAGCGTTGCCGTGATCGGCGGTGACAACGTATATTCCCCCCACTTGCTCAATAGCATCAAGAATCATCTTCACACAAGCAAGGCAATTGAGGTCATTATTTAGACGATAATTTCATAAAACCGTGAAATGAAATTAATGTTACTTACCTTGACTGCCTCGTCAGCAGCCTTACAAGCGACGATCGTAGCATTGATGTCTCCAGTGTGTCCCACCATGTCACTGTTGGGCAGATTCACACGTACCTTTTTGGGTAGTAAAAGTTTCAAATGTTGTCAAAAAGAGGAAATTTTGTTATTACGCCAAGAAATAATTGACATACCTGATCGAATTTCCCGCTCAGTATCGCGTCCCTTGCCTTCTCAGCAATCTCAATCGCTTTCATCTTGGGCTTAACGTTGAAGGTAATCCCCGAATCGCTAGGGATTTCAACGTATTCCTCCATCTCCGAGTTGAAATATCCCGAGCGGTTCCCGTTCCAGAAAAAGGTGACATGCCCGAATTTAACAGTTTCACTGTTAACACAGCATTAAATATTACATCTTAACTTCAGCTTTCTCACAAGTTACTTCAGTAGACAAAAATGTGAGATGTAAATAGATGCATTTCTCTTACCTGCAAGCAAATGTGCGTACACCATTGTGAACTAAATATTCACCAGAAGTCCTCTCGATCTCCGGAGGAGAAACGAGGTAGTGATTGGGGAGCTTAAGTTCCCCGTCGTACTGAAGCATCCCCGCGTAACGGATCTTAGGAACTCGAACGCGATCGAACTTATCGAAGTCCTTGTACTCGAGAGACTTTGCAATCATGACCACACGATCAGCACGGAAATTGAAGGTGACAACTGCATCACCATCAACGATAGGGCCCACAGCTTTGCCATCATCATCAACCACAACGAAGGGAGGCAAGTATTGGTCGGTCGTGTTGGGAATTTCTCTAAGCTTCTTCACAGCTTCGAGGGCACTCTTGAACTTGTGTGGTGCTTCTCCAAGAACTTGAGCGTCCCATCCTCGTTTTACAACGTCCCAATCATTCTGAAAAAGATGAAACTTGGGGTGCTAAAAAAATGTTTTCTTTACTACTAAGGGCACGTTTTGTTATTATTTATGAGCATGCCCGTTAAAATTTATCTAACCCATTTCAATCAGACTGATAATAACCAAACCCGTGATATTTTACAGGGTTTCTATTAATTCCGGGATGGGAAAGGGAAATCAAAGGCGATATAATGGGTTATTTATGTTATCTGATTGATCTAATATTGGACGGCAAGCGGGGGCCCTAAAATGCTAGTAATTCATGAAAGGTTGTACAGAAGAGTGTGGCATTGAAGAAAGGGCTCACCTCGTAACGATCCATCGTAACATACATTCGACCTCCACCAGATGCGATCCTCGCATCAACTCCCTTCTCACATAGGTTCGCGAGATCTTTTTCGAGAGTTTCAACGAAGCCAACGCTTGTACCGTCCAAAACATCACGTCCATCGGTTAGAACATGAACGCGGATTCGTTTTGCCCCCCGTTCACTAGCACCTTTGAGCAACAGCTGGATAGCAATAAAATTGGATTTTTTTTTTATGTGCGAAGCTTGATAAATAAACAAAATTTTATTAGATCCATATGGATAAAGCAATTGGCAATAATATGGATGAATATTATACCTGCAACTGGTCAAGCCTAGAGTGAACACCACCATCACTTAATAATCCAATTAGGTGCAAAGTTCCAGTTGCAAAGGATTCCTGTATGTACTTGAAACCTTCTCCATCGTAAATTTTGCCAGTTTCGAGAGCAATATCAACAAGCTTAGCACTGGATCAAGAAACATGTAAGAAGTAGATGATAAGGTTAGCATTATACCTTTGATTGAGAAGCTAGAGAAGAAAGTCAAACTATAATATTCACTTGGATTCAGTTAGTAAACGAAACAATAATGGGATTGTGCTCACCCTTGGGCATAAATACGACCAGCACCAAGAGCATTGTGACCAACCTCACTATTGCCCATGTCATCCTCTGTGGGTAGTCCCACAGCCTTACCATGAGCCCTCACCAATCTCCATTTATCAGGTGCACCCTACACCAAACAACCAAGACAATCATCTCAATCTCATTTTTTCCGCAGAATAAAAACTCAAAAAAACAGAAGCAAAGAGGTAAATGACAGAAACAAATACTAAAAACAATGAAGCTCCAAAGATGGTAGCAAACGCCACGAGTGAAAATAGTTAAAACAGAAAATAAAATGCAAAAAAAAATATGGTGTTACTGCTAACTTTGAAGCTCCACACATGTAGATCGAAGATGGTATCAACCACCAAGAGCCAAAATACATAAATCAAAATACGTTTTTTGTTAACCCAAACACTATAATCAACAATAGCAAACCCGGAAACGAGGGGGAAAAAGTAAAGAACTGAAATAATAATTCGGATCTTCTGAAAGAAAGAAATAAGAATAAAAAACTTTCATATTCGACATATTACGAGCAAAAGCAAATAAACGTGAGCTAAACGTTTAGAACAAAAACAATTACATTTTTCAGGGAATCCATAGTTGGAGTTTCAGCCACATGGATACAGTTGTACTGATTGGGCTTTGCCTCACCCCATCCATCCAAAACCACCATCGCGATTGTTTTTCCCTTAGGTAGCTTTGGGTGGTCCTTTAATTTCCATGAGAAATCTGAGCTACCCATTTCTGTATATTCAACACAAAATCAAATCGGTCATCGGTTACGCAAAAACATGTACGAGAGACTCAGATCTAATGACACAGTAACCAAAATCGATACATACCAACCAGATACGAACACGAATCGATTAAATACCAAAACAGAAGAGAGCAGAAAATTGGGAAGAAGAAGAACCTTATGTGTCTCTTCAGAAACGATCTATCACAGGAAAGTTTGGGAGTTAACACCGATGCCGCAGAAACTAAGCGAAGCTAAGATGGGAGAAGTCCGTCTGCCTCGTGGGTATATATATTTGTTCAATTCTATTGGTTTGGTAGTTGAGTCTTATTATTTATTATTATTATTTTGCCTATTTTCTTTGTTTATTTTTAGGTAAAATATTACTTTGTATATTTTATCTCCGTTTAGTGCAGTGTAATATTTAGGGAATATGCCGAATGGACATATAAATTAAAGAAAAATAAAAAAAGATTTAACTATTTTATTGTCTTTCACTCGTGAATCGTGACGAACTCACGTTCATTGATTAGTTATAGGACTTAATTACCTATATTTTTTTATTAATGGTGCATACATATTAAAAATATTAATTTGGTATAGCAATCAATCAATCAAATTTTATTTCTAATTAATAATTAAGAAAAAATAAATTTTATTTCTAATTAATAATTAAAAAATAAGAATTTAATTTACTCGATGTGTGGTTTGTTTTTTTTTTTTTAATTTGAATAAATAAATAAAAAAAATATTACAAGCACAAACACCAGCTGCGATTAATTTAAATAATTTCTCCCATTAATTTACTTTGTTAATCAATTATATTCTTTTTTAATTTTCTTTGCACAGGTGCAAATATACTAGTGTTTTTAATTCCACTTTAGATAATAAGTTTCAAATTTTAGGTGACAATATCTTGCAAACTTGAAGCAAGTTTTAAAATCCAGACATTGTCATCGGAGATTTTGTCGAAAAAGTTTCTTAATAAATGGTTTCATTGACGAACACTTTTCGTCAAATAGCCTTCACTCTAATCAACTTAGCTCGTCGGGTTATCTTAACACTAATACCTGATTAATAAACATAAAAAAAATTATGCTAAAAAAAAAAAAAGAAGATAAACCCCACTTTCTGCTGCAAAGAAAAAAACGACGAAACTTATTCTATTCATTATCACCTATATATTTATTCTGAGATTCAACCTCCTCAGCCAAAGAGAGTGAACAGTCATATGAAACACATCGTATCTCTCCGGCGGATCATTCACCGTAAAATGCCTCTTCACTCGCCTCACTCCCTCCCTCATCGCCCTATACTCCGCCTCCTGAATCCCGGTCAAAACCCTCTTGAGCTCTCCGATCTCCTCCACCGCCACCGCAACAGAAAACTTCTCCCAATCAAGAACATCGCCGAAGGGCAAAACGTAATCCTCCGATATCAAAACGGGCACGCACTCTGCGTAAATCGCCTCCGCGATCCTCGGGCTCGCCACCTCGTGCCCGCTGGGGCATATGCAGAACTTGCTCGTCTCCATCATCTGCCGGTAAGAGAGGGACGAGTTTTCGGGGACTTGCTCGAAGATTTTGATGTCCTCGTCCTTGTCCCTCCAGTGCTCGAACAGTTTCGGTCTGATTTTCCCGTGGAGGTGCCCCGCGAAGAATGCTAAGATCGTACGGTTTTTGGATGACGATGTTGGGTTTACGAGGTTTCCCGTCTTGAGGTTGATCTCCGGGAAAGATACGTCTTTCCTCGGGTTGAAGAACTCCGAGGTGTTGGCGTTGCAGAGCACGCGCATGGACGTGAAGTACAGCTTGTGGACGTACCACGTCGCCCGCGGGCCCTGCGTTTTTTGCATGCAGCATCGCTTATTACAAATGTGTCTTCTTGATCGTGATTAAGATCTAAACACGAGATCTAAAAGCTTAAGCTCGAACGTAGTGCATCATCATATTTAATTAAAAGGGTAAATTATAATCCCGGGATATTTATATTTTTTGTCCCCAAATGTTTGGCCTATGGGCGTTTTTGGTCCCATATTTTTCCGAGTTACAGTTTCAGTCCCCAATGTTGTCGATTTTGAGCATTTTTTGTCCCCCAATTAACTTAACCGTTAAGTTGGACGGAAATACGGGCCGGACCAGCCCGAATTTACGGGTCGGGCCGGGTTTTCCTTTATTTGGGCCTCAAAATTCGAGTTGGCCCAGCTCGGTCCGTATTTTCGTCCAACTTAACGGTTAAGTTAACTGGAAGACCAAAAGCGCTCAAAATCGACAACATTGGGGACTGAAACTGTAACTCGAAAAAATAGGGGACCAAAAACGCCCATAGGCCAAACATTTGGGGACCAAAAATGTAAATATCCCCTATAACCCCGCGTGGACATATCAACATATGCTTTTTCTTTACTGAGCAAAACTCCATTGTGTTGTCTAAACTTAACACCGTAACCCTGGTCTAAGATTTAACATTGTACCCCGGTCATGGATATAAATAGCACGAGGTTGTTCTTACGCTATTTACAAATCATAGGGATTCGGTGCTCCGTTTTTAAAACACGTATGGATTATATTCAGTTTAGCCTATTTTAAATTTATATAATTTATTTCAGACATAACACATCCCGTCTAGAGTGATTTCAATCTTATCATGCCTTAAACGTGTAATTTTCATGAATGAATGAGCTCTGATACCTTGTTTAACGATCACAAAGTGTATCATGTTCTAATTTTATATACTTTATTTCCAATAGTTGTTCACTTACTCACCCAGTCGTGGCACGACATCATGAAATGATCGGCCCCGAGGCTCCTATTCCAGTAAGGATACTTTCCGCTCACCACGCCGACGTAGTCGTTCAGCACGCGCTCGAGGACGCCCTTGTCCCGTTCGACGGGGTCGAAGAGGTGCTTGAGTATCATCACCACGCTGAAGGGAAGGAAGTAGACGTGGGCCCGCTCGGGATCGAAAACCCTGAACCGCCGGTCCCTCTCGATCATCCCGAGGAGCAAACCCTCGGTGGAGTATATGTCCTTCGCGGGTCCGTCGTGGAACAGGGGAGGCTCCCCCTCTTCGTACACGTATATCTTGAACATCTTCTCCATTAGCATGTAGCTCCTGCAATGCAGTACTTTTTCCATGTTGATGATATTGATAGAAAAAACATCCTTTTTTTTTTTTATCCTACTTGAAAATTAATTACCTCTGGAAGAAGTAGGCGTTTCGATAGATTTCCCCACGGGGAACGTAGTCACCGTCTTCGACGAAAGGAGGCGATGAGCTCTTGTGGCTTTCTGATATTGCTTCTTTTAGTACGGTTCTCGCTCGAACGAGGCCGGCTTCGATTTTCTCCAGGTTTTCGTCTCTGCTCTTCTCTCTTGTTCTCAGTAAGCTCTCTTGGTTCAATTCCTTCACAAGCTCTTCCACGGCTTTCTGCATCTTTGGATTCTGCATTATCATTACAGCAACTATTATGTATGTTAGATGTTGAAAATAAAAGTATGTAAAGTTATAATATGATACACTCTCTTCAAGGTTAATCTTTTAGGTGAATTGTTATCCGAGCTCAGGTCAGGCCAAGAGAAGTCATGGTACAAATAAAATACATAAATTTCAAATATAATACAATCATTTCCGTAAACTTAAACTTTTAGGTGAAGTGATCATTTAACATTACAAAACAACATAAACATCCCTTATACAGCAAATAAAGAATTCTTGAATGTCCTACGGGAAATATGCACCTTGTACGTGGGGTATAGAGCTGTTTTCGGGTTCAACGGCGGTGGAGGACTACTGCTACTCTTTGGCGATGATGACAATAGAACGTTGTTGCTATTCCTCGAGGAGAAACCGTATAGAATAATAGCTAAGGAAGAGAAGACGAGCAGCGTAAAGCATGAGATGGGGGCAGCTTTGATTCTTCTGTAGAGCTCATCGTTGATTATGCTCTTCATGAACGTTGTTGATTTGGGAGCTTCACGTTCACTATGTGTTTTGTGGTTTGTGAAACAGTCGAGGGTGATGAACAATGTGGTCGGCATGTAACAAGGAGCTTTAGGTGCTCTACTAAATATGGAATATTATTTCGAGGATACATAATAGCATCTGCAGCTGATATTTCGAGGAGAAGAGTCAACTCGATTTGTGAATTTTAATCGTAATTATATTACGATGTTTGTAGTTATATATTTAAATGTTTAACTTCACATCCTTTAACATGTCATAATGGTTCGGGAAGGGCCTTCTCAAACACGGAGACAGTGTATGGAAATCTTCGCCGTGGTTATTAATGAGATGCCATTACAGCCTGATGAAATTATTTTCGATATTAACAATATATTAGTTGATATTTTTATCAAAATATATTTACATTAAACAAATATTTAACGATGCCGTGGTGCCAAAGGCACCTACCTCGTAGTGATAATATGGGTATTGGTGAAGTAATTACGACAACAACGATTTAACGACACCGTTGTGCTAAAGGCATCCATCTCCTAGAGATTAGTAAGATATACGTTTATTTACTGTTTAGTAAAATAATTAACTGCATGTGTATGTATGTACTGATATATCACGTTCGGCTAAGTTCTACTGATGCAGTTACACGAGCCAATATTTCTCGCACGAAAAAACATTAATTTCGAATATTTGTAAATGCTGAAACACATACTTAAATTAAACACTCAGTACAAACACTTATTTTGAGCAAACAACCAAAACAAAAACACCTAAAAAGAGGGGGAAAGAAAAGAAAAAAGAAAGAGAAACGATAATGTATTAAGCTCAGATATATGCTCACTAGTAATAAGGATTTAAAACGACGCTCTAAATCCACGGCACACAATAGAGAATACAGAAACTCATCAGTTCAAGTAAAATCCAAGGATTTCTATCTTATTCAACAGACAAATTAAGTGAATAGTGCTTGAGCTTCTTACAATGTATTCATTAGACACGCTCTATGACAAGGGCTGAAGCTCCTCCGCCTCCGTTGCAAACACCGCCAACTCCATACTTACCGTTTCTCTGCCTCAATACCTGGGATAATAGCAGTAGTAATACAGGTTTGACATGGCAAATATAAATTATGGGGAAATCATATATTTCAAAATAATATTTGATTCGGTTCCCTATAAGTAATAACTTCAAGGATGTGAGCTCTTTTGGCGGTGGCAAAATATTTGATTCAGCAGGAAAATAATACCCCCAAGAGTGTGACAACCATACGAGCTCCGCTGCAACCTAGAGGATGCCCCAACGATACAGCTCCACCGTGGACGTTAACTTTCTCCTGCAAAAGGTATCGGTGTGAGTGGTGAAATTATGTATTATTATTAAGTGTGTGCATTATCACAAAAACTAACCGGGCTAAGCCCCAATAGTTTCAGGTTTGCCAGGGCCACGACCTGTTTTGAGAAAATGGATTTGAGTGGTAAGCCTGTTTTTTTTTAAACTATATTATCAAATATTAGTTTAAGAAATTTCGAAGAAGAACCGTGGGATATACCGCAAATGCTTCATTGATTTCGTAATAGTCAATCTGAGAGTCTTCGAGTCCAGCTCTTTTGATTGCTTTTGGAATTGCAAGAGCTGGAGCAGTTGTGAATAGTTCCGGAGCCTGTAAAAGTCGAGTCCTTGTAAGGTCAATATTGAAGACGTAATTGTTACAAAATGAAATTTGGATGCAGAAAAATGTGGATAATTACTAATTAACTAACATCATTTGCAGAAACAAAAGAGTGTACCTGAGCAGCATCAGCATATCCTGTGATTTTTGCCAGAACTTCCAAGCCAAGCTTCAGAGCCGTCTCTCCGCTTACTAAAACAACAGCAGCAGCACCATCACTGCAAAAATGAATAAATTTATTCATCAGAAATTATAGATTAATGAAAATAGTAATTCAGGAACTTATGCCTCATCTGGCAACAAAATCTCTCGAGGAAGCACTGAATGACCATAAACTTAACTCAATGTTAAAATATCTGAGAAAAAGAAATCTCATGTGGCCGAAATCGAGATTAGTGCTTGGATGAAAAACGAAGAAAACCTTATGCTTGATGCATTTCCAGCTGTTACAGTACCGTCTACTTCCTTAAAACTCGGTCTTAGCTTCCTCAACTTTGCTGCATCAAACTGCAACGATAAATACGGTGATTAGTTTGATGAAGCAGCTCCTCCACCTTGCAAAGGCCAATTGGATAACTGACAACATTAATCTGAAGAAGGAAGATCTAACACTGTCCTCAACAGTTTACACAAAATATGTCCAGGGAAGTAAAAATATATGGCTAGAGATATCTCGACAGAGAAAAGAATATGCCAGAGCAGGGATAATTTTTTCACCTTCCCTAGACCATCATCAGTCGATACATTTGTGGACGGTTTTCCTCTCCCCCCAGAGACTTCAACCTGTATGAGATTTTATTTATATCAACAGTACATTGGGCTAACACATGGGCTTCACAGAGAATCAGGTCTAGTTATCTTACTGGAACAATCTCCCACGAAAAAGCACCACTCTCTTGAGCAGCAATTCCACGCTCAAAGCTTTGAACCGCATAATTGTCCTGATACGGTAAAACAATACGAGCATGAACAATGGAAAACGAAAGGATTCAAGATGTTTGTCTTCATTCAAGGCTTCAACATCAAAGTACTATATGGTGTCCATGAACAAAATAACCAAAAGGGTTGGGATCTGTAGACAAACCTGTTCTTCTCTCGTAACACTATGGTTTTCGGCACATATTTCAGCACAAACACCCATGCCAACGTCATTGTAGACATCCCACAAACCATCTTTCAGCATTCCATCAACAAGGGAATCATGTCCAAGCCGAGATCCTTTCCTGAATCATGAAACACATAAGAGACTTCATCTTCAACATATGCATGTGATTTCCATTTAGTTAGTATTCTATCAGAATTGAACCACAAAAATGTAGAATATCTTTTCCAGTCAAGTCACAAGTGAAATAATCAAGCAGGTCCATCTCATGCTAATTGCTAGCAACACCAACCTTGCTTCAGCCAAGTACTTTGGGACATTGGACATGCTCTCCATGCCACCGGCCACAACCACATCACTGGTGCCCAACTGAATACTTTGAGCAGCAAGCATTATCGCTGGACCAGAAAAAACATAAAGTTACTAACATCATAATGAGAAAATTTTAGAGCATACAAGAGTGGTCAAAGTCTACAAGACACACCTTTCATCCCAGAAGCACAGACTTTGTTCACAGTTGTGCATATAACTGAATTGGGGATTCCTGCACCTAATGCAGCCTGCCTTGCAGGGGCTTGGCCAAGGTTTGCGCTGAGAACATTACCAAAATAGACCTCCTCGACAAGTGGAGGATCGACTTTTGCCCTCTGAAGAGCACCTTGAAGAAACAAGAATGAACCAATAACTGCTATGTTAACAGAAAAAACTTTTCCTATTACAATGATGGATAATCGAATGTGTAACTGTAATATTACTTGCAATGGCTATCGACCCAAGCTTGGTTGCTGGTAATGACGAAAGAGAGCCAAGAAATCCTCCCATGGGCGTTCGGGCCACACCGACGATGCAAACATCTGTCACAGCAAAACAGAGTTCAGATAGTTCCACAAGAAACCTCACAGAGTATGCAATCAAGACTACGCAAAAGAGTTACGAGGAGATACATATATCATAATTTTGGTTTGCCTTGAAAAGCAATGACATAAATGATAAAATTAGATGCGCATGAAAAAAATTGCAAGCGAAATAAATGCTTAAATTACCTCTAGGCTTAATTGAATCTTCTGCGGTAACAGGAGCCATGAGTAACCGACACCTGCTTTGACAAATTCACTGCCTGAGCAAAAAGTATCACATGGAGGACGCACAACATGAGATGAACTACGCATGATCTTCAAATTTCCCACAAGTGACAACATTCAGCTATTATTATTTCATCACAAGTTGATAACAGAGTTAAGGTTGTTTGAATCGACTCAAACTAATCACTCCAAAACATTACATGCGCGAAAACGCTCGTACACAAAGAGATACAATCTTCGACTCACTCAATGGAAGCACACATCAAATCTAAAATCGACAGCTACATCAAATCACATATTCGAAAGGCGTATCGAGATCCACAAATTAGATCCAATCAAGATAAGGTGGCGTTAGAAGTCTACCTACCTGCTGGAGAGATGCAACGAGAAATTGGGGAAGTATTCAAAAGTTGCCTTGCCTCGAAGAAATCGAAATTTATCGTCGAAACTATGTATTTTGTCAGTGTGTTCATTATACACATGACTATATATAGAAATTAGCTACACGGAAGTCAAGAACGTGTTAGGTGGCAAAGCACGATACTGTAAGTAGCGTGTATCCGCAGTGGCAGTGGGTCACGAGATGCACGCTACGCACTACCAATTTTACGCAATTCAATTGGGTCCTCTGATTTTATTGTTAGTTCATTAAATAGCCTTTAAAGTTAATTATTTTACAGTTAGGTCCATGTTTTTTCTGGATCCTTATAGCAAGTGCGTTGGACCTCGGGCCCAGTTTGTTATTCTAACAAAAGCCCGGCCCGATAATGAACCAGCGACAAGTGACAACTGACAAATCTGGTCAGAATAATCTCGTCTTTTCGCTGACAAATGACACGGAAAAATGTATTATTTTAGATCGCCATCACCACCAACTAAACTCGCGTCTTATCTTGATTTACGAGATTTCAAGAATTCAAAACTAGGGGCTGTTTCGGATGATAGTAGTAATTACTGAGTAAGCATTAACACCAGCTCAACCCTAAAATATACTTTTAAAATGTTAAAAAAATAAGTATTATCTCGAAAAGCCTCTTTCATGCCATTTCTCAGGTGACGACAATCGTGGACGGATTATTATATTAAAGGCGAGTGATCGATTTCCTTTTCGTGGCCCAGTGAAACCTCAGGCTTTGAGGGCATTTCCGGTGAAGGCTTTTCTTTGTTCGTCATACATATCTGCTCCAGAACTGTATATTTCGCCATAACCAAAATCATCTTGCAAAATGGCTCTTGCTCAGGGAAAATGGGTTAAGGTCTTTGATCTAAATCTTCAGCTTTTCTCAATTTTCCTTCGGATTCAGCTCGTGTTCCTCTCATCTTTCTCGTAGAATTGCACTGCGGTGAAGGCTAGATATGGATATTCTCGATCGCAAGATTTATTTGCTATTTTCGCTCGGTTAATAATTTCGACTTTAGGCTCTCTTAGAAATCGAGGTCTCTAATCTAAAACCAATTGGTGATAGGTGGAGCTGACTCTTTATATGTATCGTAGATTTGAGAGCTTAATTTGTTCAGACAAGACCCACTTAATTAGAATCATGCTTGATTTACTCTAACAACTTGTTGTACGAGTATTTGAAGGAAAATTTGTAGGATTATTGTTTCCATTTGCTTGAAGCTATCACCTTTACCTCTGAAATTACTTTTTTTCCATTTACCATCTCGCAGCTAGAGCAGAAGGGGACGGGTCCCGGGCCGAGAAGCTCCCACGCGGTAGCAACCGTGGGAAAAAAGCTCTACGCGTTCGGCGGCGAATTCGCCCCGCGAGTCCCCGTCGACAACCACCTCTACGTCTTCGACCTCACCACCCAAACGTGGTCCGTCTCTCCATCCACCGGCGAAATCCCGCCCCCACGCGTCGGCGTCACGATGGCCTCCGTGGGCGAAACGGTGTACATCTTCGGAGGAAGGGACTCCACCCACAAGGAGCTCGACGAGCTCTACGCGTTCGACACGGCCACCGAGACGTGGGCCCTGCTCCCCCGTGGCCCGCCCCACCGTTCCTACCACTCAATGGCCTCAGACGAGAGGAGGATATACGTATTCGGGGGATGCGGGGAGAAGGGGAGGCTTAAAGATCTGTGGGCCTTCGATGTTTTCGAGAGGAAGTGGATCGAGTTTCCGCTCCCGGGGGAGGATTTTAAGCCGAGGGGGGGACCGGGGTTGGCTTCCGTTGAAGGGAAGATATGGGTCGTGTATGGTTTTTCGGGGGACGAGCTCGATGATGTGCATTGTTTCGATTTGGGCACGGGAAAATGGGCTCGTGTGGAGGCTTCCGGCGAGAAACCGAGTGCGAGGAGTGTTTTTTCGACGGTTGGGATCGGGAAGAACATTGTTGTTTACGGGGGTGAGATTGATCCGAGCGATTTGGGTCATTTGGGTGCGGGGAAGTTTTCCGGCGAAGTTTACTGCTTGGATACTGAAGAGGTTGCGTGGAGGCGTTTGGACGGTGGGGAGTCGGATTCCGGCGGCGATCATCCCGGGCCGAGGGGGTGGTGTGCGTTTTCCGGCTGCCGGAGGGACGGGGCGGAGGGGCTGTTGGTTTATGGGGGGAATTCGCCGAGTAATGATCGTCTTGATGATATTTTCTTCTATAATTTGCTTTGAGATATTTGGTGTGCGTTGACCGATGAAGAGGAGCAAGCGCCGCCTTTGTTGGTGGTCACTTTCTTTGTGCTTGTGAGTGTGATGTGCGGATATGTGTGTAATAAACTTGATGTGATGTGGCGATGCATAAAGGAGCCAATTTCTTTTTCTGCTTCATCGAATCATCATAAATCCACAATACTGACCCAACTTCAACTTCAATAGAATTTGAGTTGCTATTCAAGTGGATAAGAGTAAGAACGAATATATGAAATGAAAATGAAGATAGTAGGATAAATAGCAAAATATCAGTAAAAAATTAGTACAGTCAAGGACAATTATTGAAACAGTTTAACAGCCACAAATTCTTATTTTGCACAGCATAAATCATTTGCCGATTACTTTTGACCACCGCCTTCGGTGGGCTCCACCACCTCGGCCTCGACGGTCTCTGGAACAAAATTTGAGTGGGGATTCACTTGCTGTTGAAACGAGTCGGCTGATGCCGACCATTTCCCCAAGAGAGCCATGTTCATCATTTCATATATTTTCCCTCCGAGCTGCGCAGGACTCTCAGGCTACACATAAACAGCATTGAAATTAGTGGTATTTTAGGTAATGAATATAATTGGAAAGGAAGCGATATTAGAGAAGTTACTCACAGTGAAACCACTGGAAATCAATGCGGTGTCGTACAAAAGATCAACGGCTCTTAAGGCTTCCTCATCATTTGGACTGTTCTTGCATGCAGCCTGCAATTCATTTGCTGATATATGTAGTAATAGCAGCACCGAAAAAAAAAAAAAAGAATTATTAACTGAAGAAGGCATACGTTTAAGGTTTTGATGATCGGATGATCGGGATTGATTTCGAAAACCCTCCTGCTTTTCATGAAATCCAAACTGGAGGTGTCACCAACCGATTGTGCCTTCATTAGCCTGCAATGAGCATGCTATGTTGATGAAATGAAACAATGATAATGCAGCTTATTAGGTAAAATAAACGTCACGTGCTCGAGTATCTTGCATATATTATTACAGCTACGGTGAAAAAGAAAATACTTCATTCACCTTTCCATGTTAGCAGACCAACCGAATTTTCCAGATGCAAGGACGCAAGGTGATGTGCTCAAACGGTTGGAGACTTGAACGCTGGCGACCTTATCGCCAAGGCGTTTCTTGATCCAGTCACAAGTTTGGCCAAACTCTTGTTTTAACTCTTTCTCCTTCTCCTCATTCTTATCACCTGTAATACAATAGCAGTAGACACTGTGAAACAACAGCAAACATTGAGAATTTGAAATGGGGGATAAGAGCAGAGGTAGTGAGTTCTATCTATGATGGATAAACAAACAAACCCAGATCTAAATCTTCTTTGCTGATGTCCACAAAGTTCTTCTCCTTGTACGATTTCAGATTTTGGAGTGCAACTTCGTCGATGGGATCCACCAGAAACAGAACCTATTTTTATGAAGGATGTTGTTAGTCCATGGAAATGTATAACAAGTTAAAGTTCATAGGACATACTTCAATATCCTTTTCAACTAGCTTCTCCAAGAAAGGGGTGTTCCTTGCACTGGTTACGCTGTCCGCGGCTATGAAGTAGATATCTTTCTGGTCGGGTTTCATGTTTTCGACGTACTCGTCCAAGCTGATCATGTCCTCCTCGCTTTGGGAAGAGAAGAAACGGAGCAGAGGAGCAATTCGTTTGTGGTTCTCGCGGTCTTCAATGCAACCTAACTTTATGTGCTTGCCAAAGTTTTCCCAGAACTTATCATAATCCTGCACAGGAACCAGTGCACGAGCTAACTCAATGAAGTATATATGAAAAGGGTATAAACTGGAAAACGGTGAAAGATAAAATGTTTTGCCAAGGTGAGAGACATGGCTGAATAAAAGGATATTATCATGTGAGCTAATATGTTAAAGAATGATACAATTACTTACATCTTTGTTGTCACTCATAGATATTCCCAGAATCATGTCAAATGCCTTGCGGACCAAACGTTTCCTCATAATGCGCACCTAATCGCCAGGAAGAATTAATAAAACAATAAACAAATCTGAATCCAGATGAAAGTGACAATATATATATATATATATATATATATATATATATATATCTTCTTTAAACATGAGTTTGAAGCAATATACTTACAATTCGACTTTCTTGAAGAATTTCGCGAGAGACATTCAATGGAAGGTCATTTGAGTCTACAACACCTTTAACGAAGCTCAAGTACCGAGGGAACTATTGCACCAAAGATATAAACAGTCATTGACAACGAACCACTAATGACAAAATGCACACCTGGGCTAAGACACTTAATCATAATCTCACCAGTTCTCCATCGAAGTCATCCGAAATGAAAACACGTTTCACATAGAGCCTTATATTTTTGGTCTTGGGATTGACTATGTCATCTTTCCCACCAGCTGATATAGATGGCACATATAGAATTGACCGGAACTCCACTTCACCCTATATACAATCAAACAGAAAACTTATGAAGGTGCTTAAACTTCAAAGAGATCAGGTAAGGAAGAAAATGTTCAAATCACAAGAGTTACCTCAGTGGTAAAGTGAGAGGAGGCCAACGGTTCCAAGTATTCATTGAATGTTTTCTTATAAAACTCGTTGTACTCCTCTGTGGTCACATCCTTGGGATTACGGAGCTGCATAAAGCATAACTCATTAATTTCTGAGAAGAAAAAAGAGAAGCTTCCATCTAGAAATACTCAAAATTTAAACTTATGGACACACCCATATAGGTTGAGTCTCATTTGTAAGCTCCCAATCCCAATATCGCTCGACTACCGTCTTAGTTTTCTTCTTTTTCTGTTACATCACAAACAATAGAAAGGTTTTATAGATATGTTAAGTGGTTGCAACTCAAAGTAAATTTTAGTGGTTGCACAAGTACCTCAGTTTTCCCATCTTGTTCAGCCTTATTGGCTTCAGCTGGATCCTCGTCGACCTCAACCTACATAATACCAATCTCATGAAACACTATGGCATGACAAGATAGAACATTAATAGAATCATCATAAAGGGAAAAAATAAGTTGAAAGTGAAATGTACAAATAAGACATCTTCAATCTCCTGCAACGGCATCCTCAAAATCAATATAACTTACCAATAACAAATAGATATCGACAGTTCCATCAACATGAAATATTACCTTATTTGCAGTCAGGAAACACGAGAATGTGTACAAAATGAAGCACTAAGTTATCATCGGATAAGATAAGAACTCTATCATAGTTACCTCTTTTGTGTAACCTTTCTCTTGCCATGTGTAAATTGGGAAAGAAACAAACTGCGAATAATTTTTCACAAGCTTCTGGATTTTCTCGGGATGAGCAAAACCTTTGTCGTCATGCTGTATAGAAAAAGAAAATGGCGAGTTTCTAAGATTAAAAAATTATAAGCAAAATCTTATTAAATGATTTTAAACTTAACCTTAAGATACAGAGTAAGACGAGTTCCCCGTGGAATGAGCTTTGCTGGATCTGTCTCTTCTCGGATGGTATAAGAACTAGAGTTGGCTTCACCTTCCCATACATATTGTTTATCAGATTTAGGATGCCTCGTAGAGACCTCAACCTGTTTAAAAAAAATAATAAGAAAGTTGTAAGAGCGAAAGAAGGGGAAAAGGAGTGATATAAGGAAGAAATTCAGCGGCAGAAGGGAGATAATCTTTTAACTAACGAGCTACATACCCTCTCTGCAACAAGGAAGGCTGAATAGAAACCCACACCAAACTGACCAATCAAATTGCTGTCGGCACCAGCATCTTTGCTATCCTGCCAACAATTAGAATGTAATGATGAATAATGTCAGGCATGAAGCCTCAAGAATGGAGAAAACACTTAAAACACGACTGAAATATCAAATGATGGAAAAGCACCTTTATTGCTTTCAAAAACTTAGCAGTCCCACTTTGTGCTATCGTACCAAGGCACTCCACTAGCTCTTGGTGGGTCATGCCAATCCCAGAATCTCTGCATTAAAAAACCAGGCATATCAAGATAAAAAATAATATACACGAAAGTGGTGCTCGTAACACGATTAGAACTTACGTTATTGTTATTATTCCATTGTCTTTATCACACTGTATGCGAATATCAAGATCCATGGCATCCTTCATTAGATTGGGCTCTGTAACACTAAGGAACCGTAGCTTGTCCAACGCATCACTTGCATTGCTGAAATAAAAAATGAAGGTCCATAGTAAATGCCTTCACATATATTATTGTACCATATTCGAACTTGCTATCAAAATAAACTTTGTTCAGCACCACGCATAATCTCAACCAGCTTTAAGCACCCAAAAATGTGAGATATGTGCGATTTGGCACATTTTAAATTATGAAAAGAATGTTCCATAATAAATAACTAATAACAAACCCTTGAGAACAAATTTAAATCATATAAATCCAATTAAATGAGAAAAAGATTGCATGGCATTCGTCCTAAACCTACCTGATAAGCTCCCGCAAAAACACGTCCTTATTACTGTATAAACTGTTCACAATAAGGTCCATAAGACGACTAACCTGCATGAAATAACACGGAATTCGCACTTATGAGTTACTAGTCGTGCAATATCACTGAGAGAATATCCCACTTAATTTATTTTAGTTCTACATCTGCTAAACATTATAAAGAGACAAAAAAAGGACAGTTCACCTCTGCTTGGTACTCATACTTTTCGACTGGTGATGAGTCAGATGCAGCAGCTGTTGACATTAAACAATGTCCCATGCCAGTCCCAAATTGATTAGTAACACCACCGTGAGGGATGCTTCCATTCATTAACACGGAGTGCCATCTTCTACCAGTGCCATTGTTGACATCCTGCAAACATCATAGAACAGGAGACACAACACAATCTCAAACAGTGGCAGACGCTCATATGATTATGACTTGTTTTTTCACGAATAAAAATAATATAGTCGATCCAGATTACGACATCAAAATGACACATCTCGTGCACTCTTTGCATAAGCATAAGCTTACTAGCACAGAAGAAAGTGTGTTTTCATTCTTGGATAAATAGAAGCTAACAAATTAGATAAAAAACTAAACAGATATCAACGCGATTGTATCTAAGCATAAAATTCGGTAACCATTCCAGATTGAAGCACAATAACTTCCATTCGAAAAAGGACAGAAGTACAACTTCCTCAACAGTGGCCTGCTACACCTCAAATAACTCGAGCAGCAATACAGAAGGCAACGCAACAAAAAAATAGAAATAAGAAGAAGATATACGGTACTGAACTTCGTTTTCACGAAGAAATAAAGAGCAAATGATTACCGGTTGATGATCGTATGCAGATGACGAAGTGAGAGGTCGATAACGTGTGGTTGCGCTGCGGAGAACAGCTGAAACTGAACGCCTCGAAAGCCTGTGCATTCTCGATATCCAATGATACGCAAAGAAATTGCGGGTGCTGCAAATGTTTAGGGTTTAAGAGCAAAGCCTACTCTGAGCTGAGGCTGGTCAAGGGTTTAAAGTCCAAAACGGGAAGCTTCTGGAGACGGCCTCCTCAAACCAAATGAATCGGCGTGCAAATTGCGTCCAACAACCCAATGGTGTGAATAACTTTTTTAAAGCCCCTTCTCTTAAATATCACAAATAGACCCCAACGTTTGCCCTATTACCTATTAAGGCTTAATTTTTTTATTAATCTTATATGCGGAAATACTTACATTAAAAGTTTGACAATCCTGGAACAATAAATTTTGAAATTGATACAATTTGACGACAATTAATGAAGAAACATAATTTCAGCGTGGAATTTATCCACGTGAACCGCACACAACAATTAATTTAGGGGAACCCTACGTTGTGTTGGGAAAATTTCGGTGAAAATTATTACCCTTGATGAATTGAAGCAATGTAAGGGCAAATAAATTTTAAAAATCTAATTTCAAATGAAATTACTATACGTGAGGTGCACGTGACATTAATTTGTGGAGGGAGAATCCTATGTGGCACTGAAAAAAATTCGGCTCAAATCAGCATATTCGACGTCATGTAAGAAATTCCCCCATCCTTGTTAAGTGCATCTGACATTTATTGATTTTGAACTGCAATTAGGTTTTCATTGTTAATTGTTCAAAAATTGCTTCAATTTAAAAACTTAAAAAAAAAAAAGCAAATGACACTCCCCTAAATAAATATATAGAGGACTACGAAAATATTTAAGCCTATTTCCTAAACAAATTCCAGTTTAAACTAGAAAATTGGTTAATATTTTGCAAATGGACACATAAAAAAGTAGAAAAAAAAAATAAAGCCGTTTATTACAAGATCGATCATACGCAAGTCCATGAGCTCTCAGACAAAACCTTAGCCCGACTACTGAGTAGTAAGTAGCAACATCCATCAACTAACAATATATAAGCATGTCTATAGGCGAAGAGAAGTATCTACTACATCATGCTTATCATCATCATCATCATCCCATAAATTACTACCGTTGCAACGGCTCCGATCTCCTCCATCACCGTAAGATCGGTCCTCTTCGAGATCCCGAGAGCACAGTAAATCAAGGGTTGAATAGCAATAATAGTTGAGCCGACGTGCTAAGCGATCATCATCATCATCATCATCATCATAGAGTTTCCGATGGTGATGCTCTCTCTCTTCTCTCATGTTCTTCAACCTTTGCAGCCTCTCGAATCTTTCCTGTAATAACAGCAACGAAGAGCCACCGGCCACGGTTGGATTTGTCCCGTCGCGTTTCACTGTCTCCATGGTACCAACTAGTTGGGTAATAAATATTAAATATCCTTTTTATATTATGACATTTTGTGATTGCGTGCAATATATAGAGAGAAAGGGAGCTAGCCGTTGATTTCTATACGAAGTGGTTTTTGTGGATCACTGATCGTCGGATGCGTAGAGGACGGCCGATATTTTGGGATTATTATAGGGCTTTGTACATGTTGTTCGTCGATTACAATAAATATAAATTTTAGTGATTGGAGTAACGTGGTTAGGGCAGCAAAATGAGAATATTGTGAAATAAAATAAAAAGCGCAGTAAGTGGAGCTCGAACAAAACCTCGACTTCACTCAATCTAACTCAATTTTACCAAGAAAGGAAGACTACTAGAGATGTTACACAACAGTAATTAACTGTAAATAAAATAAAATATACAATTTTAATTGGGCCGGGTCATATTTCAGGCCCAATTATAACGGTATTTCGTCCCACACCGCATATGAGTACGAAAAGTGAGCGATCTCCAGCATAATAAATTGAAGGGGCTCGAGGGTGTTGCAACCACGCAGCCGTGCAGTAGCCACATAGCGAACTATTCTTTCGCCTTTTACTAAAGAATACCGTGTGGCTGCTGCATTTAAGCGGCATACGCTTATTTTTGAAGGGTTAATCCTTGAATGGATAGACCCAGCCAACTTTAGTTGAAACTTTTCCTTTGCGATTATTAAATTATGCGATCTCCTAACATAAATAATGTAAAATTAAGTATATCTCAAGGGATGGTTGTTTCAAATTATTAACGTGAGATAGAGACAACGAGAAGTGTACATACATACATACATACATACACGGTAATGGAGACAACCACCTCTATTTCCCAGGGGCAAAGTTAGTGGCATAAGCCCAAGCATTATTAGCCACAGGATCAGCCACGTGGTCAAACAAGTTCTCGATCGGGCCCTTACCGGTGACAATCGCCTGCACGAAGAAGCCGAACATCGAAAACATAGCCAACCTTCCGTTCTTCAACTCCTTCACCTTCAGCTCCGCAAAAGCATCCGGGTCATCCGCCAAGCCCAACGGGTCAAAAGCCCCGCCCGGGTAGATCTTATCCAAACCCTCACCCAGCGGGCCACCGCCGACCCGGTAGCCCTCCACGAAGCCCATCAGCACCACCTGCGTAGCCCAGATGGCCAAAATGCTCTGCGCGTGGATCAGGTTAGGGTTCCCGAGGTAGTCGAGCCCTCCCTCCGAGAAGATCTGAGCTCCGGCCTTGAACCACACGGCCTCGCCGAACTTGACGCCGTTCTTAGCCAGGATCTCCGGGAACACGCAGCCGAGCGCGCCGAGCATCGCCCACCTGCTGTGGATCACCTCGAGCTCGCGGTTCTTCGCGAAGGTCTCCGGGTCCGCCGAGAGCCCGGCCGTGTCCCAGCCGTAGTCGCCGGGGAACTCTCCGGTCAGGTACGACGGAGTCTGCTCGGAGAACGGGCCGAGGAACTTGGGCCTGTCTGGGCCGTACCTGCAAAGTGTGAAGAAAATTAGGGCAAAGTTTCGATTTTTATTTGCGTCGAATGTCCCAAAATTGAAAATTGAAGAAATTTTATTACCAGATGCTCTGAGGAGCGCTCTTGACCGTACGCCGCATGATGAAGCGGCTGCCGCCGAGGTCGCCGACTTTCCTGATGAGCTCATTCTGTGGCTTCAAGCCGACTTGCCCGGCGAACGCAGATTGTTGGATTACTGAAGCTGCTGCCATTTATTATTTTCTTTTTTCTTTTTTCTTTTCTAGTGCTGTGTATGTATTTAGTAGCTGAAGGTGTTATATATTGAAGCTTGGATGATTTTGTTGGATCACACTATCTGCCACGGCAGCATCTGATTGGTTCCTCCTTTGAGTAGGCTAGATTTTCTTCTGGCAGTGATATAGGCCCTTGTTTCGCCACGTGGCAATGATAAAATCAATACATGATTTTCCAGATCAATGAAAATCTATATTTTGATATTTTAATGTGACGTGGGCCTTGTTGATCTGCAGACCACAATTATGTCAATTCCTTCACCGTGCAAAGGCCATATCTTTACCACTGTAAATTAATGTCAAGAAATGTAAGATTTCAGAAACATTACATTGAAGACCATTAGAGTACAGTACACAGCGTTGTCTTAAAACAGAGACATTATTAATTAAACTGGGCCAAATACCCTTTGTAAAGCAGCAAACAGTACATCACAATTGATCAAAGCCTAATATGATTAAGAAAAGGCTTTAGAAATCCTATTACAATCCACCAAATACGCAAACCCGTAGGCCATGTTCTTCAGAGTAGCCTCGTGCAGCTCCAGTGATGACGTGGCCGTCGCGTCGGTGGAGAAGAAAACCCTGAAACCCCTAACGAATGCTTCCCTCGCCGTCGTTTCGCAGCAGAGATTCGTCATTACGCCGGTTATTATGACTTCTTTCACTCCCATCCCTTTAAGCCTCTCTTCTAAACCCGTGCCTGTGAACACAGACACGGTCGTATACGTGTGATACAAAGTGAAGAGACTATTGCTAACATTATGTAAAGAGGTGGCCTTGGCAATGGCAACCAAGGAACCTAAAATTGCAATGGAATAATCGAAGGCAAAATTATAAGGTTGGATCACTAAATATATCATTTTTCGTTTTTGAGTCACTATGTTTGATAATTGCAAAAATAAGTCATTAACATTTTATAAAATCAAGATTGAGTTAAAAAAGAGGTGGCCTTGACAACCAAGGAACCTAAAATTGCAATGCAATAATCGAGACAAAATTATAAGATTGGATCATTAAGTATATCAGTGTTCGTTTTTTGGTTTACTATGTTTGATAATTGCAAAAATAGGTCAATAACTCTGTATGTCTTAACAAAATGGAGTCACCGGTTAATTTTTCGACAAAAGTCGTCGGAACTCTGACGTGACCGATAACATGTTAGCAGCTACGTGGGTATGGAGTAATCTTTGTCATCAGCCACGTTTGGATTTCCGGCGATTTTTACTGCAAAATTTGACTGTTCTACGCAATTTTGTTAAGATATATAAAGTTAGACGATTAGGGACGTTCCTCTTTGGAAATTGATTCATAATAAGCTGCTAAACCCACAAGTTGCAATATGCAGGACTAAATTCCAGCTGAAAGAATCAGAGAAGATTCAATTTCCAGATGAGAGAGAGAGAGAGTACCTGCAAAAGCACTGTAGGTGTTCTTAATGATGACCGGGTCAGCCCGTTGCCGGTCCAAGTCGGGTATGAGCAGCGAGTCCTGAGTGCCATCGAATATGAGGCCACCGTCCCACCACTCGTCAAGCATACCGGAGTCTTCGGGGGATTTGTGGCAGTGGCGCGTGAAGAACACCGGCACCGTCGCCCGACGGCAGAGGTCGATCGTCGCGTTGACGGCGGGCAGTATCGGCCGCGCCGTCCAGTCGAAGTACTTCTGCAGGTCGATCACTAAAAGCGCGCATGATTTCGGGTCGGGCTCCCTCGTTCGGACCTCGAATTTCGTGTAGGACGACATGCGATGGATATGGCAGAAGAAATTAATGAGCTTTGTAATGATAATAATAATAATAATCTATTTTATTGCTTTTGCTTTGACGGAGGTAGCTAGATAATTTTCCTGTCTTATTTTGCTAAACTAAGTTATTTTGTAAAATGCTATTGGGCTGGTCTTAGATAAGCCCAATAGTATGGGCTTAGATAAGCCCAATGGGCTGATCCGCATATATCGCATAGCCAGTAAGTGGCGGGAAATACTCTTCCCATTCCCGCCATAAAGCGCGAGGCATAATATACCTAGCTCACTGCACCGATCGATCACAAGTTTTCTCAGATCTTCGAATTCGTAGAAATCAATTGCGAAGAACGAGGCGAAGGAGAAGGAGAAGATGGATTCTCAAACCAGCAACGGTTTCTGGGTAGACGATAAAGCGGTGAAGGTCGAGAACATCTTCCTCGACTTCCTCAAATCATTCCGGCACACGTCGGAGCCGTCGATCCACGGACCGCCGTACTACGAAGCCGAGATTGCGGATATGAATCCCAACGATCCCAACACGATGTACATCGACTTCTCGCACATCACGAGTTTCAACGACGTGTTGCAGAATGCAATTGCGGACGAGTTTCTCAGGTTCGAACCGTACCTGAAGGCTGCTTGCAAAAGGTTCGTGATGGAGATGAGGCCTTCGTTTTTTACCGATGACGTGGAGAGTAAGGAGGTGAACGTGGCGTTTTACAACCTGCCGTTTGTGAAGAAGTTGAGGGAATTGGGGACCGCCGATGTCGGCAGGTTGGTTTCGGTGAGTGGAGTGGTGACGAGGACGAGCGAGGTGAGGCCTGAGCTTTTGACGGGGAGCTTTAAATGCTTGGATTGCTTTACGGTGATCAAGAATGTGGAGCAACAGTTCAAGTATACAGAGGTTTGATTGATTTTGAATTGGATGTTAGTATTGAAATTTCTATTTCCTTTCCAATGCAGTTTTGTTGCAAATATACTTGTTTTTATCGTAATGGGAGGTCTTTTTTGTGCACTATGTCCTTTATTTGCTGGAAAGTTGATTGAAATTTCAACGATTGGAAATTAAATTGCAGCCAAGTATCTGTATGAATGCGGTTTGCCTGAACAGAAAAAGATGGGCTTTACTGAGGCAAGATAGCAGATTCACAGATTGGCAGAGAGTTAGAGTGCAGGAGACTTCCAAGGAAATACCTGCAGGATCACTCCCAAGATCACTCGATGTCATTCTAAGACACGACATAGTCGAACGAGCCAGGGCTGGAGACATGTATGTAATTGTATTATTTAATGTCTTACTGATTGTGAGTCCTTTGATGTCCAGCACAGTCTTAATTCTTGCATATTACAATGTATATAGGGCTGTGTTTACTGGAACCGTGGTTGTTTTACCTGATATTCTCTCATTGGCATCTCCCGGTGAGAGATCTGAGTGTCATAGAGAGGGTTCTCAACGCAAGAATGTATCAGCTGGACAAGAAGGCGTCAAAGGGCTTCGTGCATTGGGTGTAAGAGACCTTTCCTATCGCCTTGCCTTCATAGCCAATTCAGTTCAGGTTTGTCTGCTTAAATTATTTTGTTAAGACAACTCGTATCTGATTCAGTTACAATGAAGCGTAAGGATAACATTTGGCAATATACTGCCCATGCAGGTTTCTGATGGGGTGAGGGACGGTGATATCAAAAGTAAGAGGGATATTGATGAGAATGAGAACCCAACACTTTCAGTAAGTCTTTTTTGCCATCCATTTTTCTTAGTTTGGAAAGCTTTATAGTTGCCATATTTTCTGTATTACTTAGATTGATTCCTGATATCCTTACGTTTGAGTACCACTTTGACAATTCTTATTTCAGTTTTCTGTTTGATCGATTCCCTTTTGTTTTGCATCTCTTCTAATTGTGCCCTCTATTTATGTGGTTGTTCAGGAAGAAGAAATGGACGAAATCAATAAAATGAGGGATACTCCCGACTTCTTCAACAAGCTGGTCAATAGCATTGGACCGACAGTTTTCGGACACCAAGATATCAAACGCGCAATTCTGCTTATGCTTATGGGTGGTGTGCACAAAGTTACACACGAAGGAATCAATTTGAGGGGGGACATCAATGTTTGCATTGTGGGAGATCCCAGTTGTGCGAAGTCTCAATTCCTGAAGTATGCAACTCTTCTGTGTTTAGTGTATCGTTTCATTTGTTCCACTTTTCTATATTTTCTCGTATTATGTACAGGTATGCATCAAGTCTAGTTCCAAGGTCTGTTTACACATCAGGAAAATCCTCATCTGCTGCTGGGCTCACTGCAACAGTTGCTAAAGAACCTGAGACGGGTGAATTCTGCATCGAGGTGTGGCTTTTTATTTTTGTTTCTATATTGCTTATATGCTTTTCGGACTTTAGGTCGTAGTCGGGAACTTGCCAATTCTAAATTGTGCTTTTCCGTTTTTTGAAGCTTCTTGATGATTGTTTACATAATATACTATCATGAGAGACTTTCCCCTGTAAACTTTCCACACATTTTTTTTATAGTTTATCAGCTGATATTATGAACTTTCTTTCAGGCTGGTGCATTAATGCTTGCTGATAACGGTATTTGTTGTATTGATGAGTTTGACAAGATGGATACAAGAGATCAGGTTTCCCTCAAACTCAATAGACCTCAACTCCTTTTCATATTTTCACCAACTATATATATGGGTTCTGCTTATTTTTTCAGGTTGCCATTCATGAAGCCATGGAACAACAAACAATAAGCATCACCAAAGCTGGAATACAAGCAACATTGAATGCTCGAACATCAATATTAGCTGCTGCAAATCCCACTGGAGGTCGCTATGATAAAACTAAACCCTTGAAGGTGTGCATCTGAAGAACGTCTCTCTTGGCTGTTTATTCTTATTTTCAATTTTGTGCTACTCACTCTCTCTCTCTCTCCTGCTTTTGGTCTTTTCTCCAGTACAATGTGGCCCTACCTCCAGCTATACTCTCAAGATTTGACCTCGTGTATGTGATGATTGATGACCCCGATGATCAAACGGATTACCACATTGCTCATCATATTGTGAGACTCCATCAAAAGTCAGAAGAAGCACTTTCCCCTGCATTTACTACTGCACAATTGAAGCGTTACATCTCATACGCAAGGGATCTGAAACCAAAGGTTTCTCCCCTCTCTCTCTCTCAAGCAAAATCTGTCATTGATACTTTGGTTGTGTTTGGAAAGAAGAAAGTAATGTGGAAAAGAAAATCGGTCATAAGTTATTCTTTCATTTTCCTCACCTTTGGTGAAGAAATGGGGTTTTCTTAGTTTTAAGTATAAACTTAACTAGATTTTCTTTTCTTTTCCTTATCTATTTCTTCAACCAATCAAAAATAAAAACTAGTTTTCCTTTTGCATCTCATTTTCCTTTCCCTACTAGTTTTCACAAACCAACACAGCCTTGCTTCGTTATCATGTTTTGCTAAATATCTATCTATTATGCAGCTGACTGACGAAGCTATGAAATTACTCGTGAAGTCTTACGTTGCCCTTCGTGGAGGCGACGCAGCACCTGGCAGCAAAGTTGCATATCGAATGACTGTAAGGCAGCTCGAGGCACTCATTAGGCTCTCTGAAGCACTTGCAAGATGTCATTTGGACGAAAAGGTGCCCAGTTATTCGTCGCATGTGTAATAATAAAGGGAAAAAAAAACTTTGCATCCCTCGTCTTATTCGTTTAATTTCATCAGGTGCACCCCCGCTACGTTCGCGTCGCCGAGAAACTCTTGAAAACGTCAATTATAAAGTAAGCAGCTATTAGCATAACCGCTGTGGGAAATGGAACCCTTTTTGTGCCTTTCTTTTTCAGCAGATTCTTACCATCTGTTTCGTCAATGTGATCCTTTTACAGTGTGGAGTCAAGTGAAATTGATCTATCAGAGTTTCAAGAAGAGTATGATAATGAAGATGGCAATGGTGGCGATGCTCCAAATGATGCAACGCCTCAACCAGCTGCGGAAAACAGAGGTAAGACAATATTCCATATAAATTTATATATATATATCATATAATAGATATGACTCCAAAGAAATTTGGTATTGCATTGTCATTGTGCAGAAAATGGAGCTGCATCTCCAAGCAAGCAAGGAAAGAAACTTGTAATAACTGATGAGTATTTTCAGACGGTTGCTCGTGCCCTTGTGATGCGGCTCAGACAGCATGAGACGCAAGAAGGTGAACGAAGAAAAAAAATATTAAAGTAGAATAAATGCAAACATAAGAATGATAACACTATGGATGAGATGAAAAAGAAAAAAGAAAACCATTTTCATGGTTGGCTAACATCAACTTATGTTTTGCTATGAAGGAACGGAATTAGCTGGGCTTCGACAGAGGGATTTGATACAATGGTATGTGAATCAGCAGAATGAGAGAAACGCTTACAACTCCATGCAAGAAGCGGAAGCTGAAGTTACGAAGCTTAAGGCCATTATTGAGGTAAACATTGATTGCTTCGATGATCAACTTTTTCTCGTCTTCTTATCAAGAAAATGAAAAACAGGTGAGTGACTATAAATATATATATATATATATATATATATATATATATATGTTGCAGAGCTTAATACGCAGAGAAGGCTACTTAATTGTTGTCGATGATGGTAGAGGAGCAGCAGACGGTGAAAATGCGAGACCATCGAGAAATAACAGGATTTTAGCTGTCGCCCCAAATTACGTTGTGGAGTGAGGAGTCTGAACCAAACGACATTGTAACATAAATCTTAGATTTCTGCTTAACTACTGCCTATCGTTATTGGTCGAGTTGAGCATATGTTACGAGTCTATTTATAATTAATATTACAATTATTTACGTTTTAAAGTAGCTTTAAATTAGATTTGATTTGAATAAAGATTTTCTTTTAGTCCCTAATAGAAAAGCTCGGCCTCTCTCCTCCGCGTTATCACGCATCTCCCCTTCCTCAATTACATTAGTGGAAAATAATGCCTAGCGTTCGATATGCTGATTTCTCGATGCCACGTATATTTTTTCAAATTAATATTCACGTGTATGTTAAGTGTGTTCGTATGAAATTAAATTTTCGACGTTAATTGTTCTTAAATTACTTCAATTTATCGAAGATAATTTCTTGCCGAATTTCTCCCGAACGCCACATTGGATTGTTTTTCAAGTTAATTGTCAGTTTAGCACACGTATCTTAATTTCAAAACTTACATTTAAGTTTACAGCGTCAATTATCCCTCAATTGATTCGATTTCAAAACTTATACAGATTAACAATATACATAGCTAAGTAAAATATACAACCCCAAAAAAATAAAATAAAAATTCGGAGCTTTATTTAGTGACCAGCAATCTATGATCATCCTCTGCGATGGAATCAGACACATAACTAATACTCCTATCACTAACCGACCGATACTCATGATCCCTACACCTCTCTCCTTCCTGCCCCGAGCACCCCGCCGCCATCTTCCTTATCCGATCGAGCTCCGCCGCCACCTCCTTCATGCTCGGCCTCTTCCTCCCACTCGTCTTAAGGCACCTCTTCGCCAGGTCAGCAACCGCCACAATCTCCCGTCTCTGATCTTCCCCATCAATCGCCCCCAAATTCTCGAACAGAAAGTCCTCCGACGCCGAGCCCGTAAGGAACCGAACCGCAAGCCCCTCTTCCCCGTCCGCGGAGGATACCGCCCTCTCCCCCGTGAGAATCTCCGCGAGGACGACCCCGAAAGCGTACACGTCGCTCCTGTCGTTGAGCTGCCCCGACCTGAAATACTCCGGGTCCATGTACCCGAACGTGCCGCGGACCACCGTGGTCAGGTGGGTCCGGTCGATCGACACGGACCGCGAGAGCCCGAAATCCGACACCACCGCCCGGTAGTTCCCGTCCAACAACACGTTGCTCGACTTCACGTCCCTGTCGATGGCAATGGATAAACCCACTTAAATTCAGACTCTGACTCGGTTAAATAATTGGTATACTTCCAACTCAATATCCAAGGAATGTTAATGTTTATAGTCTACACTCAGATCAATTGGGTCGTTAATGGACATTTTTGCCATCCATACCTATGGATGATGGCCGTGGAAGCGTACGAGTGCATGTAAGCCAACGCCCCCGCGACCTCCGAGGCTATCCTCAGACGATCCTCCCACGAAAAACCCGAGCTATGAGAAACGTCGTGGAGGTGGTCGGCGAGTGTGCCGTTGGATACGAATTCGTAGACGAGCAACGGGACTTCGCTCTCCAGGCAACACCCGAGCAGCTTCACTATGTGTCTGCGTTTATGATGACAAAAATGCTCATTAAAGACCCATTTTGAAGATCCAATGGTTTTGAGTATAGACAATGAACATTACCAACGCTTCTAGAGCGCGTTTGGTTACAACATCAAGTATAAGGCCCAACATGAACTTAACTATAATTAATCCCACCCCTTCAACTCAGTTAATTTATATCACGGGCCCATTTATTAATATCGGGGCCGTGAATAAATGACGGAACACAATATTACAACATATAAATTTATACTATTTGCGTCAATCTGGCAAACCAAACGGGCCCTTAGGATATCAAGTTTCATCCATATCAATTATTTAATCGAGTCAGAATCTCTGAATCTAAGTGGATCTACACATTGCCACCCCTACCTGTGGTTTATCTGAGAGAGGACGAACACCTCGTTGATGAACTGAGAAACCTGAACGTCGCCGCCGGCTACGTTCGCCCTTTTGACGGCCACGATTTGCCCGTCCGATAGCATCCCTTTGTAGACCGTACCGAACCCGCCTTTCCCGAGGACCCGACCCTCGTTGAAGCTGTCGGTGGCCTTCTTCAGCTCCTCCACGCGGAAGAGTATCATCTCGTTGATTAGCCTTTTTCCGCCGTCCGAAAACATCTGCTGCTGTAAGAGCAAGCCGCCGTTCCTCTTGAAGAATTTCTCTCTCCTTTTCTTTTCTTTGATCCATTTCAGCTTCCGAAGAGCCAAGAAACCGCCGATTGCTAGGATCGAAAACCCGACGGCGAGCCCGATACCTGATTTGGTGTTGACTTAAATAATGAGTGAAAGATGAAAACTAAGGGAGAAAATCCAAAAATGGTCCCCGATGTTTACAACGTGATCAATTTAGTCCCGATGTTTGGCCTGAACCAATTTAGTCATCGACGTTGTCGTTTTTTGAACAATTTTAGTCGTTCCGTTACGATTACGTCAATTTTAACGGGAATCTCGCACGCGTGCCACAAACATGGAAGAGTTAAAAACTGACTAAATAAATCATGAAAGAGTTAGCTGTAATTAGGGCATGAAACTGAAATTTTCTCTTTATAAAGTTGAATATGAACTCGGCGAGCTCCACTAACGGTAGAAGAGCACGACAATGTTCTGAAAGATCCTCTATTTTGCATACGTATGCGACGTGCGGGGTTCACATTAAAATTGACGGTAACCGCGACGAAAGGACCAAATTTGTCCATAATCAATAACATCGGGAACTAAATTAGTTCATGCGAAACATCAGGAACTAAATTGATCAGTGGACCATTTAGGATTTAAGACAAAAAAGGATGATGAATCATTACCCAAGGGAATGAACAACTTGATCACACGCCTTCGATCGGGCAAGCAATAGTAACCACCGGGCGTGTTAGCACAGAGGCTTTGGTCCCGACAGTTATTGTCTCTATGATCAGCACACTCGTTAATGTCTGCGAGATCGAAAAAAAATGCATCTTTATACACAATCGAAAAATTGGATCTTCAGCTAATTACAGTATTTGCGATAATAAAGCAGATTAAGTGTAATAAATACCTTGGCATCCACCGGGTAGGTAAGGGTTTCCTTGGTAGCCGTTATTACATACACATCGATATCCTCCTCCCTCAGCATAATCCACGCAATAACTGTTCTCTCCACAAGCGTAGTCATGTCTTCCTCTAGCTACTTCGCAGCGCGTGTCGCCCACGGACCAATCATGGGTCATCGGGACCGTGTACGACCCGTTGCAGGCGGAAAACTCCGTCTTGTTGAGGGGATAGGACCTGTCCACGAACCCGAAGAACCCGCACCGACCCGCCCACGAGTTCGCCCGGGTGTTCATCGTCTCGACCCGCAGGGTCAGGTTCTTGAGGTCCCTGTCGAAGGTTATGTGGCAGCAGTGCAATCCCGAGCACGTGGACGGCTGAGCGAGGACGACGTCGCTGCTGCAGAGGGAGGCGCAGCCGCCGACGAACTCCCTTGTGTCCTCGTCGATGATGTAGGCGTAGAGGTCGCAGCCCACCACGAAGAAGACGTTCTCGTCGCGGGAGGTGCTGTAGCGCGTGTTGATGAACCGGAGGTACGTGTCGTGCCCGACGTCGGAGCCCCGACCCGACCGGTCAAACGACTGGCTGAGGACGGCGAAGTCCTTGTGACGGAGTTTGTGGGTTGCGACGGAGATTTCGTCGACGGCCCAGTTCGATTCGGCTAAGGTAGCGGAGCCGGTGGATTCGTTGCAGAGGAGCTCGAATGTCTCGTCGAGGTAGCAGCCTCTGCCTATGCCGAAGGGGTACGGAATCTCCGTGGTACCGCACCGGCTCCGGCAGCCGGATTTCGCCATTTCGGCGGCGGATGGCGGTGGCGATGCTGAAGTTTTGGGACATTGGGAGAGTATCGAGGCGTTGACGATGAAGAAGAAAGAGAGAGGTAGTAAGAACATTTTTGCATAGTTGGAATGCAATATTTGATTTTGGAAGATTCTTCAGCATGCGATCATCTACTATAACCCAAGCGTTTGTATTAAATTACTAAAGCACGCAATAATTGAACGCACTTTTATATGTTATATTATAATATGCTTGTTTATGGCAATATGGTAGTCAATTTTAGGTCAAGCATGATTGGCATGGCAATCTCGTGCAGTCTTTAGGACAAGGAACCTTCTTCGAGGTAGCATATTCGAGGTTATTAAATATGAACTCCCTATATACTTATAAATTACAAAACGACCACATTACTTTGAAGTAATTTTTTGTGCAGATGCATCTTTATTATTATAGTTATTCATTTGGGATGGTTTGAATTTGTAGCCCTCATCTTGACCTGTCTTTTTAAACGTACGTTTGGTGGTCAAGCTTGATGAGGCATGGCTATTACTTCTCTATAGTAAAAGATAGATACCTAAATGACTAAATCAGAAAGGGAAGGAGCCCTTTGAATAGTCTTGAGAGAAGCACAATTCTAAGTTAGTTATGCCCCTCTGTTAATGAAGTAAGAACCGAGGAAGGATTAAATGTATCTAGTTTAGTCAACAGATAGTGACATCCTCATACGCATATCTATCCCCAGCTTTTGACTTGTATCGCTAGAGATAAAATGTGTACACTTGTCACTTCATTTTATGAAACATTAACCTAACCCTTTTTTTTTTTGAGAAGAAAAATAACATTTCAACCTAACCCATTTTAAGATTTGCCTGCAGATGAGGAAAAAGATGGCAAAAAGAAGACAGAAAGAAAAACACGATACAATAATGCTAACAATCTTGATTTTTAGAGGACACAGGTGATCAATGGTAGTAATTGATAACGTAAATTTGTCGCCTTCTAAGGGGACACGATAGAACTCATTTCCCTATTCGTCATTTGCCATTAAAGATATATAAGCTCATATTATACTTACATACAACAGACTCCAACTTCCCCACTAAGTTACAAAAGTTTCATCATGGAATAAGCTTAAAAGCGAACACACTAAAGTTAAAGGTTAGCTTACAAAATATGATACCTGTTGTTTTGATGATCAATTGGCCCTCCAACGACTTTCCCGTAGAGTTTTGCAGCTGATGACTCCATTTCGTGGACCAATCTAACGGATTCCGAGAGCCGATTGAGCAGATTTATTAAAGCAATCACTTCGTTCCTCTGCAGTTCCAACTGAATAAGGATATGTTGATAAGCCATTGAGACATAAATGAGATTATATATGAGAAATATTGCATTGCTTATCTGAGAGTAAAGAAGATAAAAAGAAAACCTGCTTAGAACTTACACGTTGGCTACTGTACGGTTCCTCACCGTTCACAGAGAACAGTATTTTCAAGGCCGTCCCAAGACCCAGAATCTGAAGCTTTCCCCATAGTCGGCACTTCTCGCATCCCACACAATCCATTATAGCACTGCAGGTTTTGATAGCATGTTGTAGTAAAAAGACAGTTCAATTCACTATTTTTCTATAAAAGAACAAAGAGACAACCTTATGTTTCTGAACTGCATCTGCAACAGCTTCATCAATTCGGGTCCATTTTGTCCTTTCCACAATTTTGCTTCGTCAAAGGGCTTTGGACACGCAGCACACAGCTTGGGGTCGTGGAGCAACTTTTTCATCAGGAGTTTTGTGTTGAGGTCTTCTGCAGGATTTCCCGTATCATAATCAGCCTGCTCCAAGTAATCTGCAGCCTAAAATACAGAACAATTCATGGCTACTTAGAGCAGAAGAATTACTAAAACCATTCAATTTGGTAGTGTCAAAGTTTGTGCAAGCTTACTTTTGCCACAGAGCGAAGGACGAAGAGAAAGGTGAAGTATAAGTTTCGTACACGATCTGGAAATCTCAGTACCCGGTCGTACATTAGTGACAGATTTTGGCCCCACTGGTGATAAGAAACAAATTAAGGTTAACAAATTAACTGTGAACTTATTATCATGATCGCGAAGAGGGATGCTTATCGAGTAATCTAAATAGGAAGTTACCTTGTTCGTTTTCTCATCAAGAAGGTAATCAGCAGCAATATGAATTGAAATGGAAGAGTGAAGACCAGATATCAGCTTGTACAGTATTCTCTTCTCTTGGCACTCTTCCGGTTGATCTATCATGCAAGCAAATGATAAGGGTCTGAGTAACAAAATCATCATCTCATGATTTAAAATATCTATATAAATGTGATATGAAAAGATATAATTTAAACAAAATTAAAGGTGGTTGAAGGTGCCCTTCAGTCCTATTACTGACTCTTAATACCAGAAACAAGAAAAATTAGATAGGCATGAAACTAGAAGAAAATTGACTGACATTTGTTGCAATTCTCCAAATAAACAGCATCCCATATTCTTCTTGCAGATGGACCAGTGTAACCAGTGTACCGCTCAGGATTCAGTTGCAGATTTACATATGTCATTTCATCTGCAAATTAGAGACAAGGTAAGTATTCTAATTATGACAACAGGTATCAAACAGAGAATAATCAGAAACTTGGGGACATTTTTAATAGCTGAGAGGAAAATGATAGGCATAAATTCAGAAAGCTGAGGAAAAATCAGCAAACGTGAACAGAAAACCATAAAAGCTTATCTAATACATACGCACCATTGTCTGTCTCGTCATCGTTGGTCCATGGATTGTCAACTTCAGCCCAGCCTTCGAAAGCTTGAGCATCAATAGTACGATCCACGGTAGCCTCAGGCTTCCCCTCTTGACAAACAAGATCATCTGATGAGAGGATATTCCCTTTGGGCTTCCTGAAGTTTGCAGGGAATTCATTTTCTGGGCATTCACAGATGCTGCAATCCCTCAAACGGCACATACCATCATCTGGCCAAAAAGGGCAATCACACCACAACTTGACCTATCATAACAATCGTTGAACATGGATATTTTAGATATATTCATGTTTAATCATAGAATACTCAAGATCTTGGACTGTAACAACTGCAAATTAATGATAACAACGGACACTTGAATGTAAAATGTGGCGCGCTGATGTTCGCACCTTGAAGTACCGAAAAAATGGATATTTCACCAGCTGTTGGAGTAATGGATGCAACACTTCCTCATTGATGCTATCCACAGTCTCATAATCACAACAACAATCTTCCACCATCCCTTGATATTTAAGTACATCCTGAAGATATTTATGCACCAGAAGGTTACAAATAATGAACCAAAATGAGATTCAAAGATCCAATTCGCTGCCTATATACAAACATATAAAAAGGGAAAATCTCGACATGTCCCCGTGAAAGATGTGTATAATGCATATTACAAATCAGGGAATTTAATCACAATAATCAACATGGAAGATGGTGGATCACGATCACTTAGTGCGACACAATTTTGTTCAACATGCGTGTTTCATCTCGTTCCAAGCTAGAGACAAAAGAACTACGAAAGCTTCAAATAGGAAATTTCTAGAAATCAAACGTTAAGCTAAGTTCTAAACAACCAGTAAAGCGTTAAGACTTTCAGCATCTGTAACCATTAAATCACTAAACCCCAAAAAAAATCAATCAATCCACATACTGATAACAAGTAATTCACAAATGAAAGGTTGGTTTAACAGCGTAATTGCGGAATCATCACCACCAAAAAATTCGGGAAGGATGATACACCACCTTAGAACAGTAACAGCTTTTAATTCGATCAACAATGGACGACGTCGTGGAATTTCTGGGAACAAATACAACAGCTAGGACGAGAACGATCAAGGCGAATACAGAAGCCCAACCCCATTGGCTAGTAACGATCCTCGACTTCTTCTCCTTTTCAGATTTCACCATTCGAACTAGCCAAAAACGACGAAGAATTTCAACAAAATTGTTGCAGATGATTCAAAGGTAGAAATCCGAGCGCAGGAACCATCGAGAACATAAATAAAAATCCGGGAACAAATCGATGCAAAAATGCTGTTGGCGGTGTTGATGGTATTTCCAATTTCCGGTTCGAAACTACAAACCGACCATCTCCGCTACGATTAGTAAAACGGACCTGACTAAATATTGGTCTTGGGCCTACAAGATGATGGGCCTCTCACCTAAAAGGCCCATATACTCAAATGGAAAGGTACAATCAGGTGAAGCACGGTCGAAAGTACAAGGTGGTGAAACAAAGTCAGGAAGAGAAAAAAAAAAAAGGCATTGGACGAGACCGCGACACGTGGAGTGAAGCTCATCGAGGAAAGTCAACTGAGCTCGTTGAGTTGAATCTTCCAACGCCTCGTTTTACTCTTCCCTTACAATTCCTTTTACCTCCGATGAAAAAAAAAACGAATTTTTGAAATAATCTCGACGTTTGCTTCTTTTTTTTTTTTTTATTTCTTGATTCGAAACAATCAAGTGGCTGCAGGGTCGCCAGTGTTAGCTTTGATTACGACTCGCATCGACGCGTCACTTTCTACTGCAACTAAACTTATATGTTTGTGTTGTGTAATAAAACAGATTAGCCCGCTAATTGTTATTATGAGGATTTACAGCTGAGGCTGATGATGAAAGCTTTTTTCTGAGAGACTCTCCACAGCCTTTGAATTATGTGTTTGCTTTCTTTTCTGTACACTGCAGAAAAAGCTTTCAACAACAGAGCCATAATCATCATCATCATCGGCTTCTCCATAATCTTCTGATCCATCCACTACAGAGAAAGAAGCCACCAAAAAGAAAAAGAACAAAAAAACAGTGAACAGTTATTTTCTTTTTTTTTTTTCCCTTTTTTAATTTCTGATGTGTGTGTGTGTGTCTTTTATCTGAGTCTACAAAAGCAAAAGTCTGTGCAATCGTCATCAATGCAAAATTAAAAGTACGCCACAGTAGTTGCTTCCCCACATCCAATGCAGTAGAGTGAGGTAGTAATCTTTTCTTCCCTTAGCTTGTAATAATAATTCACTCACAGCCCTAAAAAATAAAAAATAAAAAAGAAAAGCAAATGAACGAAGGCATGTACCCGCAGCAGCAAGACGAAGAAGATGAAGAAGGAGACTCGAGAAAATCATCCATGAACCTCACCGCCGAAAACTTCTACAACCTCTACAACAACTGGCCCTCGTCTCGCATAGTTAGGGTTTCACGCGCCACCGGCGGAAAGGATCGGCACAGCAAGGTCCTGACCTCGAAGGGGCTGAGGGACCGCCGCGTGAGGCTATCCGTGAGCACGGCGATTCAATTCTACGATCTTCAAGATCGCTTAGGCTACGACCAGCCGAGCAAGGCCTTCGAATGGCTATTGAAGGCCGCCTCGAGCTCGATCGATGAGCTCCCGCCGATAAAGAGTCCCTTCTTTCCCGACGCGCCTGCGCAGAATAATCAGATGGTGGTGATGATGAGCGACGAGAAGAGCTCGAGCAGGAGTGATAAAGCTGCTGACGTGGACGCAGATGCTGAGAACAGCAGCGTTAAGGTTTCTTCAGCGGGGCTTTCCCTGTCCAGATCCGAGATTAGGGTAAGAGCTCGCGAGAGGGCTAAGGGAAGGGTTCTTCGGACAGAGACGACGACGACAAAGGTGGAGAAGAGAGATTGCAATGGTAATGGCGGCAATTGCGAGTATATGGCGCAGATGAACAACAACCCTAATAATGTGACGTCACGCACCACTTCTTTTACTGAACTGTTGAGCAGTGGAATGAACAACGGTGACGTCGTCGTTGAGGGCACTCATGGGCTAATAATGGGACAAAATCATCGCGAGTGTAATAATGCTGCTGGATTTGGCGGTCATGAAGATTCCATGGAGATGCAGAATCTTCCTTCAACATTTGCACCACCGGATCTGATGGTCCCAGTGATGATTGGGAATAATAATTCTCATGGAAACAACTTGATTAACTTGGCGATATCTTCTTCGAATTCATCTTATAATTCTTCTTCGGGTGCTAATAACAAGTCTTCTTCTCTGGGCATGCTCGCTGCTGCTGGCATTAATATAAGGGGGACCCTTCAGTCCAATTCTTTCTCCATGTCCGAATCCTTTTTGTCTGCTGCTCAGGCGCAGAGGTTCGTTAATCCTCAAGATGGGTTCTTTTTCAGCAGTTCGTCGTCACCAATGCAGCCGCCGGTGGAGAACAATAATAGTAATCATCAGCATCAGTTTCACCTGTCTGGTTTTGATGACGACGCTCGGCTGCAGCTTTGCTACGGTATTAATAATAATGACCAATCACAAGGCCAAAGGAAAGAGCTGAGATCCATCTCTCCTTCTAGCTAGGTAATTTACTGATTTTGATTTTGTTTTCAAAAATTGCATTTTTTTTTATGATCTTAATGTAGTCGTCATGGCTCGTTCATGGTGCTTGCTTTTTCTCCTTATCCGTGTGAATCTTGAGCAGTGCGCCTCTCCATTTTTGCCTGGTTTTTTTTTTATCTTTCAGTGTTTATCCAGTTGAGTTTTTTCTGATTTGACGTTTCTTAGTACTATGGAATTAAGAACAGTGTTGCTGTGATGTTCTTGGTTTCAGGAAAAAAAAAAAGGAATCAAAAGCCATGAATTTATGAACTACAAAAATCATATAATTAATATAAAATATTATTTACTGACGAGGTAGAGAGAATCTTGATTAGTGTCTCTGTGCTTGGTTCCTTTCTCTCTAGTAACATGTCCATGGCGAAGACAGGTGGCCATCTTTAACTGTGTTAGTGAAAGATTTGCACAATCTGAGGATATTTAGTCTTATAATATTTATTTAATGTTTTTATTTTGTACTAGTACAGCTAAGCTAGCTAGATATAGTTAGGGTTTGTGTCTCGGTCTTCTTTTAATAGCGAGGGGCTGTCTTAAAAGACTACATACACTGCTATACGACTGCAATAACACAGATCTGTGAGCTCTGCATGATCAGGAGCAATGCATCATCTGCCTTAAGCCTCAAAATATATTATTTATTACCTTATCCACTGATGATATGCTACTCTTCTGATCATGTATAGATAATTAGTATTACCAAATTATCCATCCTCCATGGTCTCCTTATAGTTGTCATATATAATTTCAACTATATTATAAGATCATATTCCATATTTAGTAAAAAAACCAATGTCATTTCGTTCTTACAATAATGTTTCATCAGGAGGTCATATTGAGATGAGCTTATATATATATATATATATATATATATATATATATATATATATATATATGTCTTAATTTGCTTATGCGCTTGCTTTGATTATATGCATTCGGCTAAAAAATTCTTAGTGTACGTCCTTTTCTTTTATTGCACAGCGCAGCAGTTCGTAGATGATGAAGATTATTGTTCTGCAATATCAGAAGACGACCCTAATATGATTCCTATTCGTATGTTACCTGGTTTTGTCGTTAATAAAACCAATAGATATATATATATATTTTTTTTTTTTTTTGAGTATTTTTATTTCGTTGAAACTTGGCAATCTCAGGCAATTAATTGTTCATACCATTGTTGAATGGAATGTTGGGATTTCTTTCTTGTATGATAACAGCAGCACGCAAATGTATTCAGATGATTATGAATGGGAATATCTCCCATTGACTTGTAAGAAAACCATGCGAAGTAGCAGCCGCCGACAGACAACCTAAGTTTTCTAGCAAATTATTTTGTGATAATACCCATTAAGGGCTTTGTCGTGTGAAAGACTAACATTTAACCAACTCAACGCTGAATATCTATCTCACACAGCCCACATGATTGACGATGATTCTTCACACAAATGTACTGTATTTCATTATCCCAAGATGTGAAATTATTTCGACAACACGATTTCAGTAGAGTTAGGGGGAAGAGAACAACCATAGTTAAAGAACTTCTTGGTTAATAATAGTTCATGAAGGTAAATAAATAAAATTAAAATCCCCAACCATTAAAACACATGATCAAACTAGCCCACAAAAAAAAAGATATGATAAATTTATTAGGACATGGCTAAGCAAGTGCAGATTATGCCGCAATGCTAAGTTTTCTGGAGAATCTTTCACATGACAACATACAAGCAGCAGCAGCAGAGATTCACAATACTCATCATAGCTCCTACAAAGTACTAATAATATACACAGATTATACCAACACAGGTTTATTACATACTCTGTCTTATCAGCTTGTGCTTTTCTATTTCAACATCAAGGGAGAGAAGAAGCTCCGGTGGGTGATCCTTCTTTAGCATATACTATCTCCCATCGCCTTAACAAAATTTGTGTTTACTCTGCTTCTTCGGTAGTACAGAATCCTCTTTCGCTGGAAAAAAAAAACAGCAATTCTGCTTAGTTAAAGGGCTTCAAATACGAGGTAAAGAGGTACAAAAAAAGTATCTCATAAAAGCAACTACACGTTTCAAAGTTAATATGTAAGCAATGAAGTCGTCATCCACGTCTAACGGTAACGTGAAATTGCACGTAACGAACTAAACGGACCAAACGAATCCACAGGGAGCATTTCACAACGTCACTGATTCGTTAGGACACGAATCTTTGGAAACCGTCAAGGGAGAACATACGTATAACTGACTCTTCCGATCGTACTACAACTAACATTAAAGAAGACGGGCACAGAGGATACGTAGGAAACAGATAAACCCCCCAACGAACCAAATCTAACATTAAATCATTATCCTTAATCATCATAGGCACAGAAAAAACGTGCAAGAATTCAAGACAATCGAATACCACCTCAAAACGAGTTCATCTCGAGACAGTAAGTCCTCCTCTTCGCCAGCATCCTCGCAGCCGTGCCTAACGGTCCCTCGAAAGCTGAGGAAACCCAATTATTACCCTCAGCGATTACCTCCTTTTTCTCGCTCGGTCTTATTGCCACCAAGGTTGCCCCCTTCAACACCGTCCCATTAGGTAACTCAAGATTAGCTGCGTACCAAAGCCTCATGTTCAACGCGGGCACGAGGGTTCTCTTCGAAGCAGAAGAAGCTGAAAGAGGCTTCACTCTCAATTCCTCTAGCTGAGCTTTGTTCATCGAAAGCACACCTTGCCCATCTGCATCTGTTAAGACCAAGTTCTCCAATGTCTTGTGCTCGGATATGATTGGTTGAAGCAAGTAATGCCTTGCTGAGGCCGCGATCAAGGAGCTTATGGTCCACACAACGCGGAGCTTTAACCCTCCATTCGTGTAGAAAGATTCGGGTATGCTCCCGTTGTCGTGATCCCCGTTGTTGTTGTTGTCGTTATCGTTATTACCATCATCATCGTGGTCAGTGATGTTCCAACAGCAGTTATTACTATTATTGTCTGAAGGAGCGCTGTGTACAACACTGGAAGCACCAAGAATGACGCAGCTGTCGAGGGTAGACCCAAAACCAGCTTTCCATTTAAGGAGAATCCCCTCATCGACGCCCAATTCCCCACCAGGGAGCTCGATTCTCAGCATCTTAATCTCGTTGAAGTTCTTCAGAACCTGAGCCGGTGAGTGATGCGTGACGCTGCTCACCACGGTCTCTCCACCGTCGAGCTCCTGAACCCTCCGGTAATTAGGGTTTACGATCTGGGTGAGCGATTGAAGGGGTTTGATGAGCCCGGACACGACGAACCTGAGGAGCGACGCGATTGGGTGCCGGGACTTGTAGGACCCGGACGCCGAGGCCGCGGAGGACGCGTCGTCGTCGGAGATGACGCAGTCCACGCGCACGACGACCGTATCCACCTGCGGCACGAGCGCGTTGAAGCGGCGCGACACGACGCAGCAGCGTCCCAGGGCCTTCACGTCGCCGACCCTGTTGAAGATTAGGAGGACGATCGAGTCCGGGAGGCGGTCGAATTCGTCGGCCGGACGGCTCAGATCTAGCCGGATCGACTCCATCTGTGAAACGGACGGCCGGGATCAATCGAGATGCACTGTGGATCTGGGTGAGGTGTGTGTATGTGTGTATTCGAGGTGTGTGTGGTTTACTATAGCCGGAAATGGATGAGAGAGAAACTCTCTGTCTATCAATGTGAGCTTTGTTTGTTGAGAAGGTAACAAAACGACGAGCCGATGTAGCGTACGTAGCCTTTTTGTTTTTGGTCTTTGCTTTGCTTAATTAATATTTACTCTCTCTCTCTCTCTCGCGTAATGGTAGTTTTATAATAAATGCACTAATTTCCACATAATAACATCACTATTTGAAACACATATATCGACTCATCTGGCAAGAAGAGGCATTTATTGCAATGGATTCTTAAAAATTAATGTAAAAATGGACTTCTTTTTTTACTTCCGTGAAATGAAATGCAAAACTGCTTTTTCCTTATATTCGCATCATGCAACGGTGTGTATGTTTTCCAAATTCATGAATAACACGTGAATTTTAGTAATAGATATGTATAGTTGGAGAATAGATATTTGATACAGACGGCAAAAGTAAGCTGCTTTTCATTTATGTTAAATTTCGTGTAGTCGACGACACGAAGAGGATAAAAAAGAATGTGGACTTGCTGGATCCACCAACAAAACATATAATAAATTAATTCTTAGTGCTAATAATATTTATATATTTATACTTTTATATGTCTCTAATTTACTACAGTAGATAGGAGTTACACACTAAGCTGATATATGGGTCGAATACTATTTATTTAACCGACGTGAAATTTGATTTGATATAAAAGACACGTCATTTGAGATTATGGGCTCATCTCGATTGTCAACACCGGCTCATATAAATTGATACACGGGCCTACTATTAAAGGTAAAATAAATAATGGGCCTACATTGGATATGGGTCGTATGAGAGCCCAATCTCATGGCCCATATGCATATCCCGCATTTTTTTTATTATAAAAAAGGATTTATTATCTCAATTTAATTGATTCTATGTTGTTTAGGTTCTCTCCTTGGTCTTTCTGGTCTAATATATTATTTAATTTATTGTTTTCTAATACGTGGCCTAGTTCATTACATCGCGTGCCCGTGCGAACGCAAAAGCAAACGTAGCTTGTCGTACACCTACATTTAATCATGATTATTAGAAATAATTATTCATGGCCATGTTCACACGTGAAGGAGAAAGGGTCGGCAATCCATCAAATCTAATCTAAATACGAGTACTTTAGTTTGGAAAAAAATAAAAAAAAATCACGCATACTATAATTATGAAAATAGAATCGTATAATAGAATTATTTTTATTTGATTCCATGTTGGTTGGCGCTATCAAAAGCACGGAAGCTTTCAGAGCATGCGCACGATATCAGATTCACTCTCGTATTTTTCCTTTTTTTTTTTAAATAATGAACGGCATTTATTATTTAATAATTTGTAGTATAGTTGGTGCTTAAAGCCAGTGAAATTGCATATATTTAATTCTATGGTCCCCATATTAATCAATTGTCAGACAATTATCCCTGGAATTTTGTTTCTTGACGTGGACTTGTCTATGATCTTGTCCACTATTTCAAAAGTATTAATTTAAGATCAACGTTTATTTTTTATTTATTAATGAAATCTCAATTCGATCTTTATTTTATAGTAATCTTATATTTCTATTTTATATTTTTGCTTACGAATTAATGGCATTATGTTTGGTGCGACATGACCGAGCTTGATTAGTTATTTGACTTTATAACATCTCATAAATTATAACTTGGTAGAATGTAATGTCGGCATGATTTCATTTTGCAAATATTGTCAACGAACAACCACTGAAGAAATCATTTGAAACTTCTTGTCAAAGCATGCTTCTTTTGAAATATATTTATTATTATTAGGAAACTTAAAACAAAACAAAAAAGGGGGGGTTTAAATTTATTACATATAAAGTGAAAGAAACTGAAGAGCATGGGCTAGGTCAGTGACATTACACTGGTGAAAGTGAATACGTCTTTTAAATGCATATTAATCGATTCAATTATCCATATATAATTTAATTTTAGTACATTAATTAAATAAAAATGTCAAAAGGAAGTGTTTACGAGTTCCAACATTAGATACGCTAATATGTCAAACCTCGTGGAGACCTAATTGCCTTTTCACGTTCACGCGTGCTCTTCCATCGAACGGCTACAAAGCCATCCGTGTTACACGGAAAGCAGAAATACAACGGTGGAGATCGGCCTACTTTGACTCCAGGCTCTCGAATCTCCGTTATTTTACCCCCCAATAAATTACGATGCTCACTCATATCTAGCTCCTCCACCACTCGTCTTCATCAACAGCAGCTGAACTTTTACTGATCCGATCTTGAAGGTTGGTGTTTGTTTCTTTTGTAATCATCTGATCTTTTTCGTTTATTTTTAGCTCTAAATTGCTATCTAGTTTTTATGAGGTTAAGATTCAATTTTCGTGTTTGTCTGGGAGAATTTTCATTTTGCTTATGCCGGTTCTCTCTGTACGTGCTCATAAGCTTTGTGGATCTATGTTGATTGAGTTTGAAATGTTGAATTTTCCTGTGATCTATGTTCCACGATGCCTCTTCTCTACGAATAGTCTGAATCTTCCTTGCGTTCAACTGTTGTGGTAAGTCACATCCTTGAGAGAAGATTTGAGCTTTTTTTGCTTTCGAAGACTTCACAAAGTTTCATTTCTTCCTCGGTTTAGTGTATATTTCATATGCTAATGTTCTCATACTCAAACCTGCTACTACAGAAAGAGGATTTTTGGTTCCGAATTATAACCATAGTGATCTGAAGAAGTCAACAACCATGCCTTGGGGATCTCCTGTTTTCTTCGAGAAATGCGTGCACCTGGTTGCGTTCTTTCTCGTTATCCTATAGTTTGATTTCATCTGGTAAGCACTGACCACCTTACATGAATTGAATTTAGTCTATTTCGAAGATTATCTCACAAATCCCATCACTCAGAAATTGGTTAAAACGATTGTACATACTTGCAGATTGAATCTTTATTAGCTATCGCATCCTCTCCCGTTTAAGTCCTCCGTACCGGTTTCTTAGTTACTTTTGGTGGGGGAAGTTTTGAGAATGCACGTTGTATTCACACGAAGGAAGTATAAGAAAGCTAAAGAAGGGGAATACGATAACATGAGCATTGGTAGCATTGCTTTTTATCAATTGATGCAAGTTCGTCAGGTAAATACACTTTCTTTTTCTTTTTCTTTTTGCTCTAGAGCAGTTTTCTTGATTCCTTTGTGTGTTTGTAGTTCACAGCTCACTGTAATAACGAGTCTATGTTTACCCTCTTCTTCGTTGCAGGCTGAATATTTCCGTCAGTTGCTTAAGCCCGTCACGTAGTCTTGCTTAGCAATTGCATTCCTTGATAAAAAATCTTGAAATCCCTTTCTATTACACCTCTACTATCTTTGCATTTCCAATATGGAAACAACCTAATAATACCAGAAATCTCCGTCCCTGAATCGTTGCTAAGACACTAAACTCCCTCATTGCCATTAGATTAGTAGTTCACTATATACCTCTTTAGTAAGAAATCGTCATGAATTTCAACCACCAAGATTATCCTGGAAATACTTGGCTCCCTCTTTCTGATCGGATGGACCATTACATGCAAAATGCCCACGTAGCCTCTGTCTTTAACGGGCAACTTTTGCCACCTGGGATTAAACCTCCGATGCCCTATCATAATGTCAGTCTCCAACCTTCAGCCAACTGTCCTAAGAAATTCATCATCTTCGATCAAACTCACCACAATAGGCACATCATGTTCAATCCCGATAAAAACCCAAGCTTCGTTTATCCCGGTTTTGGAGTAAACCCATCTTCTTCCCATGAAAATATTGATCATAGAGATGATCTTGTTGATGAAGAAAATGTTATCTCTTCTTTCTTCAAAGAAGATTCTGATGACATCGATGCACTTTTAAGTACTGAATACGAAGAAAAGCAAGAATGCCACGACGAGGATGCTGCTGATGATGATGTGGTGAGCACTGCAAGAACGGGTAATCGTTACAAGTGTGAATCGCCCGATTCGTATTCCAATTACGAAACAATGACATCAGCGAAGAAGCCATTTTTAAGGAAGCCCTTTGGGGATCGGTGTAATGAAAAGAAGCGCCGGAGAATCAGAAAAATGGTTAAGGCCTTGAAAGGAATTGTCCCCGGTGCTGAAAACCAAATGAGCTCCGTGTCTGTACTCGACGAAGCTGTCAGATACCTCAAGTCTCTGAGGGTCGAAGTTCAGAAATTAGGAGATGGAAATGCAAGAAACTGAGATTCTTAAAATCTCAGGTATTCTCCTGATGGTTATTGCTTATTATGTAGTATGCAGCTTCTACTTGCAACCCTTTTCTTTTTCGGAACTTTGCTGGTATTTTTTTCGTTTCTAAATCTGTTGTAATGTTATTTCTGGATTCACAATGCCTCCTTCCTACGTTTATGTCGGATATGGGGAAATCAGTTGTAGTAATCAACTTGTGTAATGTGGTGGAGACCTTTATAGCCACTTTGAGTACTTAACGGTGTTGAAGGGTCAATCTCATAATCATTGAACTTTGACCCAATAAGCGCCAATTGCTAGCCGTTAAAACAGTAACCAATGCTGATGATATCTTTTGGTCTCCACTTGCGGGGCTCATCATTGTCGTCACTATCTGCCAATTTGCACTGGAGATATAGGAGTCAAGAAGACACAGCTTATAGGCAGGTGCTCTCAAGTCTTAGGACAGTGAATTTCTGTCGGAGTTTAATTATTTACATACTTTTTTATCTGGGCTTTAATCATTTTTTGTGGTGTATGTTCGGTAAGTGGTTTTTCAATCTCATATTATCACACGCGAATCGTACTTAGTAATTAAATTTAGGTTAAATACTACGTAGCGTCGAAAATACTGATTGGATTGAATTTTTCTCTATGTCATGAACTTACCCTCATTAATTGTCAAGTTCCATGTTTGTTAATTCTTAATTAAAAGGTTTGTCCTTAATTGTCCTCAAAACAGCTTCAATACGTCGTGTCGGGGACCACATTTTTTTTTCCGATGACCTGGGAAACCTAGTCGGGGGACCAAATATTTTCCAAAGCCAAGGGTTTGACCCAAATTAATTTCAGCATTAATTGTCTTCAAATTGCTTAACTTTCAAAATTTTATTGTGATAAAATTGACAATCTTAATTTATGTAACCTGACATTTCCATCTTTTTTTCCGTTTTATGTTTCTACGGGAGTCATTCCCACCATTATAACTCAAACCTACAAAAAGAACTCACTGTATCGATCTCAAATCGCAAATAATCGTGCAAAAATGAGAAAAATAATACAAACTTTGAAACTTGAAGACGAGCGTGGAAAACCCACAGAAATTTGTTTTTTCACCGTTCAAAAACTCGCAAGGAAACCTTACATGTACAAACTTCTTCACTATATCCAATAGTCTTCATTGGCCTGCACACAATATACAACTGCTTCTTCAAGTCCTCCATCAATTATGCCTCTTAATGCTGAATACGTAAAGAACGAAAGACCTTACCAATTAACGGGTGATCAAAACGAGGACGAACGAAGTGCAATATATAGACACCGAGATGGCGATTCCAGCGACAAAATTTTGAAATAATTTTTTGTTGTCTTTGGTGGGTACGAAAGCAGATTTGAGCGTGTTGGTAAGCTCGAAGAGCCGATACGATATCTGCATCAGCAATATGTAACAATTAAATTTCAGTGACTAACAAACAATGAAAGTTCAAATGAAAAACCTCGGATTTGTATAAATATTCAACTCACCAAGACATAAATCGCAGTGGTAAGCATGAAGTTGAGCAAAGGATACTCTGGGATGAGACACAGCAGCCATTTGGGCTGTCCATTGGGCACATTTGATCTGTGGAAAGAGTTGAGATATATTATTTTGTTAGTGCAAAAATGAGATTAGATACTGATGGAATTGATTTACATGCTGCTTTGGCTTAATATGTTCACAACTAGGAAAAAATTGTTTATTCAAATTAATAACGCAACTAAGCACAAAAAGCACCAGAAAACATTCAAGGTTACCTCAGCCAGATGTGAAACTGGGAAATGTAAGTCTCCAAGGTAACTTTTCCAAGCCACCTGAAAGTAACAGAACCAATCGGAATGGAAAATGCAATTCAGGGTTTCGTTGCCTATCGAATTATTAGACATGTAAAGGAAGGGAAACGCGCATACGCGAGGAGAGTCAAGGAGAAATTCCGAAGCTGCTGACTGAAATTCCGCAGGCAAATGTAGACACTGGACAGAAAAGTAAATGGGCCACCGAATCAGCAGAAAGATACAAAATCGTGGTGATTAGTGTAAAACAAGTAACATCGAGAATTAGATACCACCGGTGACATTTATATGACGTAATTTCATGAAAAGAAAACTCAATTACGCACGTTATTGGTATCCATGATGTGTATGGATGGAGCTTGTTATACGAAATCTTGTCCAGCTTGTATATGTATTCATACCACAAGTAGCCAACCTAATTCGTTCACCGAGAAATAATTCAGCAATGGTTGTGATTAGATAAGAAAACAAAGGCCCACGTGACCAACTTGATACTCACAGTCGAAGCAACAGTAACGATAAACAGCTTTATTGTCCTTCTCCGCTTGGGATCAGATTCCTCCAATTTCTCCATCCATTTCTCCACCTGTGATTACATATTTGCTCAAATCCCAAAATCCATCTGGTGACATACAAACAAGTTAGAAAGTTTACATTTGGGTGAAAGTAGGCATAAATCATCCCGATAATCCATATGTAGCGATCAAGGCCCGATCGAAAATGCCACTCGTGAAGCCGAGGAAGATCTGGTTTTGCAGGGTCAGTGTATCCTGTTGGGTGAATAACAAGAGATGAGATGTTAAATCAACAAGAAGGGAGCTTCAGCAAAGAAAAGAATTACTTTCCTAGGGGCAGGAATAATGCAACAATCACGGGGAAAGTTAAAAATCAAATAAATTTATTAGGGTAATGATAAGGCAGTTAAACACCACTTACCTAAGAGAAAAGTGAAAGGACTCCATAAGATGTCAAAAACTCCGGGAACTTCCCACATGAAGATAACGACAAGAAAGCAGATCAAAATCTTGAAAGCTATGACTGATCGCATCTCATTGTAGTTGTGACCAATTCCGAGGGCCCCATAAACCATAAGAGTGAAGAGTGTATGCATCGGACAGATGTAGTATAGCATGTAGTCGTTGTTTAGAACTACACAACAGAACGCAACAAAGAAGTTCAACCTCCACATCATCTGCATGAAAAAAAAATAAACTTGAGAAAGGTTTTGAAGACGTCATCAACGGAAAAGTTGTCACTAGTTTGCCAGTGAAATAAGAGAATGCAGCAAGGTAGAACCTGAGCAAATCGAGCAACACTAAAATCTTTCCGGATATAATAATATGAGAAATTTCCAAATCCAGTCATCCACACATAAGCAGCAATAAAAACACGAACTGCATTGTATATCTCTGCAGCAGCAAAGTAGTGGTACAACAGAAACAGAACCTAGAAAAACATTAAAAAAAATAGCAAATGTCAGTCTGATGTAAACAGACACCAGATTACCAGAAGAAGTTAAACCATAGAGATTCACCTGCATCCATCCTTTCCACTCCTCAGTCTGATGTCTATTGAGGTAGAGTATGGACTTTCCAGAAAAGGCAGATTTGTCATTATGTTTCTTGAGGGATGTCATTGCTGACACAATGATAAGAAGAATGTACAGGAAAACAAAAAAATCTCGACTGTAGCTCTGCACAAAAACAGGAAAAAAATAGCGTAAAATGAGTCAGAATCAGGACACGTCATTACCCTAACTCACTAGCGGAAACGGAAGCAAAGATCACCTTAGTAGAATCTGCAAAAAAATTTGTCCGGTCACACAGGTAGAAATAGAACATAATTCCCCCAAATTCAGCCCTGCAAGAAAACACACACAATTAATAAAAAGGAACCCAAATGTAAAGCAATCACCAAAAGCAAGAATCCAACATTGCCCGTAAAATAAGCCGATTTTCAAGAAGAAATGCGTCCTCCATGGCCAGAAACCTATCAATCAGGACAAAGAGAGGATTAATTCAGGTAGACGAATAAACTGAAGCAGTGTCAACCAACAAAGATATGCATACCGAATTAAGTTTGTCTTGATGGTCGGACTGGAAAACTTTGTAGATGATGATTTTGTGAGACCTCCTTCCAGCAACACCGCTCTATCATCTTCTTTAACAGTCTCATTTTCCAGTTCAACCAGATTGTTATCTGAGTGACTTCCGAGCATAAAGACGAGACGTTAAGTATAAAAAAGAAACAAACTGAAGAAGCCATATCTAATAAATTGGTTACTAAATAAGACGTAAAAACTTTCAGGTGCTTACACTTTTGACTGAGATGATGATTTCTTATATTCCAACCATTCTGCATATATCCATGCAACAAGGATTGGGATGATTCCAAGCAAGAATGACACCTGGGGAATAATAGGTGGATGGTTAATGTTATGCATTGTAAATGAATTCGTCACGGAAGACTAAATTCTCAAAACTAGCCAAAGTGAAGATAAAGAAAATAAAAGATGAAACTTGAACCTTATAAACTAAAATCCCATGACTTTTAGGCATGAAAACGTGATTGAATTGACAATAATAAATGTGCACGATAAGGACAAGGAAGTTTCCTTAGAGAACAAACACGTGATTTTCATTCTCAAAAACTGCAACTCAACAATCACTCTCCAATTATCATATAAATGCCCATATAACTGTTACGCTATTGGTTGACAACAAAGGTGCACATCATGGGCCTCTTCAGACAGGCCAAGATTTCCCAGTGTGAGCTCACTTCTCACAAGTACATTTTCCTCTCACTCAATGCAGCCACACCTTCCCAACAGATCAACATTCTCTAGTTGGAGTATTCACAGCATGAACCAACTCAAGTATGTCTCCATCAAGCTGTTAACTTTGTTTTCTTCACCTTAAACAACACTCCATCCATACACAAACAGATCAAATACAATAACAAATATGTTAATGCACCAGGAGACAATTACAAGAACATAGGCTGAAGCAATAATCACAACCACTGTGCTACTTGAACCTCTGATCTACATACAGTGCAAAATAAATTAAGGTAGAAGATCACATCGCTACCACGAATACTACATTTCGTCACATTGTCAGCAAAATAAGCACCAAAATCCGATCCGTGACAAAAATCAGATAATTTAAGTAGAATATTAGGAGATCCACCAACAAATTTGCATGCAAAAACCGCAATTCAAGAGATCCGAGAAACAATAGCACGGCGGAAACCGAAACCTCACCTGACCAGGTGTCACTGGTCCAGAAACCACCTCCATTCCCTCGCACGGTCGTGAGAAGTAGCAATAAAATCAAGAGCTCAAGCACGCGAATGTAATCAAACCGACATCGATCGAGCCAAATGATGAACAGACCAATATAGCTTAAATATACTGAATATGATGACAGGGAGGGAAAGGAATATATAAGAGCCCTAATTTTACTAGTTTTATTTATGAGGAGGGAAATCAAAGATCTGAAGCAACTAATAATATTATCAGTGCGAATGTGTGAGGTGCGGTTGAGGTTAGGGAGTCGACGTAACGTCGTCGTTTGCTTCAAGAAATCTAACTTCGGTCGAGATGTCTCAATCTTCATTTGACGGTGGTTGAGGTTTGGTAATATTTAATTTCTCTTTGTTAATATTTATTTATTTATTATATTTTCACATAGATATCGATTTATCATCAAAGCAATAAATATAATAAAATAATAAAAAATCATCCAATGCTGATCATCATTGGAATTATTTACAATGCTTGTACCTTAATTAATGACCTAAAGCTACAACTAAAACCATCATTAGCAATATTAAAGTCTACTTATATATTCTATCTAACTTTTCACTGACAATAATAATAATAAGAATGCTCTACCTCGTCACAGTATATATCATCGGCTACTTATAATAAGATAAAAAAATGACTTATTTTTCAGTTTTGTTTACTAGGGGGCGTTTGATTATAACAATCGGGATAAAGCCCAATATAAATTGAAATATACTAGGCCCAGTATAATTAATCTTACTCCCTCAGCTCAATTAAGTTATATCGGACTTTTCCTTTAAATATCGGGCTAACTTATTATATCGGGCTTTAAATAACGAACCAAACACAATATTGTCCAACACTAGTTATCTTATATGAGTTTATTCAGGAAACCAAACAGGCCCTAGGAGTGTTAGAGTTGGAAGAAGAATGCACTTCTAAAAACAATAAGTTTAAAAGAATTTGAGAATACTTAAAACTAAATGTTGCAATTGGAGGACATGATTTATAACGTCTATCATCATACTGCTTCTCTTTTGGAAGCTTAATGTCTTTAAATTGCTACAATTTTGAAAACATGATGTCCTAAAGATGCACACTAAATTTAAGTGTCATCAAATTGTTTCAAGGAAGATTTCGAGTTGGAAACCTTATGAATGCAGCACCCTCTTCGTTAGCCTCCGCTATCCAAGCAAGAATCTAGATAGTGGCCACTAATTATATTGATTATTTGACCTAAAATTGTCAACCCACTAATTATATGCCCTTAAAACATCACTCACTAGACCAAAAAAAATAACCATTTCTTAATATCAAATAAAAACAATACACATCCATCATGCTATGACAAACAACAAACAATATTACTACAGTCCAAGAAGCCAGTGTAGAACTAAAACGAGGTTATTAATGAAGACTAGTGTTAACAATTTAACTCAGATATTAAACTGCTGCGGCCCATAGCCCTCGTTAAACTGATGCTGATGATCATAATCGTACAAATTGCACGAACTGCTGGCTTGATAACTGTAGAGGTTGGGCATTTGTTGGGAATGAGCTAAAAAGGGTTCTTGCTCGAAATGGCTCGGACAGGTTTGGAATGGTAATAACATCGATGGCATATTGTGGCCTCCGCGGAGATTGGAAGGGATAATGTTGTAGTGGTTGTGTTGGCCTTCGTAGGTGGTGATTACCTTTGAAGGTTCTTCGCTCGATCTCTCTATTCGCTTCTTCACGGGGCATTTTTGAGTCGTGCATCTATAGTAGCTTCTGCAATAAATAATAATTCTGCATCTTTGTTAAGATCAAATTACGCTAGCTAGGGTCGCAATAATAAGGCTAACTTGTTTGGTTTTATTTTATTTTTTTAAATTAACACGATAATAGTCCTTGTGTGCTTTCTTTTCTTTTCTTTTTTTCTGTGAGCAGCATCAAGTTTTTAGATGCTGGGATTTGGTAATATGCATTTGAAATCAAGATTATTTAAATTAAAAAGGAAAAAAAATGAAGAAAGAATCAAGCAAAAAGAAACCTGGGATAAGGACTGTTCTTGACTGCCTTTTGCCCGTATTTTCTCCATCTATATCCGTCTTCGAGATGATCGATCTCACTCTTTGTCAAGAAAGCAAACCTTGGCTGCCTTTGCTTCTTCTCTCCTTTAGTCTTTCCTTTCGCCCTTAAATCAATAGATCATAATTGTTTCATGATCTATAATTAACGATTTAACAAATAAAGCCCTAATAGAGAGAGAGAGAGAGCTAACTCTTTTTTAGAGCTTTTGTCTCCATCGTGAGCTGTTTCGCTCAGTTTCTTTTTAGTTTCTTTCTTGCCCTTTTTAGAATCTTTATCGCCTACTAATATGTTTTCCATGGACGAGGCTGACGAGATCGAAGAATTAGGCGTCACCGGGATTTCGCTTACGATGCCTCGTTTACCTTCTTCAGCAACTGATCTAGGGTTTTGCTCTTCTCTGACATCAGAAAACGATTCATAGGAAAGATGGTTCGGATCTATGGATCCGTGTAATAACTCAGTCAGGGTTTGTGCGAACATGTTAGGGTCGTATGAAATGTTGGGAGACTCATTAGGGTTTTGTCTTAGATTTTGATTGAAGGGTTGTTGGTAGTAAAATTCTCTGAAATCATTGGACATGGTGAGATTTCAGCTCGAGGGATGCAGAAATGAGCAAGCAAAATGGACTAAAAGCAGTGAGGTAATGAAGAGACACAACACGCTATATACGAAGTTTGACAAGAGCACAATAATGTGGTCAACTTGGGAAGAAGATTATAGTCTTGATTTTTTTTTTTTTTTATTATATGCTGTCGAGGAATAGTGAAGGCGAGTGTGATCGTTTGAAAATAAATGTGCCGACCCCACATTGTTAAAGATGATTTGACAAAAACCTAAGTAATTGGATGAGTACCGTTAAAATTCAAAAAAAGGGCAAGAATGTATTGCTATTAGGACGTACAATGTAATGTTAGTTTTTAAGTTTATAATTTATATATGCTGCATGCCTTAATTAACATGGTAAAGAATGTTCTTGAAGATGATTTTATTCTTTCATGCATGACTTTTTTTGATAATTTTGAACTCATTGTGTAAGTCGTGCATTCTTATGTTACATATGTCTACAGTTACTATGCATGTGCGTAATAATATTCGAAATTCCACTACCAATGTTGGTAATTATTGGAGTATTAAATATTATATATGATATTTTTTAGTATTGTTCTTGGTGAGCAAAAAGTCAAAGGAAGACTAGTTCTTCCTCCTCTTAAAAAGTCTCGATAGTTTTCAATCAAAAAGGGCCGCCATGCATGTATTCAAATGGAGCACTCAATGTTTCAAAATTGGCTAAGGATGCACCGCCGTTTGACCATGACTGCCACGTGGCCCTTGGCCACCAATAATGATAGGATAAACGACGAACAAAGGAGGGCAATTTATTTGTTAGTATCCAAACAATGTGCAATTTTTAAATTTTTTGAGTAACCATAGAGAATAAGACAAGAGTCGTTATATAAAATATATCAAGTAATAGACAGAGAGATGAGTGTATGCAGACTAAAGTATATATTTACTCCTAGGGTTAGGCATATGACTATGACTTTATACCCCATTTTATAGCTTTGAATTAAATAAGGGGGCGGAATCATTCAATATAAATAGAAATATATTCGGGTCATGAAATTTCAGTAAGTATGTATATATTATATATAGATATATACACACACAATGTATGTAGACCCTTTCGATCTTAGGCATACGTCTCTTGTCAGATCGTTTGCTTCCTAGTACAAGAACACGTGCTTATCCTGATGCACGATGATTGGCAGTCACCAGATTTAGTTCACTTGCCTAACATACGTTGAATCGTTGCATATAGATAAACACATATAACATATATGTATATATGTGTGTGTGTGTATATTATTTGTTGTTTGGAATCTTAGTCTTCTATTTGTGTACACGCTAAGTACTTGCCAATCTTCTGCATGAGCCTTTCGACATGTCCTTAACACATTGGTTAAATGGTCGATTCATAATATTTCCGATCGTGAGTTCAATTTTTTGTCAATGGCGGACTATCATATTTTAAATTTAATATTTTATTTTACTATCTTTACGGCTGGGCTGATTTTTTCTTATCTAGTTTGGGAGTAAATTTTTTTAAATGGGTGTTCGTGGGGATTAGGTACTCATGACCTCTAAGTATGAGCTCTGATAACATATTAATTGTGCACTTCACCTAAAATCTTGATCTTGAAGGGGTTATATCATATTTAAAATTAATACATTTTATTTCCAACATCGACTTCTGATATTTGTATGGGCTTTGAGACGACACACACAAATCAGAAAAATTTACCGTAAGCGCCTGATTCATTCTTATAACCGACAGTAAAGTTCATATTCGTGGAAGTATGTGACATTATGTTTTTTTGAGGACCGACAAAAAAAAACTAAAAGCTTCCGATGGCCCAACTTATAATGGGCTTATTACATCCTCAGACTCTGTCCATGGAGGCCCATTATCAGCCCACTATATAAAGCCAAGTGTAATAGTGCCGCTGAGCTGAGCAAAATCGAAGGGGGCAGCTGATCCTGAACGCAGGAAACCCTATCGCGAGTGAGTCCTCCATAAAATTAGCTGCGGCTGTTGTTGTAGAAGTAAGTATATCGCAGCTGTTTGATCTTTTTTGCAACTTCATCTTCGTGTTGTAGGACTTATTTAAGAGTATCAATGGCCGTGCCTCTGCTGGACAAGAAGATTATAAAAAAGCGGGTCAAGAAATTCAAGAGGCCTCAGAGCGATCGATTTGTCTCCGTGAAGGTATTTGTGTTCGTTGCTATGAAGAGCGATCTATTTATTGGGTATCCAATTGTTTGGCTTTTTATGAAGAGCGATCTATTTTGTGGCCCCTGATTTTATCTCCATGTTTGAAGCAAGATGTAATTTGGCTCCCTCCTACGCATTAGGAACTGTTGATGATATAAATGATTTCCTTAAGAATTTAGCTTGTTAAGGCACATAAGACGAAGTGGGCTTACACTGTTTACCACCATTTGATCTATCTTATTGATCCCAATTGCAATTGATTCAAGATAATGCTCAAATCTATTTCAGCCCGTGGTATCTAATTTCCAGATCTCTTTTAGGCGGAAATCAATTGGGGAACAGGTCTTGCAATGCGATAAAGATGCTCTTTACTTGTATAAGCTTTCTGTTTCTAAAAGACTGCTTAAACCTAAGAATAGGGTTAACAAGCTTCTGCCTTTTTCTGCTGTTTTTAAGTTTTTTACTCCACTTCAATCTTATTTGCCATGTCACTACAATCTTGGGTGAAGCTGACTGCTACTTAAATCCTGATCTGTTTATTGATTCTAGAATTTGGAATTTTATGGTTTTTTTTTTTCAGCCAAACTGGCGTAGACCAAAGGGTATCGACTCTCGGGTCAGGCGAAAGTTCAAGGGATCCACCTTGATGCCCAACATCGGTTACGGGTCCGACAAGAAAACCTGTCACTATCTTCCAAACGGTTTCAAGAAGTTCCTCGTCCACAACGTCAAGGAACTCGAGCTGCTGATGATGCACAACAGGTATGTAGTAAATGTCTTTCTTCTTACAAAACACGATGGCCCACTTCTAACATGATATATTTACTCTGCTGACATGTTGGTATTAGGACATACTGTGCTGAGATTGCCCACAACGTATCTACAAAGAAGAGGAAAGAAATCGTTGAGCGAGCTTCTCAGCTCGATGTTGTTGTCACCAACAAGCTTGCACGGTTACGCAGCCAAGAGGATGAATAAGCAACAAGCACCTCATGAATGGATTTGGTATATCAATTTCACTCTGGCTTTTGTTGTTTCCCTTCGTTGTATCATGTGATTGAGTTTGATGCAGAATTTGTAAGAGTTTTTTGGAGATATTTGAATTTACACCGCTTCTCATGCCTAATCTTGAATAAATGTTTAGCTAGATTAAAATCTTTACAAACGTATAAGTAAGTAGTTGATGATAACTTAAGATGATTTTCTTGATAAGATTGATGTTGTAAGAGGGGGGGCTCGAAGCGTAAAGGTAGTACGAGGCTTGGCTATTGCTAATATTTGTAAAATTCCCATAATTAAAAGAGAAATTTCTCTAAATGATCTGATAAAAAGTTGGAATTTAGCCCCGAGAAAAATCTCAGATTATTGATAAAACGATGAAGAATCTTGTGGCATTTCATTTCCCTGCCTTGAACACAAAGCATCGTCGTCCATTACAGCTCAACACCGAACCTTTTTGGACTTGTAAACTAGCAAGAAAAGAACCAAAAAACGAACTATAAAAATAAACGTTCTCATCATCTGCAAACAAAGCACACCTAAACAAACTCGAAAAATATCATTACAATCTTAGTAAAAAAAAATTCCATTTTCTCCCAACCAAATAATGGCCGGAGCCCAGCTGAAACCAGTCGCAGGACTACTTTTAGCCCTCAACTTCTGCATGTTCGCAATAATCTTAGGAATCGGAGGGTGGGCTCTTAACAGAGCAATCGATCACGGCTTCATCATTGGTAATTAATTTTATTACAACACTTAAACTTCATTTTATTTCCTAACCCACTGGGGCTTATCGTTTCGTCGTCTCCTTACAGGACCCGACTTGAATCTACCGGCTCATTTCTCGCCAATATACTTCCCCATGGGCAACGCAGCAACGGGTTTCTTCGTACTCTTCGCCATGATCGCAGGAGTTGTAGGAATATCTTCGGTTATTTCGGGACTGACCCACCTTCGTTATTGGGACGAAGCAAGTTTGCCTTCTGCTGCATCTTCTGCTACGATCGCGTGGGCTCTTACACTTTTAGCCATGGGGTATAATAAAATTAAAAAGGACCCTTTTTCGTTCTTGGAAAATGGCGTCTTATTCTTCGTTTTTGCAATTTCTCAGGTTTGCATGCAAAGAGATCGAGAAACACATCAGAAATGCTCGTTTGGTGAGTAAAGACAGGAACTTTTTTGTTTTTAATGTCCGGAGAAAATGAATAACGGTGGCTATTTTTTATTTTTTTCATGCAGAGAACGATGGAGGCGTTCGTGATTATATTGGCTGCTACTCAGTTGATCTACATATTTGCGATTCACGCAGCTGCACCGAGGAGAAGAACTTAAGCTTCCATGGAAGAAAAACTCGTTCACTGTTTGATTTATTCTTTGATCTCTGCATATTTACTCCGTGTTTGTTTGTTTGGTCTATGTACGAGAGTTGTAATAACAAAGTATGTCTGTGTAAAAATGACACCTTTATGAATCTTGAATGTGTCCTTTGATTCTTGATTTGATCATCGATTTATGGCCATGACCATAAATCAACTCCTTTATTACATATATTACATAATATCAATTTTAAATCCTCATAGCATCGAGGTAACGCTTCCCATTAAGCTCCTCGGAGAACAAACCCTTCAAATATTCTCTGGTACCAATCCTCCTGAACCTCGCCGGATTCTCCGGACCCACCAGGCTCGGCGCCGGGCCGAACTCGCAGTCAATTCCAGGGCTCGTGAACGTGGCCACCGACACCCTCTCTCTCTCCTCGTTCACGACGGCTCGGTGCTCGACGCTCCGGTAAACGCCGTTGCTCACAACTTCTAAAATATCTCCGATGTTGACCACGAAGGCTTCTTCGATCGGACAAACGGGAACCCAGAGCCCGTCTTTCTTGATCTCAAGGCCGTCGGCTTCGCTGACCTGGAGGAAGACGGTGAGCCCCGCCGCGTCGGAGTGGGGGCACAGGCCCGTCACGAGCTCGGGCTCGGGGCAAGGCGGGTAGTAATTCATCCTCATCGATTGAAAAAATTCGCCGCCTTTGAAGAACGTGTTTTCCATTTCTTCGACTCTCATGTTTAGGGCTTTTCCGAGTAGTCGCAGAATCTTGGAGCCGAGGAGTTTTAGCTCCGACGAGTACGCTTCTATGGCGTCTCTGTGGGAAAAAAAAATGAATATTTATATTAAGAAATCGAGCGATAATTACGCGAAAAGGCGCGATCTTTGAACCGGGTTTTTTAGTACTTGAATGGAGATGGAAGCTTGGGGATCAAGTGGGGTTTTCTCATGTGAACCGGTGACGTGGCCACGAAGAACATGTCTGCCCAATCGAGCTTTTGATCCTCCGAAACGACGAAGGCTTGTCCGTAGCCTTCAATGTCTCCCGGTTCTTGATTGAACTTGCTCTTCTCTTCCATTGGGAGGTTGAAGAATTCTTGAACTTGTTGCTTCATTGTCTCTACCACTCCCTTTACGACTCCATGGTTGACTAGCTGCGATAAAAGTCAACGATAAAATCAAACAAAGACTCGATTTTTGAGTCCAATTTATTACTAACTTCTGTTTTTCGGGTCCAATTTATTACCTGCGACTTAAATTTCCAATTATTAAGCTTAGTGATTCAAAAAAATTGGCCTAGATAGAATTCTCTATATATCAATCAATTTAGAAAGTTCAACACAATAGTGGGACCTGAAAGAAACCCCATTCTTGGCAAGCTCGATGGAGATTATAAAGCTCCGAAGAATCCATGGAACCCTCATGCAATAATAAATTGTGCATATCGATAACGGGAACTTCGTGCGAGGGAGAAAGGTTTCTCGGGATCGAGGGTTCGCGATCGGGCCTTACGTAGCGAGGTGGGACCGAGGATAGCTTATTCTCCTTGTACAATTCTTGCACGTTTGGCACCTTAAGGGAGCTCCCTCGTAACATCTTCGTAGCTTCTTCCATAGCTTCTTCAAGGTTGCAATAATTATTACAAATGATTGAACTTATAAAAGCTCTTTATACTCCTCCATATGCTTCTTTTACGTGTGTTTTCGGAGAGATTATATTGTGGATAGACTCAATATCTCATGTCCTAACAAGTTTAATAATATACGTCACACAATAGACACTTTTGCCGGCAAGCAAACGTATTCAATTTTGTCACGTAGCATATATTATAGGGTTTTCGTATCTAGTTGATGGTGGCTTTTAGATTATCTTTTCTTATTTATTTGGAACGTATCGAGCTGTGTTAACCTGCATGAAACACGACGATCATCGTTAACTAATATACAAAAATCATACAGTATTATTCATTCTACAATAGTCATTACATAATTATTACAGCAATACGAAATCATGCAAATGAGGAAATAACTGCTTCTGTACTGCTCAGGACCGTTGAGTTCTGCATTTGATGGCTATTATTCACACTCGAACTCTGTCCCTTCTCTTGCTGGAAATCTCTGATGGCCTTAAACCTCACCTCGTTCGTGTACGAATCTCCCTCGGGGATCAAATCCGGGACCCGCATGGTGCCTTCGATCATCTTTACAACCTCAGACATCGCAGGCCTCACAGAAGGAGTAGAGTTGGTGGATAAAAGTGCTATTTTAACTATCTTCTCCGCTTCTTCTCTGTCGAAACGAGACTCCAATCTCTCGTCCACTAGCTCTTCGATCTTGTTGTTTTCTTGCAGGTGAGAAGCCTGCAATTACATTAATATTTTTCTTTTTATGACACGTAGAATGTTGGAAGTTTGTACTTATGCAAGGGGATTTCGACATTTTTTTGTCCTAAATGTTTGGCTTATGGGCGTCTCTGGTCCCCTATGTTCCCGAGTTACAATTTTATTCTCAATGTTGTTGTTTTGAACATTTCTGGTCTACCGTTAGTTTAACAGTTAAGTTGGACGAGACAGGGTCCCCGCAAAATTCAGGCTATTTCCGTCCAACTTAACAGCTAAATTAACCGGTGGACCAAAAATGCTCAAAATTGACAATATTGGGAACTAAAACTGGAATTAGGGAACATTGTAGACCAGAATCGCCCATATACCAAACATTTGGGACTAAAAATGTAGAAATTCCTTATAAAAATATACCAGATCAAGAAGGCAAATAAAGTTGGCACTTGGCAAGTAATTATTGTTGCTTTTGCCACTGACGATCTCCAATAGGACGACACCGAAGCTGTAAACGTCTGCTTTGTCCGTGAGGTAACCCCACAATGCGTATTCGGGCGCCATGTATCCTCTGTAATAGAAAAGACGAGTACATTAATTTTCTTGGAAAAAAGGATCAATCTTTATTACTAATTTTTCTTTTGCAAGAAAAACCCCACATCGTTCCAGCAACTTTGGTGCTGATATGAGTCTTCTCATCTTCATTAAGCCTTGCCAATCCGAAATCTGAGATCTTAGGATTCAAATTCTTGTCCAGCAAAACGTTTGTGGCCTTAATATCTCGATGAACGATCTTGAGCCTCGATTCGTTGTGGAGGAACGATAATCCTCTAGCGATTCCCAGGCAGATTTTGAACCTCGTGGGCCAATCTAGGATCAACTGGGTTTTGCCCGAATCTAAAAATAACCCGCGATAAATTATCTGTTAACCGATATAAAGTACTTTAAAAAGTTTTATTACCGAATAAAACATTCGCGAGGCTGTTGTTTTCCATGTACTCGTACACGAGAAGAAGCTGGTCTCCTTCTATGCAGCACCCGTGGAGGTTCACGAGATTCGGGTGCTGCACGCAAGAAATCATACCGATCTCGTTCAGGAATTCCCGGTTTCCTTGCCTCGATCGAGACGAAAGCTGCTTCACCGCTATTACAGTACCGTCTGGTAATTCGCCCTGCAAGAAAATTTCTCAGCACAGTTAGATATTTTAACCATAAATTTTTTGTTTTGCTTTTTCAAACATCGAAAAAAACTTGCCTTGTACACGGGCCCGAACCCGCCTTCGCCTATCTTGTTAGCAGCATCGAAGTTGTTCGTAGCAGCTCTGATCTGTTTCAGGCTAAAAGCAGCAGTTTGCAGCTCAAGACCTTCGAATTCTGAGAAAAAAAAAAAGAATAACGAGAACCGAATATTTTATTTCCTCATCTTGTCCGAAAAATAAGGAGATGTGTACCTTTTCTTATTCGTCTTCTGCCTCCTATGTACCCTTTCCACCATAGGATTCCAAGTATCAAGAAAACGAGACACAGTACAACGACTGGTGGAACTACATAGGGTGCAATATTCTTCTTGCTACCCTCCGTACATACTTTGAAATCTACGTAAGATGTTAGATAGAGACACATAAGCATCAAATCATAACGGGATAAGAAACATTGCAAAGATTCAGTAAAGTGACATACAAGGATTCACAGAAATGGCTGATATCAGAGAACCGTAATCGCCCCTGTTGGGAATCCTCGTAGTCCCTTTACTAGCCCAGTAAAAACGGATCTCCAAAGACCCCTCTTGCACCGTGGCATTAAACGATCTAACAACGAGCTTCTGAGTTCCTTCAGCCTCCTCTACGATGTTGAAGTCTTTCCAGACAAGTTTTTCCTGGTGTAAGAACGAAACGGGATCAGAGAACGAAAAAAAAGGTCTCGCGATAAAAGCGGCAAAAAGAGCTTCGAAAAAACTTCAAAAATCTCAGCAAAGTGAAGGCTGTAATAACCTGAATGTATATATCGAACATTCTCCTCCCGAGGCTGTAATAAGATGCGTCGTTCGTGAATAAAATCTCAGCAAAGTGAAGGCTCACGTTGTAGTTTCCGTTCTCGAGGCAGTAGTGGAAGTACGTGAGCAGCAGAGGACTGAGACGAGCGGTAGTGTACAAGTCAGAGAGATTCGTTTCTATTATGGGCCTAACGGAACGCGAATTCTTGTAATTGGGTTCGTCCATGAAATCTCCGGTGCTTATAAATCCCCAGTACTCGTTGCTCAAAAACCTCGATGTATCGCTTCCCGTGTCTCCGCTGTAAAGAACCCTCCTTTTGTCTTCTTCTTCGACGTTCAAGTTATTACCGCCGCAGTTTACACGCAGCGAACACTTGTCTGAAATCATGAGACGGATTTTTTTGTCTCATCAACAGATATAAAACAGAGATGATTTAATTTTGATGTACTTACATCGTGGGCAGGCTAAATTTGTTGAACATGGAACAACTCTTTGTCTATAAACGATAAGGATAATTAGTTTTCTTCGTTACTATAGTAATAGCAGTAGATCAAGAATTCCATTTTGAGCAGATAAAAATTGAATCCTTACAGGGAACGTTGTGACAGTGAGCTTCTGAACAAGTTTATGTTTAGGTTCCTGAGAAACCCGCGAGAAACCCTTCGACATTGAGAAAAACATAAAATAATTTGAATCAAACTTTTTAATGTATGGTGCGAAAACTAACATATTCGGTCGACAAGCAGGTTCTTCGGGCCCCCGCAAGGTAAAGTTGTTGTAAGAAAGATCACTGCAAAGAACCATTGATTAGAAAAAGACTGCCCGAATAATAAATAAATTCATAAACAAACAAATATTTTCGTGTTGATGGAAGGTAAAATATGGAAAATCTTACATATTACCACCTTCCTTCAAGATTGTATCTGGTATTCTTCCGGTCAACGCGTTGCCGGTCAAAAACCTTTTTAAGAGAAAACAAATACGCTGAGAACGATTAAGGTTAAGACAAGAGAGAGCTGACGTATTAATTCTTACAAAACACTTACACGGTTCTTAAATTTCTTGCAATGTCATCTGGTATCTGACCTATTAATTCGTTGAAACTGCAGTCTCTGTCAAGAATTATCCGTATGAAAAATGTAAAAGTTTCCAAGTATCACAAATGTCTTACATTTCATTTAAAACTGAGTCTGATTACTTACAACATCTCGAGAAGTCTAAGTCTCCATATGTAAGCAGGTATTGCTCCAGATATGTTACAGTTCCTCAAGATTCTATTATATCCAAGAATTGATTATCTCATTATCTTAAAAGGTACGAGACGAAGAAAACATCGAAACAGTGTAATGAGAAAGGGGCGTACAAGGTTACTAAGCCTGTAGTGCTCCTTAGCATTGGAAATCCTTGAGAAGGTCCTTTAAGGTCACTTATTCTCCTGTAAAATGGGAACAATTATAATTCTGTCACATTGAGTAAATAGAGAGAAAATGTATGTAATAAAACGCAATCAATTGAAGATACTCACAGGTCATTTAGCGAGTTCAAAATAGATATGTTTGAAGGAATCGGCCCCTCGAGTCCACTCGCTAGCATCTCTCTTCATCGAGTATATGTGAGATCAGATGTCAACACTTGTACAAGTATTTGAAACGAATCCATAAAAAAGGTGATGAAAAGACGGAAAAAAAATCATACAAATGCGTTATTTGCTTCCAGTTCTGAATAAAGTCGGGTATTCTCCCACTTAACTTGTTATCATTTATCCTACTGCAAATCAAATAAAAGGAAAAGAACCATTACAATTAAGGGAAATTATCGAATAAGGAAGGTATTTTTCGCCACTATATTCTCTTACAAATCGCTCAAACTAGTTAGTCCTGAAAACGACGCTGGCAACTGCCCCGTCAGCTGATTCGAGGACAAGATCCTGTGATATGATCGATCAACGGTTAGAAAACAACGGAGATAAAACAGTAGTTTTGTTTAAGATTATGTAAAATGATTTACTTACAGCGTTTTCAAGTTTATCAACTTCACAATGGCAGATGGAATAGGCCCTGAAAAATTATTTGCTTCCAGGTTCCTAAACAAAAGTTTCTAACATCACAGATTCGCAAGATGGAAATGATTTTTTATATAATCATTAATCAGCAACATATATATCATACTTCAAATCAACATAAAAACAACAATAAAAAGAAGCAAGAGGACATATACAGGTATGTAAGACTAGTAATGTTCCCCAGTTCCTCCGGTATCTCCCCGGATAAACGATTTACAAGAACAGACCTGCAACATTTCATTTATCACATCTACAGGCCAAGATTAAGGTGGTAAGAAAATGACAAGACTATGATGTCACATACAAAGAAGTCAAATTTATCGAAGCCCATTGCTTCGGGATCGTGCCACTAAGGAGGTTGTATGCAAAATCACTGGAAAAATACAAAACCATGAATTAGAATTCGGTGGATGGTTTGTGCTAAAAAGTCTCCTATACATCTTACATTTCTTGAAGGTAACGGAGCTTCACGATATCATCTGGAAGATTCCCAGGAAGATTATAGCCCTTCAGTGCACTGTAATGATATAAGTAAGGAGCAGCCCAAATACGATTTGAAAAAAAAAATCTATAAAATATAAAGATAGATACATTTTCGTGACATGGCAGAGAGTATTGTTGTTGAAGTTGCAGTTGCAATCAACGTAAGCCTCCGAGCCACTCGGGGGAGTCGGAGAAAGTCCGGCCATCTTGAGTTCGCATGAAACGGCGTCGAATTCCCATAACGTGGATCCCATCTGTTTCGCAATTTGCTGGAGAGCGTCCACTGATCACAACGTATTCGATAAAATGATCGACTTAAAAAAACATGATCGGTTACCAAAAACAAGGTCACGAAATTAAAATCAGCATCATCCTCAATAACATCAATGATAAATTAAGCTCAAATCAATCACTCGGTGGCCAGAAATAGCTCAACAGGGAGGAATTAAAGATCCAATTTTCGCATACCTTCGAGCTGTGGAACCTGGGAGCGACACAGCTCTAAAACCCCAAAACAGCAAAACGCAAGTGTCCAATAAGTGACGGTGTCTCCAATCAGCATCTTCAAGAAGTGGAATCTTGTTCAAGCACTTACTTTCACTAAATGTCATGTGCTTTAAGAGTAATCCCAGATTGCTTAACAGTAGTTTAGTACGCGAAGAGAACATCAATCAACGGGTCGTTGCAGCAATAGTAAACAGTATAAGAAAAATCAGCACCGAGAGACGCATACGGAAAATATTACTACGTGGAAAGATGAGGTCAGAAAAGTCAAACAGACGAAACATCAAGGAGGGAGGCTAATACAGGCTTGACGATATTTTCGCTTGAAATTATAATCGGTTGCTTTTTTTACTCGAAATTTAAGACACAACGAGAATAAGTTTGAAAATAGAATAATTAACGTCAAAAACGTTATTTCATACCGAAAATAATACGAGTGAGGTGTATCACATAATTAATTTGGTAAAAAATCTTACTTGGTATCAAAACAAATTCGAATTCAAATTAACATGTTCCACGCTATATAAAAAATTTTCTTAATTAATATTAGGGATAATTACACCAACATTCATATGATATCACTCAATTACACATACACTCTCACTGACTATAATAATTACACTTATACCACTTTTAGTTTAATCAAACCTACACTAAGACCCATTCATCTTATTTTGGACATCAATTTAATAATTCAAGCATCCAAATTTACCATCACTGGCTATATTTCGTAAAATAAACAAGTTTATAAGGAACGCATTAATATTTAAGTGGCCGAAATGTAAATTTTAGAATATTGTATTAAATCAATATATCTGGTATATCATGTGAATTTTTATTTTTCTTTTATACAAATCATCTTTTAGACCTCTTAAATATTCATTTTATTATACATAAACCCGCATAAACATGTTGATTTTACGAAATATAGTCACTAACGGTAAATTTAGATGTCCGAATTATTAAATTGATATCCAAAATATGATTAAGGGGTCTTAGTGTAAGGTTTAATTTTAAACTAAAAGGGGGTGTAAGTATAATTACTATAGTCAGAGAGGGTGTATGTGTAATTGAGTGATATCATATGGGTGTTGACGTAGTTATCTCTTATAATATTAAGTATCACTCATATATATTAATTTGGGACTAAAATTAAAATTCTACGTTCCTAAACGACCTGCACTGCAACGTAGAAGCTTAGCAAGCTTCTTTCAATATTTCCTAATAATAATAAAAAACAAAACGGATATGGGTCCACACCGGTAAACTAAAAGATTGGACTAATACCCTGAGTTTAAAAAATCCGACCGTTGCGCCCGAGCCTACCTTCAAAAGAACACACTCGCACACACACGTCACAATTTTCAGCTGAAAACCTTCCGGTGCGGTAGTAGAAAATGGTGTCCAAGGTCGTAAGAAGAACCCCAACGAAACCATTCAAGAACCTCACCAGCCAGCACCGCCGGAGAAAGTCTCCGATCAAGAACCCAACCACCGCCACAGCCACCACGCTCGTAGCCTCCATCAACAAATCGATCCACGCGTGCCACCGCCGCCTCATCAAGATCTTCACGAAGCTAGCCCGCATCGCCACCCCCACAAAGAAAAAAACCCCACGAAAAAAGGGATACAAAATCCTCAGCAAAACACCACCGCCCCACTCTCCACCAGCCAAAAAATCCCTCTTCAACGACGGGCCCACACTCCCTCTGCTTCCCACCACCCATAAAAAGACGATCTTTCTCGATTTGGACGAAACCCTAGTGCACTCCACGGCCCACGCGCCCCTGAGAGGTACGATTTCGTGGTGAGGCCCGTGATCGACGGGGAGAAGGTGGAGTTCTACGTGCTCAAGAGGCCTTACGTGGACGAGCTCTTGAGGTTCTTGGGCGAGAGGTACGAGGTTGTTGTGTTCACCGCTGGGATCAAAGAGTACGCTTCTCTTGTTTTGGATAGGCTCGATTGGAGACAAGTGATCTCCCACAGGCTTTATCGTGATTCTTGCAAGCAAATCGATGGGAAATTCGTCAAGGATTTGTGCGATTTGGGGAGGGAGATGGGTAAAGTTTTGATTGTTGATGATAACCCTAATTGTTATTCCCTTCAGCCCGAAAACGCGGTGCCGATAAAGCCCTTTGTTGATGATCTTGGTGATGAGGAGCTGCATAAACTGATGAAGTTCTTCGAAGGGTGTGAAGTAGTTGATGATTTGAGAGAAGCTGTGAGGGATTTCTTAGTTGAAGTGAATGAGGAAAAAGTATTCGGAGCCTTGATGTAATGAAATTTAGGTTGAGGATTGAACAGATTGTGTTCAATGCAGGTCACTGTGTGTTTGATTCTATATTTATTTCATCTGTTTGATTTTTGATAAATAGTATGTCTCTATCGAAGCTTAAAGACATTAAAAAGGCAAATATTGTTGCACATTTGATTTGCTAATCTTTTTATGGTGTGGTAGTGTGATTTACAATAGATTCTTGTGTTCTTTCTATCTTATACTTTTATCTTTTAGTTCGTGTTGGTTTCCTCTCTTGATGAAAGCTTTCTTTCATCTGAATGTATGAATCTTGTTGAAGGAAGTATACGGGGCGCTTGAACCCATTTATATATATTTGTTTTATCAATTTTAAAAATTAATCATAATACAAAAAAAAATTATCATAAACAAACTAAGACCGGTCGTTCCCAATACGGTTTTAAGACATGGATGTGAATATTTTCTCCCCAACAACACCTTTGCTTGCCCCCTTTTGAAAAGTAGAAATTATAAATTTCAGTTCTTGCTTAGCTATCATCATATGATGAGAGGGGTATTCAATTAAACGCCCTAACCAACAAAATCCTTACTCCTCCTTGACATGTAGACAAAAGCCTCGTTAGCCGCAAAAAACATTAGAATATGGGCTTTGGTTGTCAATGGGCTTTAAAGCTCTTACATTGAGATCCAAGAGGCCGATGATGTAATAAAAAAAAAGGACGCGATGAATAAAAAAAGAAAGAATACTCAAAATGGTCCCCAATGTTTACCCTATGGGCCAATTTAATCCCCGATGTTTCGCGTGAACCAATTTGGTCCCTCATGTTGTCGATTTTGAACCAAATTGGTCCCTCCGTCAGTAGTTCCGTCAATTTAGATGGAAAATGCCACGTGTCGACGCCCGATTGGCCTGATTTTCTCCCCTCTTAAAATATTAAGAAAATAAAATAAAATTAAGATTTAAAAAAGATAAAAAAAGGTTTATCTCTCTAAAAAAGAAAAAAAATTAAAAATAAAATAAATAAAAAAATAAAAGAAAATATAATAATTTTATTTTCGTTATTATTTTTTTCATTAAAAATGCAAAAAAATATTTAAAAAATAAGAAAATAATAAAAAATAAAAATAAAAAATAAAAAAAATATTTTATGTTTTACTTATATATTAAAAAACAAAAAATTATTAAAATTTTTTAAATAAAATGGAAAAATAAAATATAAAATATATATATTTACGGGAATCTCATTCTGTTATCGCCTAGTTAACGAAAAAGAAAGTGTCCCTCTCTGGAAATTCTTTACAATTTTTTTTATATTATAATATATAAATTGGATATTTTTTACAAGAATATCAACGAAAAATAAATTGGATATATTAAAATAAATAATAAAATAAAATATTATATTTACGGGAATCTCCTCTCGTTAGTGGGGAAGAAATTGTCCCCGTCTCCGATTTCGTGGAGACCTGGAAATATTTTTACATATTTTTATATAATAATAAATATAAAACAAAAAAATCCAATTTATATATTATAATATAAAAATATTGTAAAAAATTCCCAGGTAGGGACACTTTCTTCCTCGTTAACTAGGCGAGAACGGGATGAGATTCTCGTAAATATATTATTTCTTTTATTTTTATTTTTATTTTACATTTTATTTTTAATTTTTTTAAATAATTTTCAAGTTTTTTAACAAAAAATATTTTTTAATTTTTTATTTTCATATTTTTTAAAAAAAAATTTCGCATTTTTAATAAATAAAAAAAACTAAAATATCATTTTTTTATTTTTAATTTTAATTTTTTTTTCTCTTTTTTAGACAGATAAACATTTTTTTTCCTTTTTTAAATCTTAATTTTATTATTTTTTTAAGATTTTAAGAGGGGAGAAATTCAATTCAATCGGGCGTCGACACGTGGCATTTTCCATCCAAATTAACGGAATTACTGACGGGGGACCAATTTTGTTCAAAATCGACAACATGAGGGACTAAATTGGTTCACGCGAAACATCGGGGACTATATTGGTGCATAGGGTAAACATCGGAGACCATTTTTTGAGTATTCTCCCAATAAAAAAATAATAAATTTATATTCGTACTTTTCGTAGGCGGCCTTTTCAAGTTCCCTTCTAAGACCCGGTGAATCAACGGTCGTCCCTAGTCAACACATCTCTCTCTCTCTCTCTCTCCTTAGTTTGATGTTAGCCACTGAAATTATTGTAGCGTCAGCATCTAATTCCTATACGTAGTTTCTTTCTAATGATTGTCTTCCATTCTTTTCTGCTCAGCAGATCCAGTGTTCTTCACCTCCACCGCTCATATGCCCACCAATATTAAAAAGAAAAGAAAAAAAGATAAAAGGAAAATTCGTGGTACATAGTTTCTTTCTAAAATGTTCTTCGGCCTCCACTAACTTTGAACTAACAACCTGAAGCTTTGAGATGACTTTCCTTTGACACAGTGTAATAATCCGAAACCGAAGCATTGATTAATTGGAAGGAATTACTTGATCTTCATTTAAAATATTTGTATATATCAAAATAGACTGAATTAGCTAACAGTGATAAGACCAACGGACGCTTTACACCCCAAAGCATCCAGGAAATAAATATAATCAACAAAAGAATTGTCAAAGCAGTCAAGAATATGTAGCTAACTATATCATCAAACTAAAGGTGATTTCCAAAATAAAAAAAAATAAAAAAATATATATTATATAATACTAAATAGCTAGCTAGCTTAGTGGCCAACACCGGGGCTAGGGACCGATCGAAGAACACGTTCTATGGCAGCGTTTCCTCGTCTGCTGGGCGTTGAACCTTTTACGTTGCCTTTAGGCAGTGATGTTAGGTACAGCCTTTCTTCAAGTACCATTGTCGTTGATGGTGATGACGATGATGGTGGTGGTGTGCTGTGATCCAGCAATTTTCTTCCATGTACGGAGGAGAATAGTGACGTAGAAGAAAATATCAAGAACATTAGAAAGATCGCTACGTTTTTCTTACAACCCATGTTTTGCATGTAATGTTTCTGGGGTTTTGATGATAATGAATTCAACTCAATAGGGTTTTCTTGGTTGATGAGAGAGAGAGAGAGAGAGGTTTCAGTGGTATTTTGTTGGTGGAAGCTTTTAGTTTATATATATACACACACACCAGGGTGTTATTAGTTGAAAATAGAGGTTTGAGTTAGAATTTAATGGCGAACGACGACACGTAGTTGGGCCAAGTCAAAGAAGGATCGGAACTTGATACTTATATATTAATTTCCCACTTATGTGCATGTGAACGTTGAATTTATTTTTGTTTTCATTAGAGAACTCGTGGCGTTATTTTCTTTTTATTTTTTTATTTATGTTCTGAAAAATAATAGTATATTTATAATTACATTGGTCAACTCGTCTTGGTGTAGGACTCGGGTCTTTGTCTCATTGCTGAGTGGACGCGTATTAAACTATTGTCTTACCTTAATGTACTAGTGATTTTGAAATTAATGTACCATAAGGCATAATTTCAGCGAAAGATGAGATTTAGGTATGGTCCATATTATATGCCAAAATTGACTAATTGATAAAATAGAATATTTAATACGTATGTGAATTGATAGATATCATGTGCGTGCTACGCAAGAAGAAGCCAACCCAATAGACTATTTTTATCAGCTTTGACGTTTTCAATACTTCTTTATCAATTTCAGTTCTCTAACGCTCAGTGCTCAGTGTTAACTATGTAGCAAATAAGTATGTCTACCTTCTTGTCGTGTGTTATACTCGTTCTTATATGAATAATATACATTCATGTGTAACGATTAAAATGCAAAAGAAGCTTGAATTAAATAAAAGCAACATAATTGCCGGTACAAAGAGGGGACACGTGGCCCATGGACTACTCAACATGTCCGGAGCTTTATTGTCTGCTTTCAGACAACATTCCCATTGATGGTGCCGAAAGTTTAGATGACTAGTTGTCTATGGTGTTTGATGATTTGGGCTCTCATCTTTATTTATGTATGGGCTCAGTGAAAAAGGCCAACCATAATGGGCCTATTAATAAAATGAGGCCCATCAAGAAAGATAAAGATCCAATACAAGACCTCCATTATGGTTTGTTACAAGCAGCCATGACCTTGTTTCTAATATTTTCAATTTTATTTCAGATTCAAACTTGTAAGTTGTAGCAAAGCTTAATATATTTTAAATTCGAAGAAGTTAAGAGGGAGATATGTTAGATCTTTGATTTGACAAGGACACCTCTTTTTCAATGGACCCTCTTATCACAACCCTTCACATGCTGCCCACTTATTACATCCACATCTCAACCTCCATTAAATGATATAATGTGTGCCTCACATATGATTAGACACATACACACCTAAATGCATTTAACATTATTTTTTTAGATATGTAATTTATTTTCCCAAAACTAACTTCACATATGACTTGCAATTACAATAATAAAAAAAAAAAAGGAAAAGACACATACACCTAAACCATATTCTTGAAGGACGCGACGATGAAAATGAGTGTTTTGATAGATCCAAAAGCCCCATTTTTATATTAATCATTTCAACCCACCCATATCTTCCCAAGAAAATTAAGTAAAATTTACAATGATTAAAAAACGGTCAAATTACTAAATTAGGTCACTAAGTATACCTTTCGTGTTTTTTTTTTGTCACTAAGTTTCATTATTACAAAATATAGGTCACTAAGTAACGTATCTGATTTCTTTTGGGTCACATGTGAATTTTCCGGCAAAAATCGCCGAAAATCCGACGTGGACGATGATGTGGCTGCTGACATGTCATCGGCCACGTCAGGTTTTTGGCGATTTTTGCCGAAAAATTCACAGGTGACCCAAAAGAAATAAGATACGTTACTTGGTGACCTATATTTGCAATTATGAAACTTAGTGACCCAAAAATAAAAACAGGTATAATTAGTGACCTAATTTAATAATTTGGCCTTAAAAAACCCATTAAATAAAAATATCAAACGAAAAAAAACCCTAATTTACAATGATTAAAATATCACCTCAAACAACCACTTCCGATTTACTCTATTCAAAATAGGAAACTTGAACTGAAACTTCTCAGTTTCTAACGTTATTCTCTCTCTCAAAAAGGAAAGAGAGAGAGATTTTCAGAGAGAGAGAGAGAGAAGAGAAAGATCATAATCGTATACATCTTCTATACATTAACCTCTTCTTCGTATTCAATATCGAGCATGAAAAGCGCAGTAAGATGCTGCATATCTTGCATTCTACCATGCGGAGCACTCGACGTGATCAGAATAGTACACGCAAACGGCCACGTGGAAGAAATCAGCAGACCCACGAAAGCATCGGAGATCTTGAAACTCAACCCCAAACACGTCCTTAAGAAACCCTCGTCTCCATCTCTATCATCGTCGCCGTCCGATGATGGTCCCAAGATCGTGTCCGTTGATCCTGAATCCGAACTCAAACGAGGCAAGATTTACTTCCTCATGCCAGCTCCGCCGCCGCAGAAGAAGAAGGCGCCGGCGCGTGATAAGAGAGGCGGTGCAAGATCTTCATCAGCGAAGAAGAAGAAGGTCGAAGATTATCAGGGCCGTGAAAGAAATGGAGGGATTATGCTGAGTAGCTGCGTTGATAATTTGGCTGTATGTGATCAGTATTTGAGTGATATCATGACGGAGAATAAGGTCTCGAGGGAGAGAAGGCGAGGCCGCGTCGGAGTGTGGAGGCCTCATTTGGAGAGCATTTCTGAGATGCCCTTGATCGAATTATGACGTCATAAATATGAAAATTTATCATTTTGTTATTTTTTTTTCCCGTTTTAAATATCATATACGTTGTCAATAGTTTTCATATTAAACGTGGAATTGTTGCAGTGGAAGCAAGGTAAGCTACATATACTTTGGTTAATTTCTTCTTTGTTCGATGACCCTTTTGACATTTTAAATCCGATCATTCTTACATGAAATGGACAATGATTTCACATAAAAATAACCATGAAAAAGTATCCCAGCACCCCATGTCTATTAATTAAAATTTTTAGTCCTTGCCTAAATGCATGTGATGTTTGGCCATTCTTTTTCAATGTGATTGTTATTTTTTATTATATAATGGCCCACTATGATTAATTCGTGGGGCATATAATATTTCTATCACTTACTATCATTGAGAAAAGAAAATGAAAAAATGTCACGTACTCGTCTGGTCAAGAGAAGGTCTTAAGCTCTTGTGGTTAAAGGAGGTCGTGAGATCGAATCTTCCCTCTCACAATTTCTTGAGTGAGTAGTCCCCATTGGTCTTATGGGCCTATGACTATCGTTGTCAGGTGGGTTTGAGACGTATCCATCTGACCCCGGGATTAGTCCTACAACTGGAGTGTGTGGTGCAATTAAGCCTCCGTCAGATCTGTGTGGCGCAAGCTCTCACCGTATGGAGTGTGTGGCGCAATTAAGCCTCCACCAGGTCTGTGTGGCGCAAGCTCACACCGGTATTTAGGGGCTAGCACATATACATGTCGAGTGTGAATAAATGGGGACATTAAAAAAACAAAAAAGTCACATACTCTACGTTTTCAGGCTATGGATTCAAACAGAGGGGCACCAATTAGTATACGATAGGTATCAGGATTTGGTGAGCACCAGTAAAACAACGTGAATTCATGTGAGAAAAAAGAAAAAAGTAAGTCATAGTAGAAATACGACAATACCCAAATTGTTGCTTAATTAGAATTAAATCGTCTCGCGTTACAGCTATCAAGTAGATTTGAATAATATATAATAATAAATATGGTACGCTCGAGATATTAATCTATGCGACAATTTGAGCTGCGCCTCTTCGTCTCTCGTTATTATTTTGTCCACTAATTTTCGTCCATATATTTAAATAATACGTATAAAGTTTCTTTTATTTTGTTGACGGTACGCGCTTTGGATGAAATGGTAATTAGATTAAGGACCCTCACGAGGGAAAACCCAATTCCACATAAATTAAATAATTATATTCGATTACGTAATATATCTTATATAAAATAATAATAAACAACTTTCGGAAAAAAATATTGATAATAAACAATATGGTTTGCACTCATTCATGTGATCAAAACTAATCCACTATGAACATTTCCCTTTCGATTGGTCAATATACACTTGACTAACTAATCCACTATATACAAACTACATTGTAAATTATCTAAATCTATATATTTTCCTACCCAATTAAGTAAACTTTTTGTACCTTCTAGTTTTCTAATATATGTTGAATTTTTTTCTTTCTAGTCTTCTTTGTCGTCATTTACGGGCCGATGTTTAGAAAAAACTAAAGCCCATAAAAAACTATCCAAAAGCTAAATATTCTCATCAAGACAAGCCTGGTTTATAACAATATGCGTGGTGCGAGAAAATCGGAGCTCTTCTACTGTCATTTAAGGAAATATTATCTAATGAGTAATGAACATGAAAATCTATGAACTCGTTCCATTCCATGTTGAAATCACTGAACAAGAAGGTTTATTCTATATAAGTAGATAAAAATGTGAATATATGATATTGTAAATATTGTCTAACGAAATCATATATATATATATATGCTTAGTATTGTTCCTTTTTGCAGGAATGCAGGTCCGTGTATATGACATAATACAACTACAAGATACCACTACCATAATAATGTATATAGCTTGCAATTAAGTAGATTAAATATATATATATATATGTGTGTCTTTATATATATATATATATATATATATATTATTCCTGGAAATGAATATGTCTGATATGCATACACTTTTCAGCAGCGAAGGAGTCTTCTGAACTCCTCAATAGATCACACTTGCTAATTAGTTATGTTGTCTCCTTCTGCAAAACAAAATCACAGAAATAGATGTTTTAGTTTCTATACCCAAATTTAACAGTAATTATCACGCAAATGAAGTATTGCAAATATCATAAATAATTCATAATAATCACGATAAGACACTCTCGTAATAATTCATAATATTCCATTGGCTCCAATATATGATTTTGAGCTTTCTCATAACGCACACACATAATGCCATCCATCAACATATGTACAAATTATAATTAGATCAGTTTAACGGCAATCATGTATTTAGCCTTTTCAAACATGAAACATAGTCGAGTAATTCATCTACTGATGTTATCTACAGCAATAACTCCACTCCATGATAATATTTTGGACAACCTTAAAATGTCGTATATATGATATGCAGCATCACATCAACGATAAATTAGGCAAAGTGAATCAATAATTTCCAGTAAAAAAAAATATAAAAATCATAGCTACCCCGCGTTTATACTGACAGGAATGGCAATCAAGAAAAAAATGTTTATATTTGATCACCGATACCAAGATCAACAGTACATTCTATGGAAGTCAACAAGTCAAGAGACAAAGATCTGTTTACTACTGTCAGAAACTTAAATCCTTTGAGCAATATGTAGTAATTGATGTTAAAAGACCTGAGAGGTGGTAGCTAGTGAGCAGTAAAGTATAACTCCTTCATCCACTGTAGATGATACACACATAATTAACGGTGTGAGTCTCACTCCCAATAAAAGACGAGAAATCCATCCATGCGATGCAAGAACAAAAACCCATCGAATCCTTAAAAGAGCCAAAAAGAAGGCGAGAAAAAAGAAAAGTTTATGGGAAAGCGGGCAACAGTGATTTGCATTATTTGAGAGAGAAAATCGATATATATGCTTCAACCTCTTGAAATGAAACCTTGTTTATAAGAACCCTTTTTTTTTTAATCAAAAAAAATGAAAATCAGTGCACTATCCAAGGAGGACATAAAGTTCAGTTAGTTCACGATTCATCCTGCTTCACCAATTAGGGTTTTGTCGGTAGTGTATTTAGGGTTTTCTTGAAATAATAATAGTTTGAATATATGCTGCTGATTCTCCTTCTGAGCAAAGTGGTCCTATCTGCTCTCCCAATCATCTTTCTCATCATTGTATCAAATTTGTCTGAGAAACTCTGAAGCTTCATTTATTATTCAGCCATGTCTTTTTCCACACAGCATACATTCAAAAAGACACAAATCAGGCAAATTGATATCAATAACTATTATTACCTCTTTTGGATTAATTTAAGAAGCTTTACTGCTCTCAATATTCTTCAAAATCTGACTAAGATCTCCATCTCTCAAACCATGAGCAACCTTCTTCCTCTTCTTCTTCTTCTTGTAAAGTACCCCTCTGGCCTTAGACTGAGACTCCTTCACATCCCTCAAGTAAACCCTAATCGCACCATTGCCAAACGGGTTCATCTCCGTGGACCCACCGTGCTCCTCGTAAGCTGCCCGAAGCCTACCGATCAAAGAATCCAGGCTGCCCCAAGCTTGCCTCAAGGGGCAGGAGCAAGGCCCGGGCGGATCGGGCTGCCCGAAAAAGACACATCCGTGCATGTGAACCTTAGTTTTTCCGAACTGGTCCAAGTATCTCAGGAACTCGAGCACGTGGCTGCAGTTGCACTGTGACAAGGGAATCGGAGGGCTTTGGTTCTTTAAGAACTGCCCAAAAGTGTTCCAGTCCCTTCTTTTCTGGGACTCGTATCTGCTTATCTGATGAGGTGGATTATTACTCGATGAGGGGCGATCTTGAGGAGGGATGATGTTTTTGGACATGATTGGAGGATGAGGGTTCAGAGGTTTTGTGTGTTCGTTCATTTATGGAAATTGGAAAAGAAAGAAAGAAAGAGAGAGAAGTGTCTGTGTGTGTGAGAAAAAAAATAGTGAGAAAGATGAATATCACATCTTCTCGTCCAGTTGAGGAGACATGCTATGGGGCCAATAGAGTGTCATTCATTTTTTCAACCCTTTTTAATAAATGCATTAAGGGGTTACCTTTTTTTTTTTCAAATTTGTGATGAAGATTAGGGTTTTATATTATAGCATTACGCTCCTTTTTTATATATTTTTTCATAATTTTTTCAGTTGTATATATGCACACATGGAATCTTCAATCCTTTTCAAGGAAAATGTATTAAATAAAACAATTCATATATTCTATTTTATAAGACTCATGTTATTATTAAAAATGTCGAATTTGGTATGCCAAATTTGATTTATTTACACTAAATAATAAATACTAAAATTATTATAAAAAAGAAAATCGCACATTCATTATCAAAACCAAACACGTTAACATCTGCAGCGGAAATTTTTTGGAGAACATAGTAAATGTCAGTTACTAATTTAACCTTACTATTAATTTGAAATTAATAAATACAGTTTATCTATTATTTGAAATAAAAACAGAAAATTAAAGTTTATATGGAATCAATTACTTAAGAATTCTTTACAAAATTATTTTTATTAAGCATGAATTACTAATATATATCTTCCATGCCTGTCTTTTTCATATTGTCGAGGAAACTATTCAACCGTGATTAAATGTAGCATTAGTATCCGAGTCAACCAATAGAAGAGCACTCAAATCTGATATAAGATCTTGGATTACATTAAATTATTACCGTCACTAAATTCAATGATTATAACATTTACACAAGCCTATAGCCGCCCACCTTTACCTTATGATCAAGGTAACGACGCAATATTAAATTATTATGCCTCTTCTATCAAATCCATATATTTAACAAAGTATATTGCTTGAAATTTAAATTAATCGTACATTCGCGAGAGGACAACTGTGAATGTGAAGGAACACATCCGTCATGAAAATTCATGTATTTGTGATTTTGTTGCGTGTTTTGCATATAAGAAAAGTAAAAGTTCTAATTTTATTTTTTTGCAACACTCGACTTCACTATATATGATGCGTCGCGTCGTTATCAGGATAAAGGAAAACGAATATTAAATAAAGCATTGCTCGTGATTTTACTTAAACACAGTCGTATTTATTTAAATTGCTTTACTATCAAAAAACTTGTTATTCCACGTGAAGGGCCCATTGTTCCTCTAATTTGTCTCATTTAGACCCCACATATATATTGTGGTTTCAAAATCACTCGACCACCACTTTATTCCTATATTAATTTCTTTTCACGAATAATATATGAAACGTTGATGACATAAAAAATAAAATCATTTAATTCAAGGGCTTGAATGTAATTTCAGCAAGTCTTTAAATGGGCCATGCAACCAATAAGCCCACCTTTACTATGGATGAGGCCGGGCCCATTGATATTATTCTCGACTATTAACAATAATGAAAACTGCTCAGTTGGGAAATTGAATTGTATCCTACCAAACAACATTAGTCCTCGTGTGATATTGAAATATTAAATTTCAGCTACCACTATGATGTTTATTAATTATTGCATTCCAATTATATTATAGGGAGATATATATTATCTGGCTCCTTCAAGTTTTTACTAATATCTGCTTTGTGTGGGCCTCAATACTTGTCTGACCTTAACAGAAAAATCTTAACATTTAGGGCTAAACACTTCTATACAAAGTACAACAAATTGCCCAAATTCAATTTATGGGCCTATTTGTTACATAACAAAAAGGGTAAATTACTATTCACCCTTTAAAGTTTCAACTTCCTCTTAAATACCCCTCGAATTATTTCTTCCCGTTAGGTAACTATCTGAAAAAAATTGTGTGTTAGGTACCTAAAAAGCGTTAAAAAGACAAAAATAACCCTTCTTCATACATAAATATTATTTCAATTATCTCCAGTTTTATATCAAGTCAAATTTAAGAATATTATACCAACTATTATCACATTTATACCAACTGTTATCACTATTATACCAATTGTTCTCGTTATTATACCAAATATTCAATTATTATACTAACCGTTACCTCTATTATACCAAAAAAATGTTTTTTGCGTATTATATGAAAGTGATTTTTGCGTATTATACCACAAAACACGATTATTATACCAACAAAACCGCTTATTATACTAATAAAATTGATTATTCTACCAAAAAAATTGATTATTCTACCAATAAATTCGAATGTATACCAAACAATTTGGATATTATAATAACATTACTTTTGGTATTACAATGATAACATTTGGTATAATGATTGAATATATTGGTATAATAATGAGAACACTTGATATAATGGTGATATAATACTCTTAAATTTGACTTGGTATAGCAGTGATAACAGTTGGTATAATAATTGAGTATACTGTTATAATAATAGAAACACTTGGTATAATATAACACTCTTAAATTTGATTTGGTATAGCAGTGATAACAATTGGTATAATAATTGAATATATTGGTATAATAATGGGAACACTTGGTATAATAGTGATATAATACTCTTAAATTTGACTTGGTATAGCAGTGATAATAGTTGGTATAATAATTGAATATATTGGTATAATACATAGACCAGTTGGTATAACTGAATCTGTAAAGAAGAGTTATTTTCGTCTTTTCAATGTTTGTGTAAAGAAGATTAAACACGTCTTTTTTTTTGCAAAAGGATATTAAACACACAATTTTTTGCAAAAGGATAGTGAACATGAAGAAATACTTGGAGGGATACCGATTAGGAGTTGAAACTTTAAAGGATACTGAATATTAATTTATACAAACAAAAATAAGAGGTTGTTAAATGCATTTGAGTCAGAGTACCTTTAAAGGTCATTATTACATTAACAAAAACCGAAACAAACAAATATTAAATTGCCGCAGAGTTGGTGATGAAATTAATGTCGAGATTCCAAAACAGCTAAATCAAGTCAACAGTTCCGAGCCAAATTGGAAGTCAACTCTCCCTACTGACATACTGATGAGATACTATTAATTAAATGTAAAAATATTTATAGACAATTGCAATTAGATCTGAAAATATAGTATTTGCTTGGATTGGACAAGGTGGAAGAGGACAAGATCAGAAATGCAACGTGCGTGCATCCTTTTCACAACATGAATTTATATGAATGTCTTTGCCTCTAGAATTTAAAATAATAATAAAAATAATATGACTAATAATGATAATATATAAAAATGGAAGCCCCAAAGCGGCATTGGCAATTATTCTCCTCATTTGATTCGTTTCTCATCTCAGACCAAAAAGACGGAAATAATTAAAAGGCAGTATCATTAATCACAATAGTATATTAAAATTACAACTTGATATTTAAAAAAAAAAAAAAAACGCCGTGACGATCCATACACGGCGCCTATATCCGAGCCCGATGAATATCATGGGCCCCACGTCTTCCCCGTCAGTTACAATACCATGCATCACGCATCATTTCTCCCACTATTGCATTTATTTTTTACAAATATAATTTAATAATTCTAAAAAAGTTATTCCATTCTAATTAAAAATATATTGCTTTATATTTTGAGTTATTTGTAACTTAAAAATTTGAAAATATAAAATTATAACATAAAAATTATTCGTGTATAACAAAAAATAATTTATGAGGATATAGTTATAATAATGAAAAATTGAAGGGCAAAAAGGTAAATAGTCAAACTAAAATAAAATTAAAAGTTTAAGGATAAAAAGTATTTTCTTTGTAAATTAAAAGCTATAAGCGAAAATACAAATTTCAGTTGATATATCAAATTAAATTGGCAATTGGCATAGCCTTCATACATAGTATGTAGTTGTAGATTACCTAAATCTGTGTTTTCTTTGTTTTCAATATTTACCATTTTTTTAAGGTTTGGGGGCTCAAAATAAGGGGAATCTTGGATCAGGGGCATTTACGTCATTGCACACCTCGACCACGGTCAATTCGTTCGATATCCCCGAGCCCATAACGGTCCTTTCACCTCCTCCCCACCTGTACTGTCACTCTCGTGCTGCGCAGCTCCTCCTCTCAGGAATGGCTTGCAGAGTTGGCAATGTCACCTTCTCCACGCGCAGATTTACACGAAGTTCCTTGTTGATAATTTCTTGAATTATCTGCCATGTAATAGTCGCTCTCTGAAGTAGTTGAGCTTGTGCAATCGTCGCACCTAATCCCCCTCTCTCTCTCTCCGTCTGTTTTTCTTCTATCGTGTTCGATATTTCGAGTCATCATTATCTGCATTTAATTCCGAAGCCGCATCAATTCGGTTTGATTGTCGATTTTCTGAAAGTTTCTCTCCGTGTGAGAAGTTCGTTTTGCTTGTTCCTCTTTGTCCAAAACGATGCCGTTGCTGCGGGTTGGGGTGAGGAACGAGTACTCGCTCGGAGCGGTAGAGTTGTACAGAGATGTGAACAAGGACGATCCGAAGGAGGTTTTGGAAGGTGTCACAGTGGCTGGGCTCGTCGGAGTCTTGCGCCAGCTTGGGGATCTCGCAGAGTAATGATTCTACGATTGAGTTTTTTCCCCTCTTTTTTTTTGCATTCCTTTTTCTGTATTTTATGTTGTTGTGGCTTCTTCTGTGCTTTATTATTGAGGGTATTTATTGAAGTGTGATTTGATAAGGAAGCTATTTGCTGTTTTACTTCTGTACGCTCAAATTTGAGTTTACGCCGGTCGACGATATTTTGAAGGGAAGGACCAAAATGCTTTTTTTTTTTTCTCTTTGTGTTTGGTGGTGTGTTTTGTGTCTTCGATAACTCTCTGTTTCCTAATTCGATAAACGAGGTTGGGCATTGTGTTTGAAGTTGCTTTTGTTGTTCCTTGGAATGGTATTTCCAAATTTGGTTGTTATTAATAGTTGATTGATGAAATTTGGTTGTGATAGATGGCTATATAAGTAAACAAAATTACTTTTGCCTCTTCACCAAAACAGTTTGGTTGGCTAATACGGAATCCTTTTCGAAAGCTTGAATATAAATGAATTTGAGAAGCAATTTTGAGCATGTTATTTTCACTGAATATTCACTGTCTGGAAATATCTGTGTATTCCGCTTAGGATTATATTCATTAGGGTTAATTTGCACCGTTCTTAATAGTTGAGTCTGAAATGGCATCTTTGTATGTGGCAGCTTTGCAGCAGAAGTCTTTCACGGGTTGCAGGAAGATGTTGCAGTAACATCTTCACGGAGCCGTAAGTTGCTGACTCGTGTTCAAAGAATTGAAGCTGCAGTTTCTCCTCTTGAGAAGGCGATACTGGCCCAACGAAGCCACTTACATTTTGCTTACACATCAGGTGAGGTTATTCTCCTTGGTTCCATTTAATAAACACACGGGACTAGATAAGCTTTTTCATTATCGCGATACATCGTTTTGCTGAAAAAAAATTTATGTTTCAGGTTCAAATTGGCGCACTCGTATCCGTTCTGAGGAAAATCATTTTATGTATAGTGAAATGCCACAGTTTATTATGGAATCATATGAAGGCTGCCGTAGCCCTCCACGTTTGGAACAACTTGATAAGTATAGAATCTTCTCTTTTCTCTCCCTGCACCTTAATTCTTGGTCATGTAAAACAATTTTTGGCGGTTCCCTTTCAGGTTCGATCCTGGTGGACCTGGGTCTTGCTTGAAGAGGTATTCAGACCCGACCTTTTTTAAAAGGGCATCAGTGGCATCTGGTGAAAGGCATGTTGAAAAATTACCAAAATATAAGGATCGTAAGATCAAGGTAATTATTTATGCCAAGTTCAATAAAAAGCATTGAGAGCGCATAAAAATCGCGATTGGTTTTGCACTTTTTCAGTGATTTAATTAATATATCATTTTCAGAAGTCGAGAGTTTCTGTATGATGATTTCACTAGCATCAACGTGGCCTTTATTGATATCTTCTCTTTCACTTGATAAAAAGGAAATGAGTGAAGAGCCTTTCAATCTTGCATTAGGCATTTTAGTTAATTCATTACGCAGTAATGGCAAAACTTAATGCATTGTGGGTTGGTCACATTTGCATTAGGTGGGTTGGCTTTAGATCTAACACATTTAGATTTGTGTGAGGAATGATAGTTCATTGCTTAACCTGTGTTTTCATAGAAGAATCCGAATAAAATTAAATCAAAGAAGTGAATCGCAGCACATAAAATGTTTTCGCTTCATGCCCTTGTGCATTCATCTAACTATTATACTAAAAAATGCCCTGAAACATGAGCAGAAAAGAAGATCATGGCCCAGGAGTGGGAGAGCATCACGCGATGCATCATTTTCTTACCACAGTGGCAGGTACGTTTCACGTTCTGGTGTTGACCGTGCCTGCTGTTTGACGTTTAATATTCATATCTTCGTTGTATCCTTCACGATGACTCAGTTGATGTTTCAACGTTGCAGAACGCAGTTTACTCAACCGAATAACAGTGCACGTACTCCCCCTTCCCAAACAATGTCCACTTATGAAGCTACTCCAACATCAGAGTTCAACGAGCGATCAAATTTCTATTCAAGAAACGGATCAGATTACATCGAAGCTGATTCTCGACCAAGCTACTCAAATCAACCAGATGAACTAGAGTCTAGAGAATCCGTTACCTCCTCACTGAAGAGACAGAACAATGATTTCCTAGATTATTCATTTATTGAGGAAAAGGTAAGACATGGATATGATGATATTCACATCAGTCCTTCACAAGAGCATGCTGGTTGTAGTTCATCTTCTGGCACTTGGGATATAAAGACTGAAACATTAGAGCCCCCCACAATGTCAGAGAATAATTATCCGGGTGCAAAATCAATAGTGCAAGAGCCTACAGCATATAGTGTTAATGATGGCGTAACAGAGGAGGATGATCATGATGCAAATCTTGAACAGCCTTACCAAAATTTAGACCTGGAGAGCCTTACTGATAAAGCTGTTGATTTTAACACTATAAACAAGATCTATCTCCACCCCGGGAACGGAGTTGTATCAGTGCCTAGAGCCGATGACGCCAAGCTCGAAGATATTGAAAGTGAACCCGACAATTTCATGGATGCACTTAATATAATTGAGTCAGAAAGTGAAACTGATACAGATTTCACAAAAAAGCAAGTAGATACATGGGAGTGTGAAGGAGTCTGTGAAGGGTTGCAAGAAGGCATGGAAAGTAATGTTGAATGCCAAGATCCAACTTTTGACTCTGAAGTTTTGTCTAACAGCCTCCCAGTGCTTCAGGGTGAGGATGATCTCGTTTCTCAATCTGAAATTCCTTCTTATGTTGTAAATTCTCCTGGTGATGCAGCTTGCAATGATGAATTTAAGTTAATGCCTGTAGTGGATGAGCCCGTGCAGATAACTGAAACGGCTGGAGAATTTTCAAATATGAGGATCCTACAGGGTGCGGCTAGTCATGAAAATGGTGTTGTTGCTGATCATACAGAAGTTTCTCATGAAGATGGGAATATTGATACTGAAACTAATATTGGAAAACCCAATGATGATGGAGCCAATGAAGAGTCCATTTCTAGCACTATGTCGTCATCATCTAACGGTGAAGAGAACATGCCAGGTCAGCATATCCTTGATGGGACTATGGCAAATCCCGATTCAGTGAAGAATGTTCCTCAAACTTCCAGTAGTTCGTCATTTACATTTTGGACTAATGGTGGGTTGCTTGGACTCCAGCCCTCAAAACCACCAGATCACAGCTTTGCAAATTCTCATCCTAAGAATAACGGAGAAAGTAGTTCCTCCAATCAGTGTTATGAAGGTACAAAGAAACCGGATCCTGATGCCATCTTGAAAAATATGGAAATGGGTCATGATAGTGAGAGCTCTACTTCTTCAGAATACCAAAAGAGCGGTGCCTCATTTAGGAAGTTATCGTGGAAAATCTCACCTTCTGACTTGGACATCAAATCAGGAATATTCGGTTCTTCACAGTATGGCAATAACACGTCTAGTGCTCACAGTGTAGCAGCATCTGGAAATTTTCTCTCAAGCAGTTCAACTTCAGTAGCTGACCATAAGGCTACAGAAAACACCAATAGCTCGTCAAGAATATTCAAACTTGGTAACAGATTCCTCGCATCGGGATCCAACAGGAAACTTTTGGTTGGAGGAGATGGGGATCCTGAAACACCTGCTGAGAAGAAAAACTACCCAAATTTTCAAAAACAAGCATTTAGTGGACGAAGCAAGTTTCAGTTTTCTGGTGAACCTCCGATGCTGTCACCTTCTGCATCGCCGCCGCTGGAACACATGAAGATATCTTTCCAGCCAATAATGGGATCCGAGACGTCTAAGCTCAAATTGAAATTTCCCGATGAAAACGCTGATTACGGTGGAAGCGCGAATGATCTATTCCCCTCATTTCAGTTGGTCCCAGAAGCATCTATTGCTCCACACGATGTCGGTTCTGATTCAGACGATGACACGTTCTACAGGTCTTCTCCTTCTTTATCAGAAGATCATCATAGTTTACGGTCTGAATCAAACTCCGAGCAGTGGGAATCAGGCGAATCTTCAACTAGCAAGGACCATGAATTATATGATGCACTTCGTCGGGTATCTCTGTCTGAGTCCGTTTCAACAACGGTTCCAAAGAGTGAAAAAACAACGAATGCTGAAGTTTTCCATGAGACCCATGGCATTCAGATTCCTTCTACTGAAAATGGTCTACAAAATTCTCAATACTGTGGTTTGTTCGATCGAAAGAGTTTAGACACTTTCAATCACTCGTTTAGGGAAGAATCTACAACTCGTTCCAATTCGAAGGATGTTGTGGAAACAGAATTGGATCTGCTCACTCCTGTCAATCATTCCTCCGAGGCTCCTCCACCGATGTTCAGTTTGTTTGTTCTGAAATATGAATCTCGTTTGTTTCACAGAAATTGAACTTACAGGTATCAAATGGACAAAGAGAACTGGGAAGGAGAACAGATGATAATGACTTCCTGCACCAAATTAGAAAAAAAGTGCGTAAATGCTGAGGTTTTCAATTATGCAAACTAAAAATAGTGTCTGCATTTGTCGTGTTCGTCTATCAAGTACAGATTTAGTTTGGGCCGTATTCCTTCATCTGTCGTAGTTGGTATGCCTCAGTTAGTGCATGTTTCATTGAGTGTAAGAAACCTTCAAGTGTGTTTATAGTCCGTTGTAGGACGGTTATATTTCAATGCCTTGTGACTTTCGCTAACTCTTTTCATTTTTGGCTTCAGTCGTTCAACCTTCGACCTACTGTGACAAGTAAACCAGTCGTGCCATCAACAAATACTTCTGCCAATGTACAAGTGACTGAAATTCTCAAGAGGGCAAATGCAATTCGCCAGGTCTCTCTCTCTCTCTCTCTCTCTATATATATATATATATATGTATATATTAAAAGGTTTCTTGGTGATTTGTTGTGATATGTGTTTGTTATCGTTGATATTCAGGCTGTTGGTAGCGATGATGACGGTAACTGGAGTGATGCTTAGAATTGTGTTTTATCACGACTGCTTGCTTTTGAGGGTGTTAGTAGTTGTGGTAAATATTTTTGAATAACCTCTCAACTACTATCAGTAGGCCTTTTTTTTTTGTATCTGTCTCAACAACCATGTTTTTTCTTGTCATTTCTCAATCTGTGTCGTGAAAAAGGTGTTACGCTTAACTCATCACTTCTGCCTCTGCTTTTTTTGAGCGAGTTATGCCCTTCACTTTTCAAGTCATCATTAGCAATCTTTGGTGGATGAATATGTGGTCACTTTTCCACTCCATAAAAAGAATCAAATCAAAGGTATCCTCCATCTTTGATAAAGTTAAGGATCAAATTAGAAAAAGGCATCACGGTCACATGTTCTGAAGCATAAAGTATAGCAAATCATCGAATTCTAATACACAACAAACAAGGAAGTGGCCCAAGAATCTCTTGAAAGAAGACCAACAATGACAAATCAGAGAAGCAAGTGAACAATAAAGCTCCAACAAGTTTATCCTCTTCAAGATTTGTACCATCATCCAAATGTCACCACCGAAGAGACATCAAACTTGGTTACTACTGCAAAGTGCAAAACTCAGACGTGTCAATATCTCAACAAGAACATGACAAACACTACGAGAATTGGATATAGTGATGTATGTATACACATGGGGGTCTTGATATATCCTACCTCCGCATCTTCCCCACCCGCTTTCGAAGACCCCTCTGCCTTTTGACCTTCTTCTGAGAAAAAAAATAAATATAGAGTTGATTTATCCTACTATACAATTTCACAGAAGCTCATAATACTTGTTGACTGAGAAAATGTACCTCCATCCTCTGGAATGTCAGAAGTCCACAGAGTAAGGTTGTCCCTCAAGAGCTGCATGATCAGCGTACTATCCTTGTAGAACTCCTCTCCCAATGTGTCCAACTCAGAGATAGCTTCATCAAAAGCCTGCTTAGCAAGGTGGCATGCCCTGTGAAGGTAAGAGAAAGTAATATGATTGCTGCACGATTATTGGATAGCGGGAGAAGATAATCCTGTCATGATTTGGTCCAATAATACCTTTCAGGAGAGCTCAAGATTTCGTAGTAGAACACAGAGAAGTTCAGTGCCAATCCCAAACGAATCGGATGGGTGGGGGCCAACTCAGCTTCAGCAGTAGCAGTTGCAGCCTGAAATCATCGATATACATATTTTTAGAATCCAACAGGCCACAAGATGAATATTTTTATTTCATTAATGTGGTACCTGGTACGCCTTAATGGATTCGTCAGCTGCCTCCTTCTTGTCATTACCCGATTTAAACTCTGCCAGATAACGATAGTAATCCCCCTTCCTAAAAGAAGAAATCAAACCCAATGTCACTGAACAAACCGAAAAAAAATTACACTCATACAAATGCTGACAAAGGACTTGCATCTTGTAGAAAAAGACAGTGGATTCGTGACTTGATGAGGATGGAATCAAATGCTCGTCAATAACAGCCATGATGTCGCTGCAGATAGTGGACAGCTCCGATTCGACCTTTTGCCGGTACTCCCTAATTTTCCTGGCATTTTGTTCGTTCCCTTTAGCTTCTTCTTTCTGCTCGATGGATGATAGAATCCTCCACGAAGCCCTACGGGCTCCGATCACATTCTTGTAACCAACCGACAGCAAGTTTCGCTCTTCGATTGTCAGTTCAACATCAAGCTTTGCCACACTTTTCATCGCATCCACCATTTCTAGGGGTGAAAGATCGTATTAGCATGGAAAAAAAAACCCCAGCTTGTTTGCTCAAAGCAAAATGAATGACTCAACTCAGAAAACAGCACATTGTTAAGATCATACGCAGAAAATTTCAGTAAAAAAAGAGAGAGAATCCAAGAACTTCTGCAATGTCAAGTTATCATCACTTGTTAACTACCACTCCCAAATAAAGCCTCGTGAACTCTAATACATTGAAGTTTATGTCTAAAACAAAAACAGCTGCACAAAGTTCGCACGTAAACACTCTCGGAGGTATCGCCTACTCAATGCTCCAAACATTAGACAACAGCGAAACCCAGCAAGAACAAAGTAGTCAACGCAATTAAATCCGTCCAATCCATAGCATCTCCTAGTAAACAGGAACGATTGGTCTAATAACAACTAAAATTCAGAAGCATAGGAACCTCGATTAACTTCATCAACAACAATTCGAAACGAGAAAGAAAAAAAAAAAGAGGAAAGAACCCATACCATCGTAACGTTCCGCTTGCTCCGCGAGCTTAGCGATGTAGACGAAGCTTTCGCGGTCAGCCATCTCTGATAACTCGAGAATCTTTTTGAAGAACTAGGGTTTGCGACTTTGCAGGTGAGCTCTGTACTTGATTCTTCAAACGATGTGAACAAAGGACCATGTGTGTTTATATATGTCCGATCTCTAATGTGACTTTTTCCTTTCTTTATTATCAAATTTCTAGAGTGTTGTACTTTACGCTATGACTGTTGTTCCTTCGCCTTTTTGGTACATTGTCAAAGCTGGCTGATGTGGCGCTGAGTCTATGCTGATGTGTAGGCCCAGTATTGTCCGGTCCGGTATCCCTCCGTGCGGTTCTCTCAAGTGTATCGTTAAAAAAGCGCTGTTTCAAATTAACAAGATAACATAGCGACTTTTTGTTGACCGTACCTGTTTTTTTTTAAACCCTGAGCCCAGTAGTGTATCACCGATTATGAACTTGTATTACACACCTCGGAGATGAGAGTAATTTTGACGTTCAACCATCAGGTCACTCCTCTGGGATAAGAATGGTAACAGATCCTAATTGGATTTTTAATGGGCATGATTGTAGCTAGATCCATTTAGATCCATTTGATCTAAAGCTTAAATCCAGACCCGTTATGGACCTAATTAGGACCCGTATATCTGGGGATCCAATTAGGACTCGTATATCTGGGGACCTAATAAACAATTAACTAATATGATGGATAATTAATTGTGTGAAATGTAACTTGAGATGAATCGTGACAAAGGGATTGAGTGAAAACATTGTGGAATAATAATTAAAATTTGAAGCAATGCGAGTGCTATTTCTATAGGACAAAATGAAGCCTTGTAAAGCTACGATTAACGAACCTTTATATGACAATATTTCTTGTTGATTCGGTCCTTCAATTCCTCGAATAAGTTACAACCAAAGCCATCATCACAATAAGATGAAACAATAGCCGGTGAAGTAGTGGAGAATACAAAGCTCATCACATTGTTTTCTCCAACAAACAATGCATCTCCTCATATTAGGGTTTCTGAGAAGTAGTATAAATATCACACTCTTTAAGAGCCTCCAAACCCCACCAACACCTCCTCTCACAAACAACCAAACATAAATAGAAAAAAAAAAAACTCATGGCGGAAAGAGAAGGAGCCACTATCAAGAAAGGCCACGTGGAAGGCCTCAAGATGGCCCAATCGATCCTCGAAGAGTTTCAGCTCCCATGCGGCCTACTCCCATTAGCCGACGTCATCGAAGTAGGGTTTGTAAGAGAAACGGGCTACGTGTGGATCCAACAGGCAAAGAAGGTCGAGCACAGCTTCAAGATGATAAGTAAGCTCGTGAGCTACGACACGAACATAACGGGCTACGTCGGTAAGAAGAGAATCAAGAAGCTCAAGGGAGTGAAGGCAAAGGAGCTCATGCTTTGGCCGCCGGTGAGTGAGATCTTTGCCGATGATCCTCCGACCGGTAAGATTCACTTCAAGAGCCTCGCGGGTATTACCAAGACTTTCCCCGTCGAGGCGTTCGCTGCCTCGCAGTAATGAATTAATAAAATACTTATGAATAAAATAATAATTATATATGTCGCTATAGATCCCATCAATCAAAAGCACGTCGAGATGATATCTTTTTATTGGGGTTTTGCTTTGAATTTGTTTTGATGTGATGTTACTTTTGTGGGTTTCTTTTTTTCTTGTCATTTTCATCGTGCATGGTAAATCGAAGCTACATGAGGACACTATCATTATGAGAGTAACTCGTAAAGATGCGTGATCTCATTGATTGACTTTTTTTTTTTGTAATAAAAAGGTTAATTGAATGTGGGACTTGTCTTAAAATTAATAATTCATAAGGTTCGACTGAGAAAAGGTACCCCGAGGCCCTATTAGAACGAAGTCAAACATAAATAATTGAAGCTATACATATTAATTAATCGAACTTCGATTTTTTTTGGATCAAGAAATTTGTCTTCCCGGTGGTTGTAGGCAGTTAACCGCCCCACTTGGGATATTTTTAAAGTTGCATTATTATATATATTTTTGTTTGTCAACGACGGCTAATTGTCGAATAATACACACCCAACAAGCTCCTATATACGTGTAGCACCTTAATTAAACTCCAAATGTAGTGCGTGGACTCAAGAAACATACATAAATAAATAACATCCGCAGTTGCACTATATATATATATATATATATATTTATAAAGTTCGTTTTAGCTTGTTATTAACCTTATCAAGATTTGACTAACTACGCTGCTAACCAGTTATATAAGCACTCCGTTGGTTCCTCTCCATTCTTCATTACATGAAATCTTATCTCATCACCCAAGGGTCTTAATTGCCCTTTGTCTTTGCGAACCATAAAGCTGTAGACTTTAAGAAGCCCATTGAGTAGGAAAAGAGATGTGGGAGTTTTAATACCTGCTGGTTTATGTATACTGATCTCTCCTTTCCACCCAGTTAATCGAAGAGAACTTTTTTTTTTTACTTACAATCACATCATAATTTATGAGAGTTATGTCCATTCCTGTGCTTTTCTTAGCGATTATCATCATCCCTTGCGCTGTAGTCCTTAGAATTCGATCAAAGATGCTTTCTTTCTGGTTTGCACTCGCCACTCGTCCACCGGGCATTGATCCTTAGGCTTATTATTTCCCTTTAATCTTCTGTTTCACTATACAAGTTTTTTTTTTTTTGGAACTTCTTTTGTCTGTGGAAAAAGATTTGACTTTTACGATCAAGGTTTTAACTTTGTTGCGTTGGATATGTACTGTGAGAATATTCCGTATAGCTTCAACTTTGAATCGGACATCAGCGAATTGGTGAATCAATTCTATGGAAGCTCCAGCGAGTTTGCTGAAGCTCGTGGGAACGATCAGATTATCACAGGAGGTAATAAAGAAAAATCGGTTCTTCACTGTAAGGAAAAGGGCGATTCAGCAAAAGAAATAGCAGATAGAGTTTCAGGGAAGAAATCCATGGCGGCTCTGAAGAGCCACAGCGAAGCAGAGAGGAGAAGAAGAGAGAGAATCAACGCACATTTGACTGCTCTCCGTGGTTTTGTGCCCAACAGCGAAAAGGTTGGTTTCTTACATCTGCTCATCATCGTCTTCTCTAAGTGATTAATTCTTTCCCGAATTTCTTGTTATTACTTAGATGGAAAAGGCTGCGTTGCTCGCTGAAGTAATCGACAAAGTAAAAGAATTAAGGGAAAGGGCGAAAAAAGCAAGTCAAGGCCTTAACATCCCAATGGACACAGATGAAATCGAAGTCCAAGAACTCAAAGGCCACCATAATAACTTCGTGTTGAGGGCTTCTCTCTGCTGCAGTCACAGAAATGGGTTGTTATCCGATGTGGGACAAGCTATTACCAGCCTCCCTCGTGTCCAAATCTTGAAGTCAACGGTTTCTACATTGGGATGTAAAGTCAATATTATGTTCTTGATCACTGCGAATGATCACAATTCTGCAGACAGAGAGCTCATCGTGGGCCGTGTGAGGACTGCTTTGGGTAGTATTCTTGATAAGGCGTCTGCTGAAGCAGAGTGTCATCTATCATTGTTAGATTGATGATGATGATGATGATGTTATTTCTTCTCAAACAGATGATAAAACCAGTGAGAAAGGAGAAAAACAGAGCAGAACAATTCAAGAAAACAGAGTACTCTGATAATGATAAACTACTCTTGATATATTTAGCATAACTTGTGAAATGAGGGAGTGATGATGTAATAATTGTCAATTACTGGGCTTTGCTTGTAATATTTTCTGGATTCCGGCGAAGAAAAATAGCAGAAATGAATTACGCCGTAAAAACTCCGCCGATTGATATTCACACAACACCTGTAAAAAGCTATGGAAACCTTGAATCACTACGTGGTGCGATATTAAGATAAGTTCGATCCAAGTGTCGTGATTCTTCTTCAGTATCTTGGAATCTAGGAGCTCATAATGAATGCTTACGAAAAGAAAGAATATGTAAAATAAATTGCGAAAAATAGAAAGCAAAAAAGACACAGCGGCGCTGGAAGAGATTACGTCGCACTCCACTTCTCGGCTCTTACCTCATATTCGAAGTGGTTGGCTCTCGACCGTCGATTGGAGGGCTACATCGCGGGAATTTATGGCGACCACTTGGTTGGGACCCTCGATTTCCCTTCCCTCGTCACACATTCGGTCTCCTCTGTTGTTTACTATAAATACCAACACGCTTCTCGTGGGCCATCGCTCTTTCGCCTCTTCTTCTCCTTGTATGTGTTTGAGGAATCCGCTCCCTTCTTCAATGGCGCCTTCAAGAGACAATTGCTGCTCTCCCGCAGCTCCTGCTTCCACCAGTAACGCCGCCCCGAGTCAGCCGTCGCTGTTGGTGTTTTCCGGTACGATTGATTGCTTATTCGCACAGTTCTTCGAGAAATTCTCTAATTTAGGCGATGGGCTTTGGTTCCACGGCCGTTAATTGCATCCCAATAAGAAGAAAATCTATTGGGAATATCATGAAATTCTCTAATTTTGCTTATTTTTTCACTGAAATTCGTGAATTGAGTGTCTGATACGCAAGAACTTTTATGTTTTGGACACATGAATCTGTAAGAGATTGGATAAAGACTGTGTAAGATTCTTGTTTTAGGTGGAACTGCATTCAATGGTGTTGTAGAGGAGCTCAAGAAGCTAACCACCCGCGTGGCTCATGTTCTACCGGTCTCTGATGATGGAGGTAGCACAGCAGAGATCGTTCGAGTCCTCGGTGGCCCCGCAGTTGGAGACATTCGATCGAGATGTTTGAGGTTGTCTGATCAGAGCACCTCCGAGGCCCTTGCGGTTCGCACGTTATTGGGTCATCGGTTGCCTCTCGATCATCAAGAAGCAAAATCTGAATGGTATTTTTGAGGCCACATTTCTTGAAAACCCCTGAATTGGGACCATTCGTGTAGTTCCTAAAAACCTTGGAATCAACAGGTACGAGATAGTAGAAGGAAATCATTCTTTGTGGGTCGGTGTATCGAAGCCTTACAGGGAAACTATTCGAGCTTTCTTGGCTTATTTTCAGGATCAGGTCTGCTGATATGTTACCACAATCACACTGCTTTAATCTTCTTTAAATTATTATACGGGCAAAAATTTAATGATTCTGCAGATACTTAGGAAGGCGGACGAAAACTTCTGTTACAGTAATGGAAGGTAGTTTAACTTCAACATCTGGGGAAAATCTTTGTATTGGGTTTCTCATTTTCTCCGTAAATAACTATTTATTTCCTACCGTTGCATTTGCAGCATAGGCAATTTTTTCTTCGCGGGGGCGAGGATATTCTTTCAGTCATTGGACGCTGCAATATTTCTGTTTTCCAAAGTCTCAGATATTCCCGCAGAAAGCCTCGTTCTCCCTGTTATATCCACAAACGATAGGCTCACGTTGGGCTGTGAGTTGTGGGTATGAAATATTTATCTCTGTACCGAACAAAGACAACAGATGTTGATGTGTTCGAAGCTTGCAAAATCCATTTTTTATCCTCGAATGGTGTTGGAATATATCTGTATGTTGAATTTGCTGGATTTTTTCTTTTAATATTTCAAATCCAGGATGAAACTGTTATACGTGGTCAAAATGAAATATCTCACCCCACTAATGGCTCTACGGGGACTGTAAATAAGGTATACGACCCTCGATTTCAATCTTTAAAATGCGAAGAATTTCAAATTTCGTTTCCATTAAAAGAATCCCAGATTTGGTCTTTGTACACAGGGTGATTCTTCGGTTCCAGCTCTTCCCTCAATAATAAAGAGGGTGTTCTACATGTCCAGCGAAGGCAGCAACTTATTACACGAGGTAAATCTCGTGTCATCTTCGTGTCCAAATGATTTCATAGTTTTCCACTCTGCGTAAACATGTCAATGCATCTCTGTTTTTATTACAGGTGTTTCCATCAGTAAATCCTACCGTTCTTGAACGTCTGAAGAACGTAGACTGCATTGTATATTCAATGGGATCTCTTTTCACTTCCATTTGTCCTTCTCTGGTAACAATTTTCACTACTTCAACTAAGACTCGGAGAAAATCATTGGCAGAGCGTCAGATTCTTACTAAGTTCACATCGTAATCAGGTTCTTCTCGGGATTGGAGAAACCATTTCCTCTCGATCGTGTCCTAAGGTAAGTTTTTCAGAGTCCTTTAGGTTGTGTTTGGTTTGTGGAAATTAGTAGGCAAAAGAAAATGAAAGCGAAAAGGAAAACTAGTTTCTTGGTTGGTTGAAGAAATAGATAAGGAAAAGAAAATCTAGATGTTTATGCTTAAAACTAAGGAAAACTCATTTCTTCACCAAATGGTGAGAAAAATCAAAGAAAAACTTAAAAAAATTATTCCCTCTTTGATTTTCTTTTTGTTATATATTTTAGTGTAATTGGGAATAAAAGCGTACACGAGTTAGGAGGTGCGGAGTGCACGCTCAGAAAACGTTTATTCCGAAACCCAAAACCAAGCGGAGGTCAAGGGGGCCGCGCCCCCTTGCGGGGTCCTAGGGGAAGCGCCCTTAGTGGCCCGAAGGGGCACCACCCTCACTGCATGCACCCGAAAGGGTTTGCATGTACCCACCCGAATCCGCATGCACCCGAAAGGGTGTGCAGTAACCCTAAAGGGTATGTATGTTCAAAAAGGTGGTATCTGTTGATGAACAGACACCAACCTTAAAGGTATTGTGTCCACTGACGAATGGACACAACTGGTCGAATCTTGGGTTATAAATAAGTGCAGAGACATCCAACTCAAACACATTGAATTTACAAACACATCAGAAGAATTATTCTCTAGTCTTATCCCGAGACGAATATTGTCTTTGGAAAGTGAATTCCAAACGCGATTCTAGAGAAATATCCGGTCATATTATCAGACTATTTCCAAACAATCAAAGACAATATTCTGCTGATTTTATGGCTGAAACTGTGGGAGAGATGACAACGAAAATCTGCAAACTTGACAAATTCGAGGGCGTAGATTTTCGTCGCTGGCAAAATAAGATGCACTTCCTCCTGACGACCCTCAAGGTGGTGTACGTGTTGAGTACGCCCATGCCTGAGATCGTTGACAACGAAACACTGGAGGTTGCCCGAAGGAGGAGCAAATGGGAGAACGATGACTACATTTGTCGTGGTCATATTATGAACGGGATGTCGGATTCATTATTCGACATCTATCAGAATTTTGAATCTGCAAAGGACTTGTGTGACGACCTCGAAGCGAAGTACATGGCAGAAGACGCTTCAAGCAAGAAATTCCTAGTTAGCAATTTTAATAGTTATAAAATGATCGATGCGAGACCGGTGATGGAGCAATACAATGAACTACTTCGTATTCTTGGTCAATTCGCTCAACACCAACTTGTGATGGATAAGGCAATATCTGTTTCGAGCATCATTGATAAGTTGCCACCATCATGGAAAGATTTCAAGCACACTCTCAAGCATAAAAAGGAGGAATTGTCCCTGGTACAATTGGGTAGTCATTTGCGTATAGAGGAATCTCTAAGGGCGCAGGAAAATAACCAACCAAAGGGCAAAAACAGTGCTGGAACATCTAGTGTTCACATGGTGGAGGAGCGTGTCAAATACAGCAACAAACGCAAAGGACATGGTGATGACCATGGAGGTTCCAACAAAAAGCCTAAAGCAGCTTGTTAGAAATGTGGAAAACCTGGCCATTTCAAAAAGGATTGTCGGGTTGGAAAAGGTGGTAGTCAAACAAAGAACACTAAATGAGCAAACAATTCGGGTGAAGGGCCTAAAAACCCTAACCCTAAACAAGGTCAGGATTTAAACGTTTGTTTTAACTCCGGTATGCACTATGTATCTTTCAGTCCTGAGGCATTTTATGTGCAGGATGATGATGAAGCATGGTGGATTGACTCGGGTGCCACAACTCATGCATGTAAAGATCGAGGCTGGTTTAAAGATTTTCGACCAGTTGAAGATGGATCTGCTTTACATATGGGCAACGAGTCAAGTGCTCCGATAGTTGGTGTAGGAAGTGTAGTTTTAGAATTTACTTCTGGAAAAGTTATTACTTTAAGTAATGTTTTGTTTGTACCAAAGTTGCGTAAGAATTTAGTGTTTGGTCCTGTCTTGAACAAATGTGGTTACAAGCAGGTGTTTGAATCAGACAAATTTGTATTGACAAAGTCCGGTAATTTTATCGGTTTTGGTTATTATAATAATGGTATCTTTAAATTAAATTTAAATAAATTGCGCTCTTACAATGATTCTGCATTCATGACATGCTCTAAAGTGAAGATTCCGTGCTTTGGCATGCTAGACTAGGACATGTTCATTATAGACGAATTTATGAAATGTCAAAGGAATGTTTAATACCAGCTTTTGACATTAATACTGAAAAATGTAAGACTTGCATGCTGACTATCACGAGGCAACCTTTCCATACGGTGACGCGTTCCTCAGTAGTATTAGATCTTATTTATAGTGATTTATGTGATTTGCATGCTACTCCTTCAATAGGAAATAAACGATATTTTGCTACGTTTATAGATGATGCTTCTAGATTTTGTTATGTTTACTTGCTGCATATTAAAGATGAAGCATTAGATAAATTTATTATTTATAAGAATGAAGTTGAATTGCAACAAAATGCAATGATCAAAAGACTCAGAACGGATAGAGGTGGTGAATACTTTAATCCGACCTACTTTCAATCGGTATGGATTATTCATGAGACTACAGCTCCATATACACCACAACAAAACGTTGTATATGAGAGAAAGAATAGAATCCTGAAAGAAATGGTTAATTCCATGTTATCGTACTCTGGATTGAGTGACGGATTCTGGGGTGAAGCTATGCTTACGGCATGTTATTTGCTTAATAGGGTTCCAAATAAAAGGAACAGGTTGACTCCTTATGAACTTTGGTTTAAAAAGAAACCAATGTTGAACTATCTTCGTGTTTGGGGTTGTCGGGCTGTTGTAAGACTTCCCGAACCCAAGAAGAAAAGTTTAGGTGAAAGAGGTATAGATTGTATCTTTATTGGATATGCTGAGCATTCCAAGGCTTATAGGTTCTATGTAATCGAACCTAATGATTCTATTTCGGTTAACACCGTGATTGAATCGAGAGATGCAATTTTTGATGAGAATCGTTTCTCAAGTTTACCTAGACCTAAGGACATGATTTCCATCACAAGTAGTAAGGAGGAAAGTTCTGATTTGACTAGTAATAAGTCACTTGAACTTAGGAAAAGCAAAAGGAGAAGAAAACCAAACTCGTATGGACCTGATTTTCAATTATATTTAATTGAGGGTTTCAGGGATGATATGGTTTCGACCCAATACTTATATTGTTTCAATGTTGAGGATGATCCAAAAACCTTTGACGAAGCAATGAAGTCTCAGGATGTTGCTTTTTGGAAGGAAGCAATTAATGATGAGATTGATTCCATCATGGAAAATAACACTTGGGTGTTATCCGATTTACCACCAGGCTGCAAACCTTTGGGTTGCAAATGGATCTTCAAAAGAAATATGAGAGTCGATGGAACAATTGAAAAGTTCAAGGCGAGATTAGTCATTCAAGGGTTTAAACAAAAACCGGGAATCGACTATTTTGATACATATGCACCTGTTGCTCGTATCTCGACTATTAGATTGTTGATTGCATTGGCAACTATTCACAATCTAGTAATTCACCAAATAGATGTGAAAACTGCATTCTTGAATGGTGAATTAGATGATGAAGTTTACATGAAACAACGTGAAGGCTTTATCATGCCGGGAAATGAAAACAAGGTGTGTAAACTTGTTAAATCCTTGTATGGATTGAAACAAGCACTCAAGCAGTGACATCAAAAGTTTGATGAAGTTGTCCTGTCCAGTGGCTACAATTTGAACCAAGCAGACAAGTGTGTATACAACAAATTTGATAACTTGGGTAATGGAGTAATTATTTGCTTGTATGTTGATGACATGTTGATCTTTGGCACTGATCTTAAACAAGTCGACTTGACTAAGGAATTTTTGTCATCAAGATTCTCCATGAAAGATATGGGGGAGGCTGACGTGATCTTAGGTATTAGGATCAAACGTGAAAACAAAGGAATTTCTATTACACAATCTCATTATATTGAAAAAGTGTTAAAGAAATTCAAGTGTTTTGATTGTACTCCGGTGAGTACTCCTTTAGATACGAGTATGAAACGTTTGCCTAATAAAGGTGAGCCCGTTTCACAACGTGAGTATTCTAAAGTGATTGAATGCTTAATGTATGCCATGACGAGCACAAGGCCGGACATTGCGTATACTGTAGGAAAACTCAGTAGGTTTACTAGTAATCCGAGTACACATCATTGGCAAGCAATAAGGCGGGTGCTTAAGTACATAAAGAAAAGTATAAATTATAGTTTATTTTACGTTGGATCTCCTTCAGTACTAGAAGGATACTGTGATGCAAGCTGGATCTCGAATCCGGAAGATCATTCCTCAACAAGCGGATGGGTATTCTTGCTTGGAGGAGGAGCAATATCGTGGGCTTCTAAGGAGCAAACATGTATCACGAACTCGACAATGGAATCTGAATTTGTTGCCCTAGCAGCTACTAGTAAAGAAGCTGAATGGCTGAAAAATTTAGTCTTTGAGATTCCGTTGTGGCCTAAACCGATATCACATATCTCTATCCATTGTGATAGCTCTGCCACTTTGGCAAAAGCTTATAGTCATATGTACAATGGAAAGTCAAGACACTTAGGTATTAGACATAGCATGATTCGTGAATTAATTACGAATGGGGTGATATCTGTAGACTATGTTAGATCGCAACAAAACTTGGCAGACCACTTGACGAATGGGTTGGCTAGAGATTTGATTTACAAATCTGCAATAGGGATGGGATTAAAGTCCGTCTGATTTCCAAAAGTAAGATACCCAATTCCCCGCTGATTTAAACATTAGAGCATGAATTCAATGTGGAAAGCTTACACTTGGAACTTGGAGCACATAGTATTTTACATATCATCCCAGGATATGTGCTCGGATCTGCATGACAGTAGGATGAAGTATGATCTTAATAGCTTCTTTGAAAAAGTGCAGGTGCAGATGCACGACGAAAGAAGCTACATATGTGAATGTGAAGTTTTGCCGCTTCAAGAAACTTTGGACTGAGTTTATATACATTCATAAATGGATATGGACACAAGGCTTATAATAGTGTCGGGTTTAGTATGTTTATTCTGAAGACTTGTGTGTGCATTATCTTCATGTATTCAAATGAGTCGAAGGGTTCAATTCTTAAAACACCCTATATTCTCGAGTATTTGGAATGTATAGTGTACTAAGATGAAAATTCAATCTTTTATGACATTTTCATTTACGCATAAGTTTTTGTTTTTGTTGTTGTTTGTCTTAAAGGAATTGCACTAAAATGGTGGAGGAATGTTATATATTTTAGTGTAATTGGGAATAAAAGCGTACACGAGTTAGGAGGTGCGGAGTGCACGCTCGGAAAGCGTTTATTCCGGAACCCAAAACCAAGCGGGGGTCAAGGGGGCAGCGCCCCTAGTGGCCCGAAGGGGCACCACCCTCACTGCATGCACCCGAAAGGGTTTGCATGTACCCACCCGAATCCGCATGCACCCGAAAGGGTGTGTAGTAACCCTAAAGGGTATGTATGTTCAGAAAGGTGGTATCTGTTGATGAACAGACACCAACCTTAAAGGTGTTGTGTCCACTGACAAATGGACACAACTGGTCGAATCTTGGGTTATAAATAAGTGCAGAGACATCCAACTCAAACACATTGAATTTACAAACACATCAGAAGAATTATTCTCTAGTCTTATCCCGAGACGAAATATTGTCTTTGGAAAGTGAATTCCAAACGCGATTCTAGAGAAATTTCCGGTCATATTATCATACTATTTCCCAACACTTTTCAACACTACTTTCTTCATTCCTAGCACAGTCTCAGCTTCTCTCTCATGCTAACATTTCTGGTAATTTATTTCTCAGGTGCTTCTACTTAACGGTACGTGCGATAGAGAAACCAGTGGCTTCGAAGCTTCTCGATTCGTCACTGCAATTACGGATGCCTTAAACCGAACTTACGGTCGTTCGTATAACTGTCTACGAAATCCCGTAAGTGTTAAAGGGGTGTAATAACAGATTCTGCTGCAATTTAATCAATATTTCACATTAAACTGAATAGTTTACATTCATTCCCTTTATTACGCAGCCAAACAAGTATATAAACACAATCTTTGTGCCCCGAGGTGGTCATATTCCTACCGATGTCAACGTTCTTGCAGACCGAGGGGTCTTCGATGTGGCAAGCATTTGCACCCCTTTGAATGATTTCTTACAATCTGATTTTGTTAGCTGAAAATGTTTTTTTTTTCTCTCTTTTTTTTAAGGTTACGGTTGATTCGATACACGATCCCTCTGTTGGCATAATCTTCGATCCAAAGGCTTTGATACAATCGCTGTCGGATTTGCTCCACGGATTCAAGAACACGAACGAAGCTGATGGGGTTTGATTTTTAATTCTTGCATCATTGTTTACAGAGGTTGTTTAAGGTACTTTGAACTTGTTGTATGTAATAGACAGAGTTGCAAGTAGATAACTTATCTTTTAAATAAATGATTGATTCATTCTTGTTTGATACATTGAATTATGTCACTTACATAAGAACCTGCTTCCATTACATAATCTGCTAATCTTCTCTTCAGCACTGAGATTCTGCTATAAAATGGGCTCAGCATAGATGTCTTATTTCGACTCGCGAAGACGGTGTTTTTATCAACAGAATGACTTTGTGTGCCTTCGATTCTCTTTACAGACAACGAAAAAAGACAGAGGAAGATTCATTTTTTTTCTTCGTTTTTTCCTTCTTTTTTTTCTGAAGCTGAGGTTGCTGCGGGTGAACGAATAATCAGCACGAAGACGGCGTCAACTTCTGCCGCTGGTGATGTTGGCTCTGAGCTTTGTCTCTCAGTTCTTGAAACGCCTTCATCGTCTCCACATCGAAACCGCCCGCGAACTGATTAATTTCGACGACAAATTATCAGGTTTTTGGAGCTAAAAAAAAATTACCAGAAAATTCAAGAATTATCAATACTTCACCTGATGCACGCGAAATGCGAACTTGACCCCTTGAAGTATGAGTTCTTCGTCTTCCGGTCCGCCGCCGCCGAGCTCAGCCGACACCCTCTTCATGTACTTCATGGCAAGTTTAACAGATGCAAGCTTGATCTGCAAGAAGACGGTAAACAACGTCCAAATGCAACACTGAAAAAATTGCATGGAGAAATCCCAAAATAGTCCCTAGCGTTTACTCTGTCGACCAGTGTGGTCCCTGATGTTGTCGATTTTGGATCAATTTGGTCAAACGGGAATCTTTCACGTGCCCCACACGTGATTGATCTACTTCTCCGTTAGAAACTCATTAAATCATGACTGGATCAATAAACTCAAGGAGTACTGAATCAATTTGGTGACGTTTCAAGTGAGTTTTGTAACGGAGGAGACAAAGTTTTAGTGACGTTAAAAACTCGCTATATCGATATGTCGCCCCACGCGACCGTGAGTTTTCAGTGGAGAATGAGACCGCGCGTGGGATTCCTGTTAAAATTGACGTGAATCGTGACAGAATGACCAAGTTGGTCCATAACTGACAGCATCGGTGATTAAATTGGTCCACAGAGTAAACATTGGGACCAATTATTACATTACAGAGACCCGAAGGTTTTGTTTTTTACCTGACTGACGTAGCCGGTATCGAGCATCCAATCCAACGGTATACGGAAAACCTTGTACCGATTCGTAGCCGAATCTCTCATCCTCGAAAGATTATAAACCCGATGCTCTAACCTGCGGCTTGCAAGAATTCGTAATGTCACTAAGATTTCTGCATTACTTACTGCAATAAGCTGCAAGTTTCTAAAAAAAATAAAAAATAACCTTACTTCTCGAACAAGGATTGCATCTTCTTCAGAGCGGGCCCGCACGGTTGCGTCCTCGTATCGTCCCGAAAGGACGAAACTTCCGATTCCAACTTCTTGAGATCGCAGTAACCGAACGCAGCTTCTCTCAGCGCATCCGCTTTGTGCTCGGGCCATTCGAAGTGCTTCAACACAGCCCTCTCATCAACCTTTTTTTTTTAGCAATTTCCCAGGTGTTAAAAATACCGAAAATGGTTATTATTTATTTTTTGCTTTATTTCTTACCAAGAATGACAGCTCATCGTCGAGCCATTTGACGAAGGTGACCACGTCTTCAATGTCTGTGAACGCTGCGCATTCGACCTCTTTAATCAGGGACCTGATGAAGTCTCCTTGTGTCTCCACATCCGTTTTAATCTGTGCAATAAAAACAGTTCCTTTTTTTTTATATATGAGTGATTTGAATTTTGAGCATGTGAAGTGAACCCTAATTTTAAAGAACAGAAAAAAAAAAAAAAAAAAAGTTGCAGCAGTACGAATTTTATTTCAACAGACAATCCAAAGATGGTAATAACTCGGAAAGGACATAAATTGACAAACATGGCCTGAAATAGATCCGCATGTTTGCCTTTGGACATATATATTTTTTTTTTTAATTTTTTTTTTGGAATCTGAATCGTTGTCTTATTCGGTGTAGATGACGAAGCAACGTTCTCAAGAATCGCAATCGTGAGGCCCCACAGCGGAGAAATAGTACGGAAGAAAAAAAGGAAAACTTACAGCGAGTAAATGAGACGAACGGTTCTCGATCTCCCCAATCATGTCCTTCGCCGTCGCGTCGGAGGCGGCTGCGCCGCCTCCTCCGGCACCGCCTGTGTCTCTCCGGAAACCGGAGTCCCTTTTCATTAACGAGTGGTAGAGCTCGACCACCTCCGGGATCCTCCTGACCTTCGATGAACTTATTTTGAGTCCCTTCGGCGGAGGGGGCGGCGGCGGTGGTGGTGGAGCTGCGGAAGGAACCGACCTCGCCGGAGGTGGTGGTGGGGCAGCGGGGATTTTGGACCCGCAAGGAGGAGGAGGTGGCGGCGGCGGAGGCAGCGGAGGGGCAAAATTGGAACTTTCTGCTAATCCTCCGCAAGCTGAGTCCGATAAGGAACCGTGAGAAGACGGCGACGACGATGAAGAAGACGAAGGCCGTGGCGGCGGCTTAGGGACACGTGTCCTGATTCCACCACCGTAACCCTCCCTCGTAATTTCGTCGGACTTTGACCTACTGAGCCTCGGCCTTTCAACGACATGATCGCCGTCGCTACTATTATTCGGCAAAGACACCGACTTCCGAAGAGACCTGTCGCCGACGTCGTCACTGCATCTCGATTTCCCGTAATTATCTGCCACGTCGACGAGGTCCGGCGAGGAACCGTCGCTCTCCTCCTCCTCAACGGCTCTCTTTATCACAGAAAGCTCATCCCTCATACACTTAATCTTCTCCTCGAAGTTTCGATTCTGCTTCGTCAGCTGCAAATGCAGGAACTCGTTCTCGTTCCTCAGCCTCTCGTTCTCCGCCTCCAAGCACTCGACCTTCGCATTAAGCCTCGCAATCCTCGAATCTCTCTCCGAAATCTCTCCCTCCAAAAGGGGCACAATCGCCGCGGTTTCCTTGACGAGCTTCAACCCCAGGAGCTCCGTCGCGAGGCGGGACTCCCTCTCCCGCACCTCCTCCAGCTGCCTGAGGAGCTCGGACACGTCGGGTGGCCGCGGCTGGACCTGGGCGGAGGCGCGTGGGAAGTACACACCGAAGGAGCGCGTGAACGAGCCTCCATTGTTGTTGTTTGGAGCTCTTTGTTGCTGTTGTTTGGCTGAGCTCGACTGGGTTTGTTGCTGAGGTGGCTTCGGTGCTGGTGATCTCTGTAAGCCCGTCGCTGGCTTCAATTTACCGGCCACCATTGTTGTTTTTCGGCTTTGGCCTAAGGGCTTCTATGTGCTTGTTGTGTGTGTGTCTGTTAATGGCGTGGGATTGAAAATCTGGATGGAGAAGGACTAGAGACTACTTCGGGTCACTGTCTTTCTTGCTGTAATAAAACTGGTTTCTTTTTTTTTTTTTTATAAAAATGGCATTTTTATCGAAAAAAGGAATAAAGAAATGAAATAAATCGAAGGAACTGTTTACAGTGTGTTGTTGCGTGAGAGTGAGTGTGGTTTATATCTGAGTGTTTGTTTCATAGAAGTTAGATTATTTGAGTTTGAGTTTGAGTTAGTGCACATATATCAAGAAACGATAGTCCTTTTGATGGTCAAAAAATTTTAAATTTTGAGGTGTGGCTCACGCGCCGCCGTGGGTTTATGAGAAAATTGTTTAGAGAGAGTTATCTTTCTTGTTATAGGAGTTTATTTAACAGGTGTTTTGACTAGTGTTGGATTGGATTTTGTCATAATAGATTTGGTAGGTTGTTATTAAATAATAATTTTGTATGTATGTCACGCGCTGGGCCTGCGAGTAAAAATTGATCAGAGATTTCGTCTCTTCTTTGTGTATCTCGTCATCTTCTTGCATGAAATGGAATTTTGTAACGGTCGGACTTGTGAAATTATGGCACTTTGTTTAGAAGTTGATTGTTTCTTACTAATTTCCCTTTTCAGTACGGCACTTTTTTTTCCCTAATTGAATTATAATAAGGAATGCATTGCAAGTCCATTATATCTTGTTGAATTGACGTGTTTAGGGAAATTTTAAATTAGCTTCAATCAATTCAAATTGTTGGATTCGGCCATTAGTCAACAGTAGTAAAGGTAGTAGCTTTATTCTTAAATAACTTTATTAATAGTGGTAACTATGATTATCGAGGGAAAAAAATGAACTTTTCGTGGGAATTTAAATTTAAACGTGAGACCGCCAGTATTTTATGTTCGATGAAGAATAGCATACATTATAAGAAATATGAGATGCGATAAATATGGTAAAACACGACTAGATTTATAACTAACGTTGTACACGCACTGTTTCTTAATTCTTGTCAACTAAGATTGGAAACATTTAAGATCTCAGTAAGCCCACCAACTCTTTCATAAAATAATGAAATATATATATATTATATAGTATATAATTAATATATTTACATTACGTGCATGATGAAGAGCAAGCCCCACAATCAATTCGTGACAAAAATAAAAATTGTGCTTTTTTAGGTGGGAGTGAAATTGATTCAAGCTCAACGCATCATTGTCGTAGGTATTATGGCAAAACGAATAAGACAAGTCTCCCACGTTAGGCATCTGCTTCATCATTACAGTAACATTACTTGTCTATACTCAACTCGCCCAACTCGTCCTCTTCATAGAAATAACAAGCAGATAGCTGTATAACATGCAACACCCAAAATGGACAATTATCGAAGAAAAAGAATTGTAAATAAAGATTTTTATGAATTGATTGAAGTTGATGCATGAACTTTGGTGACGCAAAATATTCAATCTTTTCGCCTAACATGGTATTAAACCATATCGAAAGATTGGTCATGTACGTTCGCTACTCAAGTATTAAATTTTTGGGTTTAGGGTCTACGATTTATCGAAAAATCCATTCTTTTGTATAGTATCCCTAAAAAAATCAATTTTTACCCACACTGGAAAGATGGGTCTGAAATACATGTAATGAAAATTTATTGTGGACGAAATAAAGGATTACTTCAATGCAACGTAATGCAAAAAAATTGAGGCCCCTCTTCATTTATGCCAAGACTTCGTGCATGCCTTTATCAATCAAGAACAGTCACCTGTTCATTGATTAACTTTTGGTTCAAAGATTATACGTCTTTGTAGTGTATACACAATCACTAATAACTATAGTCGTATTTATCATATATGTATATAGTTTAGTAAACTTAAACATCCTTCATTGTTCTTGGACCTAACTACTGCAAAAACATAGCTTTCTTTAGTAAATGTTACCATCAATCACATGTACTATCTCCTCTAATGCGATATAAAAAGTTGCAATATAATCATAAAAAAAAAACTAAAAAATATGAAAATGCGATGGGTAAAGGATTTAGATAGATGAGGTGAGGGCCGTGACTATTCCATATGAATAAATGAAAGTGGTCCTCGAAAACTACGTTTACTTATAAGCTTAGAGGTTCGTAATAATACCACTTGTCACGGTACCACGACGACAAGCCAGACACAATATATGGATTATTCGATTATCTTTATATTTATTTATTCAGAAAAAGAAAAAGAAAAAAATTACTTTAATATGGATTACCTTGGTTGTGTAGCCATGGCATGTCGAAAGGCCCTATTACTCAGGCCCATAAATCTGGGCCAAAGCCTGCCATCACTTTTCTATGCTCAGACACGTCATCACGTGCTGTCAGAAAAGCGACACGTTGCAGTCCACGTGGCATTCTTCGTCCGCGTGAGTCCGCTGGTCACCAAAAGCGACCGTGGAAAAGTTCAAATTGCCTCGAGCGCGCAGGCGCGAAGCACACGTCAGCGACAACCAATCAAATCCTTCCCCGTAACATTTAAAAAATAAATCCGATACGATTTTCTTGCTGTTCCACAGCTTTCGCCATACGCATCCTTTATCGAGTAGAATTCTGTTCCTTCTGTTGCTCATTTAGCTGTTGGTCGCCATTTTTTTCTCCCTGTAGATCTTCGCTTTTCAATCTTGAGGCTGGCGGTGTAAATTATTTGTATATCGTCGTCGTCCTCGGGAAGGTGATCAATTCAATCATGGCGGCTAACGGCGTCGTTTTCAGACAATCTGCGGGATATTCAGCTTCTTTCAGATCCGAATTCGAAAACCTGGAATCGAGGAGCTTCGTCAGGAGCGTCGGTATGAAGCAGAAGAAGAGCTCTCGCGGGGTTTTGTCGTGCGTATTTCGCGATCAAGGTCACTTGCAGTATTATAAAAGATGTTCTGGGAAATCGGTGTGCGGAAAGAGGGAAAATCCGGAGAAAAAAGCTTCGAAGATGATGAAGAAGAAGATGAAATTGATGAAGGATCTGCGTAGAGATTTGCTGGCGTTTTCTGAGATGCGCTTGGTGTCGGATGAAATTGATGGCGGTTTGCTGAATCAAGTGAATTCCAATGGAATCTCGGTACGAAAACATTCTCCTTTCTCCTATTGATTATTGTAATAAACCTTTCGATCCTTGGAAGATGAACCGAAATATAATATTATCGCCTTCATGAGATTCTTATTTGCTGCAATGTTCTATTCTGTAGACGAACATATTTTCCTGAAGCATTGATATATGAAAATCTACCATTGAATAGCATATTATTATTCTTGGGCGCGCAGGAAGCTGCTGGGCTTTTGCTCGAGCAAATACAGAAGATCAAATCCGAAGAAAAGGAACTCAAGAGGATGATCAAGGAAGGAAAATCAAGAACAAACAATCTCATCGATTGCAATACTTCCTCGTCAAGCTCATCTTCATCATCAGAATCAAGTGACAGCGATTGTGGGGAGGTTGTAAATATGAATTCCCTCGAGCAGCAGCAGCAGCAGCATCCATTGGCAGAGCAGATTCTTGTTCCTGTACAAACAATTTCCCCAGCTGCTCCATCTTTGCCACCGAGCAATGTAGATAATGACCCCAGCTCCTCAACAAGCCCAGCTTCCGTAAACTTTGTTGATACAGTGGACGCCACAGCAAAGAAAATCGAGGTTTGCGTAGGCTTAAAGTGCAAGAAATCGGGCTCAACTTCACTTATAGACGAGTTCCAAAGGGTTCTTGGGGCTGAGGGTTCCGTGTCGGGCTGCAAATGTATGGGGAAGTGCAAATCGGGCCCTGTTGTTAAGGTTTCAACGGCCATTAGAGAAGTGGAAGAAGATGATGATGATGACTCTGTTGTTGTTAGGGTCCTCCCAAGCAGCAATTCTTTATGGGTAGGCGTTGGCTTGGAAGATGTGAGTTCAATAGTGGCTAATCTATTATTAAATTAGGTAGATGGACCAAATCCGTCTAAAACTCAGAGTTTTATGCATATTCTTTATGTTATGTTTGGTAAAGATTTCTATTTTTAAAAGAAAAGATGCAGTAATATGAGAATGGGAGATAATTTTCATTAAATTATATAAATGCATGATTGATTAATATACTAATTTACAGTTTACTATATTGATATTATCGGTTAATTTTGATACCAAATTGCAATATTTAGAGAAATAAACCCTAGTCCTATTCTTTAAATGAAATGTACATATTCTTTTTATCTTAAGTTATTATCTAATATCTTGAATCCACATTATGTGTAATAATTCCGAAAAAAAAAAAAAACACGGGCAAGATATGTCTGTCAACTTATGTATTTATTTGAATTGATCTAATGTATAAATTTATATACCAAAACCAAAATCTAGACAAATGATATTCATATCATATGAACAACGAAAGCGAAGACCATCCATGATAATTAATGACCAACAAAGAACAGACAACACGAAGATGACACACAACAACCACGCCACGTTCTCTTTTAATTCGTTCTTTCCATTATTTTCTTTCATCATATCAAAGTCCAACTACTTTATTTATCATATCTCTCTCTCATGTAATAAACGATAGCGTTCATCTGAAAAGTTTAATATATATGCAACTGACTTCTTACCCATAACAAAGGAAACTAATATAAGATGATTTGGCGTTGCAGGAAAGAAAAGTGAAAAGATCATAAGTGGACATGGAAATTCAAGAAAGAAGAGTCAAAACATATCATTAACGAAGGTCGAGGCGAATCACTCAAAAGGGCAAAATGCAACATATATGAGATCCGTAAAGATTAGATTTTTTTAGATTTATAACACAACCCCATATTTTTTATCATAAAGATTGTTCAAGGAAAAAATAGTTACAAAAAAAAATTCATCGACCTTTAAGGACAAAGCAACATGGTCCTCACTCCTCATCTTATCACGAGAAAATGTTCCAATTTTTAACGATTATACAATTTTCAACACATCATCCAAAAGAATCATAAATATGCAAATATATATTATATATTATAAATGATCTCCATTTTACAATTATCTTGGCATCTTTCGACCAAGAAACAACCAAAAGAGTCAAAAAAGATGCCTTACCCTTCTTTTACTCCATCTAATGAAATGACAGCTAATCCACATTTTGCCAACCCCACTTATTTGACCTTTTTACATTCAACGACTCTTCCTCGACTTTATATTACACTGTCACACTTTCAAACGCACAAAAGTAAAAAAGGAATAGAAAATTAAAAAAGAATATTCAATTTTATATATGCCAATGAAGTAATGAACAACAATGGCGGTTTGAATGGCCATACTTTTAGTTGAACCAATTTGCTATTTTTTCAAAAAAAAAAAAGGAGATTAAATTCAAATTAGATGAGTCATCTGATAAAATAATATGACAATTAATAAAAAATAATGAAATGTGGGCTTCAATCAAAAGATGATGTATGTATTACTCGTTGCTCTCATATTCTTTCCAACAATTTTCGATTACACGCAACGATCATCACCGGAGACTAACAAGCACTCGAAAACCTAGGAATAAATTCAAGGACGAAAAAGAAAAAAAAAAAAAAAGAAACTCAATCCCAAAAACTCACCCAAGGATCAGCCACCAATCAGCATTTAGCAGCACCATTATTCTCATCGGAAGAAGACGACGAAGAAGAACCCTCTCGAAGAGCCCTCGGCGACGTCAGGGGAAACAAAGGCAACAGCCTCGGAGGAGGCTCGGAATCCCTCGGCGAAGGATACAAATAAAACCCTTTTTCTTTCATACCCTTCTCCTCGGCCTCCGCGTCCAAAGCCCTCCTAAACGGGTCGGGTACCAAGGGAGTCACCGGGCTCAGCGCCAGAGAAGGGAAGTCGAGCAAACTCGGGGACAGCACCTCCGGCGTTCCGGGTCGGATCCAACCCCCGGGCCTCGCCGGGCTAATCATCTTGAAATTCTTGAAAGTGCTCCGTCGCTCGTAGAGCTTGGATGCCGGCGACTTGTGGTGATGATGGTGGTCCTTTCTGATCGGACCGGGCTTGACGACGGGGATGGGGTTTGAGCACCGGGTCGGGTCCTTTCTTCGGGTTACGGTCTCCGGAGATCCGGTGAGCATTTGGACGACCTTTTTGAAGGACGCCGTGTCGGCTTGCACGAACGTGGTCGGGTACGGGCTGTTGGGTTCGGATCTGGTGATGGGCGGATCTGAATTCGACCCGTTGTTGTTGGTGGTGGTCGTGAGGGCGCCGCTTGAATTGTTTGAGCTTAGGCTTCTCGGCGACGGAGCTTGTGCGGCGACTCTTGGTGAGCTCTCCATTTTTTTTTTCCTTTTTTTTTTCTTCTCTTTTTTTTTTCCTGCCTTCGGAGAGCTACCGAGAGTCTCTCTCTTGTGAAGGGTTTCGTGGAGGATATATATCAGTAAAAAGATTAATAAAATAAAAAATTATGATTGTTATTTACTACTCCGAAATACTTTCTTGGATCGCCCTTGTGAGTTTCTTCTTGGATTTGGTAAGGAAAGTCCTCTGTCAAACCTCACGAGTGGCGCGTGGGCGTGCTAATAATGTGATTATGAGAAAGAAGAGATTGAGTGTACGTCACGCGCGTACATGGAGAGTGAGGTTTAAGGAGGCGAGAAACGTCAATTTGAAACAACTGCGAGGTGATTAGTGTTTGGACCAGGTAGGAAGAAATGGTCAAACACATAATTTATTTCTGTCATTGACTTTTTAATTTTTGCTACGGATGCTGCGTAATAATTAATTATAAATAAATATAAAAATCATTAGTGGAATTTGCATAACGTGACGTGTGAATTTATTTATACAACTCCGTTTTCTTCGTACCGTTTGATGTTCCGAGGGGTTTTTCGCATTCCCAATTAATAAATAATTTTAAAGTCTTTCATATATAAGTGTATATCTATATATTAATTAATTTTGACAATTACTTGCACATGGTTCATTGAATCGTTCAAGTGGAACTTCTTTACTTTCATAAATGCTGCAAATGCATTAAATATTTCCCTTTTCAGTTGAAAATGCCTATTTATACGTAGACGTTGGATGGAAGAAATGAACCATTATTATCGCTTTATTGCGGTCAAATATAGATACGTCCAATCCCATTATACATCCATTTGACTTCATGAATCTTTATTTCAATCTTCTCTGAAACGTTCCCATGTTTCGGAAAAAAAAAATTAATTATGAAAAATTAAGAGATAAACATAAACATCAGTAAATCATTTGAGCCCAGCCCATCGTCGTTATTCTGCTTAAAGAAGACTGGTGAGGTCGTGGCTATAATAGGGAAACGCATACTTCAATCTCCCCTATCAAGAAAATTTAAACAATACATATACTCAAGTGCAATATGAATAAATTGCAAGAAAAAGGCCCATAAATTTTTTCTGAGATTAAGTATATTTTACGAAAAAAAATAATAATTAAAAGAAGACCTTTGTGAAGTATTAATGGATTGGGGCCAACAGGCCATAAATGAGCGAAAGTTGTTGTTTTTGGACAAAACTGGCTGCAGGTTGTAGATAGCATATAATTTCTGGCGCAATTTGTGTAACTTAGCATATAATTATTGTTTATTTTCGAACCTATTAGTGGGATTACTCGTTATTGACAGTTAAAGCATTGGGTACTGAAACATGAATGAAAAGCCTCTTAGAAATGTTATAAGGCCTCATGGATCCTTTCTATCATATGATTATTAATTCCGGATCTTGACATTATTTTTTTGGGTAGAGTGTTATTATAGGGTCTATTTTTATTTTTTTTTATATGTACAAATCATCACTATCAACAATTCATAACGGCTATCCATATATCGAAATCAGCTCAAAGTTATCTGCAAGACTATATAATAAAGCAGACTCATTTTATAGCAACATTTTTTTTTTCACCCTTGAAGTGATGCCCCCTATAACAAGTGCAAATAATGTCCCACTTAGAGTCGAAGTGCTTTCGACAGATCTCATTTTCGTAGCTCAACTTTATGAGCAAGTGCTCCAATTTCCGCTGGGGAAATTAAATTTTAGTTAATGGTAATGGAATTCTTTGTCATTACGAAAAAAGCTGATCCACTCGCTGTTATAATAACATATATCAAAATATGAATTAAACATATAAAGCACTTACCCCATGTTTATCTCTCGAGATATCAACTAAATGTTGGCCCTGTAGTATCATAGCGGCATAATAATAATGCCTATATAATTTTAAATGATCCAATCAAAGTGTTAGGAGAGTGTCGCTTTCGTCGTTCTAATAACAGAGTTTTCGGCACCGTAAGTAGCTTAGCATACCCGAGTTGTAATGTAATATCCGGTCCGGTCCGGTTCGGTCCACATTTTCCGTTGACTTCAAAGTGCGGTCACCCACCAACACATACGTACCTAATGGGTGTGGACCCCACCGTCACGTGTCACGGTGCGGAAAGAGAAGCGAAGAAGGTTTGACTAAAAAAATAATTAACTCCTCACACAAACAGAAAGTCATATGATTATATGCATCTACGTACTAGTTATCAATGCCTGTTGTAGTTAGCATTCAATTACATATCACCTACAGTAATAAATTAAAGAGAAAAATAATAATAATAAAGAAAAGATAGAAAATAAAGCAACCCCTTGTGGTTTATAGGTACTGTGTAAGAGACTAATGTAGCACTGTTGTGTTCTTGTCCTCATATAGAAATGAAAATCCCCACTTGTGGATGTCAAATCCCACAATCATCTTTCGTTCCTTTGAGCAAGGAGGGTTCAGAAAATAAATAAATTGAGTAAATCGAAGTTTTTTTGGATAAAAGTTTCGATTTTTGCCATGTTCGAGAGGTCCAAAGATGGTTTAATCGAAGGGTTTTGGTGGAGAGCCTCTCGTTGGCCTCTCTAAATCCACCCCTTTTTCTTCTCGTCGTTCTATTCTCGCGTGTCTATTGATCGTAAGCCTTTCCCTTTTTTTTCTCTTTTTTTTTTTCGTCTTTCTGTTGACTAAATAATTTGAGGGAGGGAGCTTGTTATCGGCAGCTTATGAACATCAAAAGGGTCGCTGATCAGTGATTGCTGTTTCTTGGTTAAAGTCGTAAGCCCCGTAGGTAAAAAGACTTCCTTTACGTTCGTTTTTTAAGCAGCTTTGATCCTTCCTCTTTTGGGCCTATGTATGAGGACTTTTTTGTGTTTTTTTTTCGTCTCAGTTTTTACTGTGCATATGAAAAAAAAAAAAGTATATATCAGCTATCGCAAAATCGAAGCATCCAACTGTAAATTTTGTTGTTACAGTATCAAGTTTAATGGCTTTGTTGCCGAGACATAATAGTCTTCTTCTTGGGAAATTAAGGCTGCTTTTTTCTTTTCTGTTTTTGGGCATAGTTTATGGGGAGCAAACATATTTTGCTTACAAATTCTTGCATCTGTGTTCAATCAAGTTCTTCAACCTCTAGTATTGATTTACGAGCATGTTTAATCAAAATACTTATTTTTTTTTCCTCTCATGAAAGCAGATGTTTTTCTAGAGAAGAAATTAAATTCATGTTAACCAAAGGCACTTACTTCTTAATGCGTTATTCTCATGCAGGTTTATTGATCATGCGGTACCGAAAAGTCAACGCTATGAGTTCCTAAGAAATCCCACTTTAGATCAAATCTCTCTTATTACTTCAGTCTCAAGTTCTTGAAGCAAATGCTTACCTCTGTTTGGTCAAATTGCATTCCACGAATTGACACGTATTTTAGTTCCTTCAATTGTTTGTGTATCATTTTCGATTCCTCTAATCCTTTTGAGGTCCGATTTCTCCGGGCAAATCTCCTTTGGCATTATCGATAATCCCTTTCACGGGGGCAAATCTCCTTTGGCATATTATTTAAGAGTCGAAAGGCTCACTCTCTCTTATCACTTCGATTCGAGCTCCGTTATCTTCATCATCATGTACGCAGTTTTCAGCGACGTCGAAAGCCTAACCGAGAGCAGCTGCTCCGACGATTTCGATGACGTGGACCGCTCATCCTACGGCTCACAGGCGCTCGCCATCTTCTCGAGGCTCGAGGAAACAATCGAGAAAATCGACGATTTCCTCACGTTCGAGAGGAGCTTCCTCCGCGGAGACGTCGTCTCCGCGGCGTCGGATCCTTTAGGCTCCAGAGGCAAAATCGTCGGCGTTTCCGTGGCCGTCGACCTCGAGGACGTACACGGAGGCAAAATCCCTAATATCCCCCACGATGACCTCCGAAAAATACGATCCGTGTCGACCGGAGACTACGTGGTCCGCGGATCGTGGATCGGGAGAGTTGAAAAGGTCGTCGACCGTTTGACCGTCGCGTTCGACGACGGTTTTAAGCGTCGGTTGACTCTCGATGGTCCCGAGAAAATCGTTCCCATTTCTCCCGACGTGGTTGAAGATGCAAATTACCCGTTTTACTCCGGGCAGAGGGTAAAGGTTGAGGCACCGCCACCTGTCTCGAAATCGAACGCCTGGTTTTGCTGGGCCAGAAAGAATGTAAAGCTAGGAACCGTCTGCCACGTGGATGCCGAACGTGTCTACGTGGAGTGGCTCTGCTGTTGCATTGTTGAAGATGGTGAAAAAACCGCTCCTTCTAATTTTCAGGACACGAAGGATTTAACCGTCGTGTCCTCTTTTGCGAATTGGCAGCTCGGTGATTGGTGTGTTCTTCCTCAGGCTCGTGACGAAGACAAAGGCCTCAGTTCTAACATTCAAGAGATTGCTGTCATTGTGAAGACGAAGACTAAGGTTGATGTCCTGTGGCAAGACGGAAGCATATCGCTCGGAGTAGACTCTGATTCGCTGCTTCCGTTGAGCATCGTGGATGCTCATGACTTTTGGCCACACGCGTTCGTGTTGGAGAAGGGTGCTAACGATGCAGGCACCGGTGGGTCCCGGAGATGGGGCGTTGTGAGGACCGTGGATGCGAGAGAACGCACCGTGAAGGTGAAGTGGTTGACATCTTCTGAGGAGGAGTTTGTGAGTGCCTATGAACTTAACGAACACCCTGAATACTCTTACAGCTTGGGCGAGATAGTGTTTAGGGCAGCAGGAGATTATCTTGCAAGTGACGAAGATTGCAGTGATTATTTTGACAGCAGATATGATTCTTGTTTTGGGGCGGTGGTGGGTTTTGAAGATGGGGAAATCGAAGTGAAATGGGCCAGTGGTTGCATGACTAAGGTGTGCATTTTCCTCAATTTTTGTTATAATTCGATTTAGTGGCTTTAATCATCAGCTTCATGTATCTTTCACTGAGGTCCACTACATAACAGGTTGCTCCGTATAAGATCTACCGAGCTGATAAATTTGATGACGTGGAGAATGTTCAGTCACCTGTTGTCAGTTCAACCGAAAATGTGAAGACACAAAATCTCGGGGCTGAAAATATTGCGTTGAGCAACCAACTTTTGGGCAAAAACTTTGAGGTGCTATTCAATTTCAGTATCCTGACAAAGTTTTTAAGATTATTTATGCAGTTTTTGAAGCGAGAAGTACGTTAAGTTCCTAAACTTAGGATGAATAACCAGTAGAAGCTGCAACAGTGCACTGTAGCCTCAAAAATCGAGGAGCAATACTCATTACATCACGTGTTTTATTTTCCTTGCATTACGCAGGAGGCTTCGGGTTTCAATTATGACAAGGTGAAGGAGACAAGCTCGTGCTCAATTTCTCGAGCTGCTATTGGGTTCTTCACGAGTGTGACTTCGATCCTATTTGCATCGCTCGGTGGATATAATAGATGCACAGAAGAAGATGAGAAGTATCACGGTGAAGAACTCCCCGTGGAAGAATCGTCGGGACAACTCTGTGACTTGCACGATGCATCTTTTTCGACCGATCAAAACGAGCCCGTGAAGATAATTTCACCAGACACTAGAGAAACCCGTGAGAACGGGAACGGGAACGGGAACGGGAACGGGAATATTAAAGATCCATCTACAAGCTTTGTTTCTAAGTCCTATGAGCAATTTGATATGGTTGTTGACTCCTCGGACCACCACTTTGTTAATGAATCTGGGATCGAATTTCAATCTCACCAGGTTAGGATTTAAGCTCGGCACGATCCCAAGAAGTAGTAGTAGAAAATTTCCATTCTTGCCCAAAATCTTTTGTCTTAAAGTTTGGTTTTTTATCAGGCAAGAAGAAGCTGGCTGAAGAGGGTCCACCAAGAATGGAGCATTTTGGAGAAAGATCTTCCCGGTGAGAGCTTTTACCTAACATTGCCTACTTATCATGGTTTCCTAAGGTATATTCCACCTAAAGCTTTAACCCTTGCTTCTGTTGAATGGCCACTTCACGTAAAAGCTTAAGTTTGAAGAGAGTAGTGTATATCATATGTTAAATTTATATATTATATTTCCAACACCGTCTAGGCTAATTTCTTTATTATCTGGCCTTAAACGCGTAATTTTCATAAATGGGTGGTCGTGAGGGTTCATACCCACCATGAACCTCCCGGGCCTCTTGTTCATAAGCTCTAGTCCCATGGCTGAAACCGCTTCACCTAAAAGTTTAAGCTTGAAGGGAGTATATATATCATATTTTAAACTTTATACGTATTATATTTTCAACACCTAATAATTCTCTGTGATCCACCACAGACTCCATATACGTACGCGTCTACGAAGAAAACGTCGGCTTGCTCCGTGCCGCAATCGTGGGACCCACCGGGACTCCGTACCACGACGGGCTGTTCTTCTTCGACGTGTATCTTCCCCCGCAATACCCGAACGAGCCACCCGTGAGTAGATTTAGCCTCCAAATATCAGTTTCTTCCTAAGACAACAAACGAAAGGGAGACATTCATGTCTTATTTCTTTGCAGATGGTTTATTACCACTCGAACGGCCTACGAATCAACCCCAACCTGTACGAATCTGGCAAGGTGTGCCTCAGCATCTTAAACACCTGGGGAGGATCTCCATGCGAGATGTGGAATCCCGAGTCCTCCACCGTCCTACAAGTCCTCGTCTCCATCCAAGGCCTCGTGCTCAACGCGAGGCCTTACTTCAACGAGGCTGGCTACGATTCACAGGTAGGAAGAGCTGAGGGAGAAAAGAACTCCGTTGGCTACAACGAGAATGCTTTCCTCGGTAATTGCAGGTCCATGTTGTACCTTCTACGCAAGCCACCTAAGGTAAATAAATCTATTACATAGCATTCGATTACAGATTTCCTTTGGACTCACACTTAACTGTTGCATTATAAAATGTGATTATCTTCTTACAGCACTTTGAAGATCTCATGACCGAGCATTTCAATCGACGTGGAAGAGATATTTTGATGGCTTGCGAAGAGTACATGCGGGGAGCTACAGTAGGATCCACGGAGATGAATGTGAACGGGAACTCGAAGGGCTTTAAGATGATGCTCGGTAAGCTTTTGCCTAAGCTCGTGGAAGCGTTTTCTGAGACGGGCTTGGGTTGCACGGATTTATCGGGCCGGTTTTCGTAAGTGCTGCGAAAATGGAGAAAATTTCTTGTGATGATTCTGTAATATATTGTGTTTTTGAATAAATGATGTGCCTTTTGGGGCTTGAGAGGCACATTTTGTGTGTTGCTTTTTGCTTCTGCTGTGAAGGGCTGTGGAAATGGTCACCTGAGGTGAGAGGTGAAGCCAGAATTTGCTCTGTGAAACTTTTAACAAGAAGAAGAAAACATGATGTAATAATGCTTTTGGTTCAATGTAATATATGTTGTGTTTGTGTTTCTCCGTTGAATTTAGTGTGGGTATAAGCTTCATTTATTTCCGATACTTTCATGATTCTCAATAACTTTGAGCTGATTTTGATATATGGATTAGCCGTTATAAATTGACAAAATTGAAAAGATCAACTACGTCTTCAATCGTAACAAATAAAACCATATGGGACAAATGAAAATCCCCCAATCGCAAATGAGTGATCTTGGATTCATTAGATGGAAAAGAAAATTACATTATTGGTGTACTTTCAAGCGAATAAAAAATTGAATCATATTATATGTATTGTAGTTATATCATCGTGTTTATTTATTTTCTGGCCCCAACCCGACCGGAAACACACATATAAAACTAAAGAAACACACATCATACGATTGGAACTTTCCCATCTCAGTACAACCACTTCCCATTATAAAACATCAATTTCATAACCACCGCACACAAAGACATGACAAGTATACAAATATATGTCTTAATTATCTTTTTATTCATGTATAGTTAGACCACGATGTCAATTTTATGATAATAAGTTTCGAATTGAAGAGTTTTTAGGACAATTACGCTGAAAATTTTACTTCAGACCGACACGTGCGCCATACTTATCAATTAAATCGTGGGAATATGGGTCGCACTAAACAATTTAATCGTGAAAAATTTTTGTATGACGTTCCACATGCTGAGTTGGGTAGCAATATTTTCCCAATTAATTATTCGATTTGAATCAATTGAAACTTATCATCATAAAGTTGTCACTCCCATCCTCAATATATACATAACAAAAAATAACCAATTATATTTATATATATATATGTACACCGCCATTAAGATCTCAGCTCTAATGGGTTGCTGTGTTAGCACGAGCACTAAGTCTCATTCATCATCTAATTCGACGACCATTTCCCCGAGTCCCACGTTGCCGGAACAAGAGAACATCAAGCATGTGATCACTGAGACACCGTTTCGCCCGAGAGCATCGGTGGAAGAAGAAGAAGACTCTGGTCTTGAAAACGACGTCGTACCGTCAAGAGGGAGTGGGGCGAAAGAGAATCATCGTAGTGACCTCGAGGAGTCGCTTGTGTCCTTGGAGTGTTACATCTTCCTCTAACGAAGGCTGCGGGGAGATTGTAGTAGATCAACGAGTCGCCGGGAAGGGTATTTTAGGTATTCACAATTTTTCTTTTTCTTTATCTTTCTCCTGCTGTTGTAAAGATTTGATGGTGTTGGTGATGATTAATTAATCATTCAAAGTGCAAATTAATTGGCTTGGTCCTCAGACACAACTCTTAACGTCAATAATGCATACACTTAATTGGCTTTTAAAGTTATCTGGAAAAAAATATATTAATATATATATATATATAGCCTATAGGCGTGGTGGACCGAATTGGTGTAATATTGGGCCAAGTATTTCCTGGATTTAGCCCATTATTAATAGGCTTTCATGTTTAATAGTTCTTAAATATAGTAATAATATATATTGATGGATATTAGCATTTCACCTAAAAACTTGGGTTTTCAAAAAAAAAAAAAAACCTAAAAACTTGGGAATGTGTTATAGTTTAATCCGATAGACATTATTTTCGTAGGCTGATATATTTTGTTATTTAGAATAAGGATTTGAGTTTTCGCTTGTACTTAAATTGGTGGTCATGTTGAGTGACCACTTAAACTAAAAATTAAAGCTAGTAGGTCTTGTATATATTTTAAATTTTATTTTTAGAACCCTGCTCGATTTGTGGAATAGTGTGTAAGAAACGCTTAAAAAAGAAAAATAAATAATAACTCAAATAAGTAATATCCTTGCATAGTATTTATAAAATGTTAGAAGCAAACATATACAAAATTCAATTTTCCCGATCTTTCCCAACCAAAAAAAAAAAAAAGCCGAGATAAATAGAAAATGCGAAGCAAGCAAAAGCACCAAGAATATATTCTTTATTCTAAAAAGAACTAAATGGCTTCGCACATGGGGACAAAGATAATGTTACATTATTGACGTACCAGAAGACTCCACTATTTTTATATATTTATGTAGTTGCCCAACAAATTACCTTTCTGTTAGCAGACAGATGAGTTCTATTCATAAAAAGGGATTCTTGATTTGATGCATCATTGAAGAAAATATATAATTACCGACGAAGTATCACGTTAGGCGATGGATTCGTTTTGTATTTTTACGAATATGAAGACATGTTTCATTGCATTATTATTTCCTACCAACCTCCGACGACAGCTACGCATGGCCTCAATTGCCATACGATCCCTTCAAGAAACCTTCGTATGTCTTGCATGTAAGAAGTAAAAAATTTACGCTTGATGGAATTTAAATTAATTAGAAAAAAAAAAAGAAAGAATATTGTTATGACATTTATGCTTGCTCGTAATTTTTCCTGCAGAGGAAGGAATGGCTTGTCCTTGTCCCGACAATGTGGGCCCCACTTTTGGTGTCGAACTTGTCGATGCAATAGGAAGCTTGACAGCGAAACGTCGATGAAGAACACCAAGAGGGGCTCATGTACTAGATATGGAATTTTAGTTCTCCGATGCTGCAAATAATATATATTTATTTTTAAAAGCAAAGCATTTACTATTTTTGAGCTGATTCTGCATCGAGCTCCAAGATAGAACAAGAGAGCATATCTATATGATCATCTTCACGTGTTCCCTCTTCTTCATTTGCATTTTTGCTCTTCCCAATTCTCGAAATTTAGTAAGAGGCTTTCTTTCTATATATATATATATATATATATATATATATATATATATATATTATCCAGCATATATAATCATTTACCACTGTGAGATCATTCATTCATTCATTCTTCTCTTAATATTCCTCCAATTTGTGTTTCTTTACACATATCCCCTTCGCAACTATTAATTAATGGGTTTGTTCGAGATTTTCGGAGTAATACGAGGTTGCGGCAAGAAACAGTGTACGAGTGTCTTAAGGAGGATCAAAGCAGCGATCAAGAGATCTCTGAAGAATGGAAAAAATCACAAGTACAGTTTTCAGTACGACCCTTACAGTTATGCTTTGAACTTCGATGAAGGCTTCGATTACATGCAAGAAGCCGCCGCCGGCGATAATAAGAGAGACGTTGCCCTTTGCAAAGAAGAAGAAGAAGATGAAGTTATAGCTTTCGTTTGCGTTGTTATATTAACGGTTAGCAAGAGTTATAATGACATGCTTTAATAAGCACTTGATATATTCAAGTTTCTGTAATAACTAATGTAATTACTTTTAATCTCGATGGGGAACTTTTCGAGTTATAATGACACGAACAAGATAATGATTCATGTAAAACGAAGAAGTATATTTGTAGTAAGAGATAAGCTATCTTTATTCAGAGATTCTATTGAACTTCTGGTAAGAATATGAGGGCAATTCGCATGCAATAATTGTTTTTTTTTTCATTTTGATCGGTAAGGTAAGTTCGATTATAATTGTACCTATTGAATTTTTTATTTATTCCGATTTTACTCTCTTTTTTTTTTCAATTTTACCCTTCAATTTTGTATTCCAATTCGGTTCTTCATATGAATGTTCTAAATAAATTAATAATGTCTTAAAATATATAAAATAGTATTAATTTTAACATAATATCGCACAAGTATTAACTATGCTTAAATATTAAATAAAAAGTATGAAGAAGGTCGCCGAAAGGACACAATTGGCGACATCTTCAGATGCGAGACGCGTTTTTCAGCTATCAAAATTGCCAGATGAAGTAACTATAGATTATTTACAATTTAGTGTCTATTAATCTTATTATTTACAATTTACGTTTTTGTTAGGTTTCTGATATGGAATATTTTTCAACCAATAAGAACTGTACATAGTTTACCAGTTCAAAAGCCATTGTTATTGAATATTTCAACCGATTACTATAATTCCCTTTTTCATTTAATTTTAGGAGGGTACACGTTTTGACTTTTGATTCAATGAAATCCTCCGTATGAGTTAAAATCATATCACCATACATCTTATTTCATTGATGGTACGTGATATGATATTCAAGAATTAAAATAAAATAAAATAAAAATTAAATTAAAATAAAATAACCCCAAACGAGACTCTACAACAAATATGCAATTTTTTTTCTTCAGTGAGAGAGACGACATAATGAGAACCAAAATATGATATTTCCAAGAAGATTCAAATATACGACATATATTCCTATAAATTGCAAAAAGTATTAAAAAATGACTTTCCTTCTGTGACAAGGCAAAGCTTTATATTAAAATCTGCATGTGACGTAACGATGCTTACTTTCCCTACTCATACCGTGTCAACGCCCAAAGCCTACATTGTATAACGGCTGCCTTCCTGTAAAAAAAATAAAAAATAAAAAAAATAAAATAAAATCAGGGTTTTACGCCTGCGGTTTTCGTGATTGCGAGACGATGATGGTGGATACACAGGAACGATCGTCTGCGGCATTGAATGAGGTGATCACGATAAGTGACGAGGAAGACGTTTATTGCGACTTCGAGTCCTTGTTCGGAATCGGAGGAAATCCCAATGATTCTCCGCAGGTTTATTTTCTTTCTTTTTTGTTCTTGAATTTGTTGACTGCAATGATAAGTATATATATGGAGAAGTTGGATTGGATAGATGAGAAATTTTGAGGTACGGCGTGGAGGGTTGGTCGTCGTTAAGGAGTATCTTTGTTAAGGATTGAATCATGTTATTTTATTTTAATATTCTGTGAGTGTCATATATCGGTTTTTAATCTGGATTTTACTGGATTAGAGTGGGGTTTATGGTGACCTCTGATTAGTGTTGGAAAGAAAAGATGTTCGTATTGGATTAGGATCGATCACTATGCGTGCCCCATTCAAATATGCGAATTCTCTTGTGTGTGGGATTTTAAGCTTTTGTGGGTATTCTTTGTATGATCAGTTACTCAAAAGAAGTGCTTATTAGATTTAGGATTTGATTCCTTCGTTTGCTGAAGTAAATGCACTCAGTTTTATATCTGCGGCACGTAGTTCTTGAGTTTAAAATTTAGTGCTACCACAGTTATATGGTGAGGCCATAGGTGGAAAAGCTTCTTTTTTTCATATACACAGTTTTTGGATGTAGATGTAGTGGCATGGTACTATTTCTTCTTTGACAGGAATGCTCAATTGAGGTTGAGATTTGAAAAATAGAATTTTGGAAGAAATCAACATGGCCTCCTTTGGAAGAGTGCAATAGAGGATAATTTATTCGTTAGGATCATTTGCATCATTTAGATGGGTTCCTTCTCTTTCTTAACTGCATATTCGGTTATGTTTTTTGTGTTTCTATTCATAAATTAGTTGCATTAAAACTGCAATGCCTCGTTATTTCTTCTTTGAAAGATGATTGATTTTGCTACTATATTAACAAGTGAATTACCCTGCCAATTGCTACTTCTACAGGGTTTTAGGTTTGATATGAATTCCATGGACCATACTCAAGGTCAGTAAGCATTTTGAGTTTTTGTGCCCCCTTTATATGCAATTTTATGTTGTCCCGAGTTTCCATGGAATTTTCTCTATACGATTGGTTCTCAGTAGTTTCGGGTAAATGTTCCATGAAAATGCATGTATATATTATACATTTGTTTTCCTTGATGGATGAGAGCTGTAGTGCTGAAGTTTGTGAACCCAATACAATTTATCAGATGATAATTTTACAGGATTCCAGGCTTCAAGAACTTCTCCCTTGATAACGGATATGTTTGCTGAAGTTTGTTCACCATATCCGTGGGGTAATGTCGATGCCTCAGGCTCAACAGAATTTTCAGATAATTTGCTAGACTCGGCACAGAGTTCTCCCATAGATATTGAAAAAATTGTTGCAGCTTCGTCGCATATTAGATTTTCTGATGCTAATTGCTCTGGCAATGTCAGTGAGTGCCAACCCGTTCCAGGAGATGATGTACTCTCCACACATTTAGCTGGTGATGCCTCATCTAATTGTCATAATGATAACAAAAAAGATCAGGTCTTTTACCACAGCGATGCGTTCAATTACCATCACACTAACAATGTTAAAAGTTCATCAGAGTTACACTACATGAACCATACGAATGCCTTTTCCGGGGATGCAGGAGGTGATTCGAACTCCGAAAGTAAGTGATCATGGAACTGATTGTGATGATTTTATCTGTGTGTTTACGTTTTTGCTTGTTGTTCGTTGATTCTTTGAGCCTATGGTTGAAATTTTGAATTGGTTCTTCCCCTTTATACAGATTTATGCAGTGATAAACTGATAACTGATCTTGGGTCTTCTCTCATGTGGGCAGAAGATTCCTCTGTTATGGACAAAGAGAGACATTCAGATGAAGCGCGTAAAACAGACTCGAGTTCTTTGGAAATGCTTGGCACAGATATCTCAGAAAGCTTATCCGAAAACAACCTATTCCCTTTCTTCTCTGGTGACTTTCCTTCTGGTTCTGAAATAAATCCATATGATGATGAATTCATGGATGTGGACGGCTTTCTCATTGGTAACTCTCCAAATGAAGTTTCGCAGTACAGCTCCCAATGTGTAAATGATAGCAGTGTGTTTTGGAAAAGCGAAATCGGGCATCCCAAATATATTGGAACCGATTCTATGCAAACTGATGCGAATATGTTGAAGAGAGCACCAAGCATGTTTAGTAGTATGGCTCCCATGAAAGATTATATATATGCACACTCTGGCATGTCTCCTGCTCCACATTTGTTCGGGCAATCCAATGTGCAGTTTCTTTCTATGAAGAGAGAAGTCAATCATCTAAATTTGGAAAATAAACTGCAGACATACATAAATATGCGCAACAGCATTATTGAGCACATGAGTGCACCAGCGTGCCCAAATCCTATGGCAATCAAAGCCAAAGTAGCCTCCTCACAATATCTGTTGCCTCGTAATTTTGTTCGCCATGTGGAATTAGCTAAGCAATCAAGGCACAGAGCTAACGCTGAACGGGTCATTTTCCGCGACGCCGTGCAGGTAAATTCTGTCATTGAGACCAGTTGGAAAGAACAAAGCATGATATAACTAGCTACTAGTAGGATAGTTAACAGCAATCTTATACCGATTGTTCTTTAAAGTTAGTGTAAGAATTCATTTGATTGATACCATGTCATGAGAGTAGCCTTTAAAGAGATTTTTGCTGTTATTTCTTATCTTTCGTAAGTGCATTAATTCCTGATGTTTGATGGATCTAAATTGTCAATAAATGTTGTAGGATCTTTCGCATCCACAATCTGAAGCCACTCCTCCAGATGGTTTATTGTCGGTGCCACTGCTTAAACACCAGAAAATTGCTTTATCTTGGATGGTTAATAAGGAGACAACAAGTGAATGCTGTTCGGGTGGGATTCTTGCAGATGATCAGGTTTTTTAGAGATCTTTGCTTTTTCACTTTCGGGGGTTTCATATTGTTCACGAGCTCAAAACAATCTCCTTGTTCGATTTGGCAGGGACTCGGGAAAACAGTGTCAACAATAGCACTCATATTAAAGGAAAGGTCTCAACATTCAAAAGAACCTCAGAAAACCGAGACACTAAATTTGGACGACAACGACGATGATGATGAAAGCTGCGATAGATCTCGCGAAACGTCTGGTGTGAAGGAAGAAGGTGAACTCAACGAAGGCACATTAAATTCAGAAAAAGCAAATCTGCAAGAAACAGTGAGGCCCTCAGCTGGAACCCTCATTGTATGTCCAACGAGTGTCCTCAAGCAGTGGTACGAAGAATTGCACAATAAAGTGACAAGTGAGGCCAATCTCTCAGTTTTAGTCTATCATGGAAACCGTACAAAGGACCCACTCGAGCTGTCTAAATACGATGTGGTGATCACCACGTATGCAATTGTGGGCATGGAGGTACCCCAACAGCCTGTTGTTGATGGACACAATGTTGAAGCTGCTGCATTCGAAGAAGTTCCTTCTAGTAGAAAAAGGAAGTTAAGTGACGACGAATCTGATAAAAACAGCAAGAAGAAGAAGAAGAAAAGAATTGGCATCGATACGTGTGGGCCTCTTGCAAAAGTTAACTGGTTCAGGGTCGTGCTTGACGAGGCTCAGAGTATTAAGAACTACAGGACCCAAGTGGCCAGGGCTTGCTGGGGTCTCCGTGCAAAACGGAGATGGTGCCTCTCGGGCACACCGTTGCAGAATGCAATCGATGACCTCTATAGCTACTTCAGGTTCCTCAGGCACGAACCGTATGCTGCTTTCAGTACGTTCAGAGATCAACTGAAGTTTCCGATTCAGAAAAACCGCAAACATGGATACAAAAAGTTGCAAGCCGTGTTAACAACTGTCATGTTGAGACGAACGAAATGTAAGTTACCTGCTTCAAACTTTAGGTTTGTAAATTTTAAGTGACCGCAACACTTAAGTATCGTTCGTAGTCACATTGGGATATTTATGATGCAACTTAGTCCTTAACGTATTATTCTGCAACTTCGGCCTTACACAAGTAAAAGATGCAACTTAGTGGGCCTGTTAAATGAAGCATTGATTTCTGAATCACAACTCATCTGTTTTCGCTTCTATATACATCACTTTTTTTTCTCAATCCGTTGGAAGTTTAGCATTCATTGAGGGCTGTGTTTTGGCGAAAAAATTGGCTGGTCCTGTTGATCATCTGTAGAAAGATTTATTGTGCTAACCCTTCCTGAATTAAAGAGCATCTTTTGTATCAGTATTTGATTGTATGGTACTTCTATGGCCCAGCTACTCTTATCGACGGGCAACCTATTATAAATCTCCCTCCAAAAACAATCGAGTTGAGGCAAGTTGAGTTTTCCCAGGAGGAGAGGGAATTCTACTCCCAGCTCGAATCTGAGTCCAAGGCTCAATTTGAGGTACACACACGCACACACTAATGTTAAATCTGTGTGAATATGATAGATGTGGTTTCTGAGTTTTATCTCTGCAAGCGATTTCTTGACAGGAATATGCTGCCGCTGGGACGGTGAAACAGAATTATGTTAACCTATTATTAATGCTTCTGAGACTTCGACAAGCTTGCGATCACCCGCTTCTAGTTAAGGGATCTGATACTATTTCAAACTTGACTCACTCTATTGAGATGGCGAAGAAACTTCCTCGGGATAAACAAACTTCACTTCTCTACTATCTTGAGACCTCTTTGGCAATATGCGTAATTTGCAGTGTAAGTATTAACTTCACGTCATTGAACATTTATTCTTTTGCTGCTTCTTTGTCTCAGCTGTTCCTTCACATGATACAGAGCAGCTGCTTTCTTGAACAAAGCGGTATCTTTCTTGAACAAAGCAGCTGCTTTCTGGTTTACTTAGTGTCCAATCCTCCTGTAACTGTTCTTGACTCTTTGATTGATCTTTTTTACCCTTCTTACTTTTGCTTGTGGACATTTGTTTCCATTTGTATGTTAATTCAATTTATGTAATCAGTTTCCCATCTGATTTTATATCTTACGATATGAATATTAATTTTCAGGATCCCCCTGAAGATGCTGTAGTGACTCTCTGTGGGCACGTTTACTGCAATCAATGTATATGCGAGCACATAAGCAGCGATGATTCATCGTGTCCTGCAAAAAAATGCAAAACCAGCCTCTCACCTTCACATTGGTTCACTAAAACAGCGTTACGAATTTCTCTAGAGATGAGCATGAGCGGTGAAACTAACATTTTCAATGATTACGAGTCAGCTTTAGTTTCTAATCCTTACTCCATAGATTGCCCCGAAGGCTCTTCCAAAATTAAGGCTGCCATGGAGCTCTTAGTATCTCTTTCGAAGCCACGGGATTGTGCCTCGAGAAGTACTTCGTCTGAGCTTATCGAAGATTCCATTTATTCTGTTGAAATTAATAAAGATTCGACCAACAACGGTGCTAAAACCGAGGGACAGAAAACGATCGTGTTCTCTCAGTGGACGAAGATGTTGGATTTGCTCGAGATTTGTCTGAAGAAATCTTCTATAGAGTACCGCAGGCTTGATGGCACGATGCAGATTAGTTCTAGAGACCGAGCTGTTAAAGACTTCAACAATCTTCCCCAGGTTTCAGTTTGTTAAACTTGCTTATGTAAATATTTATGCAATGTCGAAAATGAAACTGAAAGTTAATGCAAAAAAATAAACTTCTTTGTTAGGTTTCTGTGATGATCATGTCTCTGAAGGCTGCGAGCCTCGGGCTGAACATGGTGGCTGCTTGTAATGTGATCCTCCTCGATCTCTGGTGGAACCCAACCACCGAAGATCAGGCCATCGATCGAGCCCATCGAATCGGGCAGACGAGGCCCGTTTCGGTTTATCGCCTAACCGTAAAAGATACCGTGGAAAATCGCATTTTGGCCCTTCAGGTATGCCTAAATTAGTGAGAGTTTTATTCCCTACTGGTTGTTCGATCGTCTCCAGATGATTTTGTTGGGTTATTTAGCTCCGTATCTTTGTTAATATACATGTGGAACAACAAGAAACTGAAAGAAGCACATTCTTCTTAAGCTTTCGTAATTTCTTTCTTTTCTTTTCTTCGTCGGTCTTTTTTCCAGCAAAAGAAGAGAATGATGGTTTCTTCTGCTTTCGGAGAGGATGAGAGTGGTGGTCGACAGACGAGGCTCACGGTGGATGATCTCAAGTATCTGTTCCGTGTTGATTAGAAGGTGTTGAATATTTGATTAGTTGATTTATTTACCCATTTGGCTACATACAATCAAGGGAGTCATTTTTTGAAGGTGCTTCTTCGTATTAAGATCATATTTTTTAGGATTAGTTTATAGCTTACTGAAGCATGCATCAAAATCTTAGTTCCTTTTGGTTGACTAGTTTTTTAGAGAAATCACTTTATTTGTCCTTTGGAGGTAAATTTGTACAGAGATAGAAGATTGTTAGAAATTCTTTTTTTATATTCTTGTATATATGAACTTTCTTGTGTAGCATGCTTTTTATTCGACGTAAAGCTTTTTCTTTATAAAATCTAAATTGAGGTTTTTTTCTATAATCTTAATATAGTCCCTACAATCTATATGAGTTCAACTATTTATTGGAATCCATTTTTTTATTTTTAATTGTTCTCTTTGAATACTATATGTATGTTCATCATTTGAATTATTTTCTTGGAACATCGGTGCAAGCCCCGGCATCATTATCTTGATTCGGGTTTGACCCGTTGACCCATATTGACTCCGCAGTGGATAATATCCGCCACGTGTCGCGTACCAATTGGGTACACATAAATTTGTGAAATGGATAACATGGGCCCTATTTGATTGGCTACCGAGCTATTCTTTTTTTTCCCCAAACTACCGAGCTAAATAAGTGGAGCCTTTTTTCATTTAATTCACAAGTTATGCAAATACACATAGGAAGTAGCTGATGCATTTCAACGAATGTCTACGAAGGATTATTGAAGGGCATGTGAAAGAACAAAAGTCCAGCTGTTTCTTGATAAAATATTATTATTATTATAATGGAGCTTAATTACTATTTGGTAATGTTATCTTGATTTAAAATTTAATCTTTCAATAGTGGGAGATTCCTTCATCCCACGTGGTTGCCTTGCCCTCAGTAGTCGGTGTCAGACGACAGCCATTACCAAATAGATTATTACTTAGTATTAATTCCCGATTAACCTCAACATTACTAATATTAATTAATTATTATTTATTACCCCCTCTGCGTTTGATTACCCACTCTTCGTAAACGTGGGCCTCACTTTATTTGTATCTTTATGAAAAAGAAAACGAAAAAAAAAAGAAAGAAATAGTTTGTAACAGTCCAATAATGCCTGAAGCCAATTGCATATTTATTTACCAGTACTGTACGACCTTCTTTTTTTATTTTCTTCATTGTGCTGTGATACGTAAGCGGCTGTAGATGAGCTTCTCTCCTTTTGGCTTTTCAGTTCTTCCAAGGATTCATCTCAGAGGGGTAAACACTTTCCATTTTTATATTATTTTTCTAGTCAATTTCTTCTTTTTTTTTCTATCTTATTTATCCTCCGAGATCCAATTTGTGACGCAGTTGAGGTAGTGGAGATTGTGTGTATGTGGGTACATTTCATTTCGGCTACCTAACTAATTTTTAGGTGTAATCTCTTGGAATTTTCGTTATGCTTTTGGGTTTTTAGCCGATTTCTCGTACTTCTGTGAGTTCTTGAGTCGATTTTGCCTTCAATTGTTTTCGATTTGAGGGTTATTTTTCATTCGAACCATCAATCTTTACGGGTCAAGGTACAACTCTTCAAAAGGATTCAAAGTTTCTGCATCACAATTCTTTCTTGTCTCTCTCAGCTGTTGACCTCTAGTTTTGGGATTTTGAAATCCATAGAAATGTTGAGGCAGAATTGTTTTTACCCGGTTTTTCTGCTAATATTTTTTGTCAGAATTTCAAATGATGTATTTCTTCTAACTTGAACTTATTTGTTGTCTTGCTCAAGACATTGCAGCTGCTAATGTAGGCAACGATTTTCATTTCTCGATCCATCAAAATCCTCAAAGCACCGAAATGGAATCTCCCTCAAAGATACCCAAAACCCCACAAACCAAATCACACGGAGGATCAATCAGCTCCCAATCTCCATTTCCCGATGAAATCTTGGAAAAAATCCTATCATTCGTGGACTCAAACATCGATCGAAGCTCAATGTCCCTCGTGTGCAAAGATTGGTACAACGCGGAGCGGTGGACAAGATCCAAGCTCTTCATAGGAAACTGCTACGCGGTGTCCCCCGAGATCGTGGCAAGAAGATTCCCGAGGATCAAGAGCGTGAGGATCAAAGGGAAACCGAGGTTCTCCGACTTCAACCTGCTGCCTCGGGATTGGGGAGCCAACGTTCACTCGTGGGTGCTCATGTTTGTTAAAATGTACCCTTTCTTTGAGGAACTGAGGCTCAAGAGGATGACAGTGACCGACGAAACATTGGAGCTTCTTGCAAAGTCGTGCTCGAACTTCAAGGCTTTGTCCCTATCAAGCTGCGATGGATTCACTAGTAAGGGTCTCGAAGCCATCGCCACTCACTGTCGGTATGTTATTTTTTTACGTCTTTCAGTGATATATGTTTATGTGGCACCAATTTGAGGAATGTTATGGTGCTCACCTTATGTGGCACTGATTGGTCAACATGCCACGTCAACACTATCAATGCCACGTAAACGGTATCAATCAATTTCACATCACATTTTAGGTTGACATGGCATGTTTATGTGGCACCAAACATTCCACGTCAACATAAGAGATGATACATAATTGATTGGCACCTTCTACGCGCCATTGATTGACGCCTCTTGTGATGATGTGGCACCAACCAGTGCCACATAAGAGGTTCTCACATAAGGTGAGCACCATAAAATTCCATGTGTGCGCGTGTGTTTTCTTGTCTTAGGGGGTTGTTTATGCTTACGCGTCATCGATTTTATTACATCTCTTGAATCTTAGGAACTTGACAGAACTCGACATAAGGGACAGTGTAACGGTGGACGTCGAAGGAGATTGGCTTAGTTGCTTCCCGGAGAACTTCACCTCGTTGGAAGTGCTCAACTTCTCGAGCTTCTACAACGAGGTGAGCTTCGATGCCCTCGAGAGGCTCGTGGCTCGCTGCAGCAAATCCCTTAGGGTTCTGAAAGTCAACGAGAGCGTATCTTTGGACCAATTGCAGCGTCTGCTCGTGCTTTGTCCCCAGCTGACCGAGCTCGGCACCGGGACGTTCATGCAAGAACTCGCCCCGAATCAGATTTCCGATTTGGAAACCGCGTTCGCAAACTGTAAGAATCTTCGGGTCCTCTCGGGCTTGTGGGATGCGTTTTCCCTGTATCTACCGGTCGTTTACGGAGTCGGTGGTGGGCTCACTTTCTTGAACGTGGGGGATGCGAACCTCCGGGGCACCGACTTCGTGAGGCTCATCTCTTGGTGCCCGAATCTCAGACGGCTATGGGTACGAAACTTTTATGACAAAAAAGAAGAGGCTTTTTACTACTACCTTAAATTTCGCATTAACTCCCATTTCTGTTGAGATTATTTGTCCCACATTAGGACACTGACGTCACCTGACTCGGTATATAAGTCAAAGAGGCATCTCTCCTATCATCAGTTGGTTTTAGGATGGAACCCTCAGTTTAAGATGGGTATCAGAGCTGGTTCGATCTGCGTGTTGTCACTCTTGTTTGACTCACCGCCACCCGATTTGATTAGTCCACGTGTTAGGCTCTGCATTAAATTTCGCATTAATTCCCATTTATGTTGAGATTATTTGTTCCACATCAGGAAACTAAATACTTCACCCCTCTCAGTTTAATTTAACAATTCCAAACGATCAAATTTCGTTTTTTAGGTCACCGACAGCATAGAAGACAAGGGGCTCGAGTCCGTGGGCTCGAGCTGCCCGTCCCTCGAGGAGCTCCGTGTCTTCCCGGCCGACCCCCACGACTTCGACAACCTCCAAGGAGTGACCGAGTCGGGTTTCGTCGCCGTTTCCCGAGGCTGCCCGAAGCTCCACTACGTGCTCTACTTCTGCAGGAGGATGACGAACGCAGCGGTCACCACCATAGCCCGAAACTGCCCGAACTTCACCCACTTCCGCCTCTGCATCATGAACCCCGGGCAGCCCGATTACCTGACCGGCGAGCCCATGGACGAGGCCTTCGGCTCGGTGGTCAGGGCCTGCCCGAATCTCCAGAGGCTCTCCGTCTCCGGTCTCCTCACCGACCTCACGTTCGAGTACATCGGGAAGTACGCCAAGAACCTCGAGACCCTCTCCGTGGCCTTTGCGGGTCGAAGCGATAGGGCGATGCAGTGTGTTCTACGAGGTTGTCCTAAGCTGAGGAAGCTCGAGATTCGGGACTGTCCCTTCGGGAATGATGCTTTGCTGTCGGGGATCGAAAAGTACGAGAAGATGAGGTCCCTGTGGATGTCTGCTTGTAGTGTGACGATGAAGGGTTGCAGGGCTTTGGCGAAGGAGATGCCGAGGCTGAACGTTGAGGTGATTAGGGACGATGAAGGGATTAGTGATGAGATTAAGGTTTATGTCTACCGTACCGTTGCTGGGCCCAGAAGCGACGCGCCTCCTTTCGTTCTCACGCTTTGATTTGGAGAGGAAAATAAAATTAAAAAAAAAAAAAGGTGGAGTCTTTATGATTTTTTTGTCGTGAAAGTTATGTTTTCTTTTTTTTTTAATGATAATTTCATCTGGGGTTGGTTATACTCTATCTTATTACAGAAGTGTATATAACTCTTGTTTTGCAGGCCATGCAAGCGAAGGAAATGTATGGTGCAAAGGCCAGTGTTCATCGGCACCGATTATTAGAAATAAAAAATGGCGATTATCTGTGAGTGACTATCTTCGTGCACGTGAATCGGTAGCGTAATTAGGGATTTTATTTTTTTTGTTTGCTTAACTGCGGAGAGTCGGTGGAAATGATTATTTGGGAACGAAGAAGCTGTCTCCTTTATTGTCGTTCAGTTGGTTAGACGCTCTGTCCATTTATTTTGCCACGTAATGAAACTCAATTTTAATTTTTCTTTGGGAGTTATTTTTGCTCCTTTTGTTTAAAGTCGGTTTAATAATAATAATAACGATAATAATATTGACATATATATTTAAGTCGAAATCTCTAAGACAAAAATGCAAAATCTGGTTAAGACCGATACTAAGATTTTGTCAGAAATTGCATAAACTGAGTATTGCTTATTGACTTTTGAGGTCCTCTTAATTAGAGACAAGAAGTCCCTCCTCGATGAGACGGCAGCGGACTTCTAAGCCCAAGTCTTTGTTGTATTAACATCTGTTTCTGCAGCGCGATATCTTGACTTTGAATAAACTAAATAAAAATCCAAAAAAGAAGAAACCAAAAAAAAAAAAAAACTAGCAATGCCTACTGGTGACGAATACCCTGGAAACCTAACACCTTATGCACTGGTCTCATGTGTCATCGCAGCCTCGGGTGGCCTCATTTTCGGCTACGATATTGGTATAACAGGTATCATAAATCAATGTTGATGAATATATATATATATATATATCTATATATATATATATATTTATATTAATTTGATGACAATTTGATTTGGGTGTGATGTGTTATTACAGGTGGGGTGACGTCAATGGACTCCTTCTTGAAAGAATTCTTCCCATCAGTGTACTTAAAGCAAAAAGGTCGTGGAAGTAAGGATCAGTACTGCAAATTCGACAGCCAAACGCTGACCATGTTCGTGTCGTCTATGTACCTTGCTGCGCTCGTGTCGTCGCTCGTGGCCTCCACTGTCTCGAGGAAGTTAGGGAGGAAACTGTCGATGTTGTTCGGTGGCTTTATGTTCTGCACTGGTTCTCTGCTGAACGGCTTTGCTCGTGCTCTTTGGATGCTCATCTTCGGTAGGATTCTTCTCGGGTTCGGTGTCGGGTTCACTAATCAGGTAACGTTTAGGATGCGTTTGGTTTGCGGAATTCCGTTAGGAAAAGAAAAACAAAGGTGGAGAGGTACAACGGTCGAAGCGCAAAGTATCATTCGATGCGTTAACTTAGTTTTCTATCGTGTTTTCCACACACGAATTCCGCAAACCAAACGCACCCTTAGGGTTTTCTAAAATCCGTATCTTACGCGAGTGGGAATCATGGCTGCAAAGGAATCGGATTTTTTTTTTCGATTCGAGAATCGACTAGAATTCGAAAGATTTGAAATTCGAAATCGAATAAAAAACAGTTTTTCTGATTCGAATGATTTTCGAATACGAATTAAAATATGACAATATTCGATTCAAATACATTTATTGAATATGCGATCGAATCATTTCATATATATTTAAATGCAATATAATAATTAACAATATATATATTGGGAGAATACTCAAATGGTCCCCGATATTTACCCTATGGGCCAATTTAGTCCCCGATGTTTCGCGTGGACCAATTTGGTCCCTCATGTTGTCGATTTTGAACCAAATAGGTCCCTCCGTCAGTAGTTCCGTCAATTTGAATGGAAAATGTCACGTGTCGACGCCCGATTGGCCTGACTTTCTCCCCTCTTAAAATATTAAAAAAATAAAATAAAATTAAGATTTAAAAAAGATAAAAAAAAGGTTTATCACTCTAAAAAAGAAAAAAAATAAAAAAAATAGAAAATATAATAATTTTATTTTCGTTTTTAATTTTTTCATTAAAAATGCGAAAAAATATTTAAAAAATAGGAAAATAATAAAAAATAAAAATAAAAAATAAAAAATTACTCTATATTTTACTTATATATTAAAAAACAAAAAAATTATTAAAAAATTAAAAATAAAATGGAAAAATAAAATATTAAATATATATTATATATATATATATATATTTACGGGAATCTCATTCTGTTATCGTCTAGTTAACGAGAAAGAAAGTGTCCCTCCCTGGAAATTCTTTACAATTTTTTTATATTATAATATATAAATTGGATATTTTTTACAAGAATATCGACCAAAAAAAAAATGGATATATTAAAATAAATAATAAAATAAAATATTATATTTACGGGAATCTCCTCTCATTAGTGGGGAAGAAATTGTCCCCGTCTTCGATTTCGTGGAGACCTGGAAATATTTTTACATATTTTTATATAATAATAAAAATAAAAATCCAATTTATATATTATAATATAAAAATATTGTAAAAAATTCTCAGGTAGGGACACTTTCTTCCTCGTTAACTAGGCGTGAACGGAATGAGATTCTCGTAAATATATTATTTCTTTTATTTTTATTTTTATTTTTATTTACATTTTAGTTTTTTAACAAAAAATTTTTTAAATCAATTTTAAATATTTTTCGCATTTTTTAAATAAAAAAAAAACTAAAATATCATTTTTTTATTTTTAATTTTAATTTTTTTTTCCTTTTTTAAATCTTAATTTTATTATTTTTTAAGATTTTAAGAGGGGAGAAATTCAATTCAATCGGGCGTCGACACGTGGCATTTTCCATCCAAATTAATGGAATTACTGACGGAGGGACCAATTTGGTTCAAAATCGACAACATGAGGGACTAAATTGGTTCACGCGAAACATCGGGGACTAAATTGATCCATAGGGTAAACATCGGAGACCATTTTGAGTATTCTCCCTATATATATTCTTTCAATGTATATTAAATACAATATTATTTATATTGAAAAAAAAACAAAAAAACATTTGAATTCGAACATTCGAATTGATTTTAGGATTCGAATAGCAATCAGATACTGAATACGAATATTCGACACATGATAACCGAATACAAGTAGAATATCGGTGCTACTCGATTATTCGATTCGTTCGCAACCATAATCTGTGACAGTGTCTCTGTAAACACCATCTCTCGTTTTTTGACGATGTAGTCCGTGCCTTTATACCTATCGGAGATAGCTCCCTACAAGTATCGAGGAGCGCTCAACATATGCTTCCAACTCTCCGTTACCGTTGGGATCTTAGTGGCCAATGTCCTAAACTTCGGGTTCGCCAAGATCAAAGGCGGGTGGGGGTGGCGGCTCAGTCTAGGCGGGGCTCTGGTCCCGCTAGCCATCACCTTTGCGTCCCTACTCCTCCCCGAAACCCCGAGCTTCTTGATCGAGCAATACAGAAGGGACGAAGCCCTAGCAAGGCTCAAGAGGATCAGAGGGACCGAAGACGTGGACCGTGAGTTCGAGGACTTGGTCAAGGCGGCCGAGCTCTCGAGGAAAGTCAAGCACCCCTGGAGGCACATGGTGCGGCACCGGAGGAAGTACGTCCCGCAGCTCACGGTGGCCATCGCCGTGCCGTTCTTTCAGCAGCTCTCGGGGCTCAACGCGATCGTATTCTACGCTCCCCGTTGTTTCAGACGATGGGGCTCGGGAGCGACGCGTCGTTGATGTCGGCGGTGGTCCTCGGAGTCGTCAACGTTCTCGGGACGGTGCTTTCCATGTGTGCCGTGGATAGGTTGGGTAGGAGGTTTCTCTTCATGGAAGGTGGCGTTCAAATGTTTGTATCTCAGGTACTTTACCCTTTAATTTACTTGTCCATAACTATTTTTAATTTGCTTCATTTTGCCCCCCCACTTTCTCTCTCTCTCTCTCTAAATATTATTTAAGACTTGAAATAATTTTTTTCGTCGGGGTGGCATTCTAAGAATGCCGAACTCATCAAGAGTTTGCAGTCAGTTTCATGACACTAACTTTTTAAAATCAAAACAATTTAAGGACGAGCGTCAGGGCCCTCATCACCTCTTTGGATGACATGACAATCTATAGGAAGTCAATTAGGCGCCACATTATACAGAAGATGATTTAACGTCCAGATGGACTGTCGTGTCGCACGAAAGAGGCGATGTATGGTCCAGTGGAGTGGACCGGCGCGTCGCCAGTAAAAGGCGATGCGGCATCCAATTGACGGTTGTTGTCCTTTACTCGCTTCGATTTTGAAAGTTCGTCCTAAAAGTGGAACAAACTCTTAAAAAAAAATATAATTAAGCCTCTATTTTAATTTTAAGTTACTTAAAGATGTATATACATATATTTGTTCATATTAAGCTTGTGGTCGCAATATCCATGGCTATCAAATTCGGGACGGGCGGCGGCGATCGGCAAGAACTGTCCAAGCCCTACGCGGTAGCAGTGGTGCTGTTCATATGCATACACGTGGCTGGATTCGCATGGTCGTGGGGCCCGCTGGGCTGGCTCGTGCCCAGCGAGGTTTTCCCGCTGGAGATCCGACCCGCGGCCCAGGGCTTGACCGTCTCTACGAGCATGCTCTGCACCTTCGCGATGGCCCACGCCTTCTTCGCGATGCTCTGCCGCTTGAAGTTCGGCGTCTTCTTGCTGTTCGCGTTCTTCACGGCGGCGATGACCGCGTTTGCGTACTTGTTCTTGCCGGAGACGAAGAACGTCCCCGTCGAAGATATGTCAGCCGTGTGGGAGGAGCATTGGTGGTGGTCGAGGTTTCGGGGCGGCGGCGGCGGCGGTGGAATTAGAAATTAGTGACGGATTCGTGTGGGTAACTAATTATTCAGTAGAAGAAGTAATAGCCATCGCATTATAATCACACAGAACCCTAAAATTGGGGGAAAAAATGTTGTGATTTGAATTGAACTGCTGCTACATGATGAACTCCGAATCGTCCCACTGTAGCACAGCAGAATCAGGATTTTGTTCTCGTTTAAGCTTATCTTTGAGGAACCAATCGCATACCTTCCCAGCATTAAGCTCCTCAATCGCACAATCCTCTTGCTCAGATATGACTCTCAGCAGATTCAGAGACGATATCTGCAACAAACACAGTAACGATAATCGAAATCAAATCTCGGAAACAAAGGAGAATAATGATTATAAACAAGCAACTCACAGTTAATCTGCATAAAAAGCGCTCGTGTGAGCTAAGACCCGAAACTTCCACCAAACCAGCTTCTTCTAGAGTCAGGAAACTTCTCCTCCTCCTCGTCTCCGTTTCCTTTTCTCCGTCGTTGAGGCTTGAGTTCGTGGAGAGCTTGATTCTTCCTCGAGCTGCGCTGAGGTTCCTCGTGATTGATTTGTTGCTGCTTGCGAAAATCTGGTCCTTGAAGAGCAATGTTGGTAGATAGTTTGTGGCGTGAGGAAATTCGATCGCTCTCATTCTCATCATCGTGTAGATTTTCGTTTGCGGTGCACAACAGCTGCTGTAGTGTGTAGTTGATAATATATATGAGATTTTCGATTGAGGCCTATTGGGCTGACTTAAATGGGCCGAGAGACCGGCCCAATTACCGTCCCAGCTCCATAACTTATTATATATTTAAAGTACATAGTGTTAAGTGAAGATTTTGAACTTTACGTCCACTTTATACCATCTCCACCCGACACCAAAAACTCATAAAATGAAGTAAAAATACTCCAACCGAACCCCAAACGCAAACCCAAAATGCATTTTTCGGTTTCTTTCTCTTCTTTCAAACCCATTTGAACTCAAAAAATGAGTTTGATGTTTCAAAATTGCAAACAAGTCCTTTGTTTATATTGACTTAATGAATAACCCATGTACAAAAAATAAATAAAAATACACAAAAGTAAATCATGTATTAATAATTATCATTATAAAATTAGCTATACATTTACACTTATTTTTAATAATAATTTTTTTACCTTAATATTTAAGTTTTTTTATTTTATTTATATGTAATTTGGTTTGACTAAAACTACAATATTTAAAATAATTAGAGATAAATATTTACCACGTTACACTTATGAATGTGTTAATTAATCATTTGTTGGAGGTAATTTTTCTCGTGTTAGTGTAATTAATCATTATAATCATGTGTTAATTAATCATTTATATGTAATTTTTCTCGTATAGTTATTTTATTTTATTTATATATAATTTTTCTTATGTAATTTTTAATAAATATCTTTTAAATAAATAAATAAATATTTAAATATTTAACAAATGTCTATGAACAATAAAATTTTATTCTTAATTTTATTAAATATTTTCGTAATTGACTTAAAAATAATCCCCTGGTCTAATTTGGAAAAAAATATAAAATGTGTGGGTCGTATTAAAAGTTAGTGTGAAAGAGAATATTACAATATAGCCTTTTGAGTATGAGAATGAGTATAATGGTTGGAGAAGAATTAATGCATTTTGAGTTTGAGAATGAATTTGGGTATGAGAATTGGTTTTTCGGTTGGAGATGGTCTTAACCATTATATACACAGAAAATGAATGCATAAACTATGCTACAGTAATCCCATTTAATTTGCACCAAGAAGCTATCTTCAACGAATTTGAATATGAGATGCAACTCCACTCCATATGTAAGCAAAGCAGTTTCCGAGAAAATAAATAAATAAATTCAGAAATCTTCAATTCGGTAAGACTCATAATTCTGATGGTGCGATATAGACAAGCCGGTGCTTTATTGATAGCAGCAAGCAAAGTTCTCCATCTGCAACAAAATTGTGAATCAACGGGTAAAAAGAATATATATATATATATATATATATATATATATACATACATAGAGAGAGAGAGAGAGAGAGAGAGAGAGAGAGAGACTACCCAAGGGAAGAAGAACTATGCTAATGACTTGTGTTCAATCATTCACCATTAATCCTGGTTTAGAATGATACAAAGAGGGGCAAAAAAAAAATCAGAGATAGTTATAATCTCCTCTCGGCATGAGTAGTGTGAGTAAGATAAATGAAGAATAAGAAAGCAAGAATCAAATTTAGAGAAGAAAAAAAGTGAATGACTTGCTTTTTTCTCAGATTTGAGTTTGCATATATCTTGTATTGCAGCACTAAGTCCATGGAGGGCCATCTTTTCAACCTGGAAAAAAGCCATTTTTTTCAAGATAAGTACAAACCATACCAACAAAAAAATGAGATTAAAGTGATGATAAAAAACAAAATTACAGGGCATATATATACATAATACCTCCATCACTTTCGTTTTGGTTTTATGCCACGCAGGAAGAAGACGGATTTTCTCCTTCAGTTGAATGCAATGAGCAGCACTTTCCGGAGAGATGAAGCTCAGAACAACGTTGACACATGACTGAGAAAACAATTCCAAGCAACTCGTTGAGGCCTAGAAACACTATAAGAAGCCAGAAGTGTTCAACCAATTCTCCTTTCATTACATGAAACTTTATGCTGATAAGTTATGAGGCTCATTTATTTTATCAACAAAATGAATTCCAAAAAATATAGTCTTTACCTATCTATTAATATTAATACCACAATTCCAAAGAATGGAGTAACTGAAGCAAAAGGTACCTTAAGCTTCCTGATTTGATATGGGCATCCAGCAGGAACAAAGATAGCTTCACCAGAGCTTTGCCCAAAGGTCCATGGTTGAATATCTAAAAACAGCCCAAAAAAAGTTTGCAATTAGCATTTATGTAAGAGAGAGAGAGAGGGATAAAAAAATAACAACTTACCAAACTCATTTTTCAGCTTTAACATGTGGTACGCATCGAGGAAAACGTTTTGATCGAGAATGGGATGAACCTGCAGTAAACAAAAGGTACGTTAAAATAAACACATCCAAATTTTATTTAAGATATTAAGTTAAACTTCATACAAGTTCGGAGTATTGGCACGATGATCTAAGCTCATTCGAATGCCTTCTGATGTACTCCTCAAGTTTCGGTACGTCTTCTCTAGAGAAAATGTCCCATTGGGCACCGCAAGAATCCCCATTCTTCTCTTCACTGGAAACCGATCTCTCCGTGTCTTCCACTTCGAAAAACTCATCAGAACCCTCAGATTCCTCGATATTTCCACCTAAAAACACACCCTCATCGAAATCAGATTCATCACCATCATCATCAAGCAACTTTCCATCTTCATCACTCAGAGTTTGACCTTGGAGAGGTTTGCTGGAGTCAAAAGGCACTTCCTTTTCGCTGTTGGGAATTTGCACCTTCTCTTCTTTCTCCTCCAAGCCCGATTGACAAGTGTCTTCACTTTGCAAAGATGGCTTACATCTATTAACACTAGGATTATGACCCTTACTGTTGGGTCTTTTCATCAACTCCTCTAACTTATTGACCTCTTCTGCTGAAACTGGAGAATCTGCAGCATAAACGAGGATATTAACCTGAAGTTGACATCAGAAAAGCATGTTAGATGTGCATTCATAAGGAAAGTAATTTCAAAAGAGTTATAGTTGACAGCAGAAGTTAGCTGACATAAAACTGTACGGACTGTAAATGTAATAACACACGAAGCAATTACCATATCATGAGACTCATAAGACAGCTTTGACAAATAATCAGCCTGCATTAGATCCTCTGGGCCTCCAAATGAGAAGCAGATACAGGGACCTAAGTCGGGTTTTTGAAGTTCATCGGGAAATTTGGTGCATATATTAAGAACCCCAGTTACCGGATGCGAATATTCAGGGAGAGGTAAGCAGCTTAAGATCTTGCAGTAATGGATTGGGAACTGCTTTTCGAATAACTGAGAAGAAAGCCAAGCTTTGAACTTGAGTACTTTTCTCTGGATTACTGCGTGCGTTGTCATCTCCAGTGATCCCATAAGAATGGACTTCCTATCAATATGCACCTGCAATGACAGAGAGCTCATACATGGGACAGAGAGGGGGAGAGACAGAGGGAGAGAGAGAGATAGAGAGAGGGAGAGAAAGAGACCTCACACCAATCCAATCCGTGGCCATCCTCATCAGATGACTCAGCGTATTTCGTCTCCATGTAGGAGAAAAACATGGTAAAAGGATCCCAGCACAAATTCTTGCTGCTCTGAAGAAGCACATCTCTGACTACAACGGGGTGGCCCTTGCCCCAGTGATGCTGAAAATGCCCGAGCCTTTCATGACGAAGGACCTTCATAGTAGGAGAGTAGAGAGAGCTTCCATTAGCTCCCTTACACGGTTCTCTTTGCAGCACAACTTTCGTGTCTTTACCTTCAATCTTGTTGCAGAGCGAGCAAGATGAAGAAGAAGAAGAACCATCTGTAATAATCGGGAAGCGATAGTTGCTTAGCATTACTTCAGCTCTAACTTGAAGCTCTCGAGTCCACGTTAGAGGAAAGATGAATCTTACATCGAGAAGTCCACTACCACAACCTCCCATATCCGTTGGTGCACAGCAAAAATTCCCATCTTCCCCGCTACCCCATATATGTAAGGAGCTCCTTAGTTTGTTCCTATTGGACTTCATTTCATCATAAGATGAACGGGTTTTTCTTCTCTTGCACTTTCTTACCGTAAAAGCTTCAGATGTATTATGTTGGGAAAGCTCCTTGCAACAACTCAAACAAAGATTGTACGAACAGTTTGTACAGGTCCTGTGACAGTCCACAATCGAAGTCTTGCATCTGCCGCTGCTCAATAAGTAAAAAAATTTCTCAATGCATCGAACTCAAGCACATAAAATTGCCAGGAAACACTGAGAAAACTTACCAGGACAAGTCCGTAAAAGAGCCGGTTTTAGCCTGAGAGAGTTGGATCCCGGATTTCTTTTTGTGTCCTATCAGGGATAGAAATTAAGGCAAGGTAATATAACATCGAAACAAAATAGAAACAAACCCAATCTTTATTTCCCAAGCTCGATGATTATATTTTACCTTTTACCTTAGTGTCAGCAGCTTCAACCTCGCTCTTAACATTATTTATAATCTTCAGCACAGGAAGAAGCAAGTAAACTAAATAAAGAAGCATTTGAATTCTTTCAGACATCCCTTCACCTCGTTCCTGGAATAGAGGTTGTAGAAAAAGAAAAAAAAATATAAGCCAATGACAATGAGAAATTTAGATTTATCCTACAGCATACCTTTTTATGGTTAGCCCCCTGCTGTTCTTTCAAACAGAGTTTACAGCCACAATCTCCTTGACAGGGAGGGCACTTCAAACTCACTTCTTGCTTGGTAAAGTGCCTATACATAAACTCAGGTTAAATTTATTAACCATGGATAAACGAGTAGGTTAACTTCAAAACAACCAATCCAAGTGTCAAGAACCAAATGTGGCATACCCTCCAGCTAATCAATGATTAATATGATTCACTGAAAAAAAGAATGTATGATTCACCCAAAACAAATGTATTTATATAAGTGATCAAAACAAAATTAATCTAAACAAACTATCTTTAATACAGATAAACACACCTCTCCTTAATACATCCCGCACAGAAGAATCGTTTCTTGCACGCCAAACACTTAACCATTGCCCGCTGCACCATCTTTGTGCACCAGTGACACTTCTTCATCTGCTTCCTCCTGATCATCTCCGCGAATGGGACAACCTAAGAAAACAATAAAAGATGAGCACATTGTCACAAATGTTACCCAGTGGCTGTAAGAAAAGAACCAACCTGCATTGTGCCCACCCGCAATGGTTCAATGTTCTTAGACCTAAAACTCCTCATTAGACATGAATCACCGTTCGAATCCGCCCCCAATTTCACGTCCAAGCCACCATTTTGACCGGAATCAAGCACCTTTGACCGAGAAATAGCCATGACACCGTACGGCAATATCTTCGTCTCATCCTCTTCATCGCCATCAGAGCTCAAAATTTTCAAATTCCTCGTGTCCTTCTCCTTCTTCTTCTCCACCTGCCTCTTCAGAAACGCTCTGATCAAGTCCAAGTGCAAATCACCTCCCTTAAACTTCATCCTCCTCAAAGCGTCGTCCAACGCCTCGGACTTGCTCTGCACACTCTTCTTATCATCTTTTTTAAGCTGGGCTCTTCTCTGCTTCCCCTTAATTGCCTTCACGGTGCGCTCGAGCTTGAGGTACTCGGGGACCTTCTTCTTGTTCTGGCGATGCTTGCCCTGGAGCTGGTGAATTTCGCACAGGGATTTCCCCTCCGCCGCAGGCCGCTTGCACCGCCATTGACGACCGTCCGTTCGCTTGCAGCGGAGGTGATCGGCCGGCAGGGATTTCTCCGCCGTGATCTTCCGTTTCATTGATTCTGAATTGCAAAAAGAATAAAATAAAAAAGACAAAAAAAAAAAGAGAAATTCAACCTCTTCCCTGAATTTAAGGCACTAGGGTTTTGCCGCTTGAGCTTAAAGATGCTACCTTTCCACTGTTGTCACAGGTGGAAGTTATGTTCTCATTAGTAATTGATGCTATGGTTCTTCTTTCGTTGACGAAACGGGTCGGGTCGGGTTTGTGGATTGGTTCTCGCACGAGCAGATTCACCAGCAGCAGCAGTATAACGTGGCTAAGTACGAGGAATCGGAATCAGTTTCTGCTGATCTGTTTTAGTTTGCTTATACTAAAGGGGGCTAAGACTGCGTTTGGTGTAATGATTTTCGACGTGAACAAAGGAGGTATAATTGTATGATACTCGAAGCGTAACGATTCATAAATTCACAGTTTTCTGATTTTGATTTGAGTGTTCAGCTGTAAAAAAAAAGAACTCAAACTGTGATAAAATTAACAGAAGCTACACTACTACTGCATGGTCTTGTCTTGAATTAAGTTGGGAGAGGGAATTAGCTATATAGGCACGTAGAAGATATTAATTATAACCGTATAAATAAATCGTAGCAATCATCATATTTTGTAAACATGTTTAAGATTGATTCATCCCATTCCTAGTTTGCTTTGCTCCGTAATTATTATGGCATGTTTTTTGTGTTTCGCACGTACAATTACATCGTCCCTTCTCTATCAATAATTTCTGAAGCTTTTATAAATAACAGAATTGAAAGTTGGTTTTTTAGATTGAAGTGGTCAATACAATCAGATTCAGATTCTAACCTTACCACTTGCATTTTCAGTTAATTACAAATATGAGAACTTCACACCATTTCTTGAAAAATCGGCTGCAAGCAACCTCATAAAATTTTGTTACACATTGCTCCAATTTATGACAGCACCCCTAAACGCAAGAAGCCGCTTCTCATATCAATCATGAGTTATGAAGTGATGAAAAATGAAGAAGCCTTCAGCATATCCCACATTGAAAGCAAGATCGGGACAAAACAATCATCCCGAGGGGGACGATTTATGCTATAGAATTTCGGGTCATAATCACATTCATATATATGAAAAAGCTTGAAGCTTGCATCACAATGTTCAATGAAGAATCAACACAAGCCCCATAAAGTTTCCAAGTAAATCCTACAACCTATTCCACCGTGCTTTACAAAAGCTTCAAGCTTCCATCACAATGTCGATTTATGAACGAATGTTGACTCCCTCCTCTCCTCTGCACATTCGATCATCAACACAATTAGCTACGAAAACCGAAAGAAAATCATAGCAACAACAACCACAGCACACACATACACACCACAGATACCAGATTAATGCCCCTCATTGCAACTACGAGGCCCGATATAGAAGGAATACATACGTACCAGAGATTCGAGACTCGATAAGAGTCAGCGGTATATCCCACCAAATACAGCCCGGGAAACACACTCTGCAATACAAATACACACAAACATCATAAGATAAGAAGAACACTATCAGAAAGAGAAACGAAAAAATCGAAATCGGAAAAGGTATACACTACATCGAGCTTCTTCTGAACATTCCTCGGCCACCTCCTCGGCTTACGCGACGGCCTGCCACCGGTGAGCGCGTAGATGTCCTCTTCGATCTCCTCCCTCGAAATCGATATCCATACCTTCCTCGGAGATTTCCGCTGCGCCTTCGCAACCGCACCGTCCCTGAACTTATTATTCTCGCCTTCTTTGGCGTGCGTCGCCGGTTGCTTCTTCGCGCACGCAGTCGCCTTGATCGCCTCTCTCCGGGTGCGCACCTTCCACGGCTTGTTATTCCGATCCTCCGCGTCTGGTTTCTCCTCCTCTTCTAGGTGAGATTGCGCCGGGACATCGGCGGCCGCGTGTCGGTTGGCTGCCTCCGCGTCCGTCGGACGGAAGCGGTGGTGCGTCCACTGGAGGTTTGGTAAGGAGAATTTGTGTAGCGACTGAGATTTTACTGGTGGTGCTGCCATTGAGAATCGATTGACCAGCGGCGAACGTGTGTGGTTTTTTTGATTCAGAGGACTGCTTTGCTTGTTGGGGGAGTTTCAGCTTCAGGCCATATAAGGAAAGCGACTAGCGATGACTGCGTTGCTCTGCGTGTTCGCGCGCGAGGGGAGACTTATAGCTTGTTGGTCCTAATGAATTGTCGTATGTGGGCCTAAAGTGCTATTAGGGCTCGTCCTCGGCCCGTTTCATCATGAAGCCCATTTGTTTTTCATAAGCCCATAATAGTTGACCTTTTTTTTTCAAACTATAGTTCACCTATTGAATGAAAAGACAAATTAATAAAGTTTTAAGGAGCTCATATGATCATCTAATAAGATTCGATTGTTTAGAGAGGATAAAGCTCTCGTCAAGAGATGAACAAGCACTAATCCAAAAAGGAAATAAGATTCCAAGTTTTAAGGACTACAAATCAACATCTTCATTCTAATGGCTACTAAACCCAAGTCTACATGCAAGGTGAATCACTCGGCTCGTTATCGCGACGAACAAGGATGATTAAGTTGCTAAATTTAAATTCGTTTGTATTTCTTCAGATTTATGGTTTTATATTCCTGTGACATTATCCGTTCTATTTTGTTATGTATATTTTTTCAGATTATATCTCATCACCGTTTGCAAACCAACGAAAACGTACGCAGTAGTATCAGGTAGATTTATCTCAAATACGATGTGGATGATGTCTTTGCTCCTGGGAAAGATTGTGTAGACTGCTCGGTTGAGAGCAAATCGATTCGATTGGTGCCTTGTGACCGACATATGAGTTTGTGGGTTAATCTTTATGTCAATTGGTATTAGAGTATAACTGCACGAGCTTTATATATAACTATAAGGTATATTCACATACACATTACCAAATGGAATAAAATTAAGTGATACGTGCGTAACACACAAAGGCTTAAGAATACGAAAAGGGAAATTAGGAAAAGTTTATAATAAAGCAAAGGAGAGAAAAAAGAAGTTAACAAGAATAATTAAAATAGAATGTCGTCGATTTTAAATTAAGTTAAAAAAAAAAAAGAAGAAAAGAAAAAGTAAAGAGGGAGAATATATATATGGAAAAGGTGTGTATTGGAGTCTTGTACATGAAGCCCCTCGTTATGTAGAAAATGACCAACCATTGATTATTGCATTTCTATCTCAATCTTTGAAGAATTAGATTCCCTTTTTTATTCCACGTGGAAGCTTTTCTCTACAATTTTTTTGATTTATCATCTCTTTAGCTTTTAATTTTAATTTCTTCATTCTTATAAAGACGGTTTCATCCCATTTTCCAATTTTGAAATCGAGATTGATTTTAGGAATATATATTTGGGAATTTCAATAAAGTTTAACAAAAAATACAGTAATTTCATGAATGAAATATCTATATTATTGCCAAATAAGATCTTTATGGAGGTTGAAACTGGACTTGTACGTAGCAAACGATTTTACTATAGTAAGAATCTTGTCTACCTTCATGTCCACTTAAGTAAAGCTGATCAGTAGCAAAAGAAGATTCCCAAATTCTCCTTGAAGTTGGCTTTTTTAAGTTGATAAATATTCTTTGAAATACACGAACATGCTTCTTTCTTCCTTTAAGCCTCATGGATTTGAGTGCTTTTCCTTAAATTCTAATTTAGAGACGTAGAATTAATGTTCAGATATTCCCTTACCGTATTAAAGAAAAAATATTATACATTATTCCCATCTTTTGTAAAACACAAATGTCTCGTAGATATTCGTTTCTCCTCTCATAATGCATGCTTTAGTGCATAAGAATTATACTTTTGAATATAATAAAAAATAATATGATGATACCGAGAGACAAATTTGAATGTTTCCTTCCCACTTAGGTGCATTTAGAATTAATAATTTCTAATCTTTCATGGAATCAATATCACATTTCAACGATATTCTCAAATAATGGTCATATCTACTCAAAGCCCTCCAAGTGGCCGGATAAGTACGTACTCGCCAATTTTTGCGAGACAACTAATGCTTCAAAATCAATCTTAGTGTAATATTTTATTATTTCTATTCTAATTTTTTGCTATCGTTTATCCATCAACTACTTGATTTTCTTTAAAATATTTCGAAGGCACACGACCAAATTTATTTTCAGTCATTTGTAAATTAAGATTTGGTAAGTGGATATATATTTAACTCTGTGCGATATTAAAGAAAAATTAATTTTTATAAACCCACATAATATTTTACTTGGTAAACATAAAAGTTGCGATATTAAAAGGGTGAAAAAGTAAAAGAAAAAGCAGTCTACTAAGAAGAAGAATCATTTCCTTAAGAGCCAAAAGCTAAAAAACCATGTTATACGATATAATAAACAAAATCAGATTCTTTCCCAATAACCATAAAGCTTTCCCTCAGTTATTGATTCCATTCTCTCGATTCAGACACCATTAAATACAGCCTTTATTTCCCCTTCTGCTCGTTATTGCTAGAACAAACTCCACCATTATTGCTTGTCCGTTTATCCTTTTTGTGTTCACAAACGTCCCATATTTTCCTTTTGTCCCACGCTTGACACAGTAGTTTGTGTTCATATTTTGGACACTTGAAGATCCACTACTGTAATAACTAGCTTGATAAGAGTTATTATATTTGCATGAAAGGATGATTTCGCCTTCCAAGCTAAGCTTCGATGGAAAACCCTCGAACTATTCGATTCTTTCGAATTCGCCCGTAGATAATCAAGATCAGACAACGGAGCAAGCCCAGAAACTCGAAGAGCTTTTAGCTCGTCTCGAAGAAGAAAGGCTCAAGATTGAGGCTTTCAAACGTGAACTTCCACTTTGCATGCAACTTCTTAACAATGGTATACGAATTTTTTATTTTTGGCTTTATAGTGATCTGCTACATATAATGATTGTATTAATTAACCATTTTTGTTTTACTAGCAATGGAATCATCAAGGGAACAGCTTAGGTCACAAAGAACAAAGGGGCGAGACTCATCATCATCGAGGCTTGTACTTGAAGAATTCATCCCACTGAAAACCCTTGATGATTCTTCTGAAGCAAATCGAATTGAGAACACCGAGAATGCATCGGCAGATAATAAAGCTAATTGGATGAACAATGCACAGCTATGGAATCAAGATCACAGTCACGAGACAAAGCCACCGCAAACTCCTGTAATGTTACCCTCAGTTACCCCTCAAGAAACTGAAATCAAGCTAGCTTTGAACGGCAAACAAGGGATAATCAAGGGAGGAGCTTTTCATCCCTTTTCGGCTAGCAAAGATAGGGTTTCTTTATCTGCATTTCCAGAGCTAGCCCTTGCCTCTTCTCATAAGGAAGAGACTGAAGAGACAAAGATTAATGATAGTGAAAGAAGGGAGAATTCATGTGGTAATAATAATACAATTGGTGAGAAAGAACAAGCTGTGGGGAACAACATAAGTAGTACTAATACTCATCAATCTCATAGAAAGGCAAGAAGGTGTTGGTCACCGGATTTGCACAGGCGTTTTGTTAATGCTCTTCACATGCTAGGTGGTTCTCAAGGTATGTAATATATATATATATATATATATATATATTATATGATTCAGAGAGTTTATAGACTCATAGTTATAAATGAACATGTTAAGTCTCCAATTATACTGCAATGATGAGATTGTGGGGCAGCTTTAAATTATGTATGCTTATCATTCTTTTATGCTTTTGCTCTTTATTTTTTTTGATATATTGCTACGTTGATTTGCAGTGGCAACTCCAAAGCAAATCAGAGAACTGATGAAGGTTGATGGCTTGACCAATGATGAGGTCAAAAGTCATCTGCAGGTTTCCATCTTTATCTCTCTCATTCTCTATTACAAAACATTAATCTTTTTTTATATTTGTATTTTCTTTGAGTCTTTGTTTCGCGTGAAAAAGTTATACGACTGTATTTTTACTTTCCTATCTATTGCAGAAATACAGACTCCACACAAGAAGGCCGAGCCCAATCCCACAAGCCACGGTGCCCGCCACCCCGCAAGTGGTGGTCCTCGGAGGAATATGGGTCCCACCGGAGTACGCAGCCGCAGCAGCCCACGGCGGAACACCGCCACCCGCCGCCTTTTACAGCCAGCACGCCCACCACCACATGCCACCGGAAGGTAACATCTGCCCCGTCATAGGTCGGCCACCGCCACCGCAGATGCCCAGCGCCCACCATCAGCTCCTCCACATGTACAACAGCAGCAACTATAACAACGGAAGCGGCGGAGGATCTTCAGAGGATGTTCGATCGTCGCCAGACGTACAAGGCGGGAATAATTCTTCCAGCGGTTGCGATGAAGATCGTGGCGACGGTAATTCTGAGAGCGTGGAGGATGTGAAATCCGAGAGCGATCACCATCGCCGTCGTCTTCTTGAAAACGGAGCCTGAAGAGCCGCGGCGGATAATGAAGAGAGCAATGGCAAGTGTAGTTGGTCTCAAGTTTTGATTTTTGTTGATTTTAAATTGCATTGAACGGTAGATTCTTCTTCATAGAAAAATTTAATCTTCGGTAGTATGTTATTTATTACCATTTAACCTTTGCCAAGTCAAGAATTCACAACTATCATTAAACGAATGGTGGTAGAAAATGAAAATTAAGGAACAAAAAATAAATAAATATGGGTTGTTGGAAGACTCTTCAAGTTTCCTAAAAAATAAAAGGACTCTTCAAGTAATAATCGACCTTTGGAAAATAACTTGAGTGGAAAATGAGTTGACAGATTGGTCAACTTAAAATATGTGGCCGGCCAAATGTAAGGGAATATAAATATTTAAATAAAATAAAAAATTAACGGCCGAAGCCGAACTCCATATCTAGAACGAAGAAAATATAATTTAATCCAATTAAAGGAGTAAACTATATTTTATGATGTATTATTAATGTATATAAATCCCGAAACTCACGCGAAAACGAACCCGTGCAACTTTTAGTTCATACGTGAAAGGTAGACCATTACTATTTGTCCTCATTCTTTTTAATTCTTGTTATAATATGCGGCCAACTGTTTATTACATGGTTTTCCATCCCATCGCATAATATTTTTAAGTAATTATCTCAACTGCAATTGAAGAAACCATCTCAAATACTTTTTGTCCTCATTCTTTTTATTTGTCTGTGTTTTATTCTATTATCATACACCTATCATATCTTTCTCAAGGAGTATAATTGCCAGTCGCCTACACGAGTATGCCACATGAGTTGCATATATCACAATGACGTCACATTTGATGTCATTTACTCATTAGCTAACGGGCAAAGTTTTTTTTAAAGCCGTGTCAGAATTTTAATTTCGTATTCAGGCATTGTAAAAAAATATGATTTTAAGGATCCGATATATTGTAATTATATAGCACAAAGATCTTACTTGGTTCATGGGTTTAATAGTTTTAAAGGTAGGTTTATAAAATTTTAATGTGTTTAGTTCATGTGCTTATATAAAACACTGATTTATATATTATAAGTTTAAACTCATGTACACGTATTTAAATAAACACGTTTCTCAGATGAGTTATTATAAACACACTAACTAATCAGACATTTTATTTTATATCCAATAATCAGTTTTATATAAACCGTACTAATTTAAATCGTTCTAAATATAAACTGACGAACCAAACAAGCCCAAAAAAGACGTCGGATACCTCTATATATAACATTTTATAACAATACTTTTAAAACTTTAGATCCTTATTTATAAGTTTACAAAATTAGGTTCTTGGGACTAATTTTATTTCTGAAAGGATCTGAACAGTATTTTAAAACTATAAAATGACTCGAAACCAAATTAATCCTTAGTTAATAGAACACTCCTTTTATTATTAATGTAGTAGGAGAAGTCAATAAGCACTGACACAAGCAAGCTTTGTAGGTCAACTTGTTCTTTAAAAAACATTCCTTCGTTTGAAAAACAACACGCGTATGATCCATAAGTGGATGGCTCTGACCTAATGGTCCTCTTGCATCTAACTCGGTTGACCACGTTTTTATTTTTATAAATGAAAGAGCAAGAGACATAAATTGAATAGAAATTGAACGGGTAAGAAGTATGATGAAATCGGAGTCTTGAAGGGTCAAAATACCTTTTTTTCTTCTTTCGGTTTCTCTTAGATTATTTTATTTTAAAGGATACGGAAATTTTTCGTCAACATAATTTTAGAGAGAATAGTTCCTATTTCTAGTGAAAGTTTATGCTAGGACTCTTTGTCATGTTAGTTTGACTATCAATTGAATAGACGAAGTTTTTTCAGTTGACATTTTTTGTTCGATCAATTGAAAATTATTACTATTATTATTATTATTAATGATGGTTATTTTTAAGAAAAATAGCAAAGGTGGCCGCTTTGACTCTTTGGACTCAATCTCTTCGCCGCCTCGTGCATCGTGTGGGTCCCGAATTTCGATTATCTTGATTTATTATGTTAGAAGAGCCGGAATTTGAAATTTTATTATGTTCTTGACCAAACGTAATCGGTGATAAACTAATTATAATGCCATACATAAAATAATAATGAGTGGTAAAAAAAAGGTAGTCTAGTCATCATGATCACGGCTTTGACTCTCATCGGACCCAATCTTCGCCGACTCGTGCGTGTTGTGGGCCCTCAACTTTCCGATGTTTCGAATCATAAACTTCTTGAATATTTTTATATTTCGAATTGCAGTTCATAAATTTCGAATATTACATTTTTGTGGAACTCACCTAACTTAACTTTGAAACTCAACGCGATAATATACATAAATAATACAAGTCAACACGAGATAATAATATAAAACCCTCCACATCGCTACCTTCGTTACCTTATTTAATCTGCATCAAAGTAAAAACGTTGACCTTGTATTCTCACCCTTTTAAGAAAATTGATCCATCTCGGAGGCTAGTTAATGTCTCTTGATTACGATGTCTCCTCATTACAAGAAAATATATTCAGTTAAATATCGAAATCACAGAATCAAATATACTTAATGATTCCAAACGGAAGACTTGTTGATGAATTCATTGAAAATCTTGTAACCTGGGTCCCTTGAAACTAATTAATTTTTCTTAAATAGGGCGAAATTTATTATATCACATGATTAACAGTAAAAAATTAAAATAAAAAAGGGAAAAATAGCATTTTTGTTTTGATTCAAGAATATGAGGTGGTTGAGAGGAGAAGATATGCAGCTAAACCAATAGGAATTGTTGAGCTGATTCTTGTAATTTTGTGGGGTTTAGTATCAGTACCCAACCAAATATGAATTTAAGTATTTAATTATATGATATATATATAATATAAATATAAATTGTGGCCTGAGAATAATAACAAAGAAAAAGGTCTAAGTTTCGTCCCCACATGGGACTTGGCGAGTCAGACAACATTAAAGCAACACTAACTAAAATAAAACGCCAACTTGCACATATATATTTTTTATTTGAATTATTATGTTAGTAATCATTTCATTTCCTACAAATGTCAACCAAATTCCGGTCTGCACCATTAAATAACCCTTTAATAATCTCGTATTTCATAATCATCGGCTACGTCAATTTTTATATAAACCCCATCCCTGATAGTGCGCAGTTTTACAGTACATGATCGATCCATAGCCACAAGAGAGATAAAGAAAAAAAAAAGATAAAACCAAATCGAGTGGGGAAAAATAAATTTAAAAATAAATACCCACCTTTGTTAACCATGTCTCAAGAATTTCAAGGTGGAGTTTGTGGAGGAAGCTGGTGGACGATGATTAACTCATCATCTCAGAACCTGTTCCGTACATCTCCATGTTCATCTTCGATCAGTGATTTTGGGTGGCAAAGCCAAAGTCACGACCTTGTAAAAAATCTGGATAGTTTAAGGTGAATCATACATGTTATATAAATTTATATATATATATATATATATTTGTGTTTGTATGTGTGTTTATCTTTACTTGTGGTCTGGAAATCTGTTTATCTTATCCTCAAGAGCTATAAACTTTTCGTGTTTTAATGATCTCATCAAGTCATTATTGAGGTTCTTAATTAACTCGTCTAAAGTTATTGCCCTAATGGTCCAAAACATTTGAGTGGGAAAGCAGATGCTTTTTAGGGCTTTCTTTGTTTTCTTTCATTTGTTATCATATGTAAAGCTATCAAATGTTGCTGAAATTGTCTCCTTATCATCACCTTATTGCAGCCATGAAAACAATCCTCAAATCCTGCAAGAAAATACAGCAGATTACTTCAATTCAAGCATGAATTATTATCGCCAGCAACTGCGAGATCCCTCGTATGATGATTCATTCAAGAATCAGACGGTGTTTCCTTCGAATCACGAGCAGATGATGCCTAATCCCATCACGAGCAGCAGCTCCTCCGGTGAAATCTCTGCTTCGTATAATAGCTACGATACATCGAGGTTGCTGCAGCATTTGTTCGATACAGATCCTCAAGAGCACGAGACCCTAATGGAAAACCTCGGATTGAACTACACACGAGCAATGATTAACAGTCCTATCATGGGTTCATATGAAAGAGGACAAGAAGATAATCATTTGCAGCTTGGTAATAACATGCAGCAGTATTGGGAAGATTCAACAGAAATTTCATGTGATGTTGTTGGGACAAATGTTTTACCTTCAACTCAACCACAGTTTACTGCTTTTAGCAGTACAAAAGCTAAGAAGATCAGCAAGTGTGCAACTAAGGTAAGTTTTAAAGGAAAAAAAAAAGATTACTCTTTTTTTACATGTTTTATTTATCATATCTTGAAGTAGCATAATGGTTATTTGTTTGGTGAATATTTCAGCAAAATAATGAACAAAAGAAAGCCAGTAATAAGCAGCCTACAACACTGAAACGTTCAAGAATTGAGACTCCATCTCCTTTGCCATCCTTTAAGGTTAGCGGTTCGATTGTCTTTTTTTCTTTAATGATTTCATGATTAATGATTATACACCTAGTCATGAATAAATATATGAATATACGTATATAAAAACTGTTCTATCATGTCTCATATATAAAAATATACGATATATATATAGGTCCGAAAGGAGAAGCTTGGGGACCGTATAACTGCCCTACAGCAGTTGGTTTCGCCTTTTGGAAAGGTAGTATTGTTGTTCTTTTACTGAATATTTTGATTATTTTTTATTTTTTTTTTGGTTCAACTTTCCCTGCAAAATCGTATAAATTTAAATAATCTGGAAATAAATGGACTTGTATATGTTTACAGACGGATACTGCTTCAGTGCTCCACGAAGCAATTGATTACATAAAGTTTCTCCACGATCAAGTCAGGGTATGTCTATTCTCTACCTAAATTTCCATTATATTGCAATTAGTAAATAAGAAGTTATTTTTTTGTAGTTTTTAATGTTTATTCCATGACTTGTATCTTCCAGGCGCTGAGCACCCCATACATGAAAACTGGTTCTGGTCCCGTGCAATATCAACATGTGAGTCTTTAACAAAATACACACACACACACACATATATATATATATTTATGTATACTATAAAATCTCATTTTTAAATATTTATTATTTTTCTCCAGAAAGCTGATAGAGATTTAAAAAGCCGAGGGCTTTGTGTAGTGCCGATATCAAGCACATTCCCAGTTGCAACTGAGACGACGGCTGATTTCTGGACACCTAATTTTGGAGGAAACTTCAAGCGATAGAGAGAAGAAAGACGTCATAATTCAATTACCGAAACTTTTTACTATTTTCAGATTTTCAGATATCTTTTTATGAAAACAAAAGTGAAAGCTATAACTATTTTCACTTCTCGATTGATGTCAGGAACAGGAACAGTTGCTAAATTTAGCTTAGGCTGATTAATAATTAGTTAAATTTAGCATAAATTAATTGTAGTTGAGGATTTGTTCCTGTTCCTAGATCTCAAACTTTGTCGATGGTTTAGTTGTGATTGATATATATCTTTCTAATGGAAAAGGTATTTTTTTATTGAATTCTATATATGTGTAGTGTTTCACAAAATTATAATATTCAATTATGTATATATATATATATATATAACTATTTTTTTTCAATGAGCACCATCAAATATCAATGGAATCATTTTAGGTGATAATACGATAGACAATAGTGAATTATTTATTCAAGCTTTGTTTTCCGTTTCAAAAATAAGAAAAGGCCCACACTAGAATTTGATCTGCAAGTACCAGCCCGTTAGGCCCATTGAACCAAACCGGAACCGGTTCGACGAAACCGCACATTGAAAAAAAAGCTTGGATTTTTTTACTCTTCGGCCTCTGTTTCTCTATTAGCCACAAAATATTATTGACTTATCTTAAACATAAGTTGACTTTGAATTTGTAAAGCAAATTAAAATCAATCGTTCTCAGCTTATATTTAAGAATACTCGAAATCAAAATCGTCGGCAATAATTCGTTTCCTAATCAACCTAACGTTTTTTTCTCCTCTAAATGTGTGAGGAATTCCTCTCACATTTTTTCTCCACAAGACCAAGTCAAGAAAAAGCCCTCGCAAAGCGTATCAGCATCTCTCTCTCTCTCTCTCTCCTACTGGAAAATAACAAGTCTACGATGACGACGAACAACGTAGTAGCTGCAAGAGAAAGATCGATAAACTTCACTGTATTATGCATATCATCGTGTTTATTTCTTTTCACGTCCACGTTGTCTCCTCGTTGTCTCTGCGCCGCAACGGACACCTTATCGACCAACCAAACGCTAGTTCCCGGCGACACATTGATCTCCAGACAGGGAAAATTCGAGCTCGGATTCTTCTCTCCCGCCGGTAATAACGCCGGCGGCGGCGGAGACTCCTACGTCGCCATATGGTACAAAAACATACCCAAAAAAACCGTCGTTTGGGTGGCGAACAGGGACAACCCAATCCCTTCTTCCCAAAACACCGCCTTGAAAATCTCGCAGGACGGTTTCTTAACCCTCACTTTCAACTCAAAAAGGTTCAAAATCAGCAACTCGTCGGGCGCCACCTCAGCGGTGATCCTCGACTCGGGAAACCTCGTCCTGAGAAACGCCGCCGGAGTCGCCACATGGCAGAGCTTCGACCACCTGACGGATATTTGGCTGCCCGGGGCGAGCATCGGGTTCGGTTCTTCACCCACTACAGAATCAAAGCTAATTTCCTGGAAAAGTCCCACCGATCCCTCGACGGGTTTTTTCTCTCTAAGATTGTCGAGAGACGAACAAATCCTCGCCGTCAACGTCAGCAGCTCGTCGCCGACGTGGAGGAGCGGGATTCTGCCGGCGGCGGGGACCTTTGCGTACCCCTCGGGGCAGTCGATTTTCAGCTTCACACGCGTCCCTCGGGATTTCGCCGACGGCGGCGTTTACCTGACTTTCAACAACGTCTCCGGCGATTCTCCCGAGCCCCGAATCGAGATAGGCTTCAATGGGATGTTGACTTTCTACGCTTGGTCTACAGAAAGGCAAGTATGGGTCTTGTTTTTCGTGCAGCCTTCGGATGAGTGCACCACTTACGGGAGGTGTGGGGCCAATGCGCTTTGCAGAATCGCTAATGCGCCTCTGTGCGCGTGCTTGGCGGGATTTTCGCCGAGGGACGAGCGAGCTTGGGAATCGCTGGATTTTTCGGGGGGATGTGTAAGGAGTAGTGCGCTGCAGTGTAACGATGACGATAGATACGGATATTTAAGGGTTTCCGACGTGAAATTGCCTGCGAATCCCGAGGCCATGGAGGTTCGAAACAATAGGATATGTGAGTTTTCGTGCTCGGATAATTGTACTTGCCAGGCTTACGCGTACGACAGAGAGGGGACTTGCTTGTTGTTCATGGGGGATATTCTCGACATGATGAATGCGCCCGTGAACACGACGAGCAACGCGGGAACGGAGCTCTTTATCAAAGTAAATGCCGCGGCTAATTCGGTAAAGGGTGAGGTTATTTTCTAGCAAAGAATATCCTCAGCATTTGTAATAATATCATTCTTTCGAAATTTTTTTTTACTTAATTTTCAGGGAAGAGACGTTTGCAGCTTCTTCCTCCGGTCATAATCTCGCCTATTGCAGCACTGGCGATGACGATTTGCGCTTTTCGCGTGTGTTACTTGCGGAGGAAGTCGAGAATAAACAAAGGTGCGATAATTTTTTTTATTTATTTTGTCATTGTTGATGATCTTGATTTTGATCGATACGTCGGGTTCTATTTGTAGCAGCCTCTAGCAGAGCTTATCAAGATCTTTTACTGGTTGATTTTAGCTCAAACGAATCAGAAAACGGAAGAGTCGCGAGTAAGAAACCACGCGAGAAAAACAGCTACGAGCTACCGATCTTCAGCTTCTCAAGCGTAGCCATGGCCACGAATAATTTCTCCGTCAAAAACAAGTTGGGAGAGGGCGGATTCGGGCCCGTTTATAAGGTAAATGCCACATTTTTCTTTCTGAAGTTGATCAGCGACGCGTCGTTACATTTTTCTCAGGGAGAATTAGGGAATGGACGATTCGTGGCGATAAAGAGGCTCTCGAGGAGATCGGGTCAAGGCCTAGAGGAGTTCAAAACCGAGATGGAGCTCATAGCGAAGCTTCAGCACAGAAATCTCGTCGGGATCTTAGGATGTTGCATCGAGAACGACGAAAAGATTCTGATCTACGAGTACATGGAGAACAAAAGCTTGGATTTTTTCCTCTTCGGTTCGTGATTTCCTTTTTCTTTTTTTTGTTCTTTTTTTTCTCGTAGCGGAGAAAAAAAATTCACTAAAAGCAATAGAGCGTTTTGAGTCGTCGGTGAAAGCAGATTCAGAGAGAAAAGCGCAGGTGAACTGGGCGAGGCGTGCCCAAATAATCGAAGGAGTCGCACAAGGTCTCCTTTATCTTCACCATTATTCGAGGCTGAGAATCGTCCACCGAGATTTAAAAGCTAGCAATATCCTTCTTGACGAAGATATGAACCCGAAAATCTCCGATTTTGGGATGGCGAGAATATTCGGAGGAAACAGCTCGCAGGCCAACACGAAACGGATCGTCGGTACTTTGTAAGTGAGATGGAACCAAAACTTTAATGAATAATAGACATCATCACACATTTTTATTCCCTTTTTTTCAATTTATACTTCCATTTTATATATATATATATATATGTGTGTGTGTGTGTGAATATGCAGTGGCTACATGTCCCCGGAATACGCCATGCATGGGATTTTCTCCGTAAAATCGGACGTGTACGCCTTCGGCGTGTTGATGCTCGAGATCATCAGCGGGAGAAAGAACACGGGATTCTACGGTTCCGAGCATCTCAGCCTTCTTGGATATGTAAGTTCCATTCGACGAAAACAAAGCTCGTAAAAATCATCTTACCCCACCACATGAGGTAGAACCATAAATAATAAGAATGGCCAGTTTGTTCGTTTCGTGAATTTTAAAGACGACTTCTTTATTCTTCGCAAAAATCATTCGCTTCCGCTGGATTTTATTTCACTTAATGAAGGAGATTGAAAAAGAGATTTTATAATTGGGTAGAATTTTATTTCTATACTTCAAAAATTTTAGATACGATATTATTTCTATAATTACGTAGTTATTTTGGGATAGAATATCATAGAACAAATTTTTACCTAAATCACTTATGCCATATGTATATTTCTTGAGCGAGAAATAACAAAAAAAAAAAGAAGTATCTTCTCAAAAATCATATTCTCTTCCGCTCTAATTCAACAGGCATGGAATCTTTGGGAAGACGGTCGTATTCTTGAACTGATCGATCCGACGATAGACGATCGTTCTTCTTCCTCGGATTCTATAATTACGATGAGGAGATGCATTCAAATAGGTCTGTTGTGCGTTCAAGAAAATGCATCGGAAAGGCCGTTGATTTCCGATGTCGCTGCAATGCTGAGTAACGAACAGATGGAAGTAGCGGCGCCGAAGCATCCCGCTTTCGCGGTCGGGAGATTATTGTTAGGGTCCGAAGAAAATCGGATTTGCTCAGTAAACGAGTTGACTCTTACTTCCATGGAACCTCGCTGAGCTCATTCTTCTAATAACCAGTGTTAGATTAAGACTGATTGATGGCTTATTTAGTTAGTTGGTGTTATGTGCTATGTAATAATGAATATGCGTGAAAGATGAATTGTTAAAAGTGAAAGAATCCCACCACGACGTTTTAGTACAAATACGTTATCCATTTCTCGTTCTTGATTAAGCATATTTTATTTACCAAGTACTTTTTAATTTTTAACACATATCTCAAGGACTAAAAGAAGTAACTCGGAATTTATCAAAATGCATGCTCACTCCCAGGCTGCACCAGCTACTGCGTCATCTTAAATAGAAGAATATTCAAATTTTTTATCATGTATATGTGAGATATAGAATATATCTTAATGCAGCTGTCGCATTGTTTCCATTTTCAGCAAGAATCTGGGGTGCAAAAAACCCAACAACGTGCTTCCGACAATGAGAGTATCAAGTAAAATTTCGGGAATTCTACTGGAGTGGAAACTATTATATATTGATTGAAAAAAAAAAACTATTTTCATTTTTACATAAACATTAAAGAAATATGCTCTCTCCGAAAATGGATGGCCACAAAGATTAAACAAAACATCCACGTCCATTCCATTCGCCATTACAACTGAGTCCCAATTACCTCTAGTTATCTATTATTTCAGACAGCCGTGCTATTTATTTATTTATTTATTATTGTCACCTTTTTATATTCATTCCACATACATATCCCTCGCCTTGATTTGTGGAAGATTTTCGTGGTTCTCCAAATCTCCAATATTGCACCTTCTCTATCATCCAACACATTATTCTCTCCCTTCTCTCTTCCTGATCATTGAATCTCGAACTTCCCCTCAGTCTTCTTTTCTTCTCCTGAATTTTCCTTGCATGCATGCCCTGTTGATGTAAACATGTGTATGGACACAGCAATGTATGGAGAGATATGGGAACCGTAATGGTGATGAGAATAGACAAAAGAAGAAAGCATTCTCTTAGTTTTCTGGCCGTTTCTTTGCCGTCCAATTAACAAACTTTTTCATCACGGAGCTCTTGTTCATGCCACCCTAAAGGGTTCGTAAAACCCCCTTTCTCAACGGGACAAAATAAAGGGATCTACAAAAAAATGCACATTCTAAATGTTTGGTAATAACTCCACCTTTCTCAAATTCTTTTTTTTGTAGGACTTAATTATTACAGGAGTAATTTTTGACTTCCATTTCCCCAAAAAAAAAAAAACTGTGACTTTCATTGTAGTTGTGAAGGATCGTGAAATCGAGATAGGGTATCCGACAGATGTTAAGCACGTAGCCCACATTGGCTGGGATGGCCCTTCCCGTAATAACGCACCCACATGGATGAACGAATTCTCGACGGGCCCTGATTTTGCAACGGCGTCGATGGGCAATAATACGCTATCTCCATGGTCATCTCAAGGTTAGTTCAAGTTATAAAGCCAAATGATTATTCATATCATGTAATATCTATAACATGCAAAGATGTTTATTTTATTACTTTTTCATAATTTGGGAATAGATTTTAGTGAATCTACGAGGCAGCGATCGGGATCGGAGAGGCTGAACGATGAACAAAGTTCCGAGCCAAACCCTAGCGGTGTTAAGAAGAATAAACAGAAGCGTAAAAAGAGTAACAAATCTAGTTCTTGCTCTTCGTCTAGGTCTTCTTCGTCTTCTTCAAGGGTATCTAAGCCCAAATCTAAGTTTGTTGAGGACAATCCAAAGCCAGCAAACATTGAAGTTCTGTAAGTTTGAGCCCGTTGAATTCAATTTATTTTCATTCGTTTTTTAGTTGTTTTTTTATTTGTCTTTTGGTTTTCTTGGCTTAAGATGGTGATGATAGTGACGATGGCCTTGTAAAGAGTTAAAAGGCTCGTTAGCACAATGATGATGTAAAGTTGACATTTTTTACGTGCTAGGAAGTATATTTACTTGTTTTGACTTCGGATTAATGAGCAATTTTCATTTTCTTTTCTATCCTTTATTACCAGTTTATTATTATGCATACTTATATATAGCAATAGAAAACGTTTTATTTGTTGAGACGAAAAGACTATTGATTTCTGTGTAATACACATGCACACGAATACTATGTCTGGAATTTCTGAAGGATGCATTTATTAGGATTGCCTCAATAAAATGCATTAATTATTTCTCCGACCTCACTATCGTTTACACCAAACCACAAATCTCATGGTTCCATTATCACATTATCAAATAAACGGATTATAATATTTCTAATTCATCCTTCGGAGGCTAAACATTTATTTTATCCGATCTGAATGAAACTCAAAATACAGTGTTCGTGCCAAGGGAATAAATAATAGCATTTTTGTCTAACTTAGAACTAATTATAGGTTTTCACATGATTATTTATGAGCGAAGATTATAAATATTTAATAATGTGCTAGAATTACAGCTTTAACTTCTTCTGCAACTGTTCCGACGAAAACACGTTTATCATAAAGAAACTGCATATCGCAAAGAAGGAGAATCTGAGATTTCAATTAATATTCTTTATGACAAACGACTTCACGCAGTTAATATATAGTTATGATTAAATTCAGGACCTTCCGTTGGTAATAATTTAATTCACTACTTAATAATTGTTTGGTGTATCTTATTCTTGAGTCTCCTCTACTGTATAAAGTGAAAGAAATTGCACGGCTAATTCCATGAAAAATGTTTCTAGTCGGCTCGACCTGGCGCAATTGAGCTCCGAGCTTTGAGCGTGTTCATGAGTTTTTTTTTTTTATTATTATTACCTAAAACAAGCTCACAAGCGGAACTCAAACTTTCATTATTCACAATCGAGCTCGAGCTTAACACACACATTTCATATAACCACGATTTTATATGATTTGTCTTCATTTCACATATAGATTCATATATCAATGCTTAATGTTACCATTGCATGCCTTACAAAAGTGAAATCAGGGTTTTCTTGGAAGTTGAACTATACCACACACATTGTCGATAAAAATAATTAGTTTGTATATAATTTCTTCAATCTCTCACGCGTATTAATTCAGACCCAAAGATGTGAAAAAGCAAAATAAAATTCAAATGAGGAAAGAATCCTAAGAAGAGGTGGAAATTTTCATTCGCAGGGTGGTGTAAATACATATATATATGTCTCGTCGTGGAATTGGTAAGTGAAGAGACTATTTAAAAATTAAATAGTTTCACCATCCCATATTTTAATTTACATCTCTATAGATAGATATATTATATATAAAAGTTATTTCGAAATTCACATATACTCCAACATACCAACCTCAAACCCTTTTTCTCTCATTTGCAATAAATACACACAACCCGCCATAAATGCCATCTCACCTCTCTCGATAGGCACTGCAATAACTCCATATACTTCTCTACCTGTTCATCTTACCCCTTTCCTCTCATCGAATTTAATTCTCATCGCTCGCTTCAAAACCTCTTCATTTATTTACTTGTTTGTTGTTTTGTTTGTTTTCATTTTATATTTATTACTCACCTAATATCTCTCTTTCTTTGTTTCTTTCTCCTTCATACTCTTCAATTCTATTAACAAGAAAGGAGCCATCGGCCATAAAACCTGAAGAGTAACCTTTGTAACCTTTCAAATTCTAAATTCTTCCGAGCTTTGCTAGTTATCTTTACTAGTAAGTTCATAGAGAAAGAATGTTATATGATTTGCTCGTTAGCCTTGCTTACAGTGTGTGGTTTTCCCACAATCGTCTCTATTTTTTATTCGTTTATCAGGAGAAGAAGATTCGAGTGTACTCACTTTGGGGCTTTTGTTAACTCTTAGCTAGTGCTATTTCTCTTTCTAAAATCTTTAGGAACGTTACTGCATCGAGGATAACAAGGTTGTTCGGAAGCCCAACAACACAAAAAAGTCTTTTCGTTTTTCACTGACGATACTGCCAGAGAATCTGTTTTTAACTCAACGCCACTTAAGCTACTTTCTTTTTCAGAAAACCAAAAAGCTAATCAAACACCTCCATTACCTCAGTCAGAGGAAGAAAGAGAAAAGCACTAACTTATCACTTTCTTTTCTTCTCTAGGGTTTCCTGCTTTAAGATCACAGGCAATTGAGCTGGCTTGAAAATTTTCCGGGCACACAGTGAGTGTGTGTGTTTTCTCTTTCATCAAAAAGTTTGCCATAAATTGAAACCACGCTGGTGGATCACGTTTTGTATACCCTACCATTGAAAGAAGTACTCCGTAAATAAATACTGATGACAACAGTGGTACTAAAAAATCGAGAAACCCTATTTAATGACCTTGTACTGTCCCTTGCCAAGAGTCAACCATGTCAAACATAAGTCTTCTCCGTTCAATTTTCAAGTAAAAAAATACCTCATGAGATTCGATTAAATTAACTCTAGGACTTTTTTAGCTTTAATCTTTTGAAGTCCTAAAGTTCTCTTTTCTTGATTTTTAAAATTTGTCCTCTTTTCCCATTTATCTGTACTGGAGATAGTTGTGCTGCTGACAACTTTTAACTACAGGTATCAAAGGTTGTTGCTAGCTTACTACAAACAAAGATGTTTCAACCGAACATGTTCGATGCACACCATCATCACATTCTTGATATGGGGCATAAAGATCCCGAAGATGAGCTGGACTTGATTAGGGACGATGAATATTATGAGAGCAAATCGGGCACTGATATGATGGAAACTCAATTATCTGGCGATGGCGATGATCAAGACCCTAATCAACCGCCCAACAAGAAGAAGCGGTATCATCGTCACACTCAGCATCAAATCCAGGAATTGGAATCGTAAGCAATAAGCAAAAGTTTCCATCAATGACCATTGTTCTCTGCATATTTTATGCGTACACCAACAAAACCAAAGCCTTTTCGACAGGTTCTTTAAGGAATGCCCTCACCCTGACGACAAGCAAAGGAAGGAACTCGGGAGGAGATTAGGGCTCGAGCCTTTGCAGGTCAAATTTTGGTTCCAAAACAAGCGCACGCAAATGAAGGTAATGGATCCTTTTTTTATTAAGCTTCATCTTTATCTTCCCCTTTTTCTCATTCATATCCAATAGATTTTCATCATGTTTGATTTTGCAGGCTCAACACGAACGCTCTGAGAACACACAACTGAGGAACGAGAACGAAAAGCTGCGTGCTGAGAATATTAGGTACAAAGAAGCTCTGAGCAGCGCCACCTGCCCTAACTGTGGCGGTCCCGCGGCCCTCGGCGAGATGTCGTTCGACGAGCAGCATCTGAGGATCGAAAATGCTCGCCTGAGAGAAGAGGTTTTATTACATTTTGTATTATGACACCAGATTAATTAATCTCCCTAACGTAAATGGTTGTGCAGATAAAAAGCATAATCTCGTTTATTACAGATCGATAGGATTTCAGGCATAGCTGCAAAATACGTAGGAACCAGCGAAATCTATGGCTCGGGACCCACCGACGCAGACAAGCCTATGAATCATCGAACTCGCTGTTGCGGCCATGGAAGAATTGATGAGAATGGCTCAAGCTGGCGAACCCCTGTGGATTCGAGCAACCGACGGTGGCTGCACGTTTGGAGACTCTGAACGTGAAAAATATGCAGCCACATTCCCACGCGGGATTGGCCCGAAGCCTCTGGGGCTTACGAGCGAAGCATCGAGAGAATCCGCTGTTGTGATCATGAATCATATCAACCTTGTGGAAATACTCATGGATGTGGTAAGAATTAATACAGATATCTTTAGTGGTGCTTTATGAAATTTTTTCTGAGATTAGCATGAATTTAATTTATTTTTTTTTCAGAATCAATGGGCCAACGTGTTCTCTAGCATTGTCTCAAGGGCGGTGACTTTGGAAGTTTTATCTACTGGAGTTGCAGGGAACTACAATGGAGCTCTGCAAGTGGTAATAATAATATGCCATGAATTATCAAGATTGTGACAACAGAATATATTCTCATTCAGCAAGAAACTAACACTGCAATAATAACTAACCCTAATCATCCCTGATCTTTTTTGTTCTTTCAGATGACCGCCGAATTTCAAGTTCCCTCACCACTCGTCCCCACCCGGGAAAACTACTTCGTTCGATACTGCAAACAGCACCACGATGGGACATGGGCTGTGGTTGATGTCTCCTTGGACAACCTAAGACCCACTGCTGTTTCAAAGTGCAGGAGAAGGCCCTCTGGCTGTTTAATCCAAGAACTCCCCAATGGCTACTCTAAGGTACCGAAAATTTGAAAAAAATAATACAAAAAGGTCCCATTTTCTTGCAGCAATGTTGATCAAATTAACCCTCTTATTACCTGTTTTCTTAAGGTCACGTGGATCGAACACGTCGAAGTAGACGACCGAGCGGTCCACACCATCTACAAACAGCTGGTCAACTCGGGGCTCGCATTCGGCGCGAGACGATGGGTCGCAACCCTAGACCGCCAGTGCGAGCGGCTCGCTAGCGTCATGGCCCATAACATCTCACCAGGAGATGTTGGTGGTAAAAAAGTTTAATTGAATTTGTTGTTGAATGATCGCTTCACGTAAAAGCTTAAACTTGAAGGAATTGTGCATCAACTTTTAATGTTATAAATTATATTTCCAACACGCTTCGTCAAGTCTTGTCTGATTTCTTTTTTAATCTAGCATCAGACGGGTTATTTTTCTTAAATAGGTCGTGAGGATTCGTACTAATGATCTCTTGATCCTGAGCTCATATACCATTATAACTTCACCTAAAAGCTTAAATTTGAATGTAGTATATCATTTTTAATGTTACATATAATATTTACCATAGCTGCATGGCAATTCGAATTCACCCGTGTAGTGACATAATATCATTGTGTGCAGTGATATCTTCACCAGAAGGGAGAAAGAGCATGCTGAAGCTAGCGGAGCGAATGGTGATGAGCTTCTGCACGGGAGTGGGGGCATCGACGTCGCACACGTGGACGACGTTGTCAGGAAGCGGTGCAGATGATGTAAGAGTCATGACAAGGAAGAGCATGGACGATCCCGGGAGACCACCGGGGATCGTGCTCAGTGCAGCAACTTCGTTTTGGCTCCCGATTCCTCCCAACCGAGTCTTCAATTTCTTGCGCAATGAGAATTCTCGAAGTGAGGTAACGTAAAAAAGAAAAAGATTTTTATTTTTTTTCTCATGACTCAATCAAAATTCTTGCGGTTGATTGAGCTCATCTGGTGATTTCTTGAAGTGGGATATTTTGTCGAATGGCGGGCTCGTTCAAGAGATGGCTCATATCGCCAACGGGCGGGATCCGGGAAATGCTGTTTCACTGCTCCGCGTTAACGTAAGAATTTCTAACATTTAACCCCAAAAAACTCAGTTGCATACAAAAATTAGATTTTTCTCCTCCAACTTGTTTCTTTCCAAAAATTGTCTTAAAACTTCGCTTTCGTCCAAAAACTAGGCCAAATGTTTACACCATGGATAGAAATATAGTCCGTAATGTAAATTTCTCTCTCGTTCATTGATTCCTTCCCATAAGAAAAATATGATTGTTGTAACAAGGACATTGATTAAATTTGTGTCTGAATTAACTATTTATGGCCGGAAATTTACAACAAGGACTATTCATGATAGGACTAAAATTTAGTTACTCCTTACCATTAGTTGAAACTGATTTATAACTCTATAATGCAGAGTGCAAATTCAAGCCAAAGCAACATGCTGATCCTGCAAGAGAGCTGCACGGACCCCACGGGCTCTTACGTCATATACGCACCGGTGGATATCGTGGCGATGAATGTCGTCTTAAGCGGGGGCGACCCCGATTACGTCGCATTACTGCCCTCGGGTTTTGCTATATTACCCGACGGGCCAAACCCCGGGGCGGTTGGCGGGTCGGTTTCTGAGGCTGGAACGGGCGGGTCTTTGCTCACCGTCGCGTTTCAAATACTAGTAGACTCAGTTCCTACAGCGAAGCTTTCTCTGGGATCCGTAGCAACGGTCAATAGTCTCATCAAGTGCACCGTCGAGAGGATCAAAACTGCGGTGATGTGTGATAACAATGCATGAATATATCGTTCCTTCGCGGTTGGTTTGTGGAATTTATCACTTAATTAGGGTTTTTTTCTCTGCTGTCTATTTGAATCGGATTTGATATTCTTGTCTTTAAACTTTGTGTTATTGCAGAGAGCCAACCATGTCTGTTTACTTGTTCAATATAAAGGGGAGAGGAGTCAAGAACGCACCAAAGGATGTAATCGGGTCGGTTCGGGTATTGACTATATGTCCATGGAGTTTGAATTTAGTAAACATATATCATATTAATCGAACTGTTGCTTTTGTTTATGGGACCCTCTTGCTTTATTTGGAGTTTTTTTTTAGGATTTGGTTTTTTATTTTTCACCTTTAGTGATAGCGTAATCTACGTATGAAGATGCTTCGATCTCTGTCTCTAACTATCTCCGGTAGTTATCTAGTTAACTAACTGCATTAGAAAGCTTATTGTACATGAGGAGGAAGGATTTCTCGTATTATTTTTATTAGGCGGGAATTAAGAAAAAAGAAAAATAATATACAAGTAATAAAGAGGACTGGTCATGTAAGTTATGCAGCTGCAGACACAAGTACATATAAGTAATGATTATCTTATTAAATTTTGTGAGGTCATACACGCACACATAATACAGATACGCACCGTGCTGACGACCTACTAACATTTATTACAAGGAAAACAAGCAAGTTGTTGGGAAATTAAATGAGCTTCGGAAATATTTATTGTAACGGGGACATCAATATGCATTTTTTGCCAGCAAAAGTGACGTATATCAGGAGACATGAGCTGTAATTTTTCCTTTAGAAAAAGGAAAATTGCAAACTGTGAGAAAAAAATAATAATAGTCTTAAAAAGAGCAAATTAATAAATGGTGTTAAGTTAAAAAGATAGAGGAACATCCACTCAATCGGAAGAATTTTAATTTTACATTATACTGTGAACAACTTCTATTCTACCTTGACGATATAATCAAATTCAATGGGGGGAAAATTTAATTCAGTGTGATGATGTCGTCATGGTCTTCACGAGTGGCTCCTCTTCTATTCGGACATAAGATTTTATTTTAATTATGTCTAAAAGTCATTGAATGAACTTTATGATTTTTACAGTACGGACTCTCCGCGGCTACACTATCATTTAAAAGTTGATGGTTGTATCATTAATGATGCCAATTTATATTCTCCAGAAATGACTTGCCAAACGAGACAGGATAGAATTAAATTCGCGAACAGTGTTGTATGGTTCTATTATTTAATATATATAATACTACTTTATATATGGAGTTATTTATAGTTTTTTGGGGAAGAGTTATTTTTAGTTTAATATAGTAATTATAATCTAAAATCTAAATGTGTATTTATAAGGATATAATCCTAAGACATGAAAATTAAAGGGTAAATGTTAACTATCAGAATTAAAAGAAGGATAAAATAGTCGTTTTAATTAAACTGTTTTAATATAATTGAAATTAAACAAAAAAAAAAAAGAATTTATGCAGGACATGCTCGCCAATATATCACCCCTCGCCCGCTATATAGTAGAGACAATTAGGCATAGTCCAATAAAAGCGCAACCCAACATAAAATTAATAAATAAATTACGGCCCAAATTTACTCATCGGCCCTTTTGTATGCAAGCCCAAGCCCATCATTAAAACCACGGTTTATTCAACAAGGACTAATGGTTGATGTTGCATTGCATGATGTAAATTATCGCTTAACGCAATTCCACCGGAGTTGATTGTCGACCGTAGTCAACACCGTCCGGTGGAGCTCCGGCCAGATTCTCCGGTTCAAAGTCATCGGCGGTAATCTATCTCAAACAAATAATTAATCATTCATCTAAACAATCATACAACAACGCATCACCAATAGTTCCATTCACTATTGTTGATCTTCTTGATCATTTTTTTATTACATATAACATCAAACTCTCCTACAAATTTCCTTAATCACAAATGATTCATAATCTCTATCTCACCCGCATCTCCTTCGCCGCCCGTCGGATCCGTGAGATACTCGAGAGCGGTCACGACGTCTCCGATGAAGGGCCGTGTGCTCGCTTCTTCTTGGAGACACATAGCCGCCACAGCCAAAGCCTGATACAATCCCTTTTCGGGATAATTCCCTTCTAACAACGGATCCGCCATTAACGTGAACTTCCTCCTATCCTTAAACAGCGGCTTCGCCTGCAAATTTCATCATTAAACAAACATGAGGTTATTAGATCATCACAACCCACAACATAAAATTATATTCAGTTTTACATGAAAAATACTGTTGTTGCATTGTTTTTACTTCAATCAATTAACTATATTACATACATATTCATACTTATTATTGTAGTATTAATACATGCATGTCTTTAGTTTTTAAATTTAATATAACCCAACATAAGAATTATTAAAAATATATAATAATAATAATAATCAATATTTACTATCGATTGACTTATAATTAGCATATTACTTTGATTTTAATTATATTAAATTAAAAATGAAAAATATTACTAAATAAATAAATATAACTTTTATATAATTTTAGTAATGATATAAATATCTTAAATATGAATAAAATAAGTTTTAAAATTAAAAAAAAAAAACAAAACAAAATTGTAACGCTATTTTTAGCGTTAAATAGTGTTGCGCTAAAAATAAAGCGACACTATTCATCAACACAATTATAGCATTAAATTTAGAATTCTATTGTAGAGTAAATATACTCTATTTTTCTGTAACCGAGACGTTCTTAGTCTCCAAGCAGATATATATATATATATATATATATATAATTAATGACTAAGTTAATAATAATTACCCAATCGACTAGATTCTCCTCTTTGGCGGGCTTCTTGTTGTCGATGACCCTCCGCCCCGATATGATCTCGAGGAACATCACCCCGAAGCTGTAGACGTCGGACTTGGTGGTCAGCTGACCGGTCTTTGCGTACTCGGGGGCACAGTAGCCGTACGTCCCCATCACCCTCGTGGAGACGTGGTCCTGCTCCCCCGTGGGCCCCAGCTTCGCGAGCCCAAAGTCCGACAGCTTGGGCTCGAGCCGCTCGTCGAGCAGTATGTTCGAGGCCTTGAAGTCCCGAAATATGATGGGCGGGTTCGCCGTGTCGTGCAGGTACTCGAGCCCCTGAGCCGCTCCTTTGGCTATCTTCATCCTCGCGTACCAGTCCAGTGGCTCCTTTCCCTCGGGCAAATCTTCAATTTATTACAATAACAAGGAGATCGAGAAAATAAAAATTATCAATTTTTTCACGCGTAACAATTCAAGAAAGTTGTTGGAAATAAAGTATAGAGAATTTAAATATACTACTCTCCATGTTTCAAGCTTAAGCTTTTAGGTGCGACAGTCATTCAACATAATATCCAGGCCACGAGAGGTTCATACGTACAAATCCTCACGACCACTCATTTTACGAAAATTACACGTCTATGGCTAAGTAAAAAAGAAATCAGCCTAGACAAAACGTGTCAAAAACTAAGTATATAACAATAAAAGTATGATACGCTCACTTTAAACTTAAATTTTTATGTGAATCAACAAAAATAATTACCAAGAAGGTGATCTTCCAAAGAACCACAGTGCATGTACTCATACACTAAAATTCTCTGGCGACCGTCTGCGCAATAGCCGATGAGATTCACGAGGTTCGGGTGATGAACCATGCTCAGTGTCAGCACCTCGGCGAGGAACTCCCGGTTTCCTTGCACGCCGTTTCGGTCCAATTGCTTCACCGCAACAACCTACGTATGTAGGGATGGTAATAAACATTCATTTTCTAAGAAATTGCTTTCCTTCATCACACACACATAATATCATATATATATATATATATTATATATATTTTCCCTCACTAGGGATGGTAATAAACATTCATTTTCTAAGAAATTGCTTTCCTTTCACACACACATATATATATATATATTATATATATTTTCCCTCACTTGATTTGTTTTCTTCAAGAATCCTTTGTAGACCCTCCCGAATCCTCCTTCGCCCAAAAGCAATTCGGGGTTGAAGTTATCGGTGGCGTTTGCGAGCTCTCGAAAGGTGAACACATCCGCCGGAGATCTCCCCTCGTGATGCCTTAGGACATCTTCTGCTACGATCCTTTGTTTGATTCCCACTGCAGTCATTTTTATTTTTATTTTTTTGAGAAAAATATCAAGAAAATATCTTTTTTTCACAAAAGGATTAATATAACCTGCATTCAACGAAATGCTCCTGGGAATCGGGGCATTGTCGTAGCTCTTCGGAACGGAACTTTTCGAAGTTTTCAGAGAATTCTTCTTCATCGAATCAGTCCTCGGGATCCTGCAACAAGATAGAACGCTCATCTCCCTCTTCGATGGATCTTGAAATTAAATTTTGCAGATCAAATTCCTTGTTGCAGGCTCCAAATGTGTTTACCGAGCTTGATTCATATTTTCTTTTCTGATGTAATGTTTTCTGGTTATATAATACGATGATGATTCGATGAAAGTATATTTAATTTATGGAGGATTGTGCAACAGTTGGTGATGGGAATTTAAAACCTAATTTAATGATGTGATAATCAAGAACAAAGACGATGGAAAACGGGACGCTATAATCATGTACTCAACTACTTTTTACAGGTTGGTTAATGACGAGATACCACGTTGTTATTATTATGCAAGAGTCGCAGTTTTCGGACAAAGCCATGGTTATCCATGCGAGATTCCTTATTTAGTCACTCCTGTAACTAATTTTAAGTAAAATAAGAAGAGTCGAAATGAGAATAAAACAAAAAACAAAATAGACCATCCATCTATTTTTATTACATCAATCTTAGAAGATAATAAAATATTAAATGCACCTTTTCACATTTGAAACCATCTTTTAAATCCAGATACTATGTTGTTTTGTTATCACTGTCACTCACTACTGTAGAAAATTTAATAAAAAGATAGAATTGTCTTCCTATATGAATTTATAATAAATTTATAACGAATATCCGAAGGATATGATGTGATGTGAATAAACCGTCCAACGTTTAAGGCCCTACACTTTTTATTTCATTCGGAGTTCAATTGTCGTTACTTTTATCATTACTTTCCTTTCTGGTTTACAACTTTTCCTCCGCAGAGAAAAGGAAAAGAATCATCAAGTTTCTTTCTTTGTCCATTCAGGAAAATTTTATAATGTTTGCTTTAGTATTAATTATTATGATGCTCTCTCTCTCTCTCTCTCTCCTCTTCGATTTGATCTCTGATTAACGATAATAACTATATAATATATATAAAAAAGAACAGCTAATCGGAAGCTTAACCTTTTCCGCATCAGAACGTGGAGAGCAAAAGGTGAGTAGGTAAGAGGCGAAATGACGAGACTGCCATTCACCGTCTTTCCGTCCCTCGACGCCGGCGGACAGCTCTCAGCTGCTTCGAACTGGTGGGACGGAATCAACGAGTCCGTTAAGTGGCAGGACGGAATATTCTTCACTTTGTGCGCCGTGTACGCCCTCGTTTCAGCCGTCGCCCTTGTGAGTTGCCGCATCTGATTACAAATACTTTCGAGTATTGTGTGTATATATGTATGTATCGACTTTGAAGATCATGTGAGGCCTGGAATTTGGGGATTTTGTACCGTGGGTCAGTGAATATTGCTGGGGAGCTCACAAGCCAAACTTTAATTATCTCTTCCCCCCTTATTGATACACTTTTTCAATCGATTGAGTGTATTTCCATAGATTGTTGAGCAATTAACAACCATAAATTGTTCAAATTGGATTGTGTCATTGTTAGTTGGAAATCTGATGCAGGGTGAGCTGTGAATTAGCTTTTGGTTTGAGCTGCAATATGCTATTTTATCTGAGAACCAAATTCTTGTTGTCTTTGTTATCAGATTTCTTTTTGGCAAAGCCATATTTTTCGATTTTCTTTTGGTGTTGTATAGATCCAACTGATAAGGATCGAACTAAGAGTTCCCGAGTACGGTTGGACTACTCAGAAGGTTTTCCACCTGATGAACTTTATCGTTAATGGAGGTGAGGTATAAGGAAAAGATCCACACACCCACTCAAAATCATGCCTATGTTGAAATAATTCCTACAGTTCTCACACACTTCGTTGCAGTGCGGGCGGTCATGTTTGGACTTCATAAGCAAGTGTTTCTATTGCATCCCAAGGTAAGATTACCTTTTCACAGTACATTGCTTTGTCAAGAAATCCTCGTTCTTGAAGGTTTAACTTGTTAGGGTGTGTGACTTCACTGTATCTCTGTGAATCAGGCATTGTCTTTGGTACTTTTAGATCTTCCCGGGCTCCTATTCTTTTCTACGTTCACTCTCCTCGTCCTCTTCTGGGCAGAAATTTATCATCAGGTGAAGCAAACATATATTCAAACTTAACCCGTGAATGCAATTTGCCTTGTGGGTAGTCATTGAATTGTTTTTCTGGTGATTCTCAGGCTAGAAGCTTGCCAACAGATAAACTCCGAGTTTTCTACTTTTCCATCAATGGTGCCATCTACTTCATACAGGTTTGTTCGGTATTAAAGAAATTTTGAATGGGAAATGATAATTTGCTTTGTGATTTGTTGAATGTGAAAATGGTGCAACTCTCGTTCGAAACCAGGCTTGCATATGGATATATCTTTGGGTAGATGATAACAGCACGGTGGAGTTCTTAGGAAAGATATTCATTGCAGGTTCAGCTGAGCCCAGCCCATTTTTTCCTTTCGGTCCATTTTTAATTATTGCAAAGCATCAATTAATTACATTCATTTGATATCTGCAGTTGTGTCATTCATTGCTGCGTTGGGATTTTTACTATATGGTGGAAGGTAGATTTATTACATTCTCTTTACATCTGCTCGTTGTTCATATCAGTATCAGTGCTTCTGAGTTAAATGCTGTAATAACAACACCGTACTCTCTTTCATGTCTAGACTATTTCTCATGCTTCGACGCTTCCCCATCGAATCTAAAGGAAGGAGGAAGAAACTCCATGAGGTTTTTATCTCTACACGCACACATATACACACACTATCTTTGTCTTTGGAAGATTTCATGCGAAGAGCAATCGTGTCATTTTACAGGTCGGATCCGTCACTGCTATATGCTTCACTTGCTTTCTCATAAGGTGCTTCGTGGTAAGAAATATTTATAAACCGCTGCTTCGTATCTTTTTTTCTTTCTCTTCATTTCCTCCGGTCAACAGTTTCCAATGAAAATCAGGTTGTGCTATCGGCTTTCGATGCCGATGCTTCCCTCGACGTTCTTGACCATCCAGTTCTAAACCTCATCTATTACATGGTATCCTCATGAGCCGAATATACATACACATACATACACACACACATACATACATATATATATACATACATACATACACACATACATACATATATATATACATACATATATATATATATATAATATTTGCAATGAATAAGGCAATAATTTTCTAAGAAACAAAACGAAAATGCAGCTCGTGGAGATTCTTCCTTCGGCCCTCGTGCTGTACATCTTGAGGAAGCTGCCTCCCAAGAGGGCCTCGTCGGCTCAGTACCATCCGATTCGTTGATAAAGGCGAAGATTTTCCCGTTGTGATCACACGTGGTCCGTCGGATCGAAACCGCAAGCAAGTCTGTCCCCAGATTTTATTACAGTTTGGGGGGGTGGCTCTTAGCTTATTTCTTCTTTTGGTTTTGTTGTTTTGCTTCGGAAGTCACTTTCTTGTTCTTGAAAACTTGTATCTTCAGATATTAGAATCTAAATTACTATAAAATTATTGGCCATGGTTTTATAGTGTTGATGGTAGTAACTTACTTTTCTATTTTCTGATTTCAAGTAGGGGTGCAAATGGGAAATATAGTTATATATCGTATATGATATGTATATTACATTGCAATAGTAAAAATATATATATTAATAAATATAATCGGACGGAGAATCACTGTTTGATTCACCATGGAAATTTGCTATTTACAAGAAGAAAAAGAAAAAAAAAACATTTTCCTTACAGAAAAGGGAATTAACAAAATCAATTCTTCGGTCAAAGGGCATATTTGGGACAACTGATTCATTTGACTTTCTCACCTTTACACGCAGGGACTTATTCTGGTTTTAATCTTCACGGTGCAATGACAATTGTACCCTCGACCCATGTGATTGGACGATTAATCGCAACACGGTTTTAAATACCGCCCCACACGAGCTGAGGAGTCCTTTCCTCTCAAATTAAGATTAGGGTTCCTAGCCACAAGTCAGAGAATGATGCAGCAGCCGAATCAAGGAGCCCCCATGGTGCCGCCCCAAATGCTTCCGCCGCAACAATACGGGCAGCAGGAACCTCAGCAGTGGATTCCCCACCAGCAGCCTACGTCTTATCAGATTCCTCCACCGCAACAACCACCGCCCTCCGCCGGGTACTACTACCAGCAGCCACCTCCGGCAGCGGTTGCACCGCCTCAGGCACCGGTCGGTGATGATGGGATCCGGAGCTTATGGATCGGGGATCTGCAGTACTGGATGGACGAGCAGTATTTATACTCGTGCTTCGTCAACACTGGAGAGGTAACCATGCGATTGCATATAGATGGTCTATAGTGATCGCATATTTTGCTAAAAAATCGCCATGGGTTGGGATCTGTATGTATCTGCTTAGTATGTTGATTTTTCTTATATTTCTGATAACGTGTTGATCATGTGGAGTGAAATTTTTTTTTATTTCCATTTGATTCTTTCTTAGCAAGTTGTGAAGACATGACTCCTCCTAAGTCCTATTGTAGCTTTTCCATTGGACATAGTATGTAGTGTCTTCTATAATGTCCGAGATCTGAATGTTTGGTGGTGGGTGCACTATGAGAAATGCTGTGTTGATAGGCTTGGAGGTTACTCATGGTGCACCATGCGTTTGCCTTTCTATGGTGTTTTTGTTGTGTCTTTTTGCAAGAATGTGTCTTTTAATGCACGAACACTATAGTTAAGTTAGTCTGTCCCTGAATTCAGTAAATAATTAGGTAAAGTTGTGTTTTTCATGTTTTTGACAAGCTCTTACGTTTTTTTATTGTATTCCATCCTTTGTTTGATAGTTTGTCGCAGCTAAAGTCATCCGTAACAAGCAATCCGGCCAGTCAGAAGGATATGGATTCATCGAGTTTGTTAGTCATGCTGCAGCAGAGAGGAACTTGCAGATATTCAACGGAACTACAATGCCAAATGCTGAACAGACGTTTCGAATGAACTGGGCATCAATGGGAGCTGGTGAAAAACGTGATGATTCTCCCGAGCACACTATTTTTGTTGGAGACCTAGCTGCTGAGGTTACTGACTACATGCTTCAGGAAACTTTTAGGGCCACTTACCCTTCAGTCAAGGGTGCGAAGGTTGTCACTGATAGGATAACAGGACGAAGTAAAGGATATGGCTTTGTGAGGTTTGGTGATGAAAGTGAACAAATACGAGCTATGACTGAGATGAATGGAAGGCTTTGTTCTACTAGACCAATGCGAATTGGCCTGGCTGCTAACAAACAAAAAGTCGGTACCCAGAGCAACGGTATAGTTTCTATCCTTTCAACCTTTCTGGATATTAGTGAAGCATTGATCAATGTGCTGATTTTTCTGAATTATTATTCTTTGCTGTTATGATGCTTTGATATGATTAAATTTGGCAGTTTGGATGCGATGGTGACAGTTTTTTGTTTTTGGGCTTTGATGTTCTTTTCTTTAGCAATACTATTAAGTAGGGTTCGTTTGAATTCTTGGCGATAAGGAGCTTGGGCGTCATTACCTTCCAGTAATTTAACATTTCCTGGTTCCGAAGTATTAAATCCATCATAATCTCATAATAAAACTGTAATTGTCTCAAAGCAGGATGGTTTGGAGGCTCTGCCTATCGGGGCCTGGAGCCAATTTCAGCTGAAATGGTATAACAATTTTAGGGCCTGGTTGGTGTAGGTCAGTTTTATCTTGAAGTTTTTACTTTGGGGCGTTAATTATGCTACAGATAATGGATTTTCCTTCCACATCCCTTTACTTTCTGAGCTTACGGTCCATTTATATTACATTTATTTCAATCCTCTTTTATTAATTTCATTTAAATTACCACCGCAATAATTGCTCAGGTATATTATATGCCTCATTTCCTTATGGGTACATATTAGATCCCTTTTTTTTTTTTCCGATCCCATTTTCGCTCCAAGCATTTGTCCCCAAGGCTGCTCATGCTTAAGAGTCTCAATGTCCACGATGGGTAGTCAGTGAATGAGTTACTTCCGGAAGCTCGATTTATTTACAAACAAATATTCTTTTACTATTTTCCAATACTTAATCCAGTAATATCAGACCCCTCGCTTTTTTAATCATAAGTGCCTTGGCATAGTCCTCTGTTAGAATTTTCCACTCAAGCTGTGAGGAGAAGTGGACTCGTGTCGACAACTGCCTTATTTAGATAAATTGGATCATCTGTATTCACCTGTGAGAATTGCGAGGCAGTCTTCGAATGGCTAAGAGCAAAGACCCTCATGGATGCGGTAGCCACATCTTGTTTTCGTTGTACTTATTAGTTTGTGTGATGCTAGTTTCTTATATTCTATCTGCCTTTGTTTTTTGAGTTGCTGGCTCTGCTTTCCATTGAGGATGTTGATCCTTTCCTTGTTTGGTTGCTGTTTCCTTTTTTCTTGTGATGGTGTGCTTCTGCATTGTTCAAAGGAGAAAACTGCATCGTTCAAAGGAGAAATTTACTTTCCTCTTCATCCGATTTTAACTATTATTTCCCTTATTTTTTCTATGCTGCTATCCAGCCTCATATCAGACATCGCAAGGAAATCCAACTGATGAAGACCCAACTAACACAACCGTGAGTATTAATGTTTACCTTGCTTCTTTTCCTCCTAAGGGAGCTCATGATTTAAAAGTCTTTTCTTTTTCTCTCAAGGTCTTCATTGGGAATTTGGATGCCAGCGTCACAGACGAATACCTAAGGCAGGTGTTTGGACAATTTGGTCAGCTGCTACATGTGAAAATTCCCGTTGGCAAACGCTGTGGGTTTGTTCACTTTGCTGACAGGTAATAAATACAAATCATTGCCTCATCTTCTCCCATTCACGGTAGCCCAATGTAAAAAATAAATCTTTTTTAAATACCACACTTCATGCTCTTAAACAGAAACTGTGCTGAGGAAGCGATAAGGGCGTTGAATGGTACTCAAATTGGTGGCCAAACTGTTAGACTCTCGTGGGGTCGAAACCCGTCCAACAAACAGGTTATAAAATATCATTTTTTTTACCCGGTTTTATATTTGCTTTTCTTTTCCTTTACTATGTAAGCTTTTTTCAGTTAAATAAATGATTAATTGCATCTTTTTGCCTCCTCCCCAGGCTGATCAAAGCCAATGGAGCGGTGGTGGTGGTGTTGGTGGTGGTGGGTATTATGGTTATAATACTCCTCCTTCTGGGTATGAAACATACGGTTATGCTCCTCCCCCACCGGCTGCTGCTTCTCATGACCCGAGTATGTACTATACTGCAGCTGGCTATGGAGGATATGGGAACTATCCTCCACCTCCACAGCAGGTAATAATATATTTTCTTTTTCATCTTTTTTTTCTTTCGGGTTTTGCACCAAAATCATATTTAAATTGAGGATTGCTGAAGTCTCTAGCTTTTTGTGCCCCCCGTGCAGTGATCGTTGTCTTCCGATTCCATGTGATACATACAACAAACAGCAAAGAGTGTGTACTTCTTGAGAGTCTTTTCACCATCAATGTCCTTAGTGGCCATTTTTAATTTCAACCCATGTGTGCATCTTAAATCCCCAACTGGTTGTTTGTTGCTCTTTCGAATGTTACTGTGCTCGTTTACCTTTGAATTGTGATGCTTGGTTGCTGGATTTTTATGTTTTCTGTCGTGGCGGATTTTCTGTGCTGGATTTATTTATGTTTAATTTAATAATCCGAACTTATTTTTCCATTTCAATATATTTTTTTTAAATGCGGACCAATCGGTTATTAATGATCCTTTGGTTCCATCATCCAAGGTAGCAACTGTACAACAGAAATATACGAGGAGATTTAATGCAATGGTAAGAAACAAGTGGTTCTGATGAATCTCTCTACCTCTGCCAACAGTGATCGCCAACCACTTAATTAAAATATGTTATTATATATAAATTTAGTTGAGTATCATTTTCCTGAAAAAGCCAAGCACGTAACGTTTTCACCATCCACCCTTCGTTGTGCTTTCCACTTTCTCACTTATTTTTTTTTTTCAATTTTAATTTCCCTTTTATAATATATTTAAGAACGTTCCATCTTCTAATGCTGTGATATGATTAATTGGACACAGAGCGAGCATTCTCATGATGCATCATTTGATAAAGACATGCATTATTGTTGAATCTCTCTCCTTCCTCATAACACGTACTAAATTCATTGAACTTATCAAATTCCTAAAATACAAAAAAAAAAGATAATCATAATAATAACTATTCACTGGTGGATAGACCTCCATAGAATAGAGATGACAAATATAAATTAAATTATGATAACACCATATGAAAATCCGTTACTATCTATTATCAAGGCAACCGACTCGATATTTAACTTTAGCCATAAAACCCGGTTTGACTCCAAACAGCATCGCGAACCCGGTTCAGTTTCCGACCCTTAAGGCTCAAACCCATACTACCCTCGAACGCCGCCGTTCCCCTGCTTCGCGCCAGGTACTCGTGCGGCGGCACGATTTCAGCCTCCTCCTGACGACTGATCCCATCATCGTCGTCGTCGAACCCGTTAGCCTCCGCCTCGACCCGGTGGATTCTGGACCAGTAGGGCACGTTCACAGGTGCTGACGTGGCCATGTGGCGCCCACGTGGAGAATCCTCCGCGCCGCCGCCGTTGTTCTGGATCTGGTGCACGATTCCGGGAGAGCCCGCGCCGTCTTCGAAGGCCAGGGACAGGCCGCCGACTTGCCGGTGGCGGGAGCTGGCGACGGAAGATTCCGAGCGCCGAGGTGGGCGGCGGCGTGCGTCTTCGAAGGTGGTCCCGTAGGAGGTGCGCGGGGTCCACTCTCCTCCTCCATGCGACGACGAGAAGTGGCCGTTGGCAGCCTCGTCGTGAACCGTGGACCACACCTCGTCTTCATCGAGCTCGGGCGACGACGACCCGTTGGTCGACTGATGACGACCCGGGTTGAACCCGTAGGTGCCTAGGTAAAGCTCGCTGCGGCTAGTGGTCAGTCGCCGGCTCTTCGCCATCGAAACTTTCCGATTATGTCCTAAGAAAATTTTTGCCGGGACTTTAAATTTTCCGACAACCTTAAAAATTAAAGCGGGGAAAGAAACGAAAAAGAAAAATCAAAACTTTGTATGATCAAAGAACTGTGATATTACAGATAGGAGGATCAACGACGGAGGTTGAGGTTGTTTATATAACATTTTTGATTGGGCAAAATGGGGAGCGGACCCCACGTGGCATTTCATCTGCATTTGCATTTCATTTTGTTGGAATTTGATAGGGCGAAGCTGTAAAATCCAAATAAAAAACTCTCATTATCTCTTCCTTCCATTTTACTTGTGGAGGTGGAGCCCTCGTGGCGCGTGGATTGCACGTACTTGTTTTGTTTATATTAAGGAAGATCTTGCCTGCATTGTCCGACTCTTAAGGTTTGAGTATGTATAAATGCTTTAACTGATATGACTTAGTTTCCGGTGGATTTGTTTAGTAACCTTTTTCTATAAAAGACTGACTTCTGATGTGCATGTGAATTTGTTATCCATTAATTTTATTTATTTATTTCCTTTGTTATCAATATTATTGTTGTTATTACAAGCATAAAATTGGAAAGTTCCAAGTAGTGCTTAATTAGTTGCTTGATCCCACACCCACGTGGACATAGGGACCGCTAAAATTTGTCCGGTTACCATACGACACGTGGACGGAGGAATATGCATGTGGGTCCCATTGAAGCCCACGTCACAATCTGCGCCACGTCACGTAATAGCGACCGTCGAATATGGTGCATAAAGTTTGCGATGTACCAATATAACTTGGTTTTCCTTCTTTATTTTCCCGATACATGGGAATTTATATTCTTGAAATTAATATAATGGATGATGTACGTATTAGAGATTAAATATTTAAATTAAATGCACTTATGTATATATACGATGTAAATGTTTTTACACGTGAAACGTAACACTTTCAACATGTCTTATCTGGTTTATTAATAAATAATATGATAGACGGCTGAGAAGTGCTTGTAGTTTAGCTTAAAAACAAAAACTTTCCTATATGAAAATAAACGAAAACCCTTATCATCATGCATTATTTAAATTCAATGTCCCTCACTAAGGGTTTTTTTCCCACAGATTCCAAAATAACGAACCCGTAATGAATTAGCATTGCATTATTCATAAAAAGTGGATCAATTAATGGTTTATTGATGAAAAGCATATTATGTGTTTATATATCTTTGTGTAGCTCAATGTCAAATGTCATTAGGAACTTGCGAGGTATTCGTGAATCGAATTGAGTTGCCATTATGGTGGTGGTTAGCCTATAATCATCTCATCAATTTGGTTAATTCACACACACAAAAACACGCACACACACAAATCTATCTCTATAATAAATAATGGTGATATGTAATATATATCATTAATTGGTGGAAGAATTATTGATGGGCCGACACATATAACTGGCTTTGCGGTGACAGAACATGAGAGGACCATTTTGTACTATCTGAGCTTGCCATTGTTGATTTCAATTCGATCATGATGCTGGATTAAAACTTTTTCTTTCTTTTTTTCTTTTTGTGAAAAAATGAAAGAACATGATATATTGATTCGTAGGCTAAGCTTTTTTTCCCCTAATTTTATATTCAACGATGAGGTTTATCGATACGAAATGCAAGTATATATTTCGTGGTTCAAGAATCCGATACAATTGTGTTCTTATTAGGTAACCTTATAAATACGAAAACCCTAAGTCATATTTCATAATTAATTTTTTACCTAGGTTGTGTTGGCACAGTACATAACACAACACAACTTAGTTGGCTTCGATATGCATCAGAAATAACATGTGCGAAGGAAATTATTTCACTGGTCAAGTACTAATTTATATATTACACTGTACTATAAGATACCTCTTGCTTCTCTTTTTCTGGTATGTATATATATGCCAATCTGGTTAGAACTAATTACTTCCTGAAATAAAACTCTACTAAGTTAAATCTAGGATGATATATGAATGAAATAATCAACCGTTGTACATATTATTACTTTATTATTCGGTTACTTTATTATTATTGTTTTTTTTATCATGATATTATTTTGAAAAATTATTGCAAGAGTGTAGGTAGGGTAAGGGAATCTAAGAGGTATCCTAAGGTCCAAGTTCATTGGACCCCACCATTCGTGTCCACATTTCAAGACATGACAACCTATAAAATAACACCAAGTTAGAATGTCAATCAGTAGCCACGGCATATAATATATATATTTATATTATAAATCAAAATATATTGGCATATGCATTATATATTAAGATTTATTACGTTGCATCGTCGACATATATTAAAAGTAATTTTCTTGAAGTGTTCGAATCAGAATCTTACCTGCCATTCCTCGAATGATTATCATGTGATTATTATACATCACCATGATTTATTTGTTTGATTTATGTACGTCACTTAGATGTGCTTTAATATTAAGAAATAATATAAACTTCAACAAGATGAAAAAAAAAAAGATCTTTTGGTTGATTCAGTTGGTACTAGTTAGGCTAAAGAAGTACAAGAGCCATAAAAAAAATATGATTCGATTTTTTTTAGTTTTAATCACGCATTATTCTGTGTTCATTATTTATATATGCTTGAATATATATATATATATATATATATATATATATGTATATATGTGTGTGTGTGTGTGTGCTGGAGGAGTAGGAGGTGCATGTACGTATTTTTTGAGAAAAGCAAATTTGCCATCTTTGGCCCTACAAATTGATTGCCGTTCACGAGGACGAAAACAACCAATATGATTATTCTCATCAGAAAATCATATTTAAGACCCATCATAAATCGTTTTATTTTATTTTATTATCGTGAAACTTTCAATAGCTATATATTATTCGATCAGACCTGCAATAACCAGTAGACAGCCACTGACGGTTTAAATAGGTAAAGATCCGGAATGTTGCGTAATGCTGTATAATATTGCTTGTCTACGTATCTTATTAATATGTAATTTCCGAAGGTGATCGAAATTTATCACTATAAATCGCATTTGTATTAATACGTTCCGTAATTTGGGGACATGCTACGTTATTAAATGCTTATTAATTATTATCACTGTATTATACTTGACTTCCACAGCATGAATCTCATATTCCATCAAGGTCGCCCCAATTCAATGTATAATACGGGGTGAAAAAAATTAATATATTGCAGTAGTAGCTCAATCAAATGTAAACGTCGCATGAGTTTTGCAATATTTATTCATTTTTTTCATTGGTCCCATGTTTATCCGTTATTATTGTTATTAAAAAAGAATCAGAAAATAAATGACCCACCCGGGCCATTAATGTGTAGGGCTTTCTGATAACTGTTACGTGATTAAATAGAGACATATACATTTCTTCCTTCTAACATGTGATGTATTATTAGGTTAGTTGTCTCAATCTTTAGAATACTTGTGATTGTCCCCTAATGTGACGAATGAATGAATGTTCGATTACATTACAAAGCTTCGGGCAGATATATTTCAATACCATAATAAATATCGACAATCAATTGAAAAAGAGTCTTAACATTTGAAAATGCTCAAGTAATAATGAACTTTTAGGTTGTGTTACCCATATTTACTAAAATTTAGGTTTTCTAAATGATGGTTTATATAGACAATCGCGTCGCAATTGAACCACTGTATCTCCTATCAAAATATATAAATAGTATTATCGTACATGAATATTCTAATCTCGCTTATGCCAATACTTTCAGACAATTAATGATAATCAAGATTCCATTTTAGTGGTCTTAAAGCTCTCCGGAGGATACATCACGCACTAATTAATCTAATGTACCATGACGACGATACAATAATTCTGAATTTTATGAGCTGTCGCAATATTCAAATAGAGATCTCATATTTTTTAATGGACGATTCGATTCCTAATCGTCATTATGGTCGAAGCACTCTCGATAATAATCAAAGGACTACCTTCCTTCAACTAATATATATATATATATATATAATATCTCTAGTTATTGTTAAATAAACAATAATCAGATTGTTGAAGAATCTTGCCCTTTGAATCGCACTTTGTGGACAACGACTTTTAAGCTACGCCATCCATATTGCTATGTTATACGTTAACTAATTGATGATTAAAATCCTGAATCTTTATGTAAGTTACATATTGTGAATTGCATATGTAAGTTTTGACTGATTGAGATTTACGTCCATCATATTACTGGATAATTAACACAGCAATGCACATATTATATTTTTTTATATATATTTTAAAGAAATTACTGTCAAGTATTAATCATTGACCGGATAGTACACGTTCTCATTGTCTTTTATAAATTGATTTAACCATAATTATCGAATCATATATTATTAATACTACTCCAAAAATAGTTTATTGGAGATCATACTGAAAATTGTAATTTTTTATTTGCTCTTCCACTATATTATAAAAAGGTTAGTATCATCAACTTGTGCAAACAAGTGGGATTTCGATCTGTCGAAATGTCGCTATTATATTTCAACCTGAAATCAAGTGGTTGATAGTTTTCGCATCTCAAAACATTTGAATAAATGATATCATGTTTCCCTTTCAAACCAACCTATGATTAATATAGATAAAATTAAAGTTTCAATTATCATCATCTATTGATAAATATTAAATACTACTCATTACAGGGTTTAAAAAAAATTATTTGCAGTCTCCGGAAATTTTATGCTATACGTTGTGTTATAATGTATAAATATATAAAATTGCTTTATATTTTGAGTTATTTATAATTTAAAATGTTTGATATAAGTAATTATAATTTAAAATTTAGTAGTTGTTTTCTCACATGTAGATGTCTCATATCGATTAGCACGAGAAAACTTGACTAGTATATAAACTTGATGGACCACACATATCACCAGTTGGTTTTAGGATGGAACCTCAAGCTTGTGTGGTCATCTCTCGAGTGCGTGGATCAATGTGCGAGGCCCAACTCAAATTTCTACAATAGTGAATTATTACAATAAAATGAAAAAAAATTGGTTTGTGCGTAACTAATTATAGTAAATCAGAAACAGTAATTTCATAGTAAAATAAATAAAACAACACGGTAAAATTGGAATTACACTTACTACCGAAGGTAAACCGTGGGAGAGTATAGCTAATTTGTATATGTAAATTATCAGTTCATGCGATATTTTTTTTCAATCTTTTGAAATACTTTGAATGACTAATTCACCTAAAAACTTAATTGAAAACCAACATTTAAATAAGAAAGAAATCAACATAAAATTTTTATTTAATAAGTGGGTCTAAGAATTCGCACGTATGACCTAAACTATGATAACATGATTGGATGACAACAAATAGAGTTCGTGTGAAATTATTCTCGAAAAAAAAAAAACTAAGTTCGTGTGAAATTCGAACATTACCCACCGACCAATCAAAATTCATTATCACGAAAAAAAATTCTTATTTCATCGGCCGTAACTCTACTTAATCGTGTAGGCATTAATCAACTTAATTGAGTTGTAATTTTAGACCCGCGAAAAATAAATCAATCTTAAAATGTTGAATCTCATCTCACCATCTGAGAAACGATTGTTTCCTTGTTCGAATTATAACATCCTTCCCAAGATGGAAACCTCAAGGAAAATTCTCAAATGCTAATCTTTAATTAGATTGGGCCTAAAATGCATAATGTCAACTGGGTTGGGCCCAAAACATTTTCTATTTAGGCCCATAACTAAACGCGCGCAATAAACAAGTAATAAAATGCAAAAACGAGCCAACAGATGGAAAAAAAAAAAACCATGTCAAACACAAAATCGTTTATAATTGCTAATCAGCGGGGCTGTGGACTGATTTTCGGCACAGATTCATCGCGTCTCCGTAATAAAGCTGCTAAATCCCCAATTCAATCGAACACAGAGCTCAGCAGATGCAATGGGCGTCTGTTTCAGCAAGGGCAAGTACACAATAATCTCAGATGGCGATGGCTACAGATCAGAGAGGCCGACGGCGAATTAACAGTGAAAAAGAGAGTACCCCAAAACAATCAAACGCCGTCAACGGCTCACCATTGCCACTTTAATGGGGTGATGCATAGGGATCTTAAGCCCGAGAATTTCTTGCTTGCTCTCGAGCAAGGATGAGAAAGGCCACTTTGAAAGCCACTGATTTTTGGGCTATCAGTGTTTATTGAAGATGGTGAGTTTCTAAATCAGAATTAAATTCACTGATTTAATTCTGATTCGTGCTTGATGATTCGGTTTTCTACTTGGTAGCTGAGAAATCATCGTTGAAAACGATTCAATACGCGCGTGTGTGTCTTAGTTTACGTTGATTCGTGCATTTCGATTTGAAACCCGGATTTCATCCCAATAACCCATTTGGCAACCGTTCGGATTTGGATTTCGATTTTATCCAAATCCGAGGAGAATTCAAACCATTCTTTGTTTGATAGATTTGAAATTCGACCACAAGTGGTTCGATTTCGAAATCCAAAAACCCGTAACGATTTTCGTAAATAATAATAATAATAATTATGAGTGAACGATGAGCCTAGCTGACTCGCGTGCTCGATGAGGCGGCTCGAGCTCGACAAAAGACGAGTCGAGCCCGTTCGACAAAAGCTCGGCTCGAGCTCGACGAACGATGAGTCGAGCCGGCCGCGAGCTCAACGTAAGACGTCGAGTTGGTTCGTAAATAGCTTGGCTTAAGCTTCGACGAACGACGAAAGATGATCGAAAGCTCGGAGCCGACAGACAAGCTTATTTTATTTTGTTCGTTTTTTATTTTATTTTTGTACATTTTAATTATTAATAAAAAGTTCTAGGTCGAGCTTGACGAGCTTCATGAGTTGGAGCTCGAGCCCGAGCTCTGTTTTGAAATCCGGATTCCAAAATCTTAACGTTTGCCAAACGACGAATTTGGATTTGAAATTATGATTTTGAAATTTATAATTTGAAATCACGAATTTCAATTCAAATACACGAATCCAACACCCTTAATGAATTGTTTTCGGGGAAGGTGTATCATGACATTGTTGGTAGTGGGTACGATGTTGCTCCCGAAGTTTTGAAACGCAGTTACGGGAAGGAAATATATGTATGCAAAGGGTACGATGTTCCTCGTTTCTGGCCCGGTACTATTTTTCGGTTGACAAACGTTTTTTTTTTTCACCTAAGAAATCTTTTTTTTTTTTTTTCTGAGAGCCCTTTGTGATGCAGAAACAGAGAAGGGAATATTTGATGCTATATTGAAGTAGGAAATTGATTTCTATGCTAAAGATCTTGTTAGTAAAATGCTCGACGAGGACCCGAGGAGAAGAATTAATAAGCTCATCGCAAGTTCTTGGTAATACTCTTCTCATCTTCTTTCCTACGAAAGCTGTAGCTCTTTTAACATAAAACTTGAATCTGGCTGCAGCTGCCGAGTAATTTAATGGGAAGATGATGATGATTGATGCAATGCAACGTCCTTTATTATCTGCAAAACAGTCTATTGGGATGCTTGGTCAACTTAATTCAAACTGTATAATTTTAAATTTGTAAAATTGTCACCTTACCCTTTATTATTTTAATTTATTCTGATTATATCCTTACAGTTCAATTATTTCTTTTTAAATACTTGAAAACAATCAAAAATTAAACTAAATTTAAAACACACACATATATATGTATATATATATATTCAATATTAAAAATAAGATATATATATATATGTATATTAGAGCATAAAGAAATAAACTGATTTTCTGAAAACAATAATATTTTTTTTCCTACATCTCGTTCTATCATCCGGGAAAAAAAAATCTGTTTCATTACAGAAAACTCTAATAGATTCACTTGTGGAGCCCCATATATATATAAAAATAAATAAAAAATAAACACAACCGTAATCCAGGCAGAATATTAACTAAGCCTATCGACGCAACAAGTAACGTGTATGATGATATATATATAAAGAGAAGAGACGAAGAAGCTGCAAATAATTAACCAAAAAACAGGAGCGTTGAAAACCCTAGTTTATATATATAGTTCTAAAGAGAAAGAATATATAAGAGCAACAATTAATATATGACTTTCGTGATATTGGCACGGCTCAATCAAACAACCATGCTCCCTAACACAGCAGAACACAGCTCTCTAATTGAACCGCACCAACATCTCGCATGTTTTTGTTTGCACACACAGGCTTTCTCTCACCCTCAGTTTATGTATATTATATATATATATATATATATATATATACAGTTTACAAACACACATGTAATATATATGTATATTGCATGAATAGTACAGCACAGCAGAGAAAACTGTTGAATGCTCTTGAATATATATGAACCACTTGAGATTGTTCAGAAATTATAGTACAGAAGAAGGGAATGTTAAGCTAACTCAGAATATAATCAAGAAATAATGCTGTGAGGAAGTAATATGATGCTAATTCAAGGTTCATATTATACAGGAAGAGGCCTATTTATAGAGATATATTATGAGGAATTAACGATGAGCAGTGGGAGAGAGAGAGAGGTTTAATAAGTAGCTGGTGGGTGAATGTAGAGAAGCGTAGCATTGAATTTGTCCAACAACCCCCAACGAACAAAAAGGAGAGTATATTTACTCAAAAGCTATGTAACGATGAAAAAAGCTCCTTCGCTCTCTGCATCAAATCTGCATCCCTTTGCCCCTATATGCATTTATGAGGTCGGAGATTTTATTTTTTTAAAACACCTTTTGTCGATATATAATAAATACTTTCACGATTCTTGAAAGAAAACCCTTAATTCAAAATGGAGCCCAAAGATTGGATTCAATGATTCTTCTTTCGTCTTTTTTGAACCCTAAAGCTTTCATCTTTTTATGTCTATGGGGTCATGAAAACAAAGCATTAGCGTGAAGGGACAAGATAAAATTTCTAGAAAGCTTTGATCTTGGGAGAAATTAAAACGCTTACTTGCATTGCAAGTGGTGATGATGCCCTTTTAACCCTTATGTTGTTTCGTTGTTGGAAAGAAAAGGCTGCGACATTTTAAAAAATATGGGACCATATGCTTGCATTAGCAAAATCAAAATTATATCAAGAAATCATTGAACGTTATCAAGAAAATAAATAGTGGGTGTTTTTCTTGTCGAACTGCTTTAAAATATTCTAAAAAATCATACTTTACATACAAGCAAATGTAGAAAGATAATTGTATACGAACCCAGCTGAGAAATAGCAAAAAGGAAAAATAATAATAATAAAAAAAGATTCTCATATTATCGTCACCACCAAATATAATTTCTTTAACTCCATCAAATAGGCATATTAAACATCCCACCTGACCATGTTCACGTGAATTTGCTGAAAACCCCACATTTGCCCCACAACTTCCCCCACATACACAAACTATTATCTTAAACCTTAAATCGAAAGCAGCATTTATTGAGGCAAAATCTGGATGCAAAAGTTTTCTGTAATTAAATAAAATATTACCATTTACCTCGTCTAACTGGCACTGTGAAAAATAATTGGATAAAGGTATTGAAAATTGGGCCACTCAACAACCTTATTCGGCTCCCATCAAAGCCCAATGGACCTATCTGGGCCAAAAGGCTTGGCATTCACAGCCTAAATATAATAATTTTGCCATACAACAGAAAAGAGGTTTTGCAATTTGCATTCAACACCTAAATATTTTATCCGTCAACAAAGTGAAAAACGTGTCTTCATAGTTTATCAGGGCCGACAAAACCTTATTATCTCTGAGTATCGCTCTCTCAATTCTCACCCTACTCACCATTTCCATCCAACACACAACTCCAGTTGTCACTGGGTGAGAGAGAGAGAGAGAGAGAGAGAGAGAGAGGTGAATAAAACGTATAGCCATTGTTCATCTGAATTCTCACCTAACTGTCTTTCTTCCTCCACATTCATCTGTTAATGTAAAGAAGAGAGAAGACTACTTACGCATACGGCTACCAATTCATTCTGTCAGAGATTTGAACGATAACGCACCTCGAGAAAGGCGATTAACAGCTCTCTCTCTATCTCTCTCTGGGTTTTTTTTTCCAGATTTTTATCTCCCAAACGAGTTTATTTTGGCGTCGGAGCTCGGATTCGCATCGGTGTTGATACATTGACGGAGGACATGTCTCTAAAGGCAGCTCCAATTTCAGTGTACGGCGCTGCTAACAAGAAATTAGACAACCAATGTCGTCTATTGGGATTCTCAGGCGTTTTCTGTAAAAAGCCTAATTTGTTGAAGCTGAGGAATCAAAGAGAGTGGCAATGTGCGTATCAAAGACTGATTACGACTTCTGTAGAAGACGAAAACCCCGCAACTGCTGCTCCTAATGCAGTTGATGAGGCCACTCAGATTACTGCTTCTCCTGGAGAGTTTCACAAGGATTTAAGCTCTCTCCCGAGTAAGTGAATGGGGAAATTTTGGGTCAACATTACAATTCTTTTGCTTGAATATTGTGGGTTCGCCCCAAGATTATATCTTTATTGACATCCTTCGATTAATTAGTGCTGATTTCGGTGATTTAGTAGAGATTGTTAGTATAGCAAGCTTTGATTGACCAATGATTTTCTTGCTGTTAATTAATTGTCTTGTTTATTGCTGTATATCCAATCGTGCTTATTGGCTGTCAATGAACATGACTGAAATTCATTTCTTACTTGTAAGAAAATACTTGATTAGGTAGAGGATTTCTTGCCTTGATGAAAGTTGTCAAGTTGTGCCATGTGGTGGAGTCTTTAGTTTGTTGAATGAATGCCTTTAATCAGTAGCTGTTAGTGTTGTTAGGTAGATAGATGGTGATATATTAATCTTATAATTGTGATTCTCAGTCGATCATTGTGTGTAGTGTTTAGGCCTTTTCTCCCATATTTACACTCCTAAATTTTCAAGAATATACCAATTATCAGCTACTTTTACGAAATTCCCAGTTACATATTCTTCTACCAATACTCATGATATCATATTATAAACTCAGAGCCCTTGACTGCAATGGATCTATTGCCTCATTCTAACGACGGTACAAAGGTCCGCGTGGCATATCAGGTAAAGGCATTTTTCATCACCAAAATCAGCAGAAACCCTTCAAAATTTCATCTAAAATTTCTCACGCACTAGCAATTTCTTTCCCTCTAAATTCCCGATAGGGAGCACCGGGCGCGTACAGTGAGGCTGCTGCCCTGAAAGTATACCCCAAGTGCGAGACCGTCCCGTGTGACCAATTCGAAGCTGCATTCAAGGTTTCTAATATGCTTGATGTATTATTATGCTTAATTAATGAATTTTCCGCGTTTTCTTGAAATTGAAAGGACCACTTTGCAAATATGTATCAGGCAGTTGAGCTTTGGTTGGTGGACAAAGCGGTGCTTCCCATCGAGAATTCGGTTGGCGGGAGCATTCACCGTAACTACGATCTTCTGCTCAGGCACAGGCTACACATAGTGGGTGAAGTACAATTAGTGGTCAATCACTGTCTCCTTGCAATGCCCGGGGTTCGAGTGGAGGAGCTCAAGCGTGTTTTGAGCCATCCTCAGGTTAGTGAGTGAGAGGTTATTTGCCTCCTTTTTCTGTAGTTTTCCCTTAACCACGGTTAAGAAATCCAGTGTGATGATGTATGTATGCAGGCACTTGACCAGTGTGAGAAGACTCTGACTGAGTTAGGGGTTACCAGGGTTAGTGCTGAGGATACTGCTGGTGCTGCTCAGGTTAACTTTTTTTTATTTTTTTATTTTTTTTGTGGGTCTTATTTAATCATTTGCATTACGAAGACAGGTTGTGGCGGCTGAAGGTGTTAGAGAGAATGGAGCTGTTGCGAGTTCTCGAGCTGCGTCCATCTATGGACTTCATGTTCTTGCTGAAAACATTCAGGTAAATAAAAAATGAATCTTTTTCTTTTCATGTAAATATATGTCGTGAAGATTTAAATATTTATGCTCTCTGAATTAATCAACCTTCGAATGCACGAACCAAAAAGGACGATCCCGACAACATTACGCGATTCTTGATTCTTGCAAGAGAACCTGTTATACCAGGAACAGATAGAACTTATAAGGTAAGATAATCTCTCTTCTCTCTCTCTCTCTCTCTCTCCCCCACACATAAAGATCTTTTGTTCGTTTCGATTTCAGACAAGCATTGTGTTCAGTCTTGAAGAGGGGCCAGGGGTTCTATTCAAGGCCTTGGCTGTTTTCTCTCTCAGGGGAATCAACTTATCAAAGGTTATTAATTTGATTACAATACAATACCCGAATTTGCAATGTATTTACTTTTCATTTTTTTTTTTTTTTGATTTGGAAAACATTAATATCTGCAGATAGAGAGCAGGCCACAGAAGAGACGGCCTTTGAGGGTCGTCGACGATTCCAACAGAGGAAGTGCCACGTAAGCATCATCTTCTTCTTGTAAGAAACTGTTGCTGTCACTGAAACTTATGTACTCTGCAGATACTTCGACTACCTCTTCTACATCGACTTCGAAGCTTCCATGGCGGAGCCGCGGGCCCAGTATGCACTCGGGCATCTTCAGGTGAATTAATTACATTATATGTCCTCTCAATTTTCCTTTATTTCATTACCTTGTTATTTCACTACAATACACGTTGATGATGCTGCATGCAATAATGCATTATGATGATGATCTATCTCTTCTTCGTTGCACTTGCAGGAGTTTGCGAGGTTTCTTAGAGTCCTTGGTTGTTATCCCATGGATACAGTCCTTTAATTTTATTTCCTTTTCCTTTTTTTTTTTGGGTTCTTACAGAAAACCTTCTAGATGATTTAGGCATCTCTTCTTGTTATGTATTGAGTTTTTTTTTAATTGGGCCGTATGTTCAAACGACATCATTAGTTAAGCCCAATGGTCGTTGTCGGGCTTGAACGTCGAGGCCCGCATAGATAATAGCTCTCTAGCTTCATAAATTGCTCCAAATTCACGATTTATCTATTTTTATAATTTTGTAAAATAAAAATTATTAAAATTTGTAGTTCTTGTTTTGGTCCTCGAGATTAGAGGCATCTCCGTACGTGTTCTGTATTGTTATGTACCTTCACGATCACGACTTACGACATTCGAACACGCTTGTCCATGTTTTGTATCGGTTCCCTTAACATGCAAAATAAATAAATATTCCCACTCCTAAAATGCTTGCATTCTATTTTTTGAGCCACCTCTTGAATACACATTCAAATGGTGGAAGTACCGGCGGAGCCAGCATAGAGTCAGTGGGGTCATTGGACCCCACTAGTTTTTTTTTTCTTTATAATTGTTAATGTAAAATTACAATTTGGTCCCATTGGTAAAATTTTATTAATTAAACTTGGAGCCAACAGAGCCAATTTCTGGCTCCGCCACTGGGTGGGAGTAATCTTCGGGGCCAGATGGATACCCAAACTCATCTGACAACAATAGTCATGTATTATAAAGTCCATGTGAACTACTCCAAAAATTGTGAGAGGAAAGATTCGATTCCAAAACCTAAGCTACAAATCCTTAATACCTCCTTCTCAACCTATATGGTTTCTTCTTAAAACGTAGCGTCTGAAATGGATTGTTGGAAGTCGAGAGTTAGATTTTAATCTACGAGGCCCATATTTCCCATCGTTACTATACTAAAGGCCCAAGCCTTCCTGCTATTTTCAGGCCCGTTTTCTCCTTCCAGCGTGACGTCACTACGTCATTTTTTCAATTTGCCAATTATTTATTAATTATTTTGGTCTCTAGCTCGAAGCAAAGCAAGGGCAACTAATGAGACGTGGAAGCTCATTCATTGACTTGGCTATTATTACCGCCGGCCACATTTGAAAGGATACAAATAAAAAAAAAAAGAAGAAAAAAACAATAATATCATATTTGGCAATGCTTTTAATTAAGGGAATTATCTAATATCAGAGTGTGAAATGCCTAAGGAATTCATTGAAATGCCACAAATCGATAACCAAGAAAGGAACAAAAAGAAATAGTCGAAGTAGCAAACTTTTTCTCCGAAGGAAATCTAACCTTCTCCTCTCTTCTTCCTCATCAAGATCTGCTTGTTCTTGTTCTTCACTCAACTATTTCTTCTCTCTCTATCAAGAAAGCTTATTACAATGAACCGAGGGCTGAGGAATAATAACAAGAGCCTCCAAGAGTGGTTGGGCTTGGAGAACGAAGAGATCAATTTGCCCATCGCAGCTACGCCGGCGGTCGCTGACGTGTCAGGAGGCGATCGTCGCGCCGGGATGAACTTGGCCGAGGCTCTGGCGGCCGAGAGGAGCCTATCGGATGAATTGGGCCGAGGCCCAATGATTCGGCCCAATCGAAGCGGCGGGTCGGATCCGATCGAGGGGCGGTTGATGAAAGTGTCGTTGATGAGATTGATTAGGGAAACGGACGGCTGCGATGGAACGGGGAGCAACAGTACGGGAGGAGAGGGCTGTGATCCGGTGTGCTGCGTGTGCATGGGAAGAAAGAAGGACGCGGCTTTTATTCCCTGTGGCCACACTTTCTGTCGAGCGTGTGCGAGGCAAGTGTGGGCGAGCCGCGGCTCGTGCGCCCTTTGTAATCGTTCCATTGTTGAGGTTCTTGATATCATTTACTGAGAGGTTTCGTATTTTTGTAATATTTTAAATACCTGTTACTGATGTATTAAAATTGAAATGGAGTTGAAAAATGAAATTAGATGAAGCAATCATAACGATGATGATGCATTAAAGAGGAATCGCGATAAGTACTAGATGAGCCCATCGAATATGTTTGGTGAATTGTATACTATATACATAGAAAATTATTAGTTGGATTGCTCAATCTTCTCGCAATCATTTCCTTGTTCGTACTAGGCCAGCAATTTCTTGGATATTCATGCAATTAATTTAAAAACAGTCCAATCAAAGATTCAAGAAATTGGTGCTTTTACAATCCGGGAAATATGGTTGATAAAATAAAGTACCATTTTAATCTAAAGTTCAACATCAAGATTAATAGAAAAAGGGCCCAGTTTGATTGATCTATATTAGTTTTGATAAATCTCATACTCATTGTGACTTTGAGATCTTTTTCCCATACAAGTCCCCCACCATTTGAGTTTCGAATAACTTTTTCGAACCAATTACGTACCGTAAATAAATAATAATAATAAAAATTTTTGACTGCATTATTACAAGCATTATCCTTTTTTGCTTTTTGTCAGAATGGAATAATTTCTGAAATAATTATCAAAGTTAAAACTAAAAACATTAACATTTATTATCCTAGCTAAGTACGACAAATATATACGGCTAATTGTGTAGGATTATAGGATAACACTATTTTATTTTTTTAAATCTAAAATAATTAGGATGGATAATCATAAAAAAACAAACGAATTCTTATGCTAATCATTGATAAATTTGTTAAAACCTTTTTAACAAAATTGAACTCGATTCAACGAAGAAAGAAATAATTTTTTTTCAAGATTGGAATAAAGTGGTTTGTGATGGAGGTTGACCTATGAGTCAATTCGTGATAATAAATACAGAATAAATAAAATATTCATTGCATGCATGCATGAACCTAGAAAAGTTTATAATTAGGAGGAGGAAGACACCTAACATGGCTAAGAGAAATGTTATAGTAACAACAGCCTGCAATAACGCAACATATATGGTGGGCTCGTTATAGCAATTTGACATTGAAGTTACCTTCTCTTCATATATATATATATATATATATATGTGTGTGTGTGTGTGTGTGTGTGTGTGTGTGTGTCTGTGTGTGTGTTGGGTGCACATATAATTAATGTGGTGGAGCATGTACAACTATGCATGCTTGTTTTATAAGATTGGCATACTGGATATTCCTTCTAATATAGAACGTAAATAGTAAATATCATAAACCAATTTCAAGATTCAATGTTACTCTTTTTACATAAAAAAAAATACGTAAGGGGTTTTCGTCTAAACTATTTATTACACACTCGTAGTGAAAACAAATAATAATCTAAAAAGCGGACACGCAAGGTGAAGTTTTGAACTAAATATCATCCTACCCCATTCCTTGATCTTTCTTTATGTCGTTTCCATTTATTGATTTCAATTGTCCCTTTTTCTCGATTAGTCCAACAATTCGAAATCCCACAATTTATACTAAATAAGTAAATATATGTTTATATATTTATATGTATAACATAGATCCTGGATTTTATATTACGCATCTATGTACTTTGAAGCCCTATTACACGCCATGTGCATTTACATACTTCTAGCAAGTTTTCATTTAAAAAAAAAAAAAAACTTTTTACGGCAAAACTATTGACATTTCACGTTCTTTAATATGCCATTAATAGGAAAATGACACAGGAATTTTATGTGGACTACCACGAAAGTGAATAAGAGCGCGAGCCCACATCGATGTGTTATATTTTAAATTATGCTCAGGCTCTCGTCCTTTTCAGTAGCACTTACTTTGTTAGATATGTGTTTCTTCTTATTGTTGAAATATATATATATATATTGTAATATTAATTGTGTTACTGTGGTGCATGCATGGATGCTATAACTAGTTTCGTGTATGGCAATGTTTAATGGAATAGCATCTATCCTCCATTTTGTCTGGCGTTTATATTCCTTCTTATCTGTAGCATTGATGTCGAATGGAGGGGAAGTTATTTTTACACAGTAGATTAATATGTTAACTACGATAAAATGTAAATACTTTTTATCATATATGCATACATATGTTTAACTTAATTGTCACATACGATGGTGTGCTGTGCCCGTGCTAAGAGTCCAAGAGATATAATCTCATCTTAATTGAAATTGGAAAGTAATTTCCTTTGTCGCCATCTCTAGTCAACTTGCTTCAAAGTTCCTTCATTTTCAGAATCAATTACTTTCAATTTGTTTTTTTTTTGCCTGATTGACATAACATAGCAAATGATATAATAAGAAAATGAACAAAAACTATAATTCTTCGTATTTTAATGGCCCTTTTGATTACTATATTGAACTTTTCCATCACAACTTGATTGTAGAATTGTCTAAACAAGTGGGATATTTGTTATATAAATAATATACAAATGCAGGTGGAAATGGCTACATTATATATATATATATATAACAATAATTTACAGAGATGGTCTCACGTTGTTGTTTTTTACTTGGTAGGGGTCCATTCGAGTCGAGGATGTGATTCATTTTCACATATGTAGTTCTACTTTTAGATTTGTATGTACATAAATCATAATGTTGTATTATTTGGACATTTCTTACAAAATAGACATGCACAGTAGTGATGGCTTCTGCTCGTTTGACCGAATTGATAAATTGATTATAATCCAATTTTCATTCTTCTCTTCTTAATTACAATTTAAATCAATAGTTAGTTCCTATAAATGAATGACATAAACACGTGATTAAACATAAATCCATAATCCCTCAAACTTAACCCAAACTATATTAAGAATCATCGTATGATCAATCTTCTTGGATCCATTATCCTATCGCCCACGCTTTCCTTAAATAAAAAAATTTATTAATCTAATAACCTAACTAAATTAATTAACATATTATCCTCCACACGCATGCTCGGAAATCTCATCCTCAGTCTATAAAAACCCCACCAAGGACTCGCCTCATCCTTCACACAGTTCCTTCCACATTCTCACACACACAGATCTCTCTCTCTCTCTCTCTCTCTCTCTCTCTCCTCCTTCCAAAACACAGAAATGGCAACTTTCCCAGTCATCGACATGGAGAAGCTCAACGGAGAAGAAAGATCGTCAGCAATGGAGACGATTAAAGACGCCTGCGAAAAGTGGGGTTTCTTTGAGGTATATATATATATATATATATATATATATCTTTTATTCTAATTACATATACTGTATAATAACTGATGATTCGTGGCTCCTTCTCAGCTGGTGAACCACGGGATCTCCCCCGAGTTCATGGACACCGTGGAGAGGCTCACGAAGGATCATTACAAGAAATGCATGGAATTAAGGTTCAAAGAAATGGTCGCCAGCAAAGGGCTCGAAGCCGTACAATCGGAGGTGCAAGACACAGACTGGGAGAGCACCTTCTACCTCAAGCACCTGCCGGAGTCCAACATCTCAGAAATCGCCGACCTCGACGACGATTACAGGTACTCCTCACCGCTTTCGTTGTCCTCACAAAATCAGGACCTCAATCGGAGAAATAAATTAATTCGTCCGTACGCCGCCGTTTTTTTTTTTTCTCAGGAGGGTCATGAAGGATTTCGCGGCCCAGCTCGAGAAACTCGCCGAGGAGATGCTCGATTTGCTCTGCGAGAACCTCGGCCTCGAGAAGGGTTACCTCAAGAGAGCCTTCTACGGCTCCAAAGGCCCCACCTTTGGCACCAAGGTGAGCAACTACCCGCCGTGTCCAAAGCCGGACCTCATCAAGGGCCTCCGCGCACACACCGACGCCGGCGGGATAATTCTCCTCTTCCAAGACGACAAGGTCAGCGGCCTTCAGCTCCTCAAGGACGGCGAGTGGGTCGACGTGCCGCCGCTGAAGCACTCCATCGTCGTCAACCTCGGCGATCAATTGGAGGTAAATATTAAGTCCATTTACATAATAGCCTTCACACTAGGGTTTTCTTCAACGGATCTCTTGTTGTTTTTTCATGGACGAAGGTGATCACGAACGGGAAGTACAAGAGCGTGATGCACAGGGTCATTGCGCAGACGGACGGCAACAGGATGTCGATCGCGTCTTTCTACAATCCGGGGACCGACGCCGTGATCTTCCCGGCGGCGGCTTTGGTGGAGGAAGAGCAGGCGGAGAAGGGGATTTACCCTAAGTTCGTGTTCGACGACTACATGAAGCTCTACGCCGGGCTCAAATTTCAGGCCAAGGAGCCGAGGTTTGAGGCCTTCAAGAACGGTGCCGCTAATTTGGGGCCGATCGCAGCTGCTCAAGTGGCATTTACTTTTTAGGGGGAATAAAAAATTGTTAATTAAGATTAATGGTGTGTTTCGTGTGTTATTGTCGTTGGTGTGCGTGTGTGTGTGTGGTTGGCTAATTAGGTTTTATTACATGAGGTGCTTTAATCAAGTGTCTTTGTGTTGGGGTTTGATTTGTGGGATCTTAAGTTGTACAAGTGTTTGGTTGTTGACTATGAAGTTTCCAATGAATATTACATTTTTATTACATATTGCATATATATGACAAGATAATGAGAGAATGTAGTTCCACCACTCAATGAGCCGCCTTGTGTGGAAAAGATTATCTTGTGGAAAAATAAATAGAAAAATAAAAAAACGTGCTAATTTTTAATTTTTTTAAAAAAGTCTAAGAAGACCCATCAACTTCAGAAACCGAACTCAAGTGAAGAAAAAGTCCTTACTACATTGTCGTCGTACCTGTTAAGAAAATGATCCTCTCTCGATGTTAATATCAATACAATAAAATATAAAAAAAAATAGAAATTGGGAGACTTGGGATCCAGCTAGCAAGTAGTAGAGTTGGGATATATATAACTTGCGAAGAACAACATGCTCAAAGTAGAAGATTGGAGAAGATTTTTTGACCGTTCAATTCCAAGATCTTTTTGTGATGGTGAGATCTCTAAAAATGGAGGAGATATACAAAATAGTTCAGCAAGACTTAGCTGTCCAAATCTCGCGAGTGATATCATTCTTTTGCAATGATCTCGCTTTTTTTTTCGGTCGTTTGATGTTAGGTGATGACCAAAGCTTGAATCTTGAAATCTAATCATCTCAACTAAATCAGAATCTTAAAGGAAATTATTTATTTTGATTTTTTTCTTATATCTCATAATCAAGAAAGAGATGGACTGATTAGAGTTATTTTAAATCCTCGGATCATCAGAATTCTTGAATGTGGGTTGCAGTTTTCTTTGCTTATAATGTGCTGTCCTCGTTCTAACAAATAATTATGGGATCAGAGAGAGATGTCGGTAAAGTTGCCATAGTAAACAGCAGATTTGACACAGAGCATTTGCCTTTTGCTACAATGGAGCATCACTTGTTATTTCTTCACGCAAACAAAGTACATAAGAACTTGGACATTTTAAGAACCTCTTTTTGAAATCATTTTTTTTTCTTCATAAGATTGATGAATCCGTGGCCTTAATTGATGGGTCGGCCTAAAAACTTAACACGTATCATCACATTCACAAGAAACGTAGAAAAGTACACTCAAACAAATTCAAGACTTAATTAATTACTGTTTTCAGCACTTATGGAGCCTTAATTAGTTTTCCTTTCTCTGCAATTGCCACTCCCTCTTGATGTCAAACGTATAATTCAGCTCCAAGTAGCTTTTCTTATCATCATCAAGGAACTGCCACCATAAGAAGCACGGTAGTCAATATCATTCAAATCAATAATATATATTACTGTTGAACAATCAATAATGTGCATTACTTTTTGAATGTTATATATTATATTTCCAACACGTCCCATCACGTTTATGCTGATTTCTTTCTTATCTAGCACGCATAATTTTTTTAAATGAGTGGCCGCGGGAATTTGTACCCGTGACCTCTCTTGGGCATTATGGGCTCTAATACCACGTTGAATCGCCACTTCACCTAAGCTTGAAAGCAGTGTATCATATTTTAATTTTATATACTTTTTAGTTCCAACAAATGCAACCTGTGTTCTTGCCGAATACGATCCTCTAGCAAAAATCCCAGAAGGAGTCTTCTCTTCGGGCATCTCCACGGTGTAAGGATCTTCCCGAGGGCTGAAGGTTCCGATCATCTCCTTCGTGCCGTAAACTGGCAAAAATACGCAACGGGAGAAAAAGGCATATTACGGTAGAAAATCTCAATTTGCATGAGAAAAATTTGGAGAAAGCTGTGTTCATATTTCTTACAACCTTTGACACCGGCTCGCCACACGGTGTTCTTGTAAACGAGGCCCGATACGATGTTGTTGCTGACCCTGAAGGTGAACACGAGGCTGTACCGAGCTCCTTCTTTCAACGCGAACAACGAGCCCTTCGGGCTCGCCTCTTCCGGGATCTGAAGGACGATATCGTCCCGTCCCGGGGATTTGATGGCGAGGCTCAAGATCTTCACCTCGGGATCGAGATTTTCTGCGGGGGCAGAAACGAGAAAATCGAGCAATGTAGTGATTAATTGAAGATAAAAATGCAATCTTTAATCAGAAAAAAAAAGAAAGTAAAGAAAACCTCCAACGGAGTTTATGTCGACGCTGCCAAGCAGCTGCTCCTTCCACCTCCTCAAACTCTCGTCATCCTAAAGATGCGATTTTGAAATCACAAAATGAGAAAAAAGCAGCTGAATTTATTAAATGGGGCCAATAAAATCGAATTATATATAAACACAAAAAGGGCCAACCTTGTCCTTTTCAGACAGTTCCTTGAGCGTGCACTGAGGACCCAACTCAATCTTGGGCACAGCTTCTTCATCGTCGTCCTCTTCTTCTTCGTCCTCCGTGGATAATCGCCTATCGGCCTCAGTGTAATTAGCCACGTCATCGTTACTGCATTGAGACTCCTCTTTCTCATCAAATCCCAAGCCTTTAGAGGTCGAAGCAGCCCCAACAGTTAAAGACATCGGCAAGAAAAGTAACTGCTGTAGACTATAGAGTGATAAGAAGGTAAGAGAAATGATATCAACAGGTGCAGAAAACAGATAAGGCAAATACAGAACTAACGAGAATATATATATATATATATATATATATATATATATATATATTATAGAATACGCCCAAAAACCCAGAAAGAAAAAACAATTTTAGAATTAAGGAGACGACAAAATTCGAAAGAGGCAGAGGGTCTCGGCTATTATTGAACATACATTCATGTGCGCTGCGTGAAGCGAATAAATGAAAGAAGTAAATGCGAGGGAGAATGTATTATTTTATTTCAACGAGGTAAGCGATCGTGAATGTCACGACTACACTCGTTAGGTACGTACAGATTACTTGATCACATTATTGCAGGAGAAATTGTCAAACCCATATTATATTATGGGTTATAAAACGACTAATCTTGAATTTTTATCAGGAATCGAGAGGCTTCGGACAATGAAAGGGAGTTGACTTTTGGTTGATTTGAGCAATGATTAGAGGATCATGTTCATCACATAAAGAAAGAGTAATGTCAACCTTAACAAGAAAATCAGACCCCAAATGCAATTGGGCTTTTGGTTCGGCCCATATTAATTGGGCTTCAAAGACCAACATCAGTGTGGTAGGGAAAAAAGCCAACCATAAACTGTGCAAAGAAATTTCCTGTTCTATCAACAAAGGTACCATAAACATGAACAAGTTGGGATGTTTCGCATTCAAAGAAAACGATGAACACCATGTCACCATAAAAGTTGAACCGAAAACGAACAAAAACTCGAGAATGTAACCTCAAGAATTCAAACAAGAAGGCAACTACACAAAGATTATGTTGCAGGGAGTTATGTTTCCTCCTCACCGTCTTCTTCCTTTCATCAGATTTCATTTCTTCGGCTCATTATCAACGCACGAGGACACAAACCGAACCCCTCAGGACAAAGAAATCATCCCTGAGAAAAAAAGGAGACACGCGTAAAGAAATTATTAGATCAAATTTGCTGCAAAAATGGGGTGAAGAAGAAGCTGTATGAAGTTGATCAGTCATTTTGTGACTTCATCACAAAAATTAGGTGAAAGAAGAAGCTTTCCAAATACAGGACAAGCCAGTCTTAAACCATCAGAAAAAAAATCCAAAAAACAACCAATCACATCACCTCTTTTCTAAAGATTTTCCTTATTCTCCTGCTGTGGCTTCTTCACCTTGAGCCTCACCACCACCACCGAGGGAGACAAGGCTTTGAACACAAACCCCAGACTGAAAGATACTACGTATCCCCTCAACACTAGCATTAGCTACAACCACATGCTTCTTCAAATCATACCAAACAAACCTCGCATTACAGCAATACAGCAAAATCTTACCGCCATCATGAGAATACTCCACGGGTTTCAGAATACTGTGGTTTTCAATCGATGAGAGGCCAATTAACACCGATTTCTCCCATGAATCCCTAACACCGTGCTCTTTCATCGCCCAGATTACAATCTGACCCCTCCTACAACACACCAAGGACAAACACCCTCCAACCACGTCCAAAGCCAAGTCAGCTTTCCATGGCCACAACCCCCAAAGGTAAATCTACACAAGAAAGCTTCTCGTTATGAACATCAAAGCCCATAAGTTTGACATGACTTGAAGCCACAAGAGCACCAGCAGAGAAAGCTGCATAGTCGAGGAATAATGAGTATAACACCCCATTAGCGTGGGCACGCCAGTGGATTGTCACGAAGAGAAACGGATAAGGACTTTCCTCAATTTTCTTCCAAGTATTCGAATTTAACGCATAAATGAAAACCTCGGACCAGGTCCACATTTTCGTCGTTGTAACCCAAAATTCCGCAACTACAACCACCTTATAATCATCGGCAACCTCATCGTAAGCGATGCCGCAATTATTTTTCACGTGATCGTACGGATTCAAGCTCGTCGGAGGAGGACAGGCGGGCAAAACCCTAGACTCGGAGGTGAAGACGTTCAACAAACGGGCCCTTCGCCGGCGGTTATGATCACGATCAATCCGTCGCTGCTGTTCGAAATCCCACTGGAGATTCTGTTATCGAAGGGTTTCAAAAGGTGCTCTCTCTCCGGCGCGTCGAGGTCCACGGTGTAGAGACCATAAGCAACGAGGATGAGCCTGCGATTGGCGTTAGTAGCCAAGGAGTGGCGCAAGTGCTCCTTCACGAAATATCGGCTGTCGATTAGGGCGCGCCATTGTTTCGAGACGCATCGGAGGCGCTTCAGGGGCTTCACCGGAATCCGTCGGAGGATCTCTGCTATGATTTCTATCGGCAAATTTTGCATCTTTTCGCTTTAGCTTTTTTAGCAAAATAAATTGTTGCAATATTTTATATACGGTTACTCTAATGGGCTTACTCTAGTAATTAATGGGCCGTATTAGGCCCAATAACCGCTTTTGGCCCACTTACCCCGATGATGATGGGTTTGACAAGTCCGCATATTCGACGTCATATTTGATATGATTTTTGGAGTAACTTTACTAAATTTACTTTAGGACCAAAATTGCTATTCTCACTTACCTGGACTCAATTTTGATACAGATTAAATTTGTCACCTTAATTTAATTGAACTAGAAATGCCGCCACCTCAAAGATTACGAGGCTAAAAATATATTTAAGTCAAAATTTTATTTTCATTGACTGATGTCACATCAACATTCAACATCGATGTAATGTGATGTATTAGTAGTAGTATATCGACGTGGCATGCTGATGGCAATTGAGATCTTCTCTCAAATGTGTGAAATATTTAACAAGAGAGAGAAAAATTTGTTGCTGCATGTAAACACGAATATTAATAAATACACACAATAAGATAGATGATCATCCGTATTAATGGGGCATTGTGATACGTTGGTGTGGTTCTACATGCATAGTAAATAATAAATGTGATGAAATGTCAAAATTAAAACACCAAGATTCTAGATTTGAGATCGAAGGTCTCGAAACTTCAGATGGCAGCTTTACTAGGTCAACCTTTGATCTATAACGTGCCACTTAGGTACTTCTTTAGCACTTGAAAGAAAACAGTGGTGGTGTGTGTAATGATATTTTAGACCAAACGTGCTCTAACATTGGAATTTGGGCTTCCTTATTTGTTTGGCATACAATTGATCACGAATTAATACTTGTACATCAAAAAGTTCGAATTTTTTTTAATTCATCAAAAAGCATTGTTATTTATGATGCAAGTCCCACCACTTAAAGCATTATTGCCAATTCTCTGCTATATATATAGAACCACAAAATCATTCGCAACCCACAAAAAACTCAACACAATCCCTTCAATCTCCAATATCAAGAACACATCACTTACATAAATGGGTCATAATAATGGCATAATTGCAAGGAAGACACTTCAGTTATTCCTCGTCCCATTTTCCATCCTTTCTCTTTTAATTTCCATCTGCTACTACTTCGTCGTCTCCTCGGATTCTAAAGCATTATTCGATCTTCAGGTCTCCACCACTTTGGTTCTCGCTCAAGCTCTTGACAGGAAATATGCCTTCTTGATCTTCAATGGGATTCTTGCTTTTGTCGCCAAGAACTTGAAGTTCATCGGGAACGACGACGTTTATGTAGCGCAAATCCCAGAACTTATTACACTGCATGGGATCGAGGTAGCCCATGATTGTGATGATCTTGATGGAACAGCCGAATTCGTTGCAGCTAATGAAGAAGAAGAAGAAGAAGACACTGGATTAATGTTGGAAGAAAATCAAGCAGCAGCCGAAACTTGCCCTAGTTTCGAGGACAGTGAACAGTATAATGTTGCAGAAGATCATGGCGATGGCTGTGAAGACGATGATGATCATGATGGTGACGAAGAGAGTGTGGTAGTGAGTGATGTAGGAGTTAGTACGGAAGAGTTGAATCAGAAGTTTGAGGAGTTTATTAGGAGGATGAAGGAAGAGATTAGGGTTGAAGCGAGACAGCAACTTATTGCAGTGTAATAATATTAGATTCAAACAATAAATAAAATAAATCTTTTATATTTTTCTGCATCCACCAAATGCTGCAATTCATATATTTATGGATTTCTCGTGAATATCATTCTCTATATAGTTGGCTGCGTGATGAAGCAAGCATATTTACTTTTTCCGGAAACCTGTGTGTTCGGTCGGTTTTTCAAAGCATTATGGTATGTCTCCCAGCCAAAATAAATAAATAAATATAATTGTGTTGCGTGTTCATGATATAATGTCAGAGCTCGACTATACAGTAAATTAATTTAAGTACTGCATCCATTGAGTGTGAAAATATATGAATATTATGACTAATGGTTTTGTCATTTGGTTGGTTCTCCTTCAATTGGTATTTAATTCTTGTGCATATTTCATTCTGGAAATTTCGTAAAAATCTAGAACGTCGTCCATCAATTTAATATAACTTCGATCAACAAGAAAATTTAAAAAATTATAAATTTGTGCTTCAATGTTTTACATTAATACACATTTCTATTATAATTATAATTTGTTACAAATTGCTTGAAATCAAGAATGTATTACCATTTTTATTAATACAATGATGGGGCATCTGCATCTTCTACGTATTCTTAGTATCCTATTAATTAACGTTACTAACTCAATAATTCTTCTCGGGGAATATCTTATATTATATAATCATACTTTATTTCGTCGAACCCCACATCTCAGTATTATCGACCGCCCAAATTTAATAAAGCAAACAGCAACGAAATGGACTCCAAGATTAACCCAAATACAACATGTGGCCACATTTTCTTTCACAAACATGAACACAAAAATCTCATCCCATTTATATCCGTTGTCCTAACTCCTAATAAATCATTTGCAGTGGTAGGGACACGATCAGATAATCATATGAAATATTTCATCTATCTTTTCTTACACACACGCGACCACGTAAAGACACGCGTCCTACTACATTCCTACTTAAGAATTTTTTATCTTGAAACCAATAGACGTTAATTAATATTTTATGTATTAGGGTCCGATTTTGATTATTTTCCAAGTGGGATCACTCATATGAGGAACATTCATTTGAATTCAATAACGTTAAAGATTCTCGTATTAGCAGCTTATGATATTGTAACCACTGTGGGGGCCTGTATCAATTTAATTTAGTGAAACATTTGGATGATCATGCATGCAAATATTAGTTCATAGTTCTTGATATTTTCATGTGATAGCAACATGACATTATTTTACGATCTTGTATTTATCCGACTGCACATATAGGTGTCGTGTCGGCCCGACACTAAACCCTAAAGTTTAATTTGTGGTCTAAAATAGGCAGAAGTTCAATTTTCGTCCCTATATTTTATACCCTCCGCAATTTTCGTCCCTAAATTATTTAGCGTAACAATTTCCGTCCCTATATTCCTGATTTTCGACAATTTATTCCTTAAGCTTACTCTCCGTTAAGAAATCAGATACTCCGTTAACTAAAAGCAAGTATAATTTAAATAAAAAAATTGAAATAAAAAATAACCCTCAAATCATTCAATACCTACTGCGATCTAAAAATAACAATGTGGATGGCAGGTTCAGAAGGATGCTCACGTTGTTTTTCGATCGCAGTAGGTATTGAATGATTTGAGGGTTATTTTTTATTTCAATTTTTTTATTTAAATTATACTTGCTTTTAGTTAACGGAGTATCTGATTTCTAAACGGAGAGTAAGCTTAAGGAATAAATTGTCGAAAATCAGGAATGTAGGGATGAAAATTGTTACGCTAAATAATTTAGGGACGAAAATTGCGGAGGGTGTAAAATATAGGGATGAAAATTGAACTTCTGCCTAAATACGACTCATGTTTAAATTAATTTGACCGTTTGAAATTTTTAGCATTATACATATCATTGAGCTCTTGAATTATGTGCGAGGAAGTTCAAATTGTCGAGAAAGGTCCAGAATTAAGGTCAACATATATACATGCATGGAGGTATACGTCGACCTCGTGTTATTATTGTAAGAAATAAATCATTGATTTGATACTGTACGGTCTTAGACACTAACCAGTTTGAAGACAAGTGTTCCATCCAAGAGAATGAATTTATAAGCGCTGTCGTCGTTTTGATGATTTTAAAAAGGATTACGAGTTACAATCAAGTTTTTCTTTTTCCTATAGTTCTCATGATGAATGATCGTTTAATTGTTTAATACTTTTTAGAAATCAAGAAATGATTCTTGGAATCCCGACAATTCACTCCAAACGCAATAAGCTTCGTTTAATTGACTACGCATTATTTTTCGGTTTTACATGCCGTACGATACGATGACATATATATTACTTTTTAGACGAAATTATGAGATTGGGTCACCAACCATGTATTTTTTTCAAATTTTTTGGTCGCTATGTTTGATAATTGCAAATATGTTACTAATTTTGTACGTCTTAACAAAACTGGATCACTAGTCAATTTTCGACAAAAATTGCCGGATATCCGACGTGGCCGATGACATGTGAGCAGCCACGTGAGTTGGAATTTCTTTTTAGGGTTTAATAGGGTCTCAATGTATGAAAATACAAATTCTGTATGCATGACATGGGATTTCTTTTTCACCTATTTGAATAATTTCACAGATAAAAAAAAAAAAAAAATCTCCATGATTCTAGTTTAAATAAGGAATTAGTCTAACAATATGTAGAGTTTTAAATGTCTATTACAAACATCATCCAAGGGAGATAGATACAATCATCTCTTGGAAGAACTCAGGCTCTGTTGGTTCAGGTAAAGATAGCTCATCGTGTTAGAAAAGCTCATCGAAGCTTCCACCGGTGTAAATCCCGTGTAGTCTCTGTCTTTCTTCGCCGTGCAAATATCAGCAAGGTACCTAACGAAATCGTTCTTCTGCACGAACGGTTGTGCTACGTAATCTTCATAAGGCATCCACTGCAAACAAAATAATGAAGAACACTGATCATTTATGCATTTTTCTTCTTTTCCTTTTTTTTTTTTTTTTGTATTTATGATCATACGAAGCAAAAAACCTGAGCAGCCTCGATCTCTGATTCTTGTACGACGATGTCTGAGGAGAGTGGCTGCAGCATGCAAAGGAAGAACAAATCCGATTTCTCGAAGAATGCTTTGTGACTCTGCCTGCAAATTTTTATTTTTTTAAATATGTTTTCAGAAGCAAAACACTAAATATCTATTTTCAGTAGCCTGTGAAAGTACCTGAATGCTAATATTTCCAGAAATTTCGCATCGACCTGAAAAACAGAATCACAGTGAAATATAAAAAAGCGTATTTTTTGATCGAATGCAGATACAAAATACGTCAAAAACGTGCTCTTATTCTTACACCGGTCTCTTCCTTCACTTCTCTAACAGCAGCATCACATATGTCTTCGCCCTTATTGAAATAAAATGAAATGTCACAACGATTTACCAGAAAGGTAATTTTTATTCAAATATTATAACATCGTGATTTACCTCGTCAACAACTCCCGTAGGAAATTTCCATATGCCCATTCCACGAAATCTCCCGCATTTCTCCTGAACTACAAGTACCTATATAGATTTTCTTTTTGAAGTAAATAATCAAAGAAACAGAAATGTTTTACGGTTTATTCCGTTCAATATAATCTCTCCAAACAAAAAAAAAAAAAAGGAAAAGAAAATAAATATACGAACGTACTTCGTTCTTTTCATTCAACACGAATGCACCGATACCCACTCGGTGCGTGGCATTAGCCGGCAGCGTATTCGGAGTAATAGGAAGCCAATGCACGAGCATAAGGTGCCCGGGTTCTGCATGGTGAAAGTAGAATCCTTCCTGTAATAATTAAATCGTGTAATAATAAGACGGAGCTCACAAACAAGGGAAGGTTTAATGTTTCACTATTATCGGTCCAATTTTTTTTTTGAATAATATTCTTTTGTTGTTAGAACGAAGCTAACCTTAACCGCGGGCTCGACAAGACCGGCGAGCTCGATCGGTATTTTGATCCATATGCCTCTCTTGTTCTGCAAGAAAGATGATGGAAATGTTTTCCGATAGCTTCACTCCGTGGAATGTAGTAAAAAATGTAAAACCTTACGGCATGTTTGAGATTATTTGTCCCAAATAGCAAGAAACTAACTTCACCCGACTTAATATATAAATAAAAAAAGGCCCCCCATTCTATCATTAATTGGTTTTAGGATGGTCCCCTTGATTTAACATGGAATCAGAGCTCTGGCCACGAGAGGTCATGAATACGGATCTTCACGACCGCCCATTTAATAAAATTACACGTCTAAGGCTAGATAAATAAAGAAATCAACTGTGTTGCAAATAAAACATATAAATTTAAAATACGATGCAGTTCTTCAAGCTTAAGCTTTTAAATGAAGGGATCATTCAATACAACATCAACCATGTCTATTGATGTTCATATTAGTGAAGATGTTTACTTATTTTCTTGATTCGAAACTTAGCAATCCCTCGAAATACAACTAAAAACACAACGCAAATCCACATCTACACAAGTATATCACCATAGCCATCACCGTTCTAAGCCAAACGTTAGCAAAAATTTCCAATTTGGATTGGAAATCTCAACACCAGATGATATGAGAATTGCCATTTGAAAAGGACTAATCTTTTCTGCTGCCATGATTCCAAGACTCTATTTTTATTTCGTCTAAAAAATTCCCATTTTATAGATAACAGAATATGCGGAGATTTTATACCAGCTGTCTCCAATGGGCGAGCGAGGCCCTGAGCAAGGAAGCAAACACACCAGGATCCAGGGGCTCTTTGGTCATTTCCACAATCACACCGCCGTGGTCGTCGTCGACGCCGTCCAATATCCTATGGACTTGCTGAACTTGCTTCTCCGACAACGCTGGCGAACTCATTGACGACCGCCTTATGCTCAACGAAGCCCCAAACCTAAGCTTAAATGATTACACTGAAATAAAAATAGGAACGATCGATTAGACAGAGTTTTTCCGAATCCCCACTGAAATAAACTCAAAAAAGATCAAATCTTTTGTTAAGGGTTGATGAGATGTGAAATACATTTGGATCTTGAGATGAAAAAACCGTCAACGAGTAAGGTTTCTTGAAGCGACGAGACAGGTAACAGACTTGATTAAGATCATCAGCAGTGATCAACAGTCGCCAATGACGTGGTTACGGTACAGATAATGGCTTCAACGGCAGCGATTCTTTTACTACAGGTAGGATTAGGATATTCAATAATAATGTAATAATCGAATCAATCACATGATGAGAGATCTATATGTTACATTATTGTATAGTTTTATTCTTTAATAGGATAGGTGTGTGTGTGTGTGATTTTCTTTGCTTTGGGCCATAGAAAGGGACGTTACAAAAGCGGACTGTTCACTTTCAAGAATTGTTACATGCATGTATATTTATGTTTTTTTTTTATTTGGTTAGAATTAAAAAAGTATATGATTTTAGATCTTTTTTCATATAAATAAAAAACATCATTGTTTATGAGAGTTTGGAAATCCTGAAAATGTTCTGTTCGAAGATTAAAGAAAAAAATTGATAATAATTTTCAATATGCATAATCAAACTTGGGAGTCCAAGTATATGAAAAAAGAAATGAAGTGACAAATTAGGGTGTCAATGTAAATATCATAAAAGTCAGGAGGACCAAAAAACAAAAAATAGAGTAGGCTAGCCCAGAACTGCAATAAAACAATTTTTATTGATTCGAGTTTTCTGGGTTTCCTTTTTGGAAAGATCAGACGGGAAGTGAGGGAAACGCAGACCAGAAAACACAGACAATTATGCGTTGAAAATTTCTGACATTTCAGTCGATAATCGGCAGAAATGGATCAAAAGTTGTAGGAGCAGCAGCTGGAAGATTGGGGGTCGAAATTGGAGACTCCGCCATCTTCAAATCACGCTCTAATTAAGCTCTTGAAGTTTCGTTGTTAGTTTTTTTTATTTATCGTTTTTCAAGATTCCCTGTGCTTGCTTGGTTAACGAATCTGAGGGTTTAGGATGTGTTTGGTGTATGATTGAAATTTGTGGCAGTTTTGGAAATGTGAATTGAGGAATGAGGTAGGGTTCGTAGGATTTATGGAATCTCTGTACCTTAATCGTTTCTGATAACTGAGTCCTCTAATTTAGAAAGAATTTTGTCTATGAGATATGATTTATTGGCATCGAATTTAGACAGAGTAAATGTTATTATCTAGCATTCACTCGAAATTAGCCTTGGTGGGTTTATATTGTTTCTTGGAATCAAATCAAGGGTATCCTATCATTATTGTCCCTGTTTTCAGATTTGAGCAAGATTAGAAACTTCATTTGCTTACGAAGAATCCCATTAAATCAAGAAGATTAAACTGCTCGTTTAGGAAGGAAATTTGGAATCTTTTTATTCCCAAGGTGACAACTTGAAATTCTTATAGGACTGTTTGAAAAAATCTAACATTGACCTATGATTAATCGTGTTTTTCCCTCGAAATGCAGATTCCGCGGAAGAAGCAGAACCAGGAAATAGATGCGTAGACTATTATTAACATATGATGAAATTAATTTGCTGAATGTAATAAAAATCATATCTTTGTACTAATTCTTTCCCCTGTTTTAGAAAACATTCGATGTATGTTATAGCAGCATTTGGTTGGTTCTTAGTTTTGAGATGTGGCTGTTGCACAGCCGAGTCCCTGGCTGATCATTTGTAGCTTTCATCAACCATTGAAGGCTCTTCTACTCTCTATACATGTTTAGCAGTTCTTGGAGATTATAATTTTCCATTTTTTCTTTCTTTTTATTTTAAAAGAAAAATTAAATATATTTAGCTATATGTTAAAACGCCATTGGTTCATCTTCTGCTTCGCTGGAGGCATCTCAATAGATCTCTAGACCCTCAAGCTCAATCATCTTATGCTTTTAAACTAATATCATATAAAATCCAGATAACGTTGTTTATTACATTGCCATTACATGTATGATTACTCGAAGGTGCTTGCGATCATTCATACCAAGTTAAGTTTTATTTCAAAAAATATTTCTCTCTTCTTTCTACACATTCGCCTTTTCTTGAAATCAACCAAAAAAACCTCATCGAATCACTTGCCGCAAATCGTCCATCAAAGATATGTCTTACGCTTATCTATTCAAGTACATCATCATCGGAGATACTGGTAAGTAATAACTAGCCATCAATAAATAATTTAAAAAAAAAACTATCTTTATTTAATGGGCTTTCATAATATTTTTCCATCTCTGCAGGAGTAGGAAAATCTTGTCTCCTCCTCCAATTTACAGACAGGCGTTTCCAGCCCGTCTACGACCTCACGATTGGAGTCGAATTCGGGGCCCGCACAATCACCATCGAGAACAAGCCCATCAAGCTCCAGATATGGGACACCGTTAGTTTTCTTTTTTTTCTTTTTCCCTCTATGCATATGAATTATGATCCACACATGATATATATATATATATATATATATAGTTCAAAGATCATTTTTTTTTTCTTCTAATATACGTGTTTTCCAGGCCGGCCAAGAATCGTTCAGATCGATCACGAGGTCTTATTACAGAGGAGCCGCCGGTGCCCTACTGGTCTACGACGTCACGAGGTTTTTTTTTTTTTTTTTTTTATAATCTCTAGCGATGATTTTATTACGAGCTTAATAAGCTGCAATAAAAAATCTTAATTTAATTCTTGTTACTACGTATTATTTGTGTTATAAATATAATAGGAGGGAAACTTTTAGCCACCTGGCGAGCTGGCTCGAAGATGCTCGGGAGCACGCGAACCCGAACATGACGATCATGCTCGTGGGGAACAAGTGCGACCTCGGCCATCGGAGGGCGGTGACTGCTGAAGAAGGGGAGCAGTTTGCTAAGGAGCATGGCTTGCTCTTCATGGAAGCTTCTGCAAAGACTGCTCTGAATGTTGATGAGGTTATTAATTTAACTGATTTATTGCTAATCCTCCTTTTTAGCCCAAACTCATAAGCATATGAGAATCACTCTAAAAATAATTAATTGGCAATAGAGCCGCAGGTCTAATTTTTTCTAATCTTTCCATGTCGGACTTCGTTTGATCCCAACATGATTTATATTGTTTAATAAATTTCATGGTTTAATTATTTTTTAGCATGTATATTTGGGAAGTGGGAGTTTGGACAGTTAAATTTGGACATTAAGTTTCAAAATTGAAGCAATTTGATGACACTAAGTTTCAAGATTGAAAAAATGCGAGGACAATAAGCTTCCAATTCTGACGTCAAGTGTCTTCAAACTGTTTCGATTTCGAAACTTATCGTCATAAAATTACAACCTTTTATTTTGGTGTCTTCAACTTGATTTATGAAAGAAAAGGCTTTTTAATTAATTTTTATTATGTGCAGGTATTTGTGAAGACAGCAGCTAATATATACAGGAAGATGCAAGAGGGCGTATTTGACTTGACAAATGAGGTTTTGATTTACTATTTATACACATAAACATCTGCAATTTATTGATTAAAGATATTATTTTTAAATTTTTATTTTGATTACAAGTCTTTTGGCATAAAACTGGGTTATGGAGGGATCCCGGGTCGCAAAACTGGTGGCAGAGATGGTTCTTCTCAAGGTGGAGGCTGCTGCGGATGAGATTTTTTTTTTTTTATTTTCTTCTAGCGTAATTGTTTGTGATGTTAATATTTTTAGTAAAGCTATGTTATTTGTTTTTGCGATGAAAATAAAACTGTCAAGACCATGGCGATATAATGTAATGTAATAAACCGGACATTGACGGAAAATCATTCACTATTACGGTTTTTTGTTAAGCAGGTAAGAAGATTAATATAGGACTATTGAATTTTAATTTTAATAATTTATGTGTAATCTTGAAGTAGAAGCTTTGCATTAAATTGATGTTGTTCACCTGCTTGCCTTCCTTTTTATTGAAGTAAAGGAAGTAATTATCTTGTTTGAAGTGAAAAATATTATTATTATAATATTTTTTCCTTGGGAATGACATTATTATAATATTACTAGCAACTATTTTTCATTTAATATAGAAGTATGTTTGTCTAATGCGTACCTTAGCTCGTTCAACATTTAATTGTTACTAAATTGTATTTTCAAAATTTAAAAAAAAGCTTTTTAATAATATTTGCATCGTTAAATTGACAAAAGAAAACTAGAAAAAAGTCAAAAAACGAATTTCACGCATGCGGTGGACAATTTTCGTTATCTCCGCATTCAATGAGGTGGTGTTAGTGTTTATCCCAATAACTTCGATGATTTAAGTTATTTTTTGCATATCTCAATTATCGGAAAATCAAGAATTATTTCTGTTATTAATTAAACAGCATTGATATATATTTATAGTTTATTGAGATATGTGTCATCAACAAAACAATCATATTCTTCCAACAAGAAAAACTAAATACCATCTATCTATACAAGACTTGCCACATAATTACTGCGAGAAAAGAAAATAAATTCCGATTTTAATAAGGAAAGAAAGATATAATAAAAACAGACACGCAGCACACACACAAACACGGAGAGAAGAACACCGCCACCACACAGCTCACATCTGCATCACAACAACCCATTTCTTTCTTTCTTCCTCACTTAAGAGTATATTCATCTTCTCTAAAATCGGAAAACTCTCTGTGCCGAATCCGATCTCCGTTCATATACCTTACCTGTTGCTTTTGGAGCTGTTTTCAGCTGAAATGGAAGATATTACCGTTGCGAAAACATCACATCTTAGATAATATTAAGCCGGAATTTGCACTCCCCTTTTTGTTCTGGGGCTTTCTTGGGCTATTATAATTATTTACGAATTTAAATATTTCGGCATCCTAAGTTCTTTTTCCTTTTTTGATTTGTGTTTTTTTTTTTCCTTTGTGGGTTCCTGTTTCTCGCTAATAAAGACTCGATTTTGAAGCTAAAATCGTTCAATTTGTTTGTCGCTTTCATTTCTTCTAATCTCTTGCGTGCATTTTCTTGGCTTTCCTTTTGTGGGTTCATGTGTTTTAGCTGAAATGGTTTCATAAAGTAAAATTTCAAAGCAGTTCTCTCTTTCTTGTAATACTGTGAGTTCCCCTTTAGTACAAAAATTGGATCTTGAGAGCAGCGAAGAGACTGTGAGTGCTCAGAGCAATTAAAGATGAAGATGAAGTTCAGAAAATCAGTCCTTTCCCTTCTGTTGGTGACAGTTCTTGCGCCAATTGTTCTCTACACCGACACACTTGGAGCCTATTTCACTTCCTCCACGTGTAAAAAATTTCTGCATATGTTTCTTTAACCTTAGCCCTTTTCTTTGTTCTGTGAAGCTTAATCTTATGCTTTTTTGTTTATCTTGATGCCGCTTATTACAGCAAGGGATGAGTTTCTCGAAGATGCTTCCACCTTTGTAAGTATCCATTACCTTGTGATCTTCTTTCTTCTCCTTGCTGTAATATTTTATGTTTGATTCTTGATGAGGTTTTTAAACGGTTTAAGAACCTTTACTGCAGACATTCGGAGGCGAATCTAGGCAATTAAATGTGCTACCTCAGGTATGAACATTTTTTTCTTCGATTTCTTGTTTTTTTCTTTTTATGGAATTTTTCAAGCTTCATTCTTTTTTATTTTGTAGGAGTCATCTGCATCCCTAAAAGAGCCACGTGGCGTAGTTTATTCGGAGAATTCGGTCCAATCAAGCTCCGAAAACTCCGAATCTTCATCTGAGAATGCACGTGTCGTCACCAGGCAACTCACCGAAGGTTTTCGATTTGCTTTTCTTTTTTCTTTTTTACTGAATCCATTTTAGATTCTTCGTATTATTCAACTCGTTGATGTAATGATCTCAGAATCTGAAGATCGAGTTGGTGAAAGTAAGGAAGCTTCAGATGAGAATCCCATAAAACAAGTCACGGATAAAGCCCGTAAGGCCGAGCCCGAGATTACAACGGTTGAAAAAAATCCAAATTCAGCTGAAGAAAATGTTTCTAAGGAAGAAATCAGATCCCATGAACCTAAGCCCACCTTAGAAAATGCTGCTGCGAAAAAAACGGTACGATTCTCGTGTATGAGCCCTTTATCATCTATTGAAGTTCGAAGCATCTTGAGACAATTTTGCACCTTTATTTCATTAATTGGAGTGAGAAAATTCTGTTTTTGATGCTAATAATAGGAAATAAATCATTCAAAAAGCACCCGACGAGAAACCCCACGAGCACAGCCGAAGGCCAAGGTTGAGAAACAGAACGAACCCAACGACGTCCGTGTTAAACAGCTCAAAGATCAGCTCATTCTTGCCCGAGTTTTTCTTACACTCTCATCGATTCGTAACAATCCTCACTACATTAGGGAGCTCAAATTACGCGTGAAGGAACTACAACGGGTACTCGGAGACGCCTCCAAAGATTCCGATTTACCAAGAAAGTTAGTATATTCTGATTTTCGAAATACCCTTTTCGAAAAATCATAAAAATACCCTTTTTCGACGAAACCCGAATGAAAAATGACCCGTTTTGGTTATTTTACGCAGTGCTGGTGAAAAAATGAAAGCCATGGAGCAAACCCTTTTGAAAGGGAAGCAAATACAAGACGATTGTGCCTCCGTGGTCAGGAAACTACGTGCAATGCTTCACTCCGCTGAGGAGCAGCTTAGAGTCCACAAGAAACAAGCCCTGTTTTTGACCCACTTGACTGCGAAAACGTTGCCAAAAGGGCTCCATTGCCTTCCTCTACGCCTCTCGAACGAGTATTTCTCCTTGAACGCGTCCCAACAAGAATTCCCCAACATGGAAAGATTAGAAGATCCAAAGCTTTATCACTACGCGTTGTTCTCAGACAACATATTGGCAGCTGCTGTCGTTGTGAACTCAACGATTTCCCGAGCTAAGGTGAGAAAAAGGAAGCATTTTTGGTCTAAATTCGACAATCTTGAAGTTTTTACCCACTTTTTAACCCTTCTTTTCCCGTACAGGACCATGCAAAGGAAGCATTTTTAGTCTAAATTCGACAATCTTGATGTTCTTTCACACTTTTAATTTGAGTCCTCTTTTTTTCTTACAGGACCCTGAGAAGCACGTGTTCCACATAGTAACCGACGGGCTAAACTACGCAGCCATGAAGATGTGGTTCTTGGCTAACCCGCCCGGTCGAGCCGCGGTTCAGGTCCAGAACGTGGACGGGTTCACGTGGCTGAACTCAAGCTACAGCCCGGTCCTGAAGCAGCTGGGCTCCGCCTCCATGATCGATTACTACTTCAAGAACCGACGTGGGCCCGAGCCCGATTCAAACCTGAAGTTTCGGAACCCTAAATACCTATCGATCATGAACCACCTACGATTCTACCTGCCCGAGATTTTCCCGAAGCTCAACAAAGTCTTGTTCTTGGACGATGATGTCGTGGTCCAAAAAGATCTCACGGGTTTGTGGGCCCTCGACCTCAAGGGCAAGGTAATCGGAGTTGTTGAAACGTGCGGGGAAAGCTTCCACCGGTTCGATCGGTACCTCAACTTCTCGAACCCTTTAATCTCGAAGAATTTCGCTCCCCGGGCCTGCGGGTGGGCTTTTGGGATGAATATTTTCGATCTCGATGAGTGGAGGAAGCAGAAGATCACCGAGGTTTACCATAAATGGCAGAATCTGGTGAGTTAAAAATCACTTTTTTTGCATGATTTTTTCGTGAAAAATTTTGAATCGTTGTAAAAAAAAAAATCAACTTTTATTTTCGATTTTTATGTCAGAATCAAGACAGGCTCCTGTGGAAGCTCGGGACTTTGCCGCCGGGGCTGATAACGTTCTGGAACCGAACGTTTTCGCTGGACAAATCGTGGCACGTTTTGGGGCTCGGGTACAACCCGAATGTGCCCGTGAGGGAGATCGAAAGGGCTGCGGTTATACACTACAACGGGAATTTGAAGCCGTGGCTCGAGATTGTGATACCGAGGTTTAAGAATTACTGGGCCAAGTTTGTGGACTATGATCACCTCTACCTGCGTGAATGCAACATCGCTCCGTGAAAAAACATTTTAGTACATACATATAAGATGTTCCTTTTTTTTTTTCCAGCTGAGGTAGTTAAAATTCTTGGATTCTTGAACCCAACAAGTTCGTTTTTTTTTTTTTTTGCTTTTTTGTTTGTGTTGTTTGTTGGATGAGTAAAAAGATCTTGAAATTCTCTTGTATATGTATTTGATGCAAACCTAGCGGTACCTTTCACCTATCTACTTAGATCTCCTACTGCTACAATTTATGCAATAATGGTAAATTGAGGGGTCATTCTAATTAATTGGTACCGGGAGGTAATGACTCTTTAAATTTTTATATATATTGAATATGATGAAATTAGTTTTTCGACGTAAGACGAGATTGGAAGTCTTATATGTAGACATATCATATCTGTGTTAATCAGCTTCTTCGTTAGTCACTGAGCGATTTAATCTTCTTCTCCGCGGTTTGATTATCTCACGTGATTCTCCCTTACTCTCTTTTATTTCGAAGACAGACGAAACACGAGTTATCGTCATATTAAATTGAAGGGTCATTTTAAAACTAACCAATAGTGATAAACATAAATGAGTTGGGTGAAGTTAATTTCTAAGTACAAATACCTAAACATTCTCAACATCAATCCTACACCACTTCCATGATGATCCCATCAATAATTGTATTAATGTTAATCAAATCTCAACTTTTGATTAATTTATTTGGAACCTTGCCGACAGTGGTATTGGACGAATCTTTATTACATCATACGGCATTTTCAACTGCCTACTTGTCCCAAAGTACGTGTGTAGCTCTTCCGACACTTGCGTAAACGAGAGCCCACACGACAAGTCATATACAAGATTCAAATTAATATGTTAATTTGCCATTGCATTTATTTATCTATTTATTTTTGTTGTATTGATGGTCACAGCTGCTTTGTCATTATGTGATGCACCAGAAAAAAGGTGGTCACAGCATGCATTTGTGAATTCGTAACCCCACACAACATATGTAATCAATTATGGCACATATCATCACCACATCAACAGCTGTAATGCCGTGCGATTTCATTATAGTAACAAAATTTTGTATAAATCTCACATATACAAAAAATAATAACAATAAGAAAATACTGCCGGTATATAACCTATCATAACATAACGGTCTATTTTCCTAATTACAAAAAATAATAATCGAAGGCAGGAAATTGAGACCCATTAAGCTCACTCCAATTCGAATTAATAGAAAAGAATAGAATCCTTTTGCTACAACAGCAGCATTGGTTATTTATTCATTCATGATAATAATCATATACCGTAAAATCGTCATAGAGAATAGCACCATCAGCATAATGCAGCAGGTAATAGCAATTATCGCAGAAATAACAAGGGTTCAAAGGAGCCCATTTATCATCAAGAGTCACCTTCTGTGCCCGCATGATTCTGCAGACGGAGCATTTTTGGTACCGGAGCTTCGGCTGATAAGCGATCAACGGATATATGGCTCGGTTTTGTACGTCTTCGGGGTGAATCAACCTCATATCCCGAATCACGATCGAATGTCTGCAATCACCCTTGATAAAAAAAAAAAAAAACAAGAATAATATAAATAAACATTCTTCACTAATAAATCATCAAAACCAACAAGTGACAGAAAAAAGAAATTGCATGAGAAGGCAATGGATATTATTACCTGATGGCAATAAAGATATCCAGCACCGAGTCGAAAATTTATGTCACAGAACCGAGCAGATTGCATCGGGAAAGGCCTCATTAGGGGCAACCGATGCCTGTGGCTGCTGCCGAGAACTGACCTTTGCTTCTGGTGTAATTCACCGGAAATAATGGCCTCCCATTTCGCGAGTGCTTCTTCTTTGGAGTTCTCTAGCCAATCGAGTACGGGTTTGCTGTAGTCTGTGGAGGAGGGATTCCTCGTATCGTTGTAAAACACGTCCTGTATGCAAATTTTTTGCCAGGTAATTAACGGGTTTTAGTTCGTGGGAAGAGAGGAGATGGAATGAAATTATAGAAAATAAGAAATATAAAAAAGATTACTTCAATCAAGAAATATCCCGATGGATCGTATTCCCCGTCCTTGTTCATTATCTGATCGGTCAGACAATAGATCTTGTCTCTTACTTCAGTCAGAAACTGCCCTCCCAAAACCATGAATTCTTGAATCTGCATATATTTATAAGACCCCATTAGTTTGTTAGCTACAGAAAAGAGAGGCAAAGGGAATTAGGAGTGGGTAGAAATGTTGGAAGAATTGGCATTTAGTTCAATGTTGTGCATCAAAGTGTGCTTCCCCGTGTCGAGTAGTGTGTATATCCTCCTTTAAATGTTTACGCACAAAAAGATGTTGGATTTTGGATAAGCTACCCAGCAAGTCTATGGTTACAAGTAACTGATAATACCTAATGAGTTGTAAATAATTTATCAAGATTTACCTTTAACCGTGTTCTGCGGTTGTGATAAACTTCAACTGCCAAAACAACCTCAGGAAAATGCACGGGTATATAAGCATGAGGTTTAGAAGATTTAACCTGCAATAAGTTTCAGAAATTAGATGAATGTAATACTGTAATGCAGTACAGAGAGTATATTTTCATTCCAGTTTTGTCTCAGACAAAGGAGACTGAATTTTGAACACAACAGACCTTCGTGGAGACACCGGAAGACTTCAGAGGCTTTATCGTATCAGCTTTTGAACATGCTCCAAGCCCCGCCATCATACTTCCACTGGCAGAATATTATATATATATATATAAACAGGCGGCATTAAGTTGCATACAACAAAAAATAAAACTGATCAAAAGAAGTCCTCAAAATATTTCTGAAACTACTCACTCAAATGAGTGCAGCCTCACGGTTGCTTTTTGTTCTTCTTGTCTTTGTTTAATTCTTGCAAACTTCTCGACTTTTGCAACATAGCTCTCCTGAAGAGGAGAAAGAATGTCAGTACATAACTGAAGGAAAACATAGCATTGGACCAATAGCATGTGAATACTCACATCGAAAGAATTATTATTTTTAGCCCCGCGCTTTCTCTTATAACTCCTTGCAGAAGGATTTCTTCTCGGCTTCTTCGATTCTAGAGGAAGCACATTTGAAGACTCACTTAAAACTATAGCCTTCCATTGAACACAAGGTTTCTCAGAGCCAGATCCACATGTTTCATCTTCTGTCCTGAAAAAGATTCATATTAACAAATAGTGCAGGGAATTAGAAAGCTCTCATCATGTGCCTACACCTGGACCATTAATAAGAATTCAGAGAATCAAGATTTTCATGGGTAGAGAGAGCTCGTTTTCTAGCTACAACACTAATCAAATAAATCCAAAAAGAAGAGGAACAATAATAAATTTTAGAAACTGCATATTTTTTCCATTTAAGGTGACCTGGTGTTTAAATCCTCTTCTGCAGCTTGAGTGGTGTCTGAGGCCAATTCACCATCCTGCTATCGTCGGAAGAAAGAAATCACCAGTTATGATGAGCCACACTAACCAAAGATATTTAAATAAAGTTTCAAGGCATTTACCTTGAAGGCTTCCTTACAAGCCATTTCCACCAACTCACTGTCACTTAGGATTTTGATATCATCAACCCTATTCAATTTATAGAGACATGAGTAAAGCGATCAATTCAAGATAGATTTTCAGCACTGAGAATAAATAAGCTAAAAACATCAAAGACAAATATGTTGCTATAAGAACCATACAAGTAGTAGAACAACTCATAGCGTGTTGGCAAATTAAATTAAAAGGGCTACTCTCAGCTCAAAATCAAAGGAATAAACAACCAGCAACTCTAAAATAAAGGAGCTTCCTCTACATAGAAGTCTTAAATGAAAGATATTAGTAAAATGCCAAAATTAACGAGTGCGCTTACCATAATTCTTCAGCAAAGTCCCCTAACGAGACTCCAGCTATCTCTTTTTTGAGACTCTGCATTACCATTTAGTGATCAAAATCACAAGAATACGGACAAATTGAAATTGAATCTCATGAATGCAAAAAAAAAAGGAAAAAAAAAGCACACATACACACTACTTTGACTTACCATAAGCTCTCGATATACAGAATGCTCAAATCGAGGAACCTTCGTGAGTGGACCAACCATATCGGCGACGTATATCGGTCCGCCACGTGGAAGCGAATGTTCTTCGACACTACCCGGAGTCATTGCGCGCAGCAACACAGCTGACAATTTAGCTATCAAATTGATATAAGATCGAATTCTCAATCCAACTCTGCAACCGACGATGTTCTGCAGTCAGGAGAAGAAACCTTCCTTGAACACGGTCCAGTGGTTTCAGGGTTTTACCTTTTCCAATTTCCTGTTTTCTTCATTTTCCACCGCTATATACTTGTCCTACGTTTGTGAATGTTAGGGGGTTCAAGAGTGAATTGCAAGAGTTGCGGGAGAAAGTTTGCAATTATTGTTATTTGTCTTAACAATAGCAAGGTTTTCCAAGAAAAATTTAATGGTTTAAGAATTTATTGTTATCAAAGGGAAATCGTAAAATCAGTACCTCTAAAAAAAATAAAAATTATTAAAATTAATACGAGTGATCAACAAATGTGGTTTACCTAATAATAATAATTACCTATTGGTATACCGTTTATAATGACAATTTTACTCATATTTTTCTTTATCCAACTATATCACAAAATCAAATTTTCCCTTTTCTTTTAATATTTAAACTTATAAAATTAAAACTCAAATTACACCTATCAAAAATCTTAAATAAAAATAATTCTTAAAATAAAATATATACTTGCCTATTATAGAGCACATACTGCTTAGCATATCGGTAATAATGATAAAAAACTCACATGATTAAGTATAAAATAATTAAATATGGAACTGGCTTTTGATACTTTGGTCTAAAATGGGAATCAAGAAAAGACAATAAACAAGATGAAACAGTTGCAAATTGCAATCACATAGCGAGCTAACCATACAATGCATGTAATAAAAATGAATTTTGTATACAAAGTCCCGGAATATTACCTAAAAGATTCCTTCGGCCGGCCCTCGGCTTTCTGCTTGTTATTAATTTATGTTGGCATAGGGATATATAATTTCTTTAATTACGGGATTATTTTAATACATATTTTTTGTAATATTGAAGTTATTATCGATCATCGAGACAAAGGATATATTAAATAAACAATATAATCTACGAAAATATAGATATCCGCTCTAATTTACTAATTACTATGGAGCACGCCTTGCTCACACGTTTATTACGTTATTGACAGATTTTTTACTACATGAACAATAAAAAAACTCCTCGGATAAGAAAAACAATAAAAAACTCTGGGAATACTCCGGGACAGCAATAAATAAAAATAAATAGAGAAGAGCATTAAAGGGTTCGTTCAGTGAAATACCCATCTTTGGGAACGAAGAACAATAATTAAAGATACTCACTTCGATAAATCCATCTTCTCATCGATTAATTCGTCGAAATATTTAGTATTAATTAGCTTGAATTTCTTGTCGGATCCGTAGAAAGCAAGAGAAAAGTCTGAAAGAAGCTTGAAACGGTGCATTCTGAAGATTTCGAGGATCGCGGGCTGGAATTTCGCGGATATACGTGAGATTTTTTGCTGTTCCTCTATTTACTAATTCTTGTTGTCATTACTGTGTTGATCTACGGTTTTTCGAGAATCATTATAGTGACTGATGGTGAAAGGGTAAAAAAATATGGTTCGCTGAGCTCAGATGATTTTTTTTCCTTCTTTGTTTTCGCTCTTTCGCTTGTGCTCATTCAAGTTGCTAGAGTTATCCTGTGCTATACGATTGGTTATTATATAGCTAAGAAATTTTCGAATAATTAATATGTTTTCTTGGTGTTAGTTCTGTTACCGATTTGATGCTCTGTGTTGCTGCCTTAGATTAATTAAATAAGCAATCAATCAGCACAAAGGGTTTTCTGAACTCCAGCTTGTTTCCTGCAAAGCTAAGTTGTCCAAAATCAGCTGTTAGACGGTGACTTAAGCACAATGGATAATAGTGGTGGAGGTGATGATATGAACAGCTCAAATTTGGCATCTAAGCAGAGACTTCGTTGGACGAATGAGCTTCACGAGCGGTTCATTGATGCTGTGACACAGCTTGGTGGGCCAGATCGTAAGTTCTATTCACGAATCTGTTTCTCTTTGCCTTAAAATCACATATTGCCAGTCGTTCTTTACTGAAAAACTTGGGTAGAAGAATTTGCTAATGTCGTGAGGTATGCTGTAGTCTGAATTCCTGTTTTGAAAGAAAAAATACTGAAAGAATTTAGTATCTTTGTAATAAGGTAAGGTTTCATAATATCTGTGATGTTTTGTGTCAATTTTTAATTTTTCAAAGACACTCGCATCTGAGCTTCTGAAGTATTGATTTGAATTTCAGGAGCTACCCCTAAAGGTGTTCTCAGAGTGATGGGAGTTCAAGGGCTAACAATTTACCATGTGAAAAGCCATTTGCAGGTATGTTTGCCAATCCCCATATAGCATTTTTGAGAATTTTGTTTTCAGCAAATCTGATTCCACCATAGGGATTGCACTAATTATTACTTAGTATTGGAACAGAAATATCGGTTGGCCAAGTTTCTTCCGGATTCCTCTTCCGATGGTAGGTTACATTATAGTTATTATTTACTGCATATCTGATTTTGTACCTTTATTCCTTGGTCTTATCTCTTGATGTGTTATGTATAGGGAAAAAGATTGAAAAGGACTCTGGAGATATGCAGTCCACAATGGATGGATCGTCGTAAGCCCAATATGCTTTCTCATTTTCGCATTGTCATGCATATTTTTCCCCGGAAACAGTATTTCAACTACTTTTGAGATGACTCTTTTTATATGCCGATTGTGTATGCTTCTTTCTTTACACGTTTGATCAATATTTACGTGCTGCTATGTTACATGGATGTAGTGGCATGCAAATAAGTGAAGCACTGAAGCTGCAGATGGAAGTTCAAAAGAGGCTGCACGAACAATTAGAGGTATGCCCCGTCTCGAGGGTTTATTTTTTTAGTCATGTATATTTGTTGGAGTGGGATTTTAAGGACACTTAAATTAAGGTGTGTGAGTTTAGGACAATAAGTATCGAAATTCAAGCAATTTTAGGATAATTAACGCTGAAAACCAAATTTCAACCCAGAATTAACACATGTGAGCCACACGTAACAATTAATTAGGGGGGAAATCCGACGTGACTCTGGAAAAAATTCGGTCCAAAATTAGTATCTCCTACGAGAAGCACTTTGAGGGATAATTAATGCCGGGAGCCTACGTTTATCCACAAATTAACGCACATGATGTGCATGAACAATTAATTTGGGTATCAAGAAAAATCTGGTCCAAATCAGCATGTCTGACAACCCACGCATGATTTTTTCCCTTTAATTGTTAAGTATGGCTCACGTCTGTTAATTCCGGAGTGAAATTAGGTTTCCAACGTCAATTGTCCGCTTCAGTTGGAAACTTATTGTCTTGAAACTGCCACTCCTTAATTTAGATGTCCTTACTTAAAATGCCACTCCCCCAAACATACATATGATGACTCAAATAATAATCAAGCCTTCCCATTCTCTACTCTCCATATAAGCGAATTCTCGCTTAGGAGTTAGAAGATGCGGACTCTCATGGAACTCACCCACAATAAACCTTTCAGGTCCAAAGACAACTACAACTGCGAATCGAAGCTCAAGGCAAGTACCTACAGAAGATCCTCGAAGAACAACAGAGGCTAAGTGGGGTTCTCTCCGAAGCACCCGGCTTGGGATTATCAGCTCCCGGGGACGAAAACAACAGCTCGGAGTCCAACCACAAAACCGAGCCAGCAACTCCCGTCCCAACATTCGAGTCGACTTTTCCCAACAAATCCACCAAAGAGCACCGCAGCGCCCCGAACAAGAGCCATTCGATCGACGAATCGTTCTCCTCGCAGCACGAGCCACTGACTCCCGACTCTGGCTGCCACGGTGAGGATGGGACCGGTGAACAGAGGATATTGAAGAAGCCACGTTTAGTAGGTGCAGATGAAGAAATGGGTCCCGTGTGTTCGGTACTGGAATCGGGCTTGAGCCACCCGCCTTATCAGCAGAGTCAGGTTCGATTTTCTTGACCGCGGGTTTTGGACCGTTGGATCGGATTCGTCTGTTGGCTGGAGGATGATCATTCATGTTGTAGCCGATTGTGTTCTGATTGTTGTTTGTGCCTTGTTCTTCTTGCATTTTCTAGATTTAAGTGACATTTGTTTGTTGGTCTGGTGGAATAACCTTGCTGTTGTTGTTTGAGGATTTGTGTAATAGTCTAATGATGATGATGGGCTTGAATTGAACATCTTCTTTTGTTAGGTCTTTTGTATTGAAATAAGAATCTGCATTTCGCATCTATGTTAAATGTGACACTCCTTTGGTTTAATTTTCACATATTTCCAACTATGTGAAATGCGCCACCTAAATTCTACTTCAAATTAATGGACACGTGGAGCTCTTATGTGTTAGTTTTGGCAGAAATTAGGTTTACAGCGTTATGCTCAAAAGCTGCTTTAATTTCGAAATATATTAGCCTAAAATTGCTAACTCTTTAATTTAAGTTTCTTTAAATTGCTATTACTCTTTAATTTAAGTTTCTTTAAATACCATTTCTCAAATATATATTAAATAAATAATTAAAAAATATTTAAAGTTTAATATCACGTATTTAAAGTTTTACGGTGATATGTTAAGGTTTTATGTCGCGTATTAAAGGTTATATGGTCACATGTCTAGAGATGGGGTGAAAATATATTAAATTGGCATTAACCTACGATTTTTTTTGGATTTTTTTGGGTAAATTCCCTTTCAATACCCTTTGAAGTTTCAACTTCCTGATCAGTACCCCTCCAAGTATTTCTTCCTACCCATTTGCGAAAAATTGTGTGTTTAATACCACCAAACATTGAAAAGACAAAAATAACCCTTCTTTAGAGATTCAGTTATACCATCTGGTCTCATTATTATACCACAATATATTCAATTATTATACCAATTGTTATCACTGCTATACCAAGTCAAATTTAAGAGTATTTTATCACTATTGTACCAAGTGTTTCCATTATTATACCAATATATTCAATTATTATAACAACTGTTATCACTGCTATACCAAGTCAAATTTAAGAGTATTATATTATACCAAATGTTTCTATTATTATACCAGTATATCCAATTATTATATCAACTGTTATCACTGCTATACCAAGTCAAATTTAAAAGTATTATGTCACCATTATACCAAGTGTTCTCATTATTATACCAATATATTCAATTATTATACCAAATATTTTCATTGTAATACCAAAAGTAATGTTATTATAATATCCGAATTGTTTGGTATACATTCGAATTTATTGGTAGAATAATCAATTTTATTGGTAGAATAAGCTGTTTTATTGGTATAATAATCGTGTTTTGTGGTATAATACGCAAAATCACTTTCATATAATAGGCAAAAAAACATTTTTTTCGGTATAACAGTGATAACAGTTAGTATAATAATTGAATATATTGGTATAATAATGATAACAATTGGTATAATAGTGATAACAGTTGGTATAAATGTGATTACAGTTGGTATAATATTCTTAAATTTGACTTGATATAAAATTGGAGATAATTGAAATAATATTTATGTATGAAGAAGGGTTATTTTTGTCTTTTTAACGATTTTTAGGTACCTAACACACAATTTTTTTCAGATGGGTTTCTAACAGGAAGAAATAATTTGAGGGTATTTAAGAGGAAGTTGAAACTTTAAAGGGTCTGAATAGAAATTTACCCATTTTTTGGTTTGGCTTACAGAGAAAGTTGATTAGTTCCTTTTTTTTAAGCTGCGGAGATTTATTAAAATTAAGTTAAAATAAATATCGTTAGCCATCGTCTTGCGTCATTGAGTTGAGACATCGCAACTTGGAGATCGGCGCTCGTTGGATTTGATTGCGTACGCGGATATCTAGAGTTAAGTCTTTCGATCAGAGGCTGGCGAATCTGTTTCAACAATTTGTTCCCCGACAATCTCGTCTCTGAAAAACAAAGGAGTTGAAGGTCAGAATTTCCGCTTTGGTTTATACATGTATTTTCTGCTTAATTATGCTAGAGTTGGTTGTCATATTCATCGTTGAATTATGATTCACTTTCGCTTGGTAGGGTTATGACGGTGAGTGCAAGTTAGACAATTCCGATCGTCTGATTGAATTTGTTTTTCGTCTTCCGTGAATCGGATAACGCAATTTGTTATAGTTGTATTTTCTGCTTAATTATGCTGAAGTTGGTTGTCATCCACGGTGATTGTCGTCACGCTTCCTATTCTCATGTGTTGCAGCTCAGAAAATTGGATTATAGATGTCATATCAAGAAGAGCAAGTGGCTTATGCTGATGCTGACTATGAGATGGGGGAGGAGGAGGATTATTTTTATGGTAGAGTAATGGGTGATTCGGATTCGGAAGATGAAGATGAGGATGAATATGACTACTTGGTTTGCCCCATCTTTATCAACTTGAAATGTGCCTTATTTTTTATTCATCACGAGCTTTGTATTTGTCATAATCAGTATTCTTCAACATCTGTGTTTACGTTTTAGGATAATAGGGTCACAGATACTTCTGCTGCTGAGGCACGAAGTGGGAAGGATATTCAAGGAATCGAATGGGAAAGGATTGGGATGACAAGGGAAAAGTATAGGAAAAATCGATTGGAACAGTATAAGAATTACGAGAACATACCTCATTCTAGTGAGGGACTAGAGAAGGTAATGGATAACAGCTTGGTTCGTATTTTCATGTTTCAGAAATCCATTAAATTTGTTTTGTTTATTTTTGTTTTGTTTATGTCAGGAATGCAAGTTAACAAGGAAAGATGGAGAGTATTATCAATTCTGGATGAACACTAGATCAGTTAAATCAACCATTCTTCATTTTCAGGTAAGGTCTCTCTCCTCTATTTCGTGGTTGAGTCGATTTCATTATCAATTAAACTGTTGCTTAGTTGAGGTATAAATATGCATATTACTCCACTTTTAAAGGTGCTCATGGGCTTATTCATCTGTGCCATATTGCTTGCAGCTGAGGAATCTTGTTTGGTCGACATCAAAGCATGATGTTTACCTCATGTCACATTACTCGATCATTCATTGGTCTTCATTGAGTTCCAAAAAGACAGAAGTCCTTGACGTTTCTGGTCATATCCGTCCCAGCGAGGTGCCAATTTTTTACGATCATCAACTGAGACAGCTTGAGTTATATTTTTCTTCCCATTTCTGGTGAGTTGTGGCTGATTTATATCCTTTTATAGAGACAAACAGGAAGCTTATCTGAAGAATTTAACCAGACCCAAGTAAGTACTCTGGCAGTTCGTGATAATTTGTTGATTACTGGAGGATTTCATGGGGAGCTCATCTGCAAGGTATTCTGCTTGTTTTGGAGCCAATTTCTGTTTGTTTTCTGTCCTTAAGTTGAAGCATATTAAAGGAAACTCAGCTTACGGATAATCATCTGTAGAGAAACAGTTCACGGATTACTAGTGGCATCTGCAATTTACTCCTTTTTAGATTTTCTATTTTCCTCTTGTTGATGGCTGATCCAACCTCATTTAATGCAGTATCTTGACCGGCCTGGCGTTAGCTTCTGTACGCGGACAACTTATGATGAGAATGCTATCACAAATGCAATTGAAATATATGATAGTCCAATGTGAGTTTCTTTCTTGGTATTCGCTGCCTTGTCATATCCTCCTTTTTGGTGTGTTACCTGCATCTATTTATTTGACAAATCATTTGTTTCTGCCCAGCATTACATATATCACATCTTTCCTCATAGTTCTCTGGGATCCTTTTCATCTCCCTTTGATTTTCTTACTTGATGCTAAGTTCTTACGTTAAATATCAATCTGCACTGATAATATTGAACTAATTGGTTTTGTAAATCCACCAGTGGCGGCACAGTTCATATCGCAGCTTCAAACAACGATGGTGGAATACGGGATTACGACATGGAGAGATTTCATCTTGTTAATCATTTCTGTTATCCATGGCCTGTAAATGTGAGTCCTCTTCCTTTGTAACTTTCAATCAACCTTTTTTATCAGCACAAGCACCTGTTATCTTTTCGGGGCATCACAATTGGCTAAACAGTTCCTAATATTTTAACTGTTCCATTAATCTATGTGGCTGCACTATTATCCTGCATGTTCTACATACCCAATCTCTTCGAACCAAACACTTAACTACAGTTTAGAGAGGGTCAAAGGTTCCTCGTTTACATCACCTTCCAGAGATAGTAACATACTAAGAAGAGCCTCCCTCCACCGTGTAGTTAACATACTAAGAGCCTTTCTTTCTGTTGTATTCCTCAGCACGCCTCCCTCAGCCCAGATGGTAAACTCATGGCCGTTGTTGGTGATAATCCCGATGGGCTTCTCGTGGACTCGCAAACCGGCAAGGTAAAACTAAAAGCTTTTGTTACTCATGTTGAAAATATAATATGTAAATTTAAAAATGATACACTACCGTCAAGCTTAAGCTTTTAGGTGAAGTGGTTCATTCAACATGATATCAGAGCTCAGGGACCAAAGAGGTCTTGGGCACAAATCCTCGCGACCACCCGTCTAAAAAAATTACACGTCCGCAGGCTGGATACTAAAGAAATCAGCCTAAGATGTGAGGGGGCGCGTTGGAAATATTATACAAAAATTACACGAATCATACACCACCCCCTTCAAGCGTAAGCTTTCAGGTGAAGTGGTCATTCAACAACTGACTAGTAATTAACAATCCGGAGCCAATCATTTTATCATTTCTTTGCCAAAACTAAAAACCCTTTTTCAATGCGTTTGCAGACAGTAGAATCTCTACGCGGGCACCGCGATTTCTCCTTCTCCTCAGCTTGGCACCCTAATGGACACACGTTTGCCACGGGAAACCAAGACAAGACTTGCCGCGTGTGGGACTCTCGTAATCCGTCGAAATCTCTCGCCGTGCTCAAAGGCAACTTAGGTGCCATTCGATCCATACGTTTCTCTTCCGACGGGAATTTTATGGCAACGGCCGAGCCCGCGGATTTCGTCCACGTGTACGATGCGAAGAACGGTTTCGATAGAGAGCAGGAGATCGACTTCTTCGGTGAAATCTCGGGAATTTCTTTTTCTCCTCACGATGCGGATTCTCTCTTCGTTGGCGTGTGGGACCGCACTTATGGAAGTCTTCTTCAGTACAATCGACACAGAAACTATTCGTTCCTCGACTCTGTGTTTTGAAGGCTTTAGGAGAGAGCTACAAAATTAAGTGTATTGTTTGAAATGTGATTTCATATGATGGTTATTGTGTGTTATTGGATGTATTTTAATACAGCGGTATTATGAAACTTGGCGAGGCTTTTTGATAAGCATGCTTAAGGATTGCTATAGAACATTAAATTCCTGACAAAATAATTTCAATTCATGAATCGTGTCACCTTATTTTTCAAAGTCACTTCAATGCAACAAACATTTACAAAATTGTATGAATGTTCTATTACATCGTATGAAAATCTATTACATCGTCGTGTTCTATCGATAATCGAGTGAATGAAACCCGTCCCAATTGAATCCTCATCTTCTTGAACCAACCAAGAGTGCATCTGCATGGCATTGAAGATTAGTAACGGGTAAACGGGAAAATGTCGAATGGAGATAAAAAAAAAATATAACGAAATAAGGATAATAAGTCACAAAACCGAGAAAAATAGATATACCGTTCTCGTCCCCATCGTCACTTTGGGATGTGAAAAATGGAGTGAGGTAGTTCTTATCCAATGCGGTGAACGACCCAGCGCTGGGAAAAAGAAATAAAGTTCATAAGTAAGAAACTGCTCGAAGCAAATGGCGTTGGGTTTCTTTTTTTTTTTTTTCAGAAAACACAGTAATTTGTGTACCTTTTATGAAACTCTTTCAGTTTCATCTTGAATCGGTTACCAGAAGAGGATTCGCCTTCATAGTCATAAGTAGGTGCTCTATAGGTACTGCTGTTGTTTGCTTCAAAGCTCTGAAATAGATGAAGTTTTTTGCATTGGTAAAATAATTGCAAATATGTCATCACAGTAATAATGTGAAATGAAACTTTGCATATAATCTGAACAAATGTATAACGGAAAAACTGATCGATGTTGTTGGACTTACTTCGCTCAATTGAGCACCGTGGCCATCACCCACAACTTGCAGAGCCTCCAACATGGTTCCCGTTGATCCCCCTATCAACAGTACCTGAAATTTTCGAACCCAGAACGAAAACCGCTCAAAACTTGAGAATTGACACCAACAGGGAAGCAAACAGAAGTCAATTTTGGTGGTACGACACGTGGGACCATAATAAGCTTGGCCAAAAAAAAATTGATAAGAGGGAAAATGATTTCCCTTACTGTCAAGACAACAATGGCAGTTGTGGCGGTGAAAATTGTCTGGCCGTGTCCTTCCGGGAGATCGTGAATGGATTGCAGTGCTAGGGCAAAAGCCATAGCTCCTCGAAGGCCTGTGAAAAATGATTTCCCATGTTATCACTTGGAAATGAATGAAGATGGTGAAGTGAAGTACATTGTGCACGTTCAAATAAAAAATGGTTATCCGCTTACCACTGTACCAAAGTGCTTTCTGATGCTTCATCGGTATTCGGCTACGAGCGGGTCTGACAAGATTCACCAAATAGGCACACGAGAACACATTCGCAGCTCTTCGTAAAATAACCCAAAATGATTAGCTATTATTCGGAATTATTCAATAATTGCGGAAAGGGGTGTATATGTAAGAATGTGGTAGAAAGCTGCTTAGAACTAGAAAGCACAGAAACATACCTCGCAATCCCAATGAATAACTGTATAGTTCCAAGAAAGTTAAGGGAGCCCAACGTGGCTGAACTTTACATTCGTAAGCGAAAAACCAATACAAAATTTATGCACGCAAGGATACAATAGAAAAGAAGATGAATCCAATATGGGACAAGCTGTGTTGTTCCATGGCAATGTCGAACCCCATGTATATAAATCTGCAAGTAAGACTAGTTCGTTAATATGACAGAAATAAAAAGGATATGCAAAGGTTGATGGCAATATGCGTGTCCTTACACGAACGTTTCTGCCAATGATGATATTAAATGGAAAAATGCAGATACAAATTTCTGCGAATTCTCTGCCAAGTTGGAGTAACTGTAGTGCTTCATGACCTAACTCAAACAGAAAAGAAAAAATCATTAAATAATACTGAAATAATGTCAAATGTAAGATAAATACTGGAAACAACTAAAACAAAATCCACTTACAATTCCAGTGAATAGTATTGACACTATCCCTGATAGACCGAGTCCTTCAGCTAACATGTATCTGCGAGAATATGAATATTAACACAATCTGTTAGGGGAAAAAAAAGTTATTTAAAGAAGAATAATGCCACCATACAATGGAAATGGGTGTATAGTGTAGCTTACGAGAAGTATGGGAAGAGAACGAATAGACAACACTCCAGGTTTTGAAGGCTGCACAGTAGTATAAGAATTGCAATTAGCGGTGTACGTCACTCTGTATTTAGATGAGAGGATACTGAGTTACATGCTTACTTGTCAAGATCCAGACCAGCATACTTGAAGAGGTTCCGAGTTGTTAAGTCAACATAAACTATAAAGATGGTTGTAATCATACAACAGTCATGCTACTTTTGATTCGGAATTAACAGAACCATTAAAAAGGTTAAAAGGATATCAAAGAAGACGTAAATCCAACTCCAACTCCTGCATATCAAAATCAAGGTAAAATAAAATATAAGAAAAGTTACCCGAACTAGAGTAATAAACTGCTTGACGTGTTTTCATCTAAAATGCCACGTAAGGTTGCAGCAATAACCTGCAGACATTGACCCAACAAAAGTCTCCAGAAATCTGACAACGATCATGAAAAAGCTTTGGTTTGCGGAGGCATGGCTCCTCACAAGTGACATTGTCCTATCAGAATATGGTTAAAGGTATCAATAATTGCCTTTGCCCCCTCGTATGATCAACTATTGCAATTTGACTGACCTGTACAAAGAAATTGCCATCTTCCAGAGAAATTTATAATCAAACACAAAATCAATTAGTATATCTTCAGAAATGATAACATCATCTAAATGGCAGACGAGAAAAAAATGTAAATGTTAACGAGGAATCAACAAATCCACGAGAACTTACAGCATCATTTAACACAGATTCACCAAAAACAAGAGCATAGAGATTAACGTCTGTGCCAAGCTCCTGTAAAAGAACATGTCAAGTGCATATTTCTTGTTCATGGCCACGTGTCAAAGTACTCGAAAATTAACAAACCGACGACATTCATAATAAGAAAAAGGTCTTTAAACTTCAATGAGAAGGTAGCCATACAATGGCATAACTAAAACAAATGAAGAAGAAGCAGAGGAGATCCTATCTTACTATGAAATGTTTACTGTTTCAGAAACTTGTCTATATAAAAAATTGGGAACACATGAATAAACACCAGATTACCTGGAATATAGACAAAACAGTGACAGGATCAGTAGCTGAGATGAGAGCCCCAAACATCAGACACTCCACAAATGGAAGTTTATACATGAGGAACATAACTCCACCAAGGTATCTGCAGCAACATATAACACATATCACACAATGAGAAATATTGACATCAATATCCGCAAATCGTTGAGAGAGGCATTACTCACACCAAAACGCCTGTGACAATAGAAGCTAAAAATGTCCCAAAAATAGCAAAGGTCACAATGGCGCCAAAGTTAGAGAAGAATGGTTTCTGCAAGTCAAGTTCACCAAATACCTCATCTTCTGGTGAGAATGAACTAATTTGCACACAATTAACAAATATATATTATATATACATATAAAAGAAAAACTTACGGGTTGCAGACTGAATCCTGACTGAGTTCATCAACAAAGAACAGGTCAAGGAGGTCACATTGCAGTGGAAATATATAATGCATCTCAGTTCAGAGAATAATGTAAATGAAAGAACAAAGTCATCAACTTTAGCACTTTAAGGATATAAGATAATAGGAGGCAACAGAAACAAGAAGAAGAACTCTTCGTGGAAGTTAAACCACGCCCTACACAATCAAACATAAAATCAACATATCAAACACCAGATTACCCAAATCAATAAAAGGAATAAAATTCAAGACAGGTGCTATAGCGACTGATATAAATAAGACCTTATACTATTCTCCGTATTGGAAATATTAGCGAGCCCGCCAACAGTCAAACCTGCAAACCAGGTATCACCATTACATATACGCCATAGAGAAAAATATGGAGAAAACCAATTTAGCTGACATTTAAAGGAAATCAATTATAATTCAACATCGTTTCGAGATCAAATACCGATTAGGAGCGATGCACTGGCTTCAGGAAGGTAGTAGAATCTGTGTCGTCGGAGTACGTGGCCGAGGACGAAGGAGAGTACGAGCATCATGATCTGTAAAAGAATTCCAACGCCGGCAGCTTGCTGCTCCTTCGCCGGACTGCCACGTGGATCCGCCGGAGACATTACACTCTCTCCCATTGCGTGGTGTAGCTACGATCAGTGACTGACTTTCCTTATTTTAGAAGCTTGTGATTCCTTAATTACTGGTTGATTTTTTATATTTTTGTATGATTTTAATTTTTATAAATTGATTTTCATAGGACTTCTAGAAATGGGCCGCCGTAAGCACAAATGGTTCTTTAAAAGGCACAACACTAAGCCCACTATCAAAGAATTGGAAAATAGCCTATGATGAGAAAGGTTTTCAAAAAATAGCATGGTTGATTTGTTTTTTTAAGTCAATAACCTTAACTTACGTCATTTTATAAGCTGAAAAATCCACATTATCATAGTGGAACAATATAACGGAACTCACCTAGTTGAGCACATGTTATATCGTTAGATAAAAATTGCATTTGATATGTCAATTTTTCAATTTACCATTTTATTTTTTTTAATTTGAGAAATTATCATTTGACCCTTCTATCTTTAATTTATTATAACTGTTTCATCACAATTAATTTTTCCTTTTTATATTCTTAAACAAATTAGATTATAATTACTTTTCAAAAAATATTAGATTATAATGAATATGTTAAACATTCTAAATCATAAATAATTTATATATTACAGAATAAATCAAGCGAGCGAAATCTAAATATAATATATTATATATATTCAACCTGAATATAATCGAAGGGATGATTTTGAACCTCAGCTCAACGATAAGACGAAATCCAAACACCTTCCCACGCCTAAGCCACAAAACATAATATATAATAACATCACCGCAGCCACTCCGCGCTCACTCTCTCCTCCAACCACAGTCTATCGTCCACATTACTGCGGCGGCAATGGCGTCATCCACGGCTACGATCTCACCGGCGTTCATCGCACCCAAGTCCACCAGCTCCGCCCGATGCTCAATCGCCACCACCACCGCCACTCGATTCCTCCCCAGGACCAATCTCCGAGGCCTGGGCTTCTCCGCGGCGGAGCCACTCCTGTCGCGCCACGTGGCGGTCAGGCTGGCCTCTTTCAAGAGCAAGCCGGTGAGAGGAGTCGTATCCATGGCGAAGAAGAGCGTGGGCGACCTCACCGAAGCGGACCTCAAGGGCAAAAAGGTCTTCGTCAGGGCCGATTTGAACGTTCCCCTCGATGAAAATCAGAAGATCACGGATGATACTCGGATTAGGGCTGCTATTCCGACGATCAAGCACTTGATTGAGAAAGGTGCTAAAGTACTTCTCTCCAGCCACTTGGTGAGTCTTAGTGATTGAGGATTTAGTTTGACCTAATTCGCTTTTTTTTTTCCCTTTACTGATCTGTGGGTGCACGTGGCATTTCAGGGTAGGCCCAAAGGTGTGACTCCGAAATACAGCCTTGCCCCTCTCGTCCCCAGGTTGTCTGAGCTTCTTGGAATTCAGGTACCAATTTTTGTAGGAAAGAAAAGCAAACCGCTGTTATTGAAATAGACGTTGTCTTCGAACATTTTTGAACTCAGATTTAGTGCCTGAATGGATAAAAGGAATCATCATCCAGGCTCTAAATTTTCAGTTTCTCATCCAACAAAATAATGTACTTCCAATAATATCACTTTTATGATATATCTAAGAGCAATATACCACATCTATGCGGTAAATGTTAGATTGAGGGGTGAAATAATCTCAACATGCCCCCTTACGTGTGGCACTATTCAAGCCTAACACGTGGACATATCAAATCGGGCCGTAGTGTTTCAAACAATAAAAATACCAAAATCTTGTTAGGATTTGTAGCATCCTCTTTTGTCCACTTCACTAGTTTGCGGTATGAGATCAAAGGTTGTTATAGAAGATAATATATGTAAGGATCCAATCAACCCCGAAAGCCCCTCATATAAGCCCTTGTGTGATTCCTCTCTAAAACCAATTGGCAATAGATGGAGTGGCCCACGAACTTATAAGGAGCTTACAATTTGTTTTGTCTAACCAATGTGGGACTGTGGTTTGCATCCCAACAATATATATTGTATTTCATGCTCTAAAGTGTTTAACTATAAAGCTGCCTTCTTCCACCGAACCAGGTTGTGAAAGCCGATGACTGTATTGGCCCAGAGGTCGAATCCCAAGTGGCCTCGCTACCCGAAGGCAGCGTCCTCCTGCTGGAGAACGTGAGGTTCTACAAAGAAGAAGAGAAGAACGATCCCGAATTCGCGAAGAAGCTAGCCTCGCTGGCCGATCTATACGTGAACGACGCCTTCGGCACTGCCCACAGAGCACACGCTTCCACCGAGGGCGTCACCAAATTCTTGAAGCCATCCGTCGCTGGTTTCCTCTTACAAAAGGTTAACAATAAACTAAAGTCACATAAACCCGAAGCTTACTACTCCTTTCCATAAAGCTCGAATCTTGTTCCCTTTTAGGAGTTGGACTACCTCGTTGGGGCAGTTTCGGAGCCGAAGAGACCATTCGCAGCCATTGTTGGGGGCTCGAAGGTCTCCTCCAAGATCGGAGTGATCGAATCTCTCCTCGAGAAGTGCGATATATTGCTGTTGGGTGGAGGAATGATCTTCACCTTCTACAAAGCACAGGGATTGTCCGTGGGGTCCTCCCTCGTGGAAGAGGACAAGCTCGGGCTCGCCACGTCGCTCCTCGAGAAGGCGAAGGCCAAAGGGGTGCAGCTGTTGTTGCCGACCGATGTGGTCATAGCCGATAAGTTCGCCCCCGATGCCGAAAGCAAGGTAACTAACCTAACCATAATTGGGTCATCTTCAAATGCAAAAAAAGAAAAAGAAAAAACAAAGTTGTGGATTCTCATTTTGATTTATTTTTTTCTTTCTTTCTTTCTTTTTTTTTTTTTTGGCAGGTTGTGCCGTCATTTTCTATACCAGATGGATGGATGGGATTGGACATCGGCCCGGACTCGGTTAAGACGTTCAACGAGGCACTGGAGACCACGAAGACCGTTATTTGGAACGGTCCCATGGGCGTGTTCGAGTTCGACAAGTTCGCCGTTGGAACCGAGGTACGTTGTAAGAAACATAGGGCTTAATTATTATTTTTTCAGTTATGTATTTTTGGGGGGTGACACTTTAAGGACACCTGAATTAAGGGTGGCAATTTTAGGACAAAAATTTTTTAAAATTGGAGCAATTCGATGACAACTAACGCTGAAAACATATTTTTGGCCCGAAATTAATGCACGTGAGTCACACGACAATTAAATTGCAGGAAAATCTTATGTGGCATCGGGCGTTTTGATTTGGACCGATTTTTTTCCGATGCTACATAACACTTTTCCCCAAATTAATTGTCTATGTATGTTAATTTCATGCTGAAATCAGGTTTCTCGCGTTGATTGTTTTCAAATGTGCTTAAATCCGTCGTTTCAATTTCGAAACTTATTTTCCTAAAAGCCACCTATTAATTTAGGGGTCATTAAGATTTCGCTCCCGACTAGAAGATAACTAAGCCTGAACATAAAAGGATTATCATATACTAATTACTAACAAACTAACAAACCTTATATATACATTTCTTTTTTTCCTATTCTTATTATTATTATTATTACCAGGCAATTGCTAATAAACTAGCTGACTTAAGTGGTAAGGGCGTCACCACCATTATCGGTGGTGGGGACTCGGTGGCTGCTGTTGAGAAGGTGGGTGTCGCAGGCGTGATGAGCCACATATCAACCGGTGGTGGTGCGAGTTTGGAACTCTTGGAAGGCAAAGAACTTCCTGGTGTTCTTGCCCTTGATGAAGCCGTACCTGTTGCTGTATAGGGAGGGCAAAACGGACATTTCCAAATTACCCTCTCTTTTTTCAAAACTGTATCTTTATTGATAACTTGTCCTCCTGAGTTTGGTGTTTGTCTTTGTAGATGTTATATATTTATTATTCTGTCAACTGAATTTCTTTCAGAGAAAATAATTAATCAAATAACTGGTGAAAGTTTGTATTTAATTTCTTTTCTCTAGTCCGTTAAATTCATATATATGGATTAATACGAAAGAACGAACGATATATACATATATAAAGAGTGAACACCCGCATTAATTTGATATCTCAGCTTAAGTGAACATTGTACGCTTATTTATTTCAATTATATCCTAAAAAGCAAATTTTTCTTTTTAGATACCTAAAAATAATACAAAATTAAATCATATTTTAAACATTATAAATTAAAAAAGATATTAAAATAAAATTATATATATTAGTAATATGTGTGGCTCTATTAAATATGCCGGGAGGAAAAATAAAACGGATTGATTCTACTGTTTCTTGGATGGAAATAAATAGTTAAAAAAAATTAAAAGGTGAATTGTTCAATTTGGGCTAATCAACGCGGCCAACTGGGCCCAAGAAGCAACGGCTCGTTATCCTTCCACTGCAAAGAGCGGGAAGTTTTCGCTGCTCTGTGAAACCAGCCTCACGCGGTGCCCTCCGCTTTAAGGCCCACGAGGCCCAAGACTTATCATGGACCCCTGGGGCTAAACTCCTCGCTTGGAATGGGCGAACCAGAGTTAAAGCCCATCGGGACCAACCGAGTCAACAGGCCCAATGTTCAACCACCTTACCTTAATGCCCTCACTTGAGTCACAGGCTCGCGTTACCAAGCCCGGCAATACAAACGCTAGCTGTGAGGATATAAGAAGTACTCGTATTGATTTGCACTTGTCGATGTGGGATAACAAAACATCTATTTTGAGGAAAAATAAATAAATATATACAATAAATTAAGGATTAAATAAATTCCCAACCCAAAAGAAAACAGTCTCGATTGTAATTTTGGATCCATTAACGGCCACGCAAACTTGAATCTCTATTTATCTCTGAAGTATCAATCAATATTTAGTCATGTCTTCCTCTTTTATTCTATACATTCACAAATCACATAAGAGAGCAGTGGTTTCGATCTTCACCCGAATTTTATAGTAATGATAGTAATAAATTTGTGAAATAAAAGGCACGTTGTCAATGAAATGGCATTATTATAATTTATTGGATAGCTTAGCTTATATAGTTATACTGCGACATCTATTCATGGGACGAGTTCATTATTTGTAACTTTGCGTAAAAAGAAATATATCCATTATCGTATAAAACTATCAGAAAAGTAAGATTTTTTTTACTTTTTTTTTCGTTGTGAAAGTTTGAAATTTGGGTACATGACCATCGTCGGCAGTAAATGAGGGCAGGGCACACACGCCGTGTTAAATATATTTATTTTCATTATTGTTTTCAAGAAATGTCACTTTCCAGCACTTTCATAGAATCAATTTTCGTGTATATATTGATAAAAAAAATAAGAAAAAGGAAGAAAATGAAACAGTTTGATTTTTTCAGGTTCAGTAGCAAATTCTGACTTGCAATCTCAATTTAAATCACATGTTATCAATTGCGTCAGGAAATATCTATCTATATCGCAGGCTTTTTATCATTAGAAGTTGTAAATGATAAATCTACTGTATATAATATAGTATATATATATATATATATATTCAAATAATAAATGTGAAGAAAGCTAATAAATTGGAAGATTAACTATTTATACATATGCTGTTATTATTTATTTCGGAACAATTTATGAAGCTATAGCCAATTAAGGAAATCAATTTGAATCCAACTCCAATTGACAATTCAACCAACCAAAAATCTCAACTTCACTTATTGAATGAATATTCGCCAAGCCATAATAAAAAAAATAAACATATAACTATATTTGTCATTTGGAAAATAAACATATATTAAAATTTTGAAAGCTAGGGTAGGTGAGTTTCGATATCCATCCGGTCTTTGAGGCTCAGCCACTGCTATTAATAAATACGTACGAAGCTTATTTTCTACCCAAATTTAAAGCCGCCTTTAATTAAATTTAATGGAGTTTTAGGCAACACATTCCTTAATTGTTATATCAAAATAAAGACTATTTACTATACGGTTGACTATTTATTGCATTACTAGTAATTGTATACATTTAATCTATCACGAGCCATAATGGGGCATTTATAATGATGCCAAAATTAAATGCTAACACATGTTACCTTGATTGCACGTCCAAGGAAGAGAGGTTTAATATCATCAAGTCAAAAATGTAAACTATAGAGCAGTCACCATATATATGTGTATATATATAATATAATATAATATATATATATATATTTTTTGCTTCGATTTATCTTCTAAGACACTATTCAACTTCGGCTATTTTTGGTTGGCCCACATACTCTTGGTTTTTTTATATCTATTTCATTATTTTAGCGGAAGAAAGGTTTACTCTGTAATCATTATTTTTTTCTTGTATTTTCACCCAAATTACTTTTTTTTTTAAATGTAAAAAATCATACTACTTGAATCGATATTGGAATCACCAAGGAAAACATTGTAATAATAATAGTAATAATAATTCGTGTAGTTAGATTATATCTTGGCTATAACAAGAGCCATTAACCTAAAGAGAGCATATAAGTATAATTTAAAATACAATCTATTTAAGGCAAGTTAAATTAATATTAAACCCTAAGCAAGCCGAAGCTCAGCCAAACATGGCCTTGTAGGTCCCAACTAATAGAGGCCGGTTCGTCATTATTACAGACAACAAATGTCGATTAATGCAACCAATAAGGATAAAAATTTGAAAAAATAAAATATCAGTCATTACCAAGCAATTAATGATCTCATCAAAGGACTTTGGATTGTTTCGTGGCAATTAATTCACAGCTGTCCTTTAGTGTTCTCCTTGCATTTAATGCCCGCCCATTAAATTGATAACTTAATATTCAAAATATACTAAGTAAACACCAAAAATGTACGAGGGTAATTTCCTATAAATATTACAATATAAATCATTATTACATTAAATTGTTCATTATGACCCTTCCATCAATAATATCGAATTCTCGATTTTATTATAAAAATTGCCCCTAGGCTATAACTGCTAATACACACAGATCTTGCAGATCTGCATTAAAATTATAGAAAAAAGAAAGTATTAAATTCGGAAATACATTTACTAAAAAATAACTCAATATAAATGTGCATTAACTTTTTTTCTTCATTTAGAATATGAAAATTACCATACAGTAAAAAAAAAGGAATAATTACATAGATACTCGTACAGACTTGAATAAAGGAAAATAAATATCGGAGCTCAATTTTATTTTCTTACGTCAGAATATCCAATATTAACTATTATTTATTATTAATTATTATACCCCCATCCCCCACAAACCACAACGATATAAACACCTCATCATAGTGAAGCCTCGTATGCTACTCACGTTTCTTTTTCTCTTCTTCATCTGAAATCTCTCTTCTCTCTCTCTCTCTCTCTCTCTCTCTCAACAGAAGATAGATTCTTGTTCAGATGGCCGCTGACGTGAGCACCCTAGTTAGATTGATGAACGGCGCCGATACGAACGAGTCCGGGAAATCAACGGCCCCGATTACTCGAGACTTGCTCGGCGGGTGCTCTACTCTTGAAACCAAAGAATTGGACCTCGATTTGCAGGTGCCCTGTGGCTGGGAGAAACGTCTCGATTTAAAGGTTAGAAACTTTTTTCTTTTCCATTTTTTTTTTTATTTTAAGAAAGTCAATTGATTGCCGAGTAAAAATCTATACGAGTGGACAAAATTCTATTAAAAAAAAAAATACAAGGCTTTCACGCTATATTCTTGATAGGTTCTTACGTCTGCTTTTAATTTTATTTTTTTTTCATTATTTCTTAATACTGCTTCATGAATTATTACTTGATGAAATGTCTTTGTCATCAAGTAGTCCCGTAGAGTATATGTAAGCGATGGCGTTCGAAGATTATTTATTCAATAATTGCTCATCAATCCCATTACTCTGTGACCCTGTCAGTTATGACAGTTAATGTAGTTCTCCATGTTTCTCGATCAAAAAATAAAGAAAAAAAAAATTGCATCTTTAGTAATAAAAAATTCAATAACCATGAACTCATTTTTATTACAATTTCCAGTCAGGAAAAGTCTATCTCCAGAGATGCAACTCATCGTCTTCAGACAACTACAACAACAACAAAGGCCCAAAAAAGTTTCAAGACCTAAACTTCCCTCCGACGGCGAAGACCCTAAACCTCTTCGAAAACCCCGGATTAGACCTAAAGCTCTTTGCTTCATCGAACAACAACGGCAAGAACAGTCCTTCTCCTTCATCGTACCATAGCGTTTGCACGTTGGAAAAAGTCAAATCTGCCCTCGAGAGGGCTGAGAAGGAGACAGTGTTGAAGAAGCGTTCTTCCATGTCCAAATCTTCTTCTCCTCGATCGAATTCCTCCTCGTCGATCAAGTTAGACGGCGATCACGACCATGAGGAGATGAGGTCGTGGGGCGGCGCCGGTGGTGGCTACGGCGGTTCTTTTGCCGCGGGTTGCCCTAATTGTTTGCTTTATGTTTTGATCTCGACGAATAATCCCAAGTGCCCACGTTGTAATAGTGATGTCCCTCTGCCGGCGGCGGCCAAGAAGCCGCGGATTGATCTTAATATATCTATGTGATTTGTTTCTTTTGCGGTTTTCTGTATAGATAGGGAAGGGGAGGAATTTGTGTAGGAACTCAGAAAATTAATGCTTTATTATTTAATAAATATATTTTTGACCGGAAATGTGGTTCTTAAATAATAATATGCTAAAATTATAAGCTAAAATATATTTTATATGTTATTGATACTCTTATATAATGTACCATAAGATGAATGATCTATGAAAGTTTATTGAGAAATGACTCATTTGTGTTTTGTTATTTTTGTTGAGATCAATTCACATCAAATTTTTCTCTAATTTTCTTTAGCATGGATCACAAAAAGCATGACATAATATGGTGAGTGATTGAATGGTTATTTCAAATATAACCCTTCATTTTAAATACCTATATGGTACAATAACTAAGTGAAAATTTAAAAAAAATATTGTAAATTGAGTATTTCATTAATAATTTATAAAATATTAATTAATGTATAAATTAATAATTATTAATTTATCAACTAATTAATAATTCTTTTAACTAATAAATTTTGATGGTCCCCTGATTATTAATTTAAAATATATTAATAAAATTATTGTTATTAAACGTAAATAAATGCCTGTAAAAGGAATATTTTTCGGGGAAAAAAAAAGGAAGAGTTATTGTAAAATAAATGTCGTTAATTCACGAGGCAAAGTTTCCCATTAGATTGAATGAACATTTATGCACCCAACAGGTAGTAAATGAGGAATTATTTGCCCTCTGTTAGGTACCATCGATCGTCTTTGAATGTGGACCAACTACTTGTGCAGAAGTGCTTTCATTGCACACAACACAAAACCTTAGTATCTTACTTGGGTTCGAGTTAATGTCGTGTTTTCTTGTTCGCGTATTTATTTTAGCGACTTTAACAAAGATCCATTATATATCTCTTGTTTCAACTGTTAATAACTACAGATAAAGTCATCGTATAATTAGATAGATTAGATGGACGTCAGCAATTGAATATCTTTTATTACATTCAGTTGACTCCGTTAAGTTGAACTTGTTGTTATAGAAGCATATGTAATTGAATTTTGGTTGAACTCTATCTTGTTTTATTAAGTAGCTAGAAAAGTATTGATGGATTATAAAATGTATACAATTTTGACACGACTCCGTTATTTTTTATTCATATTATGAGGCGCCGATGATGCGTTATTTTTCTATGTATTGTTGACTTTATCGAATATATAACGTCTTACGTGGGAAGCTTGCGAATAAGATACATAGTATGGCTGTCGTATTCATTTTTTTTTCAGTTAATTTTATGTAACGATTAAGATAAAATTGTGTTTTTGGGCTAAGTATGATATTTTTTTTACTTAATATATTTTTTGAAAGCTTTTACTAAATTTGTTTGATAATTATAAAAAATAAATTACTAACTTTATTTATTTGAGATTTATTCTGACGTGCGAAGTTAGATCCAAAATGGTAGATAATATACCTAGTGACTCAAATTTATAATTGTTGCTCATTCATTAGTTAAAGCTCGTATTATAAATCTGCTTGCAAAACTAAGTTTTCGGTACAAATTACACAAAATACACACACATACAAGCAATTTGATAGAAACTTAACTCTAAAAAACGGTTAGTTTGTTTTAAATTCAATTAGAAAAAAAAATGACAAAAATAAATATCGAATTCATTGGAGCTTCTTGCGTGTCAGGAAATAGTATAGATGTATTAAATCGACTAGCAGCAGCACAGTTCCTAAATGCACAACTGTGGACAAGTTTTCCAAGCTGAATAAATTTAAATTAAATGCTCGAAATAATAAATGATTGAAAACAGTATCCACCTAAAATATTTATAAGGATTAACTTCCTTTGCCTCCCCTCACTATTAATTCTCAGCATTTACTCGTCCCATTCATTATATACCTAACTTACATTAAATTCCATGATAATTATATTACACTCATACCTTTAAAATAGCCCACCTACCGCCTCAGACGAAATCCATTGTTATATATATTTTTTCATTTATGTGATCAGTCTGTCACATATTTAATAATATTTTTAACATATTGTCGGGAAAAAATATCAGATTTCCACTACTTATCCAAGTAAGTACTATATATACATATTTGTAGATTTATACAAAGGATAACTCACTTATACTACAGATAATAACTAATTAATAATAAAATAAAGATTCTATTAATAGAAATAATCTTAATATGAATGAAAGGCATAGTCACGCTAACGAATTCGTAAGAAGAAACGCGTAGCTCTAAATTCTAATATATATTTTTAATATTATATTAAATACTATGCGAAGCTTATACTATATACGTGGGATCAATATTGTTGCAAGCATGCATTTATATCGCAGCACAATTAGTAGTACTTCATGCAATACTCTTCGAAAGATGTGCGTACTTGTGCCCTGCACGGTATTTAAATCTTGGGGGACAACAATGTATTTTAGACACAGACAATAATTTCATATTATAGTAATATTAATTACTATCCTCTCTCTATATATATATTAAGAACTTTTCTTGCGCATGAAATAATTAAATTCGATTTGTTGTATGTTAGCATCAGTCAACCAATTAATTAATAACCATGATAAACTATTAAATGCTAAACACAACCACACATACTCTTGAAATCTTGATTGATAGCTACCGAAGACAGTTTGAAAGCAATGAAGCAACCGCACATTTACAAAGCATTAGTTATTAATAGATGGGCCCATCTCAAGTTCGAAATATTTCATGCAAAACTAGGATTTTAAACAATTCTCGTTTTACAAATAAACACGATTTTGTCACAGTTTGCTTCCTTTTTTTAGAAGGATCCCAATAGACCGTCATAGTAGTCCCCACACTAGCGGATTCCCACTTGATCCACACTAAGTTCAACTTGATTACAGTATCAGCTATCATTGCTGGATCTTAAGTTCATAAGGTAGGGGGTCAAAAATTAAATAAATGTAAAATGTAATAGGGTGTAAAATTAATTATAAATAAAAGCAAAAATAGATCTAATATTTATTATAGTTGGTTTCGTCGTCCATAACTGGAGTGTCAACGGCCTTTATAACTCCAGTGCAGGTCCGTTCATGTTAGCTCTAACTAATTTCAGACTAGGTTCAATCTAAATTTCATCTTCGGCTTTAAGACAGACAAAGGCTTCTTGTGATTATGTATGTTTTTTCAAATCCATACAAACCACCTTAATCAGATCAAAACTATTGACATTGGAGTCTTGAAGCTCTTTGAGAGACTTGTCTAAAATATTATAAATACCATGATTTTGGTGCAACATTTAATATAGCCCATTTATTTCGGTTATCCAACCCAACTAGTGCACCAACACACATCGGTATCCAACTCAACATTTCATGTATAACCATTTGATAACATCTCTTTATTGTTATAAAATAGCATTAAATAATTTAAAGACATTTTACACTTTAGCTTCCCACTTTTAGTACCATTTAATATATCCCTCTAATTATCACACTTTTTTTTTCCTTTCCAAGACATTTGAATTTGGGTTCTACAGCCCAATTCAAAGCAGTAACTAAATAGGCTTATGAAAGTGAAATATAGCAATAATGTGGTCCATAATTGAAACAAATAGTAATTCGTCAAAGGCCCAATTACTAAAATTCCATAACCCATAGTCCATTTTCCTTCAAATTAATAGTCCGTGAGCTATTATTATATAGCCAGAGTTATATGGTTGTAAGTTGAAATTCATATGATAAAAAATTAAAAAAGGTATGGAAGGAATATTCACTTCACATATATTACAACTGGACATCAATAAACACAGTTGATTGATTATAAGATATACGCATGGTTTAATTTTTATACTGCCATTATATGTTTTGTATCATGGTACTTCAATGATTGAGGGCAGTTGAGGTGCGCATGTGACTCTCTAGAAACGGAATTTACTAGTTAATAAACTCTAAATGATAATTTCATTTTTCATAGGAAAACTCAGCGACTTAATTTAAATCATTCAACGGCGCGTGGGTAGCACCGCACTGTGACCCTGTCAGGCTTGTCGGTGCTTTATAGTCCGTGACAGAGCTACCCTACTCTATGTCCACTCTAGTTGTACAGTGAAGTGATTTATGGACCCATTCGACCCGACCCGATGCGCCCCGGCCCGTTTTGCTTTGCGATTCGAGCTCTGTTCCCGACAACATCGCCGCCTTAAATCACGGAATCTGGGAGACAAACTGTGCCGATGAATTACTGTCCGTACCGTACAAACTAAAGAAAAGATTGTCTATACTTTAACCGTACGGAAATCATGTATTTTCCTCTGGAATGAGAAAAATATATGTAAAAATCGAAATTATATACGAATCGAAACGCAAAACTTAGTAGTATTATAATCCTCCGGCAAAAGATTAAAACGAAAATAAGATTAAAGTCGAGAAAAGTAGATATCGCAATTCCTTCACTAATATAATAGTAACAAGATTGAAGCCAAGAAAAACAAACTTCAACTGCACTCTGTTCAACACAAAGTGTATTTACAAGGGATGGAGAACAAAACCCAAAAGACCCGGAAAAAAATAAAAGACAATTAAAAAAAATGGAAGAAAAATAAAAAAAAAAAAAAAAAACCGGGCCGTTCTGATCTAAAATGTTGTTTTTGAGCCGGTCACAATGTTTCGTCGTCGTCGACGCCCCCGAACTCGCCGACGAGCTCCCGCAGGTCACGCGCCTCTCCCCCTCTCCGGAGCGTCTCGAGCACGCGCTCGAAGAGAAACACGCGGCAGGGTATCCTTAGCACCCCTTTCTGCTCGTAGCCGTACTCCCGAGCCGATCTGTCGAGCAGCTCCACGAAAACCGGATGGTTCAGCAGCTCCGCGCTCACCACGAACCGCTCCATCTCCTCGCCGACGTAAACCGGGAGGTGGCCGCAGGGCACGCGGCACGACGACGTCGTTTTGGAGTTCTTGGAGCGGAGCAGGCGGTAGTTCGTGGAAGACGAGTCCGCTACTTTGGACAGTCTCCGCATAAGCTTTTTCATTTTTGTTCTTTTATTTTTTTTTTTAATTTTTTATTTTGCGAATTGAAAAGAAGAAAATGATTTGTGTTTTTGGTTCTCTGTGGGAGTGAGTGAGGGGTATATAAATATAAAGGTTGGAGAGATGGATCTACAACTACATACGTACAGCAGTTGAGGGTACTTGACAGGTACAATAAATATTATTAAATAATGTTATTATTTTATTTATTTATTTAATTCATATGTGTTGTCAAGACTCAAGAGTGGGGAACGGAGATGATTGAATATTATTATTGAAAAAAGGGTCACGGTTATTTATGTTACGTAATTTATGTTATCTCTACTGTCTGGGTGATTAGTGGAAATTGCGGAGATGTACTTATTTGGAATCTTTTTATTGATTTCCGATTTTATTAAGATTGAGGAGGCTACTTAAGGCCAAGCCAGTGACGCTCTGAAAATCTGAGCTTCTTTTAAGTTTTGTGAAGATATTACTAGAAAAATATTCCAATATAAAAAGAAAATCTTGAAAGTAGTTTAGATTCCTCCCATTGAAATTTCTTTATTTTGCAATTTCATAATTGTGCAAGTTGGAAGATCACTATCACGCCTTGTGAGAATTTAATCTTTTTTTAGAATAAAATATCCCGTGAATATACTATATTGTGCGCCAGTGTCGGGTCTAACATTTCAACGTTTGCGTCTAACACTTTCGTCGACTTCGAGAATTGGAGGTCTATTTCTAGAAAGTCCAACTTTGATGATAATTATATCAAACCAAAAATAAATAATTGGTAGACTTGAAAATGATGGCCATATAGCACGAGTTTGCGTAGTTTACCCGCACGATTATAGTAAAATTACTAAATAAAAAGGTGGATTTTAATTTTCTATTCAAAACGAACAATAGAATTGATTCAAAACACTTTTCGTTATCTATTGCTATGTACTGCATACGCATGTGTCTCCATCTCAAATTCATTTACACATGAAAAAAGACAATGCCTTTACGTATATTTGCTTTACGTAATACTAATATGGAAATAGTTGTCATGAACGAAGACTAGTCCAATGCCTAAATAAATAATAACTTTTAAGGACATAAAAAGAAATATTGAAACGATACTTCATCAAATTGGTATTTTATGGGTTATTTATATCAATTTCGTAATCAAAGTGCTCTTCAGACCTTTATTCACCACAGTGGTATTTTTTTCCTTAACTTTTATTCACGTGCATAGTATTTTCTCAACCTTTCTGAATTAAACTAAAAAATAAGGTAATAAAGATTGATTTTACAGAAAAGGTAGAAATTATAAATTAAATTAGACAAAAGGGTTTCACGGAATCTTAGATGGTGGACGAATCCCCAATGCTAAAAGACATTTAAGTTGTATGCAAGGTTTATGAATTGTTAGACATACGTACCGCACCTAAAAACTAACTTTTATACAATACATAAATTAAATATTAATATATGTCTATCACTAATCGATTTTAAAATGGAATCCTTGATCAAAATATTATGAGAGAGAGTGCTATGCGTGTTTTGTTATGCCTTTTTAACTCGTCGCCACCTGAACCTGATTGACATGTTAACGTATTAGGTGCTTCAAATCGTGCCACACGCGAGGACACATGTTAAGATTATTTGTTCAACATTAAAAATTAACTTAAACCGACTCAATATATAAATCTAAGATACATATGGTCGTGTCACTTGGTTTTAGAATAAAAATCGATTTTGAATTAAATTTATAGTATACAGATGCAATATAATATCAAGTTGGTGTGGGACGATAAGCAAATGTCACTGTTCGCAGTTCGAACAAAAATAATATTATATTTATCCGTGCAATATTTTCCAGAATTTATTTTTATGGACTTATCAGTACGGAACGACGATTGTTCACATTTTTTTTATTTAATAACCTTACTTTTTTTTAAAAAAAATCTTTAATAACCTTACTAATAGGGCAATTTATGCTTGCATTTCGTGAACGTGAGTTCCCTCACGTCGTCGACACACTGCACCCGTACGGTACCGTACAAATGTACCGCCAAGGGACCCACAGTGTGCAATAAATATTCACAATAAACGCCTATTGTTATTTCCGTACGCATCGCACGGTCCGCCTTGCCCCACCGACAACGCTAATTTCAACTTTATGACAAATAAAACCATATTGGAATAAATTAATTTCATTGAGATTGTGGTGTGGGCACGTGACGTGGAAAACCAAACACGTATGGGGCCCCAATTCCAATTATTATTTTTTCTAATGGTGGTAGTTGGTACGATATGAGTTGGAAGATAAGAAAAGGATCAAGAAAGGTCAAGAAAAATATCAAAGTACTGAAAAAACAATGCTATAATTTGTATTAATTCTAGAAATTGTCTTTTTTCGAACAAGTAAACAAACCCGTTATGGTCCTAATGGTTTCGGGCTTCACAACCCGAAAATAGCCCGTTTCAAACAGACCCATTTTAAGGCACGGACTACTGTGATTTCATCTCAAGGCCCAACCAACCAATCGTGTGCCCGAGTGCTCCCCTTTTAATATAATTTCTCTTCATCGGAATTATTTAACCGGCTAATTTTTTAAGTACACCTATATTAAGGAGAATGATAATAAGTTTCGAAAAATTAGAGCAATTTTAGGACAATTAACGGTGATAATTTGATTTCAACCCGAAATTAACACACATAAACCGAACTTAACAACTAAATAGGGGGAGAAATTCCTACGCGGCGTCGAACACGTTGATTTGGACAAAAATTTTCATGATGTCAATTAGGATTACCCACGGTTGTCACGTGCAATTCGCATATATTATTTTGGACTGAAAATAAGTTTTTTACGTTGATTGTCCTCAAATTGTTTGAATTCATCGAAGATGCTAATTTGCATCGAATTATTCCTAATGCGACATTGAATTTCTCTCAAATTAGCAGTCATTTGTGGCTAAAGTGTGTTGATTATGAGCTGAAATTAGGTTTCTCGAGTTAATTGTGCTCAAAGTACTTTTTATTATCTTAAAAAACCAATTTTAATTTAAGTTTTCATAAAAATGTCACTCCTCTGGTGTACAATACTTAAAAAAATTTAATATCTTCACACACACACACGCGAATCCAATTCATTTAAAAAAGAAAAAAAACTCAAATCTGAGTTATGACATAGTTTTGCATCATAAATTAAAAATAAAAAATAAAAAATAAAAAAAAAACCACACGCACAATGGGATAGAGATATAAAATATAAAAATCCCAAACAACACAAAATAATAATAATAAAAAAAAACAAACACAAATCCCCACAAAATCCGCGCAGCTACAAATCCCTCCTGAGAAGCCTCACCCTCAGCCCATACTTCGCCTGCAGCATTATCGAATAACGAGTCACAACGCGGTGGCCCTTTACGAGCTCCACCTGATACCGCCGTATGATGGAAGCCGCCACCATCTTCATCTGAACGAAAGACATCTCCTTGCCGAGGCACGTCCTGGGCCCCACGTTGAACGCCGGAAACTTGTTCGACGGCTCGTGCCTGATCCCTCCTCTCGCCGTAATCCACCTCTCCGGCTTAAACTGCCGGCAGTCCTTCCCCCATATCGACTCCATCCTCCCCACCGAGTAGATGGAGATTATCAGCTTCCCGTCTTTCTCTACCCTGTGGCCGCTCGGCAACACGTCGGATTCCACCGGAGACTTGTACTGCAGCGCAAGCGGCGGAAAGAGCCTTAGGGTTTCGCAGAGAGCTCCGTGGAGGTAAACTAAATTGCCGCATTCTTCCGATGTGAAGGCGGCGGCGCCGCCGCTGGTGGTGCTGCTCGGTGATGAACTCCTCCTGTCGTGTAATAAGGCTTCGATCTCTTCGAGGATCTTCGATTGGGCGAAAGGGTTCTTAGCGACGAGGTAGAAGAGCCACGTCAGGCAAATGCTCACCGTGTCTCTGCCGGCGAAGAGGAGCCCTAACATGGCGTCCCTCAAGAAGTTCCTCAGGTCCTCGTCGGTGCTGTCGGCGTTTTTCTCCCTGTAAGCTCTTCGAAAAGCCCTCATCATGCTGAGATTTTTTTCACCTCCTTCTTCTTCCTCCGCCGTAGAAACGTGAGGGTACACGAACTCGTCGAAATCCTTCCACGCCTGCAAAAGCTCCTTCTCCCTTCCGATCCCCAGCCACCGCTGAAGCTTCCAGAAGAACTCCGGCAACAAGTACCTCCGCAAAACCGGCTCCAGCGAAGAGCTAAACGCCTTCTCGCAGGGCACGTGAGGCAACTCCCTCGAAAGGCTCATGGGGTCGTAGTCAAGCACCAACTTGCTGATGTTGTCGAACGCAAACCTCTGAAAAACATCCTGAAGATCGACGCCTCCGCCTCCTCCGCCGCCGCCGCCCAGATGGTCAAGAACGGGAATCAAACCCTCCTCGATCTTCCTACGAACAGAGCCCTCCAAGGCGGCGTAGAACCTCGCGTTGCTCATGAGGGAAAGCGTCACCCTCCTGTGGAGCTCCCACAGCTCGAAGTCGGAGGTGAAAATCCCGTCCCCGAGGAACTCGAACTTCTGCCGGAGCTCTTGGCCCTTCGGGTAGTTGGCGAAGTTCCTGCTCATCACGTGCTGTATGTTCGCGGGGTCGCTCGTGAACACCATGTCGAGGTTGCAGAACCACGGCCCTCGGAAGGTGTAGGTGCCGCCGCATTGGGTCAGGATTTTTGTTATCTGGTCGTGGCCGCGGTTGATGTGCTTGAGCACCGACGGCATCATGCCTATTAAAGGCCAGTTCACGGGCTCTAATGAGCTCTTCTTCTGCCGGCGGCTTCTGGTGACGTGGTAGTAGTAAAGTACGAGGATGGAGAAGAAGAAGATGGCGACGAACGTAATGGGTTCGAGGTATTCGAGAATAATGGCCATTATTTCGGCTTTTTTTAAATAATTCTTTTTTTTTATTATTATGGACTTAATATGTGATGGGATTTTTCGTTTGATACGCTGAGTGGTCGTATGATATATAGTGCAGCGGGAGAGTAGTGAAGTTATGATGCCTAACTTTTCCTTGTTGTGTGTTAAATCTACTTTGACAGCCCATGAACCTTTACACCATTTTTCGACCTCTCTTCAACAGTATAAATACGTGAAAACCCTAAAAACGAGAGCTCATCAATAGAAATCGGAACTTTCTGTTGTAACATTTGGTATCGGATATGGTAATATGGGGATTCGAGGGAGGGAGTGGAAAGGAGATGTATAGTGTTCGAGTGCTCGTCGTCGACGGAAGGAAAAACGACGAACTATTTCTGTTATGGAATTAAATGTGATCATATATAATAATCATTAACGTACGAACATGATTAAATGACGAGATGGGTGACCGATTGAGGATTTAGGCCAAAGTGATTAATTAAGGGCAATAAATGAATAACATGTAAGTGTTGTGTGTTCGAAATAGAATGTGTGGGCAGTTAGTGGAATAAAAGCTGATGCGCAAGGAAATAGAAAAAATCCTTCTACGTGCATTGGCACATGCATGCTCTTCATTCCTTGGCTCTTTCAAGAGGGGGGTATTCAATGTCGGTTGAATATATATATATATATATATATATTGACATTTTGATCTTCTTTTTTTCTTTTCTAATTGGGGTTGCTAATGTAATGATTAAGGAGTGTTGTTAAGAGGGATTATCCACAAATTCATTGAATTTAGGGATACATTCGTTACAAAGAAATCCTGGTTTGAATCAATCAATTTATTTGTGACGAACAACCTTATTTAATTGACATAAACCAACACGTTACTAATAATTTGGGGTTATGTCTTAGGATTGGGAAAGGGACAAAAATGAAATATGCTTCTTGACTGTCATGGGAATGCTCTTTATTTGTTTTTTTTTTTTTCAATTATGAAATAGTTATAAAATTTAATTTTTTTTATTATTGGCACACATATTAAAAGATTATTGTTACTGCAGGAGATGATGAAACATCAGAAAAGATTGAACGGATTCAACCAAATCAAAACTGTAGGGACAGATGTCTAATAATGTAGAGCAGTGAATGGTAATAACCAAAGGTTTATTTTATTTATTTATCATTTATTATCGTTTTAGGACTCTCTTTCTCATTTTACGTTACAGGCTTTCAATCCTACAAGAATACGAAGATATTTTTCACCATATTAGGTTTTTTGTGGTTCAGAGTACTTAATTTTCTTGTCTTGTGTGGTCCCCACTAATCAACTACTACACATTTATGAACGAACGGGAGAAACAAATGAACATGTAATAATAATAATAAGTTAAAATAAAAGACTGTTAAAATCTTGATATAAAAAAAGTCCAGCAAATATTACACTGCTTGCTATTTGAGTTATGACCTAAATAACTCATACAAAACGATAGTATAGTATTTGAGAATGCTATTAATAAAAATCAATTCAATATTATTCTATTTGGACAAATCAAAGATCTCATCAGCATGTGTTATCACCGGTAAAATGCTTGTAAATTAAATTCATAACAGAAAGTATCATTAGGACCTTTCATACGTTCTGACATATTTAATGAGTTTCCCCATTGCAATAACCTTTATTTATACATTATATATATATATACATGTAATGAAATATTTTCTCACCCAACATATCGGACCGAAAATAAATTAAGACCGTTGAGAACTAACTGATAGAATGATTATGAGTATCTGTTTTCTTTCCTTCTCATTTTTCATCTTAAATATATATAGATATGTGTGTATATGTTTTAAAATCTTTGTCGAACTTACGTAACTTTGGACAGATGGTTATTAATAATTTTAAGAATAAACTGTAAATTTGATGCGTATATTATATCGTATATTATATCGTGTTATTGTTGATGTTCAAACTTTTAAAAATGTATGGTTTTGATTCTTAACAAAACATTTTCTTTTTATTCTTTTGACTTAAATAAATGATACCGGAATAAAAAAACAAAATAAAAAAATACATAAAACAAAAAACGTCAATTAAGGAGGGAAAAGAAACCGGGGTCAAACAGGCAACAACAACATCGTACATTCGCGCGCGCGCACACAAATTCCCATCATAGAACTCAACGCCCCAAAATCATACGACATGATCGAAAGATAAAAGAAAAGATATCGTTCTTCGTTATTTGATTTAATTTATTCTTTTAAGTGATTCATAGATATCTATAAATGGCTGGGGATGACGAGTCTCGGGTCGGACCAAACTTCGATCTGCCCGATGAGGTACTCTCGGTGATACCCACCGACCCGTACGACCAGCTCGATCTGGCGCGTAAGATCACGTCCATGGCCATCGCGTCGCGCGTCACCAGCCTCGAGACGGAGGCCAACGGCCTCCGGCAGGCTTTGCTCGAAAAGGACCAAATCGTTCGTGGCCTCGAAGACGCGCTTAGAATTGCCCGGGAAGATAATGTAATTGACCTATATAATCCCCAATATATATGGAGAAATACGTACGCTGTGATTGTGACAATTTTATTCGCATGTGAGGGCTTGCAGATGAAGATAATGAAGGAGAGGGATTCTCTAGCTGTGGCGGCGAAGAAATTAGGTCGCGATTTGGCTCGGGTAATTTTACTTAATTTTTTATGCTGTCTCGTTTGGTTAATTATGGGCAAAAAAATTCGATCAGCGTTAAATTAAATTAGCGTGCGATGCTTTTGGATTTCTGAAATTGAATGTTGTGGATCAATTTTGATTCTTTTTTCCCAAATTGTTCCTCGGGATTGGACATGACATTGACGAGATCATGAATTGTAGTCTTTCACTGCAATAAGGAATGCACATGAAGTGTTCACTACAATGCTTCATCGTTTTCCTTATCCTAATTTCTTTGCTGCAGATGGAGTCATTTAAGAAGCAACTGATGCTGTCATTAAACGATGAAAACTCTCCAGTATGGTTTCGCTTTCCATTGAATCCTGAGCTTTTTCTCGTTCCGTGAATTGCTTGATACTATGTTGCATTTATGTAAAGATGTAATGTTAGAATTCTTTACCTCGTCAGCACGCAGAAACCGTGGATATTGGCACCTACGAGCAAAGTAGCCCGAGGGCATACTCCTCGAAAGGTAAACCCAACCTTCTCTACACATATTTACGTCCTTTTTAAGCAAGTTTGCATCAACATTTCCCCGGGATCTACATTGTAGACGAAGATTCGTCAAATGGCTACAAAAGGAACCATTCTTTCGACAACCTAAATGGATACGGTATCAAAATTCGAACCTTAATCTTAGGTTCTTGTTCGAAACGAGACACAATTTCGTGGCTTAGGCATTAATTCTTCCTGTATTACAGGATCTAACGGTCCTGAATTTTCCATGACTGCTTATCACACGAACCGGTTGATTACTCCCGGGATTGTGAGTAGAACTTCGGGTTCCTCCTCGAGAGGCTACTCTCCTCAGAGGACACCTGGAACTGCTTCACCTACAACCTTGTACGATGGACGGGGTTCTCTGTCTTCATGGTTCCCTTCGAGCCAACAGTCTTCTACAACTAATTCTCCCCCCTGTGGAAACTCTGGTCCGGGTTTTTTTATGCTGCATCATGATATGTATTACCTTTAATGATTTTTACTTATCTTTAATTTGTCTGAATTTTACAGCCCGGAGTTCTCGGGTAGATGGGAAGGAGTTCTTCAGGCAAGCTAGGTGAGTTTCTGAGATTCGAATTACACAAATCATTGTAAGAAATAAACTTTTACATACTCCTTTGCAGGAGCCGCTTGTCGCTTGAGCAGTTCACTGCATTCTTGGCTAACATAAAGGAATTAAATGCACAGAAGCAATCTCGTGAGGTGGTGTTTTTCACAAAACTCCTCCACGAGATATATTATTTTTTAATTATTTATACAGTTCTCTCAGTTTTCTTTTTTTTATTTATCATCTCAGGAGACTCTTAACAAAGCAGAGGAGATATTTGGGTCTGATAATAAAGATCTCTATATATCATTTCAATGTTTGCTCAGCCGACGACTGCACTAGACAGCTGCTAGCACACTTCAACTGGATGACTTGTAATGTAAAATTCAAATAGTCTTTAATAGTTTGAACTGGTAATTTTATTAATAAAATACTGTATTGAGATTTTCTCTCGCTCTCCATTCATCGTTCATAGTATATTGTTGTTTTCACGACAAGCGTTACAAAATAATCTTTTTTGTTATTGTTGTTGCTAATTAAGTACATTTTTCTCTTAAACGCAAAAGCCCATTACCATTCGAATAAACATAATAGTCTTTTTCTTACATTTTGTTAAAAAAACATTTTAGAAACGTTTTTTGCTTTCAAACGTAACTTAAAGATTGAAGAACCTCTCTTTCTTTGGTGGGTTGAAAATGCTTGCACGTCGCAAGAAAGAATAACCTCTTGCGACTTTAGCTGATGACTTGAATTCCATTCCTAAAAAACAAACAGAAAAAAGATGCAAGAGAAAAAGAAAGGAGAATTCCACGTCAAGGTGCTCGTGTTATGGCCCTTTTGGCCTTAAAGAGAGCAGCACAAAATATACTTATTATCTTATCCCATATATTCCTTTTTCGACCTCAATTTCGATGGCGACAACGTACCATATATGCTTTATGCTTCATGACCCAAGTAATAGCTTTTTTATTTTGTTCCTCTCTTTTTCTTTTTCTTTGCCTTTTTTTTTTTCCAATCTACTTTTGAGATCTTTAGGCATTTGCTTGATGTGGTTTGGTTTGTTGGAAGCAATAATAGAGACTATAAAAAAAGGAAAAGATTCGGAAAGTGGTGAGTGGGTTTCTTGTCACGACGAGCCATGCCATGCCATAGTGATAACTGATAGCTATCCCTCGAATCCTTCTCCGTGAAAATAAAATAATAATTATGAAAAACCCAAATCCATGACAGTAACAAATATTATAGTATAAATCTACTTTATTTTTTTTCTTGGATTCTTGTCCATGTCCTGCTCTATTTGTCTCCTTAATTGCAGCTAATTTGTCTGAAACGCAGCATAAAAAAATGACAAAACTCTGCATCGCAAAGCAAGATATGGAGTTGCTGAACAATATAACGAAGGGAAAGTTGCCTTGAAAGCTTCGTCTTGGCATATCATAACGTATATAGCATCTCAACGTACATTGAAAAAAAAAATGTTAATGCATCCAATTCATTATTTGCGTAGAACAAGGTTGTTTTTATATTATGTAAGATAAAGAGTGAAAAAACACGAATATTACGAGTGGAGTATCTGCATAATAAATACAGACATATATATTTGCTTTTAGTTTTTTTTTTTCTTTTAAAGATGCGATCCTTGACGTATTTGAGTTGCCTTGAAAATTGCCACAACAAAACAAAACAAAACAGCATCCGTACTATCCTCGAAATGGGCCCCGCAGCCCATAACGCCACGCTGGCATCATTACACGTTGCTTTCGAGGGTGGCCTCGTCCTTGGGCTCTCACCTCACTTGCCTCGTACGTAATAAAGAATGGGTAAAAATATATAAATATTCAACTCTTATCATTTAACCGTATCTGATCTCTGCTATATTTAGACAGGTCATTCATTTATTTTAATACATTTAATTATATATTTTTCTTTTATTTAAATAAAAGCGTATGGCCGTATGAGAAGAAGAACTGGCCTCGATATCGCTCTCCACAGACCCTTTAAATCCTCCAAGACAAACATCTTTTTTCTCGCTCTATCGTTGGAATCCTCAAAAAAGTTAGCATCATCTTCTCCAAATCTCCAGGGAACACACACATATAAACACGCACAAAAAAGCTCATCGTAGAATATTGATCAATGGAAGTTCAAGCTACGCATCATCTCGATCACTTCTTTCCTCAAATCTTCAGCAGCAGCAGGTATTTACGAATCCATTGATTGAATTGAAGCTCTCTCCCTATTAATTATATTTGTAACTATTTTCATGGCGTCAATCGTGCGCAATTAATGCAGAGAATTCGCTGCTATAGAGAATAATGTTCATACTTCCGGATACGTGTCGACCGCTCCTGCGACGGCGTACGGAGCGGAGGCAACCGCTGCTGCTCTTCCGATTTACGGCTTCAATCCGACATGCACTATAACCACCGACAAGTACGCCTCGGCTGCAAATCCGAGGAAGCGTCCGAGAGATTACGATTATTCGTGTGTGACCGATGTTTCCCACGGCTATTACAGCTCGTCGCCGCCTCTTTTCGGCGAGGACGTCGCATTGCAGATTCACCGGCAGCAGTTAGACATCGACCGCTTCGTCTCTCAACACGTACGTTTGCCTCGCTCGATCGATCGATCCTTAATCATTCCTTTTTACATCGAAATCCTTCCATCGACTGCTCAATTTGTTCATCCGATTAATATAATCAACAGACCGAAAAAGTGCGAATCGAAATAGAAGAACGGCGGAGCAGATACTACAAGCTGATCGCACAAGCCGCGGAACAGAGCATAAACAAGAAGCTCAAGGCCAAGGAAGAAGAGCTCATCAGGATCTGCAGACTAAACCTAGATCTCGACGAGAGGGTGAGATGCCTGACGGCGGAGAATCATCTGTGGAGAGACGCGGCGCAGACGACCGACGCTCTCAGGAGGAACCTTGAACAAGAGCTCGCTCAACGGCAGCTCCACGTGGCGCAGCTACGATCGGAATCGGAATCCTGCGGCAGCAGCAACGACTGCGACGCCGCCGGCGCTGAGCAGGCGGCTGACGCCAGCGGATCCAGGATCTGCCGGAGGTGCGAGGCGGAGGAGTCGCGCGTGCTGGTTTTGCCGTGCAGGCACCTGTGCCTGTGCGCTGCGTGCGAATCGTCGACGCACACGTGCCCCGTGTGTAGCACTATCAAAACGGCTAGCGTGCATGTAAATATCTGAATTATTTATTTTAAATAAATAATTATTATCTACATTACGTGAGCTTGTTGGGATCTTATGTTGATTTAGTAAATTAGTAAGTTAGGACGGAAATTGATTTTAGCAAAGTCATTTTTAACTTATTAGAATAGAGAATTGGCTTAATATGGAAATTACGATAAATCTAGAAATTGTAACCCGTGAAGAGTAAACAGCAGAGAAATAAACATGCAGGCCACGTTGAAATACGGACAAAAGTACGGGAAAATGAAATTATAATCTATATTTATATAATATGCATATATCTCATCGTAATCAGGCTATACAATGAACATTGTTATGTTGTCACCTCTCACCTGTCTGTGGGTGATTTCTAAGGTTAGGCGTCAGAGGTTATTTAGTATTATGTTAGGTTTATTAATTTATTTATTTCAGTGGAGAGTCTCTTTCGATGGGTGATGCTAAATATATAAATATAATATATATATGTGTGTGTGTGTGTGTGCATATATGTACAGAGTTAGATCTGAATTAAAATTTATGATCTGAGTGCGTGGGGACTGACGTTGAAAGGGAAAACCTTTCGCTTTAAATCTACTGTAAATAAATTAATTTAATATTATAATGGCAAAACCAGTTGAAGAACATAAATGTGATTTCTGACCCACAAAATAATAAATTGCTTTGCTTTTGTCCGCTGGAACGGACAAAGAGTTAGGATGAAAATTGAAAGATACATCAATTTATAAATTAGTCAGTTGTATATAATTATAAAGTAGCCGTGGACAAAATCATTAGAAGACCGTGGACAGCATTTTGGCGTCACCATCAATATATGGATTATATAATGTTTATACGCTTTATTTACAAGACACTGAATTAAATAGGAAAAGAACCATTGGGGTCCATATTAATTAGGCCAACTGATGAGTGATTTACTTAATTTAATGTCACTTAGCAACTTTTAGATATTAACATTCACTTCACATCTAGCTTGTATCTCGTACCAAATAATCATGTTCCTTGTCAAAAAGATGTCCGTCACACTTTTGCTTAATGTTAGGAATAAAAGAAATCGACTTTTCTATTTGGCACACTCCATACTGTACATAATTTATCTGCTGCAAAATAATCGTGAGGAATATGTGATTTGCAAAAGCAAAAATAAATAAAATAAAATAAAAATAATATGATAATTGTGACAAAATGAAAACTTCACATGTATGTCACTGTCAAACATACAACCACCCAGAAAAAATAAATATCACATGAGCGATATAGGTTTTTGGGTGACAAATCCCAACTGACAATCTGGCTATCATAATCATTTATGAATCAGAAAACTTTATAAAGCATGCAATTATTTATGATGCAATATTGTGATAATGCAATAATAGACTTTTCAAAGACAAGTGGAAGAGATATGTTAGGCATGGATAGATATCTCTGTCTCTTGTGAAATAGAATCTTGCCATACCCTTTTCTCACATTCAGTCCTTTGCATTAAAGTCGCATTCCAATAGTAATATAAACTTGTATTTAATCATGATAATGAATAATAATTAAATACTAATCATCATCTTTACTTTAAAGTTGAAATCACCTAATCCTAGGGCCACAGTAGCTGGACCATGTGAATTGGATTCAATTAAGACTGGTCCTCGTACAAATAATTACTGAGACATCGTTATTCATTTCTTGATAATGCATATCCGAATAACTCAAATGTAAAATAAAAACAAAAAAATATATAAAGAGATTTATTCGTATAAAACGAGAATAATTTGAATCATTGTTGTGCTATTTATTTTGTTTGTGTCACGAGTCATACCCACACATCTATACCAGTATCCACATTTTAACAAAGCCCAATTCGATTCGAATATGAACCTAACTGTCGCTTATTTGACACTCCTACTAGAGGGACTAATGCCCTTGTCTTTATAATTTATATATCATCTCAAGATAATTTATAGTTTTCCACGTGGAATCTATCAAAATATTCACTTCATCTAGAGATATTGTTATTTATATAGGAAAGAACTACAAATCTTATTGAGCCTAACACCAAATTCTATTGGGCTCCATGATCCACAAAATTGTAGGCCCATACCCACCTCGGAACATAAATCTGCATGAAAGTCCTACTGTTGTGCCAAACCTCCGTTAAACAAAAGTATGCACAATTTTTTTAGCCATTAAAGGTTGTTATTAAAAGAAATAAGAAGACAATACAAGTTAAATCATATGATACATTACATACTTCACTTCTTTCACACACACAAAAACTTTCCTCTCACAACACACAACAAAAAAAAAAAGCATCCAGCAAAATCAATGACCCTCACGGGTCGGATCCGGGTCGGAAGCAGGACCCGATCTCCTCCTCTTGGACTCCTTCTCTCCCAACTGCAAAGAGAAGCTGATGTCTTCCTCCGAAGCATTCCTCAGAACCGAGAGGTTCTCCGATGCTTGCTGAGCGTCGTCCCCGTTGGCAGCGGGCCTTGCGAGGAAGCTCGGGATGAACTGATGCTCGTAGCTTGGAGCAGCTTCGAGGTCGAACAGTGCGTCCTCGATGGGCGACGAGTTTATGTCGGGCCCGCACGGGCAGTCTTCCGACGGGATTTGCTGGATGTTGATGCCCAACGGCTCGGATTTGTCCTTCGGAAGGATCACGTCGGGTGGCGAAGAGTCTCCCGAGTTCGAGCCCACTATCGTCATCGATGCTGCTCTTTGCTCTTGTTCTTGAACCGCAGCTATATAGATAACACAGAGATTTACTTATACATACGGGGAGGGAGAGAGAGAGAGAGATCAATTCAGTGTCTCGGGTTCAATTCCTGATTACCACACATTTTGTTTTTCCTTCAATGTTGTATAGCACGAGGTTATCATTGAAAAATGACGAAAATACCCTTAACTTTGGAAGCCATTAACTTAAAAATGCGGTCACCAAGGCTAGTTTTTAAAGGTTGAATGGGTAAAAGGCCACTTTTTCAAAAGAAACCGAGGTCAATTAGGTAAATGGACTCGGTCACATAGATTTAAAAAAAAAAATAGCCTGCAAAGTCAAATGACTATTATACCCTTAGTAATAATTGGACCCTTACATGTTTGGGGTGTATTCTAGTGGTTGGATAATCAGTAATCCAAGTAATATGTGTCAGAGATACACGGAGGAGGGAGAGAAAGGGGAGAGAGGGATATATATATATATATATAGAGAGAGAGAGAGGGAGAGAGAGAGAGAGAGAGAGAGGGAGGGAGACCAACCTCTGAGTGACTCATCGGAAGTGATCAAATCGAGTTCGAGAAAATTGAGCAACCGGCCGAGATCGACGCCGCTGGTCCAATTCTCGGGAGGCTGTCCAACTTTCAGCTTGAGCCGACCCCTATTCGCCGTCCCGCCCCATATGATCCCGATGGGCCTCGGCCTCTCCCCGTCGCATCCCTTCATCACGATGAGGCTCCCGCTGTCTCCTTCGAGGTCGAAAGTCTGCTGGTTCTCGCCGACCACGAGGAAGTCCGTGAGGAAACAAATCCCCTTCTCGTCGTTGTACTCGAGCGCGTAAGCGAGCACGGTCCCCGTTGTGAGGCCCGAGCTTCTTCCCACTTTCGTAACCTGCTTGCCTATGAGGCTATCGATCGGAGACTGCAAGTCTATGGTCTTCACGTGCCCGATATCTCCGATGCCCTTCACTGACGTGGTAACCGCAGTCATGTCGAAATCGTCTGCGAACGGGATGAACGCGCCGTCCGCCCTGACGAATGTCTCTGCAACGGTAATAATTACCGTATATTAAGACAGTGTAATAATTTTGGAAGGATATAATGTAATGATAATTATTAGAAATTGCATCTTGATTCATTAATTGATGTGGGACATTTTATAATATTGGCACGCCCCCACACGTGTGGCATGACTGGCCTAGCCTAACACGTGGACATAATATGAATCGGGTGATGGTGAGCTGGATCGAACCTGCTCTGATACCATTTTAGAAATTGAGGGCTTCAGCCTAAAACCAATTGGTGATAGGTGAAGTTGCCTCTTAATTAATTAATCAAGCATTATTTGTCGATGTGAGACATTTTATAATCTGAACACGACCCCTCACGTGTGGCATGATGCGAAACACGTGGACGTACGACTCGGGTGACGGTTAGCTGGATCGAACGTGCTCTGATACCATATCAGGAATTGATGGCTTCAAACTAAAACCAATTGGTGATAGGTGAAGTTTGCCTCTTGGTTTCATTAATTGATTATGGGAACATGTTTTGTTCAAAGTGGGACAATTTATAATCTCAACAATAACCTGGGTTAATCCCGGCGAAAATCCCGAACCAAAGGTCGTCTCTGATGAATGAAGTGGCTCTTTCGACCGAGCCTAGATAGACCCCGGGTCCCAGGTTTGGAGGCAAGGGATGGAACATTTTCTGGTTCGGGTAGTCCAAATCGACCGCAACGTGCCGGTTCGTGAGGAAACCTATTTGTTGATTGCCCGTTTGGCTCCTCACTATGGCACCCAAGGTACCGTAAGTTTCTTGATTTGCCACCTGGGACTCGTAAGAAAAGAACGTTCGTGCAATAAGAGTTATGAGAAGATAACACGTGTAAGAGAAACACAAGGGCCTTCAACACTGTTAGATAACATGGGTACCTGAGAACCCGAACCAATACAAGGATCACTCCCACGAAGGTCATCGACAATTTCAGTGTAAAGCTGTTCCTTCGGTGTGGGCTCGGGAGCACCGAAATACGAAAATTCCACCACATCCACGTCGCACCATACGCCTCCCGGTCCCTGAAGAGATAATAGATATGTTTGCTTTCTAACACATATTTATGAGGTCACGGTGAATCACAGCAAGAAAATCTTGGATGTTTACCTCCAAAGCAGTAGGCAGGCACCGAATAGGACTAAGCCACTGCTTGTGAACTTTCGTCGAAACGAAAACCAAGATCGCAGGTATATCCGTCAAAACACCCCTCCGAATCCTAAAACCTATCGCAGTCCCGAGGCTGTAGCAACGCAGTATCTTGCTGTGAAACGCCCTTATCGTCATGAGCTCGAGCAGAGTGTTTGCCCGCTGGCCTTCGGGGAGCTGCCCCACCGTTTCGGGCAGGACCCCCTTTTGAAGGTTGGCAAAGTAGTTGGCCCTCTCCTCTGCATCGTCTTTGATTCGACAGGGCCACGAGAAGTAGGCCGCACTTCCCTCGCCGTGCTGAGCCGTCGAGCCGTGCGGTTGAACCGAGGGGGGGCTGAGGGAGTGCCCGTAAGAATGGTGGTGGTTGCAGTGTTTCTTGAGATCTTGAGACGATTCGTCGGATGGGGCTGAGCCCGGGGCTCGGGTTCTTGAATTTGATCTTCCTTGATCCATGATTTTTGGCTTCACTACGAAGAAGTTGGGGAAAAATCGTCAATCTTATAGGGCTTTTGTCATAAATTACTTTCGTCGATTGAGCATCAAAGGTTCCAATTGAAAGTAAAATATGTTCATCACACAATTTTCCAGCACATTATTTGAATTAGATCGTTTGATGGGTGCAAGGATGCAACTGATGAGCGATGAAATAGCTCAAACAAGTGACCTACTCGCATAAACCAAAACGAAGGAAAAGACCCACTGAAACAAATTAGGAAAGCAAAGTTGCAGATTCTACAAGCTTAGTACCTCGAAATCGCACGGAACCAGCTCGATCTAGTCCACTAATTGCATCAGCTGCTTGTTTTCTCTCTTCTGTTCGCCGATCAACGAAGGAGCTTATTTAATTTGACAGGAAATGAAAAAGGAAAATAGGCGCGCGCAAAACAGGAAGCTTAGTGGTGCAATCCTCACGTTTCCCAAGGTGGTCAACGTTGTATCCACAGGTTGTATGATTGATGTCCCCTGAAAAAAAAGTGAGCAAATTGAGCTTTTTCTCTGGGCTAATCTGTTATTGATGATTTTGCAGGCGTGAAAGGGAATGAGGAGAGTGTAATATGTCGTCATTGTTCAATAACGTATTTCCGTACATTTATTACACAAAAACAATTCATTACCCTTTTCATTAGAAGCGAAAAGCTGACTCATCATACTCCGTTGTCGGCATCAAGCCGGATATGGTTGTGGGCAGTCTTTCGGCCCAATGGGCCTGAAACGGCCCACTTACAAATCATACGTTTTTTATCTTTATTTTTATATTATTATAATCTATGGATGACAAGACAAAACTCAACAGTATCACAGAAAGCTAAACAAACGCAATCCCCAAGAAGTCAAACAAGACTAGCAACAGTAACCTTAAAGCTGTCTTAAGGTTGCAAAACATGAAAAGCAAGTACATCAAGCTTAACAAAGATAGAATATGTTTTGAAGTACAGAAAGCAGAAGCCTCTATAGCAGCTGTTGAACTTCTCTACTTGGATCTCTGCCTCATCTTTCTTCTCTTCCTCTTCAATCTCCTCATGCGCTTCTTCTTCCACTGTGAAAAGCAAAGAGAACGGATGATAAGACATATTAATATCAAAATTCAACCGAGGAAAAACCACGTTAAGGATTATATTTTCACCACTTGTATACATTCAATCCACGAAGCCCATCCATCACATTGACATAATGATCCAACAAAATCGAATAAGATGGCGTTGGTGAATCATAATCAGTAGTGATCAAGATCAACCGGATCCAATCTATGATGTTGCAGCCATGATAAGGAATGGCCAATACAACATTCATGCTTACAAGTATCAATATGTTTGATTCAAAACACTATGGTAAGCGACCAAGTAGTAATCAATCTGCTCCAAATTTTGTGTTATTTCAAAGCTGAACTTATCAGGAAGATGTCATAATCAAGGATTGGAAGCAAGTGCATCCCAAATATTTCAAGCAGTGGAAATTGATGCGACGAGCTAAAAACATAGAGAAAGCTTCTTTATCTTTTATCCTAAGCAACTAAAATCCATCGGCCTTCAAAGATATTCATAAACCTTATGAAGATCCAAAGATACCAGATTTCAAACTCCAAATTCCAGTTGCAGAACAGCCTAACAACGAATCAAAATGCATATTAACAAAGGATAAAAATGTAGCGCCGCGAATTGGATAGAACGCCAGAAACTGATTACCAAACAAAAAATAAATTCTAGCTACATACATATTGGAGATAAGATCACGATAGCAGAAAAGATTCGAAACTCGATAAGAACAACGTCGACATACCTTGGCCCTCATCTTCCCTCAGCTGGATATTGCTAAAAGGCTGCTGTGGTTTCCCCGATCAGTAGAACAAAAAGGAGCGGCGTGCTATTTATACTATGATGAAGGTAAACCCTAAGCGAAGGAGAATTTGGACTTTGGAGTGATTTTCACAATGGGTCGAAAGTATTCTGGAACAGCCCATTTAGATTGATACTAAGCCCAAGTGTTTATTTTAAAGAATCATTTTCCACCTTCCCTAAAGACAAGATGCTTCCAAGAACCATCATTTCACAATCCAGCGCTGGACGCCACGTCATCCAAGCTTTGACCGCTCCATTACGTGTCAATTACTCATTGGAGGGAAGATGAAACCCCAGTTGTACGATAGCTGCTATTTAACCGTACTCTCGTCTTTATCCTCTGGGCTCACAGCTCACACATACTGATTGAGACGAGACCACACTAAGCTTAGCTACACAATAAACCAAGTCGTCACTGTTCACGAGATACCTCCAAACCCTAGCCACCCACTGTTTCTTCACAATCTCAGCTGATTCTTCTATGGCACAGTGAAGTTTTCGTGTTTTTTTTTTTCTCCTGATTTGTTTCGATATCTTCATAATATACCGTTTGAGTGTTTGGTGTTTTGCATGGCGTCGTCGGTTTGCTTGGATAACGTATCGGAAAATTTCATCGACATTTCTCCGGTGAAATGTGCGCCGTACGCTAACGTTTCTCCGAAGAACCAGACGAAGTCGAGCAATGCAGATCCAGATCTGGAAGATTTCGTCGACTTCGAGTTCCGCCTCGAAGATCCTGTGACGATGCTGACGGCTGACGAGCTCTTCTCCGGCGGCAAGCTCGTGCCGCTGCATCTATCAGGCGTCGGACAGTCCGCGACGTCGTCGGAGAAGGATTCAGCGGAAGCGAGATCTCTGAATGTCGTCGAGACAAAGCCTCTCCACCTCCGCAAAGAGGTTTGCTCCACCGATCCGTACCTTTTCTCGCCCAAGGCTCCTACGTGCTCGATCCGATGGAAGGAGCTTCTCGGATTGAAGAAGCTGTACCACCAGAAGCAAAGCGACGATCAGAAGAAGGCGTCTTCGATGCCGTCTTCGTCTTCGTCTAGAAGCATCAAATATCTCCTTTACAAGAGCTCAAAGTCGTCGCTGAACTCTCCATCGTCGCCGGCGACGGATTGTCCTCTAAACTTGCCGTTGTTAGACACCGAGGCAGTTGCAGTAGCCTCTCGTTTCTCTCTGTCTTCATCGTCATCGTCAGGTCACGAGCACGACGACTTCCCTCGTCTCTCGCTCGATTCAGATCATAATCTGTCGTGCTCCGTCGCTCGCCGCACCGCCAACCTCACGAAGGTACGCTTATCGAAACACAAAAAGTCATTCTCGTCTTCCGAGAATCCAACCGGGTCAAATCGAGCCGTACGGAGTTCGATGAGGAGAGAGCAACCGCCGGAGCCCACGACGGCACTCGGCGTCTCGGCGGACAGCCCCCGTATGAACGCTTCTGGAAAAATCGTCTTCCACAGCTTGGAGAGAAGCTCGAGTAGCCCGAGCACCTTCAACGGCGGACCAAGGTATACGTTCAGGGGAGGCATGGAGAGGTCTTATTCTGCTAACGTACGCGTCACTCCGGTTCTCAACGTCCCCGTTTGCTCGCTGCGAGGTTCGTCCAAATTTGGATTTCCATTGTTCTCTTCTTCCTCTCAACAGAAGAGAGATCATCATAGCAGTAATAATGGTGGTGGGAAACGGATTCATCAACAGAACAACAGTGCTAGGAACCGTTTGGATCGAACCTGAGAGGAAGTAACTCTTCTTTTCGCCCTTTTTTTGTCCAATCAAATTGGATTTCAGCGTTATTATATTTCGGTATCGTCTTTCACCAATTCGCTGTCTGTACAGAAGATTTGAATTAGGAAATGTTCTTGGTTTAACTTTATGATTAAATGTTCCTTCATCCTTTCGTTATTGATCTGTTATCTATCTCTCTCTCTTTTTTCTTTTTTTCTCTTTTGGGGAATCTCAGCTTCTTTTCCGAAAAACAAAAAAGTTGATCACCTCCTCTTTTTCATGTCATGATGATTTTGATTTTTGAGTCAAATGTAATGCGAGTGACCTTTGATGATATGATTTGGGTTGGTGGTCACGTGCCTCTTTTTGAGATTCTTTCTTTATTCCATATCGTTACATTTGATATGATTTTTGTATTTTTGTATGTCATGTGAGATGCTGACTGACCTTTTGCTATTAACTTTATTTTAGTTATTCACTGTTTCATTGGTATTTGGTACTCGTCCCTGCTACACTCGCATTATATTTTATCATTCCGTTTATTTATACTTCAAATTTAGAATAAAAAATCGTAGTTAATAAAAAATTGGTCGGATTACAAAAAATGAGATGCCGCGGGAGAGATTGGCTGGTGGCTCAATGATCCATCCTCTCAGTTGAATGAAGGGTTACTTTCAAGATATTGACTTAGATCTCGTGCATTAAATTCGAAAACCACAATAAATTTTTAATATGTGCAGAATAATTAAATTTGCCATCTACTTAGATATTATTATATGACTTGTTTCTATTCGGCATCGGTATTGATGTTATTACATGTAGAGAGGAGACGTAGCTAACCATTATTGACAGGTGTGTGTGTCTGGGAATTAATTTACAAGTTATTTGAAATATATATATATATATATATATATATATATTTGTTGATCAAAGTTGTATATTCGTGAATTTCACTTGTCTTTGTCCCCTCGCTGTCCATGTCCTCAACGATCACGCCAAAAGGCTACTCACAGTAGTACTTATAGGCCTATCATTTGGATTGGAAAGGGACCAACAATGGTTGGAAAAGGATCAAACCCGGACCCGCTCCATTGGATTTGGGTTTTGGGAGTTAAAACGGATACTAACTAACTAGTCTTTATGTTGAACCAATCCAACTGTAAGATTACAGTAAGATCTCTAGCAAGAATAATTCCATTGAATTTTAGCAACAATAAGCCCCTTTTTCGGCTTTATAGGGACAGTAGTGTAGTAGTAGGTGTGCGGCAGATATTTACTTGATCCCATCCATTATCAACAATTATTTAATGTGAATAATAGTAGAAATAATAGAATCAATTATTGTTTCGTGTCTCTAATTTTCTAAACCAGGCGACACAGCACAGGCAGACACATACCTCCAATAATTGTACCCATTTTGGCAAGTTTTATCCAATAATTACGATCCGAATCCTAAGCCCAATAAAACAGAAAATGGGCTGCATCAAAATTGTTGGGCACACAGCCCATAAAACACACGGCCTTTTTCTCTTTTTGCGTGAAGTGGATATGTCGTTTAACTGTAACGGTTTTTTATTTGTTTGTTTATTCATGTTTTTTTTTATATGTAATTTCAAGAACATATAACTCATGAGACGCAGGCGCAACATAAACATACACAAATAACACATTTGTAGTACGTACATGTTCTCTATTAATACAAGTTACGTATTAATTCTGTTTTTGAATCGTTACTGAGCCAAAGCACTTGTGTTGTAAACAAGGAGAGCCCCACCAGCAAGAATTCCAGCAAGAGTCACTGCCCATATTGCCAATCCAGTTGTACCTGAAATATTTAATTCACATATCATTCCCAAAAATATATCATACACACTGTTCTTTCTTTCTTGGCCATTATTAATATTATTACCATGTTGTTAGTGAAGTAATAATACTAAGAGCTCACCTCCAACATAAACATCGCCACTTGGAGACCACTCGTCCTCGTTGTAGACGGGACTGTATCCGTCCACGTTGGCACCGTATTTGTCGACATATTGGTAAACGCCCTTTCCCTGAATGAATTCATCATCACATCGCTGCTTGAAGATAATTATTATATGTGATGAAGGTGACTGTAAGAAAAAAGAACCTAATACCTTGCCCTTTCTTCCAGAAGCATCGACACCGTCTCTCAAGTTCATGCCTCCATTGACCCCTTTAGTTTAAACCAAAAAAAAAAAAACAAGAAATAGACGAAAAGAAAATTAATTATATTAATCGACGAAAGAAAATATCAAATAATGAGATACCAACCATAGGGCTTGTCGGTCTTGATTTTCTTGCCGCCACTAGCCACAACTCTCAAGGTGGTGGTTCTTCTAGCGCCGAGTGAAGGCAATCCTCTTACGGCGGTGGATGATTTGTCGACGGTGAAGGACGGTGGTGATGGTTTTAGGGTCAACGAGCTGCTTGTCATCACCGTGCTTGCCATCTATGTACGTTTTTTCCCTTCTTCTCTAACTGCAACTGCAAAGAAAGTGTGTGTATGTAATAAGAGTAGTGAGAAACTCTACTTCGTTTATTGTTGATAGATGGATAATATTCTCCAGGAGCCTCAAGAAGAGTGAAAAAATCAGGAAAACATTAGATATATTGACACGTGGCACTGCTCTTGTGGCACGTCGAGATCTTGTTCAAAACATTATCGTAATGCCATCCACACAAATTCGATTGATTTTTCTACAATTGGATTTTACTTTAATATTATGGATAAAACTGTTACATTCACATTCAAACATAGCGTGTAAGAGTATCCTGTGTGCACTTGCTCCATCTGGACTGTATATGATTTGTTATTAGTGAATGGAAATCATAAAGATGAGGAATTTACATATTAATTCGATTCAAATGTCTTCGTTGAAAAATAGCTTTTTGATTGTGTAAATGTCACAAAATAGCGCTTGCACGTTTAAAAAGTTTATTGAAGAAGACAACCCATTTCATTTCATTTCAAATATCATCTCGCTATCTGTTTCTCAACAGCAAAAAAAATAAAAATGAATGTATTATAATATGAATCGATATGAAAAAATGAGTATTTACGAGGAAGCTACTTGATAAGTCGGTCACAGGGGAAACTCTTTCTGGAGAACTTCAAGATTCCTCGAATCACAATACTGAAACATATCACCTCGTGCAGCAAAGCTGCAAAATGAAAAGAAAAATAAAATTGAATGCAAAAATAAATATGGATTAAACATAATATATGTATGTTTCGAGAATTTTTTTTTTTTTTTACCTCAATGAGAGCTTCAAGTATTGCCAGGTATTTTCAGCCTTTGGGTTCATTGACAAGGCCCTGACATAGTAACGAATCGAATCCCAGTACATATCCTGGATTTTAAACACATTCAATTCTGAATACAATGCCAGGGACTTAAGGGGGAAAAAAAATAGGTGCAATCGATTTATGATACGATTCGAGTTCACTTCGGATAAATTTTACGGCGAATGAGTTTTTTCACGTTAGAAGACGAGCAACGAAGAATGTCGCGAAATCAAAGATAAAAAATTCCCATGGATGAAAAGCTGGTATTATTTGGGCTCCAAAAATCATACTTTCCAATTTTCGAAAAAAAAATAAAAATGTCTAGCAACATAGCTATGAAACTTATACTATATAAATTATAACCGAATATTAAGCATAGGTTGTACCTGGTTGGCGTAGCTGATGCCAATGTTTACCCACGCACGCACATAATTAGGCTTGAGATCCAAAGCCTGAGAAAGTGGCAAACATATTTCAGCAGCCGAAATCAGTGCAAGCATTTCATATATAAACGATATAATTGGCTATATAACCGTAAAATTGGAGTATTAGACAAGTACACCTATGTAAACGCTTTAGAAGAAAAGAAAAGAAAAGAAAATGAAAAAAGAGGACTGCCCCAATAATAGTCATGCGAAGAATGCAAGTTTCGCATATCAAAAGGTATGTTGTGTGGCTGTAGCCTAATTTCCCTAGAAGCAGCAGTAAATTGAATAACAAGTTACCTGTTGATAAGCCAAAATTGCGTCGGCTCTCTGTACACTGTTAGCTTGCGTTGCACCGAGTTTATTCCACAGGGAATAATCTTGCGGTTTAAGCTTCAAAGCTGTCTTAAACTCTTCGATTGCTCTCTCATGCTCTCGCAATAAGTGGTACAAAATTCCAAGTACTACGTGTAGATCGGCATCATCGGGTGACACTCTTGTTGCATCATTAAAAAACCCAATCACCTGCATGGGCCATAGATGGAATCAAGATTACAACTTGGTAGAGAAAGTAATCACATTGAACAAGATAGAATCTTTGCTTGTTTTATGGTGGTGTATTATGCAGAGGCATGCATGAATCCATCTTTTTTCTGCGTATGCATGTGATAATGGGAGAGATGGAGCTTACATCAGCAGAGTACAAGTTTTCAGGTTGATTTTCAGGTGCGATGCTTCCATATTTTGGATGATGTTGTAGCCAGCTGTACAAATACTTCAACGCAGCTGCTTGATCCGCCTCTACAACGTGGATCAGTACAGAAAATTAATTTCTCGACACATTTATGTGTGTGTTAGTCATACATAATTATATGAAAAGATCACAAAATAGAATGGTTAGATCCCAACAAAAGTAACAGTAAATCACAGCTTATGTTCGGGTGAAGTTTATCGCACTAATTGCTTACCATTTGTATGACTCACACCTAGAGCAAGAAGTACTTCCAAATTTGTTGGGTCTGCCTCGTGGGCAAGCAACATGGATGCAATAGCCTATGAAAGAAAAAACACTGTAGTAAGTAGAAATGGAGCATACATAACATCAAAGAAAATGGATTTTGGAATGCTAGAAACAAAGAAGTTGCAATATGCAGTACTTATTATGTTAATTTCTTAAGAGTACTTTTAAGTTCATTTAATAATCTTTTGCAGGAAGTGGCATCAGATTTGATCGTACACCTCAGCACTAAACATTGAGAGTCCACTGTAAAAACACGAATATATGAAAGGCAACTCCACATACACTAAATTTGAATTTTGGGTGCTTTTTTTTTTACCTGCTGGTCATCATCATTCTCAGCATGTGCCACGCCTAGTAACCTCCAACCCTCAGCATTTTCAGGGTTTTTCAAAACCTCAGCCTCCAATGCAAGAACAGCTTCACTTAAAAGCCCTTTTCTGAACAGTTCCTCCCCTTCCTTCAAAGGATTAGGATGGCCAACATAAGGATTCAAATCAGAGAACTCGTACAATCTCCTTGATTTTTCTGATTTGTTACTTGATGCCGTTTGCTCATTCAGGAATCTGCGAGAAAATAAGACCACAATTATGCATGCAATCCAATTTTAACTAGTAGACTAGGCAAACAAAATCCCCTAGCATTAATCATTAGTTTTGAAGATGCTTCCATGCAATAATATCTAATAAAAGAGTGCCATGCAGCAGAGATGTGAGTTTCACAATGTAATATTGTTCAGGAAGTTCTATAAGCTGATATTAGCTCACTCCATGATTGGGACAACAACACAATCAATTCTCTGCATGTATTGGTGGGCTCAACTCAAACTAGTTTTCTCCTGTGTATCTATCTGTCACATACTGGAGGCTTACAGCAATAGTCTACAGAACATCAAAGGAGAAAATTTCTCTTCAAGTTTCTTCTCCCTAGTCGACAAGTAAATATTGAACTTACTCATCATATGCATTAGCCCAATTATCAGCAGAGGCATCCCCAAATGTTCCATCAGCAACATGACGTTCATATTCTTCTGTCCAATCATTGACACTTAACTTGGAGAATTCATCAAACCACACATCGTCAGCTCTATGTTGCTCTAGTTTAGTAGCAAACTGGTTTGCCCATCCATGAGGTCCATGAAGCTGAAGACATAGTTTAACAACAGTATTATCTATTAAATAATAAAAAAATAAAGAAAAGAGCACCACTCCAAAAGCCTCATCTCCTTACAGATGCTGTTCCAACTAAATTAGAAAAGACAGATCATCACACTTATTGAAGGACTAAACTTCCATATCAAAAAGTTTTACCAATAACTCGATGAAGGATCCGGGGACAAAGTCTCAGAAAAGGACCGTGCAAGCTAACAATCAAGAGTATGACTTGCCTGTTCATTTGCAAACTGGTCTGCCCATGATTGTCTTCCACTGTACTGTTGCTCATACTCTGTTGCCCAATCTCCAGACGCAGCAGCCTTAATTTGGTTGTCTTCAACAATCACTTCGCCACGACTCATCTTTGATACAAACTGGAAAAACTTTGAATCCTGTATAGCCACAATAAACAAGTAATATTAGTTAAAGCTAGCAATCTAGCAAAAGGTGAAGAACTGAGAAACTTTTTTACAGTTATCTGGTTGTCAATGTATCTCATAAATGTTAGCATAACCAAACTGCAGTCAGAAAAAAGAAAAATTAATGGTGCACCTGCACACAATACCATATACAGAAATTAGCCGTTGTTACCTGAACCCTTGGATCCCGAGCCAGTGTGTGAGCTAGAACCCAAGACTGCCCCATGGCAGCCAGATGATCGACACTGGAACCCCCAAGTGATGCTAATTGGGACTGCTTCTGAAAATAGAGAATTTCGATTGAGGCAGAAATCTTTGTCAGCAGCAATTTATTGTAAGACATGTCAACTTTCTCATGTGAAATGATAACCTACGAACACACCTGATCGAATTCAGATGCCCAACCATTAGCACCATGTTGTCGTTCAAAAGATTGAACCCATGAACTTGGATCGTCTTGTGCAACTTTTTTGCTAGCAAATTCAGCAGCCCACCCATCAGTAACATGAGGCATATGTCTCATACCTTGTGACTCATTCCAATAGTCCTCCAACTCGGGGTATCTCCCAGGCATAATGACTTTGGCCCGATAATCAGCATCGATATCTAAAGAAGACAACAGTGTACTAAGCTGCGGCAGTAGAGAAAACCAAATTATTTGAGAGGAACGCGAGTTGATTGCTTAGGATAGTAGGAAAGCAACGGAAAACGAATAAGATGAAATGAACTTAAAAAAACGTTCTCAAGAATGATGAAATTTCGCAGCATCGGTGGGTTACGTGAAACCAAGTGAATATTATATTCCATGCAACTCTTAGCAAACATTTTTTTTTATTTTTTCTAAACCTGCGCATGAATGAACTCTTCGCTCTTGTCTGCAAAAAGATGGCGTGCCATGATGCTGCTTCGGTCACGTATGCATTGCTTATCACCTTCAGACAGCCCTAAGGGTGGAAGGGATGCAGGACGAAGAGGTACACCTCCATGACTGATGTGAAGAAACGAGTGCAAGACATTTGAAAGTACTTTTTGAGGAGGCCCTGCATTTAGAAAAGGAAAAAATGACAATTTGGATTAAGAATTTGAATCAATTTCTATGAACTTAAAATGTGGAAGAAAAAGATGAGTATAAAATATCGTCCAAAATTTTACTTAGACCAAGTCAGATGCAAAAGTAAGTCCAACCAAAGGGCAGTTTAACCAAATGTGGGAAAAGCTATCATAACTAAATCGTTAAATGTTTCTCATCTCGAACAAATGACCCCGGCAGATGTACAAGATTTTTTTATTTTTTTTTTAAAGATGATTTATGTTCTCCATTGATTTCCATAAGCACGTCCAAAGCGAACTTTCTTGATTGGTATAATCAACTCGTGGTTATTCCTAGCAGGAGATTAATGTTCAATCCATACAGCAGAAACATACTCAAACGCAAAACAGTGCAGAATAGAAGCATGTATGATAACAAGCTTCTTAATTATTTCTCGACTGCGAAATGGACGAGTATCGCTGATTTGCAGTTGTAAAGATGACCAAATATGGTTGACATTGTGAAGTAAAAGAAAGAGCAAAACAACTATTATAGAGTGTCAGGCAAGGTCAATGGCACACAGAATCTCGGTGGGGCCTTACATAACTGAGCCAACCCCTAGGGTCTAAATGATTTGATGTTTCTATTATAGTATTTACCAACATGATATTAAAAAAAAGGGGAGTAAATAACAAGCGTTAATATTGACAGCTCGGGTCAGATATATCAATGAATCAAATTAACAGGCCAAGGTTATACAAAATGAACTACCATCGAAATCTTGACGAAGGTGAGGTTGCTCCAGCTGAAAGTTGGCTGGACCTCCCCTTCCCTGATTTTGGTGAGGCCCTTGTATTTCCTCCCAAACATCCCCAAATTTATTTTCATTCGTAGCACGGAATCCTTGAAGAAATTCGGAGCCCTGGAGGGTCAGGACAGCGATGTAATCTATCAATCCAATAAAAGGAAAACAAAAAGAAAGCAAAAAGGACGAAGGGTTAGCGTAAACCTGAGCATTACGATGCAGTGAATGTTCACGTTCCAGACCAGGAAGTGCTGCAAAGGGATCCTCCACTCCAGAATAAACATTGCCTTCAGGTGCTGCAGTTGAAGTAGAAGGAATCTCTCGAAGCCTTTCCTGGAAATTAAAACAGTCACTTCATCAACGAGCAAGGAAATCAAGAGAAAACTAAACTAAGGAAGAACAATACTTACCTACAGTCATATTAGTAGTTTCTGTTAGAGAAAGATCATTACACATGAACATTATAGAATTAACTAAAATACAACTGAATTAGCGAAAACAAGAAATTCATTGAGGAGCGTCAAATCAAACTACAAACTTCATATTCTAAGAAATGAACCTCTTGACAGATAAAATTCTTTAACTGACAAATGAAAACAACAAAACGACTCGAACCTCAATAATTTCAAATATTCAATCATAGGTTGATCGAATTCCAACTTAAACTGCAAAATTAATTGTAAAATAAGCTTGAAAAAAAGGTCAAGAACCGATAAGATTACCTGAGTTTTGGACGAGGTGCCAATAAGCGCGCTCGCGAGAGCACCGAGAGGGTTGGAAGATGGTGATGACCCTGGCACCGAACAGGCGGCTCCTCCACTGACCAGGTCGCGAATGGCCATGTTCACCGCTGCACAACGGCGTCGTAAGGTAGCGCGGGGTTTTAGGGAATATAATTGAATTTATATCGTTGGAATTGTTACGTAGACTTGGGAAGCGAGCTGAGTGCTGAACTGCTGAAAGCAAAGGATATATATTATAGGAAAAAAAAAAACTAAAATTTTTAATTTTACAGCGTTTCTTGAATGTATCAAAATCAAATTAAACGATTCTGCAAATCCACTGTTGAGTTTTATCTAGTCTAACATATGAGTCAATAAAATTCGAAAGTTTTTTATGAATAATATTGTCGAAGGAGACTTGACCGTTCGTCACGGCCTTAATATATTTTTTAAAATATTGTTAAGTTATATCATTTCATCCATTATCGATATCAAGAACTACAAACCAAAGCAATATATACTCATGGGATTGAAGTAGCTTGCTTAGTTATGTAACGAACCCTAAAAGACTTCGCCAACATATATGCATCTGCGTACTAGGTCGTCTAATAGTGAGGCATATCTATAGTCCCCCTTCCTCTTCTTGGCCAATGTTAATATTAATCCTTTTCGTAGTGGCCCAACTAATTTCTTGACATAATATAAGGTCTTAAAAATGTTGATGTCTTTTATGCCCATTATTTGTTACGGTATCCTCCTATTCTGACTAAGTTCACCCATATGCTATTGTTGATATGACCTCTTGGTTCATTTAGTGCAAAGAAGATAAAGCCTCACGTGGTTTTGAGATTTCAAAGGAGGAAGCAAAAGCAAATTGCTTTCTTTTGTCAGGCGCACACGTTGGTTGAAAAATGATGCTTTGATTTTTCTTCAGTTCACATGCAAATCAAGGGAAGCACTTGCCTATAAATAGACATCATTCGACGAAGGAGAAACACCACCACAACACCGATCTTCTTCTTCGGTTATTTCTTTGTAGCTTACTCCTAATATTGTTGTAGCTGCTTTTGTGTACCACGTCCGGTGTACGTGTCTGTAATCACTCCACATAATAAAGAAGTTCTACCCTCCGGCCCGTGGACGTAGGTCATTCTGACCGAACTACGTAAATTATCGTGTTCACTGTCATATTTATTTTCTTCATTTTATTTGTTATCGTCATTTTTCGGGCAACTAAATAATCGGGAATCAAGAATATCCTAACAACTACAGAGCGAATTAATTCCCTGGATTATCTCCAAGACTTGCCTCTAGTGACTGCAGGTTGGCATGTCAACCCTTAGGTCACGGGGTCGAGTGGGATTCACTTTGACTATCCTTGTTAGATGAGTTTGTGACATATTCATTTGGCCTCGAGGATTAGTCTCACCACTGGATTGTGTGGCACAATAAAGCCTCCGTCAGGCCTGTATGATGCTAGCCCACACCGGTATTTAGGAGCTAGTTCATACCTAGGTTGAGTGAAAATACCTCGGGACAGCAAAAAAAAAAAAAAGATCATGAATTGCATGTACTATCTCACGTCCATACCAACAATGCAATTTATGGAGTATCAATGCGAGATCAGACTCACGTAGAGATATCATGTGTTCGGTCATTTGGTCTCGATACCCATTGTGTACCGTGACCCTGGTCCCAACTCGTAAATAACCAATATAACCTAACACATTTGATCCATTAGACAACTTGTTTTCATTTAAAAAAAAAAAAGATAAAACGGATAAATAGCCCCACAAGATCTCTCCGGTAACATCAGGTTCCGAAAGAGAATAAAGACACAGCATACGAGCAACAACAATAAAAAACAGAAACAAAACAATGAAACCGAAACACAACAAAAAAAACAAAGTTTACAACACATTCAACGTCCAAACACACTAAAAAAAGAAACACCAACCCATCAGTCAGTCATCATCATCATCATCCTTGTGATCATACCAACCGTCGCAGCACCCGATCCCGCAGCCATAGGCACACACGGTCAGCCAAGGCCGATCAGGGAACAACGCACCGAAGTCACCCACCTTCGCCAGAGAAGTGCCACGGATCCCGAGCCACCTCAGCCCGCGGAACGAGCTCGACGGAGGCCTCCTCAAAAGATCAACCATCTTCTCCGTAAATCCACAGTAAGCAATATCGAGCTTCCTTATCTTACATCTCTTTCCGTTCCCGCCCGAAGCAGCCAAAGTCCTGAAAGCAATGTCGGTCAAAAAACCGCACCTTGGGATGCAGAGCTCAGAGATCGCTTCTGCGTTCGAAACGATGAAATGGATCAAACGGTTCGAAATCCCGGGGATGTAGCCGATGTCTAGGGACGTTAGGGTCTTGTTGATTTTATATGGGCCGTTGAATAAGCAAGAGATTCCACGGTCTGATATTCTTACACACTCTCTCAGGCAGAGGTTGGCTAGGGAGAGATTTGCCTTGCTCAGGAGGAGGAGGCCATTGTATGTGATATCTGAAGCACCGAGGTTGAGCGAGGTTAGTGTGCTTAAACCCGAGGAGAAGAGGGAGGAATCTGCTACACGTCTACAGCCATATGTTTCCAGTACTTGCAAGGAGCAAGAAGATGCCACCTCAGCTATGGCTTCGCTGGTTATGAGGTTGCAATCTTTTAGTTTCAGCTCAACAAGAGGGCCTTTGATGGTGTCACGAAATGCCCATGTCGTTAGTACCTGGGAGTTTCTGACTTCGAACCTTTTCAATTTAGGACAAGCCCGCAAGAGAAATGAGTACCCGAAGTTTGAGACTTTTGAGAATCCCCCGTACGGAATCTAGTAAAGCTCTGCAGCCCGAAAGAAGAGAAAAGCCAGCGTCGTTCACCCTCATGAAAGTGAAAGAAACGTTGGCCGTGGCTCTGACGATCGAGAGGTGCTTGAGGCGGCGGCAGGAGCTCAAGTGTTGGAGCCCGTTGTTGGTCAAGTCGTGGGGCATGCTTGGGAATGAACGCGGTCTGTCTTCGAGGTCCAGCTCCGTCAAGAATGGGAGTGACTCGGTGATTGTGAGCATGAGTCTATCGGTTATGAAGTCCAAGACTCGAGATAACCGTAGCAGATTAGTACCGATAGATCGTGAGCTCGAGGGAGCACCGGTGATGTCTGTTTTACAGCTGAGTTTCTCTACGAATTGAACGGCGTGTTGTACGGTGACCGACTGCAACCTCAGAGATTTGATGCTTCTGGGGAGGAAAAGATCGAGTTCGGATAAATAGCACATGTTGCTTTCCGTTCCACAGATTTTTATGGATAGATCCTGCGGAAAGTTTTGTTTCGGTGAAATATTGTCATTTTCATTGCTATTCATTCATTCACAATCATGCCTGAAATATAATGAGTAAAATGAGTAAGTACCTCCAAATATGAAAGCCTTTTCAGCATTTCTATGAGATTTCTCCGAAGGGTCTCCGGTGAGCTGCCCCCCATCAATTCCAGGACAAGAACCCTGAAATCATATAATGGTATCAGTGGAATTGCTGACAACCAAGTCCTAAGATCATACGTGTTGAACGAATGCATAGCTCAAAACGATCATAGACATGCCACGTGGTTAATCGCGTACCTTAAATTAGGGCAATTTTCTCCAATCAAAGGAAGACGATCGTATGAAAATGATGCACACTTGAGCAAAGATAGTTCTTGGATACATGGTTCGAAAATTAAGTGGATGGAATACATATCCAAGCGCAGACAATCGATTGTCACGCTCTTCGCTTCTTCCAACCGGAAGGGAATGATGAAACAGAGTTGTCCTCCATCGACAGAAATTCCCTATCACAACCAAACATGTTCGACGGAGAAACTTTTAATCACATCCTTATTCACTACAAGTGTAATACATCACAATAACTCCGCATAATAAGGGTCCATAATCAATTGAAATGCTATGCCAACCACAGATATAGAAGTTTTCTAGACAACCGAGTATAGAAGTTTTCGAGGCCTTAATCATCACACTAACTATCAAGGCCACAGCCAAGGAGTATAAAAGTTTTCCAACAACTGTAACAAATCAAACTGTAGGAAATAATCCATCAAGAAGAAGCTGAAACCAGCTTGAAGATCAAGAACAAAGACCATGCTTAGTTTCTTGTTCACAGGGGAGGGGAGAAAACGTCGGATGAGCAGAGAATAAAATGCTGAAAAGCTAAAAGCCTTTTGTAACAAGTGAAAAGAAGACACTTATTAACTCGTTGCTGCCTTCGACGTTTCATTCCAGATGAATGAGGAAACGGTTATAACTAAATTCCAAAAGCTCGAATAAGGCAGCAGAGCGCATAGATAGAAACAGAGAGAGCGAAAAATTTCTGTCCGCGACAATTGTTGAAAACACGAGTGAATGCGCAATTGTTCTTGATCTGTAACGTTCCATTATCAATAAAACGTTCCATTGTGGGATTCATATCGAATCCAAACCACATTAAATCGATTGTCTTGTGTATAGATTTTGTCCTAAAATTTGAATCAACAATCAATCTTCACATCATCATATTGCTTGAATTCAATGAATTGATCGATAAACTCAGCAGAAACTAATAAACTCAATCATCACCACATAGCGTTTTATAAACTAACCTCATACATACGATGAAGAAAACAGAGATATATTAGACATAAACCTCGTACACCTCAATTCAATACTTCCTTAAATCGATTTCGACGAGCCCAACCAAGCGAGGAAAACTGAAATGCACTTACAGAGAGATCGAGAGAGGGGATCGCGCGAATAGCTTTATAGAACGTCGAGCGAAGCGCTCGACAGACGCACGCGACAGTACACATTGATTCTAGATCAAGCCGTCGCAAGATCTCGCCCTCGACGATGCTTTCGGGGAGTGGAAAACCCTCCAGCATCAGCGCTTTCTCGGGGGAGGCGGCGATTTCTCCCTGGCGAATCTTCTTCCTATCGCTCATTGCGTTAATTTCGTTTGTAACGTAATGGAGTCCACTGTCCCGATACGAAGCATCATATAAATAAAAAAGAAAGTAAAAAGGAAACAGTGGAATTACATTTAATAGAATATCCTAAGAATGACTTTGGGATAATTCAAAATTAAATCTCGAAAAAAAGTTAAATTGGTGTTGCGTTTGGTACACATAAAAGCACGACAAAAAACAATATTTACCGCATCGAAGAACGATAATTTGTGCTCTAACGTAAAACTAAGTTAGCGCATCAAGTAACGAACTTTGCGCTTCGACCATGTTTCTCTTCGCCTTTTTTTTTCCTAATCGAAATCCACGAATACATTTCATAATAGAAAAAAAGAAGTCCGCAATAATTTTGTCAAAATAGTCGAATCGTGAAATCCTCACGTGTAAAATCCTCTCTCATCAAGGGTGGACGAGTGAACATAAAAAATTCATCCGTTAAGTTTAATTGGACTATTCCAATAGTAGAATTAAACCACGGTTTATTTAATAAACCACAGTTAATAGAGACGTATAACGGTCAAATTACTAAATTAAGTCACTAACTATATCAGCTTTGGTTTTTGGGTTATTATGCTTGAAAATTGCAAACTTATGTCACTAAGTAACGTATCTGATTTATTTTGGGTAACCAGTGAATTTTCCGGCAAAAATCGCCGGAGCAGCCACGACAGCGACCACGTTGGAGGTCCGACGATTTTCGTCGACAAAATCATTAATGACCCAAAAGAAATTAGATACGTTACTTAGCTAGGTGACATATACCAGTTCTAGATTGGATAAAAAAATTGAAATTTGTTTATATTATATAGAAATAAATATTATTTGATTGAAATTATTTTGATTATATTAAACGCAAAATACAATAGACACCCTCTGCTCATTTTCATCTCACCAATATCGATGATTCATAAATTCATTGATGTGATATAATATTGTTATAAACCGAGGAATCCATCTCGAAATCAATTGTCGATAGGTGAAGTTGCCTCTTTAATATATGTGGTACTCTTTAATATATGTGGTGAGCCGAATGAAGGTGATTAATCGACGTGGGACTGTATATCCACATTAGATCTCAACAACTATTTCATGTAATTGTTATTATGTTTAACAATGTTATTAATATTAATTTGCAAATATTAGTCCAACGTTGTTTCGTGGTTTAGGGTTTTCTTCAAGGTTGACCTCTCGCACAAAAACACAAGTCGTCACAAGCCATCGAGATTTATAATGTAATAATATCTATAAGCGGGGTGCTTACGAGCCGACCTAAAAGCGTCATCTCCAACGTTATTTGTATGTTTTATTGCATAAAGTCTACGATGCAATAGACCAAAAGAATTTAAATATAAGAAACTAAGAACCCTTTTAATAGCTAAAGCAATATTATTAAAAATCTTAACTTCCGACTCAAAAACCTAACATCATTAAGTTTGAAACATGACCCTCGTCACTCACCATCCTATCAATGAATTATAAAAAGAAAAGAATAAATTTATTGATTTAAAATTTATTGTCGTGTAGTTAAGGAGGAGCGTGAAGCCCTCTGATGTAATTTCACCGAAACAACAAGGTCAAAAACAAGAATAAACAATTTATTAAATAATATCAGAACATTACCACATTAATAAAAGAAGAGTCCTTTGTATGGTAGTTATAAGTGATATGACAGCAGCTTTTCTTCATGGTTTTCTCATTTAAACTAAGAATAAAGCATGATTTTCTTTTTTTTTTAAGGATACGATATTTTTTTATATTCTTTATAATGTAAATAATTCTTGAATATTTCGCTGTTTACTCTTTTTATATTATGCGGTCTCAAGCAAGCATATTCACTCGGAGATTAAATGTACAAAACCTGCTTTTTGGGTAGAGCAAGAGAGAGAATACGATGCCTATCCATCGACATTACATGATGTATAAGTGGGCGGTCTTTCTCTAAATATTTACTAAATATCACACGCAATTACATAAAGTTGAGAACCCATTCATTACGCATCTCTCTCCATCTCTCTCCTCTCCTCTACTTAATTTTTTTTTCTTTTTTGTATCTGCCTTCACTTGTCTTTATATCTACCTAATAATAATAATTGAGTTCCCTTCTAGTACTCCATAAACTCCGTTTTTTTCTTTCTTTTCCTTTTTTCTTTCAGATTGAAGAGCTTCAACGTTTACTAAAGGTAGATTGGAATGGTATAGATTTTGATTTTGATATCTGAAGGGTTTTCTTTTCTTCAAGAATGGTTTTTTTTTTTTTGGGTTTTCTGTTCTGTTGTGGGATTTCCTTGTTTTCGCTTAGCTTTCTTTCTGAGATCCAAGTGCCGATGCTCTTGGATTTAGTACTGTTCGTAAGTTCTTGATTGTTCTTTCTTTTAGCTTGTAAGAACTCGTGTTTTTCTTCCGGATCGGATTTTTCTTGCGGAAAAAAAACTTACTTTTGAACTCGTTTTTTCGAGATTTTATGATGAGCTCAAATCAGCTTTGGTTCTAAAGCCTTTGGCTGATAGCATCTTGTTTGTGGTTTTTTTTTCTTTCTTTTTTTTCTTTTTCCTGTTTTAACTTCTACTGTTCACTCTCCTGCCGAACAAAGATCAGATTTTTAAGATCTGGGTTTTGTTCCTTTGTCGCGAATCAACAGAATCTCTACTTCAGCCGACGAGTTTGAATTATTTCTGCTCTTTTTGCGTCATGAAATAAGGGCCCTCTTCTTCATTTATTTCTTGTTTCGTTTCAGGAATCTTTCCGATTCATCACCAAGATGATTATAAATTTGATTAACAGCCTCCCGTGTCAAGTTTCTGAAATTTGATTATTAATTGTCCTCCTCATCTTGAAAAAGCTTCAGCAGATTCATCTTCTTTACCTTTGATTTCCCACATAAAATAACGGTTCACAAGGGTTTGATTTGATCTTGTCTTCTTCTCTTACCTTTCCTTTTTGGTCAATACCTCGTCTTTCGAAGGACCTTTTTGGTGGTCGATTTAAAACTCCCCTCATAAAATATAGTTCCCAAGAATCTACTGTTCTTTTCACCCTTCAATAATCAAATCTCTCCTCGAATCTTATGTAAATTAAAATTTTAACCTTGGCTTAATTTTCCTTTTAATCGCAGAGAAGCTGACGGATGAAGTCCATTAAAGTTGCAATCTCCGAGTGGGGCTGTTCAAGTTTCGAGCTTTGTGGTGGTGGGGTTTTGAATTTGTGAGAGAGAAAGGGACACGCAGATAGAGAGAGAGAGAGAGAGAGAGAGATATAATCTGCGACCGCCATAGGCTACTGTTATGCTGAAGGCTAATAAGTATATATTATACGTAGTAATTGTAAATTCTTGTGACTGTTGGCTACACAGCGCAAGAAGAAAGTTAAACTCCATCAGCAGATGTTATCCACTGAAAACCCTCCTGTAGATCTCTCCTGTTCTTTGTCTTCTCCGGTAATTCCTCAGATTTGCAGCGATGAGAAGGGCTCTAATCAAAGTAATCAGCAGTCACAGCCTAATTCAGATCTGTTAAAGTCAAGCCCTGATGAGAACAAGAAACAAGTTCCCAATTTCTCCATAAGGTAATGACTTTTATCCATGTCTAAATGTTGTTAATCTGTGTTTATTGTCTCTTTTTTGAGTTTACTCGGTCGTTATTCTCTCTCTCTCTCTTCTTCTGAACACATGATTCACAGTATCTGACCATGTTATCTGTTGGGGGGTTTTCTTTCTTGGTTGGTCAGATTCAAAGTACCAAGAAATCCGTGTCTTGATCTTATCTATGGTCAAGGGTTTTTCCCCTCAGAACTTTCTAGATCTTCCTTTAGATGATCATATCACAATAACAAAAGTGTTTTTGGCTAATCTTTGCTTAATCATTGTCCTCAAATTATATTTGCAGGTTATACCTTAAAACAATTTCTCTATAGAAGCTTCTGGTCCTCTTTCTTTTTGTGGCTTACCGACATTTAACGGTCAATTTGAGCAAGTTTAGGAGTTTCACAGCCAAGAATTCTTGGTCATTTCATGCATTTGCATTTCTTGATTATGGGATGCGTTAACCACCATGGATTCCCTGAACCTTTTACTGGTTATTGAGAGCCATCAGATTCTGAAAGTTTATAACATTTTTTTGTTGATTCTTCACTGTCACCGTAACTTCCCGTGTATCGTTTGTGTATTATTGCAGGGGTTATGTTTTCAGTTCGCGTGGCAAAGATATCAAGAATCACTGGCCGTTTTCACCAAAAAACCTGCAACTTTGCCTCAACCATGGAGTCAGCAATGTTTTGCCCCCTTTTGAGACCCCTTACTCCGTGAGAAATCCTTCACCACCTGTGGATTCACAATCTCAAGAACTCCCCGAATTAGCAACAGAAACATCGAAGAAGGTTGTAAGAACTACACAGAATCCGGGCAAAAGCTGCAAAGTAACTGCAAAGCCAACCAAGGATTCGATGAAGACCACTTCAGTGACCGATGCCATGGCCTCAAAACTTTGCCCGGTGTGTAAGAGCTTTTCATCTTCCTCCAACACCACGTTGAATGCCCACATCGATCAATGCTTATCTGGGGCCCCAGTGAGCAATTCGACATCGAAATCGAGGGCAATCAAGCATAGAATAGTAAAGCCTAGAAAGATAAGGTTGATGGTGGATATTTACGAAACTGCCCTTCGGTGTACGCTCGAAGATCTCGATAGGAGAAACGGGACGAATTGGGCATCAAATACGAATCCAGCTAATAAGGATTTTGAGGCAACTCTAAGTACTACTCCACTTGCTGATGACGAAGATGATGATAATGGGATGTTTTCTCCTGTGAATAATGTTGCTGCTGATAAGGACGATGATGGTGCTGTGTACGTTGACTCCACGGGGACTAAGCTTCGAATTTTGTCAAAGTCCTCCGATCTACGGTGTGATACCAAGTCAGCAGACGATCGTATCCCGAAGAAGAAGCTCGTTGAACGCGGTAAAGGGCACAACTTTCTTTCGAGTAAAAAGAAGTATCTCCTTCAGAATCGGAAAGTTCTCAAGGCTCCATCTCGTGCCAAGATTCTCGATCGCTGCTCTAAGGTACATTGTTTGCTTTGATGTTTTCTTATTACGTGGTGGTTTTTTTGTTGTAAGCTGCATTGCAAAATTCGATTTTTTTTCTGTTAAGCATTAGTTTCGAATCCTTTGATTTGCTTACTTGAAAGCTCGAAGGGTTTCGATTTCGAATGCATCGTATCTTCTTTCTTAACTTTTTTCAAAACGATGGGTTTTCAGCAGGCCAAGAACTACGAGCAAGAAAACCTTTCCTCAAGAGAAGGTTTTGAGAAATCTTCCAATTTGGGAATATTTAAGAAATGGGTCGGGTCCAAAAGAACCGTCCCGAGAAAGAGAAACAATCCCGAGCACGAGGGACACCGCTTGCACAATGCCTCCGTGGAAAACATCAGGGGAACAAAGAAGCTGTCTCCTCTGAATAGCAATCACGAGCTTCGCGAGGGAACTAATGGCTCGAGCTTACCAAGAACGGAGAAAAAAGACCGTGGCAAAAAATCACCGAAAGATCGTATATCTTCTACTGCTGACGAGGAAAAAAGGGAAAACACGAGTCCCGTGGTGAGAAAGTCTCGGTATCAACCATTCTCATCTGGAGACAAAGGATTCGCATCGAGAAAGAGCCCTTCTTTGCATCGCAAGAAGCTATTATCGTCCTCGAAGAAAAACCCGGGACCTGATTACAACCTTGCTTCTGTTTCTCGATCCAAGAGGAGCATCGAAACGAACAACTCGGAGCCAAAGAGACGTAAATTGCAGTACTCATCGGAATCAGACGAGGAGTACATCGCACCGCGATCTTCAGCAGCACGTAGGCAACAAGATGATGAATCGTTCGACGAAATCCCGCGTGGCGAAGATTCATTTCTTGGCGAACGGGTATTATTCAACGAGCCATCGAACGATATATTTACGGATCTAAAAGTTCGAAATCCCAACTCGGGCTCAAAATTTTCTCTTGCATCGATTGGTTGCTGTACACTGAATACAGAAGCAGCAGTAGAAGAAGTTGAAGACGGTAAGGAAATCGAAGGACCGGATTTAATAGCATTGGATAAATATTTGGACTCACCGTTGCCTCCTTACGATGAGTGTGTTCCACAGCATTATGTGAAAGCGGGCAGCGGAGTTAATACTGAGGCTTTCCCTACGCGTAATAAAAAGCATTCGGTTATTACCGAAGCTAATTATGCTGCAATGGGCACCGATGAAAACGAAAGGGAGAGAGATTTCCATGAGAATATCGATCCAATACCGATAATACCGGTGCCACCGGGATTCTTCTTACCAAGCCCCGTGTGTAGGGGCTCCGATGATCAACTTCAGGGAAGGTCATCGCTAACCTCTTGTAATAAACGTTCCGAAGACGATGAACGTGAATTTATCGACATGAATTCGTCGGATTCTCCAATCTCCGGTGCATCGAATGTGTCGAACTCCATTCGAAGTGATTTTCCCAAGAACGATAAGATTCATCGTGCAGAAGAAAAATGTAGAGAAGCGAGGGCTGCAACGATGTTAAATAGTGGGCCACCACCGTGTTCTTGTTCTAGAAAGGACTTGGCTTACCGGAGCAATTTCTTGGAATATCGGGACCCGCGATTGGTCGGGGAAAATACTACGAATCCCGTCTCCTTACACCCCCCCGTTAGGGAAAAACAAAGGGATTGCAGTGGTGGTTACAACGGGGACGGCTTCAGCTCGGGATTGGAAGTTCTTACGAATTTTTCGGAAGGTTCTAGAATCTGTCACGAGCTGCCCGGTGTGTCAACTCCGAATCCCGTGCTAAGACTGATGGGGAAGAACTTGACGGTCGTGAACAAAGATGATAACTTTTTGCCCGAAACAAGGCCTACTACAAACGGGCATTTGTATGCAAGATCGTTTTCTGACAAAGCCCTATTCGACGAAAACTGGGAAAGTTCTTACAGTAACACCGTACTGAGACACGGGCCTTTGGTGTTAGAAGAAAGAACACAACCCACATTTCACGGGGCTGAATTTGGTGGTGGCTTTAGTAGACCACAACTGTTCCCGCAAAAGAGTTTCAGCGGAAGCTTCACGCACCGTGAATACGCTTCTCGTGATCCCGAGAAAGTCACGAAGCCAGTGGAGCTAATCGTCATCGATGGATCCCCGAGAGAAAACGATCGCGTGGAATCGTTTCACAACGCACACAGTCGAGGAGCACATGGAAATATTGCTCAGAACTCTTACTACTACTGCGGTCAAGTGCCTTATTGCATGGGAACAACGATGCAAGAAAACGTCGAGAAATGGAGAGCCACAGCAGAAAATTCGAGGATTTTATCGAGTCGAGATTCGTTTACGGCCTCTTCGAGCTTGTATGGGTCTTCTCCGCATGCTCCTCGCGGCTTCCCATCGGATGAATACTTTTCTTGAGAAGTTTATTTCTACGAAAGTTGGCGTCGATGACGTGGAATATGCGAAAATGGACAGCTGAGACTTTGAAAGATGAGTTTAAGTTTAGTTTTTTTTTTTTTTTTTTGAGTTCCATAGAAGCAAAACCCTTTTATGTGTAGGCAAAGCAATTTCGAGAATCTCCTCCCAAAAGAATTGTGCTCTATGTAATGAATTACGAATTTTTCCATGCTATGAAGGCTCGGTTTTTTCCTCCAATGTTTTCTGCGACTATTTTGTTTCATTCAATGATTTATATATAGATGCTTAAATGATAAATCTGTAGCTCCTTGTTGCCTTTCGTCCTTAAATATTTGTAGGTTCGGTGCATGCATGCGCAGCTGAATCATTGCATGAGGTATGTATTCTATATACCGGAGACAGTGATCGGCGTCGTTAAAACCCAATAAATAACTCAACCCATAAAAATAAAATAAAAAAAATCCATTACCTATAATCAAACGATACAAATTGGGATTCAGACCACCTAATTATTAATCCGTCCCTTTGATTATTACATATGTAACGCTAACATGGGGCATTCAAAGGAAACTGTAATAATGAAAAAAACTGAGATTCTTTTATTTCAATTGATCCATCATAATAACTAGTTTGTCCTTGACTTTTCTTGATGTACTATGCCTTCACTTTTTTTCCCTTTAATTAAGGCTGTATATGTCATGTCATGTCATGAGCTTTCTTTCGTCCTATCGAACGTTTATAGCCGTTACGAAAGATGTGTGTACTTGCAAAATGATGCGTTTGTGTTGTGTGATAGTGCTTATGCTTTTTCGTGTGCGTCTGTGTAAGATGAGTCAAAAATGTCTGCGGGAGGACACGAGCACACAGACAAAAACTAGTGGCCTACTTCACCACACACGCCTGCCTATTTTTGACAGGTCTAAAATGATTTCACTTTTCGTTTCTTTTTTGCATTAATTTTAATTCCCAAACCATATTTTTCATTACTAAAATAAAATGATTTACAATGGGATAGGAGATCTCTATGATAACGTTCATTTAATCGTAGAGAAGTGATAAAATCTCATCAAGAGATAAACATATCTTACAAACCGGAAAAAAAATTAGAAAACAAAAAAAACAAGATTAAAAATTTGAGCCAAAGAACTAAATAACATATAATAAATCAGTAAAAAATTCTTTAAACATGGCTATTAAACACATTTATACAATCTCTTCAATTATTCCATCTTCGACTTTCAAATCTTGTATATTATGGCACTCCCACACACGGAGAACTCATCTCTTAGCCGAAGAGTGTAAACTAAGGATAGTTGTGGAGTCAACTTCGGATAGATAGAGAAGAAAAACATACTGTCTAATGTGGGCTCAACTCCAAAACGGGCCTTTGCGGTTAGTAAGGCGCATGAGTATCACAAAAACTCATCAAGCCCATTTATAGTTGTCCGAAAAGAGAAATTATCATAATGAGCTTAGATGGCTAAATATTTTTTTTTAGAATATATAGTCTTTTCCAATATAATAATTACATTATAGTGATCGTCACGATCGAGACGCATAACGATGGAATATTCCAATTCAGTGGAGCACTAACAAGCAAGTACTTCATATAATATTTATAGAATTTTCGAGTAAGTTCATCTTCATTTTCTAAACATATGCTTATTTTTAACCTGTATTACGCTTTCCAAGTCTTCTAACAGGGAAAAAGGGCACGTGCGTGATCTCGTCCGTCGCACGAAAAACGTGGACGTCAAAGACGGCTCCACGTGGGTGGGCAGGCCACCAATGCTGGGTAGCTTTAGTGCCATCTTTGTAGTGTTTTCAGCAATTAAAAATAAAAAAAATGAAACATAATATATTTATATTTCAATAAGCAGCAAGCCACTCTACGTAAACATCGTCAACAACAAAAAAAGGAGCGCTCATTTAACAAAAAGGATTAGTTTCCTATAGAATTAAAAAAAAAAAGGAGCGACTTTTCTTTTTTTAGATAAAAGGGACTCACTTAATTAAATAAGTAATTAATCAATATATCCACTTAATTAATAATATTTTAATAGTTTAAATTAGATTTTCGTTTTTACGTTTTAGAAGGCAGATTTCGTCGCTTTTTCTTTGTCATTTCTCTTGAAATCATCTTCAAATTAGCACATATCTTACCCGATTTTCTGAAAAATTAATACAAATTCGCATGGGTCTTGAGTTTTCGTTATGATTAAAGGTAGATTTAGGCGAAATAATTGAAAATATTAAAGATACACTCGAAATCGAATAAGATTGACAGACCTATTCGAATTCGAATAAGTCTTATTCGAGTTCAAATAAGGCTTATTCGGATTCGAATAAGTCCTATTCGAGTTCGACTAAGTCCTATTCGAGTTCGAATAAGTCATATTCGAGTTGAAATAACCCTATTCGAGTTCAAATAAACCTTATTAGAACTCGAATAAGTCCATTTGAACTCGGATAAGCGTTATTAGAACCCAAAAGACCATGATTCGAATTCAAATAAGAGTATAATTAATACTTGTAATTTTATGATAATAATATCAAGTCATTAATATCAAATAATAGTCAATGAAATACTATAATTAGTTATGACAATGTTTAATGAAGATGTCTAATGAGTTGGGTAAATGTAATGAAAATTTAAATGAGTTTTGTGTGAGTTGCTATAATGTTACAACTTGTATTTAAGTGAATTACTATAATATGATATCTAAACATGTGCTCTACATGATGGCAACTAAAATGAGTTGTGTCAATGTGATATACAAACTTCGATGAACTTATTGAATAATGTTTATTAATTATATTGTGATACACAAAACTTTCATAAGCTTCTTCGTATAATATTCATATTGAATCGAGTTTAATCTTTATCTTGAGTTAAAATTGATTATTCGGGTTCGGGTTCAAATAAGCCGTATTCGGGTTCAAATAAGCCCTATTCGGGTTCAAATAAGGTTATTCGGATCCGAATAAGGGTTATTCGAGTTCGAATAAGCGTATTCGAACTCGAATAACCTTTATTTGAATAATGTTCATTAATTATATTGTGATACACAAAACTTTCATAAGCTTCTTCGTATAATGTTCATCTTGAATCGAGTTTAATCTTTATCTTGAGTTAAAATTGATTATTCGAGTTCGGGTTCAAATAAGCCCTATTCGGGTTCAAATAAGCCCTATTCGGGTTCAAATAAGGTTATTCGGATCCCAATAAGGGTTATTCGAGTTCGAATAAGCGTATTCGAACTCGAATAACCTTTATTTGAATAATGTTTATTAATTATATTGTGATACACAAAACTTTCATAAGCTTCTTCGTATAATGTTCATCTTGAATCGAGTTTAATCTTTATCTTGAGTTAAAATTGATTATTCGGGTTCGGGTTCAAATAAGCCCCATTCGGGTTCAAATAAGCCCTATTCGGGTTCAAATAAGGTTATTCGGATCCGAATAAGGGTTATTCGAGTTCGAATAAGCGTATTCGAACTCGAATAAGCGTATTCGAACTCGAATAACCTTATTCGAACTCGAATAACTCTTATTCGGGTTCAAATAACCCAGATTATTCGAACTCGAATAAGGGTTATTCGAAATCGAATATATCGTATTCGAACACGAATAAAGCTTATTCGAATTCGAATAAGACTTAACTGAAACGACGAATTCATTTAAGTGACTAAACTAATATTAATGACTTTTTACTCGAGGGTATTTTTGACTTTTTCCATACAATCTCTCCAGCTTAAATAAACTATGTTTCGATCCCTTTTATCAAAATATCGCCTCATTTGATGCTTTAATGAGATTTTGAAGCTGCTGATCGGATCCCATCGTTCTGAAGTCTGAGGTTCTTCTTTTCACTGTCTGCGTCTGGAAATTTGCTTCCTTCATGATTGATTATCTGAATCGTTGTTACGAGTTTGTACTCGCTTTTCGTTGAATTCCTTTTCTTCACTTCAAAATTGCGTTTGTGAGTCTTTGATTCACGACACAATAAGAGAAAGAGGAGAAGTCTTTTAATCGTGGATCTTCAATTTCGTATGGATTTGCTGGCAAGATGATATTTCTATATCGGTATTAGCTCGATCTCGATTGACTTAGATGAACATCCATAGGGAATGAAAAATAGATGCCGATTACGTCGCCATTAATGATCTACTCGACATGATAAAATTTTTGAAGGTCGAATAATATTTGGTAATCATTGAAGGTCGACTAATATTTGGTAATCAATTGCAGATCTACGAAAGATGGGAGGTGCAGGTTCCAGAGATGGATCTCCAAAGGCCTCAGTACCAGAGACGAAGCTTGAAGCCAAGATACTCGACACAATGCGTAAGAGGGAAGCCAAAGGAACTTCTATTATATCATTCAACAGCATTATCCTAAAGTTCCCCAAAATCGACGAGAGCTTTAGGAAATGCAAAAAGATATTCGAAGAGTCAGGTAATAACTTTCATGTTTCCTTGATTTGACAACTACGTGCTGTACTAGAATTCGTAGAACCAAGAAAGCCCTCGTCTGATTGTTAGATGAGGATGGAAATGGTGCGATCGATCTCCAAGAGCTTAAACACTGCTTCCGGAGATTGGAGATTGATTTTACAGACGAAGAAATCAACGATCTTTTCGAGGCGTGTGATATAAACGAAGACATGGCGATTAAATTCGCTGAATTTATCGTTCTTCTCTGCCTTGTCTACCTTCTGAGGGAAGTTCCAAAGCCTCAGAGCTCAGAAGGAAAAAAAGTAATTACTTTTATCATCTGTGATTAATTTAAGTTCTATGACACTTGTTTGATGTATCAATAATAGTGGGCCTTGCATTTGCCTTTGATGTTGCTATTGATATACTTCATTGGCAGAAAAGTACTATGGGAATGCCAAATCTTGAAGCTACCTTTGAAACATTAGTTGATGCATTCGTGTTTTTGGACAAGAACAAGGACGGTTATGTCAGCAAAAGCGAGATGGTTGATGCAATAAACGAAACCTCGTCGGGGGAGAGATCTTCTGGGAGAATAGCAATGAAACGATTCGGTCAGCTCCTCTCTCTCTCTCTTTCTCTCTCTCCGAGTTTCATGAGTAAAGCCTTTTGTGATATATTTCTCCTCTTGCAGAAGAGATGGACTGGGACAAGAATGGAATGGTGAACTTTAAAGAGTTTCTTTTCGCTTTTACTCACTGGGTTGGGATCGAAGATATGGAAGACGACGATGAAGAGTATGAGGAAGAGGTCTTAAGTATCTGAGTCAAATATGCATGCTTTGAAGGATTAAGTATGATGATTTCTTACTATGAAATATTTTTTAATCTTCCCAAGTTTGGTGCTTGCTATTGAAGATTACATTATGTTACTGATTCCCTCTAGATTTCTGTTGTAAATAGACTTCGTTTTCGGCTGCTTATTGCCTCGATTTAAGACTGTCTTTAAACAAGAGCTCTCTTATGCCGTAGTGAACATTTGCAGAAAAGTACTTTAATTTAAACCTCCAAAAGTAACAAAAAAAAAGGTGCTAGTGCTAGTGTAGTCGATGCTGAAATGATCAATGACCCATTTAATTCATACGGGCTGAATTAGTTATGGTCTGATTTAATATTATATGGGCTTGGATATTTACACGATGGTCATGGCCCATAAAAATAATAATAATAAAGAACTAAATTAATTGGTGATATTTGTCCGTAAAGAACTAGTCATAGTTTGTGAACATTGAATAAAGGTTAGCTCTCAATATATCATGGGGAGATTACAAGTTGGAATCTTTGTGGTTATCAAATAAATACCTTATGAGTTTGTATGTCTTCGGGACAAGTCACATGGACAAAAAATGATTAGTCTCGGTGAAAGCTGTCATTTCATAGTCGACAGTAAAATTTAGTTTCGATCAAATTAAACTAAGTCAAAGCGTCCGAATTACGATGATATTGTGTGAGAATGCCTACCTGACACAAAAATAAATAAAAATTAACCAAGTACGTTATGCTTTCACACGTAAACATGTCTTAATGTGAATTAAATGATTGGGATAGGCTACCCATGATTTTTGGGATACCAAAAAAAAATTAATAATAATAATAGTGATAATCATCCTCTCTCTATCGGGCTAGTACATATACACAACGGTATCATATCCTAAAAGAAAAAGCAATTGAGAAAAAAAGGAAATATTCCCTATCAAAGCATAATAAAATATAGGAAAGCAACGACAAGCATTACACCATATCAGAAACAATGCGTAGAGTAACCGCTTCAACAACAACTAATCCAACACTGTACACTTTTCTTCTTCTCAAAGCAGCCCCACGTCCATGCGCGTCTTGATTTTTACTTATAAATAAACAAAAAGGCCCTCTTATCACCAAATACGCAAAGTGATCATATTCCCAGAAAAATCGTTAAAAAGAAAAAAAAAATACAATCGCATCACAGCAATGTGCTGCGGGACGAGACTGTGTTGCCTCTGCGCGTGTTTGGTGGTCGCAGTGGTAGCCGTTGGATTGCTGTTTGGGTTTGGGGTTTTCAAGGATGGTTTCCACAAGCTCAACGATAAGGTTCATTACGGCGGTGGCTCCGTTGAGTTCTCTCCGACTCCGAGGCCGTTCTTGGGCTTTAGCGCTCCGCCGCCGTTTTAATCAGTTTCTTGATTTTTATAGTTTTACTTCCTCTCGTTCTTGTAAAGATTAGTTTTTTATGCTTCGTCCTTTTCAGCTATTATTATTATTGTGATTATTAATCTCTCACTGGTATTTGCTTCTATTCGTATATATCATGAATGTTAGTAAAGGTTCGTTTCTTTCTATCTTTCTTTTTTTTTTAATGTCGACCAAGATCATTATTGCACAACTCCACTAAGATATGCGAAATTATAATGCATAAGTTTAGTATAACACATGGTGGTCCGGTCTGTCCGACCGAAAAAATCGTGAACCGAACGAAAATTCGATTCGGGGTCGGTCCGGTTCATCTTTAATTAAAAAAAAGAAAAAAAATTGAAAAAAAAAAATTAGGAAAATAATTAAGTAAAAAGTTAAATATGTTGTGGTGGTCTAGTGGTTAACCTTTTAGAGTTACATTTCCAAAGTTTTGGGATCAAATCATTATTTGTGCATATTTTAAATTAATTTTTGATGACTCATTTTAGAATTAATTTTTTATCTCCCAATATTTTTTATTTTGATTAATTTTGAACCCTCAATTTATAAATTTTAATTCTTGACACCTTATTTTACAATTACTTTTTAACCCCAACACATTTTATATGATTAATTTATTCAAAAATATAATATTATATATATAACATCAATTTTAGGCTGATTTTATTCCGATTAAATCACTAAACATTATATCACTAAAATTTTCGATAATTTAAAAAATCGGACGGCTGAATCCTTGAGCTCCTGTTAAGGATGCTGAGTTTCTGACAATTTATGCATTAATTTATTGTTATAATATCCATACGTCATTTACAATTATACCCTTCCTATTCAGAAGAATGGACGAGACATATCAAGGACAAAATCGTAAGTTCCTCTCGTACTTTCGGATTTTTTCAATCTCCGAACCACGCACGAAAATCAGTAACATGTCTTCAAGTTTTTTCTTGGACATGAATAAACAGAGGACAATTTCATCCCAAATTCTACGAATTAAGCCGCCGTCTCCACAAAATCACCCCTTCGCCGGAAAATCATCATCCGAGAATCTAACACGGAATTCGCCGATCATCACCTCCACCCCCATGTCGGTCAACGCCGGAATCTCACACGCTCACCTCTTTCACCTACCAAGCAGCACACCATTATTGAACAACCCCAGAAAAATTCCACGTTTACCTTCTCACAAGAACCGCTTCTCCTTCTTCCGGCCGATCACAATCCAACGAATACCCACAAAAGATCCAATCTTTTCATCACCTTCGCCGTCGGTCTCCTTACAGCCCATCGAAGACCTCCCGCCGAAGCTCCAGGAGATAATCAAGCTCTTCCAAGGAGTTCAGGAGCCAAAGGCCAAGTACGAGCAGCTTCTGTTCTACGGCAGGAATCTGCAGCCTCTGGAGCCGCAGCACAAAACGGTGGAAAACAAGGTTCAGGGCTGCGTGTCGCAGGTTTGGGTCAGGGCATACCTCGACAGCGACAAGAACGTGACCTTCGAAGCTGACTCCGATTCGGTGCTGACGAAGGGGCTCGCGGCTCTGCTCGTTCGAGGGCTCTCGGGCCGGCCCGTTGAGGAGATCGTGAGAGTCTCACCCGATTTCGTGGTGCTTTTAGGGTTGCAGCAGAGCTTAACTCCTTCGAGGAATAATGGGTTCCTCAACATGTTGAAGCTGATGCAGAAGAAAGCCCTGCAATTGTTTCTTGAATCTGAGAGAGCCAGAGATAGCAGTACTTCCAATGGCGAATTGCCCGAAGAACGGGCTGAGAATTTGGACACAATGAGCAATCACAATCACGGAAATGATGCTATGAACTCGGGTGAAAAATCTGTTGATTACGACAAGGAAGATTCGAGTAGCGGGAGTTCGTTGGGGAGCAGAGGAATGAGGATTAAGGAGGCTTTGGAGAGGGAGCTTAGGCCCGTGGAGCTGAAGATCGAGGACATATCTTATCAACATGCGGGGCACGCTGGTGTTAGAGGAAGAAGTGACGGGGAGACACATTTCAACGTGAGAGTGGTTTCTGATGAATTCGTAGGGAAGAGTTTGGTTAAGAGGCATCGGTTGATTTATAGCCTTTTGCAAGAGGAGATGGAGAGTGGATTGCACGCATTGTCTATAGAAGCCAAAACGCCCTCTGAAGTGGGCAGCGGGTGAAATTCTTGCAGCATTTGTACGATGTTTTTGTTTGTTTTTCTCAGTTCTTCCCATCGTGTTTGGTTACTACTAATGCTACTTGTTATTAGTTGGCTCCATAGCTACTTATATCGGGATTGTTGTTATGAATCTGGGACTTGTCATTATATGGAGTTTTCTCTTGTTTATCTTCAAAGTTCAAGTTTTTACATTCTAGCATGTTCTATGTCAGGCATATTACCAGCTATGATTCTTCCACTTTCTGTAATATTACTACACAAATGTGCTCGAATGTTTGGAATCTTGAATCCTGCAGCGTAATAAACAGTTGAAAATCGAGTTTTTCTGAATCTTATACGATGAAGATGAACGGAACATAAAAACATCCGTCATACATATATGTGTTTACGGGTTATTATTTGCAGGCTTGTTCTTCTCTTCACATATATGAACAAGAAAGCTCCTTTTTTTTCCCTTTGTTTTTTTTTTTCATCTCTTGGTTTTACAGCTATGTGCTATCAGGACTCCAACGGGCGGGCCCGTCATCTCCACCTGGCAATTCCCGTGCAACCAATAAGCATAACGAATCCCACCGTACTTAACCCTCACCTTGAAAGCCCCCTTCACACGGTACACCACCACGTTCCTCTGCACTTGTCTTTGAATTTCCAGGCCAAAATTGGGCTGAAGATACACCAAGCTCGACAGGAAACGAACCGGGACCGCGCGGGATTCCCCCGGTCTCTGACCGAACGGCTGAAGAATCTGCCTCGCCACTAAGCTCTCGAGAAAGTAGAGCTCGAGGTGAAGGTACTCATACTCAACGCTCAGCTTCTTGTTTGGATTAGAAAAGTTTGTTAGCAACGTTAAGTCTCCGTTTAGAAACTCCAGTGAATCTAAGTAGATGACTCTTAGGGTACCCGCGGGGGTATCGAAAGCCGGGTACGTAGGCTTAATACCGATGAATACAACTAAAATTGCTACACCGAAGAAAATAATGAGGAGGGCTAAGAGAAAACATATGAATGCTGCAAACCATATTAAGGGATTTGTCTTCTTCGGTTCCCTGAGGATATGCTTCTCTCTTAACCCTAGCTTGCTGTGTTCCTTAGGTGTGTAGGGCGGTGGAGGTGTTAAAGGCAGCATTTTTTCTTCTTCTTCTTCTTTGATTTCTCTGAATGATGTGGAAGATGATTGCTTTGCTTCTGTTGAAAATAAAGACGGAAGTGGATTTTGATTATAAGGAAAGCCTGTTAAAGAGGCTTTTGAAGGTTAGTGGGAGGCCAATTATAGACCAAATTCAAGAAAAAGCAAAAGGTGGGCTAATAAAGTGGGATCAACTGGGGAGATTCAAGATTGCTCCTTTTTTAAGTTGCAAGAGAATACAATACAATAGCATGAGGACAACAATGTATTGGTGCCTTTTGACCTTTATTTTGAATCCAAATACTGCAATAAGTGAGCAATTATGCTTACCTATTAAGTAACTGTACAATTTCTTTATTTACTGTTGTATTATCATTACAAGAGGGGCTCAATTATTCATAACATGTTTTGTGCTTGATTCTTCTTCTTCTTCTTCTTCTTCAGCTCGTGACCTCGTAGCCGGTGATGCAAATCCACTGGCCCACGAAGAGGTTATCGCAGTCGACGTTGGGGTTCATGTACCTGAAATACCCGTCGGGCAACTGGTTCCACCGTTCTATGTCGTAGCATGTTTCCCCGGGTTTTATCGCGTATATCTCCATGCACGAAAACTCCGGTGGAGAAGCTGTTGTTTTTAAGAGCAAAAACATGAGTAGTAACTTGGAAAGCTCTTGTAATGACTCTAACTAAAGACTACTACTTACACTGAAGCAGCTTCCTCTTGATTGATGATGCTGAGGTTGCAATAAGCAGCAGTGTGAGAGCGAAGAATGCTCGGGATTTGGGCATTTTCTTTTTCTTCTTCTTTGTTGGAGGGACATTGTTGAAGAAGGTGGCGTATTTATTGATTGAGATGCGTAATTAGGACAAAAATCTGGATTTTTTTTTTTTTTTTAATGAGAAAAACGAGGTGTATTGCCTTGGCTTTGAACGTTGGAGTTGTTTGTTTCTTTGTATTGAGCATTGTTCATGCATCAATACAGGCAGGAAATAGAAACAAAATAGAAGCGAGACGAGTCATTTTCGGTTTAATTATTATTTTTTGTTGTGACTAAACAAATGAAGCAACGAAAGGGTTATAAGAACTAACAATGAAAGGGTTATTTTCGGACAATAAGTTTTCAAAATAAAACTACTTTAAGGACATCTAAAGAGTTTTAGAATTGAAGCAATGTGAAAACAATTAATGCATAAATTTCAGAATTTTATTGTCTTCAAATCACTTTAATTTTAAAACTTATTGTCCCCTAATTGTGATTTTAATTTTCGTGGGATCAAATTGATTTAATTTTGAAACTTATTATTATTATATTGCAACCCTTTAATTTAATCATTATTGCGCCACCGCCCCTAATATACAAATTAAACAAGTCATTCCTTGAGCAAAAATGATTAGGGGCGGACTTTGTGGTCACATAAACAGGCCTACGTGGTCAAGGAGGAGGACTTAAGGACTTTGTGGGTTAGGTCGTGAGATCGATTACTCCATCCCACAGTTTTCTTGAGTAGTCTCTATGGACTTTATGGCTCATGACTATCGTTATCAAATGAGTTTGTGACATATTCATTTGGCCACGGGGATTAGTCACACCTATGGAGTGTGTGACGCAATTAAGCCTCTGTCAGGTCTGTGTGGCGAAAGTCCATGCCCGTATTTAGGGGCTAACACATAGCCGGATCGTGTGGGGATACATCATGATAGAAAAAGAAAACTAAAAAAATCCATTACTTTCATTTGTGATTGACGGACCCTTAACTTTATTGGGCCGGCCTATTATGAAGCACAATAAATTGAAGTGGGCCCCGGCCGATGCTGAAGATTAGCTTAATTTAATATTAATTTGAAAATAAAACGAAAGAAGGATCTAGAAACCCTAAAGGAACCATCACACTATATAAACGGCTCGGTCGTGGAGGAAGGGTATTGTGCCTCTGTCTGCTCTCACTCCAGTATACCAAAACCCTAGGAGCTCGTAGCCCTTTGTCTTCTGTTCGCTAAAATTTTTAATTCATCAGCGATGTCGGAAACCGAGACGTTTGCTTTTCAGGCCGAGATCAACCAGCTTCTGAGTCTCATCATCAACACCTTCTACAGCAACAAGGAGATCTTCCTCCGTGAGCTTATAAGCAACTCTTCCGATGTGAGTGTGTTTTAGATCTGTTGTGTTGATTCGGATCTTCATCCTTTTACTGGTAGGTCTTGTGTGCTATTTACGATGGTCTTGTATACACCTGGTTTGTTAAACCGTGTTCGGATGTTGAGGATGGCAATTTTAATGCGTTATCGATATTTTATTCGTTAATATGCGTTTAATGTTTTTGCTTTTTGTTCCATTACTGTGTTGTGTGGCTGTTTACTGCGTGACATGTGATACTTCCATGAAGGCGATCTCATCAAGTTCATTTGATTACGAGTGCTCTCTGTTATATGTCAATCTTTTGTTTGATCTGTTAGTAGTGCTTAGAACTCAGTCGTTTGATTGATCTGCTAATAGGCTTAGATAATTCAGTGCTTTGTTTGATCTGTTAGTAGTGCTTAGATAACTCCTTCAGTCTTTGATATCTTCTTTTGAGATTGTATCGATGCTCACGATATCCGTGCATTCCTCTGTTAATTTTCTTCGCATTATAGCTAATCCGATTCCTTTCTTATCAATTCTTGTATGGTGGTTTTTGTTTTACTCTCTGAGCTGTAACCTTATTTCTAACCCCATGCTTCATTTTTAAGGCATTGGATAAGATCCGTTTTGAGAGCTTGACGGACAAGAGCAAGCTCGATGCTCAGCCAGAGCTCTTCATCCACATCATCCCCGACAAGACCACCAACACCCTCACAATCATTGACAGCGGTATCGGCATGACCAAAGCTGGTGAGTCCCCTTCGTATCTCCCTTAACAATCAATCACATTTTACCTCTTCATCTCTCTTCTAACAACACATTTGCTTCAAAAAATTTGCAGATTTAGTCAACAACCTTGGCACGATCGCCAGGTCCGGAACCAAAGAGTTCATGGAGGCCATCGCCGCCGGCGCTGACGTCAGCATGATCGGCCAGTTCGGGGTTGGGTTCTACTCTGCCTACCTTGTTGCCGAGAAGGTGATCGTGACCACCAAGCACAACGACGACGAGCAGTACGTGTGGGAGTCCCAGGCTGGCGGGTCCTTCACAGTCACGAGGGACACCTCCGGCGAGAGCCTCGGTAGGGGCACGAAGATCACCCTCCACCTCAAGGAGGACCAGCTCGAGTACCTCGAGGAGCGGAGGCTCAAGGACCTCGTCAAGAAGCACTCGGAGTTCATCAGCTACCCCATCTCCCTCTGGGTGGAGAAGACCACCGAGAAGGAGATCTCCGACGACGAGGACGAGGAGGAAGACAAGAAGGACGAGGAGGGAAAGGTCGAGGAGGTGGACGAGGACAAGGAGAAGGAGAAGTCGGAGAAGAAGAAGAAGAAGATCAAGGAGGTCTCCCACGAGTGGAACCTCGTGAACAAGCAGAAGCCCATTTGGATGAGGAAGCCCGAGGAGATCACCAAGGAGGAGTACGCAGCCTTCTACAAGAGCCTCACCAACGACTGGGAGGAGCACTTGGCGGTTAAGCACTTCTCCGTCGAGGGCCAGCTTGAGTTCAAGGCTGTCCTCTTCGTCCCCAAGCGGGCCCCGTTCGACCTCTTCGACACCAAGAAGAAGCCCAACAACATCAAGCTCTACGTCCGCAGAGTCTTCATCATGGACAACTGCGAGGAGCTGATCCCCGAGTACCTGAGCTTCGTGAAGGGCATCGTTGACTCCGAGGACCTGCCACTCAACATCTCGAGAGAAATGCTGCAGCAGAACAAGATCCTCAAGGTGATTCGCAAGAACCTGGTGAAGAAGTGCGTCGAGCTCTTCTTCGAGATCGCGGAGAACAAGGAGGACTACAGCAAGTTCTACGAGGCCTTCTCCAAGAACCTCAAGCTCGGGATCCACGAGGACTCGACGAACAAGGGGAAGATTGCTGAGCTGTTGAGGTACCACTCCACCAAGAGCGGCGACGAGATGACGAGCCTCAAGGACTACGTCACGAGGATGAAGGAGGGCCAGAGCGACATCTACTACATCACTGGCGAGAGCAGAAAGGCCGTTGAAAACTCCCCGTTCCTAGAGAAGCTGAAGAAGAAGGGGTACGAGGTGCTCTTCATGGTGGACGCGATCGATGAGTACGCTGTTGGCCAGTTAAAGGAGTTCGAGGGGAAGAAGCTCGTGTCTGCTACCAAAGAGGGCCTCAAGCTCGACGAGACTGAGGACGAGAAGAAGAAAAAGGAGGAGCTCAAGGAGAAGTTTGAGGGCCTCTGCAAGGTGATTAAGGACGTTTTGGGGGACAGGGTGGAGAAGGTGATTGTGTCCGATAGGGTCGTTGACTCCCCGTGCTGCTTGGTGACGGGAGAATACGGGTGGACGGCGAACATGGAGAGGATCATGAAGGCTCAGGCTCTGAGGGACTCGAGCATGGCGGGGTACATGTCGAGCAAGAAGACGATGGAGATCAATCCCGAGAACCCGATCATGGACGAGCTGAGGAAGAGAGCCGATGCGGATAAGAACGACAAGTCGGTTAAGGATCTGGTGATGCTGCTGTTTGAGACTGCTCTGTTGACCTCGGGTTTCAGCCTCGATGACCCGAATACGTTCGGCGGGAGGATTCACAGGATGTTGAAGCTCGGGCTGAGCATCGATGAGGAGGATGATGGTGGCGAGGGCGGTGGCGATGCGGATATGCCGGCTTTGGAGGAGGCGGATGCCGATGCTGAGGGGAGCAAGATGGAGGAAGTTGATTAAGTAATCTTTCTGAGGGCGTCGTTGCTGTTTTTTATTAGTATTTGGTGGTTTTTCTTTTTTTTTTAATTAAAGACTTGGTTTTATTGTTTTTGGTTTGATTTTATCGTGGACGACGGATTTGTGAGCTCCTTTTGTTTCAGCGTCGGTTCAGTTATAGGAAAAGGCTAAGGTGTTATTTCCGTACTATTCGAGAATTAAAAAAAGCACGCGACAACCAACGTCGATCATTAACAAAAAACTATTTAATGACTGAGCATGGTAATAACAATAAACTAGCAGATGACTGATAATGGAAGAGAGAGATTTAGGTATCCTCGACTCTGGAATGGAAGACAAAGCTGGGGAATGTGGTTGTTATGTCCCTGATGATGATTCATAACAAACAAACAATTAGTTTATTGCAGCAGCATCCAAAAGACTGATTATGTGTATGTATGTGTATGTATGTAGCAGCAGTAGTAGTGCGTGAAAAATAGTAAGGTACATACTTGAGATACTGAAGGGTCATATTCTTCAAAAGAGAAGGATGCCTCAGCACCAGGCTTCTCCATTCTTCCTTGTCGATCTTCCCGTCGTGCTTTGTGTCCGCTTCTTCGAATGTCTTGAGCGAACACAGAAAATGTAAAATTATAACCAAACATTATTTGGGAAATGAAAAAAACAAGAAGTAATCTAAAAGGGTACCTTGTCGATGATGCTCTCTATAACTTCATCGGAAAGATTCATGCCCGATTCAGCAAGAGTTGCAACAACCATTTGCTTAACCTGTAAAAAAAAAAAAAAAGCCAAGTGATTTAAGTAATAAACATTTATGTGCCCGCCTTTGAACAACTGCTGCGGTGGTGATTGTCTACAAAGTAAACGCGTTACCTCTTGTCTCTCAATAAAACCCTGCTGTTTGAGATCATACAGCTGAAATGAAACTGTAATAAAAACAATGAAATCCACATTGCAACTAACCCCATGATAGTTTTTATAACAAACAAAACTGAAAAGCACATTTTACATTCGATCTTATCATCAATAGGGGCATTCGGATGGAATACAGAGAGCGCACGTGCGAATTCCTCGAAACCGAGAATCCCGTTATGTTTCGTGTCGAACAAGTCGAAAACCTGCATCATCGAAAAAAAGGGACAGCAGATGAGAAAGAATCCTTCCTTATAAGCAAAAACACAGATTGGTAAGAAATTTGGAATACCCTATCGGCGAATAAGCTCTCCTTTTTGTTTGTCTTGAAGAGGGCTAACTGAAATTCTTCCTGTTTTTTTTTTTTTTTTTTTTTAAATCACGAAACACATTTATATATACAGAGGTAATAACTGGAAAAACATTAGAGATGAAGCAAACAACTTTTAAGGAGAGAATGAATGACCTTGTTGATCAAACCATCATCAATCACTGCACTGCTAATCTTCTTGAAAAGCTCATAAAGAGCTTCTATCTCACTTACACTAACTGCGTGAGCAAAATAGAGACACAATTAGTTAAATCTATATATTGACTACAACGTTCTATTTGCTCTCCACTTCTTAAGAGGATTCTTTCTGATTGGGTACTAAGTAGTAGTAAACATACACACTGTCTCTTGGGCTAGAATTTCGGGATCGTCGAGGCCCCTTGATTGCCTATCGGTTTCACAACACTGAAGCACAGAAGCACACAAATGCTTGATTCCTTCTAAGCACTGCACCATGGTTTTGGACTCGAGGTATTAATCTCCATACCTGTTTAACAATACTTGATTAGTTGGCAACGAAAAAGTGATTTTTTATCCAAAACGAAGAAAAAAGTGTTTATATATATACCATATATATATATATATATACCTCTGGATCATTCTCCTCTTGTTTTAATCTACAGCAAGTAATTGTTTTTTTGTATGTTCCGGGATCAACTTGAACACAAGAACCTGATATTACAATATTCCAATAACTGTAATAATAATTTGTTGTCTGGAGATTGAGGATTAAGAACTTACTTACTTAGCAGTGGTGACAAGCTAACAATGCAATTTCACAACATTAAGACAGAGCCCAAAATGGAAAAGTTCGCAAGATTTATACCACAAGCATAACGATTCATGGGCGGTAAACATACTTCACGAGGAAGAATACTAGGAAAATCAAGATAAAATAACAGCCTTAAAATGTGAAAAAATTCCGAAATTCAAATTGGATTTTCCAGCTCCCACCAACATAAACAACGACTAGCGACAACCCGAATGATAGTAGACAACAACATCAACAACTAACGGGAAAAAAAATTGAATTAGCATGCAAAATCAATCTGATCCAAAAATCAGATTCAATTTCGCACAAGAAAAAACTAGGGGAAATAGCCAACTACCCATGAGAAAAGAAGAAAACCCATAACTTTCCGCAATAATCCAATCTTAGAAGATGAGAATCGCAGTTGAAGGATGACATCCGTAGATGAAATAGTCCTTACCTTCGAATTGAAGAAAAAGTTTGAGCTGGATTAGTATCGCGTAGTTTATAATTAAATTGAAAATAACCAAAGATATATAGCGGAGAAAGTGGACAAGTGTTAGAGCCTTAACTACTTTTAGAAAAATATTCTAGGTAAATCGTCGTGACAACAAGGATGATATGATGGTGTCCAAAAACTTAGATATAATATATTAAATCAATTTTGAATCCATGAATATATTTTCCGTCTCCTATGCCTTTTCATTTTTGGCGTTTTTTAGAACCCCGATGCTATATATTATGTATAAACCTCCAACTAATTTAATTTGGTAGGATACAAATTAAAGAAGAAGAAGCTGATAGTACCATACCGTACATACCGGTCGATAGAGAGAAACAATTCCCAAATTCACTGAGACCACTAAAATAAACTCAGCACTACCATCTTGGCAAACACAGGAAAAATTACCGCCCAAGTCTAGTAGTTAAAAGTTTAGTGTGAAGCCTATGGGCTTTCTCGTCCGGCCCAACACAATTCCGGCCCAGAACTGAATTATTTAAGCCCAAAACATGAGTCGACTTTATGACCCAATCCAACAGGACCATCGGGCTAAAAAGACAATGGGCCGTGGGCCTAATTAGGGCACTCTCTTATGTGTTTTTGCTTTTATTTTACTATACGTTTTATTAAATTCAATTTTATAAGCAAAACAAATATCTATGTTTATGGATATAATTTTTTTCAGAATTTTTTTTTTGCGTTCTTGCATAATATACATAACTAATAATTAATAATGAGTAACTAAATAGAAACTTGTGTCCGAAAGCGCGAAAAAAAAATTAAGCCGAAGAACGATTTGGATGGAAAAAAGTCCCGTGTGAATGTCCTCATGGTGCATTAATGCGCGCTCGATGATACATCACGTGAACGCCAAATAATCGTTTGCGAGAAATTGCCACGTCGTTTCGATGTAGTTTGCAGCGGCTTCCTCCTCTCTCTCTCTCTCTCTCTCTCTCTATATATATATATATATATTCGAATGCGTTTGCCGGAGCGCAGTGTAAATTGTTTCCAAAATACACTTATTAATTTTTTTTTAGAAAAAAGAAACATATGTTAGAACATCTCTAGTCATCTCGGTTATGTCATTCTCTTGATCCATATTTAAAGAGCTTAATTTCTAGGCAATGGACTCTTCAAGTGGATCCATCAAAGATCTCCGAAGAGATGTTCAAACGAAGTGACAATTTTTATTACGAAAATAGTCTTTTTGAGTTTGTCCACATTAGTGGATTATTTCACAGTATAGTTATGTATGTATTTACGTATATTTATCGTTCTCTTGATACATGAGACTTTTATGCTGAGTTACGTGTATTCTTTTGTTAGTAAATCTATACTTCACAACAAACCCATATAAATTTTATATAATATATGTTTTTGTGAGTAAATGTATATATTTATCCTCGATTTAAATCCAATGACCAGTAATAAATTTAAAAAGATTCTTCATAAATGCATCAGAATTAGATGAAAGGTAACCCTACCTGATTTCTGGTGCTTGTGTGTTTGAATGCCAGAAGAAGTAAAATGGCGCCATGTGTACAATTAAATTTCAAAGAGCTTAATTCATCATTCTAACTATAATTATTACCTAGACCTAAAAAACCTCTATATATATATATATATATCTCCCTCATCCTGCACTAACCATCCACAGTCTCGAGCAACAAAAGATACAAAGAAGCATATCTAAAAAGGGCAGTTCTCTCTAAGATTTTAGTTATTGTCTAAAAAATATAAATTTTCTGGAAATGGATGATGAATGGATTAATGCGCTAGAAGATATGTTAAACGCAGGTACGCGCATAAAATCGTTACATATTTTTTGTCGTATAGCGTATTAATATTTGAATTTGATCGAATGCAGCGAAAAAGTTTTTTTTTTTTTGTCGTCTACGTATTAATGTTCTTCGTCGTACGAAAATTCGACTTATATACCATGTTACGTATTTTCGCAGATTCCCCTTTGAACGAAGAGCAAAACCCTAATGAAATACCGGAACCCCACCACCACCACCAAGAGCAACAAGAGACCTATATACCGCTCGCAAATGTGGTGCGTATAATGCGCAAAATTATACCCCCAAATTCCCGAATCTCCGACGATGCGAAAGAGTTGGTGCAGGCAAGTGTCACCAAGTTCATCAGGCACATAACTTCCGAGGCCAATCGTAGGTGCCTCGAAGAAAGAAGACTAACCGTAAGCGCTGAGGACATCGTCTCCTCTCACGCTGAGCTGCGCTTCTCTAACTACGTAGAGCCGCTGTCGATGTGGCTCAACGGGATGAGGAGACAAGAGGCTAACTCCGCGGGCCCTTACGCACCAGTGGCTCGTACACGAGGCCGGCACCAAGTGGATCCATTGGTCATGGCTCGTGGGACGAGTCGCGGGCCTGTTATTGATGGTGACGGTGGTGGTGGAAGCGGTGAAGGCGCGCTACCTTCGAATAATAATTCATAGGCGCTTTTTTTTTTTTTCACTTTTAGCTTTATAATTTGAATTTCTAATGTATGTGTTACAGTTTCTTAGTTGCTGCGCTATCGAATTTTGATATCTTTATCGTGTTTCGAATTTTCGTTAAAGTTGAAGTACTCGGGAAATATGCAAAAACGTATATAAATCCACGCGCTAATTTATTTCGAAACAAGCTTTTATTCGTTCGACTTCAACAGGAAAAAATCGCATTACACCAACTAAATAGTTCGCAAAAAATCGCCAATTTCATTAATAGTTTGGAGCGACTGCGCCCCAATGTATATCGGGTTTTTGGCGCGTTCACAGCAACACAAGTAAAGCACCGAAAAGATGGAGAACGTATATAGGTTGGTGTTAGACATGATTATATGGTGTGGTCTGAGCAAGTGAAGGACGAGGTAGAACGTATAAGATTCTGATGCGGTGAAGTTTATGGAGACGAAGCTTGAGACCGCAAAAAAACTTCAAAACTTGGGCAAAAAATTGGAGCAAGAATGGGACCGGAGGAAGTGGAGCGACCGAATAAATTGGAGAAAGATTCTGAATCATTTTTCGGAACGCGCCGGTTCTTTCTTTATTTTATTTTAGTTTATTTTATGTTTTTTTTTGCGCGATACCTTATCGTTTACTAGAGTGTACATGTGCAAACAGTATTTTCCAAACTATATATTACTTACTTGCACCCTTAACCAAAAAAAAAGTATTACATGCTTGTGATACATGACTTTGTAATGCAGGTGTTGTATCATTATTTTTGTTATTAAATCTATATTTTTATGAAGATATAGTGAAATAAATGGAAATATGCAATTTTACATCATATTACGTTGGCAAATCTCGTCGTCGTTTGAATTGGGTGACAACATAAATGAAAAAGATTCTCCAAATGCAGCAGAATAGTTGAAACGGAAGCTCTACCAAATTCTGGTGGTAGATTGAATTTTCACCAATTAAATATAATTTTTATTAAATAATATTATATCAACCTACACTACACCTGTCCAAACCCTTATATATACCAGTCTCAGATTTACTCTATTTTCCATAGCTATTAAGAAAATAAAATACAAAAGTATATGTAAGAGAGATTTTATTTTTGGCGACCCATCTTGGGTCAATGCAATAGCCTGCAAATCACGCCAACCGTTTCAACCACATTATAAATTTTAATTCTTGAAGAAGAGTGAAGCTTCAACATCTAAGAAGATAAGTTCAACGAATGTACCACCGGTGACTCGCTATTTAGATTCAACTACCTATAAATAAGCTTCAATTTCAAAAGTATCGAATTCGATTAAATAAAACTATCCCTTTGTGATATACCCCTTATTATCACTATTCATACTTGATTAAGTGGTATTTTTTTTTTGTCTACCGTGATATTATATCCGCACACAAATGAATATATAGATTGTGTTTAATCAACGCTATTCTTGATTTATAAGGATTTGAACCTATATTATACATTTTCTGCAGGTTCGACTAATTTGAGCCAGGAACAAAACCCTAATCAACCACAACACCACCGCCTACAAGATCAGAATGAAGTTTATGTACCGGTAGCCTACAATGCCAAAGATAGGTTGAAATTTGACCTATATTATAAATTTTCTCCAGGTTCGGCTAATTCGACCCGAGAACAAAACCCTAACCAACCACAACACCACTGCCTACAAGATCATAAAGAAGTTTACGTACTGACCGCCGACGATGCCAGAGGTTTCTTTTCTTCTAATTGAGTTTTAAATGATTGGAATGACGAATTGAACTCTTACGTAAATCATCATTTAGTTCGTTCTTTTTTTTTTTTTTTTTTCATTTTTGCTGCCAATAATATTTTTACATTGATTAACTTTTTCGATTCCATGTCCACTTTGATTCAGCTGGTGTGAAGGCGTTGTTGTTGAAAAGAATGTGAAGGATACAACTAGCCTGGGTGTTCATTTTTCAGGTAACAAAGGGCGAATATATGCTTTACTCTTTACTAATGTGCTCTTTAGGGAGTAATTATTTTTTGTTAAGGAGTAATATATTTTTATATCATTAAATGGTTCCCAGGGAGATACATCAATGGGAAACATGGGAAGCGTTGACTCAAAAGGGATGTCTCCGCCGAGGACATAATCTCCTCCGATGTCACTCAACTCTATGAGGAGCCAAGAATTTAGCATGGTGCTGTGGTGGTGGTGGTGATGCCGCCGGGCCATCATGGAACTATAGTTTATTGGAGTTTTTAATTTTTCTAGTTACCTGTTTGTGATTAGTAAAAATGAATAATTCAAAGAAAATTTCCCACCAACCAAGTGCCAAAACGTTAATAATTCTTTCGCATAGTTGAATCCAATAATAAAAAACATCCAAAATATAATAAGAAAATTCCCATCATAGTGCCAAAACATTATTCATTGTATCAGGTAAAGCTAATCTATGTTGTCTGTACTCTGGGTATGTATGATCCTCGTTTTCATCGAACGATAACATTGAAGATTCCTCATTCTTGAATAAGTCCATGAAACCGTAGCATGGAAAATGCAGCAGCAAAAGCAGAAGTAATGATCTTCTCTTGCCTGCTGCACCTAATTTCTGGTCCTAGATGCATTTATGTCTGTGTGGTTAAAATGGCACGAATTAATAGAATCTCTCATGAAAATAAAAGGCGAGAATTGAACACTATTTGTTTTGGTATTTGGCATCTCTTTTTAATACTTTTTGTTTTGGGAAAGATCTCTTTTAATACTTGATACATATAAAAGTTATAATTACCTTAGCCCCTTACATGGATTTTGCTCCTCGATTTGAACGTGAAAAAGATTCGTGTCAATTGCGTGTACGGTGCATCGAAATTAACGAATTTGGTGATGAATCACGCGAAGCGCCAGTTAAAGTACTCACGGGAAATTAATGAATTTTGGCGATGGATCACGTGAGCGCTAGCTTATTGTTCACGAAGGAATCGCCAACTTCCTGGCATAGTTTGATACGATTACCGCCTATATATATATCGCAAACGCACTTGAACCAAAAGGCGTGAATGGCATCTAGATCATAAAAACTTTTTAGCATCTCAAAAACACCTCTTTTTTTTTTTTTTTTTTTTTTCTAATATCTTATATTTTCACGATTCTCGTGGGTTATATATGCAATGTTATCTCCTTGGAAATCTTATGTTAGAAGAAGTATCGTCTTCTCCAATTTAAATGCGTAGCAGATACGTGGAATACGAGATGAAAAGCTCTCCGTCACTATAAGAATCAGATGATCCGCTGTCAAAGTTGGCTCAACAAGATGGACAGCGGTGTCTGAAACACAACAACGTGAGCCCTTAGACACACCGGTGGCTGCTGCTGGTTTCACTGGCATTGCCCGTTTTCCACCATAATCTTATCCATTGCTGAAGATCGCCCTCTTAAGGTGGCTAGAACGTGTTAGTCATTCATCAAGTCAATGAAAAAAATTATATATATATATATATATGTATGTATTGTTCGTACATGAATGCAAACGAATGAGAAACAAAACATAATTTTCGTATGTTTAGATTCTGGTAATTTGATTATGATGAAACAAGGAATACATTAGATATGTTTATTTATTTTTATCATATAAATTAGATGAAATAACAACGATTTTATTATTTTTGGTGGAGTATGTAATAAAAAAATAAGAAAATAATTAAAAAATAAAAAAAAATATTTATAAATCACACGATCTGAAATTGAATGGTCAGGACGAATGAGACATAAAATGGGACAGATGATTTCAACCGGACTCCAAATTAGGATTCTTCAACTTCGTAAACAGCAAGAGCAACTACAATAGAGCTTCTTCATATCGAAACATTTAATTCTATAGAGGGTATTTGACTCTTTGGGAGCAAGCAAATCTCTCCTCCAAAGACAACATAAAGATACTATATTAACGGGCGATATGGACATTTTCGCTATAAAAATGCATATAATAAAAACGGATGTGACGAGAAACAACTTGCAAAATGAAATCAAAGCAAAACTTCTTCAAATGCCAATCTCACAAGCCAAAAGTAATAAAGCCCACTACACAAATTCATATAAAGAGTAGCATAGCAGCAAAAAACAAGTTTCCAAAGCTTCACGGTCAGCTCTTCATGCCTCAAATTAAGCAAAACGCTTGGGAAATATCTACCTGCACAATCAAAATTTTAAAAACACTGATTGTTAAGAACATCTTTTTATCATTATATAAGAAACGGAAAATAAAGAATATGCTTGCAAACAACAGATATAGAGAAAATAAAGGCGACACACACGTCCAGTGAAATCGAAAGAAAGGTCAAGAACGAACACTAACATGCATGTGGACGTTGCAGGCTCAGCGATTTCGTTAAACAAATCCAAATCCTTCACCGCCTTCATGAATCGCCAGTAACAAACGTTCTTGAAGTTGTTCCTTTGAAGAATACTCCGGAAGATCCAGCTGGTTAAAGCTGGAAAAAATTCGTAGAACAATATTGATTCCAACGCAATGTGAAAAAGAAGATATTAAACATACAAATCATCAACGTCATCGTCCACTCGAGAAAAAAGTAGTGTTACCAAGTGTGAGCTGATGGTAGCCTTTCAGGAGTTCCATATGCTTTGTGAATCTGGAATCTCTGGGGACCTGATATGCCTTGCAGGGCCTTGAAACCTTCCAAAGGAACCTGCACATCAATTATAAAACCAAATTATGATTTTTTTTTATTAAATAGATATGCAAGATAAAAAAAAAAAAAATAGTTTCTCCACGTCGACTAATCACCTTGGATGTTCCCGTTACAAATTGTAGCAACCTCGCTCTATCCTCCTTGCCAAATCCCTTGGCAACCTCCCAAAACAACTGGATTGCACTCGATGCCAAAGTGTAACCACTATACTCAGTATTGGCCCTAAGATCATCCACTACAAAATAACAATAATAATAATAATAATAATAATTATTATAATAGTCATCAGATTACTTCAAGATTGAAAGCATATTCAAAAATATGTATATATATATATATATAGGTTTCGTTGCTTACAATCAATCTCTGGTAGACCGCTAATAAATAGCTCGAGCTCTCTATCATTGAAAATAGATATAAGTTCCCTCGGTACTAACTCGTTAAATCCTTCGAGAAAAGCATTTATCTGTGGGCGGATGGCATTTGTCAAAATGTGATCGGCGACGAGATCTACATATTCGTGCTTCGTCTCTTCCGTCACTCTTGTATTTCTTCCCCCAGGTTTGAGCTCATAATCAGTAACCTTTTTTTTATCATGAATAACAGTAACTCAATAATGTCGGAAAATACTCGAAAGATCTACCAGAAGTGCACCTATGGGGAACTAATGGGACATTACCTCGGTCTTCTCATAAAGTATGTGTTTTTCTTCATCAGCATCCATGCTAAATGTCAGATCAGGTATGTCGCTCACATCATTCTGGAAAAAGATCAAAGACCATTTTTTGGACCGAATGAAAAAAGAATAATCTAAATTTAAAACGTCGAATTCATAAAGTATTCACCTCCAGCATCCATTTCAGATTCTTATAGTAATCGGGATCGACTGCCTCTATATCATGATAAGTGACCTTAACACCTAGAATGTGCTTGTAGAAGGACCGAGTGAAATAAACATCCAGCAGCTGCCCATCGTAAAGTGCCTTAGCAACCTAGTAAAAGGCAAAAATGTCAAAAGGAACAAACAAAAAGTAATGGTACTAGTAACACAGCTACTCTAGAATTGTAATAAATACCAACAGAAATCTAGAATTGGACCGTTCAGAGAATTACCAAGCGCCCAATAAACTTGAAATAAGATAGATGCTCTGTTTGGTAAACAGAATTAGGATTTGGCTGAAAAGTGACATTGTTTCCAACAGTAGTGAAAAGCAAAGCTCCTTTGTCAAATATGACCCTCGATAATAATTGGTACCACTCTCTACTCAAACCACCAGCATCAACACCCTCTTCCCCTTGAAAATGCACATTCAACCGGCCCCTAAGTTCTTGACTTGATCGCATGCGTAGCTGGTTATACGAATCCTCTAAAATGTATGCCCTTCTCACATTAATTCTTAATGACCCCGGTAATTGTTGATCGTTCTGCTTCCGAATCCTAGAGCGGAAGTAGGCCCTCTTGTTGTCGAAATCGATCAACCGGGGAGCTTTCAGCATCAGTGAGAGAGATTTCTCCAATAAGCTAGGATTCTGCCTCATAAAAGCATTGAGAAGACGGCGATGCTTTTCAGCAAATCTCAGAAATGTGTCAGATGCATCAGCTCTTATGTAGAAATCCACACCTTTGCTGGACGATACAGAAGAACTTTCGCCAGACTCTTTCACTTCTCTAGCTGTTGCACTTATTTGATCTTGCTGCAGTAATTGATTGTTAGCATGTAGCTTCTCACATAAAACGAAAAAGCCCTCAATAAATGGGAGCAGTCTTTGTGTTCCAGGGGGCAGAGGAGGAGATGACAATGAACCTTCTGCGTTTTCCCCGATGTTATTATTTGAAACTGAAGAGTGGGAGCTCAGGCCCAAACCCAATTCCATAGTACTTATACACTCACTCAATTCGTTCCACAGTGGCTCCAGTGCCACATTTAATCTACGAATGGTGGCATGTTCTTCGGGTTCCTCATTATCAAGCCCATCTCCACTATCCTTAAAGCTAACTGAAGTGAGTGAGCTCAATATCTGTAGAACACGAAGAACCGCTGATCCAATCATGGATCCCGCACTCAACCCTGTCATGTGTGTTTCCCTTAGAGATGCAAGTTCCTTGCAAGCATAGCTGCCTAACTCTTGGGCTGATTCTGAGAGTTTGGAAATAAAAAATTTGGAATGAGGAGCAGCGACGGAGGCCAACTTTGTCAATACCTCCCCAGCCATCGTGTAGATTTTATCCGATAACCTAGTAGATAAAAATGATAGAGATGATCCCAACTTTATTTGGCAGTTACGACAATCAATGGTACAAGTTAAAACAAAAAACAAATACCGGTTACTTCAATTCCAAACACAGCAAACAAACTATGCAAATATCAAATCAAGAAATGCTTACCCTTCACGCCCTAAAAGGCTGCAGAGATCGTGCAGATCAGACTGGGGTATCTTCAAGAAAATGTCATAAATTTTCGCACACCCCTCTCCGTCTGAACGAGAGTTTAAAGAATTGGAACTTTGGCCAGGACCATGTTGACCTCCTTCTTGCACACTAGATTCTTTCTGCACGCCACTTTCAGCATTGCTATTAGACGGGTTTTCAGGAACTGCAGCGTTTCTGGCACTAGACTGATTCTCAACTTTGGACGCAGCAGCGTACACAATTACCTGGATCAAACTCATCACCTACACACATGGATAGAACTTTCCTTAAATGGTGCCCATTTGAGGAGACAGTTTTAACAATATATATATATATATATATATATATATATATATTCACCGCCAAAAATCTGTACCTGCTCAAGAAGACTAATGCTTCTCAAGAAAAGTGGTTTGCTTAGAAGTCTCAGAAGCAGTATCAGGGGAACATATCTGTCGCCTGTGGTTCCAGAATAGCTATAATGATGCTCATCCTCGGCGACTTTACCCTTACCTTTATAATCATTTACTCCTGAATGGTTCACATCAGTAGATGTAGGAGTACTTGGGCCTTCAAAATGGACGAGAAGGCTGGAAACACCAGCATGATTTGTGGCCATATAAGTAAGACTCTCAAGCGCCCTTCGAAGAACTACTGGAGGAACTCCTGAGAAAAGGGCTATTGCATTAACATCTTAAACAGCTATAGATAGAATGGCATCAACAAAAAACAAATAAATAAGATCATACCATTGCACACTTGAGACTGACTATAAACAACATCTGCTTGGCATCCATATAGCCTCAGCGAGTTCATAGAAGTCAGACCACCATTAATGCCTATATTTTCAGGTCCGATAATGTCAAGCAGAAGATGAACCAGTGTTTCTCTTGTTTGACCATGCGAGCATAAGTTCAATAAAAGCCTCTTCAAAAGACCTTTCCCGAGGGGCTGATTAAAAAAAAATTCTGTTATATGGCCAGACATTCTGAAGGGCAAGAAGACATTATATAATTACAAAACGTTAGCTTGTTCTAAATAGTTGCTGGCAAAAGTTAAGAAAAACAGAAATTGCATTATACATGACACGTGTTTCACTTCACGGGTCAATTAGAAACAAAAAACCAAGCAAAAAACTACCCAATGATTCCAAAGAATAAGTGAAATACCTGAGCTAGCCTTAAGAGCCGGATTAATGCCTTCAAACCATCGGCATCCATCAGAGGTTCTCCTTCAAATTCTTTCAACTTCAAGCCATTTCCAATTGATGCAGTTGTTCTCCCAATATGACGTCCAACTCCCCGGTCCAACATTGGGTGCCTATCAAAACCCGATCGATTCCCACGAGTGGAGAGCCCGTGTCTACCTCCTAACAAGCTCCTTGCCTGATAATGACTCATTGCTCTGTCTCTAAGCATGTCCACTTCAGCAAGTAATGAAGAGGGCAATGCTGACAAGAGTGCGTCGGAAGAATTCAAAAGAACCTGTTGACGCCATCAAAAACAGAAAGGATAAGTAACAAAGCGAATGCCTCGACGCTTAAGAAGCTGAGACACAAAACCTCTTCACGTATATCAGCAGGTAAAGTGGCAATTATAGAAGCATTGTCCATGTCAACTGGCTGTCCTTCTGACTGCTGCAGTATCCTTTGTGCTCGCTGCTGTGCAAGAACTTCAGCTTGAATATCCGGTGGAAGAGCTGCTAAAAACTCTGGATCGATGCCATCCACAGTAGAAGGCGTATCGGTCGAAGGATCGGGAGCAGGGGCCGAACGAGCCTGCTGCGAAGCAATAACCTCTGCGCGTAGATCTTCGGGGAGAGCCTCCAAGAATGTCGGGTCTATACCATCACTATTAGGAGCCTCGCTATTCAGATTACTCTCCCTCTCACCATCTTGCTCTTCAGCTGCATTTGTTTCAACATCAGCACTTTGTGGAAATGAAGAATGACTACGATCGACGTGAATCGGTAGATCTGATGTTAAAACCACAGCAAGATTAAGATCTTAAATCAACATTCGTTGGATATCATAAAAAAGGTCAAAACATATTAATATCCTACTGAATGATGAACTGCCCTGAGTGACCGTACCTGAAGATGTCTCCAAGGTTTCTCCTCCAGTTTCTTCCCCTATATCCATGCTGTCGCCATCAATCTCGCTTGGTGTACCTTCTGAGATAATAGTATTTTCAGATACATTGTTAACTTCCAGAGAAGGTCCAATTTCCTGTGGTTGAGTAGTTGTATTATCATGGTCGTTACTATTTACTTTACCTTCATCATTATTTGTACTGACAATTTGCTGAGAATCAGTGGCAGGACCCCCTAGGGCAAGTTGATCATCAGTGGCCATACGTGGATCCCGCTCGCGTTCCTCTGCTGATCCAGGGTTCTGTGGCAGGTTTACAGGAGCATTTTCAGCTGGATTATTATTGCCTAATTGAGAAATGAAGTGTTCTTCAACTGCCTGAACAATTGCAGTGGCTTGAGCAGCAGCTTGGGGTTGACCAGTATCAGTCCAACGACCATCACCTGGTGCTCTTCGACGTGACACACGCACAGGGTCCAAGCCAATAGAAAGGGAAGAACCACCAAGCCGATCACCAAATAAACTGGCTAAATCAAGGCTACCAGCAGCGAGAGCCTCAGAACCCCTTGATGAATTTTCCCCACCCGACAATATCGAGACAAAATCACCAGAACGTGATGGCCTTGACAGAAGAGGATGTTGAAACTCATTCCTTTCTGCAGCTGACCGCTCATGAGAAGTTCTGTTAGCCCGAGGACGCCTCTCAAACCCTAAAGAACGACCAATTCTAAAGAAATCATCAACATCAATCCCTTCAAAAGCTTCACCTGAGATATTAATTATGCCTCCAGTTTCAGATTGCCCAAAAACCTCCAACTGGTCTAACCCATCAAGAACCTCCCTCCATCTCACCTCGATCACACTATTATCATGGAAGTCATCATCATCTTCATCAACCATATCATCATTATATTCATCACCCAAGCCAGTTTCATCATGGTCCTCCACATCTGTATCTGCTAGGGACATCAAACCAGTGCCATTTTCAACGTTATCCTCATCTTCATCCTCTTCTTCCTCATCTTCTTCACCATCATCACCAATCTCATCCTCCTCGTCACTCATATCATCATCAACCATGTCCTGTACATCAAAGCTCATGTCCAATCGTTCAGTATGAGACAAAGCACCACTTTCTTCTATGTCTTCATGCATATAATCCACCCCAACATCTGCAGGAATATCAGTTGACGGTGCCTCCTCTATTCCCATTTCTTGCTCAGGGGACTGGATGTGGCCCATATTCTGGTCATGACACTGCGTTTGTGATCCAGCATTAACAGATGCCATCTCTTGATGGCCTCTGTCTTCAGAATACTGCAATTCTTGAGAATGTGTATCCACAAGACGAGCATCAAAACTTTCACGAAGGCCATTTATTTTCTTCTTATTGAGAGCATCAGCTTTGCCTACTTGTCCATTATAGTTGGCTGCCCTGGTCAAGCTCTCCAAAGACTTGAGGATTGGATTGACAATTTTTGGAGCATCAGGGTGATCCAAATCAATTGCCTGCAAGATTCCTGAAAGGCAGTATATAACTCCTCCTTCTATCACTGTTTTTGCAACATCCAGAGAACATCCAGAACCAGGTAAAGAAAGTTTTGATAAAATGGCATACAACAAATCAACAAAAGCAAGGGCTTTCTTATGGGGTACCAAACTTCTTCTGGATGGGTTGCTTTCAACTTTCACAAAGACAGATAAGGCCTTCACAAGCTCAGTCACCACCCTTCTCCGACCCTCGCTAGAGCGGCCAGCCAAAAGAACTAAAAATGATGAAGCCTTTTCCGATAGCTTGTTTTTCAACTCATCAGCACCAGAAGAGTTATCGACCGAAAGTGGAAGAAGATGGTGTAGAACATGGCCAATTATGCCCCCTTTTACCAGACATTCAGAATAATCCAACCCTCGAGACTGACACATTTCCATATCGCGTCGTAAGATAACTCCAGCAGCGTGAACATACATCGTTAGAATATCACTGAGTAACTTGAGGGCAAAGGATACCTTAGCCATCAGTGTTGATTTATCTGATAGATCATCTGATTCTGTTTCAGCTGTTTCGCCCACCTTAGCTTTCCCCTTCGACTTCCCAGTCGGTTCATCCACATCCATGGGAATTTTGGGGCCTGCAGAATCATCCTCCCCCCTGTGTGAAGGATATGCTGATACAATTTCAAGAAGGTGATCGATTACTCGAGTAAAGTTGGTCGACACCTTTCTGTGTCCTTTGGTAGCTTTGAAAGATCCATCATGGGGCTTAACTTCAGAAATCCGTACAGTTTCTCCAGAGGCTGCGCCAGTATCAGTACCAGATACTTTTGACTTTTCTTTATCTTTATCTTTTGCTAATACAATGATTGACCTCCCTTCAGATGATTGGAACTGACAAACAGCAGTTACTGCTTTCATGAAGACAACTGGATCTCTAATTATAACAGGAGCCAAAGATGTCAAAAATGCACGGACCGATAAACGACCATTATGGCGATTGCCACTTAGAGTTTGGCGTATCTCCGATTCCATAGCTGTTTGCAGTGTTTGAGGGTCTTCAAGAAGATGTCTAACAATGGTAGATGCTAAGGTTTCATATCCAGGGAAAATAGATTCTCTTGGTACCCCAAAGAGTGCAACTAGCCCACCAGTTTCCAGGAATTGCACCGCAAGAACTTGTGATTTTGTCAATCGAGCAGACAATTGAAGAACAGCCTGCATAACCATTGGTGGTAGTGGTACATGTCGTTTTATCAAGTGACAGCATAAAGATAGTACCCGAAGACTCTCCTCCATAGTCAGATAACCAGTAGGTTTTCCGAGGATAGTTTCAAAAGAAGAATCCTCTTCGGTAGTGCCATCCTTGTTCGTTGCATCAGCGGTTGGTTCTTTACCTATTTCTTCAGATGATATTTGACGTGTACCTTTCTCATCATCAAATACTTTTGGCCCAGACTGAACCAGATTATCCAATATAAGCAGTAGTGCACTGATGCACCTGGGTACAAGGAACTCAACTGTAGAATCAGTTACGGCTATAAAATCCAGTAGGATATCAATTGCAACTGAGACAAGTTCATTCTGTGCAGCAATTTGTCGTGTACTTACATCTTCGGAGAGAAGCAATGCTAAAGCATGCAAGATAACACTCATTTCACAAGTATCATTGGCATAGTCTGGGGTACAAAGTTTTAGTTGTTTAACAAGATGCGAAATTACTTTCGCACGATCACCCCCTTTATTCCGACTGCAAAGGGTAAGAAGCAAATCTGTCAGTGAGAATGCTATTGACTCACTGCCGTGACACAGTTTCACTGCAGCTGCAAGGATGCCATCAGCAGAAGGCTCCTCTGTATGCCCTTCCTCTGGCAGAACACCATGATTAGACCTATCAACACTGTCAACTTTATGAATTTCTGATGAACTTCCAAGTGATAAAGCCAATGCACGAGCCAGCTCGTCATCCTCTTGCACAGGATCTTCAGCATGACTAAACAACCATTCCATTGCCAGCTCAACACTGTTTGCTTCCACCCGTCGAAGGGCCTCCTCGGCTCTTGCTCTTGAAAAACCCATCTCAACAATGGTGGCAACAGTTGCTTCATCAGGAGCCGGCACAAACCGTTGGTTAGCAATCGAGGATGTTCCATTGCCTTGTTTCTTATCACCAACACCAGTATATAAATGAGTCATGAGTGAAATTATGGAAGTGATAAAATCATGATGGCAATTTGGAAATAATGGGTGATTCCATACAGGAAGTACCACATCAAGAACTTGAGTCTGCAGCATTCGAACAAACACTTTTGAGTCTCTGGGAATAGGAAATAGTCCAATAGACATCCCTACTGCAGAAGACTGAACAAGTCGCTGGGCCTGAGATGCTGAGGTTAAAGAATGCAGCACACCAGAATTCACAAAATATTCAAGTGTACGACAATGACTCTGCAGCGTATCAAGAAGATGCGAATTCTCAGACAGGTTGTGTCCTTCACCACGTGATTCAATATCAGAAGCAGGTGAAGAAACTGCATATGGTGAAGTCCATAACAACTGACAGGTTGCATCAAATGTTGTAAGAAGCTCCTTGAATGTTCCGTTGGCGTAGAAGTTGTTAATCATAAAAGCATAACAAGCTTGCCTCCTAGTATCATATGTGAGAGCTGCCATGTCATCCACAATCTTTCCAAGATACTGACACTTAACAGACAGTAGGACATCAAGTCCACTGGAGTTGGAGTGCCCAGTAAAAGCCAGGGCCTCAACAAATATTTTTGCTAGGGCAGGCCCAATATTCTTGGAAGCTGAAGCTAAGGAAGCACTTTCAGTCCTTCGCCGAGTTGGAGAGCTTAGACATACCACCAGTGCTGTGAAAAAAGAGCGTGTCGTTGAGGCAAGCTTATTAAGGATATCTATGTCAAGCATTCCGGGCGTCTTCTTTGTTTCACATTCACGAGAAGAGCTCTCTGTGTTACCTGCCCCAGCATCAGAATCAATTTGAAAAGCTTCAATAAACCTTCCAATCCTGATACCATGACGGGTCAAAAAACGCCGGTTGCGGCGACTAACACCTTCACCAGACCTAACCACAGAAACAAAGTCACGTTCATTTCCCAAATGTGAGGGAAAACTATTTCTAGCTGAGAGGGGATTCATATATCTAATAGAAGGAACATTAGCATTATCATCACTATCCCTTCCAGCAACATTAGATGGCTCTCCTTCTGAATTCTCAGCCCCCACTTCAACTTTCTGCTTCTCATCCACTTCCAAACTGAGGGATAAACACAACTGCCATAAGATTTCCTTATACACCTTCCCAAGATCCTTTAACACATCCAAATCTGCAGAACCCAGTTCAGAGAAAAAAAACATGGTTGACCCTTTCAAAAAAGAATTACAGAGATCTAGGATGCTTTCCAAACAAGAAAAAGACCTTAAAACATCTACTCTCTTGGAAAATTCCATCCGAACAAGATAGGATCCTGTAATTGAAATCAGAACTTCGTCCATTGACTTTAAATGTTCTTTCAGGAAAGAACACACTGCACGACCAAGTGAATTCGATTGTTCATGGGAAAAGGTCTTAAAAGCAATAGATACGCTCTGGCCAAGAGAGACTGAAGGAGGCACAGAAGGCAAAGTCAGTAACTGAAGGATACGTTCAATCCCCTTTTTCTCAACGAAAACCCGACATGTATCAGAATTTTGAAGAATTGGTTCAAGGAGACGAGCAGTATTGCTAATGCAATCTGGAAAAAATGAGTCCACGTTCATTATTACTGAATCATTAGGTTGCTCAAGATTTTCGGCAGTCGAATCACTGTCATCCAATAGGACTGTGCCCTTTTCCCGAGATGATTCAGTCTCCATGAAAACAGGCTGAGAGAGGCTAAGGGAATCAGCAGGCTTGGAACCAAGACCATATCCAATTTTTGCTATTGTGTCTAATATTTCAATCAGCATATCGACCCCTGTTCCACGCAATGACGATGCATGACGCATTAGTTCATCTAAGCCACAAGACAAGGATCCAGGGGTATCACCTGTTAGTACACGTAGGTATGTTTTGGAGGTGAACACTTTTACAAAGCACCTCAACACATTGCTTTCTTTCACAGCAGTAAGACCATTGTTGTTCAAACAAAGCGCATCAAGACACTGCGGTATGCAGGTAATAGCCTCAGACGAGCAAAGAACACCATCCATTATTGCATCCAAGAATGCTGAAGGAAGACCTGCTGTTTCTAAGATAGAATAGCAGGTTGGATCCTTGTGAATTAAATCACTCATGACAATAGCTGCTAGTGAAAAAACTCCACCACCAAAGTCCTTTGCCCTTTTGAATATCATACAGAGGCAATGTGGCAGTAAGCTCTGTTCTGATTCACAAGTGCGTGATGTTGTTCCAGGAGCATAAGTTCCAAGCGAAATAGCACGCAATAAAGCTTTCATCAACAATCGACGATGATATGAAACCAAAGCTTCAGAATAAAGAGGCTGTAAATTATCAAGCTCCACAGAATAATTCACAACTACTGGAGATCCAGAGGACTGTGAAGTGCCAAAATCAGATGAGGTGACTTGATGTTTTGAACCAGCTTCTACAAAAGATACTTCCATCATTAAGCGAGATATGGAACCATCTAAACCTCCCAAATCCCGGAAGAGTGCAGCAGCTGGATTGCTATAGTCCATAAATGCTTCGAGAACATGTACTACGGAGCTAACCAAATGCAGGTGCTGGGTATTTGTATCCTTCAATAGAGGTAGAAGACTAGGAATAAAACCAGCTTCACACAGAGCTGAGCAGCCAGACGAAGATGAAATCAAAACCGTAACAAGGGATAACAACGCTTCAGCAAAAACAACAGACCACTTTGATGAGTTATTAACTACAGAATCGATAGCTTTCTGCATAAGGCTAGACAGAATACCACGGAACCCACCAGACGTTACAGCAGTTAACACAGTTGACTGGCGAGATCCATCTTGACAGAGAGCAACTAACGAGAGAAGACTTAAAATGCGAATTTTTTCAGAAACAGCATCTTCATAGTTCAATAGGGTTACTAATTCATTAATGAACTCTGGTTCAGCATTGAAGAAAGAAACTAGTTCGTCAGAATCCCCACAAGCTTGAACAAGGACTACAAATGCATATAGACGAATGCATGTATACTGCTTCCGTGATGCTGGAGAGCTGAAAGCTCTTGCAAACCGAAGTCTTGTCAAGAGAGAAAATCTCAAGTTTTGAGGGACTTTATAATCATGGACTAGCTCACTCAGAAGTTCGAGGTCAGACTCATTTCTGACACTCACATCCGGCATGTGGATAACTTTTAAACCACGGCTAGCTGGCTGTGTGTTATTTGGGCCGTCCGATGACTCATCCAGAGAGTAAAACTCAAAATGTAATGTGTGCCCCAACTCAAATACGATTGGGTCAGTTACATTCTCTAAGGAACATGAAACCAATCCCAAACCCTCCTCTTTTCCTCCCCAACCCTGAGCAAATGAAAACAATCTTGAGTTCAAAGAAGCATCTCGTATTATAAATTTCCCACTGGATGTCTTCCAAAAAGCAGCCAAAGTTTGTAAACAGGCCTCCACAATATCCGCATCAGTTGAAGCGAGCAGAGCTGATAAATGATGCTGCACCATAAAGGGTTGATAAATTAAGCACACATAACATCGAAGTAGGACTGAATAGAATTCGCACCCAAGTCATTGATAATGTATTGGATTACAATAAACAAAGGGGTAGCGGGAACTAAACTTCAGGGAAACAACACTCACCGATAGCATAAAATACTGAAGGGGGCAACCATAAAAGTGTCTCAAGCAACAAATTTGTTTATATCCGTTTAAATTTTACCCAATCCCATTCCTCACTCAAGTTATATCTAATTGTATGCATCCATTACCATTTCATCATTAATCTAAAAATATAGATAGTTCCTTATATACAGCATCAGTTCAATAAGTTTCACACCACAAAGTATTTTTTTACACCAGTCCACAAACAATCTATCAATTAAAACAAATACCTCATAAGAGATGTGGAAATGCTTATTCGTGCAATTTTCCAGTATTATCCTTATGACACGGAGTATCTGTAGAACTGCATCTCTAGGGAAGGGATCATCATTCACAAGGAAATCGTCATCAAGCTGCAAATCCTTTCTTGGCTTAATGTATTTATCAAAAAAAGTATTGAAGTGATCGAACAAGTCAACCCAATGTTGAAAATCACCCTGCATTTACCGAAAACCCGGGTTTAGAGAACTTTAGTAAATTTCGTGAAATGCCGGGAAAGAAAATATACCTTATCAAACTCCCAAGAGAACCCCCTCAGTGCCCCCTCTATGTTCTCTAATGGTGTAGAAGTGACATTGTTGATAAAGGACTTGATCTTAAGAAGCTGCAAAACAAGATAATTGCATCAATGAAAAGGGATTCAACAAACACATGAACCATATCCTAAAGTCAGCAAGAGTATATGATGAATCCAGGCATATCAAAATATGCTAATTCACGAGCTCTAGGCAGATGGAATTCATTGAAGCAGTGTCATAAATTATTATTTGGAAATTAAATGCTCGCACTCCCAGTATTTGTAGATGAACTCGTGTACATAATCAAGCGAGATGGAAAAGAAATTGATGAGATACTAGAAATCATGGGTTTGTTGCGTAAAACTGATGATAAATCAGCACCTAAAAGTATTCGACTACCAGCATTCACTAAAACTAAGATAAGGTGATACTAAAGACCCAAGCCTTCATTCATTTAAATTGACAATCAAAGTCCAAAAGTTGAAATGATATCAAAAATGCTAAATCTCTAGCGAAACAAAGGAACTGATTTTTTTTAACAGCTAAATAAACCATTCGCTCCTCAATCCCCTGAAAAATTCGCTCCTCAAATAAACTCAAGCAAACTGAAAATAGCAACATAAAATAAAAATCGAATTGAATACGTGTAATAACTCATGATTTTAAAGAATAGATAGCCACACGAACCACTTCAACAGTCCTCCTTCGCTTTAGCCTCATCTCTTAACAGGAACTGTAACCAGTCAAGTACGAAATCTTCCCATCGACCGATTCAAAAACAGCGAGAATTTATCTACACGAAATAGAACAAGAGAGGCCGGCGACTATTCGACTCTGACTATCAAGCAAGGATACCCGAATGACAGCCCAAATTTATAATTTTGTGTGGTTGAAGGATCGTAATTTGCTAGGGTTTACCACACACGTTTCATGCGCAGTCGAAGAAATTGAACGACAAAAGAGGCCAAATATTTCAAGTGAGGAAGAAGTCTGTCTCGTTTATATAGGACGTTCTTGAGTGACGAAACGTAGTGACTCAAGTAAAACGAAATTTAATAGGGAAAAAGTTTAAAATAACGCTTTGGCTAATTTAGTTACTTATAATCCGGAAATTTAAATATGTGAGCTATTATAACTATATACGCTATGCTTATCCGTCTATATTTACCACTTGATCGTAGAGGCCGAATTTCGTTGTGACGGTTCCAAAGTACAACAACCGGATCGTGAGGTACAACAACCGGCTCGTTGTGACGGTTCCAAAGTACGCAGAATAACGTCATCGTCAAAATAAAGCATACTCGTAGTTAAATTTATTATTTGAAATGTGGTCATTCTCTATAAAGAATGCTCTTGTATATAATTTTCAACATGCACATACGAATTGCTCGACGCATTCAATTGGGCCTAAAGGGCCTAAAACACTAGTTATTGAAGCAGATTAAATTAGCTGGGCTTGGGCAAGTTATATCGTCGTTATCAAGGGTGATGACTGATGATAGTACGACATCATTTTTAATAGTTCAATTTAATTTTCTGGGAATTATTTCATGTACTTTGCAATTAAGAAACAAAATAATTTGACCCCGTTATTAAACCAACATATCGAGAGATTTTATATTAATATAATTTATATGATGACAAGTAATTTCTTGAATCACATATATATATATATATATAAATCAAATGGACCACGTCACGTCAGTCGTCAACAATTTTAAATTGAATGGTCCAAAATCGGGAATAAATACATCTATTATTTTCTACGTATAGATCCACACGTTTTATGAAATCCCCCATATTTTAAATATCTCACAATCACAAGTCTATGTTTTTCATGTCACCCATCACATGCATCTTACGCCGAAAGGCAAACTTGAATGCTGTGGTGTGGGAGTTGCTCAACAATTAAATACGATTCAATTAGTATTTTCCATACAACAATAAAATACACGAGCTCAATATAACTATATTATTCCCTACTAGCATTAACCATTAATGCAGGCTTTGTAGGCGCTCAACGGCTTTTACATCCCTCGCGCTTCTTGTAATGAATATCCCACACCAACTTTTCATCACTTCCATTTAATCATTACCCTGCGCTTTTATTTATTCTCACGCCCACCTCTCATAGCAATTAAAGATTCACTACATACAATGTCGATATTCTTCTTGCATCTCTACTGCTGTGCTCTCTTAGCACTACTCGCCGCTCATCGCCATGCATTATCAGCACGATCATTAGATCATCGTCATCTCTCCGAAAGCATTACGTGGTAAGTGTTGACGAATTACTAGATATACTCAAGCTTATTTCGTTATTTTCACATTTTGATTTATTCGTAAAAAATTCGAAAGGAAAACGGTTCAGAACTCGACGGGACCGGACCCGGGCCCGACCCGGTCGTGCCGTACGGGCAACCCGATCGACGATTGCTGGAGGTGCGACCAGGACTGGGAGACGAACCGTAGGATGCTGGCCGACTGTGGGGTCGGGTTCGGCCGCAATGCGATCGGCGGCCGGGACGGGGAATTCTACGTGGTCACCTCCGACGGGGACGATGCGAAGAACCCTAGCCAGGGGATGCTCAGGTAAGGATAAAAAACATGCTCATTTGAAGATCCAATTGGTTTGAGTACATACTAGAAACATTAATACTTCTAGAATATAAGTTGTATTTAAACCAATTATTTAACCGAGTCAGAGTTTGAGCCTAAGTGGGTCTACTCATTGTCATTCATATGCTCAGGCACGCGGTGATACAGGACGAACCGTTGTGGATCATCTTCTCGAGGGACATGAACATCCGGCTCGAACAGGAGCTCATGGTGAACTCGTACAAGACCATCGACGGCAGAGGACGAACCGTTGAGATATCGAATGGGCCATGCATCACGATGCAGGGGGTCTCCAACATAATCATCCACGGTGTCTACGTCCACAACTGCCGTCAGTCGGGCGGGCACGCGGTGGTGACCGATCGGCCCAACCACTACGAGCTGAGGGGCGTGGCCGACGGGGACGGGATCTCGATATTCGGGTCGCGGGACGTCTGGATCGACCACTGCACCCTCTCCAACTGCCACGACGGGCTCATCGACGTGGTCGAGGGGTCCACGGCCATCACGATATCCAACAACTACATGTTTCGGCACAACGAGGTCATGCTCATGGGCCACAGCGACGACTACGTCAAGGATAAGGTCATGCAGGTGACCGTCGCCTTCAACTACTTCGGAGAAGGCCTTGTTCAGAGAATTCCGAGGTAATTAGGGCACACATGCACATATACACACACACATTTTTTTGGACTCGCTTTGCTAACACTCGAGGCCCGGGATTTCGATGCGATATAGGTGTAGGCATGGCTACTTCCACATTGTTAATAACGTGTACACGGGCTGGGAAATGTACGCTATAGGAGGTAGCGCAAATCCGACTATAAATAGCCAAGGGAACGTTTTCGTTGCATCTGACGACAGGTTTACAAAGGAGGTATACCCATACACATAATTTTTTCGGTGTCATAAATCACACGCGCGGACCTACATTAGGGCTTGGAGGGTCCAATGACCCCGACAACAATACGGTCCAAAGACCAGGGCTGGGCTAGAGCCATAAGTTTATTGGGGGCTGGGTCCGCTCGTGGTAGGACTGTTTTTTTTTTTTTTAAAGTGAGGCCCACGAGCATAAACGTCAATCATAAATAATAAATTGATAGGTGTATATGATAAAAAATTCGTGGGCCATTGCAGTGGACCATGATGCACGGCTTTAAATCCGTCCCTGACACCTGATCATGACAATTAAGTAAAATGTGATATTGTTTTCAGGTGACAAAGCGAGAGGCACCGGAAGGCGATGAGGAGTGGAAGACGTGGAATTGGAGATCGGACGGCGATTTGTTGCTCAATGGAGCTAGTTTTACGACTTCGGGCGACGGGACGTCGGGAAGCTACGTTAAGGCGTCGAGCATGGTTGCTCGTCCGGCTTCGCTTTTGAATAACATCATGCCATCCGCAGGCGTGCTCAGCTGCAGAGCCGGGCAGCTCTGTTGATCTGAATCCAATCCAAGCAAATGTGTGTATTTATTGATCATTTTTGCGTTCTTTTTTTTTTTTTTTGAATTATGTTCACTTTTTTTTATATATCCAAGCAATGTGTGTATTATAATTGGTTATTTTTTTCTTGTTTTTTATTTTATCAGTTTTTTCTGGTTTTGATTTGGTAAATAAATAAGAAAACCAACAAAAAGAAAGAAAAATGAAAACGGGTGTGTCATTTATTGAAAAAGCAAAAGCGTATGGCGAAATAATAAGCCCATTCACAACAATAGAAGTCCATAAATGTTCCGAACCAGACTTCACATCAGCCGCCGTCGGCCCATTCGTGCTCTCCACCGGCGGAGCAACGCTCGCAACGCAGGGAACAACGTGACTGTTGGGCCTAACATTTCCTTCTAGCCGGTCCATTTTAGCTAATCTTCATTCTTCCCCACCCCATCTAAGCAGAATCGGAATTGCTAAATTTTTTCCTCTCTCAGAATCTCAATCAATTGAGTCAGCTCCTGCTCAAAATACCGGCTCGTGGTGGTTCGGTGAATTTGGAGCTTGGAACTATCGATGCTCAGAGGCATCACATGGACCACCACCCTCCAGTGCACACCACTCCTTCAGTCGAAGAAGACGACGAGTGGGGTAATTTCTTATTTTACCGTTTGTCATCAATTTTTGTTGTTTCTAGGGTTCGAGCTTCTCTCTCTTATTTACTGTATCGAGCTTGAGAAGACGAATTGCGACAGCCCTAACGCTTTCTGAATTGGATTGCTAGAATCGTCTTTTTTGGTTTCGTACATTACAAAATCTCGAGTCGATAACTGCGCTATTCCAGCTGATTCTGTGATTTCAGTGATGTTAGCTTGTTTTGTGACTTTCTCAGACACCGATGGATATGTAATTCCGAGCTTGGAGACCGTAGACGCTATCCATGAGGAAGCTCATCTCCCAAAACCCGAAGAAGCAGCTAAGGAGGATGCCAATGTTCAAGACCTTCAGGTTCTAGAAAAGATTATAAATTCAATCTCCAATAGAACTCAATAAAAAAAATTGATATCATGTTCATGTTTTTACAGGCTGCAAAAGAGGATGATGAGGACCACATATACCTTGGGCCACACGGTGCACCTCCCTCTCAACCGGAGCAAAAGAACCCTACGAACCGAAAGCAGAAACTTAAGCATAAGCTCAAGGAAGCAGACCGAAGGCACAGTGGGTTCGGTGGTCGTGAGAACAGAGTTGACAGCATAAAGGAGCTCGTGGGAGCTGAAAAGGGGTCCTCGATCGCCCCGAGGGGTTCTTCGAGGGATTGGCTCGACCCTCACTGCGAAGAATCACAGTTCGATCGGAGGCCTGTGCAAAAATAGTATCTTTCGCAGCAAAGGTTTTGTTTTGCTTTTTCTGTCTGATAATTTGTTCGATGAAGTGAAAAATATTTGCCCACATGCACGTATACTTGTTCAATAAACTTGCTTGTCTGGGTTTTAAATTCAATGGTGGCTGCTAAGAAGATAAAATAGTGAAATGTACTATGAAGGTGAGTTTAATTGTCATTATCATTGAGTCCAACTCCAAGTTTAAAATTCATTTTTCTACTCAAACTTTCGATTTTTATTTTTCCGTTTGTAATTATTTTTTCCTATCTCGGTGAGAAGTCTAGTAGAATCGGTTATCACCATAGAGATTTTGTTCACTACTTGGCCCTTCGCAAATTTCTTCTTATCATTGATGAAACTGTTGTTTCTGAAAAAAGAAAAATAAATAATAATAAAGGTAGAGAAAGCATAGAGTAATTATATAACAAACTGTTTTACTTAAGTACTTCGACAGCACAATCTACAATAATCAACGGCCGGGGAGGAACCATGACAAACACCATCATAATCAAGCAACTAAACAAACAAATCTAATAATGCAATAATTAAAATAAAAAACATAACTAAAGTATATAAAAAAATATGCTAAACAATTTTTTATTTCTCCAAGATTTGATCCGGCCAGAGAAAAGCCCCCATCGCAAACCTCCTCTTCTCCTCCAAACCACCCTTGAAGCCCATCACTCCATACTCCCTAAGAAGCATATCCACTTTCCACTCCTCCATCGCCTCGTAATCAGACCTCACATACCTCGGATAGTGCAAAGGCATCCGAAACCCAGCTTCGTCATTCTCAACAGCCACCGCCTTCTCCTGGCGGCGATCTCCATCTTCCGCCGACGACGAGCGCCCCACGACGATCGAGTGCGCAAAGCTCCTGAGAAGCCCACTCATGGACATTTGTCGTGCGGTGCTGCTTTCAAATGGGAGCTGCTGTGATGGGCTGGCTCTATTTATACTGAGGTGGGAAACGAAAATATCTACCGTATTTATTGCTTGCGTTCTTAGTTAATTCTTTTACGTCCCTCGCTAGCTTTTTTTGGTGAAGTGCATTACTTGGCCGAGAATCCAACAAGGCGCATTGTTTCGTGAGCTCATAGCTGTCCACAGCTTTCTAGAGTTTAATGCCGTTGTGGCTTTTATTGGAGCGCGTTGATGGTGGGAGGCTGCCACGTGTCGTGGTTCGTGTTCTTTCAATTCGCTGTATTGCGTAGACGCGAGGTTTTGTATTGTGTGTATATTTGGGGTGTGGTGATGCGAGGCGATGATGAGCCGTGCAGTATCTGTGGCTTGTTGATGACGCAAGCACGGTCCAATCCCAATTTAAACGTAGGCTAAATGGACTACTTAATGGGCCAATTCTTCGGCCCAATTAGTAGACCAGCCCAGTGTAGTTACGGTTTCGGTGGAGGTTCGCTGCATATATTTGGGCCAAACAGATGACAAAAGGATTGGGTCGGGCCCAAAAGATGCATACTCTACGCATAATATATATATATATATAATTTTGATTTATAATCACCACAAAATCAATTGAAATAATCACGGTCGTTAAGTCAACTAAATAATTAAAAGGCTTAATTATTATTTTTTTCCAGTTAGGGATTAATATTTTAAGGAGACTTGCTTAAATTAGGGCTGATAAATTGTAAAATGAAAGCAATTAGAGGATAGTTAACGATATAAACTTAATTTCATTCCAGAATTAATACACGTGAGTTGCACTCGGCAATTAAATTAGGAAAAAAAAACTATATGACATTGAACACAGATTTTGACCGAATCCTGATGCCACATAGACTTTTCCCCAAAATTAGTTGTCGTGTACTTCACGTGTTTTACTTTCGGGTTGAAATAGATTTTCAGTGTTAATTATCGTCAAATTGCTTTAATTCGCCAGAGATGCTGATTTTGACCGAATTTCCTCAACGTAACATAGGATGTTCCTCCAAATTAATTGTCACATGTTATAGTTCTTGAATGAAATTAAATTTTTAGCATTAGTTGTCCTCATACTTTTGGAAATTTATTGTCCGAAGATTGACATTTCTTAATTTAACTTCCTTAGAATACCACTCCTAAATATACCTCACTAACAAATAATTAAGTCTCATTAGAACTTACTCATCAATTCATTGAGCGCAGGGCAAAATGGTGAAAGACGACGCGTAATTGCAAATTGCAATTTGCAATCAAATTTTCGGATAATTTCTAAGAAAAAGGTAATAAGAAAATATCAGAAAAAATTAATAAAAAGGAGCGGTGTGTTTGTGTGCTGCGCCGTACAAGCTTTTGTGTCTCAGCAAATCTCTCTCTCGCTACTGTTTACTACCTTGGCTCAGTTTCACCGCTCAATAAAAGAAAAATCTCAAGACCCGCCAAAAACTAACAAAAGGTTCTCTATTCTACTCTATTTTTAATTTAATTTCCCTCGTTTTTTCGTCTCGTGTCTCGCGTTATCATGTCATCTCTTGTGCGGCGCAGGTGCTCGCTGCCGAAGCAACCACTGTCGGATGGAATCAACGGTGCGGATTGTATCTGGATCGCAGGCGGAGGAGAGGGAAGGCCAGGACGCCGCTCCTTCGAAGAAGAAGATCAAATTGAATGAGGTCGCAGAGATGGTTCTGGTTCTGGCGGCGATGGGGAAGATGAGGACCGGTCGAGTGGGACCCACGGATCCGGAATTGGGGATGATGGAGGAAGCTGTGGGGAGTTTGGTTGGGGTTTGCGAGGGTTTCGCCCCTAGCGAGGTTTTCCCTGGGGCTATATTTGGATCGCTGATTGATGATTTGGGTCTTAATGGGCTCAAGGACCCGAAACCAGAGGATCCCCTGCCGAAGCTGTCGATTTCTGAGAAGATGCTGGATTCGAAGAGAAAGGTTTTGCCATTTGTTTGGGTTACTGTTTTGGTTTATCTTTTATTTATATTCTTCTGGAAATGATTACCTTTTTTCTGTTCTTTTATCTGCTTGGGTGTTGTATTTGTTATATTTAGTTGACTCGCTGCAATGTATGCTTGGTTGGTTTTTAATTTTTGTGTGTGTTTGTGGATTCGGATTTTCGTTTGCGTTGGTCTGCTTGTTGAACGTGGATGTCTTGATATGGCATTGAATTGAATTCTCTCTGTGAATCATTATAATCTTACCTTTTCTCCTCAGATGGAAGAGGCGGAAAAATTTTCACTACCAGCTAGCGCGCCGTTATATCCGCATTTCAAAGGGAATTTAAGTTCATCTCCTAAATTGTCAAACGAGACTAACGTGTCTTCTGGAAGTCTTCAATCAGTGGGTGCCACGTGGAGCTCTAAAACTTCGCCATATCAGCTCCCGACAAGTGAAATGAAGCCAACGGTTTCAGCTGCACAGACGAGAGCTGCCAAGACACAGATGAAATCGGATCCTGTATTTGCTTTGCCGGCTCCAGGTATAGTTCTCTACTGTAAATTTTTTCTTTGAGTTTTCTGTTTCATTTAAACGACAATAGCCAATGTTATTCGTTTGTTTTCATTCTACCCAGTATTGACTTTTACATTCATTTGGCTTAACGTAGCGAATTTTTTTGTGTGTGTGTGTAATAAGGCTCATAAAAATTGGTTGATCAAAGTTACATGCGCTTTACTTTATGGGATCGCTGTTATGCTATCAATTTATCGTATTGCACTTATTTCGTTTCTTCTTCTTAGTGTAATTTACACCGGAAATTTTCGCTTCTGCAGCAAATTACTCTACAAACTCATCCACGAGGACCCCATCTTGGGCGATGCAGCCCCATTCGGTTCAGCCAGCCGAAATTGGATCAGGTAACCAGGTGCCCCCGAGTAAGCCCCTTAAAGTGGCTAGTCTTAGACACGGATTATCACCTCAAACGACATCTATGGAAACTAAGGCTCCGACAGCAACGGTAGTGCCTCCACGCGGTACGAAGCAGATTCATGCTTTTGAAGCCCACCGACATTCCGAAATTCGTAAAATCATACAGAAAATATTACAGCCAAAGGTTCCTCCACACCGTACTTGGGTTCCACCTTCAAGAGCTTTTATGAGCGAGGCTGTGGCTTGTCAGATGTGCATGGCTAATGTCACACAGATCAATGGAATACTAGTTTGTGATGCTTGTGAAAATGGGTATCACTTGAAATGCCTTCAGTCTAAAATAGGCGATCCAGCGAAGGAATGGCTTTGCCGGAAGTGCTTGTCACTAAAAAACAATGGAAAATTGTTGGCTCCTAAATATGGTCTAAGGAGATTCACCGCAAAAATGCCATCTTCAAATTCAGCAGCTGTTGAATATAATCTTGGCTCTTCACGTGATGTTAGTCAACCAGCCAAAATCGCCAGCGCCAGCACCTCTTCTCAAAACCGCCCTGCCGCAGATTCTACACTTTGCCTTCAGGTATCTGGGTCAAAGCCCCAAGTTGCTATAAGTATTCAAGATAATAATATTGGGGCAGGTAAGGTTGAGGCAGATGGCAAAATAGCATCTGGAAGCTCTCTGAAAACTGTGGTGAATATTTCTGATTCTGCTTTGGAAAATTCGCCTGTTGACAACGTATGTAATGAGGCGAAAACTGTAGAATCAAAATTGGATGCTCAGGCTAAGTTGGGCACTGATTCAGTTGATCATTCATTGGGATTGCTTGATAATCACGACGGGGAAATGGTTGATTTGAAGTCGGACACCATTGCAAAGTTAGAGATGCCCTCTGATTCATATAACAAATCCTCGACTGTAACTAACATTCAAGAACAATCTAGTCTGCCGAATTGTGACATGAGGGTTGAAGATTCAAAAATATCCGGAGGTGGGGAAACTTCTGAACTTGGCCCAAGTCTAAAAAAGGATAGAGAAGACACACACCCTAATCCTTCGTCGGATGTTTTGAATGTTGTGAATTGGGTTGGTGATCCTCTTGAAGATTTGAAAGAGAAAATACATTATGTTTCCTGCAGCATCAATGGACATGAGTACCGAGCTATGGACCATGTTCTCATTCGCTTTGACAATGACAAACTTGTACCTTCAAAGCTTCAGGTAAACATTATGCATGTAACCCATGTGCAGTTATTGAATTTTCTCCATTATATAGTGTTTCTGGATACCCAAGGTATCTAGATAAATTTCTGCATATGAATTGAATTTAGTGATTACCATTTTCCCAGGTTACTTATCGTATAACCAGCTGTTTACTTTTGCTCCATTTTATTCCTTAATAGTTTATCTTTAGATATTCTAGTGAGTAACTGCATATTCGTCAATTTGCGCCAGCTCAGACATTGAGTTACCATTATTAGTAACACGAGTCTGGAAATAGCATATTGCTTCGTCAACTTAATGTAGTAATTATTTTGCATCTGAAGCTTACTATGAACTGTTGGCAATGGAATTATATCTTATGAGCAGCAGGATTTTTTGGGGTACGTTATGATCTGGCAGTAGTATGATTGAAGCTTCTTTTGTTGTAGACAATGTGGGAGGACAAGGCTACTAGACAGAAATGGGTAACAGTAAATCGTTACTACTTTTGTGGAGACTTGCCAGAGACCGTTGTCCCTCCACGTGGCATGGAAAGCAACGAGGTTGGTCATTAAATTTAGATTCTTATGTACTGTATGCTCCTTTATTAATGCAATGCTAATGATTTTTAAACGATTCGGTGTCTCGTTTCGTCACACAAAGTTGACATAACTCATCAAGTTCTCTTTTCATCTTTTCATATTGTATAAATGAAGATTATCTTTTCATATTGACTTCGATATTCATTTGATCAGTTTGCATCGCAGTTATATAATCCATGATTACTTTTGAACGAACCATATTGTTTAAAACACACGCTGTTAAAGAGGATTAAGGTTTTATATTTATCTTCGACACGCCCTCACACCTGTCGGCAGATTTGACTTTTATTAGAAGCCTAACACTTTTGATTTTATTTCATGTTTACTTGGAATGACATCCTGTGACAGTTCAAGCTTACTACCTCTTTTTATCCTCTCTAATACTGTGTTTCCCGTCAATCTCTGAGATGGGCAGCACTTTATTTACGTCCAACATTAATCACGCTATCTTCTTTTTTACGTTATTTCAGTTAGTTTCTTCATTTTCAGACATCATATGCTTTAGTTTCTTCATTTCAGGTATGCAAATCTTTGTCTGAAAGCACCTTCCCAGCCAACGTAATAGAAAGTCCGTGTCAAGTACTTCCCTCTAAGGCGTATGCTGAAGAGACAGAAAGAAGAAAGAATTCAGGGACAGAGCTGAAGTTGCATCCACTTTATATGTGCAGGTGCGTCTATTGCTTTATGTAACCCTCTCTATATGAGTATATATTGCTGAACCCGTAATACTTCGAGGCCACGATAAGCTAACTCAAGCACTAACCTCGAGTATGCTCTGATGCTATTTTTTGCACTGATTATGTTTCATGACTTTGAAAATAAAAAGACATGGAATGCTTGTACTGATTATGTTCAGGAACTACACACAATTCATGACTTAAGTTATTCATGTTTGTGTACTTTTTTTGCCTAACAGATTGATATACGACGAAGTCGAGGGGCTTTTGCGGGATTTTCCGGTTCAACAGAGTTAGCCAAATCGTACTTCATAGAGTTTGCAATCCAATTTTGTTACCTGAATATCTCTGTATCAGTTCTTTCAAAGCTAAGTACTTCTGTGTTAGTTCAGTCACTGGATAAGTCGAGACAGCTAACTCATTCGAATATAGATCTTATTGCTCTGCACTTTTGCTGTGATGGTGATAATTTGGATGGTTGGATGTTTTTTCTTTGGCTTAATTATTATTTTGTCATTTATATTAGGGATGGTAGTGTTACTGTGCATTGCAATTTGATAACAATATGTTTTAAAATTCCGACTTTGATTATCTTCAAAATGCTATGATTTTAAAATATATTGTGAAAATTACTCATTTAATTTAAGTGTTGCTGCAATGTCATCACCTACAATATTAAAAAGAGTAAATTTTTGCTTTTTATTTCCTTCATCCGTATCAATCATTAACAAAAGAAAAAATTCTTATGCACGGGCTGAATGAGTACGGTGCCTCATGGATAACAAATGTTTTTCGATGGCATTCAGAAACAATTTTTGAGATGAGACACCAATTGTTATCAACTAACAGACTATTTTTTAGCTTTTCATCTAGGCAATTTTTTTAAATAACTAAACGGAAACAAAGCGTTGAAACACTTGCTGTCATGTATTGTATTGCCAAAAAAAAGGAACTCAGAATTCGAACGGTTGTTGTGTGTGAAAGCCTCAGTCATTGTCGCCGGCCACAGTTACACCAACTTCAGCTGGCCTTACAACCCTATCATGAAGCATGTATCCAGCCTGAAAAAGACAATAAAACACAGATGATAAAAATGAGAAGGTAATGTACTCTTTGTTCAAGCATTTGTGATAATTGCACAAGGAGCAATTTATTATTTATGATACCTTTAGAACAACGCCTACGTGTCCTGGGGATTTTGAAGCATCGGGCACTTGGAACACAGCATTGTGCCTGTTTGGATCGAATTCTTCGTTTATCGGGTCATACCTCTCCAGTCCAAATTTCCTAAAGACCTGCAGATATCCAAATTATATATTTAAAAAAAAAAAAGTTTCTCGTCATGGATGTGTACCCAAAGAAAGAAATACTATATTTTCACTACAGATGATACTTATGAGTTATGTATACTATTACTACCTCTGTCAATTGTTTTTCAGTCATTTCAACGCCTTCGAGGAGTGTCTTAAGTTGCTGAACAGCCCCAGTTGCATCTTCGGAGCTATCGATCTTAGAGAAACTCTCTTTCGCAGCCGTAGATGCTCTGCCCAAGTTATCAGCCACATCCAACAGGCTTTTCGCAAAATTCTGCCAAGAAAAAAAAACACACAAACACCACAAATCTCAAATGGCTAACAATCGCAGAGAACTTTTAAAACTAAGCTAACAAACCTGAATGGCAAACTTCTTCGCATTCTCAGATTCACGCCTCGTACGTTCCTTGACATTCTCCATCTCCGCCAGAGTCCTCAGTACCTTATCCTTCATTCTCTCGAGCTCTTCCTGCTTCGTCTCAAGAAGGTCTTCCTTCTCCGCCACCAGCTTGATCAGATCATTTCTCGAGAGTTCGCTCTCCGTATCTGAATCAGAATCGGATAATGCAGCTTGCTTCGTGCCTCTTCTCCTTCTTTTGGTGCCGGGCTTTGCTTCGTCGGCTGAAGCTGGCTCAACTTTTTCTTCAGGGACTGTTGCCTTTTCTTGATTGGGAGTATCGGTAGATTGAGCTGCTTCCTTTTCGGTAGGTTCTGGCGATGAGGGCGATGATGAGAAACCAAATCTCTGAAATGCTAGTGAATTTAAGGCTGAGTTATGCAACACTGAGGCAGTTAACACCTGAATATAAAAAGGGTTACTATTATAGTGCCAAGGTAGAAGCTATAAACTAAAACGCGTACAAAAAATAACGGTAGAGCTAAATAGAATGAAGGCAACTGGGCAAATAACGCGACCAAAATACACCTTGCATATCAAAATAAAGATTCGGGGTAACATCAAATCTGATTACATGCCACCAAGAATAAAAATAGGAACAAAAAAAAACACAGGTTCTGAATACACCATTAGATAATCCCACTGAATAACAAGCTACGAAGAAGCAAACAAATGCAACTCAAAGACCCTGTTTTGTGGCATTGTGAACTTCATTTAAGCCCTCATCTAAAACTGACCACCTTCAAAATAGACTCATAAGATCAATCCACTCAGCACACCACCAGCTCAAAACTCAATCGAATACACGAATTCAGCACACAATCTGACAAATTTTCAATATGTGACTATGTCCACAATCCAAAATGGAAAGTAAGGTAGACACCCGAACTTCATAAAGAAATTCCTATTAAAACTAAAAAATGCAAAAAGTCCCGCGGATCGAGAATCCATAAAACAAACAACGATCAGAACACGTCGAAATCTAATTAATCGATCAAGATCCCCTGGTGCCAGCTGATACTGCCGAATTACATCGAAATTACCTTATCATCAGGCCTACATGGAGAAATCAACAACTGACTCGTTAAAGAATGAAAGCGCTCGTTGGCAATACGAGGCACCGAACGGCGGCACCTAGTCAAGGCGGCTCTTGAGAATAGAGCCGTCATTCTGCTCAGAGACATGGCTTCGGGAAATTGAAGCTTATCTGAAGAGTAAGAGCGGGGAATCACCGGCGATGGTTGGCGGTGGGGAGAACGAAGGGTTTAAGGAGGGGGTTTGTTATTTATCGCATTGTGAATTGACGTAACTGCCCCTGACTGATAATCTAGCAACTTCCGCAAATATGCAGTTTTCTTTTACGTCTCAATCTCACCGTGTGTAATGAATTTTGCTTCTATTCCAATGTAAGCACGTGTACTCTTTTATTAAGCATCAGAATAACTTAAAAAAACTTTCAAATTGGTGAATTATAATTAACTAATCAGAATTTCTGAAATTAATAAAAAAAAAATTACGATAAGAAAATAAGCTTGGACTTGATCTATTATCATTTTTATATTATTAAAATCACTAATTATTACGAAGCATAGCCCTTTTAAACTCACTATCAATAAATTCTCTCAACAATTAATTATTTCTTTGCACATATGTGCGGAGTGCTCATAGTACTAGTATGTTGCAAGTTATTAAGATAACATTTGGGATTTAATTTATTAAAGGATCACGGTTATCGGGTTACCAAATATATATAGGGGAAATCCTTGTAAGTTATTTTTGTCATGAAACTTCAAATCACGTTAATGAACTTTGATTGTCGTTGGTGGTGGAGAGTAGGACCTGACCTCGAGGATAAGTCTCATCCCTTACACGTGCGATGCAAATCTAGAATTAATTGATAATTTTAAAATTTCAATGTTATTTTTCTTTCCGAAAATATAGTTTAATATATAAACAAAGGTACACGGTTAAAAAGTCTAGCAATTATCTCTAGATACAAGCGAACATCCGCTAGGAAAGAAATCTCTACCTAGAGATAAACAAAACAACAAATAAACACATAATCCAAAATAAAGCAAATGTTAAAGGTTGAAAAGAAAAATTAAAGAATCTACTACAAATGGAGTTTAAAACTCCACAATTATTGCTATTGAATCAGAGTATGTAATTTCCTTTCACTTTTTTCGCTTTCAATTTTTTCAAAATCTCATCTTCTCCGACAATGACACTCACTCATAAGCTGCAAAAATAATTCATGCAAAGAGGAGATATAAAAGCTCCCACTAAAGGAGAAATGAGATGGAAAATAAAAAGAGAGACCGCAAGCAAAACAAGAATAAAAATGACTACAAAAGGAAGAAAACAAAAGAAGTGAGCCGTGCAGGAAGAGGGAAGGTGGGGTTTTTCATTTTTTTTTTTGGAAAAACCCTATAGAGAAGGGAAGAAATAGGGTGTAGTCAATGACTCATTACCATTCATTCATCGACCATAAATGCATAAATGACAGAAAGACAGACACATTCATCCATTGACCACTTTCACAATCTCCAATAAAAAAAAAAGTAAAGCTTTCTTCATGATGATATCTCCGAGAAGAGAAGAGAAGAGAAAAAAAAAAGCTTCCGTATGTTCATACTTCAAAATCAAATCTTTGTTTGACCAAAACTACTATTACAACTTTCTCACCAGTCAAGAAACCCAGCTCACAGATGATGAATTGCTGGCTTATCAGGCAAGTAGATTATGCAGGAAACTAATCCCACAAAGAAAAGAACATGTAAGAATCGACATGAATGTTTGATTTTGCATCCATCGCTCAAAACCCAGTTATCAAATGACTAGAAATCAGGTTTTAATGCAAGAACATAGAAACTGAACCAGAGGAATAAGTAATACCACAACGATATGAGGAGGCAAGTTGCATATAATTAACGACCTCTCATGATATAATCCGACGAAAATAATCGGAAAACATAGTCCCAGTGTCAAGATTACAGCGTCGTTGATATATAATCAGACAAAAAAAAAAGCTTATAATTTTAGACATCTCCTCACACTGACAGCAGCATACACTGATAGGAAACAACGATCTTTCTTCAAACTCATGGCAACAACCATTCTCCTCTCCTTTTTTTTCTTTCCTTTTTCTGCTTCCATTTTCTCCTCAAAGCAAAAAATACAGAGAAAAAGTATAATTAGAGCTCAACATATCCGACCGAGAATTTTCCTTCACAGCCTCAACGCCGTCCAGGCCAGCTCGTCGACGTCAGCATCACCGGCGGCGGGTAGGTTGAGATCGAAAGGTAAGGGTCTTTTACAATTCGTCGAAGAAGAATTGAAGTCGTTTTCGAGGCCATCGACTACCGAGGACGACGAATCGCAGTCGCTGTGACAGTCGTCGGGAGCCACCGGCGGCGACCTGGGATGCCTCCGAGACGGAGGCCGAGGGACCGTCCTCGCCGCTAGTGGACGCGGGCCGCTGAAGGACTCGACGGTGCTGCTCATCCCGCTCATCGCCGGCCTCGTAATAATCCGGTCCTCGCGGGGGTAAAATCGGGAATCCACAAATTGATTGGGGCTGTTCGTGTTAGGGTTAGGGCCGTGGAGCGAAACGCCGTCGTTGTGGTGCGTGGATGAGGGGAAGTTCGTCTTCGCCTTTTCCCCGCGCAGCGATCTCGCGGCCGCGTCGTATGCACGCGCGGCCTCCTCGGCGGAATCGAAGGTGCCGAGCCATACGCGTGCCTTCTTCCAGGGGTCCCTGATCTCGGCGGCGTAGCGTCCCCATGGCCTCTTTCGAACTCCCCGGAACCTGACCTCCGAGGATCCGCCGGCGTCCTCCGCGCCTCCGGCTGCGGTCGGTGAGGCTCTCGCTCTACGCATGGTTCTTCGGCGAAGGAAATAAACAACAAAAGGGTATGCGAAAACAAAACCACAAGGTTATGAGATGAAGAAGATGGAATGATTTGATCAGAGAAACCGCGTGAAATTGGTTTTCTACAGCTAAGAGGAAGACATTTTTTTTTGAATTTTTTTTTCTATGTACAGAGGATGTGGTGGTAATGGAATGGAGATGTGAAGGGAAATGAAGTCATGATTTATATTTACTTATATTTTCAATCAATTAGTTTTTATTATTTATTTTCCTCCGCGTTTTAATTTTTATGATTATAAATTTGGTGGGAATGGAGAATTGATTTATGTATTTTTCTTCTTGTAATATCTCAGAAAGCTAAGGTGGTATTATTCGGTTCGGAATGCTATCACATCGTTACTCGGAAATCATATTAAAAATCAATAGAAATTTAAAAATAAGATTTGATTTATGCTATTTTATTGGTCACACTATTTGATTTAATGATTAAAATTAATTATTTCTTGTGCCATGTCGAAATGATAATTTTAGTTATTAACTTTTTCATGTACCATTTTCAAAGAATATTTTTTCCAACGAAAAATCTCGATATCAAATTTTATCAATATTTTTTTTTTAACAATTCCCCTTTGAAATATTTTATCTAGTTTCTTTTATTTGGCAACTTATGCTCGCACTTTTATTACACGGCTCCTACCGTACATATAACCTTGTTGGTTCATTTTTCCTTGTAACGTGATTTTTTTTTTGTGAAGATGATTCATTTCAGTGATTAATTACATAATATCTGAACGCACTTCAGTAATTACAGAGCAGCAACTACGTTTCTTCTTTTTCTTTTTCTTTAGGTTTGATCTTTATTCATGCAAGATCTGACGAAATGGTCAAAAGACTGAGCAGCCATCCCCTTCAAATTCAATTGGTTTGATTATTATTATTATTATTATTATTATTATTATTATTATTACATGTGGTTCGATTTCCTTTTGAGAGGTATATGCCGTTTGGTTATCCTATTTAGACGACGATTGATTTTAGGGAATGTTGTATTGCGGTATTGTTTAAAGTGTGCAATCAACTAATACCACCGTATAAAAATATGTTAGAAAGAAGATAAAGGATGACAAAACAAAATATCCCTCTATGTTTGTGCTATAAAATATCCAATTCCAACATAACCTCTTTGGCTTCTCTTCAAAACCAAGCATTTAAGCCTTAATTTGCGGGATTATTATTAATTTATATATAGAGAGTTTAGGAAAAAGAACATATATCTTTTCTTTAACAAGACATAAATATCATAAACAGAATAAACAAATAACAATAATTGATATATTATTTAGGAGAAATTATAAAATTAGGTCACTAAGTATCCAAATTTTCGTTTTGGGGTCACTATGTTTGATAATTTCAAAAGTATATCACTAACTTTGTATGTCAAAACAAATTTGGGTCATATTTTCAATTTTAGATCACTACGTTTATACATTTTTCAATTTCAGATCACTCATTTGGTAACTAACTTTGTAACATAGTGACCCGAAAATAAAACATATATACTTAGTGATCCAAAATCGAAAAAATATATACTTAGTGATCTAAAATTGAAAACATAACCCAAAATTATTTTGACATTCAAAGTTAGTGACTTACTTTTGCAATTATCAAACATAGTGATAAAAAACAAAAACTTGAATATTTTGTGACCTAATTTTATAATTTTACTTATTATTTATTATATAGGTGGCGCGCATTGTTTAGGCATCATCACCGATGCATACTACGACACAAGCCACAATTTGTGCGGGCCGAACAAACAAGATATTTAAAAGAAAAAAAAATAAAAAAAGGAAATTACAAGGGGCTTTACAGCTGTCGGATGCTACCTATTCCCATGGTAATATTTTGCAGTTCAATTAAAATTTAAAACTAGGGAGCACGCCGTTCTTATATTTGATTATATTACAACAAACGTTACGCGATAAACTCGTATCTTGTCAAACAAAATAAAAAGAGAAGATGCCCCTTGAAATGTGGCTAAATTTACAATTCCAGTTTAGAGAATCTTTTACACTGCTAACTAAAATTATGATAAAGATAAGGATGCAAGAAATTCTGACTCCAATTGTTAAAAAATTCGAGGGATCAGTAGTACGTGGCCGTAATCGATCTGGGCATACCTGTTTTGTTAAACAAGATATCATCGTCAAAGTGCTGCTAAACAAATAACTTCCAAACTACAACCAAAAGGGTTGAAATGAAAGGGGAGATAAAAACGTATGCTAATGACAACAGATGCCTCCTCTTTACCAACATTGATAAAGTTTTGTCTCCATATTGGCCTGGAATCACCTAGAAATCATTACAACCAAATATCATTGTTGATTAGGCTCCTCAATACAACACTATTTCGATGAGCTCTGCATCAGATGAAACGAAACAAACCTTAGCTTCACAAGCCGTGATAAATGGTCCTCTTTGCATACGATCCTCCATTATCAATGCAATGTGAGCTTTCCCAATAATATGAAAATTATCGATCTTCACAAGAAAAGTTACCTCGCCAAGAAGTCAACTGGAGGGAGGCTCTATCTTCTCATCAGTACTAACTTAGCCCAAATGATATTTTTGCAACTCTCTTAAATAAAAACAATCTTGGTTATAGAAGACCTATCAATAAATCTATAAATCAACCCAGCAGAACTTAAAAAGAAATCACCACTGTCATCACACATCGAACTGACCTAATGAATGCATCTGAAGCATTGAATTAACGGGACCATAACGATATATCGAAAACCCTCCTCCTTTCCCCGGGCTTGGGACCGGCAGTGTGGATCTATCACACAGGCGGAGTTAAAAACTTTTTTTTTCAACCAAGAAAAACGATATTAGTAAAAAGTGACACATAATTTAAGTATGTAAGGCACACGGATGACAATTAGGGAACTTTTATCACGGCGTCGGGATATGGCATGTTATATCAAATTAGCGTAAGCACATGTTAAGTTACTGAACCAAACGATTGATTAGCAAGGACGGTCAAGAAGGCAGACAATGCTATAAGGAGTTCACTTGTACTTCGTTCAATTACTCTCTAGGACCATAGAATCAGTCAGATTAGTCAGGAGACAGAACCATTATGTAGAGACAAAGTGCTGGCGTGAAGAGATATTGCAACTTAAAGAAATCATAACACCAATGAGGACAATTGCCAACTAAATTTGAAGATAAAAATATCAAATTGATACAAATACAACAACATTCCAGAGCAGCAGGAAAGTCCAAAAGTCAACTTGAGATCATAATATCGCAGATATACCACAGAACCATGTGTAGAAAACTGAAGCTTCACAGGTAGGACGCATGCATATAAAAAGCCAATGAAAGGACCTTGAACTCTAGACACCTCCTATGGCTTCAGCATATCTTGAAATCCAACACATGATACACTAACATCCATCCAAAAGATACAGCTACGCACCTCAAATCAGCCACAAAAATCCAAGTGAACAGACAAAGCCTCAGGTATATCAAGCCTTTGCCGTTACAGGAAAAGAGTCCCTGAATAGAACTAGAGAAGGAGATTCCAAACCAGGAAAATGCACAATCATGTAGAGGGAGCTGCAAAAGCAAAGAATACCCAGAAAGAGAGAGAGAGATAGCAAATGCACCAAAGAAATGAAAAGCAAGAAGTTATCAGAGGAACAAATCCGAAACCAGAACCAGATAAGCTGCAGAAATTTTTCTTTTGGTACTTCATGTCGTTGTTTAAGATCTGCCTGCACTCATCCAAACAAAACCCCTCGAACATAAAATTGCAAAACGGAGTATAACATGAGTGCATGAAGTGATTGGAACCTAACATCAGATGAGAGAGCACACCATCCACAATTTCGTCAGCGAAGCCGTGCGATTAGAAGCAGTCCACATACAAGATGAGGGTGAACATTAACAAATACCAGGCAGCGACCAAGTGGAAGTAGTTAACAGTCATACTCAATAAATATCATTAGCAGAATATCATGTGGAGTAGGCGAGAGAAATATGTATGAGAAAAAACCAGATGGAAAGGAAGGCAACAACCAATTGGGGATTCCATCACCTGCTATATATATATCATAAGGAGGCAAGGATATATGCATAGCAAAACACACAAGAATTACATGTAATCTGTTTACTCATGCATGAGTAGGAGAGACGAAAGTAGAAGTACTTGTGAATAAAAACCAGGAGGAAGAAGATCAAAGCAACAGCCAACTCAATAATCAATTCCATCACCTGCTACATATCTCAATGAGGCAACGGAAAATATGTACGAAAATAATAATAGAAGAAATGCATATAAACCGGTTACTCGGGCTTGTTAGATTTCTTGGATTTGCTCGGTACGCATGAAACTGTGCTTAATTACTTCATCCACCCAGTTGTCACAAACTATTCCAGACACCGCCAATTAACAGTACTGAACGAAAAGTCAGATATCAACAGATAACGGGCACCAATGGAACGCACAGCAACAAACCAAAGCAGATGCAGTGGATTGAGGACAGAAAAAAGATTACTAACTGCCAAGTAGTACCAGGAAACAAATACCAGAACAAAATCATGCCCATCTCTTCAGACACCAGCTACCACACTGAATTGCCTTATTGTATGTATTGAGTGACAACCAACCAAACCTCCCAAAACATTTGTGACAGCAAAGTACATTGTCAAGAAGCAACAGAAGAGGTTAACAAGAAGAAAAGAACCGTGCTCATTGCAAGCCTTGGACCAAGCATAATTGCTGTAGAAAATGGAGAAGAGCAAAATGGAGGAGTGCAATAACGATGATAACTAAGAATCAACATGTGAAGGTCCCTGCCACTTATAACATTATCTAATTCACTTCCCAATTCTTCTTAAAATAACTTCAAGAAATAACTACGAATCTCATACTACAATTCATGCTCAAACCCTCGGAACCTACAATATGCAAGTTCATATACCTTTAATCTGTCGCAAACATATGAAGTCCCCAGAATCCCAAAAGTTCACATCCCTGAAACACGACCACATGACCAGTGTCCAAAACATTTTAACTACCAAAATCAACAAAGCCCGAACTATGGGAATGGAAGTCGAAATAATGTTTTAAGATAACAAGAGTAGAGAAAAAAAATAGCCAAATAAGTTGGCACAACCTACGCAAACAGAAGTAGAAAATAATGTTACCAAAACCAGTCTAAAGAAGACAAAAACAAGCCACCGCAACTCAACTGACTAAGCCACCACGTACGACTGCATCAAATCAGAAGGCTAAACAGCAGTATAACAACAAAAAGAAAACCATGCATGGCAGGAGTATTTGGCTGAAAAGCTGAAAAAAATGTGGAATGGGAAAGAAGTGAAGTCTGACAGCTGATAAGAAAAAACTGGCCATAGGTTCACAGACTATCCCGCAATTAAGCCATGTTAGCCGCTTTCTACATGACACTGCATATGAAAAAGAAATATAAAAAATAGCTTGAGGAAGACTTACTCATGAATCAAAAACATAAAAAAAAATTTATACAAAATCATCCCTCAACCAAAACAACTCAACAACTTCCCCAGATCAATGAGTTAGTGCAAACAGCTCGCAACCACGTGGCTAGTCTGAGACAAAAGGAGATAGTCACCAATATATCACGCTATATCCTTCTCAATTATCGTGTCGAAGATTAAAAATTTAAACATGCAATGTAAAAAGATGAAACCCCCTGACAGCAAGGTAACTCAGTTAGCAGATGTGCATGGTCATTAGGAACGGAACCTTCTCGAAAATGTGTCTCGGACATGCAAGTTAAGAGATAACGTCATATACAATATGAAGAACTTGACATTGGCAGAAAAAAAAACCACTGGATGGCATGATTCAATTATCATAGAACAGTACCATCTGACCGGATTATCAGAACAAGCTGCAGGGTCAAAAGAAAATTCCAATCTGTAAGACTTACAGAAAAAAAACCGAATCATTTAAGAAAAATCAAGAGCAAACAATTTAGCAGGAAAAAGGAGAGAGAGACAGTCTATTCTGTTAAAGAGAAACTTTGTTGGAGCAAAGGAAAAAAGGCAAGAGGCTGATCTATTTGTGATAACTGAATGCAACATCAGGAGACAATGAAAATTACAACGATCAGCACAATCCTGTGATGCCAAGGATAACAGAGGATAAGTAGACAAAATGACATAATAATCACATCTATCAGGACAATATTTGGGACGAAACAGATCCTTCATCTTACTCAACATCTAGGACGACCTAATCTCCAACAAGATGCATCTCCTGTGCATACTTTTCATGAATCCCAACAAAAGCCACTGGCAACATAAATCAATAATTAAGAAGGCAAAATTCACATAATGTCACAACATAACATGATGATAATTGGAACGAAACAGATCCTTTATCTCACACATCACCAACGACAATATGATCTTCAGTAAAATGCATCTCCTGCACATTCTCATCATGACTCCAACAAAACACCACTGAGAATATAAACCGGTCATTAAGAAGACGAAATCCACATAATAGAAACGATACAGCAAGACGATGATTGGAACGAAACAGATCCTTCATCTTACTCGACACCTAAGACGGTTGAATCTCCAATAAAACGCATCTCCTGCATATTATCATCACGCATCCCAACACAATGCCACTGAGAGTAGAGATCAATGAGAGGAAGAATTTCACATATAGCCACAATATAAAGGACGAAGTTGGAACGAAACAGATCCTTTATCTTACTCAACACCTATGACGACCTAATCTCCAATAAAATGCATCTCCTGCCCATCCTCGTCATGAATCCCAACAAAACAACACCAAGGATAGAGATGATAATTAGGAAGAAGAAATTCACATAATAGCCACAAAATCGCAGGACGATTATTGGAACGAAACAGATCCTTCATCTTACTCAACGCCTACGACGATCTAATCTCCTTCCAAACGCATCTCCGTTGCATACTCGCTCATGAATCCCAACAAAACACCACTGAGAACATAGATCAATCATTAGGAAGACGAAATTCATGTGATAGCGACAATACAGCATGATGATGATTGGAACGAAACAGATCCTTCACCGTACGCAACACCGATGACATATTCAACCAACTTCAACATAATAACGAAAGGAGGACACGCCGGAAACAAAAAATCTTCAAACGATCAGTCCTTCAAAACCCTAGAAAAGCAGGCAACTAAGAATAGATAATAACAAAGACGAAGAAATAGGCGAAAGTAATTGATTAATTCAGCGAGAAGGTTCGGCTATTTAAAGAAGTCGGGGAGAATAGGGACGGACAGGATTAATCCAATCGGACGGTGATAGATAAATAACAATCTTCTAATGTCGGTATGAGGACGTGGTCATTTGCGCGTAAGCATTGGCGGTGCTTAGACCGAACGCTATTTATGACCACTCGTTTCTACTTGTAATTAATTAATAATTTATTTTGCAAAAAATAACACCTTCCTTCTTGTAGTCCACCCACCACAGTCGTTTTTATAATACCTTTCTAATTAAGTTGGTATCAAACCATTATTGGGCTTTTAAATGTGTTGGCCCAACAACCATTCTGAATAAAGCAAAATAAATTTAATATATTTACTTTCTTTCCTAAATGGCTACTTTCATCTTTACATTCTGTAATTTTCACCATACAATATAATTTTTTTTTTCACTATTAATGCTTGATGAGTCCTAAAACTATTTCTCCGCTAAACGCCAGCAAAAGAAAAAATAAATTGGGGTCGAAGAGGCACCGAGACATGAAGTATAAATTGAAGTCAAATGCAATAATATAACAGATGGCGTAGGGTTTAAACTTTTAACTCGTAATTATCTCATTCACTAAAAAATTAATTCCTCTTTTAATTGCATTAACGTCATCAAGTTCGATTTTTGTTTTTCAAATTTTATGGAAGTCGACCTATAATGAATATCAATCTGTGATCATTTGTACACAACCAAATGACAAGAGCATTCACAGCTTGTCTCCATTTCTTATGCCAATCTTGCTGGACTGAATCGAATTTATCGATAACTGTAAGGGATATATATATATATATATATACATGCATCAATATAGTTTAAATGAAACAATGGCTCCCTTTTCAAAGTTTCCAATCATCTTACTGGTACTCCTATCATGTACACTGCATAGTCCACCAATCGAAGCTCATTCATTGAAGGGCTCTAAGCGCGTGACATGCAAAGTCCCTGAGAGTCGATGCGGCAAAGAATGCGAGCGCAGGTGCTCGGCGACATCGCACAAGAAACCGTGTTTATTCTTCTGCAATAAATGCTGCCGTAAGTGCCACTGCGTTCCCCCCGGGACTTACGGGAACAAAGATTGTTGCCCGTGCTACGAAAATTGGAAGAACAAACGAGGCGGACCAAAGTGCCCTTGATCATCAATGGAATAAATGAAAATAGAAATAATATTATCGTGTGGAAAAACAAAAGAAAAAAACGAAGAAAAATGCGGTGGATCGTTGAATATATGGTAAATTGACCCATTTTTTTTTATCATGATAACTATCATACAAAAATACGAATAAATGGCAAATCAAGATCAAGACGTGTTGTTTTTGTGTTTTTTACTTACTCGTATTTTATGAATATGTGCTTTAAAATATGAATATCATAATATTATTTTATATTTTTAAGTTATTGTTATTCAAAATGTTAGACATAAATTAAAATTATTATTGCTAAATTTGTAAAAAAGAAAAAAAAGATGAGATATAATTGAAGTTAATCGAAGAATAAAAGTTAAAACGGCATTTATGCGTGACATACAAAGATAGGCCCTTCACCATTAATATAATTATTATACAAAATCATATCAATAATAAATGAAAACGAAAAATATCATAGATTGGATTAAGAAAATGGGGTGTGTGATTGAAGTTTGAACAAAGTTTTGAATTACCGGAAAAAATATTAAAGCAGGTCAGGCCCATAGACCATTTCTTTTTTTTTTTTCCTTGACTAAAGCCCATAGACTTTTTGTTTTCTTTCTCAACGACCCATAGACCATTTCAAACACTGTTTACATAGAAGCTTCGTTAATTAGTTTAATATTACACCCTGAAGAAAATTTTTAATTGAGCTAATATAATCTTATTAAAGTATTTAATAATATCAGAATAAAAACTAAGAATAAATTTGAGCTTATCCTATGTATAGCTGTTTCAAATATCGTTGTTAATAAGGTACTAAATATGTCAAATCTCAATTAATAAATTAATTCTGAGGCAGTCACCGGATTTCCCGAACCGTGTTTGATATCAAGCTCTCGCCCAGTCGTTTACCTCGAAGACTCATGTAATGGACGGGTCATCACTCGTGTCGAGAGCTAGGACAGCCATCAATTCAGCTGCGGCGAAAGCGGAGAAAGTCTTCACGGACATCAAGAAATCTGATCATCGAGGTGAGCGAATGCTTGTTTACTTTCTCTAATTTTAGATGGTGACGCGTCGGATTCAACTTTTTTTTTTTCTCGTTTTCATTATTTCTATTTTTAGGCTGTGCTACGTTTTGTTTCTTTTTTTTTTTCCTTCTAATTTTGACTGGAAAATCGTTTTCCTTACCGAGTTTTAGATCAGCAATTGACGCCGGAGTCGAAAGAGGATGCCGATTATACGAAGGTATATTTTGGCGAACTTTTCAATTGCTTTGTGTGGATCGGTGTCGGTATATATTTTTTGGATTAATTTGGAGTAAAGAGATGAGGATACGGGGCTGGATTTTAGAGGCTGATGATATGATGCGCGATTAGCTTGATGACTGTTATGCTATTCGATTACGGTATTTAGATTTTGCTATATATTTTTGTTTTGGCGCGTCGAAATTTTGTATACTAGTTTTCCATGACAAATGAGAGCTTATGACAAGTGTGAATGACTAATTGATATGTTTATAGGTCTTGAGATGCGAAGGTCTTTGATTCTGGAATATATGAGAGTTTGTGGATTCTTGCGTGAATCGAAGATTTAATAACCTTTAGTACTGCGTCTAACCTGAATCAATTAGCATATAAATGCTGAGGAATTTTGTGTTTCTCCGATGCAGGAAGTAACTGAGGAAAAAAACAAGAGGATTAAGCAGAGGCCAAGTCCGCTAAAGACGAAGCATGACTGGCATGAAAGATTTAGGAATATAAGAAGAGGCAAGAAAGGAGCGGACGAATTTGAGAAACCTGATACTCCAACAATGGCGTATGCAATTTTCGATGAAAATTTGTATCTTATGGGGGAGAAAGAGTTCTCACCTGCTAAGGTCAGGCTATTATTGTGTCGATTCGATGTTTTAACATTTGCTGATTCTGATACGAAAAAAAAGAAGATAAACATCTACAGTTGGAAAATTGCGCGAAACTCATTTGCGTCAACCTTTGCGTTCTATTGGCGCGTTATTAGCATCTTGTTGACATAATTATAGCATTCTATGATCTGTTATGCTGTATATAGGAGGACGAGTAGCATGATATCTTATTTATCCATTGATTTTAGCCAGTTCTAATTGTTCATTTTATAAATGCTGCATTATATTTTTTAGCTAAATTGAATATGAGTTGCTAATGTTTTCAGTTGATATGTTGTTATCACAGGATTCAGAAGAGGGAGCGACTACAGAAGATTCAAAATCCAGCAACAATGATGTCATTCCATCTTCAGCTATTGTCAAGCAGTTGGCTGTAGCAATTGAGTAAGATTCTCTAACGACGTGTTCGTAACCATATATTGACCCATATACTTTTCATTCAGTATTCGAAAATCAAATAAGTATATCAAAAGTTGGTGCTATTACATTATTCTTGTATGGCATACATACCTGGTTGGAAGTAATTTTATATGATTATATTGATGCACTTGTTGTACTTGCTGAATCATAAGATACAATTGTTGAGAGCTCTTATGACCTTTGCCTATATGGATCTCTGTCTAGTGTTGGGGTAAACTACAATTCCATGAAGGATCTTCTTGCATCATCTAGAGGCTCTTCTCCTATCCGAGAAAAGGCTAGCGCTAGCTTGTCAGCGATGAAACAGCTGGTGCTTCGAGAAAAGGATGATAAATTGATCAACGAGTTTGGTGGTGATGAAAAGGTTCTGTTCGTAATCAACTCATTGATAAATGCAGGTATATAATTCGTCTGGAAACGCATCATATTTTTCCTTTTTGTGCATGCTTTGGGAGAGTGGGCGGGTTAACAAGTCAGCGAAGTTATGTTAGCTCTCGATTAGTTGTTTTAGTTTCGTTTTATTATTCTGCATTGATTTTCACTTCTGGTGTACTCTCCGCAAGATACTTGCAGAAGGACAATTTACAGGGAGGAATTTATTTGATGTGCAAGCACAGGTGTCTACTACCTTTCTGCTCAAAGATATTCATGGGGCTCCTGTTGAAAGCTTTGTTGTTAAGCTCGCTGAGGCAGTCGGTTGCTTCAAAACATTACGGAAAATGGCATCATTTTGGTCTAGGGTTGTTGCGGAGGTAAGGTTGAGTAAACAGAGTTATTCTTTGGTTCACGTTATTTTGATGACTTTGAGCATCTCTAGAACATTGTTGCTGAGGGCAGTTCTCGAAGGCGTTGGTTCATGCACTGATTCGGGAAGTTTATCGATCGTTATGGTTTTTCATCGGTTGTTGAAACTAATAGGTTCCCTCTTCTGTAATCTTATAAATGTTTTATAAATGTAAACATACTGTAAATCCAGCTAGGAACAAAAAGGTATCCTTCTATGAAGGGAGAGTGACATATGTAACAAACATTGCAGCTAATAAAAAATAGACGGTCTATTGTTGCCCGTGTTTAATTAGTTAATGGTTTGATGCTTTTTCTCATTGAGCCCATCACCAGCTGTTATATTATCCTATTTCATATGCTTCCTTGTAGTTTTTTAGTACTTGATCTACTTAACAATCTGTTATTTTTTTGGGGGGACTTCCAATCGCATTTAATTATCTGTTATTAACCTTGCAGGTTAGAAGACTTTGGTACGAGGGACAGTATATTCCTGGAATTCCATTAGACAGTATCCCGGACTTGAATTCGTGTTTGTTGTACCAACAGTTACAAGTAATAAACTGTTGCATTTCCAGAAAAAAGCGGCGAGCTGCTGCTTTTGAGTCGCTGGAGTCTGTTTCATCTCGAACTCTTGCAAAGGATGGGGAATCTTCAGCTCCCGAATCCACGGTTTTCCTTGATCGCTATTTCTATGCTAGAATCAAATCGGGAGAGTTTGTTGTTAGACTTGGAGCTGATAGGGAATGCGAAAACTTGACTATGCTTGAAACAGGGGAACCTATATATTCACCTGTAATGCAGGTTGGTACAAAAGTAATAACTAAGATAGAAAAGCTAAGATAATTCCATTACACAAGCTGATGCGGAGTTGTATAGGAACCACCTTTGTTGACTGAAGACATTATGAGGGAGACGGAGGAATTTGTTCTGAGAACAGGGAGGTCAGTTTCAATGTATATTTATAAATCATGTTCGGCTTTATCCAACTCTTGTGTGCATTTTAGTTGCAATGTTCACTATCACAATTCACACGGTCACAGTTTCTAAATTAAATGCTTTGCCTGTTGTGACTTAGAGGCTGCATAAAAGAATTTTCTGGTGTGTGTGATTAAGGATATTGAAGTAGTTGTCAGTGTGTTTCTGACATTAAAAATCCCTGTACTATATTTTGTTCAGCGTTGGAGCTGGATGCTCCCAACTTCTTTCGGACATGCAGGCCTTCAAGGTGAAGATTCGTTACGAGATGGTTTTATTTTATTAACGGTCAATTTTTCTTGCTAACTTGATGAGAAAAGTTCTTGGTCATTGAATAACGGTAACTTCCCATTTTATTTTATTTTTTTCAGGCAGCAAATCCTGGCTGTATATTAGAAGATTTTGTCAGATGGCACTCTCCTCCTGATTGGATGGAAAACGACGGCAACGTTTCTGGAGATGATTCCTTTGATTCTGGTGATTCACTCTCAGTCAAAGGTCAACTAAGTATGAGGATGCAAAAAGAAGGTATACACTAACATCTGATTGCAAAAATAAGAACCTGCGGAAAGTAATTTTAGCATCTGGAAAACTTTACAATATTCGATTTCCTCATCTTGCTTGAGCCAGTTAATGATAGTCAATGTTGACCTCAAATCTATTTTACTTTTAAGAAAGGGAATTTCTAAGTATTGGACTGTCATAAATGACAAATCTCTTGTTTGTTAACATGCTTTTATCATGGTCGATGGTGTGAATGGTAAAGTGGGATGAGAAAATATTGCTAACACGGAGTGTATGTTAACGAATGATTCGATCTGGCTGATGACTAGGCAATTTGTGGCGCGAATTATGGGAAACGGCAAAACCGGTGCCAGCTGTTAGACAATCTCCTCTTTACGACGAAGACCTGTCCGTGTAAGCTTTCTTACATCATGCGTCATAATATTTACCATGAAATCATGACACCAGCAATTACGTGAACGTTCTTCTTTCAGGGAAGGGATTTTGGATTCTCTGGAAGAAATCTCACCTTCTGAGCTTTTCAAACAACTCTTCATCGCTGCTGTAAGTCCCTTGGCATTGACATTGAATTTCAGTCCTTTTAATGCCTTCTCTGTAAATCAATAAATTTGGGAAATATGTTGCATAATAAACATGGGTTTCCGTCTTTTACTTTATTCATTTGGTACTTCCCTAATCCAAGTAAAGGATTATACACCATCAGAGTCTAAATAATTTGAATCTTTTGTAATCAAATTAGATAACCATACGCAATTTTTCAGTTAGGCGCGGGGTTGGTGATTTCTGAGTCCACTCTCATGGCAAATACCAGTTTGTCAAATGTTTTCCATGACTGCAAGAATTACATAGTTGCTACTTGCCAAGGCGTCACCTGGGCCGAGAAACTGGATGATATTTGTCAGGTTTGTGCTATAAGCTGCTTTATTACCTTCTTACACTTCAACAAGTACAATGCGTTTCAAGTTTAAAACCATTTAATTTTTTTATTTTTTTTGCTTTTTGTACATCGCAAAACAGGTTTATGAAACAGTAGAAACAATGCTTTTAAACCAAGACGAAGCTATAAAAATCACAGACCAACCCGAAGAATCCCCATCCACGGGTGATTTGAAAAACCGTTTCAAGCGTCTCAGCTTAAAATTCAGCGGGAAGAATAAATCCAACGCCGCGAAAACACCAAACCCTAACGGCCCCGACAAAAAATCAGAAGAGAGCTCCGTACGCCAACAATTCTCTTCGATATTTTTGAAAAAGCCTCCGAAGCCGAGCCCATCCTCATCGGATAAAGCTTCTAATCCAATTGATGGCGACTGGACAATTGTATAAGCTTGCACCAAACGGTAGTCTTATGTTGTTGTCCACCGCAAAATTTCTGTTCAATTTGTTTGAAACTGTCACCGTTTCCAGAGAATTTGACAGTAAAAATGGTAAATTTCGATTTGGTATGTTAAATAAGTTTGTGTTTATTTCTAATTCGGGTCTATTCAAATAAGCTGACGTAATATGTCATTGGTCGAGTTTCTGATTGATTTAGATATTCGCTTCAGATGTAATTTAGTTATAGTGTGGAAATTACGGTGATGTTGCGTGGGGCTCGTGAATGACGAGAAGAAAAATTGAAAAATAGCGTTAACTATCACAAAAACTACGAAACCAAACAATTATTAAGTAGGTTATGCGTGCATTGCACATTAATAGTAAAGAATATTCAACATATAAATTGAACGTTAAAAGGACTCGGTCCCGTGCAATGCAAGATCAAAAGTTGACAAAGCTATAGCATGGAAAAGAAAAAAGTTTGAAAAAGAAAGCATTAATTAGGAACCGATGAGAAGATATGCGTTCATTTAAAGATAGCCCCCCAACTCCCTTCTAACCCTTAACAAGTAGTGTATAACTTTAGCACTATATATATATATATATATCAACGCCTTATTGGCTGTGGCTCACTTCTCATCGTATATATAATCATAAGACTCTCAAGGTTACTACGAATAAAATTATGGCTTCAAAGTACATGAACCTCATCCTATTTGCTCTTGCAATATGGACTCTTGTTTGCAATGCCAATGGGAGGAATCTTGCGGGATCATTTGGCGACGAGAAGACGTTCTTTAACCGTCCCGGATTTGGAGGTGGTGGTGGTTTTGGGGGCGGAGGCGGAGGCGGAGGCGGTGGTGGGTTAGGTGCTGGCTCCGGTGGTGGATTTGGTGGAGGAGCGGGTGGAGGGCTAGGAGGAGGATCGGGGCTCGGTGGCGGTGGTGGTGGTGGAGGGTTTGGAGGAGGTGGTGGTGGTGGCCTTGGTGGTGGTTCTGGATTTGGTGGAGGAGCCGGTGGTGGCTGTGGAGGTGGGTCGGGACTCGGGGGTGGCGGTGGATTCGGAGGCGGCGGAGGCGGTGGTAGTGGGTTGGGTGGTGGCCTTGGCGGTGGATACGGCGGTGGAGCTGGTGGTGGGATAGGTGGTGGAATTCCTTGATTAATTGAAGGAAATGTGCATTGATTTATATATTTCCCCCAAGAATAAGTGGGATTAAAGCTATTGAATGTCTTTTACCTTATTGCATAATAAAGATTTGTAGATTGGTTTGATTTAATTCGTGGTCAATATTTTGTATTTAATATAACACATTTGGAATCCGTTACTCACTTTCCATGCATGCAGGTGAAGTCTAGCCCACCCCACACCATAAAATCACTCAACATAAAATGTTATTTCATTTAATAAAGCTAAAAGCCTAACCCACACCTTTGTATTGATTGCATCCTTCTGTTCGACGTACGTTACTATTTACACACAGACACACATTCTCGTCTGATATTATTATTTCATCAGCCATCACTTTTGCTATAAATATAAATGGAATGAACTTTGATTGAATTGAACTTTCGAATTAAGAAAAATGAGACAACATCATTGGAACTAGAACTCCGTGGTAATAAAACAACTCAGCCATATAAAACATAATAATCACACTCGTCACTCTTTTGTTTCCTATTCTTGTGACCATCCAATCAACTTTAGCAATGTTTCGATACAATTTAATTATCTACTGCACTGTCCAATGAATCGATCATCACGTTTGTGCGACACAGAGCGTGATTTATGAATATATTTTTAAAATTTTATGATCGAAATGGTTATTTGTGAGGAGAAAAATGGAGACAAAGCGTGCTGCTGATGAATGTCGTGACGACCACATGATGTTTAGAGCAAAGCGAAGTGTGCGGATTTTGTTTCATCAACGGTCAAAAAGTTAATGATTTTTTCTAGATATAAACGGACAACGTTGACATTCATGCTCACTTTCCACTATACATTTGTTACATAAAATATTCTTAGATAATATTTATATAATTAATAACAAGTGTTGCATTATTTAATTGAGCAGGTTTGGCTTTAGGATCACCCAATGGCCTCAACAATATTCTTGCAAGAACTTCTTAGGACTGTTGAGGCTATTCGTGTTTGTCCTGACTTTAAATGGATAAGTCAATGTTAGGTTTGAAGAATTATAGATCATATTCCATTACTCTATTATTCTCCCTATTAAGAAAATTATTATAATTATTATTATTATTATTAAAAATAATAATAGATAAAGTAAAAGTCCACAAACATTGGTATGCGTTTGTGGATAAGTCTCCATCACTAAAATGAAGTATATGTTCAGTGTATATTTATTCACCTTTGCAATTGCTCTATGGACGTTTATCTATTAAATTCTATAAATTCCATACTTCAACTGCTATGCGTGTTAGTTGACTTTTAATTAAAAGTATTTTTGTAGCATTTGCCCACCTATAGACTTCGAATATGCCGCAATTAAATTATGGTTGACTTCTAATATTATAAGTTTCTTTTAAAAAAAAAAAGATTTGAACCATACAATTTGCTCTAAGATGTTCACAACCGCTATTTGTGAATTGTGATTGTCCAAACTCGTTAGGTTGACCTAATTTCTAAATTACCTAATATAAATCTCTACTTATTTGTCTTTTAATTGAGAGAATTAAAAGACAACTATGCATCTAATTTATTTCATCAAATTTCAATTTTTTGTTATTTATTAAATAAATTCTTTTTTAAACGGGTACGAATAAGCGAGGAAAAACGCAGTAGAATGATCCGAGATGTTAGTGAAGAGACGATAAGCCATTTGACATTAATATCTTCATCACAATCTACAACGTTAATAATCACACAGTTATCTCTTACACCGCCAATGATATCAAGAATTATAATCTCATTACCGCCATTAATTTCATTATTATCATAATAAGAATAATAATTAGACAAATAATCTGTAACCCTAACAAAGCTTCCATCGATTTCCTCGTCGCCGTCGTCACCAGCGTCGTCTTCTTCAGCTGGCAGCAAACGTTCTTCATCTCCACCGCCCCTCACAGTCAGCCAATCACCGCCGTCGGCCGCACTCCACTCCGGCGGACATTCCGGCGAAGCCAAACTTCTCATCCGGCCGACCGAACACTCCGAAGAATCAGACGAAGCCAAACCAACGTTGACGGCCTCCAAATCATCCCACCACCGCCAATCGACGACGCTGGTCGGAGATTTCTTGAAATAATCCTCCGCAACACCATCGCCGTCGCCGCCGCCGTTGCCTGTAATGAACGGATGCTGTAGCAACATTTCAGCGTCCCACCGCTCCTTCGCATCTCGAACCAAACATTTCCTCGTAAAGTCCTCAGCTTTCTCCGAAAACCAACCCGGAATTTCAGGGATTTCGTCGGAGCGAGAAATCCGGTGAAGAGCCGCCGCTGGGTCCTTCACATCGGGCCACGGGCTCGCGCAGCCCGTGCCCATCTCGAGGACCAAGCAACCCAGAGCCCATATATCAGCTTTGAAGCTCTGTTCGACGCCGCTCGCCACCTCCGGCGCCATGTAAGCCGGCGTGCCGGAAAACGCCGGCGAATCGCCGGCGTCCCCTTCCCTCGCGCACCCAAAGTCGGCGATCTTCAGTCTCGAGCCATCGTCGGCGACGAGCACGTTGTGAGCTTTGATGTCGCAGTGTACGAATCCTCTGCCGTGGATGTGCTGTAGTCCGAGGAGAATCTGGCGCGCGTAGGAGCTCATCGTCTTCTCGCAGAGCTTGCCGCCGCGTGCTCTGATCTGATCGGAGAGGGTCCCGCCGGAGACGTATTCCATGAAGAGGTTGTAATAAGCTCTGTTGCCGTCTTCGACGGCGGTGTCAGAGCCGAGGCACGTTACTACGTAGGGAGAGCACAGCTGCGTGAGAATGTGCTTCTCTCTCTGCAACAACGAGGAGGAGGGAGAACCGAGGTCGGCGGACTTGACGGCGAATACGTCGCCGCCGCTGGCGGTGGTGGCGAGGGAGACAGACGCGGTGGAGCCGCGACCGATTGTGGGTCCCCTTTTCCAGAAAGTTCCCATTTTTTGAAATCGACGACGGAGAGAGAGAAAAAATCGAGAAATAATTTTGTTAATGAAGGGCTTTAAGTGAAAGCTGGCTGTATTTATAACGTGGAAAAAGTGTCTTTATTCTTTCCTGTGGTGGTTTTGGAACTTTTGGTGTCTTTATGCAGAGAATCTTTCGGACTCTGAGTGACGGCCGTTTACTTTTATCTCACTTTGACGGCGTTTCTCCGTCCCAGCTAATAACTCGATGACACGTGGAGCGCACTTCTCCTCACGGCGTTGACCTGTTCACCAAAATACTTGCTAAAAGCATTGTAACGCGTGGTTAAGTGGAAACGCGCTTTAATATTTGGGAACTTTCAACGGTTACGAGTAGGGCATAGGTAAGTAGGTAGGTATGTGAAAAGGTCAACTTAAAAGTAATGCAATGAAAACGAAGAATTCTCACATATGCATGGGAATTGTATTAAGAGGAAATTGTGGGAATGCACATTCTTGAAAGAAATATATTTTTTATATCGGGTAACCCTTGCCTTTTGGATCAAATAAACTCTGTTATTGGCACATTAACCGCAGATTATGCCAGTCAGAAAAATTATTTGAGAGCAAGTTCATGTATGAGATTCTCACTTAGATTATTTGATAGCTAGAGTGATTCCAAGTTGAGGACTTCCCTCCCTCCAAAGAGAAAAAGTAAATTTTATATCGTGAAGCTAGATAAAAGTATATTCTAAGGAAAAAGAATAAAAGCAACCGGCCAACAATGTAATTAATTTGAAACAATCATGTAAAAGTGAAGTATGTGACGATGATGCACGAATGCTTTTCTAATGTTGTAGCCTCCAAGTAAGGGCAATTATTTTCTATCATCTCTTTTGTTGGAATCGTCTTCCCAATTTATATCTCACCTTTTTAATTTAGTATAATGGAATCTTGTTGGGGGTCCATATATTTACGGTAGTAGGGAATCTAAATTTTATCTTATGGATTGATGCCATTTTCTATAAGAATATGCATTTATCAAGAACATGTATTACAAAACAATAAAAAAAAAAAAGGCAAGGAGAACCTCAATATTTTAACGTGGGGATTTTGTGTATTAATTATATGAACACATGCATTACAAATATATATATATATATATATATATACAACATATCCAATATGGGCTTGAACCCTACATTAGTTGGGCTCTACCAAACATCTAAACCAAATTGGGCCGAGCCCAGTAGCTTCAAATAAACTATAAGTCCCTGTCACAAGCTATAGCAGAAAATTGTTATTTATGAAATTGTAGAATACATTTTCAATAATGTTTATAGCATCCTTGGATTAGAATATCCCAATAAAAACTATTCACATAGATACTCAACAATATTTAGCAAAAAAAGAAAAGAAATTCAACACATGAGCTACTACTACCTGCGCATCATGAAAGGGATAAAAAATCTGTAGCTTTCAGCTACTCTCCTCTGCATTAATCGAACAAAATAGACGAATAATCAACGAGTCTTTTGAACCCGCGAGAGAGAGAGAGAGAGACAAACCCGGTGAGGAGAAGCTCGTAGTGGTTCCTTCTTCTGTGAGGCCTATCGCGTTTCGAATACAAGAAACGACTGCAATTTTGCATGCTTTTCTTGGGGGCATTATTTTGCCTTACTTAGCAGCATACCAAGTTTGTGCACATTTGGCATCAACAGAGAGACCAACTCTGAGAAAGTTTTCTCCGTCGAAGGGCTTCGACATGCAATTGACTACAATAGCCTTGGCTTCCTCAGCCGACTCCGTTGGCCCTTCTAAGATAACTTCATCATGAACCTGTTTAAACATTATTTATTACACTAATTTTTCAGGCCCCATTTTTAGTAAAAATTTCATGCAAGAAAAGTTAGCAGCTGGGCCGTGTAATATTGACCTGTAATATAAGCCTCCAGCCGAGCTCCCGGAGACGCCTGTTCTTCGATATTTCTAACATGGCACACATTGCCACATCAGCAGCGCTCCCCTGTAAAAATATTTTTTTTTTTTTGGAAGTCAGAAATGAGTTCATTTGGCAAAAAAAAGGCGAAGAGATGGATGAAAAATGAAATAAAAAAAAATACCTGCACGGGGGTATTAATGGCTGCGCGTTCGATGTGATTCTTATGAGCCCTGCCAGCGTTCCTCAGAGACGGGAAGTGACGGGCCCGGCCCAGCAACGTGTAGACGAGCCCTTCTCTGTGGGCTTGTTTCTTTCGCTCTTCTTGCCACGTCAGCACCTCTTTTCTGTCTCTGTACCAGAGGTCAACGGTTTCTTGAGCTTCCTCTCGAGAGACCTGAAGAATAAAAATCCCAATAAATCCCCAAAAAGTTATTTTTTTCCATAAATAAATATAATAGTTAGTTACCTTCCAATCGCGTGCGAGTCCAACGGTGGTTTTCCCATACGCGATGGAGAAGTTGAGCATCTTCGCTTTCCTTCTTTCGGAGGCAAATGCATCCTGAAAAAAAAAAACAAATATAATCGTAAACCAACTCTCGTAAGCTTCCGTGATCTCCTCAATGTAATAAAATTTTCGAAATTTCAAAAAAATAATAAAAAAAATGAAACCTTCAGCAAAGGAACCGGAGGCTTATCTTCGCCGGGCTGAGGGCGCCACTCGAGGAGCACTTGCGAGCTATGAACAGCTTCGCGAATGTGAGGATACATATTCATTGCGGTCCTCGAGTGGAAGTCTCCACCGGCTTTAAAAGCGTCCAACATGCTCTTACAGTTTGCCAAATGTGCAAGAATCCTAAGCTCCAACTGATTACGAAAATAAAGAAAATGTAATTTATTTATTTTTTAAATTTTTTTTCTGAATGTGAAATATCGCGATGGCCAATATTTATACCTGCCCGTAATCAGCAACGATCAGGGAGTTTCCCGGTGCAGCTATGAATGCTTGACGTATCTTGTAACGATCTTTCTCCAAAGCAGGTTGGTTCTGAAAGTATACCCAACGAATACGTATAAACATGATTTTCATTTAGTTGATTTTCTTGAGATTAATTCGGTGACTACAAACTCTTCGAAAATTAAGACAGGGATGTAAACCTGCAGATTTGGTCTCCTTGCAGACAAGCGTCCGGTTTCAGTATTAATATTCAAGGAGCAGTGGATTCTCCCGTTCTTGCCCGATATATGATTTCCCTGAAACACACAATCCAAGTTTCACGAATTCAATAAACATTAGATTATAGAAAAGAATATAAAACCTTTCACATATGGCTCAATTCTTTTTCATACGTACACGAACTTTATAGGACTTGTAAAATTGTAACGAAAGTAACAAAACCTGTAGAGGAAGAATAAAGTTCGATATGAGGGAATCAATCGAACACACTTCACACAAAGAAGCGATAGCATGGCAAGCCTCGATTCCTGCTTGGCCACCACCGAAAGCAGAGTAAGCGGTTCCATAAGCAGAGGTATCGATGTCAACATTCGAGGGCAAAGCTTCATTTTCATCGAGCACCTCTTCCTCATTCGCATCGAAGAACTCGAATTCAGCAGAAACCTTCCCCGCAAGAGTTTTCAAAGCATCTCCGCCCATAGAAGGCCAACCGCTCGCAGTGTACTTATCAGTTTCAATGTTGACGCCTTCGGGTTTTCGGAGCTTTATCGTGTAATACTTCGAAGGGCTTTTCTTTCCTTCTTCGATTACGTTATCTACGTTGGGAACTTTGAATTCCTTCTCCACGGGAAGAAACTCGTTTTGGTCCTTTCTTCAAGCACCGTACAAGGAAGTATTAGATGCAGACTTTAAAACTACTATGATGAATTCTTGATAAAGAAAAAAAAAGGGTTAATTAAATTTTTAATCCTGTGATTTAGGGGGTACGGCGTTACAAGGACAAATGATTTAGGGGGTGACATTTATACGGACAATAACTTTCAAAATTAAGCAATTTTGGGACATTATACGCCGGAACCGTATATTCTATCCCAAAATTGCTTAATTTTCATAGTTATTGTCGGTATACAGCCACCCCTAAATTCGCCAGAACCTAGATTATACGCCGGAACCCCAGAATTTGGAGCTAAATCTAGGGTTCAGGCGTACAATGTCCCAAAACTGCTGAATTTTGAAAGTTATTGTCCGTATAATGACAACCTCTAAATTATTTGTCCATATGATACCACCCTCTAAATTATGTCCTTATAGCGCCACACCCCCTAAATTACAGGAAAAAAAAACAATTAACCCAGAAAAGAATAAAGATTTACCTGTTCTGTATACCACCGAAGAAAATTTGCCTCAACTGTGTATCGCTGCCCACATTCATGTACTTAGCATCGGGGCAATGCTTCGAAGCCCACTTACGAAATCTATCCACAGCAACTTGTTGCTCTCCTTTAGCAACCTTTTCGATCTCAGCAAGGTAAGCACGATCCACCAACATGCCCTCTGCCTCCATTTTAACTAAAAGCTCACCGAAGGGACGTAAATACATCTGATAATTTTCAAACATTGAACCCTTGTAGCATCCCTCGACGCTCCACGGGGTCTTCTTCAGCTTCTTCTCCAAGCTCTCGTAGAGCTTCAACGTGGTTATGGAATCCAAAGAAGAGTAGCAAATCCATAGCCTTCTTTCTTCTCTCTGGATCTCTTCAACGGGAGGGATCGTGATTAGTTTTCCTTCTGACCCATCTTTCTTCAGTTTCTTCCTACCGAAGAGTTCTTTCATGGATACTTTTCCCACGAACTCTTCTCCGCGGCCCATTTTAGCATCCGACATGATTTTTGAATCGCCGGTGAGTGCCTCTAGAGAGTACCCGCCCTCCGTTCTTCGCGCTGAGTTCCATAATCGGGCCATGTGCATCGTGTCGGCGTAGAAACCGGAGAGTTTAAGCCCATAGTTCTCTAAGACATGACTATCAAAGCTGTAATTGTGCCATACCTAGAAAAAAAAAGAAAATCCCAGAGAAATATCCAAGATTTTAGCATCAACGAAGCAGTGAATTTCAGGAAATTGGTCAAAAGTTACGTGATTTACCTTTTTAATTGATGGGTCTTCGAAAAATGGAGCAAACACTTGCAAAAGCTCCTTCCCGCCCCCATCGAGGACATCTACCCATATACATGACCTTCCATTGCCAAAGTCAGCTTCGGGGCCCGAATAGATACTGAAACATATAATCTCTCCGTGATTCACGGGAGTTTCTTCTTTGACATCGATGTTTGCTACCTGCGGTCAACAATCACGGAGGAAAACTCAAGACAAAAATCACAAGGAGTACTAAATTAGAAGCTTTGCTCAGCCTCAGACATTCTAAAATATCAAGCAAGAACGGTATTTAAGTTGACATATACCTCCGTATCGCATGCATGTATCAAATTTTTGAAGTCACTGGAAATTAGCAATTCAACCACCTTCGTAGCCACGGGAATGCTATCAACTACGAGCACCTTGTTGTAAACCTTACTCAGCCTCTCACGAACTTCTGTGCTTCTAGAAGAAGCGATTGCTTCATCAGCTTCACTAACGCGCTCCTTAGGAGCACGTTTCTTCTTTTGCTCATCTCCTTCTGCTTTTTCGAGTGCTTTAATCTTTTGTGCAAAGCCATTCGGGGAAGAAGGAACTATTCTCATTTGATGGCTCTCCACCGCTGGCTTGCTACCACCGGCTTGTTTATGCAGAGCCACATTACTCTGAACTTGACCTCTCACTTCTTTTTGACACTGCAGAAGATAACTTTTTTCAACGATCAGCAAATTATAACGGGGAATTTTGATGCTATTGCTTGGCCATTATTATTGCAGAAATCATACCGTGTCTCTTCTACTGGGCTCATATTTTCCAGTGATGTCTCCTCGAGGAAGAGTTTTGGCGTGGGCAGACACGTTCCTCCGGTGAACGAATTGCATTTTGCTCTGTTTAAATTCTTCGGTAACTCGGCCCCAATCCTCAGCTGTGTGCCCGAGGCTCTCTAAATCGTTCCAAACTTCGATAGTGTCATCTTTTCTCCACTCCGTCTCTTTTCGTGCAAAGGGATTGTTCATCTGAGAGTAAGTGAAGTTACTTCTTTGGGGATAGTGCTGCATTTGACCGTTCCCATGCTGATATGTACAGTAATTCGATCTTTGTTTCAACTGAAGCAAATTCACATGGTGGGGTTTGTCTGTGATGGTGGAATCTTTATGCTTCAATCTGCAGAAAAACACAAGAAATAAAACTACCAAAAAACAAATAATATGAATATGAATCTCGATTTCAGAAAGAATTTCTGAAACAGCTTCTCAATTAATGCATTTCAGTAGACATACATTGCAGCAAGACAAGAACTTGACACATCTATGTAAAGAAATTAAACGAGCCCATCAAGAAAAATTACAACATAACCACCAAAACTCGAGAAAGGCATTTTTTTTTTATCAATTTATAAAAAGGAAAGCCCTCGCACTGTTCAGTACGAAAAAACCCCAAAATCGTGTCCACAAAATAAAAACCAAGGAAAAAGCATTATAACTCAACAAGCAGCTTCAAGAAAATGTAAGTAACCGGACCTGAACAGAGCTATGCTGCAGGAAGTAGAAGGGCAACCAAAGCGAGCGCTTCCACAGCGGCAAAGCAAGAAATACGAGGGGCAAAAATGGTAAGTCCTAAAATTGGCGGTCTGAGGATAAAACCCCATTTTGGTCATGGCTGCGAGAACTCTCCCTAGCAGCTTATTACTGCCAAAAGCTGCCGTTTTGATAAGCCTGATAAATACCCCAAGATAATTTTGTTTAAAAGAAAAAGAAAAAGAATTTTTTTGACAACGCCTAGTACACGCAAGCACAAACGAGGCGGCTGTAAAATTTTTGGAGGGGTTTTACAGGGGTTTAACGTTCGGTGGGTTGTCGTTTGTTGGGGAGTGCGTGTACTGTGTGTGAGGTGGGTTTTTCGTTTTCGCAGAATTCAAGCCACACAAGTGTCTTAGTGCGACAATTGAATATACATACCCTCGTATTGTAGGGGACAAGAGAGAGAACGAAGAGGGAAACATCAAATACCACAAAATTAGATTCGGCCCCAAAACTTTGTAATAATTACCAAGATACGCCTATTAGTATTAGTATTAGTTCTTGGCACTTGGTTGTAATTTTAAGAAGGCTTAATTCTTTTTTAGTTATATTAGAGGGTACGGTATTTTAAGAATACTTAAATTAAAAATTTGATAATTTTAGCACAATATGTTTCGAAATTGAAGTAATTTGGAGGAGGTGAATATTGTAACCTTAATTCAAGCCAGAATTAACATCGTGAGTCACACATGACAATTCATTTCGTGAAAATCATAGGTGGCAATCAGAAAAATTCGATTCAAATCAATATCTTCGATGAACTGAAGTAATCTGAGGATAATTAATGTTCAAAACCTAATCTTACGCAGGAATTAACACATGTAAGATGCACCAGACAATTAATTTCGAGTAAAATCATGTGTTGCACCAATACAAATGCGCTCCAAATTAGTATTTCTACTATTATATTTTTTCCTCAATTTAATTATTAACCGCAACTCCATGTGTATCATAAATTTTGGACATGAATCAAATTTTCGCTATTAGTTGTACTCAAATTTCCTTAATTTGAAAATTTAGTCTTAAAATAGAAAGAGAGCGCCTCAAATAAAGGTCGACCTTCTTCAGAGTTGTGGCTTCTGTTAATCGACATTGTTGCATCACCATGTTCAAAATTGGGCATCGACGAACCATTGAAACGTAACAAAAACTACAGATTGCAGATTGTCAATTAACCACGAGATGTACACAAATTCAACAGCTTAGTTTATACAACAAATCTCCATTTTCACACAGCACCTCCCCAAATTCTCGATCATTTTACCTGTACGGAGAGTTGCTGCCTTGCGCGGCGACCAAGCTGTAGTAAGCGCTCCGGCCCCTCATAGCCATCAGGTCGTTGTGCGAGCCCTGCTCCGCAACTTTCCCGTCCTTGATCACGGCGATGGAGTTGGATCTCTGTATCGTCGACAGGCGGTGGGCCACCACGATGCAAGTTCGGCCCACCATCATCTTCTCCAGCGCCTCCTGCACCAGGTTCTCCGACACGCTGTCGAGGGCGCTGGTGGCCTCGTCCAGCAACAGTATCGTCGGATCTTTCAGGATCGCGCGCGCCAACGCGATCCTCTGCTTTTGGCCTCCCGAGAGCTGAGCCCCTCTCTCTCCGCAGTAAGTGTCGTATCCATCTTTCATCCCACTGATGTGATTATTTGCGTAATAAATAAGGATTAGATGAAACGTGTGTGTAACTTTGAATTCATGTAAAGCTCATTTATTTGTCAGTAGACAAAATTTTAGGATAATAGTTTTCGAAATTAAAATCGTTTGATGATAATTGACGCCAGAAATTTAATTTCAGCTCGATATTAACACATCTGAGCCGCACATGACAATTGACTTGGGAAACTATATCATGTTGCATTGCGAAAAATTCGGTTTAAATCAGCATATTTAACGAATTGCATCAATTTGAGGACAATTAACACATGAAATCTAATTTCAGACATGAATTAACACATGTGAGCTGCACGCGACAAATGATTTTGGGGAAAATCATATGTGCCATCGGAAAAATTCAATCCAAATCATCGACCGATGCTACGTAGGATTTTTCCCAAATTAATCGATAAAAGCGACTCACATGTGTTAATTTCGGACTAAAATTAATTTTTTAGTATTACTTGTCTTCATTCTTGATGCTTATTGTCCTGTATTTAATTTAGGTGTTCTTAAAATGTGACTCCCTAAATCCTTAAAAAAAATAAGAAAAAAAAAAAACTTGAGGACGATTTATTTTTATTACCTTATGAACTCGTGTGCGTTGGCGAGCATGGCGGCTTTCCTAACCTCGGATTCCCTCGCGTTCTTCTTCCCGTAGGCTATGTTCTCGTATATCGTCCCCGCGAACAAGGTCGGCTCTTGGCTCACAAGCGCGATCTGCGACCTCAAGCTCCTCAGATCGTAATCCCTCACGTCGACATCGTCCACGAAAACCGCCCCGTTCACGGGATCATAGAACCGCTCGACGAGAGAAATCACCGTCGATTTCCCCGATCCGCTCGGGCCCACCAGCGCCACGGTGGTCCCCGCGTTGACCCTAAGGTTGAGCCCCTTGAAGACCATCTGCTCGGGCCTCGACGGGTACGCAAACACCACGTTCCTCAGCTCCACCCGCCCCCGAATCTCCGGTCCCGAGGCGCCGGAGGCCGCCGCCGGATTCTCGGGATCGATGAGAGTCTCCCGATCGAGGACCGCAAACACCGAGCTGACGGCGCTGCTCCCCCGGGACAAATCGTTGGTCATGCTCCCGGCTTCCGCTATGGTGTACGCGGTGAACAGCAGGGCCAAGAACGCCTGAAACAGCCTCTCCGGGGAAATCAAATCCTCCGACAGCAGCTTGCCGCCGTACCAGTAGGCCAAGGCCGTGGAGGCCGCCGCCAGGAACTGGGTGCTGAAGAGCCCGAGCCCCGCGAACCACGACTGCCTCACGCTCTCCTTCCTCGGGCCCTCCAACGTGTTTTTAAAGAGCCCCAAAACCCTCTTCTGAGAGGAAAACGCGGTGATGGTCCGGTGGTTCACCACCGCCTCGCTCGCCAGCTGGCTCCCCTCCCTCTGAGCCACCTGCACCTTCGACGACATGGCCTTCGTCAGCACGCTCCTCGCGTAGAAGCTCCCCACCACCAGCGGCTGAGCCGCCATGAGCACGAGCGCGAGCCGCCACGTCAGCACGAGCCCCAACACGTAGGCGAACGCCGCGCCGAAGACCGCCTGGGCCAGCAGCGACATGCGGTCCCCCACCAGGGACCGGACCACGCCGGCCTCCGCGGCTAGCCTCGAGCACACCGCCGCGCTCGTGTTCTCCTCGTGGTCGAACCAGCCGACCTCGAAGGTCATGACCTTCTCGAGCAGAGCCTCGCGGACCCTGCGCGTGAGCCTCTCCCCCATCACCGCGAAGCTGTGGTGCTGAAGCAGGTTGGCGAAGAAGTTGAAGATCCCGAGGGCCAGGAAAACGTAGGAGTAGGTCCTCGCGTGGGCCGGTATCGAGGATTTGTCCGCCCTGAAGTAGACCGAGATGAGCCCGCCGACGCAGTAGGCGTTGACCGGCTGAACCGCACCCGAGCCCACGGCTCCTAAGCACCCGAGCAGGGCCCGGCCCCACTCAGGCCTGTTCATCTTCAGCAGCCGCCACTGGGATGGAGCAGGGTGGGACCCGCCGTCGTCGTCCTCATCATCGTAGTCGTGGGCTTCCTCGTATGCCACCGAGTAAGGAGCCGAGTAGCTCGCGCTCATGGAAAATCCCGGGCTTAATTGGTACATAGAAGGGGTCCTCGGGCTCGACATCACGCTAGCCGGGCTCAGGTGAAGGGACCTCTTGTTCCTTCGGTTATTCGGAGTACCGAAGTTATTATTATTATTATTATTATTGTTGTTAACAGAAGAAGCTTCGTTGGCGTTGTTGCCCGATTCTTGCAGCCTCACCATGTTGTGGTACTCTCCGTCTTCGATCCGCATGAGGTGTTCGTGGGGTCCGGATTCGACGACTTTGCCGGATTTTATGACCGCGATGAGGTGAGAGGCCTTGATGGTGGAGAGGCGGTGGGCGATGACTAGGGTCGTTCGTCCCTTGGAAGCTTGGTCGATCGCCTTCTGCACCATGCGCTCGGATTCGGTGTCGAGGGCGCTCGTGGCTTCGTCGAGGAGGAGCAGCTTCGGGTCCCTTATCAGGGCCCGGGCTATGGAGATCCTCTGCTTCTGGCCGCCGGATAATTGGACGCCGAATTGGCCAACCTTTCACAACATTTTGACATACTGGTAAACAGGCAGAAAAGTCCTTGTAATAAAATTAGGTGAACTACTTTTTGTCTTGTAAGTTAGGGGTCACACATTCAAGATCCGAACTTACCTGTTGCAATTTATGGATACTAACTTTAAAAATCAAAGCGATTTGAGGATCAATTGATTGACAACCTAATTTTTGGCCGAAATTTCGACATGCCAAATAATTTGGGGATTAATCCTATATTTGCGTCGGAGTTGCTTATTTTTGGACAAATCCTATCTGGTGTCAGAATATCTGACGTGGCGTCGAACTTGCTTGGGATAAATCAGGACCCCAACTTAGGTATTTTGCAATTTAAGGATAATAACTTTCGAAATTGAAGCAATTAAGGTCACATTGAGGTTTCTGACGAGTCCGTAAATTGCTTCAACTTTGAAAGTTAGTGTCCTTAAATTGCAACCTTATACTCGGGTGTCCAAAAAGTGCAACCCACGGAAAAAAAAGAGTTCATCCTTAAACAAGATCGCGAAAAGCGTGGCCAATCTTACTTGAGTTTCGTAGGCATCGGGCAGCTTCATAATAAAATCGTGAGCATTTGCGGACTTCGCCGCCGCTTCCACTTCGTCCATCGACGCCCCTTCTTTTCCGAAGAGTATGTTCTCCTTAATAGTCGTGGCGAAGAGGACCGGTTCTTGATTCACCAGCCCCATCTGAGCCCTGAGCCACTTTAGGTGCAGCCGGTTTATCTTATGCCCGTCGAGCAGTATCTCTCCCTCGATCGGGTCGTAGAATCTCTGAAGAAGGGAGACCAGGGTCGATTTACCCGACCCGCTTCCGCCGACTATACCCGTGGTTTTCCCGGCGGGCACCTTGAGGTCCAACCCCTGAAGGATCGGCGTATCGGGCCTCGAAGGGTAACTGAAGTAAACGCCGTTGAACTGAATCTCTCCTCTTACGTACGACAACGCCTTGCCCCTTTTTTCCTCGGAGTCTATTCCCGGTTCGCGGTCAATCATCTCCGTGATTCTCACGGCCGCCGACTTAGCCTCCGTTATCGCCGTGAGATTCGGCAGCGCCGTTAATATGTTTCTGCAGAAAAAAAATTTTGAAGTAAGCCGCTGTTGAGATTTCTATCCCACATGGAATAATTCGACTCATCCGACTCAATTAAAGACGCAGCTTCACCGATTATCAATTGGTTTTAGGATGAAGTCCTCAATTTTTAATATGGTATATCAGTGCGGGTTCGATCTGAGTGCTATCACGCGCCTTTCACTCACCATTACCTGATTCGTATGTCACGTGCTAGGCCTTCATTCATTCCTCACTTCACGTGCCACGTTGAGATTTTTATCCCACATCGAATAATTCAACTCACTCGATTAGATTAATATATCAAAGCGACAACTTCACCTATCACCAATTGGTTTTAGGATGAAGTCCCCAATTCTTAATATGGTGTCAGAGCGAATTCGATCTGCGGCGCATGTTTCACTTACCGCACCCTTATTTCATATATGTTCATGTGTTAGGGCTTCAGTCATGACACGTGTGAAGGGGCGTGTTGAGATTTATATCTCAACTCACCCGACCCACTCAATATATCAGAGCGGCAACAACCTCAGCCATCACCAATTAATTTTAGAAAGAAGCCCCAAATTTCTAACTAACAACGAAACCCCCGTAAAGTCTAGAAAAAAAAACTCACAATCCACCCATGAGGACGTTGAACCCCGCCACGAACACGTCCCCTCCGTTCTCGCCCTTCTTGCCCACGAGGATCGACCCGATCCAAGCCTGAAAGCCCCAGCTGACGTATATGACCCCCATGCTCCCCATCATCAGCCCGCGGGCCATGCCCTGCCTTATCCCGAGCTCCATCGTCGTCCGAAGGGTGCCGCTGAACCTCTCGAGGGTCTCGTACTCCGCCACGTAGGCGTACACCGTCCTTATCGAGGAGATCGCCTGCTCCGCGATCCCCCCCGCGACCGCGTAGGACTCGATTCCCCTCACGGCCAGGTCCATCATCGCCTTGCCGAACCCGAGCGCGGGGACGATGAACATGACCGTGAAGGGCAGGGCGGCTAAGGTGAGCCTCCACGAGAGGGCGAACGCGAACGCGAAGCAGCAGAAGAAGGACGACATGTATGCTATGCAATCGGGTATCTGTAAAACAGAGATCAAGATTAATAATTGCAGTGAAAGAATTAGTTAAAAGAGTATCTATATATATGGGTTCAGAATCCATGTCCCACTTTAGTGTGCCATTTTTTGTTCCACTTTACGAAAATATCATTATATCTCGTCCCGATCAGTGTTAAAACATCTATAAATAATATTGCACCTTAAATACTGTTATACTGAGTGCTTAAACACACAATAAGAATATTAAAACATGATAAGCACTCGGTATATTTTTTTTTGTATTACGACCAATGTTATATAATTTTTGTGTGTTTAAGCACTCGGTATAATAGTATTTATTATGTAATATTATTTACAGGTGTTTTAACACTTATCGGGCAAAATGTAATAGATATTTTTGTAAAGTGGCACATAGAAGTGGGACAGATATTTGGTTCATATATATATATATATATATATATATATATATATATATATATAATGTACTTTTTCTCCTATGGTGACTTGGATTGTGTTGGAGTCCGAGGATACGGTGGAGACGACTTGGTATGTGGTGGAGGAGTCGGCTCCTTGAGCGTCGAAGAAGCCGACGTCTTGCCTCATGACGGATTTTAGGTACTCTAACCTCATTCGAGAAGTTTGCCTCTCTGCGGTTCGAGCCCAACACAATCCCTCTGCAAAAGCGATCATTTATACACTTTTTTCAAGTTTAAGTCCTAATTTAACATAGAGCTCGTGACAACATGCATGGTACAAATCGTTACTGATCACCTATTTATGAAAATTTCACGTCCACAGTGAGATAGGAAAGAATGAAAGAGGCGCCTTGGGAATAAAATATACAGATGGTAATGCATTGCCTTTAAGTTTAGGGTTTTATCTAATATGATATCAGAACTCATGCCAATAAGTCATCGATATGAATCCTCATGACCACTCATTTATGATAATTCTACGTCAAAGGCTAATAAGAAAGAAAAAACCTAGATATATGGATGAAAGTGTTGTAAATAATATATATATATATATATAACATACGATACAGTCCATTCAAGTTAAAAATTTAGGTCAAGTTTCCATCTACCAGATTGAACCACAAATATTTCCCGCTTGGTATAATCGAGAGGCTCACCGACAAAAGCGGACAGTCCGACGCCGATTGCAACGTAGAGAAGCCTCAGAGCGTACTGTCGATAGAAATCTCCGGGTTTAAAAAAAAAGAGACAAGATTTGGTTTATGTGAGATCGAAATTAGAAAGAAAGACCGTACACACGAACCTTGTCCACTAAATGCATGGAGATGTTAGAACTGAGTTTTCCGTATTGGTTTATCACATCACTGAGGACAAACATCATTAGAGGGATTTGAAGCCCATCACCGATGCTGCCCATCGTTCCCAAGAACATCAGCATCTTGTCTTTCCCGTCTGCGTATCGAAAGATTCCATTATTATCTTTCCCCATAATTAATTTTTTTTAATTGTATATCATATGTCCGTAAATCCGATATTTTCCTTGCAATATATATGCGAATGTAGCCATAGTTGGAGATATAGTTTCAAATTGCAGGCCTCGTTTTGGATTTTCTTGCGAGGTTTTGATTGAGTAAGGGGGTATATTTTTAGCCGGCAATTTCGTCACTTGGCTTTGAATTTGCGTAAATATTTTATATTTTTTTTACAACTCGTTTTCTTGTTAAATGGCATAGATTACGACAACGTGAAACAACATAGGAGGAGGATCTTAGCATCGAACTAGATAGACAAAATGAGGGGGGAAATGCATTTAACTGAATGATTCAACGTATACGACATGGTTCTTGCATTGTTTTACTTTTTAGTGACGAACAAGAAATAATATGTATATATATATATATATATATATATATATATATTAACATATAATATTCTGAGCCGATTGTATATTCCTTTATGTACTTTAATTTCATTCAGCAAGCACCCATTCGCTTGTTGCTAATGTGGAATTATTCCATGGTTTGTTCTATTTGGATTTATATATTCACCCCCTTATTCAAGCTTCGACATAAAATATTCTTATATATCTATTAACCCATCAAAAGCTCGTAATAATTTGATAAATTAATATGATCGTAAAAGGAGTCCATTTTTCATCTCAAATGCGAACAAAAAATCACAATAAATCGATTTTAAATTTTCACTTCTTCCCCTTCCCATTCCCAGTTACATTGGACACCAAATCCTTCAAGAACTTCGCCGATTTAGTAACCGGAGAATTAGCCGCCATCAAGTTGTACAAAACGTTCTCAACTTCGACGATTTTAGGCCTCGTCTTAAACCTGGAGACGACTTTAAGCTCGCCTCCTTCTTCCTCGACGAGCACGTTCCATCTCTCGCCGCTCAAAACCCCATCTCTCACGCACTTAAAGATCACGCCTTTCCTCTTGCTAAGAATCCCTCTGACCTCCAATCCCGTGAACGAATACACAACCTCGAACGATCCCACGAAGCCGCTCATCCCGGCGAAGCTGTCCTCTTCGTCGTAGCTCCACCGAGGATTGAAGATAACGGTGGGTTTAGGGTATAAAGAATCGGTCACCCTTTTCATCGTAGCGAGCTGAGACGCCTCGGGCGTCATGAACGCCACCACGTCGGCGGAATTGAGGGCTCTGATGTCTTCGGTTAGGGCTGATGATTTGATGCTGATGTTATATACTATGTTGTCCGAATTGTGGGACTCGAAGGCTTTAATGGCTGCCTCTGTAAGAGACTCGCTGGGCCATATAATAAGAATCTTGATCTTCGACGGCCCTTTTCTTCTAACGCTCATCCCCCCGAAGACTTCGACCGCCAGCGCGCAGAGGGAAGAAGGAGAGTCGTCGACGATGGGGATCTCGACGCGGAGCCTCGGCTGCTTCGGCTTCTTCATCTTTCCGGCGAGCTTCGGGCTGTTGAGGGGTTTCTCTAAGGCGGAGGAGAGGGAGGACTTCGCTTGGTCGATGGCTTCTTCTTTTGTGGCGGGAGGAGACGAGGGGGGGATGCTGCAGCGTGTGGGTAGGTAAGAGATTCTTGATCTAATTATTGGCCCTGCTTTGATTTGTTGTAATAAGAGTTGTTGATTTAGGGTTTTTGCGTTGAGTGGGTGGGAAAATGTGATGCGAGGTGTTGTTAGGTTGATGCTGTTGGATGAAGCCTTCGGTGCTGTCGAGGTTTGGGCATGAATGTGGAGGGCTTTCGAAGCCATTTTGGGGCTGTTGAAGAGTGTGATTAAGGAAGAAGGAAGCCGCAGTTGTGGCTATGCCATGGCTTAGTTAGCTGCAATGGAAGGAGTCGTCTGCGGGGAGTTGGATTGGAGAGATAAGATAAGGGATGACGTGTAGGAACGTGGGCCCCATCGTAAGATGTCAGATCTTACGTGAGCTCCCCAAACGAAAAATAACATTGATTAAAGAAGTCGAACTTAATTAAAAATAATTTGAAAGTAAAATGAAATGGAGATGCGGGGTATCGATCCCCGTACCTCTCGCATGCTAAGCGAGCGCTCTACCATCTGAGCTACATCCCCATGCTTGTACTGTTCAAGTGTTAGAAATTATTACTTCGAATCAAGATGGTTAAAATGTCCTATTATGCATGTAATGTCAATTGATTTAAATAGGTTCTTTTTCTCAAAATATTAAAATGTAGTACTTGCAATTTTTTTCTTCTTCCATATTTGCCTGAATCAAACGTATCATTATGTCTTAGACGACTACTTGTTCGATTATAGTTTAAAGATTTGTATTTTTATATTATGCATTTGAATTTCAAATGATTGAAACAATTCAAACATACTTCATTATTACTCCTGAAAATTAAGTAACGATATTGTTATAATAACGAATCGGAATCATGTAGAATAACACAAACAGATGATAGGCTAATCACCTAATGCGTGCATGATGTACTCATGAAGACATAGTCTCCTGATTTACAGAGTACTTTACTACCAATAAAGGGAGCAAAAACTAAAATAAAATACAAAGACATACATCTATTCTATTATATTAATGGTGAATGTGGCTAAAATATGTCCAATTTGGTGTATCAAAAATATATTCCAATTTGACCCTTCTTTTTATAATTTATTTGATATGTATTTAGACCTCAATCTTTTATTTATTACAATCACATCCCCACAAATAATTATTTTAAAAATATTATTTCATCTATTAGATATTATAAATTAAAAATAACTTAAAATATAAATTAGTATTAAATATTTATATTTAGGCACGTGCAACAAATACTAGTATATGTTATTACACGTTCCTGATATTTATTTATTTAATTTTTTGGGAAAGAGTTTGCTGTTATTATACTAAAATACATTATATTTGAGCATCAAAACATGAAAGCTGCTGAAAATGCTGGCATGACGGCCGATGGCTTCCTATATAAGAATATTAAATAATTAAAAATACCATATAGCAAACGAAAATAATTAACGTCTAGAGAGAGAGAGAAAAAAAAAAGGCACCGGCAATAGTCAACATGATGATGATTGAACGAAGGGCTCTGATAATATTTCTCGGACATGGAAAAAATCTTCTCAATAATGCATCTTCGCCACCGCACCATCGGCTTATTATCCCTTTTCTCCGCCGTCAGCATGTCTTCGGATATTGACGTCAGTGCAGGTCTCCACCTCCTTACGCCCCCGTGAGACGTAGCCCTCCGGCCCACGTGCCGCCGTGGGGCTGCAGCAAGCGGCCTCACCTCCTCCGCCGACTGTTGCTGGACATGGGACTCCGACGGCGTAGAGGTACACGAACCACCACCGCACTTGAAAATATCCAAGATGAATTTCATGGGGTTTTGTTGGTAGAAAGAAGCAAACGCACTTCAGTTGTTGGAAAAGAAAGAAAGGAAAGAGGACGATTTTGCCCTCTTTGGCAGTATTAATTTGAACGTGCTTTGTGGGATCCCTTTCCAATGTCTTGTGATTCAGTGAGAGGTGGATGGCTACGACTTATTATTACGATCCTGTGACTGCTACATAATTACATATATATGTGTATATATATAGTGCAATGTGAATAAAATGGTGGAGGGATATCTATAGAATTTAGTCATGCTGGATATGTCACGATATAATATCCAGGTTGGGAATTAAATTGAATTATGAGTCACCATTTTCATGGTAGTGATACCTTATCCGGATTAGCCATTGAGCAGATAATCTATTCTATTATATTAATGGTGAAGGGTTGCTAAAAACTATCCAATTTGGTGTATCAAAAATATATTTCAATTTGACCTATTTTTTATAATTTATTTGATATATATTTAGACATCAATATTTTATTTATTACAATCACATCCTCACAAATAATTCTTTTAAAAATATTATTTCATCTGTTAAATATTATAAATTAAAAATAATTTAAAATATAAATTAATATTAAATATTTATATTTAAGCACACGCATCGAGTGTGCAAGAAATACTAGTGATTAATTAATTCAGTGTAATTAGTTTAACTGACGTGTCTTAACGTGAAATTTTCCAACGCAAAGACTTGTTAAGTAATCTTTATAATAGATGAAATTCTAATATTAAATTTGATTTTAGTATTTTTTACGTTATACAAAAATTGATTTTGGAGGATATAATTGAAATGAATTCGGAATGTGCTCTCCAACTACATCTAACTAGTATTTATAGCACAAATTTTAACATAAAATATATATCTAAGCTATTATTAATTTGAAATATTTAATACTTAAAATATTAAATGAAAAGTCAAATTGGGGTGAAAAAAAAATTAAAGGATAATAATGTAATTACCCATGACATCAATTAATTTGAGACCCTTACTATGTGGTGATGTATCAATTAATTTGAGACGCTTACTATTATGGGGTGAGCATTTTATAGTATATATATATATATATTGCAATACACGTGTTCCTTAGCAACAACATAGACAAACTAAGCTAGCAAAATATCAAACTGTGGAGTAGTTTTCTGAAACGAAGCTATCACAACAAATCAAATTGCCCTCTGCGAGAGGGTAACTAAATGCCGTGTGTTGCCACATGCTTGCTCATATTTGGAACAACAGTGCTTGCATGTCAAAGAATCATCGTGTCCTTATTAGGCAAATCTCTGTTTCATGGAAGTTAAGGCAAAGATTAGGACATTAATCCTTGACGTTTTAAGGGCCAAGGTGCATTGCACCTTAACTGCGACGTCCCAACTCGAAAAAAAAAAAAACATTAATTTCTGAAACAATAGCAACCGATTTGATGTTACTAAAACAACCTAAGTAAATTGTACCATAAGAATACGTTGAGGGTGGGTTCGAGTAGGGCTGCAAACGGACTTAAAATACGGTCATTTTTCTGATATATAAGATGCTCTTCTTATATGCTTATCAATCTCTCAACTCCAATATTAAAGCACAAGATTTCGAAATACAAATGACTCCATGATATTGGCATGAGTATGTTACACATAATGTCTGAATAAGGACTTGCATCGAATCTACGCAAGATTTTGAAAAAAATAGTGAATGGCATACAATAATCATTGTTTGTGTAGGAATGGAACATAAATCAATCACCATTGACCCTGTGGTGGTGCGTTGCTATTCCAAGAAGGAAGAGGGGGCCTTGGTCTCGCATACTCAGCAAATATAACCCACCCATCCAAAAACTGCAAAAGAATCAAAAGAAATATACGAGAGACCTTTATATGCATGGAGACCTTTATATGCATGGATGAAATTGTTTATAACTTAAATGATCTTGAAGCAACTTCACAAGCACCATCAAACAAAACGAACAACTTGAACGACTCTCATGTGCATAATAAGATTACTGAGGATTGATTACAGTTTATGTTGATGACAATGCCTCCCTCCAAGGTTGTGGACAAGCTTTCCCATAGAAGTGGAACCATGGTTAAAAATGTAAGAGGACTAATAAATTTATCCAAGAGAATATGCATTTCTAGCTACTTTGTGCATAATCAGAGTTTCTAACAGCAAACATGGATGATCTTAAAATTAGCTACACTCTGTGATATGAAATATGTCCTACTAAAATTGAGCAAAGAAGAAGACAACAGTCACTAAACCTGGCCATCCATGCCCTTGATCCCTGCTTCAGCTTCTTGCATCGTTGCGTATTTAACGAAACCAAAACCCTTTGAATACCCAGATACACGATCAGCCACCACTTTAGCTGCCCAAAAACACGGAGAAAATAGGAAGACAAAATTCCCAGAATCAATCAAGCGAAAAAGTTGAACAGGAAATGATATAAAAGGAAAGGGCATACCGTGAATAACTTCGCCAAATTTAGCAAAGGCATCGCGGAGACCTTCCGTTGTCGTCCTTTTGCTGAGACCTGAAATCGAGTACATACATAGTAAAAACAGAGGTCTTTGATTCCAGAAAAGAAAAAGGAAAGAGAATCTTGAGGGTGGGTGAATCAACCGGAGACGAAGAGATTGGTTGAGGGTTCAGCTGGAGGCGGTTTCTCGACCTTGGTCTCTGGGAGATTAAAGGGGAAATTGACGCTGCTGGAATACGATGAAGACAGTAACGCCGTCAATCCCCTCACAGAGTTACCGTTAGCGGCCGTCGCCGCCGCTCTCAGCGCCATTTCGTGGGGTTTTTACTTCTTTTTGCTGTCTGAGCCGATGAACTGAGGTTTAGCTCTGCACTGAGGAAATGGGCGATGAAGGGAGAAGGTAAACAGAAAGTTTTGGGCTACTGATTTGTAATTGGGCCGTAAGCCCATAAGTTTACGTATTAATAAGCCCATTAATGATGTCAGAGACCGGCACATTTAGCCGTGTATGTTCGAGTTAATCCAGCATTGGTGGTTATGAGTCATTTTCGTGTTTGTTTTTGTTTTAATATTTCATTTTGTACGTGTAACGTGATATTGAAATAGCGTGTTTCTTATGTTTTGGATGATGTATATGGGTCATATTTAATCATGTGCATGTTATCTAAGTAATTATTAATATTCCAATGTCAAGCGCAATTTTTTTTATACTAATTTTAAGTTTTTTTATGTAATTCTAAAGTAGATCTTTTATTTTATATAATCATAAATATTTTTTAACATTTAAATATATTAGTTAATTAAAAATAGTGAAATCCTAAAACCTAAGCCGAAGGAATGTTAAATATAAGATATAATTCAAATCAGTCGTCAGCTTGCCATTTCTTGCAGAGGCAAGCCAGGGGAACAACTACTGATATGGAATCATCATGCAGTAGGAAATAACTAAACTAAAAAAAATCTTTTTTTATTTATTATTTACCAGCTCAAAAATAGTACTAGTTAATAATTGGTCCACTTTTGTTAGACTTGTACAGTGTACTCATGTACTTGTCTGTCTCTCTGAGATCTTAAACTATTCGGATCAAGACTTAATCCCTTCCCTTCATCTCCGGACAAAAATCAGACCTTTGCCTCTGTCGAGTCAAACATGTCCCTACCATTTTCAACTTCAACACTGTTCAGCAATATCCTTTTTTCCTTTTTATTATTTTTTAAAAAATTAATTCGCTTAATTATTTTTTAATTTATGGAAGATTGTTATTTTAAGTATATCTAAATTAGGGATGATAATTTGAGGATAATAAGTTTCTAATTTGAACCAATTCAAGGAAACCTAAACTAAATGTTGTTGAAGACCGTAAATTTCAAAATTGAAGCAAATTGAGAACAATTAAGTTTCAAAATTGACGCAATTTAATGACAATAAATTTCACAATTTAAGCATTAATTTTTCTTCAAATTGTTTCAATTTTGATACATATTGTCCTAAAATTGCAACCTTTGATTCGTGCATCCCCAAATTGCACTCATTTCGAAAATTAATGTCCTAAATTACAACCCTTTAATGATTCTGTTTGTATTAAGTCACCACCCCAAATATACACTAAAATAATAATCAAGTCAAATTGAATTTGAAATTAATTATAACCCCCTAAAGCAACGTAAGATCTTGTAACGAGAAGCTCCATTAAGCCCCCATCAAAATAAAATAAAATAAAATTTTGTCACAAAGGTCATAATCGAAAAAAAGATTCAAATTACCACTAAATAATCAACTCCCTAGCAAAGCAAACAACTCACTGTTTTATTCCTCCTCAACAATCCACACCACCACCATTGCCCCACTGCTTGAGCCCCGGGCTCGTCCACCTCGGACACTTTGGGCTAAAAAACCTAGACACCACCCTCGACTCGAGCAGCTCCACCATGGGCTCGAACCGCACGCACCTCGGTGTCTTGTACTGGTTGATCGAGGCCCCGAGCCCGATCGCAAAGTCCATGAGCCTATCGAACGTCCCCACCTCCACCACCCTAATCTCCAGTGGCCCCACCGCATCATAGAACCGGTTCTGCCTGTAAACGCTGCCCAACGACTCCTCCACCGTAAGGCAGCAGTCTTCGAGGACCGAAGGAGGGAGGGCTCGGGCTCGGGTCGGGCCCACCTTCAGCTCCAAGAATAACACGTAGTGGCCCGGAATTTTCCCGGCCGAGTCCGCATAGCTCGTGTAGTCCACGAGCCGGGCGTCGAACGGGCTCAGGTGGCGGTCCGCCGCGGTCCGCACCGCGTGGTGGAGCTCGGCCTCGTCGGTCTTGTCCGTGTCTATGCTGAGGACTACGTTTCTACGGCAGACGAAGTTGAACTGAGGTGCCTTGTTCTTGAATCCCGCTACTCTGAGGACGTCACCTACTCGGTACCTGTAGAGCCCTGAAAAGAAAATGATTTATTTCATTATTTTATTACCGGACAGAGATTTTAATTGTCGGAGAATATGGGGACATTTCTTTTTTTGTAAGAAAACCTGCGTAAGTTGTGACCACGAGCTCGTATTCCTGCCCGAGCTCGACGTTGACCAAGTCAACCAGTTGCAGGTCTTCTCCGCCTTCTTCCTCGGCGGAGGAGGTAAAGCCGTCGTCGCCGCCGTTCTTGCGAAAAGGTAAGAACTCGTAGTAGCACATGTTGGGTATGAGCGTGTACGCCACGTCAGCGGGGTCGCAGAGAGGGTTTAAGTTCACGCCGAAGTAGCACTCGGAGGAGGCGTACATGGTGCAGACGAGGGGGAGGCCGCCGCCGTAGTAGTCGAGCGTGGGGATGTACTGCGACATGGTGCCCGTCACGATGACGTCGACGTACTTGGTGTTGGGCCAAAGCCTCTTAATGATCCCCTCCCACGAGTCCCTCCCGCATTCGGATCTGATGAAACCCGCCAGATCCGGGTCGGGTTTTAGGATATTCGTCACGGATTCCCTCACGGAAGGGTCGGCGACGACGAGGGAGTTGACGGACCCGTTTTCTATGTCGTCGCAGAGGAGGGCCCAGTGTTTTTCAAGGAACCGCACGGCGCGGATAAAACCCGAGGCGAAGACCGCCCCGACCCGGAGGACCTCCCGGTTCTGGGCTAGCCCGCAGAGCATCTGCGCGTACATGCTCTGGTAGGAATCCGGGCAGAGGATGGCCTCGTCGGGGCTCGTGTAGTTGGTGTACGGATCGTACGGACGGTTCCTGAAGTGGGAGCTCTTGTAGTAGCTGGTGAGTACTGGCCTCGCCGGAAGACCCGCCGGCGTCTTTGTCTCCGACTTCACGAAGAGGAAGTACATCCCTTTTCCCTTCTCGAGCCCGGGAACGAACTGGCTCAGCACCGGCATTAGGAGGCTGTAGATCAGCGACCTCCTCTCTAGGTCTTCCTCGATCGCCGGCATCACCTTTCTCTCTCCGCCAGAGGTACCAGAACTGAAATTAAAAAAATAAAGAAAATAATAATAAATAAATAAAATCCCATCATGATAAATAATGATACAGTCACGTGTAAGAAAAAGAAAAAAATAATTATAAAAATAGAATCACTGATTATACTTGTCGTTCTTAATAGTGTAATAATTAAAAAATTGGCCAGTAACTTTGTATGACCTAACAACATTGGGTCGCCGCTCCAATTATCCGACCTAAGTCGCCGGAAATCAGACGTCCATGATGACGTGGCGGATAACTTGTCGTCGGCCACGTCGAATTTCCGGGCGACTTTGATCGAAAAAGTAACGGGCGGTTCAATTTTATTAAGACATACAAAGTCAGTGACCAATTTTTTAATTATCAAACTAAGAACTTGGTGATTCAATTTTATAATTTTCATTTCTTTGCAATTATCAAAGGCTCAAAAACAATAATTTGTCAGTGATTCTAATTTTATAATTTTTCCAAGAAAAGAAAATTACTGCAAAAAAAAAAAAACTGGTGCTAACGATAATAACCTCGTCAAGAACTCGGTGATGGGGTCGGAACAGAAGATGGGAGACTTGTCGCCGTGGGCGATGCGGTTGATGTCGGGCAGTAAGTCCTCGTAGGAGACGACGGGCATTATTTTCTTGAACGCGTGCGGATCGGTCCGCCCGTGGAGGCCGTGCCTCTGAAGGTACTCGGCGTGGGCGTTCCTCGATAGGATCTCTGCGAGGACGCGCATTTGAATCTCATCGGGATTTTTCGTCACTTCCTCGATGAACTCGAGCTTGAGCTTAATGTTGTGCTCGATCGAGCTTTGCTCGTCGATGCTCGGGGCCTCGGGCATTATGGAGAGAGAGAGAGAGAGAGATAGAGTTGTGTTGTGTGGGAGAAGATGGGAAGAAAAGGGTTGTTTATATAGAGGCCAAAAGTACTGTAATGGATTGTGGAGTGCCTTTTCTATGTCTATCTAAGATATTTTTTGAGTTAGTTGGCTTACTAGTTGAGAGATGATGTCTAGATAAATATATATATATATATATATATATATTTCTTTTTGCATTTTTTTGCCCTAATTTGAATACATCGAGCTCAATTCGAGCAATCGTCAAAGATGTATTGCTTTGTGGCTCGATCGTTGAGGATTAGATGGAAGCGTGTGTTTTTTTTTTTTTGTGTGTGTGTCGACGTAATTAGGGCAAAAATTTGGAAAAGATTTAAATACAGTACTTCTGCCGATATGTATGTTACTAAGTGTTTTTGGTATGTTGTTTACCATTTATTTGAAAAAAAAAAAGACAGAAACATCTATCATTGTAAATTTGTAACTACTAAATACTCAAATAAAGAGTTACTTGTACTTAGTAGGATATGTATTGCATTTCTCGTTGTCGCAAGGTTGTTGAATATTCGTCATTTTTTCTAAATGCACTGTCGGGCATTTAATGTATAGTTCATAAGTATTTTCGGTATATTGTTGAAATTTAAGACGTAAGCGTAAGCGCCTAATATTTCATATATTGTTTTTGGACACATACGTGAAGCACCATCTTCTTCAATGCAAAAAAAAATAAAAAAAAATACACCCAATGGGGTGAAGAGCCAAATTTTACGATGAATAACGGTGCCATGGTAAAGTTCAATAATTTCTGTAATAAGAATGGCATAATTTATTTTTATTTGTTTTATATGGTATACAAGGTGTAAAATTGAGGTTTCATTTTAAGACCAATGTGATATGAGGAGTAGTAGTCTCTTTGACTTATATATTGAGACGTTGAAATTAGTTTCATGTTGTGAAAAAAATAACCTCAACACGCCCCCTAACGTGTGACACGACTCAAAGCCTAACACGATGACATATGTCGGGTGGCGGTGAATCTAACAAGCGTTGTAACATGCAAATCGGACTCACTCTGATATCATGTTAAATTAATTATTCTATTCTAAAATCAACAAGATAGAAGGATATGTCAGTTTGATTAAATATTGAGTTTTGTGAAGTTCGTTGTCGATGTAAAACAAATAATATCAAAATAAAGCAAACGTCCATGGATGATTTGATTATATCTATTAAAACTATACTGTTAATTCACTTAAGATTTAAGTGCCTAAAATATGTCATTACATATTGAAATTGCCACAAACACAAGTAAACATACAAATTCGGAATATACTTTTTTTCCTATTTCAAATAATTTGTTAATACATATCAACATCATGTAGTAGGATATTAACAAGATTGCTAATAATGTTTCATTCATAATACAAAGCATAATCCAAATACTGTGCTGTTATCCATGTACTGTGCACCAATTATTGGCGATATATTACCATAAACCCATTGCGTATGCTACTGATTGATTTATAATTAATTAGCGTTTACCATGTAATAGTATCCTATATATACATAGCTTCTTAATCGTAATTCATAATAAATTGAATATGACAATATTGTCACATCAACCACTATATGCTTGCGCGTAGTTTGGACCTTCTGATTTCAACACAGTCATAGTCTATTAATCTACTTCGATATATTTCCATTACTTACCCAATAAAATAAATTAAAGGTTAAGATTTCATGAAATGATACGTATTATTTCAAAAATTATTATCATGTCCCTGTCGTTATAATCGAATCATGTCGCTACGTCGTAAACACATTAATTGGAAATAACAATAGAAGTATAATATATATATATATATATGTGTGTATATATTATACGATATGCATGCGTTGGTACGTTGTCCATAATGTAAGCATATGCATATAAATGCTTGCCGTTCACACACACACACAATATATATATATATATATGAAAGATACGCAAACAAAAATCAAAGATATATGTACGTGTTATATTTATATAACATATATCATGTTACTGTTGGGAGATATATGCATTGTATGTGGGAGACAAAGACAGTCGTGCAAATCTTTGACCGGTGCTGATGAGTTAGTTTCAATCTCAAAGATATGCTACTCTCTCTCTCTCTCTCTCACACACACACACACTATTTAATTTATGAGTATCATATATAGTGATTTCTCTGTTATTTATTTATGTGTATATTATTAGTACACTACATGAGTACCGTTTCAATCCTTTATTACAAATCTCCGACATCTCGATTTACATATAACCCATAACAACACAAATATGACGTTAAAAGCTTCAATTTTCAGTGTAAAAGTTGATAAGAGATACTTACAATATAGATATATATTTATTATCCACTTTTTCTTGTCGTTTGGCAGATGAGAATATATAGATATATATTCCATATGTGGTTAGTGGTGTTAGTGGTACACGTACGATCTTAATCTTACACTTCCTTTCGTTTAGCATGAGAATTATTAATAATAAATAATAATAATAGTTTTTTGTAACGAGTTTATAGGCCTATCTCTAATGTAATGCAACTCATAAAGCCGAAGTTTCAGGTTGAAGGACTACACAATAATGTAGCTCAATGAAAAAGAAAGATAACAAAAATAAGAAGTAAAAGAGACTATACATTTATTGCGAAGCATGCAACAAAATCAATCGTAATGCATTACTTGACGTCATTTCAATCGTTGAATGGTCTAAAAGGACGAACCATTTGGGAATACGTTAGGACTTTACCGACAATTATTATTACTATTATATATACATTTATTAACTAAAATTTGCTCAATTATTATGATGTTGATTTACTTTAATGAATAATGAATTCCATCATCATGTATTGTTAAATCTGACGGAAGTTGTTTTATTGTGATTCTTGATCGGTCGCTATCGTTCTCTTTTTTTTTTTGCACAATTGTCGGCTTAATGTTCCTCATTATAACATATATAATTAATTACACACACAATAAAGTTATGTCCTTTAAAATTAAATAGTATTATACGTTGGACATTTTAAATATTAACATTTAATTTTTTCTAGAAAATTACGAGGACATTTTATGATAGGAGGATTCATACGGATGACTCTTGAAATAATACAATATCATTTAAATTGCAACTTCAACTAAAAGCTTTAAAACTTGTATGAGCTTTGATATCATATATTTTTGCAATGGTAGCTCGTTTTCATTCGATAAACCGAGAAAATCAAGAGGCTAATAGCTCAATCAGAATATCTGGATTCGATAGAGAACACAAAACTCACATGTGGGCAAGCGAACAACCAAATACAAGTAAAGAAAACGAAACAACAAAGCCGAAAGAAAACAAAAAAAGTGTTAAACACAAAAAAAATGGCTATTAAGCAATCCATATTAAATGAACAATTTCGTTAAATTTGTATGCAGTGTATCATGATTTAATTTATATATTTTATTTTTAAAATTCAAAAATAGCAACATTCAATTTGTAAAATAAATTTAGTTATAATCAATCTTATAATGGCCTGCCCCACAACGAAGAACTACCAAAATAGGAAATAAAACAGTAATAATTAATTCAAACGCTTAATTTATCATCGTGTTTCTACAAATTCAATGCATATTAATTAAATCGACTGATGAAACAATTGCAAAAGCAACAAACGAGAGGGCCAACCTTTGTGCATGTGTGCAACATTTAATTGGATTTATTTGACACAAGTCACGTGGCAGTGAACCAAATGAAAATGAGTCTGTCCCTCACTTTAATAATGTGTTGGATACACAAACACTTACATTTACATATACGTATTATTAGATTAATCTAATCGATGCGTTACATTTCATTAATAATGACCTAGCATGTAGGAACAAGGGATACACATTAATATAAAGTTGAAAAAAAAAAGTATGAAAAGATGGTTCGATGAAGTATGGCACTAGCCACTAATAATTTGGGACGGGTGGCATTTTCTCTTTGTTATTCATGGTAAGATATAATCTATAATTCAGTATAATATAATTATTATACCTAATCCTATATAAGGTATGCATTTTGGTTGAGTTGATGGATATTTATCAACTTTGATTAATTGAAAGTACAAAGGATATTAACGTCTTCAACAAATATTGAGATCGATTGTACGAATGTAATATTTCGTATATCCTTTTATTGAAAAGATTATGTTATTGATCATAAAAGACAAAAAAGAAAAAGAAAGGACCTTTCTATTTAATTTAAAACATGAGTTTTGAATTTTGGAGCACTATGAATGCACGTACATGCATGTCGCACGACGAGATAATGCAAAACCTTCGTGTGATTCGATTTGATTTGACAAAAAGAGGGCAACTTGCGAACCCTATTTTTCTCATAAATGTAATTCGAATTCGAAAATTTAAAAGAAAACAAAATTGTAAAGAACAAATGGTGATTGGCTCCATACCGTAAAAAGACCTTTTGGCCCATCGTTTCGTGTCCATGGTTCGACAAACATGTGGGCCCATTCATGTAAGAAAATCTTCAAGTACGTACTTTAAAGGAAAGTGCCTTCTTTCATTTTTCACGACATAATTAAAAACTCCCATGTGAAGATGTATCACCAATACTTTTGGGCTGTACTGTTGCGACAAATGCCTAATAGCTTTATTTTCTTTAATCTTTTTGGAGTTTGAGTTCTGAAATAGAAAAAACGTTATCTAATTCGGAATCGGATAATGGGTTGTATATTAATCTATAAAAATTACAATTAATATGACAGTATTTATTATAGCTTTAATGCTGGCGTGTCCTTTATAAATAAAAGGGTAATTATATTATTATGTACTGTACAAGGATATTCTTGTAGCGTGCCTATGTCGTGCTTCGGACAAACCAAACAAGATTCACGAAAGGAGAATTATTAACAACAACAATAATAATAATAATAATAATAATAATAATAATAATAATAATAATAATAATAATAATAAAAACAACTCCTCACATGGTTATCAGTACAACAAAAAGAAGTCATCATATATCGCCTTTGGAAGAACAACGACTTTAATAATTCTCTGTCTTAGCAAAAAGCGGTTTGATTGTTAAATTGTACCTTGTCGTTTAGACAACATCATAACAAACGTGTTTAAATTTTTTAATGTAAACATTATGAGCAAATTAAATTAATCTATTTGAATCGGAAAACTTTTCTGTAGTATTTCCAACAAAAGAAGAAAATTCGAAAAGTTCGTACTTTTGGAGTTATGAAATGAAAAATGATTGTAATTTTGAAACACTAATAATTAGTTGAAATACAATTTTTTTTTTCTTTTGTTTAGAAGAAGAATATATATTTGTATTTCCTGTAAAAATATCAAACTATTCGAAACATTTTGTTGGGCTTCGACGATGGGCCCATGATATGAGGCCATTAATTCAACGATGGGCCCATGCAGAGTCCCCTATGAGCCCATCGCCTCCGAGCTCTCAGCCGCAGGAAATCATGGAAATCGTCATTATTAGTTTCCATGTTTTCCTTTTTTTTTTCATTTCTCGGGGATTTGGGACATAATATATCGATAGTGGGGAGGAGGTTTTGAAGAAGGAGACATGTGTTTGTGGGACAACTAAAGGAACATGTCATAGATATGCTCGATTAACCAGTTGGCGGCTTCAATTTGATTTTAATGTGAAGTTGCTTCAATTTGATTTTAATGTGAAGTTGTCATAGGAAGACAGAGCGAGGGGATACTTGTCATTTTAAAGCACCCATAATAGTTACCCTAGTTCTGTGGTAAAATCCGAATAATTTGATTTTCGTGGTCCATAATATAAAAGTATGAAATAATATTTATAGGTCATTTTAACATAGATGTTCAAGTAAATTTGGGACAAAACACATATACCAAAAGATTAGATCAGCCCTGATGTTGTAGGTTTTCAACGTGCTAGAATAAAATGTACCTGACAAGTCCATACGTAGAAATTACTACGAACGAGACATCCAGAGTCAAATTGACAAATTATCGTATGACTTTGAAAAGTATTTTCCCCACACAAAAAAAAATCCTAAATTTTGTATTTAATTTCAACGCAGTGCACTTTTGATTTCGCTAGCCTCCCTATAAGACAATTTCTGAAACAAGTCTCCTCCCATGCACAAGCCACAGAGCACGAGAAAAAAAAAGAAGAAAAGTAAACAAATAAATCAGAGTCCCAATGGAACCATTAATAATATATCCATGGAAATGCTTAACCTTGCTCTTCGTATTCATATCATCCCTAATACTACTCCCTGATCGGCTCCCCACCGCGACGGCTGACGGCGACACCATAAACACCACCCGAACCATCAGAGACGGCGAAACCCTAATCTCATCGGACGGTCGATTCGAGCTCAGATTCTTCAGCCCGAGAAACTCGACGAACCGCTACCTGGGCCTCCGGTTCAAGAACCTCGACGACGACGGCACCTTCGTCTGGGTCGCGAACCGAGCCGCCCCGCTCACCAACACCAAAGGGGTCCTAAAAGTCATCGAGCCCGGGCTCTTGGTCCTACTGAACGAGACCGGAGGCGCCACCGTATGGACCACCGCCGCCGCCGCCGCCTCGAGGACGGCCCGGAACCCCGTGGCCCAGCTTCTCGACACGGGGAACATCGTCGTGCGGGATTCCGACGGCGGCGGCGGCCCGGAGAGTTACATCTGGCAGAGCTTCGACTATCCCTCCGACACGTACCTCCACGGGATGAACCTCGGAGAGAGCCTAATCACGGGCCTCAAGACCTACGTGACGTCCTGGAGGAGCCAGGACGACCCGAGCCCCGGTTCGATGACGTGGACCCTCGATGGCACCGGCTACCCCCAGCTCTTCCTCAGGAACGGGACCTCGCCGCTGTACCGGGCCGGGCCGTGGAACGGGGCCCGTTTCAGCGGGGCCCCGATGGTCTCGTCGGACCTGCCGTTCAAGCTCGTGTTCGTGATGGACGAGCGCGAGGTCAGGTACAGGGAGATCGAGTTGGACCGGTCGGTTATCTCGAGGTTCGTGGTGCAGCCCGACGGGTACGCCAAGCACTACACGTGGGTCGACCGGCCCGCAGGTAGGGTTTGCAAGTGAATCGAATTTTTTTTTTTCCTCCGTTTCGAATAAAAATAGTTAATACAAGTTCGATTCAAATATATACTTAAATAGAGAAATTTTATGGCAGTCATCTTATGTGGCAATGAATAGTGCCGCGTTACCGTTAGAAGTGATGTTGCTCTGTGCTTTTGATTGATACTTTATACGTGCCATTAATCTACATCTCTTATGTTGATGTGACACCAAAAAGCGCAATATAAGGTCAACATCATAAAATTTCTTTATTTACATATAATATATTATAATCAGTATATATTTAATATAATGTTATTATATTCTTTTATTGAACTGATTTTATGGAAAAAGTAGGGAAAAAATAAAATATTGATTCAAAACTCAGTGATTTTAGGATTAGAATACAGTATAATGAGATTCGATTCGATTCAATTCGTCTGCAATGGTAACCCTACCTACACTGCAGGTGGGGGCGGGTGGCTGACCTTCCTGAGCATGCCCGGGGACTCGTGCGACGCGTACGGTCTCTGCGGAGCCAACAGCATCTGCGTGTTCGGGAAAACGCCGCCGTGCGCGTGCTTGGCAGGGTTCGAGCCGAGGGACCCGCAGGGCTGGTTTCGGGCGGACTGGTCCGGCGGGTGCGTTCGTAGGGCTAACTTGAGCTGCGGTGGTGGGGATATTTTTCTCACGTACTCCGGCATTAAACTCCCCGATGCTACGAACACTACGCACAAAGTGGGAATCTCTCTCCGCGAATGCAAGGACGAGTGCTCGAAGAGGTGCTCTTGCACGGCATATACGCAGCTGGACATAATCGAGGGGACGGGGTGCCTTATGTGGCATGGGGACTTGCTCGACGTGAGGAGCTTGTCCCCGAACGGACAAGATATTTACGTTCGATTGCCCTCGTCCGAGTCGGGTTAGTCGACGCTTTTATCACCTTTCCAGCCCTTTCCTAATTAAGGACTCAATTAGGACCCGTTGTCATCCCTAACTGCGGACTAATTTCTGATCCATCAAACAACGAAAGTCAAGGTCTGTAACTGGAGTCAAACTCGTGACCTCCAGTGTGAAAAGATTGCGGACCTATTCGCCAGGTCATGCCCTTTGGGGCATCATCTTTATGTAGATATTTTTCGATAATTTTCGAACTAAGAGTATGTGGTTCTTTTAACAGGCAGTCTTTTTAACACGAAATGTTTTTCTAAAAAGATAGCCTCGTTGACCATCACTATACGTCCATGATTTTAAATTTAAGGGAATTTTGTCATTTTACAAGGTGTCTCCCACCGTATAAAGCCTCATGAGACACCATAGTTTGTGACTCCTTAGATATAGCACGTGATGCATACGTGATAAAAAAATGTTCTTAGTAAGAAATTCAACCCATCACCAAATACTCGAATGATCCGTTTTCATGGAGCCAAATAATTAGATAATAGTCACTTAACACTTGGTGGCTATTATTATAATTTTCTTTTTACCGTTGCTGTTTACCTAATTAATCCAAAAGTATGTATGCAGTATCTGATGAGAAGAAGAACAGAGTAACCCTTGCTGTGAGCCTCGCGATTGCCGGCGGAGTGATTTTTGCAGGACTTAGCCTATTCGTATATAAGCGGAAGAACAAGAAAGAAGGTAAGAACTAGAGAGGTCGTCGTCGACTGTAATAGTTTACATGTCTATGAAAGAAGAGTACTACTTACGATTAATTTGCAGGCAGATTTCGAGGAAATCAAGAAACCGACGACCCCGAGTTGCCGCACTTCCCCTTATCCGTTATTTCCAAAGCCACGGATAACTTTTCGAACGCGAACAAGATCGGAGAGGGAGGGTTCGGGCCCGTTCATAAGGCAATCAATGCATGTATGTTCATTTCATGTGATTTAATGGATCAGATGTAATAATAAGACTTAATTTTTCAGGGGATTCTCAAAGGCGGGCAAGAGGTCGCCGTGAAGAGGCTGTCGAAGGAGTCGTCGCAGGGGATCGACGAATTCACGAACGAAGCCATTTTCATCGCCAAATTACAGCACAGAAATTTGGTGAGGCTCCTCGGGTGCTGCGTCGAAGGAGAAGAAAACATGCTTGTCTACGAGTACATGCAAAACAACAGCCTCGAATCGATTTTATTCGGTAAGAATTTTTTTTCGATTTTTTTTTTCCCTGAGCATTATGCATGTATACATGATCATTGTATTTGTAAGTATTTTATTTTTCCTGAAAATTTTTTATCGAAGACGAGTCGAAAAAAAGCAAGTTGCTTGATTGGAGATCGCGTTTCGGGGTTATCGAAGGGGTCGCGAGGGGGCTCGTGTACCTGCATCAGGATTCCCGGCTGAGGATCATCCACCGAGACCTCAAGGCGAGCAACGTGTTGCTCGACTCCGAGATGAACCCTAAGATCTCCGATTTCGGGACGGCCAAGACATTTCGAGGGAACGAGACCGAAGCTAAGACGCGCCGAGTCGTCGGGACGTAGTAAGTGCTGGAAATAAAGTATATAAAATTAAAATATTATATATTGCATTGAAGCTTAAGCGTTCAGGTGAAGTTGTCATTTAACGTGATATCAAAACTCATTCAAGAGTGGTCGTGGTAAGAATCTTCACTACATTACACGTCTCAGGCTAGATTAGGAAAAAAATCAGCCTAGACGCAGTGGCGGAGCCAGAGATTGGCTCTAGTAGGGTCCAAGTTTAAGTAATAAAATTTTACCAATGTGTCCAAATCAAAATATTAAATTTCAGTGGGGTCATTTGTATTAATGTTAACTATACTAGGGGTTATTTTTTAATTTTACATTAACAATGATAAAGAAAAAAAAATACAGTGGGGTCCAATGACCGCACTGGCTCTATGCTGGCTCCGCCAGCTAGACGTGAGGGTGGATGTTGGATATTTAATATATAAAATTAAAATATGATACACTACATTCATTTTTGCTTAAACTTTTAGGTGGAGTGGTCATCTAACCGTACAAAACGAAATATTAGGAAAAAAAAACTAGAATACGAGCCCGGGTTGAAAAAACTCATTTAAGTACGTTGTCTATACTATACCTGCAGCGGCTACATGTCGCCCGAATACGCAGTGGACGGTCTGTTTTCGGTGAAATCAGACGTGTTTAGCTTCGGCGTGTTGGTACTGGAGATCGTGAGCGGGAAGAAGAACAGAGGATACTCGCATGCCGATCACGGCCTCAATCTCCTCGGACATGTAAACTTTTTTTTTTCTCCTTTTATTACGAACTTACAACGAATTAATCGGCCGTATTTATTGCAACTACATTTTCTTCTTCCACAGGCGTGGACGCTGTACAAGGAAGGAAGAGAACTCGAACTAGCCGATGCTTCTTTAAGAGACGACGCCGCATGTGGGCCCGAGGTGGCGAGATCGATCCACGCGGCTCTCTTATGCGTCCAGAAAAATCCCGAGGAGAGGCCGAACATGTCGAGCGTGATTCTGATGCTCGGGAGTGAGAGTGAGCTCCCTCAACCGAAGGAACCCGGTTTCTTCACTGAGAGAGACGTTGTTGCTGTTGCTGCTGCTGTTGATCATAGTTCGACGAATGAACTAACTATTACAATGCCTGAACCCCGATGAGACGATGGCGAACAATAGAAGTTATTATGTGGTCGTTTGTGAAATGGCATGAAATCTTAACATGGATTTATAAATAGCAAAGAAACAATTTTGAATTGGACGTGGGATTGGGAATGTGTTATATTTTAATTAGGTTTGATTATTTTTGTGGTATGTTTGACAGATTGACCTTTTAAGGACTACTGAATTAAGCGGTTTTAGGAAAATAAGTTTCGGAATGGAAGCGATTTGATTATAATTGACGCTTTTCGAAATCTGATTGAAGTTCAAAATCAACAACCTGAGACATACATGACGATTAATTTGGGAAGGACAATCTTATGTGGCATTGGAAAAAATTCGATCGAAAATCACAATGTCTTACGAATTGAAGCAATATGAGGATAATTAACGTCGAAAACTTTAATTTCAGTCCGGAACTAATGACGTGAGGTGCACGCGACAAATAAGTTAGGGACGAGGAACCTTTTCTTTTTGTTAGAAAAAATTCAGGCCAAATAAGTTAGTGTGGAGCAAATTCGACGTCATGTATGATTTTCTTCAATGTAATTGTTAATTGCATCTCATTTGTGGTACTATTTTCCCGTAGTGCTATTTTCCCAACTTAAAAAATTAATCAAGCCTTTTAATTAGATATATATTATTTAATTTCGATTTAATTTTGATTATTTTAGATGCTGACAAGAAGATATGTTTGGGGATAGAAGGATATGAGTTGTAGATACTTCAAATCTATTCCGGCTCTGTGATTGGTCGGCTCATGCAATGAATTTCATCATCAGCCACAATTTCACAGCCGAGCAATCTTCGCCACTCATCACCATCGCTCTCCTTTTCTTCTTAAGCCACTCTTCTTCCACCACAACACAAGGACTCATTTCACTTTCAACAGACATCCTTCGACAACACAAAGGGCAACGGTAGTCGGTAACTATGGCTGCAACTGTTGTTAGAGCGACAAGTGTCGTAAGAGCCACTCCCTTCTTGGGCCAAACCAAAAACGCTAATCCTTTGAGGGACGTCGTCGCCATGGGCAACGCCAAATACACCATGGTAGCTTATCTCTTCTGTAACATATTTTTGAAACTATGTAAGAGTGTAAATCTTGTTTTGGGGCAAAAGATTCGATCTGTGATGTTCTTTGTATCTATGTGGGCAGAGCAATAATTTGTGGTACGGGCCGGACCGGGTCAAGTACTTGGGACCCTTCTCGGCTCAGACGCCGTCGTACCTGACCGGCGAGTTCCCCGGCGACTACGGCTGGGACACTGCTGGCTTGTCGGCAGATCCCGAGGCCTTCGCCAGAAACAGGGCTCTTGAGGTATTATTTCAATTAAGAGAGCATAAAAAAAAAAGATTGATTATTTTTAGTACAACTAAATTAAAGGGTTATAATATTTTAACTAATTAAAGGGAAGTTGCATTTTAGGAGAACTAAATTAAATGGTTATAATAGAACAATAGGTTTTTTGGGTCGATTGAAGGACAATTTACTCTAAAAACCTAAAATTAATACAGAATTAAGACAGGGAGGTGTACATGCCAATTAATTTGGAGGAAAAATATACGTAGCATCGAGAAAATCCAGTCAATCCAAATCAGCATGTGTGACGTCGTAAAATATTTTTTCCCAATTTAACTGTTAAATGCTCCACACGTGTGTTAATTTCAAATTGCAATTAAGATTTCGGCGTTAATTGTCCTTAAATTATCTCAACTTCCTAACTTATTGTGTCAAAATTGTCACTCCTAATTTAAGTGTCTTTAAAGTGCTAATCCCATATATACATGAATAATAAAATAATTAAGCAGAAAAAAAAACGGGATTCTTACAACACAACAATACACATAATTGATCGATTAATTTATCATCGCAGGTGATCCACGGCCGGTGGGCCATGCTCGGCGCCCTGGGGTGCATCACCCCGGAGGTCCTCGAGAAGTGGGTCAAGGTCGACTTCAAGGAGCCCGTGTGGTTCAAGGCCGGAGCTCAGATCTTCACCGAGGGGGGCCTCGACTACCTCGGGAACCCGAACCTGGTCCACGCCCAGAGCATCCTCGCGGTCCTCGGGTTCCAGGTGGTCCTCATGGGGCTAGTCGAGGGGTTCAGGATCAACGGGCTCGACGGGGTCGGGGAGGGCAACGACCTCTACCCGGGGGGCCAGTACTTCGACCCCCTCGGGCTCGCCGATGATCCCGTGACCTTTGCGGAGCTCAAGGTCAAGGAGATCAAGAACGGCAGGCTCGCTATGTTCTCCATGTTCGGGTTCTTCGTGCAGGCCATCGTCACGGGGAAGGGACCGCTCGAGAATTTGCTGGACCACCTCGACAATCCCGTGGCTAACAACGCGTGGGTCTACGCCACCAAGTTCGTCCCCGGGTCGTGAGATGAGTGAGTAGTGGGTGCTTGTTACGGCATTTTCTCACGTGTTTTGTCAAGAAAGCAATAACTTGTGCGTGTAAGAATCTCTGGTGAAAAAATGTTTATTGTGTGCTCTCCTTGTGTGTAAGAGTTTCTTTTCTAATTGCAAATTTAAGATTGTTTATATAAGTAATACATGTATAAAATAACTTACAATAAATAAATATAATTTGGTCCTTTTGGAAGTCAAAAGGTTCTTTCCAATATTTGAATATTTGGTCTCAGTAGCTTTCTAATTCTCGAAAAAACCAAATGAGCGACATATGGAACGACACGGCCAAACATTTTTTCGGTGGGTAGTATTCATATTTTAGTAAATATTATTTTCAAGATAGGATTCCGTACATAGTATTGTATGTGGGCGTGCGTATTTTCTTAGGATAAACTCCACTATACTCCTTGTGGTTAAACTGAAAATAACGTTACTACCTTATGGTTTGCAAACGTCGAGAAACTTCTTTATTGTTTAAAAAACATATCACCATTCTCCTTATGCTCTAGAAACATATTACCAGACCCCCGAAAATGGAAAATGTGAAAAGTTAAAATAACGAGGATGTTTTATGTTATTTTAAAACTATATGTTTTTTGTGATGAGTTTCAAAATCACGAGGGTGTTTTATGATTTTTAATCTTTTTCTTAATGTAATGTATTCAGAATTGGACGATAAGTACACTAATTATTTCTTAATAATTCCAAAAATACTCTAGATATTACGCCACAAAAAAAAAAATTCTCTGCAAAACCATCGAATTCATATTTTATTTTAATCACTAAACAAACCGACCCACCGAGATCGGGCCGGATCCAATCCAAGACCCAACTCTAAACGCCACATCCATATTACCACTACAATACAAACAAAATCATTTCCCCGCAACCCCAACCCTCATGAGAGCCACGTAAGCAATCAACCTGTACCCCACGACCATCACCGCCAGCGCAAAAAGAGCAACCCCCTTCCCTCCGAGCCCCACCGTCTTCACCATCGGAAACTCCTCCACCAAACACACCCCACCACCGCCACCGCAAGGATACGTCTCACCAACACGGTACTGCGTGCCAAGCAAGAGCTTAAACGTGTAGTTACTAATCGAGAGGTACTTAATCCACCCTATAAAGACCGGCACGTGCTGCACGAAGTAGCCGCTCGCCAGCAAAAAGCTCAGCATGACCACGGACCCGAGGACCGTGGCCGACTTCTGGTCCATGACGGCCGCACCGATGGCTAGCCCGAGGCCCTGCGAGCAGAGGACGCTGCATAAGAGCACGAGGAGCCCGGCTAGGAAGGAGTAGGCGTCGGGTTTAAGGCCGGCCATCCAGTAGGTGATGGTGTAGAAGGCAGTAGGGAGGACTAATTCCATTGGAAGGTCTCCGAGGGTTAGGGCTATGAAGTAGGAGGAGAGGCGGTACATTCCCGAGGCTCTCTCCTTCGTCAGCATCAACCGCTCCTGCGGGAACGTGAAGATCGCCTGAAACAACGGGTAGAAGCCCCAGAAGCTCGAGTAGAAGAAGAAGAGCCCCACCTGCAAAAAAATCGAGCGGTTTTGGGTTGTTTATATACATGCATGCATGAGGGCTCGAAAACGAGAGTCTGGTTGAAAATAAAATATATAAAGTTAAAATATGATCTGTTCCCTTTGCTGTTACGTAAAATGATTTTTCAGCATAATAACAGGGTTCAGGCTAAGGTGTAATGAGCACGGATTATCATGAACATCCATTTAAGAAATACCCACGTCTGAAGCTGGATAAGAGAAATTATGAGTGATGGAAATAAAATGTTTAAAAATTAAAATGTAATATACTCAGTAAAGATTAAGCTTTTAAGTGCAGTGATCATTCAACATAATCAGAGTTCAGCCAACAAAATGTAATGAATACGAATCCTCACAACCATCCATTTAGAAAAATATCACCGTTTACAGCTAGGTAAAAATATTAGGCGTGCTGGAAATAAGATGTATAAAATCAAAATATGATACGATTGCATTATTAAGCATGAGCTTTTTGTTGAATTGGTCATTGAGGGGCTCACCTGGTCTTGAATGTGGGCTATGTCGGATCTCCACCACAAGAGCCCGCAGAGGAAGGCGACGAACAGGACTTGAGTGATCTTGAGCTTCGAGAACGATTGGTGCCTCCGTTCTTTGATCCCGCGCCTGAAGAGCACCGAGAACTGTTCGAACCACGTGTTGCTCCACCGCTTGAACTTCTTGTCGTTGGTCGGTACGTGGCTTTGGTCGTCCGCGGTGGACAGCTCCACCTCTACAGTCTCCGATAGGTTCGTCTTGTAATAAGAGATCAGTGACTGCTTAACCGCCGCTTGATCTTCATGCGATTCGTCCGTTGATACTCCTGCAGGTTAATAGGGTACTGTTAAATGACCATTTGACCTAAAACCTTAAAGACTCCAAAGCAGTGTATCATATTTTGATTTTATAATCTTTAAGTCCAACAGAAACAAGTAACATTGCCCAAATGTTTTTCAATTCACAATTCAGTCCCTTGTAAGAATTCGGTGCGAGAAAACGCACCGTTGGCGAGATCCAACAAGAAATCGGCGGGATTCATGGCGACCGAAGGAGCGAACCCGATGCTCTCGAAGTAGTCCATGGCACTCGAGCCCCTCCCGAAGTACACGGTGTTTCCCTCCGACAGCAACAACACTTTGTGAAACATGTAGAACAGCCGGCTCGAGGGCTGGTGGATCGTGGTCACGACGGTTCGACCGCCCCTAGCCAGATCCCACAGGGTCGACACGATCCGCTGAGCCGTGGTCGAGTCGAGCCCGGAGGTCGGCTCGTCGAGGAAGAGGAGGCTAGGGTTTATGAGCATCTCCAGACCGATGCTCACCCGCTTCCTCTCCCCGCCGGACACGCCCCTCAAGAAGGGCCCGCCGATGACGCTGTCCCTGCACCGCGCGAGCCCCAGCTGGCTAACCACGGCCTCCGCGTGCTGAACCTTTTCTTGCTTGGGCACGGTCCTCGGGAGCCGTAGGAGGGCGGTGAAAACTAGGGTTTCGATGACGGTGAGGTGAGGGTAGAGGACGTCGTCTTGGGTTACGAAGCCAGTGTTTCTCTTCATGGCGTTGGAGAAGGGCCGCCCGTTGTAGGTGACTGCTCCGGCGACTGAGCCGGCCAAACGGCCGCCCAGGGCGGTGAGGAGGGTGGTCTTGCCGCTGCCGGAGGGGCCAAGCATGGCCAGCATTTCGCCGGGGTATACGATTCCAGAAATATCCTTGAGGATTTGGAGCTCTTCGGTTTTCGAGCTCCGGTTGAAGATTCGGCCGCCGTGGTGGATTTTGACCTTGTACTTGACGTCATCGAACTGGGATTTCGAGACACGGAGAAGCCAAATTCAATCAATGTTATATATTTGAAATTAAAATCTCTGAATAAACCAAACCATTTAGTTTAACACAGGGCTAATGCTATAAATCACTATAAAATCTTTAAATAGCAAAGCGACAAATATTGATAATTAATGAACTGACAAATCGAGTAGTTATGGGGAGATCATAAATCGGATCATCATCCGTCCGTGACGAGAAAATATAACAAAAAAAAAAAAATTTAAAATTATATGATCACCTTCAATGTAACAGGAAGATTAGCTTTCTGGAATAGGGATGGCCCTGTTCTTTCCCTATTTTGCCCTTCCATGTCGATCGTCTCCTCCGTCCCCATGCTAGTATCCATCATTGTCAGCAATCGAATTAAGTATATCGACAAATATATAAATCAAGAATTAACCTTTGCATGGCCTCGTGTTTATATAAAAATTAAAAAAAGAAAAAGAAAAGGAAAAGGGAAAAATTACATACACACATAAAGAGAAGCAGAATTAAATTGCTTGCATTTTCAAGGGTCAAAAAGATTGTAATTCGATGCAAAAGAGATAATATTATTCACAAAATATATAAAGTATTAAATCTTGGAAAAAAAATATTTGGCGTGCATGAGAGGCGAGAGGGTTACCTGGACGGTTGCAGCGGTGACAATGACGGAATAGGGTTAATCTAGATACAAAGTATGTATAATGAATGGGCCATTAATCAGTGTAATTATTATTAGATTTAATTTTAATTCACTGTATTGTACTAATCAAGTATACCAGACGAAGAGATTGCTTCTCACTGGGAATTAACTTTTAGGTAAATTAAATGGCGTCACAAATGCATGTTCTTTTTAATTGTTGGAAATTGAATTGTCTATATATCTTTGGAAATATGATATGATTTTAATAAATATGTTTTGTAATTAGATTAGTCTATCAAATTCTGAAATTAGAGCTCAGATTTTCACTTTGACCATTGAAGACTTTTGACACATTATAGAAAAGTTTTTTGTTTGGTTATTATCTTGCTTTTTTTTGGTGGGATTAAACCTAAAATAGTTCCCAGTATTTATTTCATGGACCAATTTAGTTTTCGATGTTTCCCGTCGACCAATTTAGTCCCCGATATTGTAACTTTTGAACCAAATTTATCCCTCCGTCAGTATGTTCCTCCTTCAGGTGCTCAGGTGTCGACATTTGGCGTTTTCCGTCCAAATTGACGGATTTACTGACGGAAGGATCAATTTGGTTCAAAAATGACAACATCGGGGACTAAATTAGTCTACGGGAAATACTGAGTACTAAATTAGTCTAGGGGTAAACATCAAGGATTAATTTAGGATCTATCCCGATTTCAATTATTATATTGCTTGCATGCGCTTGATAGCATTACATCATTCATTCACATTTATAAATTTCCAAAAAATATATATACAAGTAGAAAATTGAAATAAAAATATCATCTTTACTCAAACCACCGTCCCTCATTTATAGGCTTAAGCTTGACTCAAAAATTATATTAGGGAGATTGAGCTTGAAGATAAACTATTAAGCTCGAGCTCGGCTTTATACTCGAGCTCAAACCTTAAAGCTCGCGAAAATAAATAAAAAATAAAAGTTTAATTTTCAAAAATAAATAGAAAGATAATAAAAAGTATCGGAGCCGTTCGGTAACCTTGTGAACAGTTAAGAAGAAGCATGAGGGCGAACTTCAATCAAACTGGCTCGACTCATATTATGCCCGTGGTTCTTGAATTGAATAAAATAAATATACCAGTCCTATATAATGTTTATTTTTTTTTATTCATAATTACATCTCGTAAATGAACTTTTTTAAAATGTAACTTTTTTAAATGTAAATTTAGTTTTTAAGTTTGGTTGGAATAGACTTTTAAAAAGTGACTGAAAGTAATTCTGAAAAGTCATTAAAAAATGCTTCTTTCAAATGGACTTTAGGATAAATAACTTATTTTAAAAGTTCATTTCAATTTTTTCATCAAACATAATTTACTTCTCAAAATGGACGTAGAAGTCAATTTTAAAATGTTTCCAAACATCCTCCAAGTGACGTGTAGCTATGTGGATGCACGTATTAATCACAAAGTAATACCTAGTACCTACCGCTGCCGCTCATTAAAGAGAATTTTATTCGGCAGTAAGTTTAAGAAGCTTGTAAACTATTTTTTACTTTCCTTTTATGTGCTTTAAAATCTAGAGAAGATGTAGGTAATCTCAAGATTTTATATATATAAATATATAATTGTTGACTTCATTTGACAATTTCATTCTCGTCCCGTTAAAAAAAAAAATAGCCATAAAAATCGGTGCACTTTATTAGTCACCGGTTGTTTCAACCTTTTCTACATACATTGATTTTAGTGACGAAAGATTTGATCTTCAATTAGGAAAAGAGTGTCTCGTTGCAACTCTCCATATTGATTTATTTATTTCTTCTTTTTCTTATATTTGCAAATGCAACGTTCAAATTAGGAAGTTAATGTGGGCTAATATTAATATTTACTGGGCCATTGGCCCAAGTTTATGGGCTTTCAAGTTAAATTCTTCCGGGCGGCATATATAACAATTAACAATTACTTATAGGGAAAATATAATATTGATTGCATGTTTTGGCTTTCTATAATGTTTTATAATTGATGATCGATGGAAGCATCTTAATAGATACAAACAGGCTGTTTCGAATCAAGCCACGTGGTATGTCTCAAACTAAAATAACTCATTACCACGTTGTACATAATGTTAAATCTTCGATCGTACAATCCCCTTTTATTAATTAGCTCCGTGACATTAAAAAAATTATTTAACAAAATAATAATCACATTTAATTTTCTTTACACGATTGTGTTTTATTGCAAATATAGACCACGTATGTATAATATATATTATATCGAGCATGGCAATGATAAATAGGGGTCAACGATGTGACTTTGCTTCCTATGTTTTTACAAAAAGCTTTTTCGTCAACCAACGACAAGCCAAATTTTATTTATCATTGGCATATTACAAGCGTTCCTGATATCGGAGCTTAACTTATTATTACATATAACTTTAGCTAATATAATCTAACCAACGAGGTCTTGGTTGAACCATAATGCCTCGAGGTTTTTGCAATGAGATCATATAATTGAATCTCTTTAACTATCAAATATCTTGAATGGGCATGTCACACGATTGCCCTAGCGTGTATTTACGTGATTTTACCTAGTTGGCATGATATTGCGCTAGACTCGGGATTCCACTGGTCCCATATAATACCTAATTTCGGTGGCTACTGCGTTAGCTGCAAGATTTTTCTGGTCTCATATGATACATAATTTGAGGACTATTGCGCTATATCCGTGATTTTTCTGGTCCCACGTGATACCTAATTGGGGGCTATTCTGTTAGTCTCGATATTTTCCGGTCCCACATGATACCTTGTTTGGAGGGCTATTGCGCTAGCCTGTGATTTCTTCTGATATACATGATACCTAATTTAAGGGTTATTGTGCTAGCCTCGAGATCTACCTTGTCCCACATGTCAGGGTTTTCGGAGATATCCTTAAAGTAAAAAAGAAATATTAATTATAATTTAGTAATGGTAAGTGAGATATATCATCTAACTATCAATTCAACTTATTGATCCATTTGTTATTTTTATTACCTTATTGTGCAAAAGATTGAGTGCCGTAGGATATATATTAACTTTATGGATAAGAGACAACACAGTTACATGTTTGCCTCGCTAAAGAAACTATTAGTACATTGGATAAGACTCTCCGTGGCTGGGCAAAAGAAAGCATGCCTAGCTCGATTTTTCCTTTTATTTAAATTAAATAATTTTGTTATATTGAATAACTTCCATTAATTCGCCATTCAGTTCTACCGTTAAAAGTCTAGTAAAACGTACGGTATGATTATTTGCAATGAATATAATAAAAAAGAGAGGGGAAAATGGTGAAAGATGGTAATTATATTAATTTCCAAGTGAATAATGTATAGTGGAAATATATGGGGAGAAAAAAAGATAGCATGGGGACCTCAACATAAGGTCACCCAAGTCCCAAAGACATGGACCACATTTTATTTACGAGTTGATATTTATGTATATTTGTATATAAATATAAAAATTTGGGATTAATTTATAAATTCCTCTATTGGGAAATTTGATAATGCAATGAATAATAAGATGCGTAACATTATATACAAATATGATAAATATAGCTTTTATAAGTTTTGAAAAAAATAGTATTTCTTTTTATATCTTCAAATCGAACACTTCATCAAATAATACAGGAGTTTTTATTTCCAAATCTATAAACCAACTTGTATATATTGAAAAGGAAAATGCTAATAAATATTTTTTAGGGCAGTAATATCAATAATGTTATGATACGCAATCCAAGAACTATGTTGAATATCGGGCTCAGCATATGCATCTTTCCTAGTACAGTTCAATACACACACCACACTGAGCAAATTTGGTCATTATTAATAAAAATGACAGATAAAGAAATGAATAATTAATTCTTCTTACAACTACAATACAACAAAATGATGAAATCAAGGACATTAGTCCAAAAAAAAATAAAAATTCGTAGATAAAATTTAAAGATCCTTCTCAATTTATTGGCCGTTTATTCGAAATTAAAACGACGAAAATTTTACATTTAAAACGAACCTATATATCTTCCCTATTGTGATTGAATTAATTAACGTCACATTCGTCTGCTTCTCTCTCATCGCCTCTTTAAGAAATCACAGAGTAAACGACATCGTATACTCTCTCTCTCTCGACAGTCGCAGCCCTTCATCGGATCTGAAGTCCACAGTTGTTAAACCCCCCACAGAGCAAAGCTCGCAGAATCTCTGATCCCTATTTTTCATACAACACACACACAAAAATAACGCACGCAGCAACAAAAGGCGAAGGAGTTTCTCTACTTCAGTGTCGGTTCTCGGGTCACGAGCCGACCCATGGAGCGGCATTGAATACTGTTTAAAAGAAAATTACGGGAACTGAAGAGACGCATGGAACGGCGGTGATGACGGGCGTGGAAGGAGAAGAAAGTGACGACGTGGAGTGCTTCCACGACTCGGTCGATCGGCTTCTGTCCTCTTCCAACACGTCGTGCTCGTGTTCCCCCAACAATGGATCCGAGTCCGAAGAAGATCCGAACCCTAGTTATGGCTACGACCTTCCGATTCCACCGAAATTCCCAATTGGAGTTTCCAGTAACTACGACGTTTGGATCTCGCGGCCCTTGTCGGTCCAGGAGCGCCGACTGAGTCTGCTGCGGCAGATGGGCCTCACTCGCGATCCGACCCTGTTGAGACACAGACCGTCACGGTCCTTGCTGCAATACCCTGGCGATGATACTCGTAGTGGTTGTGATGATAATTGTGCGAAAGCTGCTGGAGACTGTGGCAGTGATAGGGGGATTGTGAGGTCCAGGTCTGATGGAGATTGTAGCAATCGGGACAGGTTGGGAGAGTGCGGTGGTGATCGTGTGGAGCTTAGGATTTCTCCTAGTAAACCTCCTAGGGGGAAGAGCGGGGTGGAATTTATTCGGGAAAATGGGCATCACCGCGAGAGCTTGGAAGGTAATGGTGCAAAGGACGTGGCTAACGGTGAAGTGTGTATGATTAAGAATCTTGACAATGGAAAAGAGTTTGTGGTTGATGAGGTAAGAGAAGACGGAATGTGGGAGAAGATTAAGGAGGTTGGCACCGGGCGTCAGTTCACGATGGAGGAGTTCTCGTCTGAAATGCGCGTTGGGACTTCACCGATAGTGCAGGAGCTTATGAGGAGGCAGAAAGTTGAGGACGGGAACAGGGAGTCTTTGGATTCGGGTGCCGATGGGAGTGGAACAAAGACAAAGAGGAGGGGGAGTTGGCTGAGGAGTATAAGAAATGTGGCAAGCTCGGTTACAGGGCACAAAGAGAGACGGAGCAGCGATGATACCTCGTCGGAGAAGGGTGGGAGGAGGTCGAGCTCCGCAACAGATGATAGCCACGATGTTTCGTTTCATGGGCCAGAGAGGGTTAGGGTTAAGCAGTATGGAAAGTCATTAAAGGAGCTCACGGCGTTGTATAAGAGCCAAGAAATACAGGCACATAGTGGATCCATTTGGGCAATTAAGTTTAGCTTGGATGGGAAGTACTTGGCCAGTGCTGGTGAGGATTGTGTGATCCACGTGTGGGAGGTTGTGGAAACGGAGAGGAAAGGGGATTTATGTTTAGATAAATTTGAAGATGGGAATTTGAATCTTCTGTTTTTGACGAACGGATCCCCAGAGCCCACGTCATTTTCACCTAAGGTTGATGGCAAATCGGAGAAGAAGAGGAGAGGAAGGTCTTCTATAAGTAGGAAGTCTGTTAGTTTTGAACAGATTTTTGTGCCTGAGACGGTATTTGCCCTTTCGGAGAAGCCTACGTGTTCTTTTCAAGGACACTTGGATGATGTACTGGATCTCTCCTGGTCCAAGTCACAGGTTAGTCAGCATTTAGATTTTATCATCCGTGCGTCTTTATGCATGTTGGGTACTGTAGATCATTGTTTTTGCCTGTAACGGAAATTATTTAGATTTGATACTTCTTTATCGTATGTGAGTTACCAAATGTACTTGGTTTTATCAATATCTTGTGGCTTTTTAGGCGCTGGGTGAGTATCCCTTATTTATTTGCATTAGATAATAGTGCGTATTGTTCCCTGAAAATGGCCTTTTGCAGCCAATGTTTGTTCTTGATGAGTTTTTATATCGCGAATATTAAGTCAAATGCCATGTAATATGTGTTTCCATTGTGGTTTTTCTAACCACATCTGAAAAATGGGATTCCCAGTCACAGGGTAATTGTGACTGATCATTTAACCCGATTGCGTCTTTTTTCTACATTGGGTGCTATCTCATGATGTAAAAGATGTATAGAAATGGAAAAGCCATCAGTTTTTAAAGCAGTTGGAATATGTTCACTTGTCATTATAGAAGTTCATTTGGAGTTTGAGTAGATGGATTCAATAACTTATTGCACATGTTACAACTTTATGCGCAGTTATTTGATATTTCGCTTTATAGGACCGGTTTATTTTGTCTCTTGTGCAAGTTATTTCCTTTTTGTTTTAGTTTGATCATGAAAATTCTGACTTATCTGTCTTTATCAGCAACTGTTGTCATCTTCGATGGACAAAACAGTTCGTCTCTGGGATCTTTCTAGCAAGTCCTGCCTAAAGATCTTCTCACACAGAGATTATGGTAATTGCTTACATTCTCTACCATTGTGTCTCTAGCATTCCTTTGATATGGCTGCCCTTAGAAGTCTGGTGTTGGTCTGGTGTGCTGATTTTCTTTTTATCAGGTTCCAGATATTGGATAATGCACTATAGTGACTTTCGAAATATGAAGTTTCAATTCTTTTTTTACCGACATGACCAATTTTGCATCAATTGAACTGCACGGTTGTAGACTTGTTTTAGCGCATATTGGAAGAAACTTTATTACTAGCCTAAGATGATTTGTAGTTGAGATCGTAAGGGATCGCCATGGCTCACTTGCTAGAGTTGTGGGAGCTTCATAATAACTTTAAATTGATAAAGAAGACTTGTTGGGAATAGGCATGAGGGATATTGATGACTTGGACATTGACATGCTACTTTGAACTAAACTCCAAGATTTTATCTTTGGATCCATCTTATTTGAATAATGAGGATGGCAATGCTAGGTAATAGAAGAATGGAAAGTTTTGGGCGCATGCTGATAATATTTGCGAAGAACGATATCATTTTCATGGATAGAATTATGGGCAAATACAAAGTTTATCTGCTTCGGTCGAGATTCTTTTTAATTTTCCTAGTAAGTAATTAACATTTTTGTCAGTGTAAAGATTAAGACGCATTATTGCTAATTTAGTTTGGCAGTATTTTCATGTTTTAATGCAGTGTAATCCACGTTTAGAAACTATAATTGGCTATTTCTTAATTGGACTCATATTGTTCACTTTCCTTAAAATCTTCTTGCAAGTCAATATTCCCCCACTGATTAACTTGCCCGTTTTTTCCGTGGCAGTCACGTGCATACAGTTTAATCCGGTAGATGACAGATACTTCATCAGCGGATCTTTAGATGCCAAAGTCCGCATATGGAGCATACCCGATCGCCAAGTGGTTGATTGGAGCGATTTGCACGAAATGGTCACCGCAGCTTGCTATACACCTGATGGACAGGTCAGCAAATTAATGAATTTTGTATTTTGGGAACCCAATGCCCTGACGGTTCTTGTTAGTTAATGTCGAGAATAAATTCTCAAAATCTGCAAAGGCCCGAATTTTTTCTCAAAAGATCTGTTTTTTCTTGTTCGTGATTCCAGGGAGCACTCGTTGGTTCTTACAAAGGGACCTGTCGTTTGTACAACACGTCGGGTATGAGACCCCATAGTTCTAACGTGGAATATTAGCTTATTCTGTCGACAACATTATTATTCACGCATTCGATTTGTTATGTCCAGAAAATAAACTTGCGCCCAAAAGCCATATCAATCTGCAGAATAAGAAGAAGAAATCGCATCAAAAGAAAATTACGGGTTTCCAGGTAACGTATTCTTTTGTTATTTTTGTGCTGGGGTCTTCTTATGATTCGTTGCTCACACGTTGTATTCCTCAGTTTTCTCCCGGGAGTACAACAGAAGTGCTCGTGACCTCTGCGGATTCTCGCGTTCGTGTCATAGATGGCGGTGAACTTGTTCACAAGTTCAAAGGTATATATAGAGATATTATCAAACAAAAAATTTACAACCCTTTGATGTGATGATTGGCTTCAGTTCATTTGTGGAATTCAGTTGTCAATTTCATTCTTGTCTGATAATCCTCGAAAACAGGCCTCCACAACACACGCAGCCAAATCTCAGCCTCCCTCACCTCCAACGGAAAGTACGTAATATCCGCCAGCGAGGACTCGTACGTGTACGTGTGGAGGCACGAGAACGAATCAAGACCGAACAGGAACAGGGGCATCACCGTAACTCGGTCCTACGAATTCTTCCACTGCCAAGACGTCTCCGTGGCGATTCCATGGCCAGGTGGCAGCTCGTGGGCCCTACAAGATTCGTGTCCCAGGAGAAGACAGACCCAAAACGGTCACTTCGAGGATGTCTTAAGTGCCTTTCACCCCACGACACCGATCGAAGATTCTAACGGCAGCCCACTGAACGGTACCCTCTCTGCCACGAATAACGGCTACCTCTTTGACAGAATCTCCGTGACTTGGCCCGAGGAGAAGCTCGTGCCAGCTGTCAAGAACCGTGTGAGCGTAGACGATTCGAACGGGCTGTTGCAGAGCAGCCCCGGTTGGGGTATGGTTATAGTGGCTGCTGGGCTCAGAGGGGAGATTAGAACTTTCCAGAATTTCGGGTTGCCGGGTCGGGTATAGGGTGGCGAGTGGCGGGCTCGACCCGTGTGGTCAAGTGGCTTCGAGCTTCTGAGTCATAGCGTGGCATATAATGTACAGATACTCGAAGAGAGGAGATGGTGATAATAAGTAGGGGGCACTATTCGTCTTCTTCTTCTTACTCTGCTTCGTCTCGTGAATTTTCTTGTGCTTGTGACGTTGATTGGTTCTTGGATGGTGGGTGGAGTGTTGGTGGCAATTGGTTGTTAAAAAAAAAAAAGAAGTGGAAAAGGGTTCTTGAAAAGAAAAGATTGAGAGAGTTTACAGTGTTTTAAGGTTAGAGCTACCGATTTATATTATGTAATCGGGGAAATGTAGAGTAATTTGTCAATTTAATTCAATTTTATCTGGGCGATTTGTCTCTTTCTTTTTTTACTGGTATTGTGCACACCGTGCACTCTAATATATGTAATATTATTTTATGTTTTAAGTTAGTTTTAATTCAAATGTTTAATAGATAAAATCATGATTGTTAATTTTAATGTTGTTTTTAAGCAAGTAAAAAAAAAGCTGAATTTTAAGATATGATTGCAATAAACAAAAAAAATAAGAACTACAGTAGATACTATATATTATGAATGATTATTAATTATTGTGTGAGAGTGAATATCCAGAATATCTGCGATGGCAACTTAAGTACTTGACTACTAATAATTTGTAATCTTCTGAACTGGCCTTCATAGTAAGAGTCAAGTTGCAAGTCATCTGTATTCTATCACGGGGTATTGGGCCATTCATATTGGGCCATCTGGAGCACGTCAGGCCCATAACGGGGTGAAATATTTTGTGGGTAGTAACGGATTACAATCTTTATGTTATCTTTTCATTTTCTTTCTTTATTTGTTTACATAGCAGAAGAAGAAGAGTATGTTCTGATTAATTTGGACGGCGTTTCCGAGCACATAACGATTCCGCCAAACGCTCCATATATGCTCTCTGTACTCTTCTCCTCACTTCTCAAAGATTATTGATTTTTTCTCCTGAAGCCCACAATTGCCTAAATTACTTTTTTTAAACAGTCTTCTTATGCGCTAGCTACTGCCTAGCTAAGCAATTGTATTATCTTCAAAGAAATCAAGCTTTCATGTGGTTGAGTATATAAGCATTTGACGTTGTGAATCGTCAACTCCTCTACTGTTGCAGAGGAATTGCCTGAATTGGGAAATAGCTCTAAGCAAAACTAGATGACCAAAATCTGACAAATAACTCTCTATAGTCAAAATTCTTACCTTTTCTTCTTCCTCAGCCTCTATTCATTTTCGATTTCCAATTCTTCGAACCTACAATTATACTCATTCTATATCCTATTGCAGCAGCAACAAGATATCCTCACAGATACTATATAATAAAGGCAAATCTTCTATGTGATGATTATTTGGAGCTCCATTCACAGGCACTAGCAACAACAACATGTGTATGAAATGAATTAACAATCAATTAGCATCGAGCTCTCTAACACGGTCCGATTCGATGCAATTAACCAGCGATAAAAGAAAAAATATCCCGAGATATAACAGGAAACATATTTTGCAATAACTTATTACCAGAACGAATTTCACGTCAAGAACATAAAAAATGAACTCAAAGCAAGCACGTATAGATGATCAACATCATATTGCATAACGTACGATGTAAGATTACGAAATCATTAATTAAACATTGAAACCTTCGGCACGGAGGCATTTCTTGTGAGCCTCTATCCATTTCTCGCACGCGGGTTCACCGTGCTCCACGACGCATTCGTCCCTGAGCTTCTTCGTATCGGGACAAGCACAGCATATCTTCTTCTTCGGCTTAGAATCGAGCCCAGAAGCTACTGTTGGGGATCCTTGATCTTTCTGCGTTTGTAGAGATATTACAGCTGAAGGATTATGAATAACTCCACCCATAATTTACCAGTCCAAGGATAAACCTACAAAATCGAGAGAGAAAAAAGGAAGATCCAAAGAATTCAGAGGAAACCACTACGATACGTGTTATTTTAATATAACATCAGCTTCAACCGAAACCAACGATGTCCAATTTTATCCATAGAAATTTATGCGAGCGATTTCAGGCGCACCAAATCGCAATCGAAACACACCGAAAAAGCCGACTAATTTTTCATCAAACGCTCTCTACGCTCCACGAACAATCAGATTTCGCACGATTGGTTCGGTAAACAAACGAAGGAGGAACGATCGCAAATCGAAGCCTGTCAAAAAATATAGTTACCTTTGGCTTTCTTTCTTACTCGAAGGCGAGATGATCCACAAGCGGTAGCGTAGCGTGCGTGGGTTTTAGAGCAAAATGGGGCTTTAGAGTTTAGACCTCAATTCGTTAGTGAACTTCCAAAAATACCCCTCGTACAATAGCTGTTCTGTGCGTTACTTGATCGATAATACATCTTTTTTTATTATTGTTTAATCTAAATTGAATTATATATGACATCTTATGATTTTCCATATTTTCCCCCAAATATCGACTAAGAAACGGAAAACCCGATATGCAATTACCAAAAAACAAAAAAGTGAACTTTAAACATGAAGTCTTTTCAACAAGAGCCAAGACCACATGATAAATTAATTGCTATAGAACTAAATGATAATCATAATCATAATCCGTGTACATATATATAATTCATATAATCATCAATAAAAAAACCTACAAAAAAAGAAAAAAAAAATACATTACACCTAGCCTTATTTCCGCATCCTTGGCAAGAATCCTCTCCCCATGTATACAGTATACTTGTATATAGACCTTAATTAATTTAAACACACTGCTGCTGACTAAACCTCGGCAAAGAAGTCAAATTACCAACAAGCCCCCGGAGCCTCGCAGCCCCGGGACCCGGCTTAAGCTTCGTCACGTTCCCGACCCTCGAGCACCTCGGTTTCCCCGAGCACCAGCCGCCCATCGTAAAGCTCCCGTTCCTCCTCCGCAGCAGCTCCCAATCGATCCTATCGAGCACGGGATCGTCCATGTTGAACTTGCGTGCGAAGGCAGCGGAGCTCTCGATCATTTTTGCAGTGTCGTTGACCGTCAAAGAGTGTGGGTGCTGCTTTGGGGGGACGTCCCACGATATGTAGTGCATGTCGTGGTTGACCACCGTGGGCTTGAACTCCGGCGAGTTGCAGGCCACGGTCTGAAAGTAGCCCTCGGGGGAGGAGACGAAGTTCGAGTAGTACATTAGGAGGGTTCGGGGGAGGTTATCGTAGCCCCATATGCAGTATTCTACGAACCCTCGGGATAGTATCGTCCAAGCTGAACCTGGAGAGTATAAACGGTAAAGATTACCTGATGTTGATTGGATAATTCGATAAAGATTCGTGGGATTTGTGTTTATGTTCGAAAAGCTTCGAGCTTTTTATGACCCGTGTAAGAAAAAGTATCAAAATCTAGCACAATGATGTAAGGAATTGAGGATTCATGAGTTGTTAACTTCATAGACAAGAATGTATGTGGTGCGTGTGTGTGTGTCCTATTTCTGAGCAAGATTACAGTCATTGCATCAACTGACCCGTAAAAAGTTTGAACGATGTGGGCAAGCTTCGCTTGGGCGTGACCCAAAATATGTCGGATTTTGTGGTCTGATAGAGCCCGGGATCGACGATCAAGGGCATAGCCCTACCACCGCTGCAAATTTTTAAACCAAGAAAGTACCAATTCGATATCTCGGGACTTTTTATTGCAAGCAATGAATAGCTCAAAATAAGAAGTTCTAAAAGAGACTCACAACTTCCAGCCTAAGCGGCTCGTGTGTTCGATGAAATTCAAGTCCCTTTTCACGTCGGAGAACACAGAAAGCAGATCTGCAATTAATCGCGTTCACCATTCAATTTTCTAGTAACCGTAGCAGTAAAGCGAAAACGGGAAAAAAATGAGGTGAAAGAAACTAACCGTCTTGAGTCACTAAAGGATAATCTGAAGCACTGAGGTTGATAAACCAGTCCCAGTCTTGATACTTCTTGAGAAGAAGTGCACAAGAATGGAGAGTATTGGCAACCATAGTAGGCCCTCTGTAGGTTACCATGTTCGATTTGTTGTTCACCAAAACGTTCCCAATCTCTTCTATTAGCGGGTGATGCTGTACCCTGTAGGCGAGCTCCATTCTCTCTTCTAACGGCGATTCGAGGTCGAGGTGAACGATGTAATAGTTCCGGGGATGGTACAGAGCGTGAAGGGTCCTCCATAGTTTTTCGAGGTCACCTTTCGATCCTGAGATGAGGTAAGCGAATTTGGGAAGTGGGGGAGGAGAAGGAGGCGGTGGAGCTTGATTGATCTTTGCCTCTGCAAAGTAAGGCTCAGCTGTGTAGTTGTTCGAGTCCCGTGATGGAAGTATAGAGAACAGGGAGTTCATGGTGCGTAGTGAGGAGACGAGCCCCATGTTTAATGAGGTTGCCAGAAGAAAGATGCACACTAGTGAAGCTATGACTAGGGAGAGCATCCATTTCTTCTCGATGTTAGCGTACCCCATATGCAACGAACTCTTGATCATGATTTTCGATTCTAATCGAATTGGTTTGTTCTCTGTCATCATCAATCTCTACAGCAGCAGTGATCCAGTAGTGTGAAATAATCGAATGAGAATCAGTGCCTGTGTCTATGATCAGGCATCAAAATCTGCAGAATTGCCAGAAAAGAAAAACTATTCATCAAGAAGCAAAAGCAGCTTCAGCCATTTGATTATGGCCAGTTCTCAAGGAAGCAGAGAAACAGGTAATATCATATTTGTTAAATATGCATAAAAAAATACCAAGAAGCTGAATCAATAGAAGCGACAAGGCAATCAATGGTTGAAGCTCGATGAGCTTTCAGTGAAAGAAGTCGTCAATCCATTTTCATAGAAAGAGACGGATCAAAGCTAAAACTGACCAATGAACAATGATTAACCAACCCTACGATGACGATGCGCGCACAACACTTCAGTCTTATTAACCAACAAAACCAGTTAAGCAAAACCTAATTCAGCAAAATCCAGGACCAAAATATCCCAGCTGCAAAATTCAGATCATCGATCAGAGACAGAAGATCAAAATCGAAGGAGAAGGAAGCACACAATGCATGGAAGCTCAATACATCGACGATGCTACAAAAAGATCCTTCATATTATCCGAAATCAGCGACAATTACCACTGCAGCGTACCATTCGAATCAATGGCTGGCTAATCCAAGCAGGCTTGCACGCAGAGAGGCTTTGTTTTATAAACAAGAGAAGAACAATCGGTTCGCTGATTCCAATGTTAACGTCCTCGTAAAAGAACAAAAGACGAAGCCTATTGGAGCTGCACACTACTACAATATCATCGTGTCATCGCCAATTTTCGAAGGAGAGAGAGAGAGAGAAGGAAGAAGATGTGTTGCGTTAGTGTCATGTAGTCATGACATGATGGTGGGGTTCTGTTTTTTCACATATCAAGAATGTTGTTGGTGGTTGTAAATAAATAAATAATCACAGAATCAGAGAGAGAGAGAGAGAGAGAGAAGACTTTTGTATGAATTTCTTTCTAATTTATATTACTGTTTTCTTGGGGCGAAGCAAGAAGATGATCAAGAATGAGAAACGAGATGGAAAAAACGTATTTTCTTCAAATAATATGTACATAGATAATATAATAAAACCATGAAAGATAATAATACCAGTAATTTGGAAAATTGAAGAATATAAACTTCTTCTCGATGTAAAAAAAATTGACCGAGTCAACGTTTTGACGTGTTGTCTTTTAATTGTGGAGTTTTGTCCGAATAACGTTAGTGGTCAACTTCACACGGCTTCCCAATTCCTTCCTTATTATTTTATGATTTATTACAACGATTAATATTTATTTATTTTTTATAACAAAAGGGTTCATAATAAAAGTCAAATATGTGTACAATTTGAAAATGATAAGAACGTGATTGATACGAGGGTTTTGGTTGGGTGACACCCTATACATTAATTTTTAGTAGGCCACCGAGAATTAATTGTGCTCACGTTCAAGTTAGGCCTAAAAATGTAAAGCGTACCCTTATGGTGTGTTTGATTGGGGGTATTAGGAGGGATTAAGAAGGTTAAGATTAGCTAAAGGGGTGTTTGGTTAGAGGGTTTATTTAAAGGGGAGGTTTAATTAATACTCTCTTAAGGCCCCCTATAAGGTATTATTTAAAGCAACCCTCCCCCTCCCTTTAGCTAATCCCACACATTTTGGACAAAATTATCCTTTTACTTTAAATTTTATTTGTTTATTTTATTCTTTTTTTTATAAATTTTCTCCTTCCCTCTCTCTCTCCTCTTCCCCGTGTCTCTCCCTTCTCTCTCTCTCTCCCCCCCCCCCCTCTCTCTCCCTCTCGTCTTCCCTCTCTCTCTCTTTCTTCTCTCTCCTAATACCGTATTTTTAATTGAAGGGGTAAAATTGTAATTTTGTTTATTTAAACCTAATACCATCTAAATCCATCTACCAAACATATTGGACATCATTACTTAATCTCATCAAGCAAACATCCAAAAAAACTAATACCCCCCATTAAATAAACTCAACTTAAACTAATACAATCTAAACCCATCCGTCCAACCAATCGGACTCTTACATTTTTTATTTATCATTGATTATACTTCTAATAAAAATTAATCAAATAAAATTGAATCAAATATAATCTATGTCGCTGTCTTGTTTAATATGCATCCATCCGACATGATATAAAGACTTGATAACTTACAGATATATGTGTATATGTATATATTTTTAATGTATATCAGATCAGATCTATAGGTTCATTAATCAGATTCACATAGTTTAAGCTTTGGAAGAGACGGTCATTACATAGTACCTCCAATAAATAGCTACATACCTTAAAAGCAAAGGCAGATAAGTTATGTAATGTAATAGTGACCATTTAATTATCTTATGATGAAGAAAATAGGTTAAAGAAGGACAATTATAAGGAAAATGACTAATGAAAATTTGTACTAGTAATTAACAATCGTTGCAACTATTATTATAATCAAGAAATGTGCAATAACGTGCATACATACATCATGATAACTTGTCGGCATTAATATCGCATCGACTTGGGTTCCTGTACAAATGCTGGAAATAAATAAAAAAAAATAAAACAATTTGGAAAATCATCTCTGAGAAAGAAACATCCGAGCATAATGGGCTTGATTCGGACTGGGCCCAAAATGCAATTTAGTAAGCCCAATTTCGTAGGTGTCTTTGTAAACGTGTATTTTGTCTATGTTCAAAGTTAATATTTATTGGATCAGTTTGATTTATTCCTACGATGTTGTAAATAGTATTCATGTTTGAACAACTAAACGGTCGATAATATCCTATCAACTTCGATAACTAAGTGATTGAGATTATGACATATGTCTGCATTAAAAGATAGTGATGTAATTAATATCATGAATCAGAAGAAAGTGACACATATCACAATCTTAACCCATTTGAATTATACCCAATTAGATAGGATAAAATAAACACGGTGGAACATCTTTTCGTTTCGGTAAAATATAAACATTTCGTCTATAGATAGTCAAGTTTATCTGATGAATAATTGAAGTGCTCATATCATAAGGAATATAAATCACGTGTTCTCGAAGACAATACTGATAAGTTGTTAAGACATACTACCTCTAACACAAATTTAAACATTGGGCCCCGCTCTCATCTATATACAATGCACTTAATAATCAGATAAGTCTATAATTTTGGCATCTTATGGAGTCTAATCATGAGCAAAATTCAATTTAATCAATAAATAATCATTTCATAAATGAAAATATTACTTGTGGCTGTCACATAGTAGGACGAATCAAAAAATAAAATAAAATTATTTATGATTTGTGGTAATGGGAAGCCGATTAAAATGACAGACCCATATGGGGTTAAATATTGTCTTGTCTTTAACATAATATAAGATTTGATATCGGTATAAGAAAAAAAAAAACCATTTAAAATTCGTATTAATAGACAGACAGACTGATAGATTAATTAGAACGTTATACACGTCTATCAATTTAATTATACGAGACGATGAAAATAAAATTATTCATAACGCCGTCCTCGTGAGAGATAACTGTCAATATCACAATATATTTTCTTCTTAATATCTCATGATATATACAATAGTTGACGTCAAGAACTTCAATAATAAGGACACCTCACATTGATTTGTCCTACCTAATATCATCATTACCATCTTAATTAGTTCATAAATAATAATAACAAGCAGCAACCTTCAATAACGTGTCATACCAATCCCACCTGGCCTCAAAACACACGCACACACACAATAAATAATAGATATATATATATACCTATCAAGATAATCATTAGTACACATCTCCCATGAAAACAATGGAGGATCTGACTGAGAAAAAAGATCCCGAGCAGCTATTTCAAGACTCGTGGTTCTTCGGCAACTTGCTCCGTACAATAAGTACTTCTTCTTGTAGTAGTAAGAACAAACCAGCAAAATCCATGCTCAGAAGCTTCTCTGATCCTTACGCGTCGTCGAGCTGCAGAAAGAAAGAGATCCTAACAGCTGAAAAGTCCTACGAGGGAACCTTCAAATCAATCAAGAAACTGCAAGATATCGAAAACCCTAGTTTGATGAAGGCGCCTTCATTATTGCCCAGTAGGAGAAAAGCATCATCAAGCGCCTTAATTCGAGCTCCTTCTCTACCAACAAGCCTCCTCGGAAGAAGCACCACCAGAGAGTTCGAAGACGATGAAGAGATTGAGTTTTCTATGGCGAAGTTAATCAGACAAGCTTCTATGAAGAAGCGTTTTTCAGACAATAATAATAATCAGGTAATTCTCAAGATGTTGGAAGTTGTTTATATATGATTGGATTTGATTCTTCTGATGTGTCTACAATATAGCTCAAATTTGATAGATTATTATTTCTTCAGGTTTTGACACCAAATTCTAGCTTGTCAAGGCAAAGTTCGATGAAGAAACAACAGGAAGCAGACACAGTTGTTCAAATAATGGAGGGATTATCAGAGGATGTAATACCTCAAGTTCCCATGAAGCAGCTTCAGCCGCAGAAGAGCTTAGCCACGTCATCTCTCAAGTACGACGAGCTACAGGGGTTTAAAGACTTGGGTTTCCAGTTCGAAAACATAGATTTAAACCCTAAAGTTGCCTCCTCAAGCATTAGCCCGAAATTTCAAGAAAAGAAAAGAACCGAAGAAAAGAACATTAGGATTTCGTACCACGTAGGTGAGCCATTGTGGGGCCGGAACAGCTCGGCTCCGCCTGTTCCTAAACGGGGAGGAAAGAGACCGACGGGCAACGAAGTTATGAAGGAACAAATCAGATTCTGGGCTCGAGCTGTTGCATCCAACGTTAGACAAGAATGTTGAAGCTGCAAATGAGAGATATGTGAATATTTCTTTTACTGCTTGTAAATGATGGTCAGTTGAGAAATTTTTTTTTTTTTTTTGATTTGGGGAGATTTGCAAAGGATTATAATTAGTGATAATTCAATTTCACCATGAATGTCATAATTAGTAGCATTTCATTCCTGTACTCTAAAGAACCCAACAGAATTCAAGATGTGCATCTGCAGGAAAGAAAAGAGATCCATATGATTCTCCTTCTCCAGAAACTCCGTTGCCATCACTACGTATCTGAAATCCCGTCCGTACAGGTACGCAGCCGCCGCCGCTTTGTTCGTCATAAATTTCAAATCACCTGAAACAAAATAGCAACATTTCAAAAAAGGAAGAAAAAAAAAACCCAATCAACAAAAAATATCAAACATGGAAAAGATTTGAATACCAGAAGCAATCTCCGACTTAAGCGAGGTAGCTTTGAAGTGGAGCTTCAGCCACCACCTGGTGCGAAATCCCCAGCTCCTCCTAGATTCTCTGCTTGCGAACATCTCGGGAATTTTACTGTTGTTAGTGCCCAAAATGTTTTCACCGTCTTCATCGGTGCCACAAAAAGACTCTCTATCGTCTTCGCAGTGAGAGAGTTTAAGGAAGCAAGAAGCAAACTCCTCCCACGTATCGCGGGTCCCGCGTGCGGCATCTAAGTGCAGTGCTATCATCTCCACAAGATTCTGCGTCTCGTAATCCCCTGACAATTTTCTTATTTTAATAAGCCATTTGGTAGTAGGAAGACAAAAAATGGAGTCTTGTGGATTATGAAAACTGAAATTTAAAATACCGCATCGATGCATGGTTACGAGCTTGGCCAATGAACCGCTGCTGGTGGGATCTTTCTTCAAAATGTCCTCGTGGAGAGTGCGGAGCTTGAGGAAATTTCCGGGATCGAAATGCTCGATTAAATCCGCTTTGAGCCTGTGGGCACAAAGAAAGTAGATTCTTTATGCATACATTATTAAGCTCATAGAAAGTAGTAAACTAGTAGAAATTTTGCATAATATCTTCCAAAAAATGGTAGAACCTGAACAGAGATAACTTTAGAGCCTTTACCTTAGGTGGAGAGCAGTATCGAGCTTAGGATATATATTTTCAAATTCACCAAGGGCTTCATTCACATGGTCTCCAAGAAGCAGCAACTGGAAACAAAATTAAAAATGAGGAACTAGCTTTTAGGCACAACTTGGCTTCAAACAGACAAAAACGAAAGTTAATTCTTTAGAAGTTGAAATATAGTAGTTACGTTTCACTGTCAACACAGATAAAATGTTGATAACTATCAACAGTTACCTGTATCAGAGGATGAAAGGCCTCGATCACTGGCGGTGTTGAATAAAGAGCAGCACGCAAGTGCTTCAACGCATTCCTGCAGTCGTCGTTCTCCAATAATTTCCTGTGCATGTACACGGTATCCTCCAAATTTTCTTCAGAACTGGGCAATTTCATTGGCAAGAGCCACGGAGGCACACCTAGAACAAATAAAAAATATAATTTATGAAAAATCATCTAAAGTACATGACCAGAATATTCCAGAAAATGAAGAGCTCGATACATTTGAACGTCAGTGGTGGCAGATTTTAGCCAGTCTATTCCGTGCAACTGTGCTCAGAGGTCCATTCACAAATAACGTAACTAATCCTAGTCAGCCATGTAAGACTATACGAAAATACAGTTACATACAATAGCATGAGTTCAATTTCCACAACCAACGGGGACATATATTTCTATAAAAAAACAAACAAACAAGACTTTGGAGTTAATACACCTAGCATCTTCTTGATAGAATGAGGGGTCGTGAAACACACCTCGACTAAAGAATATGGAGGCATGTTGAAGATCACCGGCATAATCAGGACCAAAAGAATCATCGGAACCGTTCTCTTCAACCGATCCCGTGTGCATCTCTTCTTGTGCTTGTAAACTGGGCATAGAATTTTCTGCTTTCACATTGTCATCAATTTCCATGTTCTCAATATGTTGGCTGCATTTGTTTTCTGGGACAACCTTATCAATGGCAATGGAGGTAGTTGGGTCGCTTTGTAAGAAGGCATCAGCTGCATCTGCTTCGAAAACATCTTTTGAAAAATCGAATCTCAAGGGAACGCCCTCGTAAGGAACATCTGATTGCATGTACGTGCTATGAAAATCCGTCTCTGCCAATTGAAAGTCCTTTGGAATTTTGGTATACCATAGCTGAAAGAATGTCAAGCCAAGCACCAAATCGGACATAGGGTCGCTAGAGAAACTGGGCTGCTGCATCATGCTGATCAAAAGTGTAGGTAAAATCAATTCAGTGAGTATATTTATTGAGTCACAGATGTAAATCAACAGAGCATTTGAGACCACTAGGCACTAATCTTGTAAAACCAGACAAAGGTTATCAAACATAGATGAGAAACTAAGAAATATACTTGATAGCAAATTGATGTGCGTCTTCTATGTTCCCACATTGCAGAAAGGAAAGAATACGCTCCAATTGGACTGTAGACCTATCCTGCGCAGCGATCAGAGTAGGTCCCATTAAAAAAATCCAAATTAAAAACATAGGGTCAAAGTTTGTCTGCCAAGGTATGAGAAACTAACAATTCTTTGACTCAACATAGAGTTGTCCAAATCATTTCGCTTTGAAGAAAGGGGATTAGGGAAACGAGAGACAGCAGAGGTCCCATTATAAAGGAGAAAAAATGTACCTTTGGTGACCAATTCGTTAAAGGACCGATCTTTCTCATCCATACGTCATATGCAACCGCAACCTTCTTTGTTCTTCGCATTCCTCCATTCACATGAACATGCTGATGAAGAAGCTCCAACGCAGTCTGAAAGAAATGCTCTTCAAAAACTAATATAGTTGGATACAATACTGAAACATGGCTTTATACATGCAAACACAAATATAAGCTCATGGCAATAGATAGAAATACTCCAGTCACCTTCAACAGAAAATCTACATATATATGTTTATATATAAACCGCATGCCAAAAATCAAATCCACAAAGCATCATGCACGAATGACACGAGACAACATAGCATCTCTATCTCGGCATAATAAAAACTCATACAGAATCAAACTTCGACGATGCCTGAATAAAACAGCCAATAACAATAACAATCCAAGAAAGCGAGAATCCAAAGACGATATGCATGCAAAGGCTCACACACCCTACAGCACACTAACTATGCACACAAATATATAGAGGAACAGTCACCATGAACTTATCCCTATTCTGCGAGATCGAACGGTCCTTAACAGTCCCCTGCATCAACACGCTCAAGACACCACTGGCCTCAGCCCAATTGTGACTCTTAATGAGCTTTTGCAGTATCCGCCAAAGCCTCTTCCTGTGCTGAGACCGATGGCTCTCGCCGTCCGTACACGTGCCCACTCCCTTCTTCATAGAGTAACTCGGCTTGTGCAATGCCAACAACGCCCCTCTGGCTTTACGGGCTTTGGAGGAGAGCTTCATTGAGTTATGGTGGTCGCTTTCTTCCCTGAGGTTCCTCAGGGGCTTCTGGGTGATTTTGATCGGAGTTCCTTGCGTTGAGGGATCGTCTACGGTCACGGCGGAGGGGGCCATCTCGTAGTTTCACCACGGGATAGGAAAACAATCACCTGCCGGTCAAATTTTTTGTTTTTACGGCTTCTTTTGTAGAAACAGTTTGTTTCTTTGAAGGATCTTCAGCATAACACAAAGGCAACGTAATTGGCAAAAAGAAAACGAGATATATTTTCAAAGCCCAACTTTCCGTCAACATCGGTTAAGGTTTCTATTACTGATTTATCTTTCTCCATCATTGCGAAGAAGCCTATTCCTATCGACGTGCTTTAGAACGAAAAATTGAAAGCACACAGGAAAAGCAAAAAGGGTTTAGTTTCAAGAACCTTGAGATAATTATCAGTTTCGGCAAACAAGAATCACTTTGGTGCGAATGTTTCTGCCCGAGCTTCAGCTGTGCGAGAAGAACATCTAGAATCTCATCTTAATAAACGCCGGCGCTGGCGGTGGTCGAGCTGCAGTGGATGTTGCTTCCCCGGCCGACGGAGCTGGTTCTGGTGCTGGTGCTTCCGCAGAATCTCCGGCAGCTGACGAAAAGGAGGAGCCAAGGGAAGAGAGCGACGATAATATGCGATTTAGTTTGTTCGATTAGTTCGTTTCGGGAAAATCTTTCTCTTGCTTCGATTCAAGTAGTGGGATGTGGTTTGAGAAGGGTTGTGGGCCCAATAACGAATTGGGCCTTGGGGTTTTATAGTAATTAATTAAGTAAGAAAAAACAATTAAATATTTTTTTAACAATTTTTTTTTTAACTGCCAGCATGTTCTATGCCCGTCCCGCCCCGGCGGATTTTGGCGGGCTTGGGACTGGGCCACTCAGCTGCCCCATTTTCAACGTTAATTGTCCTCCAATCGGTTGAATTCGTTGGATATACTGATTTTGAACAAATTTTTTCCAAGACCGCCTTGAATTTCCCCAAGTTAATTATCATGTGTGGCTCAAATTCCAGATGAAATTAGATTTGTAAGGTTAATTGTCTTATTTGCCATTACTAGAAACTTGTCCTAAAATTATCACCCAAAATTTAGATGTCTTTAAAACATCCCTCCCTAAAATATACAAGATCCGAAAAATCATTGAGTATTTAAAGAATATACGAAAATAATTGATGTTTCCTTTCAATCAAATACTACAAGAAAAATAACTGAATTTCGATATTTTGTTGTCAAATATATGAACATGTTATGCTATGGGTCGCCCTCATCCTTGCCAAAAATGACTGGAAAAGTTATCAATCAAAAACGAAATCGCTAGCTGTAATAATGACTTGGAAAAGCTGGCTTAGTAAATGGCACTCAATGCATATGCTGCTGCAGAGGAGGTTATTGCAACTCTTTCAACAAAGAATTGGCTATTAATATCATATAGCTGTAAAACTGCATGTATGTGTGTCTATATATATATATCTCAGTAATTGAGAAATGGAGATGCATTCATCATCATCATCAAAGAAAGCATCTTTCCTAATTGTCAGGTGAATGTAGAGATCCATTTTTATCCCATTAACCATTTCTAAATAGAGGAAAGGAATCATTTCCCTAAAACGGAAAACATCAGCCCAAGAACTGCATTGCATTGCTGTCAACAAAGGATGTTATGTAAAGAAAAAAAAGAACTAAAACAAAGCAAGCCTCACTTAACAGAGATAGAAACATAGCACACAAAAGCAATAATACAGCAGCAGGTAATAAAAAAAAGAAGAGAGGAAGCAGCTTAACAGAGTTTAAACAGCATCAAACATTGATTTATTGAGCTCTACTTGTTGTCCATGGATAAACTAGAAAAAAAAAAAAAACATCAATAAACATACACCGGGGCAAACCGGGACCCAGAAAAATCCAAGCTTGAACCCGAATTCTTCGAACCTCGGCGGCCACCATCGAGGCACAATTTGCAATTTTTCGCCATTCTTGATTTACTGTTCCTGTCGGAATAAATACTGTTAGAAGAGAATCTGGCATTAATAACAGAAAAGAAAATGAAAGCACCAGGCTACTTTTTGCGAGCTTCGATTCAATGGCGGGAATCGGAGGAAGCAGAGGATGGCTTATCGGAGTAGCCATCGTGGTGCTCCTCTTCGTCGCCTTGTATCCGTGCAGGGACGTGGAATCCCGAGAACCCGCTGATCCCGGGCTGATAAAATCCGGGCCCAGAAACAGCAGACGCGGAATTGATTTGATGAAGTTGCTGTTGTGGATTGTAATAATCAGCCAAGGATATCGACGGTGGATAATCGATCCAAGCACGGAAGGAAGGCATGTTACTGGACTGAAGGGGTCCCCTCTGTGGAAACAACTGGTTGTGATGATGATGATGATGTTGAGGATGAAGATGGTGTTGGTGTTGGTTATGATGATGATACGACGCCGTTGACTGCGTAGGATTGTTGTAGAGTCCAACGTCACTCGCATTACCACCGTCGCCGCCACCTGGGTTATTCCAAGATTGGAGCTTTTGGAACCTGTTTAGCTCCGGGCTGTGGTGGTGCTCCGGCCACAAGGCGGCGGCGGCGTCGAAGCTCGCGATGGGTGTGCCGCTAAGTAGGACCTGTGAAGCGGGGAGGTGGTGGTTTTGATGGGCTTGTTGTTGCTGCAGCAAGATTGGATCTTGAAGCGATTGAAGTGAGAGCCTCAAGTCTTGGCTTTGATTTTGACTTTGATTTTGACTTTCGCTGTGAGTAATAATACTCGTCCTCGGGAGCAAACCGGGAATTGAAAACCTCTGAAACGAAGCGCTCGGCTCCGCCGAAGCAGCGCCGCCGCCCATGGGAAAGAAGGACTTGATGGTGTCGGCGATGGAGTCAGAATCCAGCGACGGAGGCAGAAAGTTAGCAGATTCGTTCAAATCCTCCCTCCGCTGGCGATGCTCGTCTTGTTGTCCTCCTCCGAGCACCGCCATGGCGGCGGCCCTTTCTTCTTCTTCTACGTCGGGTTTCTTCTGAGCGGCTTCTTCTTCAATTTTGGTCGCCGCGGCGGTGTTGGCCGTTGTGGGGTGCCACGAAGGGAGCTGATCGAGCTCGTCGATGGCGGCTTTCGCCTTCTTGATGAGCCAATCGACCGCTTTGCTGGGCCGGTCGTAGCCGAGCCGGTCCTGCACGTCGTAGAACTGAATCGCTGTGTGAGCCGCCAACCGAACCCGCCGGTCCCTGGGTCCCTTCGAAGTGCACACCTTGCTGTGCCTATCCTTTCTCCCAATGGACCTCACGATGTGGCCGCCCTGCACCTCGACGATCTCTCCGCCGCCGCCGCTCCTGTTCTTCATACCCAACCCTCTCGTCGCCGACGAAGACCTCAAGGCTCCGCCGCGGCTGCTCTCTCCACCACCATCACCTCCTCCCATTTTCTCTCCGAATCCAGCATGTTCCGGCTCGGTCGAACCCGCCGGGTGGGACCGTTTCTTCGGCGGCGGAGGCTCCGGCGGCGCCTGGCGGTTCAATCTCTCGTAGAGGAGACGAGATTGATCCAACTGTTGTTGCTCTACATGGCTCGAGGTTGTTGAATCCGCTGCGTTTAGCCTTTCTTGGCTCTGCTGGTAAAGATGAAGAAGATAGTTCTTGTGAGGATCCAGCTTTGCTTTTTACCCTACGCAGCAGCTAATAATATCATTTTTCTCCTTCTCATCAAAATGTTTTAATCTTTTGAATTCCATTGCAGGCTTTTCCTCACAGCTTCTTATTATTAACCCATCTCATTTAAAAGCCTCTCTTCGTAGCTTTTCTTACCATGATGATGGCTATGTTTGTATGTAGTGGCTTCTGCAGAATTAATCAAGAACTCTTTTTTTTGTATGCAAAATTAGATTTTCAATTGTTGAAAATGCTAACAAATACCTTTTCTTTATCTGGGCACACCGGAGATGTGAGGTGTGAGGCGAAGGAAAAGCGCAGAAAAGAAAGGTAATATAAAATGTTTGTTGCCTTAAGACAGAGAAGAAGAAAAGGCTCCTCTCTCTCTCTCTCTCTCAAGAAGAGGCCTGGATTGACAGTGATGAGCTGTGGGCAGTGTTTATTTGATCAAAGAGATTATGGATTTACAGTGGTTTGTGTGGTGGTGTGTGAAAGTATCCTCTTCAACATGCCACATGAAAGCGACCTTTCATGAAGCTTTTTGTGATTTTTCCTTTTTTTTTTCCTCTTTTATTTTTTCTCTTTTGGCACCTCTTTTCATGAAGTTTTCTTTTTGTTTTTTTTATTTGCTGTACTCGCAGGAGCATTTATCCTTATTTTTGTCTCATTTGATTTAGGTATAAAGTCTAATCATATTTTCTTACCGCAGCGCTCTTTTCTTATTTGCTTTTTTGCAAGGAATATTTACTTTTTCATGCTTTTTTGCAATTTATGTCTTCTTTTTTTTTTTTTTTTACTTATTCCGTGGCTTTTTCAAAACGGATAAAATTCGAATTATTGTACGAAAAAAGGTAAAAAAAAATAAAAATTTACATTTATATCATCGTTATTAATCGCTGCCACCTACTTTCGTGCCCCGGTACGGCGCTTTTTCAGTTCTCAGTGAATCAGTGTACTTACCATAATTAAACATTAATTAATATTTTATTTACATTTATTTTAAATGCTTAGTTCATCCGAATTCCCCCCGGCTACGTTTTTAAAGTGAAATGTAATAATTAAGGACTTGTTTTTATGTGAATCCACGTGTCGACTGTCGGCCATAAGGTAGTCATGTTTTAGCATTAATAAGAATTAAGGAGACAATGTGGTACATCTTCTTGAACTTTGTAATACTTATGCAGGTCTTTGCATGCAACATTGGCATTGAGGTTAGTGTTAATGTGACGTTATTTTAGGGTTTCAAAATATATGAATTTATATAAATAAATTAAATACCGTATTTAAGATGTGACAGTAGACGAGATAAATTGATGGACAAGTTGTTGATATGGAGTCGTTTTCTTTGGGATGAATATCGATATTGGCTTTTATATATGATATGATTGTTCATCGTGTCTATTAATATTGTGAAAGATGTACATTTGAAATTTCTTTTGTTTCACACTGGCATTCACATTTTACATATAAATTGATGTCATTTAGTATTTTATTATTTTTTAAAATTCGGGTTTTCTATAATTGGTAGGTTTGGACAATGATATGTGCTTACACTACACCCTGTCTCCGTTTAGTTGGGACACAGGGGAATTAATTCTAATGGGGTCCTATCGCATGTGATGGATCATGCACACACATGATAAAATCAAATTTTATTTCTATAGTTTTATATTTTTCATTCTTAATAAATTAATATGTTATAAGATAATCAATATTGTCCGATAACTCTTTGTAATAAAAAGCACTTATTTTCCACGTCAAAAAACGCAATCTTTTGGTAGAAATATTCGACACTGACATGTGTGTGAAAAGGCTCTCTGTCTTTATCCTCAACTAAGATGCAAAATCTGCTTCATCACCAAGCTATTATTATAATCATCATCGAATTTTGAATAATAATGATATTTTAGAAGACTGAATTATAAATGCCAGGGCTAGTGGGCTATATTTGTATGGATAGGCCCAAATATATGGCCCACCAAGCCCGTTAATTTCTCCACTTGTTCTTACAACGCACTAGGCCGCCGAGGAGAGATTACTTTCTCTTAAGAAAACAATAATTTAAATCTATAAAATCAATTGACCAAAAATTATAACGGAATCAATAAATAAATATTCTTAAGAATACGAAGAAATAACATAATCATTGTCGCAATCCATTCATCCAATAATAACATCAATTGCAATTCATTCTTCAAGCGCTTATGGCATTATTTTAATTGTTAAATCATCATTGTCAATACGATGTCCATTTCTAAGATCTATTGTAAAATGTCATTATAAACTCTAATTCAAGAAAATACTCTCATGTGACAGAACAAAACTCTCGTACTTCCTAAATTTATGATTAATTCCTACATGTCTAATTTAAAATCAGATGTTATTTCTTCATTTTATCTAATTTCAAGTGAAAGAAGAGTTGAGAGATGATTCGCAAATTCGAACGAGCTCTAACTCGAAATGAATCGAGCGCGTTATAGTAGGACTAAAGAATACTCGATGAAAGGAATCAACTGAAGCTCAGTTCATATTCTAAATTTTGAATATTCAGATTAGGAGTGAATAAAGAATCAAAAGCCAACGTATCATTTCAGGCTCGATTGAAGCTCAGCTTAAGCACTTACTAAAATATTAATTTTTCGAGCTCAAACTCAATATTACAAAAAATAAAGAGTTGAGCGTGACATCGTAGAGTCAGTTAATAATTCGATGAACGGGGTCTCGACTAAAACTCAAATTGAGCGCATAACTTTCCAAAATTAATTTTTTTTATCTCGTATTTTGTCGTGATTCCACGCCCACAGGCGGCGCGTAACCTTCGTTCTAAGGATCATTTCATCGCACGCGCGTTTCTGACGTGGCACATCATCGCCGCCTTTTTATCACAACTGCGAAGTAACAAGCGCGTGAAACTCGAAAAAGAGAAAATCGCATTGAGAAAAAAACGAAAAAAAAAGTCTAGAGAGAGAAGCGATTATTGCTCGGATCAGAAAATCAGCACACTCACTCTCGCACGTAAGAAAAGACGTGTAAACCTATCTATATTCTTACAGCCTAACCCTATTTTATCTTTTTATGTTTTAATTATTTATTTAATTTTCTTCCATGTCTTTCTTGTGATTCTTGTTTGCCGAATCTGATAATTATCTCAAGGTTCCTGAGACTAAACCCCTTTTGTATTCCTTTGTGTTTGCTATTTTCGTGTTGTGTAAAAATTAGATCTGGGTATGTATGTATCGCAAGACAGGTTTTTTAGATATTCAATTTGGGGGTTTACATCCCAATCATCGATTTTAGTGTTTGACGCCGGTTTTCAGCTTGTTATCGACTGATTCTAGGGTTTTTATAAACCCTAGATCTGATTGAGCTCGAATTGGCGTTGGTTTGGGCAAAATTACAGTTTCTCTTTTGTGGGTTTCAGTATCGTTGGTGTGTTACATGCATGGCTTCGGGCACTTTTTGGGATTCCATCGGCGATGAAATGAATTGGAGAGGGAGGTGTAAGTGGACCGAAAATAGCAGAGTTTATACTCGAAGAACCTCCCGAAAATCCCAGAGTAATAAAACCGATGCCGATGAGGATCCCACCACCTCGAAAATTACCTCACCTTGTTCCGTGCAAGAGCACGTCGAAAGGCCACCGACCGAAAAAGCTGACTCATCCAATGAAATACATCAAGAGCAATCTTCGTGTCAAGACTCTGTTAAATCAGTTGGAGGTGATGGCCCAGCTCCCGAGCAGCCTCAGCTTTTAGAGAAGGGCTTAGAGCATCAAGATTCGACGTTGGCAGATAATAATCATACAAAAGATCATGTAAGAGATGTCAATGATAACGTGCCTTCGATCGAAATTGATGACGGGGATGACAAACAGAAATCTTCCCCTCCCATTAATAACGATACGCTGCGTATTAGTGAAGATAGGCCATGCAGCGAGAGAATATCATCGCTTCTGTCCGGTGATAATGATATCTCTAATGGGGGAGAAGCCAGTGGAGTACAGCCGCCCCTCGGGAATGATGAGGTTGCATCAAACCCGCCTGAAGTTCTGTCGAGAGATGGAGCTCTGAAGCCACTGGTGGTATATAGGATTGAAGATAGCATTAAATTTATTCTATCTAAATCAACATTGAGGAATGAGATTATGGAACTGAAGCAGAGGTTAGAGCGTGAGCTTCATCAGGTTCAGGGGCTAGTTAAAGAAGTGGAAGCGAGTGAGCTACAGCTTTCTTCATCATACAATACTCAGGCCAACACTAACCTCAACAAAAGTAGATATATTGGTACCGAAGGTGCTGATTTTGGTGGCTTTGGCAAGCCTACGCCTCTTGATCACGGGCCCAAGGAGTTAGCCCGAGCCAGCTCCGACGTGGGTGCGGTTTTTAATACGCGGCAAAGGCCAATATACAGTAGGCAGCTTTCTGTTGCTGTGATGGAAAACAATCGCACGATGGGGGAATATACCGAGAAGGAAAAGAGGACACCGAAGGCAAATCAATACTACCGAAATACAGAGTTCCTTTTGGGCAAGGACCGCCTCCCACCAGAGAGCAATAAGAGACTGAAGGCCAATAACGGGAGAAAATTTCAAGGTGGATTCGGTTATTCTTACGACAAGAGCATGAAGCAGGTGTTTAAGAGCTGCAGCAGCTTACTTCAGAGGCTAATGAAGCACAAGCATGGATGGGTATTCAACGAACCGGTGGATGCCGAGGCTCTGGGATTAGTTGATTACCATGATGTCATCAAGCACCCCATGGATTTGGGCACGATTAAGACTAGGCTCTCGCAGAATCGTTACAAATCCCCTAAGGAATTCGCCGAGGATGTAAGACTCGTATTCCTCAATGCCATGACTTACAATCCCAAGGGACAAGATGTTCATGTCATGGCAGAGCAGTTGTCTGAGATTTTCGAGGAGAGGTGGTCTGTTATTGAGACCGAATTCAGCTCTCACTGGAGACATTCGATGTATCAGGGAGCAGCTTTGCCCTCTCCCACGTTAAGAAAAGCTCCACCTCAGTCTTTTCTTGTACCTGTGGCTCCAATGCCTTCACATGCTCAGCGTTCACATATCAGCAGGGCTTCTGCTCCTAAGAAGCCTAAAGCGATGGATCCTGATAAAAGGGACATGACCTATGATGAGAAGCAAAGGCTCAGCACGAATCTTCAGGGCATGCCCAATGAGAAGCTCGATGCGATCATACAGATTATTCGGAAGAGGAGTTCCTCGGTGTCTCAAAATGATGATGAGATCGAGGTGGATATCGATAAGGTTGATACGGAAACGCTGTGGGAGCTCGATAGGTTTGTGACCAACTACAAAAAGAGTTTGAGCAAGTACAAGAGGAAAGCTGAGATTGCCATGCAAAGGAGAATGTTAGCTAATCAGAATAGTGCAACAATGGTGAGACGCCCTTTTATGTCTACTGCCTTTGAATTCGAATGTCCAACTTTCGTTTTAAGACTAAGTTGTATTGTGTTGCAGCCGAGAACTCCTACAACAGGCACCGAGGTCCACATTGCTGGTGGAAATGGTATTTTATTACCTTAAGCTCTGAAGTTCCTGTTGCATGCACTATGCATTGTAGTTTTGAATTTTGAACCGTTTTAGCTTTGTTCTTCTTCTCCTAAGGTTTACAAGAAAGGGCTGAGCCTCGTGATGGAGGCCAGGGACCCGAAGAAAATGGGAGTAGGTCCAGTAGTTCTAGCAGTTCGAGCAGCGATTCTGGGTCTTCATCAAGTGGTAATAATGATTCTTTTCATGTCGTTCTTTGATCTTTCATAGTGTTCGTATATATGTCTTGAAACTGTTGCTGTTCATATTTACTGTGATTGTTTTGGAAATTATATGTGAAGTTTGCTTATTTTGTATTGTCTTTCAACTCGGGCAGATTCAGATAGTGATAATTCATCAGCTGATGGATCAGATCCGGGGAACTCACCCAAGACTTGATATCATTGATGTATAGGAACCACAATATGTTTATGTATGAATATCACGAGGCTTGGTAAGCTTAGTCTTAAACAATCTTCTTTGTGTCTTTAATAGGCCGATGCATTCCTTATTGCTCCATTGTCTGAAATCTTGAGTGTATGAACTTGCTATTCCCATGACATTTCAGGACCATATTCCCGTGGTTCGACGAATGGGGCTTGAAGATGATATCCCGTGGACTCTCATGTGCAAATGATGGCTGGAGTTTACTCTTGAAAGGTGCCCGAAAAAGGCTTAGATTAAGGGCTTTGAGTCATGTATTGAGCACAAGATAAAACCATCATCTACCTCTGATAAAACTAAGGCATTAATTCACAATAGAGTATGCAGATGCGTTTATTACCACCACTTTTAGGAGTGGAGTCGACATTGGTGAGGTAGGTTAGAAAAAGGTGCGTTTGTGTGTGTGTTTTGTAGGTCTTTAGGAGGTAGTGTGACTTTTGCAGCATGTACAAAAAATTCAATCCTTGGAGGCAGTTTTATAATTGGACTGTGATGCGGTGTCCATTTTAAGCAGTAAAACAAAACAAGCCCATGTTAACTATTTGCACAGTCATCAACCTCGGTACATTCCTAAAAACAATTTTTTTTAAAAAAAAAAAGCATTAAGAAATCAGAGCTCAATCAGCTTTCACCTCATGAAGCATATGATACACAACTGAAATTCATCCCAAAATCATCAGATTTTAGAACTGTACCGCAAAGGATGCCTACGGTGCAACACCCTCTGCAGCCAACGCCTGCGCGGCTCCCGCGGAAGGCAAAGGAAGCACTCCCTCTCGCCAGCATCTTCAAGAATCTCAACAGCATCTAAATACATCTCACTCGACTGCGGGATATCATCGAATTCATTCAAGCACTTGACAGCAGCAGAGATTGAATAATCAGGACCCGAGCTTTTTGCTGAAGCAAAATCCCGAGAAGAAGTTCCCATCCTCTCGGTCACAAGATCCACAAGCTTCGAAGCAAAGCTCCCAAGATCCTCCATCGATGGATCTCCGTTGTGTTGATATTTCGGTGCAGAATCATTGGGCACTTCGGGATCCACGGTGTAATTCAGAGGGAACAACGGACGATTGTTGCTGGAGATTGCTATTGTGCGGTCCTTTCCTTTCTTATACGTTTGACAGATCCCGTCGGCTACGTGCCTCAGCAGATGGGTGGTGCCGCTTCTGCTCGAACAAGAGAAGAGCTTATGGCAGTGAATGCACTCACACTTGTCCGATTGTCCATCTTCCTTGATGATCTTGGTGAAATGGTCCCAAACCCGAGATCTCTGTTTCTTGCTGCTGCTGCTGCTGTTGCCACTTTGGCCTTCGTGTTTCCGTTTTTCGCCTAAGCTTGCTTCGGGGTTGTAGCTTACTTCTATGGGCGCGGGGCTACTGCTTTCATCGTCCATCTATGGAAAAAAGAAAATAAATGAAGAAACTTTGCGAATTTCCATCAACAGGCCGCTGATAGATATGTGAATTTTATGTGTTCACAACTTCCTCTAAACAATTATCAAGAAACGGTAGTCCGCACATTAGGGCTAAAATCGAATCATCAGCTGACAAAAAAGGTAGCTATTTCTACATCAATTCAACGATTTCCTAGAGAGATGAAAACACTGATTGCAGTATCACACGAGATCCGAAAGGTCGAAAGCACGAGAGAACCAATTTTACCTTGTTGGCTTCGAGTTCGCCGGAAAGAGGCATCAGGAGTTGGGATTTTGATAGGCAGAGAGCTTGCTTGACTGTGGTTTAGATCTGAAAACCCTAATTTGGAATCGACCTTGGGGATGGGGGTGATGAAGATACGGCGATGATATAGGCCCGAGATGTTTCGGGCCTCTTCCGTTGCGAACAGCCCGATTCGGCCCAACTCGTGTTTCTCTCCACGGTACATTTCGTTTCGTATCTATCTCCCTTAACTGTGCCGTTTACCATGTTGACCTAATAACCTAACCAAACTAGCCGAGCCCGGAGGAAGTTTAAACCCGAACCCGAATAATCCGGGCCCGCGTTTTAGAAAGAAAAACAACTTGTAAACGAAAGAAAAGTGGTAAATATTTTGTAGTGTATTAGCAATTTACGTTGTGTTTGGTTACAAGTCTTATATAAAAGTCCAACACAATTTATTTAGTTCCACGCCTCAAATAATTTATCTCGGCAATATATCTCGCTTTATTAATAGCGGGCTAGAATATTATTTGCAGACCGGAATAACAGAATCAAACATAATATTGTCTCCAACAATTTATAGTATCTAGAATAATAAAGGAAAGCAAACATGCCCAAGTAATAACATAAGTTTTCAAATTGAAGCAACTTGAAGGCAATTGGCGCTGAAAACCTAATTTTAGTTTCGAATTAACATACGATTAGATCGAAAAAAGTCCTATGTGGAATCAACAATGCTGATTTGGATCTAGTTTTCTCCAAATTAACTGTTGCGTGTACCTCAAAGAGTGTTAATTTCGTGGTGAAATTAGGATTCCGCCGTTAATAGTCTTCAAATTACTTTTAATTCGCCAAAAATGCTGATTTAGACCAAATTTTTGCACGTCACGCAAAATTTTCCCCAAAATTAATTGGATGTGTAGCTCACGTGCGTTACCTTCGAGCTGAAATTAAGTTTTCATCATCAATTATCCTCAAATTGCTTAAATTTCAAAACTTAATCTTAAAAATTATTTAAAATGCCACACCCTCAAGTATACATGACTAAAGACATAATAACTAAGCTCGAAGGAAAATATTTCCAAGAAGTGTTTCACAATCACAATCCTGAACAAGTACAGGGTTAACAACACTACACCATAGAACAATAACAGCTACCGAATCCTCTAATGGCCGCTAATTGCAGGCAAGCTATAATAGGAAAGAAACTATACACAAAAATCTCAGACACTCCTCTCATAAATCGAAGAAAACGTCATCGTCACGTGGCTATTATTATCCACGCTCCGAGACGAGGAAAACCCGTCCCCCGTCGTCGTCGTCCCCTCCGTCGACGACGAGGGGCGGTCCCCGCCGCTCGAGCCCTTGAGAGAAATCAGCTCCGCCAACAAGCCCGGTTTCGGTAACTCCACGTCATCGACATCTACCTCGCCTTTCAGCATTCTTACAACATCGGACATTGTTGGTCTCCTCTTGGGCATGTCTTGCGTGCAAAGAAGCCCGATCTTGAGGTACCTTCGAGCCTCCACTGCATCGAACTCGAGTGCGTTGTCGATTAGCTCCAGTAGCCTCCCCTTTTCGTGCAGCCTCCAAGCCTGTGAAAATGGTGAACAAGCATTCATCGGTGCCGCGGGTAGTCTCCGTTCGAAATGAAAATATGGCTTGATTATATTTTTAGTCTTGTATAGTAGCAATTTTAGTTCTGCACGTATAAAAAATTGAAGCAATGTGAAGACATTAAAGTTATGGGTAACAATTTTAGGCCTGTTTAACCCGAAAAAACCAAATTTAAGCCCGGAATGTATACACGTGGCACCGGAGATGCTGACTTGGACTATGACGTGGCGAGGAGGAAAGAAAAAAGAAATTTAGTCCGAATCAGCTTCTCCAGCGCCACGTGTATAAATTCCGGGCTTAAATTATGTTTCCGAGTTTTAACTGTCCTAAAATTGCTTCTTTGATACTTACAGGACTAAGTGCGTGTTTGGAAGCACTTCTTTAACATAAAGGTCCATTTTGAAAAGTAAAATACTTTTGGTAAAAATTTTGAGATGGACTTTTAAAATAAGTTACTTTTCTAGAAGTCCATTTGAGAGAAGCAACTTTTAGTGACTTTTCAGAATTACTTCCTGCAACTTTTGCAAAAGTCCATTCCCACCAAACACTTTAAAAAAATAAATTTACATTTATAAAATTTACATTTCGAAAAAGTCCATTTACCAGACGTGCTTATGAAGCAAAAGTGGAACCAAACTAGCCCTAAAATTGTCCCTAAATTACTTCTATTTTGATACTTAGACTCAAGTTCCCACCCTTAATGACACCCCTTCTAATATGCATGACTAAAAATATAATTAAGCCTAGAAATTCACCGGAACTGAACTCGAAGCTCTGAGTAAGAGGAGATCCGATTTCGTACCCTTTCGCGTAGGTTTCTGTCTGCGGCGGGCAATCTCCTGTTTATGCTGCATCTTCCGCTGACGATCTCCATGAGGAGTACGCCGAAGCTGAATATGTCCGCTTTTCGCGTCAGTTTCCCTTGCATTGCGTACTCGGGCGCCAAATAGCCTCTGAGAAGAGAGAGTTACTCGTAAAAATATGCTTTTTTTTTCCGTAGTATACGGGATTCATCACCTTCTAAAAGATCCATTTATTCAAAAATATCATAACAGGGTTTTCGATCAAGCATAACAGAGCACAATTAATTTTGCCTCCACGTCGAAATTTTGTGTTTTCAATCAAGCACAGAGCAACACAGCAAGAACTTACAGGGTCCCCGCGACACGCGTGCTAACGTGAGTGACCGTAGCTGGGAAAAGCTTCGCCAGGCCAAAATCTGAAATCTTCGGAGTGAATCCTCCGTCGAGGAGGACATTGCTCGCTTTGATATCTCTGTGCACGATGTGAGGCTTCACCACGTCGTGAAGAAACTCGAGCCCTTTTGCCACCCCTATGCAGATATCCTTTCTCACTTTCCAACCGAACTGCGAATCACTGAAGTGGCCTCCTACATCGTTACCATTTACAGTCATCAAATACCTTATTATATGGACAAGAATCTATTGCATTGCAGTCACATGATGTTCTTTTTTTTTTTACCGAGTAGAGTCTGTGCAAGGCTGTTGTTTTCGAGGTACATATACACCAATATTCTCTGGTTTCTCTCCGTGCAGCAACCGAGGAGCTTTACGAGATTTTCGTGCTCGACTCCTGTGATTACGGTTATCTCCGTCAAGAATTCGTCCACGCCTTGTACGGACTCTGCAGAGAGAACCTTCATCGCTGCTATGGTCCCATCATTTAGTATCCCCTATTTCAAATAAAAAAAAATTGAATAAATCAGAGCCAGAAATGAAAAAGAATATTGACAAAGGGAAGTGAAAATGAGAATTTACTACCTTGTAGACAGATCCAAAGCCGCCTTGGCCGATCTTGTTTGCAGGGCTAAAGTTATTGGTTGCAGCCAGTAATTCTTTATAACTATACAGCTTAGCATTTTTAACGCTTGAAATTTCTGCATATGGACAAAATCAGCTATCAAGAATCGTTTTTATCTTAGCAAAATTGAAACTATAAGTCTTTACCTTTGTTTATATCTTCTGTTCGCATAGACAAGGAAGACCTTTTCCTTCCAAAACATCCGGTCAAGCAAGTCATTATTACACTACGTGCATCAAAATCTCAGCTTGAGCTAGGAATGAAGTGATTTTTTCATGCCCAAAAAAGAGGTTTAATTTTTTTTTCTTAAAATAATAATAAAAAAGATATAGCCACTCTTTCTATTACTAAAATAAGCAGCTCTAAGCTGTTTTTTTGGTTCCTAATGGTGAAAACAACCTTCGCCCTCGTGGAACATGATTAAATCAAGGCCAAAATTCACCTCAAATCCTGAAAATTTACAGGGAAGAAAACTCTGACCTAATACATAACTCAAAAAGCAGCGACCTCCCACAACCTGTTCGTCGCTTTAAAGTGCGATGAAAATCGAAAAAATTCTTCGTCTTTCCGTGGCCCTCTACATCACCTGATGAGGCACAGAGAGTAGTTGGAGTAGTAAAAGCGGGTAGACAAGAACTGATCTCGCCGAAACTATTCGATTTTGAGAAGGAAGAATTTTCTTTTCGATCGCATGTAATCAATGCGAAGAAGCTTCCTTTGCTCTCCGAGACGAATGCGAAGCAACGATGAATATCCTATGGGAACTGATTGGCTTTGACGTTGATATCTTCTTCGGGGGCTTTTTTACCCAATTGAATGGTGGCCCAATTTTTGACAAAATACGTAATGCAACAAAAAATCAAAAATAATTTTATTTTAACCGACACGTGTCCTCTTCACCATGTAAAGGCAAGGATTGGAGATCATCTCCATTTTTGGATTTAACGTTGAATTGAAATTCGAGGCGGAGAATTTTGCTGATTCTGATGAATGATTCAGCGTTAGCTCACCCCAATTCACTGATATTTTGGTAAGCTTCATTTTTTTGCCTTCAATACATGAGAATCCATTTTTCTTCCTTGTTTGGCATGGATTCGTAATTCTACAAGACTTTGAGATGCCTATTACGAGGTTCGGAAACTTTGACCCAAAAAAATTGAAGGAATATAAGAAATGTGACGAAAAAAAATGCGCTAGAAGTACTTCTGATGAATGTTTTCATCTTCTTTATCCATTTGGGCCACAATTAGAGCTGTCAAAAAAGCCCCTGGCCCGGCCTGTCCAGGCCTGCCAAAGGGCAAGGCGAGCCTGAACTTTTTAGGCCTGCCGGAGAGCGGGCCTAAGTGGGCAACCCGCTTATTTTTAAAAAATAAATATAGATATATTTTATTAATAAATTTAATATATATGTAACAAATTACATAAATATATCATTAGTCTAGTGATAAAGTGCATTATTTTATTCAACATGTGTTTCAGAAGTCCGCCAGATGGCGGGCTTTGAGGGGCTGTGGGCGGGCCCGGCCCGTAGGCCCGTTTTGACCGGTGTAGCCACAATCTTAGAGATTGGAGGGCGAAAACAGTAAATTTAACAGGTGTTTTGGACTGTTGGGCCAATTTACATATTGTCGAATAGGCCCATTTGATATAGGCCCATTCAAATATGTATTCTTCTTCTCCCTATATAAAATAAATAAATAAATGAAATGGAAAACGAGGGCTTTTTTAACAAAATAATTCGAAAAAAATTATTAATTATCAAAATAGGGCGTTTTTGGATATATTACCAAAATAGAGCCAAATGCGGGCATTACCCGCGACGTCGCACCCATTGGTCGTGATTTTCTATTTTCGCGAAATGTGGGCCATGGTACGGGACTGTTGTATTGGGCCGATAATTTTTTGGCCCAGTACGGAGCGTCGCGCCTAATGGGCGCGACGTCGGGGAAATATAGATCTCAGATCTATTTCCCCGACCCTCCACTCTCTCCCTCACTCTCTCTCTCTACACAAACCCTAACACCTCCATCCGCCGCCGCCGCCGCCTTGTTCAGCCCGCGCCGCCCGACCGCCCGCACGGCCGCCCTCCCGCTCGGCCTCTCTCTCTCTCACTCTCGGCCTCTCTTCGCCACCGGCGCCGCCGCTTCCGTCCGCCGCTCAGCCCGCCACGCGCACCTCGCCCGGCCGCCCGCCCCCCCCCCCCTCTCTCTCTCTCTCTCCCCATCTCTCTCGGTTTCTCATCGCCACCGCATCGGTCCGCCGTGTTCATCCCGCGCCTACCGCCCCGCCCGCCCGGCTGCCCCCCCTCTCTCTCTCTCTATCTCTCTCTCTCTCTCCGCCGCGTCCACCACCCCTGCACCCCGCTCCGCTGCCGGGTCCAACGCAGTCGCCGCCGCATCCGCCGCTGTCGCCGCCGCATCCACCCCGGGCCCTCCGTACGTTTTATTAGGTATTTAGTTTGATTATAGTTTGACTGAGTTATTCGTTGTTTGGTTATAACATTAGACGGATTCGTATAGTCATTATCCCGATCTGTATTCTTTGATTGGTTATAACATTTTTTTGTTCGATTTAGGATGGACACGAACGAATTCTACGGTCCGATCAATCGTTCGCTGTTGATATTTCAGGATAGTCATCGTTGTAACGATGTGCTATCCAACACGGATGGTGCTATTGACACCCCGTTGACGGTTAGGGGCTTAGAAAACGTAGCATGGGGTAAAATTTCACGACCGGTGCAATTACACGGTCGTGTTTTGGAGAAGTTACATTATGTCGCTGTATGGCGTCTATAGTTGTGGATCTCAGAAAATAGATCCACACTTGATTACCGCACTCGTCGAACGGTGGAGAAAGGAGACACACACGTTTCACCTACCGGTGGGGGAGGCGACCGTCACATTAGAGGACGTGGGGTTGCTGTGGGCACTCCCCGTGGACGGTATTTCCGACAGCGGTGTGATCCCACGTAAGACGCAGGAGCAGTGGCTCGAATATTGCGAGGAGTTGACCGGATACAGACCTCCCGAAGGAGCGTACCACGGGACGAAGTTGTCTCTCCGCAAGTTTGCGATCTGGTTAGAAGAAAATCCAGTCGACGACATGACCGACGAGCTAATCGTCGATCAACATGCGCGCGCCTACGCATTGCTGCTGTTCGAGTCGGTGATGTTTCCCGACTCCAGTGGAAGTCACACGTCGATGACCTACCTTACGCTGCTCGAGGACATCGACGAAGTCCATAATTACAGCTGGGGCAGCGCCGTGTTAGCATTCCTCTACAGAGAGCTCTGCACGTCATGTCAGTCGAGGAAGATGAACATAGGTGGAGCTTTACGGTTGCTGCAGGTACGAAAGATAGTTTAATGAAAAACTTGTAAAAGCGTAAACGATACTTATGTATATAAATAATTAAAATATAGGTTTGGGCATGGATGCGTATATTACAAGTCCAGCCCATTATCGCCCAGCCTCGAGTGGTGATGCAGCCTATTGTAGTCGATGGCATTCAGTTACCCATTCCACCGCATGCGGCGAGGTAATTGCTCTTCTAATTATTCGAACTTTCAAATAAAAAAATTTCAGCCTAATGAATATTTATTCATTTAGATGGAATGCATTGTTTGACCATACGACCTCCGCAAATTCAAATTTGCGTGCGATACGGGAGTCCATCGATAGTATGTCGATGGAATAATTTGTATGGACCCCGTACAACTATCACTATCCGGAGATTTTGGCGCTACCCCCGAAATGCCGTTCTCAGTCCTCTCGGTCGTCGTGCCCGCTGATATGTTACAATATCGTCGAGTGGCACTATCCAGATCGCGTGATGCGACAGTTCGGATTGATTCAGTTTGTGCCACAACCACCGGCATATCTTACTGTAGATCTCCACCGTTTTAGCACTCGGAATATCCCCGGAAAAGATTGGAGATCGCAGCACGAACCGCACGAGGCGTTTTGGAGTCAAAGGCATTCGAGGGTTGTGAATGGACTGGAGATAGGATCCGGACCGCAGTGCACCAGTGACTATTATGACTGGTACCGGTCCGTGACCAGTCGATATATCTCTCCGTCGTCTGTTCACATGTCGCGAGAATTTCAGATGGGAGATGGAGCATTCATCGACGTGATGGTTAGTTTATATATTAATTTTATTTATTATATTTAATTTCGATTTATTCGCGGCAAAATAATATTTGACTATTCTAAATAACAGGCACAGCATCTCGATGACGTGGAGACAAGACTACGTCGTCGTGAACTGGACGGAGGATTAGACATTGTACATCGTATGCAGCGTCTAATCATCGATAGGCGTCAGCGACGTGATATCCAGTTCACCGACGTTCCTCCTACGCAAGATCGTGGGGCTTCATCCTCGCACCATGTCACTCAAGGTGCTGGGCCGTCGTCATCGCGTATTCCGACAGATTTATACGGCAATGGAGGACATGGGACGTCGATGCCATCGGGGTACACTACGCCGATGCAGTACACCTACGAGGACGATGACGACGACGACACGCCACCTTACCGTTCATCTACCCATCGTCGTCCATCCGAGCGTGAGGCCCCAGTTGACCGTCGCCATCTGCGTAGAGAGCAGCGTCCTCGAAGATGCGGTACCGGAGGGCATTATATGCCATAGTTTTTTTGTTCAGACGATGTTTTTTTGTTCATACGATGTTTTTTATTGTATTTATTCAGACGATGTTTTTTTGTTATATGTTATTACGACTTACGTTTTTATTTTCGCGATGTTATTATCTTATTATGCGTAACTTTATGGTGGATAATTATAAAATACGAGTTATATAATTAGTAGAGCCGTAAAAAAGGCCCGAAGCCCGCGGGCCGCCCCGCCCAGGCCCGCCAAATGGATTTTTTAGGTTGTCGGGGAGTGGGCCGCGGGCTACAGGCGGGGCGGGGCGGGCTAGCCCGCGGGCTACCCGTCTATTTTTAAAAAAATAAATATAATATATTTTTATTAATAAATATAATATATATGTATTAAATTATGTAAATGTACTAAAAATATTAAATTAAATATAATATATGTACTAAAAGTACTTCAAAATTAAAATAGATCAACGTTAATATATTTTTAAAAATAAAACAACTTTTATCATCCGCGTGCAGCTTTAATCAACGCTACCTGCAACTTCAACAACTTTTATCATCCGCGTGCAGCTTTAATCAAAGCTACCTGCAACTTCAGCAACTTTTATCATCCGCGTGCAGCTTTAATCAAAGCTACCTGCATACTATCTTCAATCTAACTGTACACAACAATATTGACATTAAAAAAAATTGATCCATAACATCTATAAAAATCCCACAAATTAAGAAAATAACATACAACATTTGAGATACGATGCACCCGAAAGGTAGAGACCCGCGTCTTAATCGCTTCAATGGAAAAAAGATGAATAAGGGTCATCCGATATTCGGAAATTTAAAGGTCCTTGGTGATTACTTTTACGACGAACTGTGGACGTACGATATTGAAAGATGGTTCGTTGGATCATTTTACGCAAAAGCATCTATGGCTGATATCACGAATGAGACATTGTCCGAATGTCTTCAATTCCTTGCTCAACTATACATTCAACGTTACGGAATTCATTTCACTGTACCTTTTCTAAGGGAGAAACTTGGTCATTTGAAGCGTCGCTACCTTTTATGGACAAAACTACGCGCCGAAATGAGAGATTGGGGAGAGTATGACAGAGGATGGATTCATGCAGATACCGAGCAATGGCTTTAGTGGTTTAAGGTGGTTATTTTACTCAAGGTTTTATTCGGCTGTAATAAAATTTTTTAATTATGCAATTTGTCATATTCTTGCAGGAGGATCCTCTTTCAACAATTTATTTCTATGAGCCCGAGCCACATGAATATTATCTGTATAAAATTTTCGGTAGCTATATCAACCCAGACATTGTTCCAGACATTGACGTGCTTGCAATTCCTAACAACGAATGTCCAATAGTTCATACTCAGGCGGAAGAATCATCCAAAAGACAGTCGGTAAAACATGTCGGCTCGAGTTCGAGAGTCAAAGACGATACGGGTGACGACGACTTCGTCGACACGCCACCGAAAGGAAACCGATACAATATGTCGAGTAAGATCGGCAACGCTGGCAAAATCCAAGGCGATGATGACTTCGTCAACCCAACTCCGAAAGGAAAAAAGGTATGAATAGAAAGACGCACAACAAAGGCAAACATCATGCAATGTCGAGTTCCAGAGTTGAAGAAGATAATAGTGACGATGACTTCGTTGACCCGCCCCCGAAGGGTTGGAGAAAAACTTTTCGAAAGTGATTGTTTGTAACTTCAGTAACCTTTGTCATGCGTGTTTGCAACTAATATGTGGTAAATTCGGACGTAACTGAAAAATTGTAATAATTTACTTAAAGATTTAGTACAACATATGAATACTAAAACTATTTAAAGATTACAGTAAATCAACGTTGACCACTGCCTCCGCCTTTTCGACCTTGTCTCCGCCTTGAACCACCACGATCCATTTCGTTCTGTATACGAGTTGTACAGATTCTCCCCGGCCCTCTTCTGGTACGCAGAGCGTCGTTATGTATAAGAGAGAATTCAGCAGGCTCCCAATAACATTCGTCATGTAGAGGATGAAAAAACCCTTCGTATGTTTTACGGTACGCTTGTTTGTTATAGAAATGAGCAGTATGATGCATGCTATGAACTCCCCACATACGGCAAGCTGCTTGGGCATGAGAACATGGGATGAAATACGTGTCCCATTTTCCGCACGTGCACGTCTTTCCTAAGATGTTTACCACGTGCTTCCTTTGATTCACGGCCGAAGTATAAACTTCAGCTGTTTGCAAACGTGAGTCAAAATTAAATGCGACGTGACTCCAAGAACGACTTGTCCAGTCGTTGAACTTATTCCACGATACGGAGACCAATCGCTTTCGGTGTTAGCCATCGCTGCAGAGCACTCCGTAAATCGATTGCGAAAATATTCAACGCATCGATGAAAGCTAAAGTCCACTATTGCTTTCGGAGGCAAACACCTCGCCCCTTTGAAAACTCTGTTAAGGGCCTCGGAGATATTAGTGGTCATCACCCCGCATCGGAATCCACCATTGTAAGCAAACGTCCACTTCTCTTTGTCAATATTATCTAACCACTTCCAGGCCGGTTCATTGAGAACTTTAATGTGTTCCATAATGCGATTGAACTTCTCCAACGTGTGGGCCATTCCAGCTCTATAGCATAACTGTTTTAGGTCATTGTTCTTGAATTCAGTGTAGAAGTTTGATACGACATGACGTAGACAAAACCGGTGTACACCATTCGGCGGCCTAAACGCTGCTAATTCGCTTACCGCCGCCAATATTCCTATAACAAATTACGATCAATCGATTAAAAGAGTGTCAAATTAATACAAGAATGTATGTAGGAAAATAAAAGTACCTCGATGACGATCAGAAATGAGGCATACACCTTGTTCACCCAACACGTGGATGTTAAGTAAGTTCAGGAACCAACTCCAAGAGTGTCTGCTTTCCGTTGAAACAATGGCAAAAGCAAGGGAGAGAATATTTTGATTTGCATCGAGCCCAGATGCAATTAACATTTTATGCTCGTATTTGGAGTATAAGTGCGTACCGTCAACGCAAACAACTCTACGACAATGCATAAACCCATCAATACAAGGTTTGAAAGCCCAGAAAACATACCCCAATTTCTTCACACCGGGTGCTTCAGTTGGAAGATTCAACTACTTGACGACCGTGTCGGGGTTGTAACATTTCAGAGCTTTCATGAAGATATGAAGTTGTTGGACTGAAGTTTTCCAGGTACCGTAAACATTTTTTTTTCGCCCTTTTGAGGCCATGCCATGCTTGAATGTATGAGATGTCGTACCCGGTATTGTCCTTCACCAGCTGCTTTACGTTCTTTGGTAGAAATTGAGGGTCTGTCTTCACTATTCCAATCAACATTCTCGCAATTATGTTTCGCGAAATGTTGCGGTGTGTTCTCGCCAACTCGTTCATGTAGCATGTGTGTGGCCCCCCATATATCGTAATCTTCCAATAACATTTTTTCGGTTTGAAGCATGCTCGTAACCTCCAGTGACAGTCATGGCTATGGTTGCATTTCACGCCCCATACGGTTTTGTTACTTTCTGAGACGTGAAACTCACGTCTAGCCACCCTGTAAGAATAATCGCCAACAGCATCTTATAAGTGAGCTTTGGTACTAAATGTCATACCGACTCTGAACCTGGGATTGTCCCTACTGTAAAAATCACCGCCGCCCTCGTTGGCTTCTGGAAGCGCCATTTGATATGTTGAATAAAAAGGCACGGGTTGGTAAGGCGCACGTGCATCATCCGCCGGCAATGGAATGACATTCTCGGGAACAACATTGTTTCCATCATCGTCGCTATCGTCGTTATCATCTGCGGGATCCGGAAAATCGTCCAGCGCACCACCAACGTCATCAGCTTCAGAGTCGCTAGCGTCACTATTTTGCAAGTCTTCGGGCACAGGCTCAGGTTGTGACACATTCGACATATTAGGAACATCACGACTGCTTGAAGGAATGTCTGTATGAGGAGGGTGGAGTGAAAAGTCACTCATTCCTTGAGTAACTGCCGTGAGATTAGGGAACGAGTGGATGGAGGTGATGTTGGTGAACACGTCGGGTGCCTCTTGAACGTTCTCGCTGGCATCGACAAACACTTCAATTAGATTAAGTTCCGCATCAGCATCCAAGAAGTACGATAGTTCAGCGTCGTTTGAAATTTGAAAGAGCCGCTGATAGAGTCGAGAATGCTGATAGTATTCATTCTTAACATGAACGGTTAAGGAAGAAAAATTGTTGTCGAGGCGAATAACCTCATATAGCATGCCCAGAAATTGAGCAAAGCTAGTGTCGCGACGAATTCGTCTAAGAGAAATGGGTGGGATGCTGTAACGGATGGAGTTTGATTCAGTAATGATTTCGCCACCGTAGTAGATAGAGACTTGAATTTTGCGAGATGTCATAATTTTAGGAGAAATTTAAATACTTCAAGTTGTTCTTTTATATATCCATGTATATGAAATTATAGTGCTTTATATAGGGAAAATCGTCGCATTTAATGGACGCGACGTCGCATCTATTGGACGCGACGATTCTTCTGCAAACTCGTGAACGTTACGTCCACATCAGTTCTGCAAAAAGAAAAAGAAAATTACAGACAACGCGTGAACGATTTGTCACATCATCGTGCCCAATGGACGCGTCGTCGCATCCATTAAACGCGACGACGGGCCCAGATACGTTATCGGTCCGTTTAAGGGCCCGTTTAAACGCTTAAACGGGCCGTAATGAAAATCGCGATCAATGGGTGCGACGTCGCGGGTAATACCCGCAATTGGCTCTATTTTAGTAATATGTCCAAAAAACGCCATATTTTGATAATTAATCTTTTTTTCGATTTATTTTGTTAAAAATCCCGAAAACGAGCGAAGCTCGTAGAAGCTTCTCGAGTCAAATTCCAGGCCAAAATTCTCCACCACATAAAATCCCCCTACAATGCTACGTTACTATCACCAAAGAAAGCACCTGAAAACTTGATCAACAGGTTTCCTGAAAGCTCGAAGTCGGAAAAAATTTTCATTTCAGTGTTTTGTTATTCGAAGAGAAAGAAATGGCAGGGATGATCGTGCAGGATTGGGAGCCGGTGGTGATCCGCAAGAAGCAGCCGACCGCCGCCGCGAGGAAGGACAAGGAAGCCGTCAACGCGGCTCGACGCGCCGGTGCTGAGATCGAGACCATCAGAAAAGGTAAACCACACACGCACAACCATCGTAATGATTCGTGTTATTTGATTCCTGATGCATTTATCATCTGTTTTGTTGTTACAGCAATTGCTGGAACAAACAAGGCTGCACACGGTACAACTATCAACACCAGAAAGCTCGCGGAGGACACTGAAAACCTATCACGTAAGTTAGTTCCTCTTTCCCCCCTTCTACTGAATCGATTCATCATTTCCCTAAACGACGACGTTTGATTTTTACAGATGAGAAGGTGCCAACAGAGCTGAAGAAGGCTATAATGCAGGCGAGGACTGACAAGAAACTCACCCAATCTCAGCTTGCTCAGGTTTGTTCTTCTCAGATTTCAATTTTTCTTTTCAAAGGCAGTAATTTTATTTATTTTAATGCAAAATCCGATGAATAAATATCAACGAATAAAAAATCGTTCTTTCCTTGTTGGATAAACGAGAAGCCCCAAGTAATACAGGAATACGAATCTGGGAAAGCCATTCCTAACCAGCAGATCATCTCTAAGCTGGAGAGGGCTTTAGGTGTGAAATTACGTGGAAAAAAGTGAAGACATTATACATGTAAAATAATTAGAAAGCCATCAATCACTTCCTTGTTCTAAATGCTCCTGTTGTACTTGAAAACTGGTGTATGAATCTCTCTGGATTTGGCTATTCATAGCGTTGCATCTCTCGGCATTCTTTACTAAAAAATTTTAAAGCAACAAAACTCCAAGTAAACAAGAAACCTCCATTTATATTACACAGTTTATAAGATTTCGAACAAGAAACTGGTAAAACATTTTCGAGTACCCATATAATAATGCTTTCTTGCTTCGCCAACAGGATAATAATATATAAATATATTTCACATCATTACTGACGGATCAAATTAGTACCAAGGTGTAACAACACAAACAATATCAGTCTATAAGAGAATGAATACCTTTTGCAGCAACATCACTCGCACGCAAGCTTCGTCCCAAAGCTCGTCAAGCAAATAGCAAACGCCTGAAAAGCCGAAAGAGGCCGCCTATAATCCATCGTGAAAGTATCGTCACTCACCTTACCGAACTGGAGGAGCACAGTCTCCCCGTCTCCTTTCCCCTCGGGTCGGGTCGGGTCCACCGTAGCAACCAGCTGGAAGTTCTTGACCGAGGCAACGGTGACCCGCCCGTGAAAATTCAAGCACCAGCACTCCAAGTGCTCGTGCCACCTCGGGGCCTTATTTTTCAGGACCGTATGAACCGGGATTTCTGATTTCTTTGATTTCTGATCGTTTTCGTGATGGGGTGAGGGTGTTTCTTCCGAGGAGGACAGTGGTGCGAGAGAGCACACCATCCTCCGGGGACCCCTTGATTTAAGGAGGTTGAACTTGTAAGAGACGTGACCGACTTCGAAGTTGCCGGATGGGACTTGCGGGCTTATCTGCTTGCTGGCAACGCGGCGGACCGATCTGCTGCTCGATGGCTTTGCTCCGGCGTGTGGGGGTTGGCTGTCGTAGATAGTGAAGTTGGTCCCGAGGAAATCTGACCTGTCATGTAGAATAGAGGAGTGATTTGGTCGTTAAGGCTGTGTTTGGAACCAAGGCAGTAGTGTGGAAAAGAAAATCGTGGAAAAAATTATTTTAATAAGTTTTTCTTTCATTTTCCTCGTTGTTTGGTGAAAAAATGAGTTTCCGTTTCATTTTCCTTTCCCTACTAATTTCCACAAACCAAACACAGGCTAAGAAGATATCAGTGAAGCCTGGAAACAGATGAGATTCAGCATAGTTCATAAGCAGATAAAATTATTTGCAAAGGAATTGTTTACAAGCTGTCAATTCATTGGATTACAACGAGTATATTGCAACACGAATCATAGCACGCGCCAAGAAAAGTACAATTGTTAGCAAAGAGGAAATGTTACCTCAATTTCCCGACATAAGATTGGCTTCCTTGTGATATATCTTCGGCGTCTAGAGATACGATATACTCAGTACGGGCGCCATTTCTGTATCTTCTAGCAGCGAGGAGAAACTTCCCTTTATCCATAAACGCTGCGAGAAAAGTTTATGCATAACAACGCAATTTCATAGGCCATGTTTGAGAATTTCGTGAATTGAATACACTTACAAGGCGAGAGAGCGAGATAGAGATAAAAAGTTGCGGTCTTCTTGTCGCGTTTTATGAGACATTGATGTGGAGCGTCCGGTGGCCCGGCCTGCTCAATATGTAAGAAAATTTCATTCGGACAAAAAGTCTCCAGCAATAGAAACATAAATAGGATGCAAGAACTAATACAATTTACGGAAGGATATACAATAGAGAAAAGGCGCGACATAATGTCATTGCACATAATGTTATATGTGCATCATCTCCCCATCATCTAAAGCATACAATCATAGGAAATTTTGTATGCAATCATGGTATTCCTATTGAGCTTATTTCTCTGGTTCCCTAATTTCCAATAAAGCCAAAATCTTTAAGTCATCCTATTCACAAGACTCCAATATCTGCCTGTACGCACCAGAATCGTCCAATTGAGGATCAGATCAGGCTCTCGCATCAGCACAAATCATAATGTTATCTATAACCCAAAAATAGACGATCCCAGAGATTCTCAACAGACAAAAAAACATCCCTAAAAAACGAATCCAGGACAAAGTAATAATAAAAAAAAAAAAAATAGACCTTTTTGAGAGAAGAAGGAAATGTGATGAGCCCAGGCTGGCGCGCCGTCGCCTTCTGCACAACGTCTCTTGTCGCGTCTCGCCACCGCTTGCAGACGCAGCCACACGCCACGACATTCTGCCGCTGCGGCCATTTATCTTCGGTCGCCTCCACCCTCTGCATTATCTCGCCCAACAGCTCCGGTAGCATGGCCGACCACGTAGCCTGATCCGATTCGCCGCTCGAAATGGCTCCACCGTCGGTTTTATTCTGCTCCTTCCCCCTTTCGATCTCATCCTTCTCGCTCCGATATTCCTTCTCCCCTAAATTGTTCCCATCCTCGACGTGATTGTCTTCGAAATCCTTGTACGATTTCGAACTCGCGAAGGATCGGTGGATGATTCTTCGAGGTAGGAACGATCGTCTCAGAGACGACATGATCTCGGTTTTCCGTAGAGAGAGAGAGAGGGAACAAAATTCAGAGATCTGATGTTAGAAAGAGAAAAAGGAGGATAGATTGCTATGGTGTCGGAGGAGAGAGAGAGGGAGCGGAATGTCAATTTCCGCGGTCGTGGGTGGGTGAAGGCCTGTGTGACGGGTCCTTTGTTATTCCACAATGTAATAACGGACCAATGGTGCAATTGGAGTTGAACTATTATAGGACACGTGTAGTTCTTTAAATGGTCCGTTTTATTCATGTGGCTCTTGTTCCTTGTTAACCTTTTGGTTTTAATGCACATCCTCTATTATTACCAGAGGAAAATGGCTCACCTTTGACTAATTGACTCGATCCCTTTTTCATGTATGTTGGCCCACGATTTGTAAGCGGTCCCCCCTGCATTTTAATAATAATGAATTAATATTATTATTATGTTCACGCGCTCGTTTTGATTTTATGCTTAGCGAGTATGTGATTTGCCTGATTGAACTGTTTCCATGAAAGATACAAAAAATATCACTTGGTCTTAATCCTAAACCTTATATTACTACGTAATAAGAAAAGAGAGGGCTAGCAAAGATTGACCATTCATCACCGTATGTAATATTACAACTTAGTCAAAAATATAATATATCTTACGGATTCAAACCAAGGTGGCTTGTCAATTGGTGGATCTGTACGTTATTGACCAAAAAAAGGATGGATGCCCGTCAAGAGAAAAATATACACACCAATAAGTCTTTCATTATTAAATGAAGTGAATGAAAAAAATAAACAAACATGAGAACTTCTCGGACATTTCCATAGGGAGTAGAAGAATCATCCAAAGTACCATACCACCTAACTCTACAGTCACATGAAGGAATTGAAGCATTGCATTTAAATCAAGTAAATAACTGATTTCTAACCGTGTCAATGTCCGACTCGGCACCGAGGAGAGCTTCATCTTCGAGAGCTGATGTCAGCATTTCGGTACAGAATTGATCATCTGGTTTGAGCCACAATGCCTGTGAAAAGAGAAAAAACAACCGTCAAGTACTCCTGTGTTGTTAATCCTGGACAAGGAGGTTCTGCTATTTATGAGAATTAAACTGAATGCTATTTTTTCATAGATTCTATATACGTACATAAAGAACGACTATGTATTTTTCAACGGATATAAACTGTATAGTACGGAAAAAGGGACGTCCAGAATTTCCTTACCTTATGATAGAATGTTATTGCTTCTGTAAATTTATCCTGTAATAGGAAGGAATATCCACTAAACATCCGAGTTACAATTAAGATGACATGAAAACGCTAAAGCATCTATAAGTCTTCACCTGCAGATGATAGGTGTACGCTAGACCCTCATATGTACATAAACTTCGTGTGGATAACGCAAGAGCTTTCTTGTAGTAAATGATTGCCTCATTATATTTCCTGATGGTAAATGGAATAAGCAATACTAGCACAAGTACGGTGCACCACACCATATAAAAGGACGGTGACAAACATCGGGCAACGAACAGCTTGCATAACTATGAAATCTTGCTGCTTGTAATGGCATGAAAAAACAGTGCATACCTCAATTTTCTGAGTGAATGAGCAAGGTTGACTAAAGTTGGCTCCCAAATCCCACTTGAAGAGGATGATACAAGAGACTATGTCTTCTCAAACCACAACACAGCCTTCTTGTACCTGCAAGATGTTGGCAAGAAGAATCAAGATAGGTTATCAAATAAACAAGGTAAACTAAACCATGTAACTTAATGGTTTACGCATGAGGTTCTGATTTCATGAAAAAACTAGTATTTTAAGGTGGTTATCAGGAGATATCCACTAACATAACGGCATTGTGGTCACTGTAGCTCGGTATGCTCTTGTTTTATCTCGTGTTAGATTAAGACCCATAGCATTACATTACATAAAATGAATTTCATGTATGAAATAAGATTCTTATTCTAACATCTAACCCAATCAAAATAACACGTAAAACTTCAGGCATGCAATGGTTGGGCAAAATTTGTTCGGAAGGAAAGTCTTACTCCTTCATATGATAAGCTACGACCCCAAGCTCATTATACACAAGTGGATCTGAAGTACATATACTTTTGGCCTGCATAAAATACTGAATGGAACTGTTGTTAAAAATACAGCCGAGTGAATAAAAGTCAAAAAGATGCCAAGCGAAATATAATAAGTCATCCCAATAGAAGTGACAGAATCCGACCCAAGGGAGGTTCAATACCTGCTGTGCGAGTTTGAAGCTATGAGTTCGCATATACTCCATTCCAATGTATAAAGTGGGCAAATGGCACCTGAAATGAATGGGAAACCAACCCTTTTTTATAAAGACTTAATGCCACCATCTCACAATCACCCAAAAATGTGAACTATGTCCTAGTCTACTATAAAAGTGAAGCAGTGCACGGGTGATATATTTTACCCAGGAAATAACCGAACAGCAGTACGATAAGCTGATATTGCTTGATCTCCTTCTTCCTGAGCTGCATATGCATTGCCATAGCCTATCCAACCTGGAGCAAACGCTCCGTCCATAGTTGTTGCCTTGCTGGTAAGTAATAAGTTAAAGTAAGTTTTCCAATGGGATAATTAGATAACAGAAATGCACCTCGAATGAGCAATCAACCCTTAAATTCCCCACCCCGTAAGATATGACGCCAAATGGTGACATAAGATAGATTGCATTTTATAGAAAGATAATTGCACCCCGCAGAACATACTCCAAATGAGTTTTTTGGTATGCTTACCAGAAATAGCGCTGTGATTGTCCATACTTCTTGATGCAATAATAGTAGCAACCCACAGCAAACCAGGACAGTGATCTGGACAGAACATTCGTGAGACAAAATTTTGGGGGATCATAAGAGTGTGTGAAGAACTATCTTTGATTGGTGATAATAACTACTAAATTAGAACGCGCCATCAAACTTTAGTTCTATTATAAATCATATCATGATACGACTGTCTTTTAAATGTTACATGAAGCTTCAATTTTCTTCCACTCCTTACTATAGGTAGCAAGATTCCCATGTGGGGGCTGCAAATTATAACTTCTAATTTAAGCGAAGCAGCACTACAAGGAAAAAAACATATCAATGTCTTACTTTTGTGGATAGTCCTTTGCTAAATTGCAAGCAATTAAATAAAGTTCATCGGAATGCCCAAGCTCCATGGCTGCTGCTAAATGAACCAGAGTACACTTAAAGTGGAATGGATCCTTCTCAAGCAACCTGAATTGACCATGTCTAAGTAAAATACAGGAATTCAATATGCATGTTGGTAAAGAGAAATCACAAACCCACACTGATGTAAGTTCAAAGCATTTCTGATATTCACCACACTGATGATAGAACTCAGCCTTGCACGCCAGGAGATCAGTGTTATTCTTCAGAGCAGATAACGACTTCCCAGATACTTTTGTGACGGAAGGCTCCTGCTCAAGTTCTTTAAACTTCTTCTCAACAACGTTTTCTTTATCATACTAAACATGAAGGAGACATGAAAGTAGTATTACAGCGCCAATATAGATAAAAGATGTATGTCAAGAAAATTTAGAGGTTTTGAAAAAACCTGGAAATTTGCAATTTACCTTTTTTATCAAGCATGAATAAAATGATGAAAGCCATCCATCTTTAGGGCCAAATTGCAACAGTGGTAGCAGATCGGACTCTAGGAATAAAACAATTTGGCCACTAGAGATTAATAAAGATAATTGATCGAGTTTTGTATCCACGGATACGGAATAAAGATATGCCCTTTAAAAACCAAAATAACAACAGGTAATAAATTATGACGTGAATTGTGCTTATCTGGCCATATATGGGAGGTTGAAAAACCTGCATTTCAACAAATTGTGATAGATAAGCCTGTACCTTCTTCACAAGTAAGCATTTGACTCTCAATAAGACATTCCAATGCCTGAGAAGAACAACATGAAGAACGTTATGATGCTATCCATAAAAAACGCGAGTTTAGAGGAAGAACTGGCATTCTGTTCGTAAATGCTAACTTAATCTGAGATATTACTGTTTCATAGAACATTTAATGTTATGCATGACGTTTTAAACAAGTTGCTGATATCATCTGTGCAGTAATATCGCGATGTGCATACCTCATAGCACAGAGAATCCGCCTTGATGGCAGCTTTGTACCTTCAATTATGAATACATTAGAATTACATCTCTTAGCCAAGCCAAGTTTACTCCATAGATACTTCGCGAAAAAAAGAAAAAAAAAACTTTACCATAGATTTAGAGACAAACAATAACCAGTGCAATGTCAATAAATATTAGGATGGTTGTTGAACTTCAGAAACTTCTGGATAAAAGATACTCGACGATGGTCATACGTCATAATACAGGCATAAGCATAAAAAGCAAATAATTGGCAAACTGAAAGCTTTGACTATGCGCAGAATTACTAGTGATGATATAAGAATAAGAAATTAACTTACACACCATAACCTAGCCTGCGAGCGTTTCCCCAATGCCTCGTACGCCTTGCCTCTTAAAAAGCATATCGCTGAGGTGATCTAGCAAAAGAGTAAAACACAATTATTATGTTTCCACGCTGATCACTACTATACGGTGAATGCATTTATGAGAAATTTTGCTTCGTCATTCTATCACTGTATTAATAGGCCATCATTTAAGCTAGATTCTCTGTCCATGAAAGAAATTTTACTCACACTTATTTCACCATCTTTGACATCTTTATCCAGGAACATGCTATTGTAATCCTTTGTGTCAGTAATATTACCGTGTTCGTCCACTTTAGCATCACCTAACATCAACAGGCACTGATCCCACTCTTTCAGTTCTTCCTAATACATTGCAAGTAATTAGTCAAGCCAACGAAAATAATCAACCAGAAAATTCTTATTCCTCGCACAATTAATAAAACGGAAGCAGCTTATTACATGAGCACGTAATTCACGGAGGATATACAATAAACAGAAGAGGTATTTATAGAAACAGGAGGCAAGATAGATGAACAGCTAAGCATAGTAAAACTACTCGTAAATCCTCACGATTTCAGCTTAAAAGTTATAAATCAGCTGAAAAAGGAACAAATTACCAGGCATTTAGCAGCAAGGTACCGGAACCGCAGGTCACTATGAACAATCTGAGATGCGTTGAGGAGGTGAAATGCGCGACGATAGTGTCGACCTAAATATAAGGCCTGCGCCTGCATGTACACGTCCGCGGGGTCTGAGGTCACCGCGGCGACCTTGTCGGCGAAGAAGATCGCAGACGAGTACAGATGTTTGCTCACGCAGTCTCGAACGATTCCTCGCAACCTCTCTATTTGATCATCCATCGTACAGATAATCCACCTCCCAAGCGTGGAGAACTTGAATTTCAACAATTTGCCCGGGTTTAGGGCTTTAGATTTGTGAGATTGATATATCTAATTTTATATTTAACTTTGGTACGAAAGAGCGGGACGAGATTATAAATAGTGAAGTTTCAGTGGAGATTGGACTTCTTCAATATTTAATTAGTAATATTGACTTGGGTCAGTAGGAAAATGGGCATTTTTATATTTTTGATCCCAAAGTCATTTTTTGTCCCCTATGTTTCCGAGTTATAGTTTCAGTCATCGATATTGTCGATTTTGAGCATTTTTGGTCCTCCACTTAACTTAACAGTTAAGTTGGACGGAAATACGGGCCGAACCAGAAAGAATTTACGGGTGGGGTTGGGCCAGCCCGAATTTTGAGGGCCAAAGAAAGGGAAACCTGGCTCGGTCCGTATTTCCGTCCAACTTAACGGTTAAGTTAATTGGAGGACAAAAAACGCTCAAAGTTGTAACTTAAAAAATTGAGAGATAAAAAACGCACATAAACCAAATATTGGGGATAAAAAAATGTAAAACTTCCAATGAAAAAAATATCAAACTGTTCATTAGTGTAAATTACGATAACTTCTTTTGTTATATCAAATCTTGATAATAAGCGTGATTATCACCTTAAATGGGACATTGCACTTCATCAAAATATTTTTTTTTTCCTTAATGTGTTTGATTCTTACATATAACATTCCCACAAACAAGAGTCACTCATCAAACTTCGCCCCTGACATCAGCGTTTCTTTCGCACATCCCTAGAACAATCCCGCCGCGCAAAGCTCATCGTATTCCGATACACATCGAAAACGAACCTCGCATTGAACTGCTGCAGCGCGCCGAGTATCGTCCTCTCCCCGGGAATCAGAGCCGCGCACGCCACCCCCCTCGCCGGCGAGAGAAACAAATTCTCCGTCTTATAATCCGCCCCGCGGAAGTGAAACGTCATGCTCCCGTACCCGTCCCTATTAAAACTAGCAGAATCCGCCGCGTAGCAAAGACCCAACCCGTAACCCGACCCGTCCACCCGCCGAGCCCGCCGCCCGTAATACCCCAACAGCTCAGCAACCACCCCGTCGTAGGCCCGTCTCTTCAGCACCGTCAGCGGGGAGCCCGTGTCGATCAAAAACCCTCCGTTCTCGACCGTGAAGAGGGAGGGTGACAGCCTCAGCCGCCGCCTGAAAACGGTTATGTCCAAGAGATCGACGTAGAGGTTGTGGCTGTTGGGGACTAAGGGCACGGTCCTAAAATCCCGCCCGAGGGACGGGATTTCGGAGCCGAACGTTAGGTGGCCGTCGCCGTCGTGGAGGCAGTAGGAGTAGCGTCCCTGCACGGAGCCCTTCAACTGGCTTATGAGGGAAATGGGGAGCCGGTCCATCCCGAGGATGCCCGAGAATATTGGGGACTGATTCGAGCACCCGAAGATCACGTTGTGGAACGCCACCGTCCCGTGGTGCCTTCCGGCGGGCAAGAGGAAGGACTCGGATGCGAGTACGGCTCGAACTTCCTGCGTGGCGCCCTCGATGCCGTACCTGTTAGGAATATTTTTATTTTTATTTTTCTAATCGAGAAATATTTTTGTGTGAATTATCAATTATGAACTCTAGGGTAGTACATAGATGTCTATTTGTATGACTTGGGAAACTCACAAGCCTTAGGTGTTGCGCATATGAATTATGTGGGATAATATCAATTTTGAAAGGTTTACAATCTTTCAGAAAATACGTACCTGACAATATTGAATGGTTAGGTCATGTCCAAAGTCACAACACAAAAATACAATTAAATTTACATAATAATACAGTTTTTATAGTTTTTTCTTCCAACTTACTAACTCTATTTTCTACACTAATTTTACTCAAATTCATTAACTCTATTTTGTACACTAAAAATAATATTCCATATATATTCTTAGTTATTATTATTATAAATTATTTAGAACAACAAAACTAGTATATAAATTAATTTTAAATTATGCCTGAAAATTTATTTTTATTTATATTTTTAAAAAGTAAATAATAATTTATATATATATATAAGTATTAATTGTATAATTGACATGTTACTTTAAAAGCAAATATACTCATATTTTCTATGTATAAATAAAATATTTATTTTTATTTTATAAAATAAAACCGGCTATGGACTTGCCCGCACAGATTAGGGATAAAACTCGAGGTTATAGGTGAAGATGTCTTGCTTTAAACCTAACTATAACCTCCAGATTGGAATGTCACGGGCTTGACCACCAGATACATTATTTTTTTCTTTTAAAAACAAATTAAAACTATTACAATAGTACCTTACGCCGCAGACGCACCGATCATCGATGCACCTGCACAAGCCGGAGGCCGTGGGGCAGAACGGGTGGCTGCATGGGACGGTTCTGTAGTACCTCGACCTCCTCGGGTCATACTCAAAGCCCGGCCCGGACCCGCACTTGGTCCAGATCGGCCCGCTACCCGTGTCGAAGAGAAGGTTGACTTTTTGAGGGGGTTGACCGATTTGGATGGCCACCACGTACCGCATGTTTAGGTATTTGACGGGTATTTGAAGGTCGATTGCGTTCTCGTGGCCATTGTACGTCGAGTTTGTTAGGGCTAAGGAGTGACGGTGATGGTGGGCTCGTGCTTGCGAAGAGGCGGCCATGGCCCGTGCTTTCTGGGCCCGGGTTAGGTTCGGTTGGTAGAGAGGGGAGTCCGGTGAGTCCCATGGGATCAGCTTTAGGGCGAAGCCTGGTGGTGAGGGTTCTTCTTGAGATGTTTTGTGTAAGAAGATTGAGAGGAGTATGAGATTGAGCAACAACAAGCGTCTTCTAAGAGTAGAAGACATGTTGAAACTTGAGAGTGTATGTTAATTTTGTTGTGATATTTAAATACTTAGATTGGTTAAGAAAAACGAATTTAATGCTATTATGTTGGTAGCATTGCATTTATGAAGAAACCCCGCCGATTATAAAACAGCAAAAAAAAAAAATGTATAAATAACATGCACTTTCAGTGAACGAAAACTAGCAAGCTTTAAGTTGACAATATCTTCATAGTTTCATAAAATTTTAGTTTTATATTTATTTTCAACACGTAATTTGATTTCCGTTAAATTTTATTCTGGAGGTAATTGCAAGGATCACACATATGATCTCTTGACATGAGGCGATTATGAAGTATAATAATTTTATGATGAAGTGATTATTCTAACATGTGGTATCACCCATGAGCCTAAATAAGAAAACAACTAAGTCTCAACGTGAGAAGCATGTACAAAGTTTTTTTTTTTTTTGTCAACGTGTACAAAGAATTTAGAAGGAGACAATATTTCATAGTTTAATTTTATATTTTTATTTTTAAGACTCCACTTATGTCTATTGTGAATTTTTTTTCTTATTGTCTAATTTTATTTACGAATAATTATAAGATTCGTATCCATAACCTCTCCCGAAGCCTGAAGCTATGGATATCATATGTATAGAATGACTCAACTTAGTAGCTAATAACATATAACAAAAAAAAATAGAACGTTTAACAAGAACACAACACTCCGAACAACTCAACCACCTTATTTTCATGCAAAGAGAAACAGTACATCAATCAATCTTCTAGAGAGATTTATTCTTACCAACGACCAAACAAGAAGAACCCTTATAAGTCCTCCGAGGAAAAATGATCGCAGGCCTCAACAACACCACGAAACCCAACACCTCACACGCAAACACACCAAACCCAATCCACACGAACACCGTCCTTCGCCAATTCCACATGAGCCTCTTCAATTGAGGGAGCTCCGACGAAATCTCCAGCACGCCGGAATATATCTCCGGTGCACCGGAACCGGCGGCGCCTTGGAACTCCGATCTCTGCACCAGGGTCACCTTAAAACCGGCCGTGGGCTCGTGCTCTTCTGCGAATTCTCCGACCACAATCTTCAGATTTTGAACCTCGGACTGAAAACCCGTGACCAGTGGAACGCTTCTGAGTAGGGTTTCGGCGACGCGAATCGGGTGGCTCTTAAAACGAAGCATCGTGGGGTAGCTCGATCCCGAGATGACTTTGCCGCTCGAGGATAGGCTCTCTACTCTTACCTATTTTTTTATTTTATTTTTTTATTACCACGCACAATGAATATACTTCGTGTTAAAGAAGTTTATTTTTATATGCTACGTTTAGAATTATTTTTTTAAGTTCGATAATTAAATTGCGAGTGACAATTTTCGTAAAATAAGTTTCTAAATTGAATCAATTTGAGAACAATAGATGCTGAAAATCTGATTTTAATTCGGATTAACTCGCGTGAACCATACATGATAATTAATTTTGAGCAAAAATTCTACATGATTAGGAAAATTCGGTCTAAATCATTATTTCTAGGGAATTAGAGCAATTCGCGGACAATTAACACCGAAAATCTTATCTCAGTCCGATATTAAGACACGTTATGTGTAAGTGACAAATCATTTAGAGACAAATTCTAGTGTCCAAAAGTGTAATTCATGACTAAAATTAGGCTCCATTAACTTAGTTGTCTTCAAAATGTCAATCAATTACAAAATATACATGAATAAAATGAAGTGATTACGTGTAAGAATATGTCGTGAAGTACCTGGAAAATACCGAGCTTTCTGTTGTAATCAGACTCAGGCAACGTCAACGAAACAGTAATCTTCAGCTTGTGGTTATAAGGAATAGCTCTCGGGCCCTGCAGATTTTCTGTAGCAGACATAGTCGCCGTCTTCTTAGACACATCGACGACTCCATTGACGCGCGATGAAGAAACAGCAGGCACGAAAGCGACGGGGCTCGTCTTCGTGTAATCGAAATTGAGGGCTTCAGAAACATGAATCGATTCTTCGACGAGGCTTCTCATCGCAAGGCCGCTCACTACAAACGCCGCTACCAACAATCCGACGAGCACGGAGAAGACGTAGAGAGCGCAGAAGAGGCCTTTTCCGAATCTCACAGCGAGCTTCAACGTTGATTTAGGGGAACTGAGCTTTCCGCAGATTAAGGAGAGTATCGTCGCGTAAGATGCGTAGATTAGCTGGATTAGCTTCTTCTTGATGTGGTCTGTGATTCTTTTTAGGGTTTTGAATGGGAAAATCAAGAACGTGAAGCCGATGTTGAGTACCCAGATGGGAATTGTAAAGAACCGCAGGAACAAACTTGTCTGAAAGCTGACGAGCTTGAGCATTAGCAGCGCCGTGAAGGCGATGAAGTTCATGAGTGGGAAGTCGTCGCCGCGATGATTTCGTGAAGAAGGGTCGTCGTTGTAACACTCCGAGGCTTCATCGTAAGGCTTGTAGTACCTTCTAGAAGGTTTTTTGCCTTCGCCGCCATCTTCAACAGTTGGAGGAAGCTCGAAGTCAGCCGAAGACAGTAAAGATCCGTTTTTTCGAGCCATCAACAGCTTCTCAGCTCCGAGGAGTATAGAGTGCTTTAAGAGGTTAACGAGAAAATCTCTCTGCAGAAGAGATTCTTGAATGATGTTGCTTTGGTGATCGATGAAGAAATCCTTCGCTTCATGATCAGTGTTTCCTTCTATGGCAGCTGAGTAATCCATTGATGTATACTGCAAGATATCGTTGATGCATATATAGGGGGAGTATCATGTAGTCAATATCTCGATATATATATATATATATATATATATTTTGTGCATTGGAGTGCTAAATAGCAGCATGTGTGGCTCTGTATGATCACCTATATATATATTTTAAAAAATTAAATCGGTTAGGAGGGGGAAAATTAAATTATTCCAATGGCATATTATCCCCCTCGTTGTCAGGGCATAGCAAAGGATAAGCTATTCTGCAGAAATGGAGACACGCATCTCAAAATATATGAATTTTAATTTAGTTACTTGAAGTAATATGTATAGTTACATCTTGTATATGGAAAATTCTATTGGCAACCCTCTTAATTCTATTTGCACCCCCTAATAATTAGGGTAATAAATACTTTAATTTTTAAGGTTGAACAAGCCTTTATTAATTATTGTCTTAAGAAAATATCTAAACTCTAAATAAATAATTTATTATATTTAACGTTAAAAAATTAGTAAATAAATAACGTTGAATAATATTTATATATTAATTTGTATTTGATGAAACCAATTCATTAATATTACCAATAATTATTTATTACCTTTAATATTTAATTGTATATATTAATTTTGTAAAGATTTCTATTGCAAGATCTGTTTTTTCATATATTTTAAGATAAATTAAATATTAATATTGATAAATTTTATTTTCATGTCGTATAATATAGTATATTAAAAATAAGTTTAAGATATAGTTAAGATAACTAAATATATATGACATTACTTAATAAATAAGTGATAGTAGTTAAAATTGGATAACGTGTTTTTTAGAATTAATAAATTGGCATCTCCTCAATTACTATTTACACCCCCTATTAGTTATCATACTTTATTCATTACTTTCTTTTAAATTCATTTATTACTTATCTATTATCTGATCTCTTTATTATATATAAATCGAAACTAACAATATTATTATATTATATCAGCTCTTTTTTTATTATAATTTCAGCTCTTTATTACATATAAATTGAAACTCAATTGATATATATATATATATATATTTATTATATATAAATTATGGAACTTTTCTAGGTTAGCTTTGTAATAATGATACTTTTTCTTTTTTGTTGATTTAGATATGTGTGTATATATATATGTTATTATTTTTGGCAAAAAACGCATAAGAAAAAACATAAGCTACATCAATAAATAATAACATATGTGTATATATATGTTATTATTATAGGAACTTTAAATGAGATTTTCTTATTTGTATACATACTAAGAAACATCAATATTATATGAAATTTATATAAAGTAAGTTAAAATTTTAATATAGTTAATCAAAAATATTAAATCTAATTACTTATAAAAATGTAAATTAATATATAAAAATAAATTAAAAATTAAATAACTAATTTGAATGATCTGCAAGAAATTACGCATTTAATGTTTGTCAATAATTACATGAAATTTATAAATATCACCTGAAATTTATACACATTAATTAATTTTTATAAATTTTAGATACTTTTCATCCCTAGAGGGAGTGTAAATAGTAGCACCACTTGTAGATTAATGCTGCGGATTTTTATTACACAAGCTTTAAGTGATGTTTTCACAATAAATAGGCTCTTTTGTAGCTAAATAAATGGGCCGTACTTGGTGTGAATATGGGCCGGATGGCATAAATAATGTGGGCCGATGAAACTGAGGCCCAATTAATACGACGGGTCCCAATAAGTCTATAAAGCTCCTCCTTTCCCTTCAATGATGGCGCTCACGCGAGAAACATGTCACGATGAAATCCAGACAGGAAAGGGAGAATATATATAAAGTGTTTTCACATTTATTATAGCCAAATTTATTTCGTGTGTTCAGTGTAAGAAATTATCAGATGAGTCCGTTGCTTCTCTGCTTCATTCTCTTTGTTCTTTCATCGGCAGCAGCTGATGATGATGACGATCACCGCCAGCCATTAGTAAGCTGCGATCTGTTCGAAGGGAGTTGGGTTCTCGACAACGATTCGCTTCCTCTCTACGATTCATTACAGTGCCCTTTCATCGGCGATGGCTTCAACTGTCTGAAGAACGGCAGAGCCGACCGAGCGTACCTCCGGTACAGATGGAAGCCGACCGCCTGCGAAATTTCCAGGTAATAAAATTAATCATGATTTTTTTTTTCTAATTAATTTTCGTGTAAGAGATAAAACAGACTTTGAATATACCTTAATCAAAAGGAAAAATCAACTTGATTGCGAAAATTGAAGATGCTCGTTGATGGCGACTGACTGAAGTATTATTAAACAGGCGAATATAATTAAGAATGCATTAATTAATTAATTAATTAATATTAATACACAGGTTTGACGGAAAGGATTTCCTGGAGAGATTGAGGGGCAAAAGGGTCATTTTCGTGGGAGACTCGTTGAGCTCAAACCAGTGGCAATCGCTAGTGTGCATGCTCCACGCTTCTGTCCCGAACCTCAACTACACTCTGGCTTCGCGAGGACAGCTCACCACCGTTTCTTTCCTGGTAATAATTAAATTAATCATATTCCCCTTTTTGTTATTTTCCCTGGACAACGTTATTGCAATTTCAAGAAGACAATAACTATGCTGTGGTCCCATGAATTGCATGGAACAATTTGGTGATTTTAGTTAACCAAAAATTACCAAATTAAGTCAGTAACTACGACTCTCGAATTTTTTTATTACTAAGTTTGATAGTTGCAAACTTAGATCACTAAGTAACGTACGCAGCATGACCGTTAACGCGGCTGCTGACATGTCATCGGCTACGTCGGATTTTAGGCAATTTTTATTGAAAATTTCATCGGTGGTCTAAAAGAAATCAGATATGTCACCTAGCGATATATGTATGCAATTATCAAACATGGTGAGCCAAAAACGAAAAATTGATATGGTTAGTGACCTGATTTACTAATTTGGCCTTTTAATTATGCAAAAAATCAAGAATTTATTATTCTTTATCTCTTGAAGGATTATGGAGTCTCAGTCATGTTCTTGAAGAACGGATTCTTGATAAGCCTAGCGAACCGCACCTTAAAATTGGACACACTATTAAGACCAGAGCAATTGAGAGGAAACGATGTAATGATCTTCAACAGCTACCACTGGTGGCTTCACACCGGTCGCTTTCGAACGTAAGTTCCCATTCGATTGTCACACACAAATATATAGATACGTATTTGTTCGCCTTTACTTGTACACATGTAATAAGATCTATTTCATTTGTTGAATCATCAGATGGGACAGTTATCAGATAGGCAATGAGACCATAAAAGACATGGATGTTATGGAAGCATACAAAAGAGCCCTCACTACGTGGGCCGATTGGGTCGATTCGAACATCGATCCCGCAAAAACCCGCGTGTTTTTCCAAGGAATATCGACCGTACATTACCAGTAAGTAACAATCGGATCATTATACATCATTATACGTACATAATTCATATAAGTTGGAAAAAATACAATGCATGATTTGTGGGAATATTATAAGATTGGATCACTAATTATACCATTTTTTTATTTTTGAATCACTATGTTTGATAATTATAAAAATATATCACAAACTTTGTATTTGTTAACAAAATTGGATCACTGGTGGATTTTTTTTGCAAAAATCGCCGAAAATCCGACGTGGCTGGTGACATGGCATGAATTTTCGGAAATTTTTGCTGACTCAATTTTGCTAAGACAAGTGACTTATTTTTTTAATAATCAAACATAGGGATCCTAAAATCAAAATACATATAATTAGTGTTTCAATATTATAATTTTGCCCATCATTTATATCTAAAAAGCCACAATCTTGGTGTATAGTGGGGTGGATTGGAACGAGCCCGACGAGGCGAGCTGCAACGGGCAGAAGAAGCCGGTGGAGGGGTCAGGTTACCCCGGCAGTAAGCCGCCGGGGGACGCGGTGGTGAGGGGCGTGATAAGCAGCATGAAGAGGCCTGCGATTTTGCTGGACATAGTTTTGCTCACTCAGCTGAGGAAAGACGGCCACCCTTCGGTCTACGGCGGCGGCGGAGTGCTTGATTGTAGCCACTGGTGTGTCGCCGGCGTGCCTGACACGTGGAATCAGCTCTTGTATGCTATGTATTTGCGGGATCGAAAGATCGCCGTTGCGTGAATGAGGGGAAATTAATTGTAAAATCAATGATATTGGAAATAAAAATATATAATAATATAATCATTTTTTTCTTAAATTGGGCTGGATCGAGAGATTGAACGGGCCTAAAGCCCGTATACAAGTTAGGGAGATTATAAGTGTTTGTAAGCCCAATGTCTGATTCCCACCTACGATTTAATAGTTTGATTCGTATTATGGTGGTAATAGGGCTTTTCATTATTCGGGCGACCTAATTAATCCGCTAAAACCGGTTTGAATTCGAGTTACTCATGATGGTTAATCGGATTAATGAAGGGTTAATTGGGCCATTCGAATTGTTAAATGATGAATGATACGAGTATTCAATAGGGCATAAAATCGGGCCCACCTGAACCGAATCAAATCTTTTCTTTAACATGTTTATACTTGAATATATATAGCAACTTATGGTGACTTCTAGAATTTGACAAATCAGAAACGAGGCTACTATCGTGATTTTTTTTATTTGAATTATAAAAGACGTGAGTGATTTGAATATTAGACTGTTTGGAAGAGGTAATATGTGAGGTGAGTATATTAATTAGATTGATGAGCTTGATTTGTTTCGTGGAACAATAATTCCCATATTAAAACATCATTTGTCATACCCTTGTTGGTCCATGAATAGATGTTTGTTTCCACGTGAAATAAAAGTAAAACATTTGCGGGTGTTTGCTATTTTTAGAACTCTCGTTGGGGACTTTTTTGGAAAAAAATTACATTTTGTTCCTAGGGACCAAAATAAATAAAAAAATAAAAAAGTAGCTAACAACTATAATAGTCGTTGCGGTTCCATAATTCGGCTAATCTGATAACCGATGATCCATTATAAATGGGGCAGTGCTTGTTCGTAGAACCGATTCACCGCGATTTCGGGGCGGTTCCAAAATGAACCGCCCCATTAGCCAACTCTAGTCTATATAGTGGAACTCGTTAGTCTACCGGAAGGGTACAAACGTAATTTCGTCCTTTTGAAGATCCTATTCATCAACCTTGGCCCGTAGCTATATCTGAATTCTGACCTCAATGTCTCGGCCTAGTTTAAAGGCCCAAATGAAAACTAAGAGTCTGATTATAATTTCATTTTATTTAAAATGATCTCTTTGCAAACGACGCAATATTTTAACCATATTCATTAAATCGTACTTACTTGAATATTTAAATGAATGAAATGGCTTCACTTGACAACCTGGCTTCGGTACATTGTCTGTATGATTAGTGTAGGTTTGGTAGAAGATTCTGCAACAAGGAAATTATTATTATTATTATTATTATTATTATTATTATTATTTTTATTATTATTAACTTGTATTCCCATAGTTACTCCTCGAAACAGATCAATATATATATATATATATATATATTTCATATATAGCAATCAGATTAAATCATTGGTAAAGAAACAAAAAAACCATTATCTCTCTTGTAGACATAAACAAAACTTATATTGCTCCATGTGAGAGTCTTCATCTCGGGACAAACTGGATATTAATATTTCAGCAGTTGCTCATCATAAGGCAATTTGAATTTGCATAATACATTTAATATATTAATATATGTACCAATCATGGCTTTGACGTTGATGTAACCAATTGTGTGGGTCACCAGACAAATTGGCGCCACACCCCAAGTACGCCCAACTCTTTTTCTAATATATATATATATATATATATATATATATATATCCTGTATTTTGCTGGCTAGCATCATTTCCTGTAGTGATTATATTTTCGATTGCTATCATTATATGTTTCTTGTGGGATTTTACTATGGTTATATTGAGAGTTATCGAGATTCTTTATGCCTATGGCAAGTTGGGAGCTCCATGTCCAAGGTTACAATGCATTAATATAATAAAAAAATAAGGGTTCATACAAAGCATCTGATGATGATAGTTACAAAAAGAATATAATGTTGTACTTCAATCATTATTGTTTGTACAGTGGGTTTACTTGCTAGTGGGAATCGAAGAAGAATTATGATATTATAAACGATGTTTTAATGTTATAATAACCGCTACTAACTAGATAAATCGTAGATGCTTGTTTGTTGTAGAGCACTATACATACCAGATGCTGGTGATCGATAATGTCATGTATATATGAAAAGAAATAAGGACAGCTTCATTTTATATTAAAAAAAATTATATTGTGGGATTATATATTATATTAAATAAATAACTAGTGGGAACTATTAGGACATACAACATCACATGTCGATTTCAGTAATATGCCCTTAAGACACATATTGTGCTAATGTTCTTGAACACGCAGCAAACATATCTGGGCACATGCATTGCTCGATCTCTTCATGTAATCATACTCGTATATAAACATCTCTCTGTAATAAGTGAAAAATCAAAAAAAAAAAAGAAAAAGAAAAAGAAATTAAACATAAAATAAAGTAGGGGCGTGGAAGTTCAACACTGACCACGTGGCTGCATGAAATCTGATCATCGATACATTTTATGAAAAAAAGAAAGAGATAATAATAATACATAATATTTGAGGATAAAATTATATTAATTTTTTTGGGGGATTTTTCACTTTATATATAAACTCTTACCAAAAATTGCAATTTACAAACTGACTCAGACAAATAGAATTTTTTTTTTGAAGAGAATACTGTTAGGTGAGAATACATTGTAGGGCCAATGCTGCCCACGTGGCGTGCATCCTAATCTGGTATTCCACGTGGGCCAGCCCAAGTCAATGTGGCGGTTAAGATGGGCCCACTATTAATACAATCGTAAAATATTGGAGGGACCATTGCCTAATTATATATTGTTGTGATATACAAACATATATAAACTCATTATTAGAAAGTTCTATTTATTGTTAAAAAGCAGGTAAACCGTTCCGTCTCACATGACCGTTCATTTTTACTCGCTTCGTTAATTGAATTCGGACCAACACATATGTTTACTCATGTGCATGAAATAATCTCTTCATTAAAATTAATATTAAAAGTTAGTTTCATCACTGATAATTATTTTTTGAAAACGATAAAAAGTGATGTACAAATTTATACATAAAAACTAAATTGTATAGAAGAAATAAACCAATAAATAAATGCCCCCACCTTTTTCACTGCGGCTTCATCTAATGCAAATTTTTATTATAGTTTCAGAAGGTGAAATTTAATACATTTACTACCTTTGATGCATAGGATTCAGCTATCTATATTAAACCCAAGATCGATGGATATATAGGACTGGAACTGAATCACTGTATGAGAATCATTGGACAGAGCTTTTACTTCTATCCAGCTTTTGCCTGTACTTAAACGTTGAACTATATTATTAACAAATAATTGAATACCAAATATTATATAGTATAACAATTCACATTTTCCTATATAACAACGCGGTTAAGGTGACTTTTTACGAGGAGCCGTCAGTTCTTGGAACCAGCCTTGCATCACCGATTATTTCATATATAAGTTAAACTTTATATTATTTATATACACTTAAGTCAACCACACTAAACCTAACAAAATAATTTAATTAATTTACCCTTTTTCCTAAGTTCCTACCACCCTCCCATTATTTCTACCATTTAGACAGTTGGGTCAACCCTTTCACGTTTATTGTAGCATTAACTACATTTTCCTGCATTAAATAAAATAAAATAAAATAATAATAATGATACTATATATAATATTCAAATGGTCCCACTCATGGAACAATGCATGTATCATGTAAACCCTACTCTAATTCTCCCTATATATATATATATAAGCAAATCCACCATCTCAAAAAACATCACATTATATACAACAAAAGAAAAAGAAAAATAAAACTCAATTATGGAACAAGAAGATTACATACCTGATTCCGACCTCGACCTGAGCTTCACCTCCACCGCCACCACAGCAACCACCGCCGCCACCTTCTCCGCCCGGAGCAGCCTCGCGCTCAGCTTCAACGAGCGTCTTTCCTCCGCCTCAAACCCGTCGTCCACCTCCATCACCGCCGCCCTACGAACCTCCTCCCACCACCGCCGCCCGCACCGCCGCCACGAAAATCCCAACTGGTCCTCCGTGACCGCCGCAGCCAACCTCTCCTCCGACGGAGCCATCCACCTCCGGCACCTGAAGCTCATCCGCCAAGTGGGCTCCGGGAACCTGGGGCGGGTCTTCCTGTGCCGCCTCAGGGACTACGACAACGCGAACTTCGCCCTGAAAGTCGTCGACAGAGACACGCTGAGCTCGAAGAAGCTCGCCCACGTGGAGACGGAGGCGGAGGTCCTCTCCGGCCTCGACCACCCTTTCCTGCCGACGCTGTACGCTCGTCTGGAAGTTTCTCACTACACGTGTCTCCTCATGGATTACTGCCCCAACGGAGACCTCCACTCGCTGCTCCGTAGACAGCCGAATTACCGGCTACCCCTTCAATCGGTCAGATTCTACGCCGCCGAAGTTCTCTTGGCGCTGGAGTATCTCCACGCGAAGGGGATCGTTTACAGAGACCTAAAACCCGAGAACATATTAATTCGCGAAGACGGCCACGTCATGCTTTCTGATTTCGACCTCTGCCTTCACTCAGATACGTCGCCGAGGCTCGAAACCCGGCGTCAATCGACAGCTCGGAGCCGCCGGAGGTCTAATTTCGACTGCCTGGGAAATCGCCGGAGACTGGAAGAGCAGGTGACGGAGTTCGTGGCAGAACCTACGTCGGCCTTTTCGAAATCGTGCGTGGGAACGCACGAATACCTGGCGCCGGAGTTAGCCGGAGGTAACGGCCACGGCAGCGGCGTTGACTGGTGGGCGTTTGGGGTTTTGCTGTATGAGTTGCTGTACGGTGCGACTCCGTTCAAGGGGGCTACCAAGGAGGAGACTCTCCGCAACATAGTCTCTACAAGAGAGGTTAGGTTCCACGCGGCGGAATGTGATAGGATGGAGCCACGTGGCATGTTCGAGGCTAGGGATTTGATCGAGAAGCTGTTGGCGAAGGATCCGAGGAAGAGGCTGGGGTGTGATAGGGGAGCTGCGGAGATTAAGCGTCACCCGTTTTTTGACGGCGTTAGGTGGCCGTTAATAAGGATGAGTAAGGTTCCTGAAGTCCGTGGGTTGCAGGTTAAACGGAGCAGTAGCAGCACCGTTAAGAGTTCGGCGCACGTGGGAAGTCACGTGACGGGGGCTTTGGCTATGTCGTCGCCGAGGAGAAAACGTTGGTTTTGGAAGAAGCTGAGATCTTACGTGGCGAGGAGGATTAAGGGTTACTCTTCTGGTCATAGATTAAGCTCGAATTATAATTACTATTCTAGCGTTAATTACAGAACATAATTAAGATTGCTGATATTTTCATTTGTTTTTTTTTTTTCTTAATTTTTTTTGGATTGTAAAGGAGGACTAATAGTTAAGGTTATGATGAAGATGTGTAGTGTACAACATTTTTGTATCAAGTAGAAATAGTTTACGATATAAAATTAGATTTCTATATTTCCTATAACATATTTCGTTTTCTTCTTTATTTATTTAAAGTTCTGTTAATTTTTTCAGTAGAGAAAAATAATCAGTGAGATGGGGAGCATAATGATCAGGCATGTGGTAGCAACACGGATCCTCGTTTTTAGGGGAAGTGGACGGTTATAAGTAGTTTGACTTTAATTAATTAATGTAATAAAAACTATTAACGAGAATTGATTATTTTGGTAGTTTATACCAAACTACACCAAGTAGTTGGAGAGCAATAATTTCAATACCAATAATCACAGCTCATCATCTAGCTAGAACTGAACCGACAATTCTACTATAATATAATTAGCCTTAAAAAAATACTGTTATAATTAAAATAATAACCAAGTTAGAAAAACATATAATTCAGTCTTACGTTAGGAAAATGCATGGAAGATTCCACACATTACCAACTTCATTTCCAACGACCTCACCCCAAGAGTCAACAGATACACACAAACACATGTATGTATGTGTGTATATATATATTTTTACACATACATAGGTAGTTGAATGATTTTTCATTTATAATGAAAATATGAGCACTGCTACTATTATAGTAGCGATATTCATTTCATTTGTGGTTAATTTCATGGTTGGGATTACGATATTCGCTTGCGTTCAATGTTCTCGTCAGACCTCAGCGTTTGATTATCCATCACTTTCAGGGCCGCCTCATCGTCATGCTGACGTGGAAATTGGTACCAGAAACGGCAACGTGACGAGGGTAGGGACCGGTGGGGAGAGGCGGAGGTGGTGCTGGCTGCGGCGGAGGTGCCTGTGGCGGCGGCGGTTGATATGGATGCGCTTGCGATTCTTGACTTGCACCTTTATTACATTTAGTTTCAGAATTTTTTTATTCACGTTATTTTGGTCGGCAATAGTTCCTTAGCATTGTGGTTTAATTGCATTGTTGAAAATGCTTATTGCATGTAATAAACAGAACTTGTCTTAATGATTTCGTATATTTTTCTCTATACGAAAAGTTGTATATTGCCATGACTGAAAGATGACGAGTTAGTTTATTATGGTTTTATCAAAGACGGGTTTAGGCCCATTTATTAGGCCCATTTGTCTTAAATAGGCTCCGCTTATTTCTGTGTTATATTACAACGGATTATGGGTTTGTCTGTTCTAATTACCAAAAAAACGTTCCTTTTATAATTTTATAACGGACGATTTTAAGAATTGAACGCCTGATTTTTACTGAAAGTACATAGCTCTCGTTTCTTGCTTTCCAATCCATCCAATTTCTGAAAGTTTCCCTATTTCCGGAACATTTGGTATTGGAACAGTAACCAAAACCCTAGCGATTCCAATCCTTGGAATACTCCGAAGCTAGTAATCTGATTGCTTTTTTTTTTTTCGGTTTGCGTTTTTCTTTGTAAAGAAAATCCAGTATATTCAAGTGAGAATGAGCTGTTCTTGAATCGGCGAAGAGACGAACATGTTTGAAGGATTGGTTCGGCAGCTGATATTGGGGTATCTTGGACGTTACATCAAAGACATCCAAAAGGAGCAGCTTAAAATCACTCTTTGGAATGGTGCGCTTCTTAATTTATTTCATCTTCTTACTATTGTTTCGGTATGTAAGCGATTGTCATTCTGTTGTTGCAGAGGAAGTGTTGCTTGAAAATGTGGAGTTGATTCTTGAGGCCTTTGACTATCTACGGCTGCCTTTTGCCTTCAAGCAAGGTATCCATGCGTATTTTATGTAATTGAACTGAACACGCGAGAGCATCATTAGTTCCTAATCACAGTTTCTTGTTACGTTAGCAAGGAAGTGATTTTTATGTATCATACTACAATGCATAAAATCTTTTTGTGAGTTCGCTTGCTGAATTATGCTTTTAGGGAGTTTTTTCTCAGTGTGAGAGATGGGTAACCATAAGTTGTGTATGGTGATACTGAGTTTCCTTTTGCATATACATCGCCTTTGGATGGTTACTTTATGAATTAAATGATTAATCAGGTTGCTTAAGTGTTATTGTGTAAAGCATGGGTTTGATCTATAAGTTTTGACGTCTGTTTTTTAGGCCGAGTGGGGAAGTTGAGCATCAAAATACCATGGAAGAAACTTGGGTGGGATCCCATCATAATCATCTTGGAGGATGCATATATTTCTGTCTGCCCGCGGGATGACACAGAGGTAATTTCTTTCAGGAATTTTTTTGTTTAATATTGTGAGGTTGGGAGTAAACCTCATTTGAAAATTGCATGTTGACCTGATAAAACCTAATGCTTGGTGCCTTCATCAGTGAGATTAATATCTTTTCTATTGGCTACACTGATTTACATTTTTCTGTTCGTTGTCATTGAGAATGATTTTTCTGGTTGGGTTATATTGTACGTTCTATCCCAGTTAATTTCAGTCTCGCCTTTGATCACTGATTGTTTTCTCTCCTTTTTCTGTTTCTACAGTGGTGCAAGAATGCGGTTGAAAGAAGAGAACTTGCAAGCAAAAAGGCTCGACTTGCTGCAGCGGAACTTGCAAAGTTATCTAGGCGCGTATGTGGTGAGCTTTTTAAGGTCGTTAGTGATCATTCTTGTATTTAGTTAGGCCGAATTTTCATTGTCAAATTTATTAAAAGTCAGCCTGTGGTAGAACTGAAATATCCAGAAACGACAATTTCTCTCTTGCATGAACATGATTTGCAGAAATACGGCTAAATTTTCTCTTCCCTTGGGTGATTCTCTCATACCATTGCTTGTTGTTGAGATGTGTTGTTTCATGTGTTTTAAGTTTGCATCGCTAGTTTAGCTCAACTTCATGCCAGGTGTGAGGAAATATATAAATATTTGTTGTCTCACATTGAGAAATTATATCAACCCTCTCTCTCTCTTTATATATATATATATATATATATATATATAAACACAAGAGAGGCTATTCCACGGAACACAAATTGGTTTCGGATGGAACCCTCAAATATGCACTTATCTAATGTACAAGCCAAAGAATTCATCACCATACCGAGAACATGCTGTATAGTCAATGTAGTTATACAATTTTACTTGTTATGCGTACCCACTAACCTTTTGCGTCCTTCAAGTTCGATTACATCTTCTTGAGGTGATTTGTTGACACATTATTGGTCACCTTGGAGGCTAAGATACAAAATTATTTTGGCAGGGTAATTACATTACTTCCATTACGGCTGACAAATGTTTCCCTTTTCTGCAGAAAATCAAACCGGGAGATCATTTGTTTCATACATTACGGCTAAGGTAACTTTCGTTGCACTAAATGGCCATTTTGTACTTCCTTGCGTTTTTACTTTCTATCACTGAATTGTGTTGGAATAGTAGATCAGTTATTCTGTTATGCCATTAGGAACAATGCATAAGCTTGTGTTGTTGAATAACCAATGATAGTGTCACCAGTGAGTTCTAACTGCTCGTCCTTGATGCCTCTAATATGTCTCTCTCGTTTTTTTTTTCCGGCAAGATTCTTGACAGCATCCAAGTGTCTGTAAGAAATGTCCATGTCCTTTATTGCGATACGCTGAATGCACCGGTAAATTCATCCTCTTTTGCTTATTCTTATTTGTTTGATGGTTTTTATTACGATGTCTGAACTTCGCCTCCCTAGAAAAGCGATAGCAAGAATGTTTTCAGAAAATGTTTCCTCCCTTTTCTTGTTATGCTACATAAAATGGGATAGAAACTAAGCTGTATTTATTGGCTATGTTTACCCATGCTTGGTCACGAACGTTTTAGAATCCTTTATCCATTATCTTATTCTATATTTTCTAGGACAGTAACACGATGTAAATCAGAAAGGTAAAGATAAAAGGGATATGCATTTCTTCTTACATTTTGCAATTAAATCTGGTTCTTTTATATACTGTGAAGGTTCTGGGCTGCAACTATAACGATGCTATTCTTTAATATCTAATAATCCATTTAGAGCTTTTCCAGACGGTCGGTACAATCGCGTTGTGTTATATGTATATAAATTTGTCGCTCTTAATTAAATTCCTTCAAGATTTATGCTGTAACATTCTCTATTTTCTTGTTTAAGTTACGTGTGATATTGGTTACTTTCTGGAATAATATTGCTTATTATGCGTGATGATTCTAACAGGCAGAAACTGTATTTGGTTTGAGGTTGTCCAGTTTGACAATCATGAAGCAAACTCCTGTTGCGTATGTCTCCTCCTGTTGTTGACCTTGTTTATTTATTTTAAATACTAATCCTTTTCTTTTCTTTCGTCCTACTTTACTATGCTGATTGAGATCTTTAATATTGATCACATTTATGAACATACGGGGACGTCTTATGTTGTTCTAGGAAGGGTCTGAGAGTTTGAATAGCTGTGTTTAGTTTCTGTTCTTACTTAAAATTAAGTTCAAAGCTTGTTGCTCCTACATGAAGGAACATGCAGAAGCATACTTATAGATGTCCTCTTCTGTCCTACAGGCTTTTAATATCTTGTACCTCTGCTCTGCTAATTTTATTGGAGTCATGATTAACATTCCAGTTCCACGAGATAGACGTAAATCATAAATAGAGTTATGTAGATTAGTTATTGTCAGTTTATACTTTTCTCTTTCAGTTGATATAATTTAAATGGTATAATTGTTTTATTTGAAATCTCAATTAATGACAACGTTAAATAGTATGTTATCATATGGGAATGCGTGCTTGCTAAATAATATGTTCATCCATGTCAAATCCTGAAAAAGTGATCCGTTGTCTCTTGTTTTTAGGTTTTTCGCTGGGTACAATTCTCACCTGTAAAATGTTATTCGGTTTTCAGATCTTTTGTTTCAAGAGTTAGGGGTGGTCAAGTCAACAAGTTGATTGAAGTTCAGGGTCTGGAACTTTACTGTAATTCAATAAGAAAAAAAGATGACTCAAATACAGAACATATCGTAGACATCAGGGATATGGAGAGAGAGAAATCTGGAGATGGCAACCATTCCTCGCTATTAGCTCCTTTGGATGTATCAGCTTCTTTATCAGTAAGCACTTCCACTTTAACCTTTTCTCCGTAATTTAGTGAATAGTTGTGATAAATCTGCTCGTTTGATCACATACATCTTCCAAAGAAGTTATTGTGAGGATCTCCAAGTGGTATACCGTAAAAGAATCATTTTTCTACTTCGATTCTCCTTAGTCCTTACTATCACTATTGGCCGGGATCATCTTCGATCTATTAATGAAAACAATTATTATTTTTCTACAAGAAAGCTGCGCGAGATCATTTGTATGCCTGACTAGTAATGGTGGGAAATAGCGTTTGAGCTTCTGCACTGTATCATCAGATCTAAGTAATCTGATGAATCAATAAAATTTATTCATAATCGTCTATGATAACGTATATATCAAATTTAAAAGAAATTCGAATTTTTCAACCTTCTCCGTGATCCTAACTTGTTCTATCTTGTTTATCTGGACAAATATTTAATTTTGTCTATATGAGAGCTATTGTGATGCTCTTGGTCCATCAAATATAACACAGTTGAAGTAGGTAGCATTTACATTAGTATTTAGCATTTTCTTTCAGGTAACAAGATCTGGCAAACTGTTGAATGACACTCCACAATACACTGTCAATATTCAGATGGCTACTGTGGTATGACAAATATTTATCATATGATGTATGTCACTCTTCATCTAATATACCACTTATTGATTGGTATTCTATCCTCTTACGTTGCTAGGCGAGCTCAATCAATGAAATTCAACTGCGACATATCTTGTCTCTTTGTGATTATATGGACATATGTAGATTACGAGAGAAGTAAGTTTTGTATGATGTCATCATTTTCATTTTCTAAGCGCATTTAGATTTATGACTTTTCTGCATTTATAGCTGCTATTTTTTTAACATTGAAGTTAAACCACAATGAAGTGCATTTTGTTCTTTTGTCCTTCTCCACTTGCTAATTTGTTATTGTATTCTGCTTCTGCTTATTGATCTAACCGGTCCTATTCATATTCAAGATACGGGCGTTATCGTCCTTGGTGGTGCCCTTTGGAGAAAAAGCTTAAGGGATGGCAAAAAACATGGTGGCATTATGCTCAGGCGTCTGTTTTATCTGATGTACGGAGAAGAATCTGGAGAACATCTTGGAAGTTCCTTGGTGAGAGGCTGTAAGTTGATCCATGTCACTATCACTCTTTAATATGCTTTGAGCCCATCTTCGCCAATGTGTAAAATCAGCTCATCTCATGTAGAATCCAAAATTTTCACTTCTCATCGTGGCAGAAAATCCCGCAGAAAGTATGTGAACTTGTATAAGGCAAAGTTGAGGTGCCTCAGAAGTGATCAGGTGTGCAAATTTGTAATTTTATGTGAGATAACCTTTATTGCACAGGATAGTCACGATGCGATATTTGAGATTTCTACTAAAACTAACTGGTCAATATTTCTAGATTTATGCTGTGCTGGACATTAGAGAATTATCAATTCTGATCAATTAATAAGCATTTTGCTATGTTTTGGCATGTTTGCATTACATTTTAGACTCAGTAGGTTCCAGTATACATATAGTTTAATCATAATGCATTGCAATCGCAATCGGAAAGTGTTAGTTTCCAAGATCTACATGCTTGTTGCTAACATATCGTGAGCTGTCCGGTCATATCTTAATATGTTGACATGACATCTGTTTGTGTTTTAAATTTTTTTTAATTGTCGATTTTTGCTGGTTTTGGATTAGATTCAGGGAAAGAAAGGTAAAATTTATGTGAACATAATAGAGTCATTGTTTCATTCATGTTTTGTTTGCTCTATTTGATCAATCTCCTCTGTGAAGGGGTTGCAACCATCTTCCTCGCTTTCATTTACTTTTATGCTTAATGACGTTTTTAATCTCCCACCAATGTTTGGTAATTAGGTGATAGACAAAGGTATTTTGCACGAGTTGGAAGAAGTCGAAAAAGAAACCGATGTGGATGACATTTTGAATTACAGATCTATTGCTGAGCGTGAACTTGAGGTAGGAATTTTTCATAAAATTCTCCATGCTTTGTTGGTGTTGGACATACTTACCTATACCTTCCCATGGTTAGATCTTGTGAGATGTTTTTGGAGATATTTTGGTTTATTCCAGAATAGAGTAGTTTTCTTAATCTGAATCATATTCGCCTTCTCCAATTTGATGAACCAGTTGAGAGAAAATTATCAACGTTAGTTAATTCTTGCAACAACTGTATGTATGTCAAGGATTTTTTGGGGAAACCATCCTTCAGACATGGAAGCATGGGCAGTGGTGGAAACTTAGACAAATCAGTGGAAGATGATCGTCCTGCAAAGCCGCGTGGATGGTTAAATTGGTTATCTTATGGGATGCTTGGAGCAGCGGGAACGGATGACTCTAATCAGTTTTCTGGCGTTATCTCAGAAGATGTTATCAAGGTACACATTGTAGTTTTTCTTCAACCAATGTAATTTCTTCAGTTTATTCGCTAAAAACTTGTAATTTGTTTCCGTAGGATATCTATGAGGCCACTGAGTTCCATCAAGATTCCGTTTTATATGGAGATCCTGGTGTAATGGATGAAGTTTATGTCTCATCAATGAAAATCAACATTGCAGAAGTTCGTGCCACACTATGGAGCATGTAGTTTCCAAAACTTTGATTGCATATTTAAATTCATTTAACAGTTTCATTTGTAAATAGCTCCAGGAGAAAAGTCGACTGAACAGTTAGATTCCCTTGCTTCCCCTTCTTGTGCGACCAAATATTTGGCCTTGTTTTTCTGAATCTGTTAATCACATGCCCTTTCAAAATATAATCTTGCTTTTAGATATTTAATTTTGCTTTAAGTTACTTTTGCTCCCCCTTTCCCTGTATAAAATAAAAATTGGCCTCTTGTGCCTCTTGTATAATTTAGGGAGCTTGAACGGGCTATTGCTGATTTAACACTAAGCGGTATTTCTGCTGAGGGCAAGGTCCGGGAGAAATCTGCAATTATTACCGTATCTGTTAACTCAGCTAAGATCCTCAATCCGTTTAGCAGTCAATTTGTCCTGTCCACGAAAAAGGTCAGTATGCACTTACGTCACGAGATAGTTCTATACATTCCTTCAGCTCATTAATCGCTGTATACATTCCTTCAGCTCATTAATCAAGTTCACAAAAAATGAGACGGTGAAGTTATCTAATTCAAATTTTGCAAACTAGTTTTGGTAAAACCGTCTTGTCGTATCCCCAAAAATGTCTTAGATTGGACCTTTTTAAGTCCTCTGTCAATGCGGTGGTATGAATTAATGTCAAATAAACAACACTTTGACCTTGATGAGTGTGCTCGACCCCGCTTTTCATTCTAATAAACTGAAGTTTTACTTTCATGGTTTAAATTTCAATGTCTTATCAAGCGTTGTATTTGGCTCAGAGTAATGGTTTAGGAGCTCTATGCTTTTTTTGTTAATAATGCTCCTTCAGCCTTCCTAAATAGTACGATCTGCTGTGCATATACTATTTCTTAATTTTTTATTGTGGACCTTCCATAGGTCATTTCTGAGGATGTTCTCATCGTGAAACAGCAGCCATCTATAAATATTAAAGTTGACTATTCCCCTTCAAGTTCTAATGTCAGTGCGTCAGTTAAGGTATATCACTCACTCTTAATTGTATAATTACTTGCTCTTTCATTAGCTATATACATTCTAGTGTCAATTTCTGCATGTATTGCTGTTAATTCATATCTAGTATCTATGACATCCAGGTGGTATTTAATTCAGCTGAAGTGTTCCTCGAGGCAGAATTTTTGACAAATTTGATTGAATTTTTAAGCGTTCTGCAACGTTTCAACTCCCAGCAGCAAAGGGTAATGTATCATCATATGTCTGTTTGTACTGCTGTAATTCACCCAAAATTACCACATACTTATGTTTATTGATGTGCTATCAGAGTATTAGTTTTCGTCTTCCACTGTTCACTATTTTGATTCCGTTCTTATACTTTAGTTATAAGCATTTTTGTTAGGCTGTCACAATCTTGAACATTTATACTGGCATACCGAAAGTTGACAATTGGATATATCCGTTGCAGATTTTTTCGTCTCTAAATGGCATCGATGATGTTAACTCTCGACTGCTGTCAAAGATCAAGTATGTGTAGTGCTATCAGCATGTCTAGGGGCTGCAGTTTATCTATGAGTCCCATATACTTGTGTTTATATTTCATTGTTTAGTTGTAATTTACCCTTTTGGATTTTGATGTTCTTGCTCAATGTTTACAGTTATGCTTTGGCAAGTCGTAAGAAGACAATGTGGGCTATTATCCTTTCCAATATTGTTGTCTGTTTACCATGTGGGGATGCAAACTTTCAATCCCATAATTTGGTAATTATGGTGTCTGCTTGTTCTCCATATTTTTTTCCCTATTTCCATAGTTGATGATGGATGCAATAAACAATGAACTTTAAGCATTTATTGTCTTTTTATGCACCAAATTCCATTTATGAAGACACAATATGCTGGGAAAACTTGTAGACCTATTTGTCATACTAATGAATTCTTATTTGGCAGGTAGTCGAAGCAGCAGAAATTTCCTTCATATCTAGATCGGAAGTAGATTCTGCTGTTTCGAACGGGGAAAATTTGTCTCTTAACGGAAGTGTTGATTTTGATTGTGGTTCCAGTATGGATGTCAAAACTGGTGTCCAGATCCAGAATCTATATGATCACTTTGAAATCCAGATCAGTGATGCTCAGGTCCGTGGTTGTGTCTTTACTATGCTTATGATCTTATGGAATGACTTTGATCAAATATAAGATCTCTTGCAGATGAAAATTTTGATGCCATCTTCAATTATCCCTGTTTCTGAGAAATTTAGTGCAACTGCAAGTTTGGTTTCATGTGTTTTACTCAATGAACCTAGCCTCAAAGAAATGGAGGTAAGTATAACTTTTATGTAACTTCCATCAGGATATAGTTTGTCACATTATGTACCATTACCTGAAGTGCAGTAATGCGGGTATTTGTTAATGATTTTTGTGCTTCCATGACTCCATGCTAAAAATCAAGCTGCTTGCTCACTGTCAGAAGAATGATATGTTACTATCCTTTGTTTTTATGCCCCACCATTAAGTTTCTAGGCCATCACATGGATGGTAATCAGCAGTCACTATCCTTATAATATGAAGAATGAACCATTAACTTGGTGTATATGACACATCCCCTCTAAGTCTTAAAGAAAATCTCATAATTATGCTTATCCCCTAACTGGTGGCCTTCAGAAAGAAAACAATACCAGTAGCATTAATCTGCAAAATTTATGTATACGGCGATGTAGTTTTCTTATATTAACACATTAACAGCATAGGTACTGAGATAGACATTCAATATGTTTTGTTGGCATGCTTTGATCTTCTGATCTTATTGATTGGCTTTCCAGGTTCATGTTTGTGTGCCCTCGCTTATTGTTAACTTCTCTGCTTCTATTTATGGTGAAATTCTGGGACTGGCAAAACGTTTTCATCTGCTTCTTCCTTCATCATACCCGACGACTTCACCTGAAAAGTCAAATGGATCAAAGATCTCTATTGGTTCCTGGTTTTCTATGGATGTTAGTTTGAATGCAATTCGTGTGATCGTGGATCTTGAAGATAGCGTGGATGATGATTGCATCCTGAAGCTTGATTCTCAGAAATTAACCATTTGGTATCTTTGGTTCTACTCTGTGTTATATAAGCATTGAGGTTAATGTTATGTTATCATACTGATGTTAGCATGTGATTTGACTCTTTGTTGAAATTCGGTCAGTTATTAATCCTACTTCTTTGGTGATCTCTTCTAAATTGTTACATCAAGATTGAAACCATTATTTTACTTGAGGATTGAATGTCATAGGCCTTTACTGTAATGTTTTATCCCAACCGCATTAACCTGTCTTTGTTCTTGTGGTAATAGATTGCACGACATGTATTTCAAAGTACAATATATATTCAATGTGCGCTGTATTTTTCTCTATTTAATTGTATTTGTGGACTGTGCAACTTGTTGCAGGTTCGATCAGAGAGATTTTACGGAGTCCTGGGCTGCTGCACAAGAATGTAAGCTTACTGCTAATTCCACAATAAATAACTGGGATGACCAGATAATTTTCTCACTTGGAAGTTCATTGGGTTCTGAATCCATTATTCAACCAGCCACTGGCGTTGATTGTGGTGTAAACTCAGTTTCTGATGGGGGCATCATCATGCATTTTGAAGCTGATATTAGAAATCAATTGTTTCCTCTTAGATGTAGTATATCATCAAACACTAGTGAGATCCACTGCTATCCTATTCTAGTTGGTAAGTTGGTTGGTTTCTTTGGCAAACTGGCACTCTCTGAAAAATCTGCTGCCAAAGAAAGGAAGTTAGTCGTGCATGATGAGGACTCGTCAAGAGATAATAATGGATATCAGCAATTCAGCCCTTTAAAAGAAGCTTACTCTTACAAGTCTTCAATCAATTCATCAGATTCCATTACATTTGACCATCTCTTTTCTATTGGTCAGATGAGGCTTAAATTGAGGAAAGCTCTCGAATTGAGACGCCATAAAACTGATTCAAAATTCAGCCTCGTGGAAGGCCAAGGAGCTTTTTCTGCTCCTTTTGTGAACTGCATCACCGATGCTTATTCGCTGATCAGAACTCATGGCAAGGGTAGCAGCCTTATCAATTTGAGTCTTGAATGTACCACATTGCATTTCCATGATTCCTCATGTATTGTTGGAACAGTTGTTGTACCCATGGCAAGAACATCGATTACTGTTTCTGAAGAATCCATGGACATGATTTGCTTGACTGAAGGCGCTTCGTTTTCGTCATCTTGGTGGTCTCAGATAGTTGGTGAATTTCTTTGGGGACCTTTGTCTGCCGATCTTTCACCAACTCTTAACTTGCACCTGAAGAGAAGAGACGCAGGGTTGAGGACTTCTCAACTTCATCTAAGTTTTCATGTCCAACATGTTTCCTGCATGTTGCCTCCTGATTTTCTAGCTTTACTGGTTGGTTATTTTTCACTCCCGCTCTGGAGCCCTTTGGAAAAAGAACCTGCTAATGCAAATGCGGTTTCTGAGGGACCTGATCTTATTACGTATCAGTTCAATATAGCTGATTGCAATGTCCTAAGTCCTGCGAACAGTGACTTTTCTGAGTTTCTAAAGATAGATATTAGAAATCTTTGTGTTTCTTTTTCTGAAAATGATGATATTTCTGCAACTGAAATACCTTCTCTTTGTTGCCTGGATGCTGACAAATTTTGCAACCGAAATGATAGTTTAGACTTTTTCGGAGGTGACCTCTCTTTGTCACTTTTATTATTGGAAACGTGTGGGGTTAGTGCCATGAGCAACTGCAAAAATTTTGTCATGATTCAAGCACTCAGAGCAGATGTGTGGGTGAGAATTCCCTACACTTCATATTCTGATACAGCTTCTCATCCAGTTTGCATCATGGCTATGGTCAGTGATTGCCAGTTTGACATTGAAGGTTTGATCGGATATCTTTAATTTGTTATAATTGAGTTACAGTTGGAAAGTTTTTTTAATTTTCTTATATCTAATTTATGCTCATTTAATATGTTACAGAAGCATGGTTGGTCTCTGGATTCAACGCATTGGTGTATGTTTTCGATCAGTTTTCCTGGGTTGGTGAAGCATCCAGAATATTCACTTATGATGTTCCACATTTTATTCAGGCGAAGAAACAAGTTATGGAAGATGGTGCTATTCTTCCTACAACGGCGGTATTCTGTGAACTGAGATTTAGTGTGAAGTCGTTATCAATTAGATTGCACCAAGTGAGAGAACAATCTTCTGTGTCTGAACTCGTGGCAGAGGCTGATATGCACTTTATATGTTCGGCTTCAGTGATCAGTGACAAACTCGAACGTTTGGATATCTCCTTTTCTTCTTTGGCACTATTTTCTCTATTGAACTCTGTTGTGCTTGCTGAATTCTGCCGTACTGCTTCTGGATCATCGGTTCTTGACTTGGTTTTCGCAGCACCAATACATGGTGATGAAAGGATCGTTATTTCTTTTCCTTGTGTGGATGTGTGGCTACACTTATTTGACTGGAATGCAGTTATTGATTTACTTACTTCAGGCTTCGAGCAACTGTCTACTTTGATGACTGATGCATCATCTGAATCTGTGCATAGCGTCTTGATTGCTGACAATAAAGATGGAGTTGTTAGTAGCCCAAGTCGTGTTGCAGCAGTAACGAATACACCTGGTACTGGTTTTTCAATTCTGACATTGGACAATGTTGGGTTGACTGTTCATTTTCCTGCAATATTCAGCAGAGATTCAGATTTTACAATTGGAAACTTTTGTAATGAGCTGAGTTCTGATGACATGCAAAGTATGAACCAGAACTGTTTTCTTTCTGTTAGCATGTGGAGTATAAACAGTGTGTTCGTTAGTAATGGTAAAACTGTTAAACTGACAATCAATTGCAAAGATATGCGGGGGATGTTGAAGCTATTTTCTGAGGAATTTTCACAATCATGGCCACTCTTTCAACTGTCGAAAATCTACCTCGAGTTTGAGATGTCCACAATTGAGACCCAGACTACACCGATGAAGTGTTTGGTTCGATGTGATAGTCTGGATTTGTCTGTCTCTGATCATGTTTTTCATCCTCTTCACTTCAAGTGGTTTGAAAGATCTGAGAGTACTTCACCTATCAACAGGATGGAGATTCAAATGCAACTTAGGAAGTTTTCTCTACTATTAACAGATTGGAAGGTGATTGTCTTGTCATTTTTGAATTTATCGTTATCTAAAGTTGGATTTCGGCTCTGGCCCTGCTTATTTAGCTGATAATTTTTTTTTTGAGAATTACGCTGTCCCCTTTATTCCTGACCTTGAGAAGCAAAATTAAGACCGTGCTATGGGGTTATACTGGAATTAGACTATGTATGGCAACTCACTGACCTATAGGGAGGCAATATGACCTTATGAGTCCTATTCTATTCAAAGTTTAGTTCTTCTAATTATTGCATCATTTCCTCCAAAAGCAGGAAATTTAAGGGGAAAGTGCTGTATCTTTCCATTTTCGTAGGCACAAGGGATCGAAAGCAAGAAACACAATTTTTTCCATAGAGTTTCTAAGACCTATCACGGATGAATGCTTTTTATATCTAATTTACCAAGTTTCCACATTAATAGTAGCCATATATCTCTATTAATTTGAATACCTCAATATTCGTTGGTGGAGCCAACTTTGTCAACTAAGACTTATCACGGATGGATGTCTTTAACTAATGTTCGAGAAATTCATGTTTGTTCACTTTCTGGCAACGCAGTGGACATCTAATGGGCCTTTGCTGGAATGCGTTTTGAGAAACACAGACTTTTGGTGCTCTGTAGCTGAAGATGAACATGATGGAATAATTAAATGCGACCTACAAGTAAACTACTACAACATAGACAAGGTAATAAAACTAACGAGTTGAAGCATAATTTTTATTTCTAAGTTCGTTGCATGATAGTCTAGTTTTCTATGAAACTTTTTAGGTCTTGTGGGAGCCTCTTCTTGAGCCTTGGCAATTTCAGCTGAATGTAAGCAGGAAAAATGAGCAGGGTGCTCTAGATAGTGACTCTGTTGCGACAAACATAAGCCTTGGATCTGATAGACCTCTTAACTTGAATGTTAACGAATCCATCATTGAGGTACTTTTCTGGTGATTACTGATTATTTCTCCCTATCCTAATGTTACCGTGTGATAAAGTGCTCTGGCACTAATATACCATCTGTTGCTTCAAAAAGGTAGTCTCAAGGGTAAATGAGATGTTGGAGGATGCATGGGAAATTATTTCAAGGACCGAAAACTCAGCTATTCCAATTTCTCAGATAACCGAAGGACCAGAAGCAACAAGATATGCCCCATACATGATACAAAACTTAACTACGCTGCCTCTGCTCTTTTCTGTCTGCAAGCTGAAACCTGACACTGATGATCCAGATGTGTCACCATCTAATGGTGTCCTTCCAGTTGGATCTTCGACACTTATATACATTAATGAACCATCGGAGGACTTACTTTTCCGTTACAGGCCATTGCAATCTTCAGATAGGCTCAATGAAAAGCAACTACTTGAAGCAGCACATCGATATGTTCGATTCCAGCTGGAGGGCGCTTCTTCGCCATCTGCTCCCATTTCAATGGATCTTGTTGGTCGTAGATACTTTGAAGTCGAATTTTCCAAATCATCACAGGATTTTGATGCTTATTCGGATGATAATGATACAACGGGAAATAGGAAAGTTGAAACGGTTAATGGCACAGATGTAACTGTTGGGTTTGCTACTCCTGTAGTAGTTGACGTTTCTGTGCAGCGGTTCACAAAGCTGATCCGTCTATACTCAACAGTAAGGATTGTTTCTTCTCTTACAAATGTGAATACTGGATCTGCTTGATATTTACACACTCGGCATGTTTTCAGGTTGTGGTATTAAATGCATCCTCTGTGTCACTTGAAGTACGCTTTGATATTCCGTTTGGTCTCTCACCTAAGGTATTATAGTTGATTTCTACCTGGGCTCGTTTGGAATGCAAAACTCTTCGCAAATTGCCAACTATTTTGACTTTCAGATCTTGGGCCCAATATATCCTGGTCAAGAGTTTCCTCTCCCGCTGCATTTGGCTGAAGTTGGCTACATTCGGTGGCGACCCGTGGGCGATTCGTACCTTTGGAGTGAAGCTCACAATATCTCAACCATTATCACGCAGGACGTGAGGAATGGCTTTCTGCGTTCTTTGGTTTGCTATCCTTCTCAACCAAGTAGTGAGGCGTTCCGTTGTTGCTTATCTGTTAATAATCAGTGCCTTCCCCCTGTCAGTAGAGCGAGGAGGGTGACTTCGTCTCGTGATTTTTTTAATGTTAAACAACCCCAAAATTTTCATAACCTAACCTCAAACGATATGGAGATACCGAATAATCGGTTTCTATACCAATTAATATTATCAAGCCCTTTGTTATTGAAAAACTATCTTATGAAGCCAATATCTATGACTTTAGAGGATGGCGGCGTTAGACGAATTGCCTTGCTTTCTGAGGTTTGTTTTGCCTATTTTCAATTGTTATTACTTGTATGCAATTCATGCTTATGTTTGATTATTGAAGTAAAATGAATCGGGGCTATATTTGTCTTTTTCGTCCTAAATTTTCAGGTTGAAACTTCTTTCTACCATATTGATTCTTCACATGATTTGCTGATAACATTCGAAATAGATGGGTTTAGGCCATCAGCACTGAAGTACCCACGTTCTGAGTCATTTAGCACGAAGGCTAAATTCAGTGGGACAAAGTTCTCACTAACTGAAATCATACGATTTGACTCCAATTCGGCTAATGGTACATTAGTTTTTATCATAATATTCATCAAGTGAGCTGCTCCATATGATTCTTTTTATCTGTGTTAATAAGTTTGCTTTATCAATGATAATATAGGTCCATTATATATTACAATGGAGAAAGTGATGGATGCAATCTCTGGAGCTCGTGAAATAATAATCTCTGTTCCGTTTTTGTTGTATAATTGTACCGGGTTTCCTCTTGTTCTCTCAAACTCTGCTGATGAAATGAAAGGATATAGCTTCCTGATGCCATCATGCTATAACTTGGATGAGAAAAATGTACCTGTTCAAAAGAAATTCGGTCTAGGTATTATCTGTTCGAATCAGGATCTTTCCGTGCCCGCCACAGGTGGTTGCTGGCACTTATGTTTGACCGTGAGAGTTATTTCATAGATCATTTGAGTTACTTTGAATTTATTATTTCTGTTGCATTTGCCATACAGATTTGACCGCCGAAGCACCTTCCAACTCACCTGATTTTGCCGAAAGTGGAAGCCGAAAGGTCAATCCTTGCTTGTTTAGTCCCGATACCCGTTCGTATTCTGGGGAAATAGTTGTGAGCATCAGCAGATACCTACCTTCAGTGGTCAAAAATGTCACAAAGCATTTGTGGTCTGCCCCATTTTCGCTTGTCCCACCAACCGGGTCAACCAGTATTCTTGTTCCTCAACCATCCATGACATCTGGGTATGCGGTGTCTGTTTCGGCGGTGGCAGCACCTTTTTCTGGTAGGACAAAGATAATCACATTCCAACCCAGGTATTTTAAAAATATAATAAAAAAAAATTATCGTATCTTTTCACGTCACGTTACAAAACATCTTATCCCAGCGGAGTGACAAGTATGTTGTATTTATCAGATATGTTATCGCTAATGCATGCTCCAAGAATTTACGTTACAAGCAGAAGGGAACCGATGTATCTTTTCTTTTGAGAGCTAAGAAACATTCCTATGTCCGATGGATGGACACAACGAGGTTTGCTATTTTAATTCAAGAATTCTACTCTCTAGATATTTACATAAATCTCTTAGTTGTTTATCTAAAACGTAATATTCTTGTGATGGTTAATGGATTGTTATAATCCTTGACTTCGCACATTCAGATATTAGACAAGTGCATGATGTGATGTCTGTTCAATTGTTATGATATATATTCACATATATATGCACGCGAGTATGCTTCATTTTTCAATCCTGTCTCAGGGAGTTACAGCTTTCGGTTTGCCTTGATGAGCCCGGATGGGAGTGGTCAGGTTGCTTCGTACCTGAGCAGTTAGGTGATACTCAGATTAAAATGCATAACCATATGACTGCTGATATATGCATCATGCGTGTGGAAGTGAGGATAGCTGATGTGTCTGTTGCTGAAGAAAAGATTGTTGGAAGTACAAGTGGAAACTCTGGGACAAACTTGATTCTTTTGTCCGATGATGATACAGGTTTTATGCCATATAGGATTGACAACCATTCGAGGGAGGTGAGCATACTCTTGAATCATACTAGGGTGGTTTTTTCGATTTAGAAAAAGAACAGGGGAGGATGTGAGATACAGTTCACTTTAAGTGTGCAAGCATCTCAAAGTTAAAAATCAGATGAATTTTTGTTTGCTTAATATCTTAAATTCTTGTTTATGTCTTTAACTTCTACGCTTTGATCCGATATGTGTCAGTGTTGCTGGAGATGGACAATATTTGGTGGAACAGCTGTTGTATGTCGAATATCTGATCCACTGATAGAAAATATGTTTGAATAAGGCTGTTTTGCAAATGTTGTGAAAATGTTTCTGTTTACTTTTCACCTCCAGAATTATGATCATGAAGCTTTGTATGCATGTTGTAATAACAGATGCATTGTAACATAAATTCCTCACTCTTTGCAGAGGTTGCGGGTTTACCAACCAAAATGTGAGTCTTTCCAAACCATTATTCACCCTTACACATCTTCACCGTATGCTTGGGATGAACCCTGCAATTCACATCGTCTCATTATTGAGGTATGTTAGTTTCATCCTTTATTAGTTCATCAAATTTCTGTAACTTTTTGGGTTGATTATTTTTTAATGCTTTATCAGATACCAGGCGAACGGATATTAGGATCATATGCCATAGATGATGTTTCCACTCATTCACTTGTACAACTACCAGCAACATCAGAGGTACTATACATTGGAGCTACTTTTGCCGTTGAGAAATATCATATCCTACCTCAAATTTGTAGGGCTAAGATAGATAAGTCCATTAAGGTTTGATACATCCTCAAAAATTTGGTTAATTTCATATCTATCCCACGTTAAGGAATGTGTGTGGTGAATTGGGTACAATGACAACTTTCTCTACTGAACATTTGCAGAAACGTGAAAGGAATTTGCTTGTATCTGTCCATTCTGAAGGGGCAACGAAGGTGCTTCCTCTTTTTCTAATAAGAATACCAAATTTTTTTTCTTCAAATCCTACTGTTTACAGACAACTGGAAATTTCTCGATCAGGTTCTCAGTGTGATTGATTCGAGGTACCATGTAATGAGTGATCTGAAGGGTCTTCGCATTTCTCAGTTGAAAGATAAGCAAAAGCAAAACCATAGCTGTAAAAGTTTCGACAGCTACAAGGAAAAGCTATCAATTGAAATTCCATTTTTTGGGGTCTCTTTAATGAACTCCCATGCTGAGGTATGTATCCTATTGTAGACTTTTGAAATATGAACTGTTTTGCTATTCTAAGCCTACTACATTCACCTGCCCCTCCCCCTATATACTCTCTTTCTGAAAAGGATTCTTTTTCAGGAGTTGCTTTTTGCATGTGCTAAGAAGCTGAGGGTTGATTTTGTTCAGAGTATGGATCAACAGCAGTTATCCCTTCAAATTGCCCAGGTGCAGATTGATAACCAACTACGTACTACAACATACCCTGTTATCCTTTCCTTCAACCATAAACCCAAGAGCAGCCAAATGATGTTGAAAGACAATAATAGTATTGAAGTCCTCGGTGGAAGTGCAAGTCGAGTTGCTTCTTCAAGCATGCACGAACCAGTGCTTTCCTTAGCCGTCGTGAAGTGGAGAACTCCTGACGCGTCTCTCATTTCATTTGAATCAATCAGCCTCAGGTTTGTGATGAAACTGGTTAAATGTATCTTGACATCTCACTGCTTGATGAGTTTCACTCTATTGCAGGATAGCGGATATTTATCTTGAGATCGAGCAAGATATCGTTTTGAGGTTGTTCGAATTCGGCAAAACTGCATCCTCAAGGTTGCAGAGCCGACTTTCAGGACATTTGAGCTCGATTCAGAGTATTTCGGTTTATGATTCAGATATTGCCCTGGGAAATTCGCGGGGTGCTCGTTCATCTGCGGGAATAAATGATAAATTTCCCTATTACACTAGCTCTTCTATGACCAACGAAAATCGTACAGAAAACCGTCTGTGGCCCTATATGGTGCCAATCGGAGCTCCTTGGCAGGAAATTCAACTTTCTTCGCAAAAGGAGAAGAAAATATATGTTGAACTGTTTGATATTGGACCGATTAAGTTGACGTTGAGGTAAGCAACTCTCAGCCAGGCTTATGAGCCATCATGCTCTATTGAAGTTTCACACTAATTTTTTTTTTTTTTTGCAGCTTTTCCAGCAGTCCATGGATCCTTAAGAATGGTGTACTTACATCCGGAGAATCTCTTATTCATGTACGGTCAACTACCGCAAATGTTTGTTTGTACGAGAAATATTCATGACAGATAATGTTATGGTTTCGGGTTAGACTGTAGAAAGCTTATTCGTGCACTGTTTCCATGACCATCAGAGAAAATTTTCTTTGCTAATTATGCCATCTTTCATATATCTTTTGGTAGCATCGTCTCCTTAAACCTATCGATACATGCCATTGATTGCAGAGAGGACTAATGGCTCTTGCTGATGTGGAGGGTGCAAACATCCGCTTCAGACAGTTGGTTCGTTCACACCAAATAGCAAGCTGGGAATCCATTCAAGAGATCATTGTTAGCCATTACAGTCGGCAATTTTTCCATGAGATGTACAAGGTTGGTTTACCTCTTCAAGGACGTATAATTGCTATAAAGTCATATACATTTGCCTAGCACATTTTGTTCTTCAGTAAAACAAAACTATGGAATTCCATCCGACTTATCAAATTGGGTTCTAATTTGACAGTGGAGTTCAATGTGAGGTGTCAGCTATAAATGTGTGCATGTTTGTACTATATTGATTCTCATCTTTGCCGTGTTATTTGACTTTGGAGATGCTTCGATTGATTTATGGTACTTTGGGTTTTTTATCCGCAATAAGATATGCAAAGCAATCTTCATCGCTCTTCATTCTTATGCAGGTTTTTGGATCCGCTGGCGTCATAGGGAATCCCGTTGGCTTTGCAAGGACATTAGGTCTTGGCATTAAAGAATTTTTCTCCCTTCCTGTATGGAGTGTTTTCCAGGTATGTGGCGTCAATTCTTGTTCTCTTGTTTGATAAGTGATTCATAGATGACTTAATACGGTGATTTAATGAATAGTTCGAAATGGGTAGACATGTGCATATATAAAGTTTTTGCGTATTCTGGGAAAAAAAGGCATTTTTGGAAGTGGAACCAAATCATTGAGTTAATTTCCATACTCTTACCTAATGAAGTTTTTCTTTTCAGAGCCCAACGGGATTAGTTACAGGCATGGCTCAAGGCACCACCAGTCTTCTGAGCAATACAGTTTACGCAATAAGTGATGCGACCAGTCAATTCAGCAAAGCTGCTCATAAGGTACATTTTTTCTTAACCTGAGTAGAGTTAAAAAGGGGTCTCATCTGAACCCAAACCTAATTCAAAACATGTCTCTATTTGCCTGCAGGGTATTGTTGCGTTTACATTCGACGACCAAACCATGAAAGTGATCGAAAGGCCACAAGAAGGAATGCCCTCGCATAGTAAAGGAGTGATAAATGAGTTTTTAGAGGTGCCTTTTAATTTCCCCATCAATTGACTGGCGATTGCAGGGTAATTTTGATTAAAATTTTTTTTTTTTCGTTGTTTCAGGGACTCACTGGTGTGCTTCAATCCCCTATCAGAGGGGCCGAAAAACATGGTCTACCAGGAGTTCTTTCTGGTATCACTTGTGATCCCACATACTACTGATGCTCGTATTACGTACTCTCTATGGATGTAACTTAATTGTTTCTAGAGAAAGACTAATGTTGCATCATATAATTAATACACATTTCAAGTCACCAAACTTACCCCTGCAGGCATAGCTTTGGGTGTAACGGGACTCGTCGCACGGCCCGCAGCAAGCATACTTGAAGTCACGGGAAAAACAGCACAAAGCATAAGAAACCGCAGCAGGATCTATCACATCGGTAACCGTTGCTTCAGAGTCCGTTTGCCAAGGCCCTTAACCTCAGAATCCCCTCTGAGGCCTTACTCATGGGAAGAAGCCATCGGATCCTACGTGCTCACCGAGACCGACATCAACACGAGGAACGAAACGTTGGTCACCTGCAAAGCCCTCAAGCAAAGCGGTCAGTACGTGTTGTTAACCGCGGGGCTCATATTAGTGGTCAGCTGCTCGAGCCTGGTGAACCTGAACGAGCCCGATTTCGAGGGAATCCCAGCTGATTTGAAGTGGTCGATCGAATCAGAAATAGGAGTTGATAGTGTGATTCTTGCTGACACCGACGGTGAAGTTGCACACATCGTTGGGAGCGGTTCTGATGCATCTTTCAGACAGAAGCTGCAGCATCGTAATACGGAAAACGAAATGAAGGGTAAGGTGTGGAGCAGTTTTCATAGTCCTCTCCCTCTGCTTCAGACAAACATGGAGTTCTCGTCTCGGGAAGAAGCAAGCGAGTTCCTGAGGGTGCTTAATGTTATGATTCAAAGGGGTAAAGAACGAGGTTGGGATTCTGTACACGTTTTGCAGCGTAGCCACATCAGATAAAAGAAGGGCCAATTAATTACCCAGTTTTGAATCTGGATCTTGCTGTAAACTAAATAGACTCGTCTTCCTCTTGAAATTTTGCTTCGATTATTGTTTTGTGGAAAGGAGAGTTTTCGATTTTTTCACTGATAAAGTTGCAAGCTTTGAACCTTGGTTCTTTGTCTTTGGAGGTGTCTTGTTATTGTATAGAAGAAACAGTTAAAAGAGTGCTGAAATGCTATCTATGAAATAAATAATACGGAGTAATTTCTATGGTCTGCATCGAAAATTGACTTTATGTAGAGATCTCGATTGCTTCTTCACCATTACTGTTGGATTATCATTCTGAAAGATTTCATCATAGTAATTATAAAACTTCATATAGTAATCCCACTTCAAAAAAACAACACAATCTACTACTCATGAGCTTTTACGGGATATGAAAGCAGCAGCAAAAACAGGAAGTTGAAAACAATCTGCAATGAAAATTCAACGCACAACGTCCCAAGACCTAACAAGAATTAAGTAAAAAACTGTCTTTCAACGGTAGCCCATCACGTAAATTTTTTGCCATTTAGTTACCTTTCCCTTGCTGGATTTGCTGAAGAAGAGCAGCTGCAAGTTGCAGTGTTGCCTGCAAACGATTCTGTGGGTCGCCCTCCCCATCTTCCTGACCCGTACTTTGACCCGGGACCTGATGATCTCTCTGAGAAGCAACTATATTCGACATATGATGTACTTGACCCACATGAGACCCGGAGAACTCGGGTCGACCCTGATTGTTTTGTAGGCTATTATAATTCTGCGAAATTGGAAAAGATTGTGCAGAGTGATTAACATTTGCCTGAGGCTGATACTCTCCTGCACCCGATGCACCCCTCAATCGCCCTTGTTGCCCTAGAAGCGACGATGTGAGTTGAGCCAATTGCTCAGGTGGGATCTGCACCGTCAATGACGATTGAGGAACATGAGGCTTTTCCTGACCCAAAAACCTGCTGTTTCCAGTCACAGGATTTCTCGAGAGCTCAGTGTTGTTATAATCAGTAGCAGGCATCGAATAGTACGCATGGTCAACGGGTGCATTCGAATGGGGCAACAACTCATACCCTTGTGGATTCGTTGGCCTGTTATTATAGCTCGGTGTACGCATCGGAGCAGATGAGATATTACCAGCAAATGGTGCTGGTGGTGGTGGCGGCGGTGGTAAATAAGGCCCTGAAGTTGAAATTGGAGGCATCTGGTGAATCACATTGCTTTGAGGTGGAAGATACACCTCGTTTCTATCATTATGAGGGATATTTCCATAGCCCGAGCTTGAATTTTCCAGCCTTAAAACGACACCGGAGATGCTGAGGTTTCCGGGGACTTTGAGGACCTTTTCGGAGAACTCCGAAGGAGGCACGAGAAATAGGGTGTTGGCTTCGTCCAGTTTTGCTACGGCCACACGCTGCTTCTCCTCGAGGTAGCCTCGAAACTCGTTGTAGTAGGAAATGTCGGGATCGTTCGCGGGGACGAAGAAGACAACGTGGGCACTAGTTGCCTGATAGTAATGCTTTGCAAGCATTTCTAAGCTCGTCCTCGCGTTACAGTCTAAATATTCAGGTCTGTGAAATTTGAAATCATATAAGTGATAATTAGAAGATAACTAAATAGTTAAGAACAGTCCCCAAAGTACAGAAATCATTTGATACTCAATCTCGCTTAAAACTAAACAAATATGCATAGTGAAATCATATGGTTCATTATCTGAGGATAATCCATTTCATGAACATCAGAAGAAGAAGAAACAATTGTGACGGAAACAAGACATTTTTAGCATATAGTTGAGTTGAAACTTGAAATCAATAGTCTTTATCCAGAATCTAAATACCAAAAGAGGCAATTATAATTAAAGAGTTGTGTAGATAATAACTACTTACAGGGAAACATCTGGTGGTTTTCCAACAGGGAAGCAACGGGCTTGGCAAACTGAAGAACCCCCTTTGGCTATTATTCCCTCCCATTTCCACACTTCTTTCTCGCGCGAATCAGAAGCAGAAAATCTCCTCTCACTCTGCTGAGGTGGCGGAACCAAACCCTCTCGATAATGATCGAGTGGAACGTTCCCGTGATCACTGGGGTTCATAGAATGGTTGGGGATTCCTCTGTTCTCTGGATATCTGGGATCATAACTCCCATCAACACTGGGTTTACGAAGATCCCGAGGGAAATTATAATTTACTCTTTCCAAATCAGATAAAGGATATTCAGGTAACTCATTATCGAGAGCCACCGCGTTGGTCTTCAGCTTCTTTGCTCCGAGCAAGAGTGATGTATCTTCAGGCAGGTCCCACGGGTCGTCATCATAGGGCGGGTCTTCTCGAGGCATACCGTGATGAGAGGATTCGTGGGCACGAGCATTAACGTTCCTTAAAGGACTATCATGGTAATCGTGGAAATCTCTTTCCCGTCCCTGAAACATCCTCGTACCCCGGTCATCAATTTCCCCGGGCCGAAAACGGTTCCTTTTCGAACCAACCGAATCAAAACCCGGATCCACATCAGGGATATACTGTGGAGATCGATCGGTGAAGTTTCTATCAGATCTGTAATGTTCAACAAAACGCCCACCGTGTTGTTCGTACGGAGACGGTGGAGCGTTGCTGGTGCTTCTCTCTCTGGTCGATGAGGGCCCAAATTCGTTCCTCGCTGCAAAACAGATATGGACCCGAGGGTTCCCAAATAGCTTCCCGTGAAGGGCTTCTTTGGCCCTGAAAGCTGAAGAAACGTTTCCATAGCGAATAAATGCGTAAGTACGCCCGGGAAACGCAGTTATCTTCTCGATTTCCCCGAACGGTGAAAAGGCCTTTCTTAGGATGAATTCGTCGAGTTTCAACTGTGCGGGGAACCCGACCCATAATACCTCGCTGGGCTCCGCGTCTTTTTCTTTCGTTTTGGATTTGGCGGTGGCTCGTGGAGGCTCGGGGCTCGGGCGACGCGTTGCTACGTATTCTTGTCTCAGAGGAGATGCTCTAGATTTCGAACGCGGTGGGTCCCATCCTTCAGGGTAATCTGCAGATGATTTTTCCTGAGAAAAAGATTCGCATTACGGTTTGTGTTTGCTTGGAGGCGTAATGAACTTTGCACAGTGGACCCATTTGAAAAGTGGGACGAATAATTGCTCGCAAAACACGGTGTGTGTTTCACATGTACAAGGCCATGCACCGAAAGGAACTCAAAGAGGCCGGTATATTAGAGGTTTCAGGAATGAAGTTGCTTCAGAGTTAGTTTACTATCAAGATAATGTGAACTGAAAGTTCCAACGTGTAATCGAAAAACGTAGCTGCTTCGAAAACATGCATCAGTACTCAATCTTCCTATATTGACCTAATTTTAAGCCAGCCAAATGTTAAAACTGTACGAAAAGCTTAGGAATTTTTCACCTAAGCCTTCAACCTGTAGGATTATCTAGTTTCTGTTTCTTTGTAAATGAACAGAATAACAACGAACGTATGTATGTTAGTTACGTTCGAAGGCAGATCATGTTAGGCCAACTATAAAAACTAGACATCACTTAAAGGAATATAGCAAAATCAGGGATGAAATAGGAGCAGTTAGTGACAATGTGGTCAGAATCCTCATAACCTCAGCTTATACCTAAGTTGTGCACCTGAAGCACAATGACACAGTACCTAGAGAAAATGTTCAGATTTCCAAAAATTGAGGCACTTATTACTAACTGATTGAATTAACATTAAAATAAAGTCAAAGCCTTGAGCAACAGAAGCACTCAACATTCTTTAGCAAGGAGTACATATGATAAGCGCGCTGCAGAGGTATTGTTAGCAAGTAAGTAACATAAAAGGCATACTGCAAAGGAGAAAATGGAATAGCTATTAAATAGGTTATGGGTGCCTCAACTTGCAGTCAAAATCTATCTCCATATTGAAGATTTTGGCGGAAGATGATAAATATCATGTGGTGAATTAATGGATTTGAAGCTTCCACAAGCATCTTCTTCTTCCGATGAAATTCAACTACATGATGAGTTTCAAAATATACAGCGCAACATCTGATCCTGAGCGACTCTGCGGTTCTATATAACTTCTGATTAGAATCACAGCTTCAGCAAAGAGCAAACACGTTCATAACCGAGAATCATGAGCAAAAGTCCATATGCATGGAATTCGACTAATGTCTCATTACATAAGTTAGTTCAGTTTCTAACTTCCATGGGAAACGGGAGATTGAGACAAGGTTTAATTGGGTTGTGCAACTTATCTGTAGGTTGACGAACTTCCTGTTGACATTTATAATGTGCTGCAGTTGAGACAGTTCTGATCTTGTGCGTCTCGTCTTCCTTTGACAACTCTTCACATGAAAGTATATGATTTTACTGCTTATACTAGCAGAAAGATATCCAAGAATAAGAACATTTTGAGAAGCACTGTCTTTGTTGCCATTTGGGAGGTTAATGCATGGTAGGAAATGATATATGTATCAGGGGATCAAAGTGGCGAAGACCCTCGAATCTCAGGTTTAAGCATTAGCCACTGGAGACTTCAAATGCCCTATAAATTTGTGGAGAAAGAGAACTAATATTCTAAATTGGAGTGCTAATGCATTTGCTAGCAATGGAAGTGGTTAGTGAATCTGAATGGACATAGAAGTAGCTACAGAACTGGATCGCAAATGTAAAGAAAAGGGACAAAATTGGAATTCGGTGATGCAGCCATGAGATTGAAACTCGCCTAGTAACCAGGTATTCAGGTGGAAAAGAAGGGCTGAAGAAGTTGCGACATATTCTAGTGTGCGTTGATGACTCAATGAATGAGGCACTCTTTATCGGAGCTCAAGTGTGTTCCAACGTTCTGCATCAATGTGCACTAACCCGAACTTCCGATTTCCATATGCTCAGTAAAATGAAAACAAATGTGTATGTGTACAAAGATATAACAAGAAAGCACCATAAGAAAGTCAGGTAAAGAATGACAAAACTAACCCCCTTGGCAAACTCAAGCCTCATAGGATTTCCTGCAAGTTCAAACCCTTGAAGATCTTTTATGGCAGCAAATGCATCCTCATCGTTTCTGTAGTTAACAAATGCATAGCTTCGACCCGGTTGAAATGCAACACTTTCAAGTTCTCCGTATCGTAAGAAGTAACGGGCAAAGGTGCTCTCTGATAAACTGTGGGATAGATTCCCGACCCAAAGATGTCGAGAAGGTGGATTGGCTCCCTTTCCATGATGGGATCTCTCTTCTGATCTTAAAGGGTAATCCCTTAGAGGCCTGCCTCTTCCTTCCCTTAAGCTCTGTGAAAGGTGCAAAGAATTACACACAGCAATGGCATAAATGAACTCAACCCAAATATTGAAATACAACCACTGAGAGATAGGTATTTAGCCATATGATGTAGGAAAGCATTAGCAGAAATGGAAATAGATGCATAACAAGCCCACCTAACAGATTGCAATGCCTAAACTATACTAACAAGTACTTCAATCACGAAATTATACATCAAACAGCTAAAACTGATAAATAAGTAGAAAGCTTCCGCAACATGGACCCCGAATCGCTAGTCAATCAAACTGCCTAAGCCAAAAAATCTGATCATCACATCAAAATCAGCAAAGAAGATAGCTTTACCATATCAAAATTTCGCAATGAGTCGACCAATCGATGCTGCGCCACAAAAGTTCCAAGAAAAACCAACTCCTCCAATCCAATTACGCTTCCCCGTGATAATTAGGGTTCTAGGGTATAATAGGACGCAACGGATACGCTATACAAACGATTGACGGAAAAATCAACAACGGTGTGCGTGCCCTCAGCCTCTCGGTCGTGATCAAGTAATCGAAGATGACGTTAGGTATCTCTATCTAGTATTATATCATCACATTCTCATCGTGTGTGCATTTCGGGCCTTGTATTGGGCCCATAGTGTGGGCTTTTGTAGCTCTCAATGGGCTGAAATATATATGTATATATATATATATATATTCACCAGATATTTACATTAATCTTGTTGAGCACTGTCATTTTCTAATAAAGATTTTTAGACATGGCATCTATATCTTCAGAGAAGAGGACATCCTCATCGAACGATGTACTAATGGGAAATCGCCTTTACTAGCAAAGAAATCTCGACGGAACAGTGTTAGAAATAAAACCCATGTAATAATAAAAAAAACCCGCTTCTTATTTCATTGCAGATCCTTAACACATTGTGATCAGAAAAAGAAAAAAAAAAAAAGACGTGCTTTCGCATTATAATTTGGCGGTCTTTTCGTCGCGTATAAAGATTTGCACAACCAACGAAAACGAGCAGTAATAACTAATAAGGAGATGTACGAAAACGTAACACGATTCGAATTCAACATCGACAAAAATATACATGATTGTAAGTAGTATACAAATACAACTATACAAGTCCTGCTGATGATCTCAAAACTCTCAATGATACGCACTATATATATACATAGTGATATACATATGATAATATAATATACACAAAGTTAATAATATTCACATCAAAGCGGAAAGGTCAAAATCGTAATTATCAAACCCGCAGGCCTCGTTATCGAGACCCATCGGGCCAGAGCACGATGCTTCGTAGCCGTAGCCACACGGCTCCGTAAGCCCCGCGAATAAAGAATCCAAATCCCACAACTGAGATTCGAAGCCCATATTCCTAAGCGGGTCATCGAACCCGTAATTCGAAACGGGTCGCGGGGCGTATAAATCAGGCGAGGACCCTTCGGAGAGGCTAAAACACGGCGAGCCATCGGAAGAGAAATCGACGTCGTTTTGAAGCATTACGAATTCCTCTTCGGCTTCTTCCAGCGTCGTCGGAGCCTGCCATGTCTGGGCAGCTACGTACGTCGATGAATCGGGCTGCGGCGACGAAGCCGGCGAAGAACAGTGAGAGCCGTTGCCGGTGAGTTCTTGGACGAGATTCTTGAAGCTCGAAGAATCTGTGATGTAAACCTTGGGCTTCAGGTTTTTTATCAAGCTGTGGATGGCTGCTTCGTGTTTCTTTTCTTGCTTAGACGTCGTCGTTTTCATGGATCTCTTTCCCATTGTGAATGAAAGGTCTTATTGAATCGAATCCCCTTTTTTGCTTTGCTTGTGACGGAGGACGATGATTACGTGGGTATAAATACGGTGGGTATGTTTTGGATTTGATGCGAAACATTAAAAAATACATGTTAATTAAATATATTTAGGAAAATGAATAGATATTTATTGAATTCCTAAATTTGTGTATGTATGAAAAAAGGGTGTCTTGGAATAATATGAAGTGTTTTTGAGTGAAGGAACTAAATGGTCAACTAATGAAATTGGTAAGAAGAAGACATAGTAAAGGTGTGAAAAATGTATTAAAATAATATATTGAGATAAACCAACAGTAAAGGCACGCTGACCAAAACTATTCAGTTGGTTGTCTTAATCCCATGATACCTAAATCCTAATATAATCCTATTTATATGATTCTCTTACATCATTAAGGAGTGTAAAACCTTTATAAATTTTCCGGACCAAAACTAGCAAAGATACAAAATATGGCATTTCGTCAACTTTATACTCACGACTACTAAAATAAATAAATATGATAACCGAGACTTTCACCGTCACAGTCTTCCGTTTTATCAGGCGTTTCAATTAATTTAATTTCACTAACTCACAACAAATTGACGGTGATCGATTTATAATAAGTTACTAATGATCGACAATAAAAATAATTGAACCCAAAAAAAAAAAAAAAAAAAGAAACATAATCCAAAGAAAACGAAAATAGATTCGGACAAATGACGTGGCAAACACAACATCAATCACGATACATCACTATCACACAGTTGAACGTATTATTTCAAGTCTTGATTTTGCCTTCATTAGCCATCTTGAAGAGCCTCGCCTGAGCCGAAGCAGCGTGGTTCGAGCCCAAAGCAGCCACGAAGCTGTCCCTGACCTGTGTGGTCGAGTAAGGGTACTTAGCGGTGTGATCAGCCATGGAGTTCAGCAAAGCGGCAGTGCCTTCTCTGTAGAGCTCACCGAGCCCATCGGTTCGCGTGTTCGACAGTGCTTGTAGCAGGTTCGTGTTCGATCCGAACCCGGGCAGGCTCGTCACCCCAAATGCCGAGCCGACCGTACCGAACCAACCGCCGAATAGGCCCCATATTAATGTAGGGTGGTTCCTCCAATATCTGTGTAGTTCATCACACCATTAAATTAAATTGATCACACAACATATATTTTTAATTAGATTAATAGTGTTGTTGGAGATTATAATTATGTTTAATTATTTTTTAGTCTGTCATTTTAAGGATAGTTAAATGGGTGGGAGTGAAAATTTTAGGACTATAATTTTCCAAATGGAATCAGTCTGAGAATTCCTACGTAAATGTTGCAATTTTACGACAGTATGTATCGAAATTAAAGAAATTTGAGGACTGTGGACTTCAAAATTCTGGCTCAGATTACTTCAGTTTTGAAACATGTCATCTTAAAATTAGTGTGGCCCTTAATATAGCTTAGGGTTAAAAAATAGTTGAGCCTAATAAAAAAAAATTATTATTGCACTTACGTGCATGTGAAGGGTGGTGAATTTGGATCGAACGAGGAAGGAGGCGACGGGGTTGGAAAGCTCGGTGGAGTGATGATGACCGGTGACGGTGTTGTTGGAGGAGTTGTAGACGATGGCGGTGAGTGGTGGTAGCCGCCGCTGCCTCCGGCCGGGGAAGGGTTGTGGTGGTGGTGGCTGCTGCTTCCTCCGCCGCTCCTCGCAGGAGGGTTTCCGCAGTTGGCCGCCGGAGGTGTTCCGTGGTGCGGCGTCGTCGGGGTTGTTGGGTGGCCGCCGCCTCCCGATGAGCCATGTGCTGGTGCTGGTGGGTTGTAAGAAACTGCAAAATGCGGAGAGAGAGAAAAAAGATACTAAAAATGCAAGAAATAGAAACTTGTAATAATAATATTATATTTCATTTACAGTTAATATTAATTAAACTTAATATTATATTTATAACCTATCGGAGGTGTTCGTGCATTGGGATAAGGACTGGGCAAGAAGAAGTTCTTCCGACCCTCAAAAGTCGCAACAGACGACATCACAGCGACGGCCACGTTTTGGAAAACCAACGCAGCCACAATAAGACCCCATTTCACAGACGACGGCGTCGTTTTGCTTCCACTTATTTTCTTTTTCAACATTTTCTTTCGTTGGGACACAGACAGAAAATAAAGCAAAGGAATAATGAGAATTGAATTAGATAATGTTGAAAGAGAAGAGCCTCTGTGAGGCACTATATAAAGATCTCTCGCCGGAGAGAGAGGGACCATTGCAGTGTGTAGGTAGTAAATGTAGGCAGGTGAAGGAGTACGTGGTTAGTTGTATCAATGCGATAGCTTCTCGCATTTAACTCTCTCAACATACTTCATGATGAATATCAAATTAAATTGAATGTAGATCTCGTTGCTAGCTTTGCATGCATATATATACAAATTTAATCAAACATCTCGAGCTAACAAAGCATGGCCCCGTGTCTATATTTCTATGATTTGATTTCATAATAATTAATAAACAGTTTTTTTTCTCCTCGATCCTATATGTATATATATTATATTTATATTTATACATATGACAGATCATAGCAATGAACTGTTATGAAGAGGCATGGCTGAAACCGAGGGAGATGGCTGTAATGAGGCAAAGTTGATTAATTTTTTTCTTTCTTTCTAAAAGATATTTTAAATTCAGTTTTTAATTGTATCACACAAGTAGTGCTGGGTATAAGTAGTTGAGAGAAATGATAACACAGCACATTTAATTCTCTCTTTAAATGTGGGGCGCCAAAGAATATATATGTTTGATCATTCAATTATTCATGCATGGGAGTTTATAAATGAAAAATGTATAATCTCGAGTTTGGTTTGAAGGAATTAGCATGAAGGAAAATTAAAATGGAATAAAATTCATCATTAGAAGAACGAAATAAAAATTTCTTAGTACTAATTTTCTCTCCGTTTTTTACACGCTACTTAGTCAATCATAACACACTTAGAGAAAATATTCCCTAGTAGTTCTTTGGGTGAGTATGTTGATGATTTTCTTGATTGGCATGATTTCCTTTTTTCGGAGGAATTAATTGGCGTGATTTGGTGGCTAATATGTTAGCCTTGGGAATTACTTGACAGGCACATATCCTGGATAAACCAAAAAAAAAAAAAAAGAAATAAAAATACAATAGTATTCTTAAATGAAACGAGAGCCCATTATTATATAATTATGGTTGCATTGAAGTAGTACAGTGGGACAGATGTGTTAGTTTATTATTTATATTGGCTTCAATGATGACTGGTAAGTTGGATGAATAATTCAATCAACTCCACGGTTGCAGTTGAAATAAATAATGAAAAGTTATTTAGGCCGGAACTAAATTGGGCCCTGCAGAACGGGCTTTAACACAAAAAAGCCCAAACCAAGCCCACTTTTCTTCCCCACGGACACTACTGCACATAAACCCTAATACAAAAACCCTAGGATTTATTTTCACAATTCTCCACGGTAGTGTAGTAAATCTGGGAAAAAAGGGGGAAGAAGCTGAAGCTCCATACCTCTATCCGACGCCATGACCGACTTAGCCTCGACGAAGAAGAAGACCAAGTCTTCAAAGCATAACGGAGACGATCCGCCAGAAGACGACGCCGTCGCCGTCGCCGACGACTTCATGATCAAGCCGCAGTCTTTCACCAAGCCAATGGACACCGCGGAGTGGCCAATCCTCCTGAAGAACTACGACAGGCTAAACGTGCGAACCGGACACTACACGCCTCTTCCCTCCGGCTACTCCCCTCTGAAGCGCCCCCTTCAGGAGTACATCAAGTACGGAATCATGAACCTCGACAAGCCCGCGAATCCGAGCTCCCACGAGGTCGTCGCCTGGATAAAGAGGATCCTGCGGGTCGAGAAAACGGGTCATTCAGGTACGCTCGACCCGAAGGTCACCGGCAATTTGATCGTGTGCATCGATAGGGCCACCAGACTCGTTAAGTCCCAGCAGGGAGCTGGAAAGGAGTACGTTTGCATCGCCAGGCTTCACTCGAAGGTTCCCGATGTGGCTAAGGTTGCTCGGGCTCTGGAAAGCTTAACCGGTGCTGTGTTTCAGAGGCCCCCCTTGATTTCTGCCGTCAAGAGGCAGCTCAGGATCAGGACAATCTACGAAAGTAAGTTGCTTGAGTACGATGCTGATAGGCATTTGGTTGTGTTTTGGATTTCTTGCGAGGCTGGGACTTATGTAAGGACTCTGTGTGTCCATTTGGGGCTTTTGTTGGGAGTTGGGGCTCATATGCAGGAGCTGAGGAGGGTTCGGTCGGGGATATTAGGGGAGAAAGACAACATGGTGACAATGCATGATGTTATGGATGCCATGTGGGTGTATGATAACTACAGAGACGAGAGCTACTTGAGGAGGGCGATTATGCCCTTAGAGGTTATCTTAACTAGTTATAAGAGGTTGGTTGTGAAGGACTCTGCTGTGAATGCTATATGTTACGGTGCGAAGCTGATGATTCCCGGGCTGTTGAGGTTTGAGAACGATATCGAGGTCGGTGAGGAGGTGGTGTTGATGACCACAAAGGGTGAGGCAATTGCTTTGGGAATTGCAGAGATGACTACTGCTGTTATTGCAACTTGTGATCATGGGACGGTTGCGAAGATCAAGAGGGTTGTAATGGATAGGGATACTTATCCGAGAAAATGGGGTTTGGGTCCTAGGGCTTCGATGAAGAAGAAGCTGATCTCCGAGGGGAAGCTTAGCAAGCACGGGAAGCCCAACGAGAATACTCCGGCGGAGTGGCTGAGGAACGTGGTGTTGCCGCCCGGTGGAGACTCCATCGTGGCGGCTGCGGCAGCTGTTGAGGTGAAAACCGAGGAGGTCGTTGAGGTTGAGAAGAAGAAGAAGAAAAGTAAGGATAAAGAAGGTGGTGTTGGTGATGGGGGAGAGGGGCTTAAGCGTAAGATAGAGGAGGTCGGTGGTAGCCCGGTGACGGAGGCGGTTGTTAAGAAAGTTAAGGTGGAAGTAGAAGATGTTAAGCCCGGGAAAGATGAGGCTGAGGTGGAAACAAAGGAGAAGAAGAAGAAGAAAAAGAAGGTTAAGGTTGAGGATGAAGCTGTGGTGGATGAGGAGGAGGAATTGAAGAAGGAGAAATCGTCCAAGAAGGAGAAGAAGAAAGATGAACCTGTTATGTCGGCTGATGAAGAGAAAATAGATAAGAAGAAGAAGAAAAGCAAGAAACACAAGGATGGAGAAAATGATGGCGATGTTGCTGCTGTAGCTGATGAAGAAGCAAGTGATAAGAAGAAGAAGAAGAAGGATAAGAAGAAAAACAAAGATTAGACTGTGAGTTGAGTTGAGTAGTGAGCGAGGAATATTAGGTCAGAGATCTTGAGTTTGAGTTAATTATTCTCGTTGGAGTTTTGTGTATTACATTATGAGCCCCTTTTTCCTTGCATTTCCGAAAACTCTGTAGTTTCATCATGGTGATGTTTCTTGATTTCTATTTTTATTTTACAAATCCCTTGTCTAGGTTTAATAAAAATAGCATTTTTTTTTTATGGAAAATGGGCGAAGCCCAAAACTAACAAGAAATTACGAAGTGGGGTAAGGCAGCCCCATAAATATCTACGAGCAGTAGGGGATAAAGGCCACCAGGGACATCGTGGCATATTTTTATTCTTTTTTTGAAAATCTATTTGGACCGATGTTATTTTCCTGAAAATTTCACCAAATTAGGCTCAGGCCCAAGACCAAGCTCACTAGACAGCGTTCAATGGGTTTCATTCATTTTCATGCACGTGCTACGCACTATCTCAAACTCAACGTGAAACCTTTCGCGATTCACTTTTTCAATTATCCAATCATCGAAAACTCCCCCTTTTTTGCTGCTCAGTCGTCGGGATTGGAATTTCGAAACCGTAAATCTCAACGCATTAGTTCATCACCAGCAGAATTCTCTCGCTTGCGGAGCTCCGAAAAGGTATCTCATGATCGAAAAATTTCGTTCCTTTTCACTGTTCTTCGTCTATTGTGCTTTTTTTCTAGCTAAAAGATAGTGTATATTCCTTTCAACCGATTTTCACTTTGTATTACTGATTTGTAGACGGTTGATAAATATGTCGGAGGAGAAGGTAATCGACGGGGATCTTACAAACAATCAGACTCACGAAATTTCTGGAGACGATGATTCTGCTTCCGGAATCTCCGAGCTCAATCAGAAAATCAGTGACCTCGAGAAACAAAACCGCGAAATCGCACGAGAAAACAAGGAACACCAGCGCAGCATTGAGGAGTTGAACTCCACTGTTGAAGAACTCACTCGAGAAAACAAGGAACACGAGCACGGCATTGAGGAGTTGAAGTCCACTGTTAAAAAACTGACCGATGAGAAAGCAGAGATCACGGGCCTCCTAGAAAAGGCAGAATCTGAAAACAAGACGTTAGGAACCTCCGCTGCTCGAGCTTTAGACCTCGAAACACAAGTATCAAACCTGAAGAGTGCTTTGGAGGACATGGGAGGTAACGGAAAAGAGACGGATGCTAAATTGGATGTTTTGTTGAAGGATAAAGAGTCGTTAGTGGAGAAAATCAATCATTTGGAGGGGAACTTGGATCTGAAGGAGAAGGAAGTAGAGGCTTTGAAGAAAAGCATGCAAGAGTTAGAGGCCGAGGTGAGTAATGCTAAGAATTTGGAGCACCTGAGGAGTGAGCTAGAGGCAACTATTGACGAGATGAGAGACAACATCGGTAATTTAAAGAGTTCGTTGGAGGAGAAAGAGAAGGTCATCACCGATCTCAAGTCGAAGGAAAGTTTGATTCTTGATGGAGTTAATGGAGGTAACGCGAAAAAGATCGAAAATGGCAAGAAGGGATTCGTCGATAGTTTGAAGAAAAACGATTTGGTGGTGGTCGGCGGTGGATTTTTTGCTGCTGTTGCTGCTATGGCCTCTGTGTGCTACGTTCATGCCTCGAGGAAACATTAAATCGAAGGGCTTGTCCTAGTGAGGATGTGTCTGTTGAGAGATTTTAAGGAAAACTACTTAAATCTTTATGCCAATTTTGATAAGTTGGCCTTTTACATTTCTGTATTTAGGTAACGTTTTCAATGAGCTTGCTGGTTATTTAGTTCATCACTTTCTGCAGAGTCTTGGTGGATTTTGTGTTATCACTAGCTGTCGAATAATAACTACGAGGTGTTCTTCTACTATATCTGCGCCTATGTTTGATTGATGCTTTGAAATTTTCAGTTATGCATGGTGATGATATTAACTAAGGCTACTTGTTTTCTAGCCTATCCGTCGGATCTCGGGTCACATGGGTCGGAGTATCCATCCGAATTTATAGATCGAGAAAAAAATAATAACAAATAAGGAAATAACCTTGCCCTTGCACTCTGTTGTCGACGTGGCAAGCCTATCTTTGTCCTAAGACACGTAATGTGGGGTACGGATACGGAGGGTAACTTTACAACGTAAACGCAGTAATGAATTAGACCTTCTTTGTTTTTACCGCGTACTGCTACTAAACTAAAACCCTCTTCCGCGTCCGCATTTAGGTTATGTGCTTCGCTGTGCTGTGATGTGATGTGCTGTTGGTGGTGTGGTTTGTGTTATTATCTCGATTAATTATTATTGATATATTAAAAAGAAACTTTTTTCCTCTCCTGAGAAAGAAAGCTATTAGTCATACGAATTAGGCTTTTGGGAGGTGGTTCGGAACCGATCGGATCGGTGGGCTTTTTGCCTTCGCTGGAGTGCTGTGATATACTTTTGCCGTGTATTGGGTGAAAATCGTTCATGTGATGGAAAGAATCGTCGGCGGAAAATTCAAGCTCGGACGGAAAATTGGCAGCGGATCCTTTGGTGAAATTTTTCTAGGTCAGCTACCTTTGAATTAGTACGGTGATCTTTTTGTTTGTTTAGTCCAGAAAAAGTGTATGGGTCTTGGATTTTGCTTGATTTTGCTCTGATTGGGGCCTTTCGTTTGATGGCTCTGCAGCTACCCATATGGACACCTTCGAGATCGTTGCCGTGAAGATAGTGAGTTCCTATTTCTTCGTCTGGTTCTGTTCTGTTGATGGGATTTTGTATTCTGATTGATTGTTCGTATGCGAGAGTGAGATGTGGCGGTGTTTCGTGATCGAATTGAGAGGGGGTTTTTAATCTGCATGCTGCTTTATGTTGTTTGATGAGTATTAGAAGTGCAACATGTTTGCTAGTGCTAATGAAGTTTCATTATTGTATTTGTTCTTTGCAGGAAAATAATAAGACCAAGCATCCACAACTTCTATACGAGGCCAAAATATACAACATTCTTCAAGGAGGAAGTACGTGTTTCCACATTCAATGTTATTCCACTTCTGTGTGTCGTAGATCCTCCCTATTTGAGATGTTGTGCATGACTACTATCAAAGGCGTAATTATTTTTTTTCGTCCTGTAAGTTAAGAGGTGTGACAATATATATTTGGTTTTGCTACCTCTCCTCACTTTCAGGTGGTATACCAAGTATAAAATGGTCTGGTGTTGATGGTGAGGACAATGTTCTTGTCCTTGACTTGTTAGGACCGAGCCTTGAGGATCTTTTCGTGTACTGTAACAGGAAGTTCTCATTGAAGACTGTCTTAATGCTGGCGGATCAAATGGTAAGATTAGATTGAAAATCTAGGATGTGTGTGTGTATTCTGTTCTTCCGCTATCCAAATGTTGACATATTCTGAAAATCTTGTTATCTACTACGCAATATAGATAACGAGGACAGAATTTGTGCATTCAAAAGGCTTTCTACATCGAGACATCAAACCTGACAACTTTCTCATGGGTCTTGGTCGAAAAGCAAATCAGGTAAATATCAGATATGGTGTTTCTATAGATTCCTTCATTGCTCTTGTTTTCTGTGGACTGCAACTTATATTTTTATGCCTTTCAGGTTTATATAATTGATTTTGGTCTTGCGAAGAGATATCGAGATTCAACAACAAACAGGCATATTCCTTACAGGTAATTTCTGCTTAAGTTTTGACAGGCTTGATTTCTATGAATTTGTGGAAACAATAAATAATTTTTTTTATGTTTAGTAGATTGTGGAAGCTTCTTTCTATCCTACCAATGTGAGAAATCAGCCCAACTTCGTTGGATCTTTGACACATCATAACAAATTTGAACTTTTTATGACGTGTCAACAGTCCAATGGAGTTGGGTTTCAACTGGGGTAAAAAACCCATTATGGAAATGAAATTTAATTGCTTTTTGTCTCCTCAGACAGCTTTACATTTCCAAAGGTTTATTAAACGGTAATCTTCTTTTTCCTTGACTTATGACAGGGAGAATAAGAATCTGACTGGAACAGCACGTTACGCTAGTTGTAACACTCATCTAGGGATTGGTAAGAGAAGCCTTCTTTTCTCCTTTTCTTTATTAAGAAACTACACGCTGTTCATGATAGCCATTGATGTCTTGTCTTTACGTTTAATTGATCCACTCTTCCTTTTTCCTGGTGCCTTACAGAGCAGAGCCGGAGAGATGATTTGGAATCACTGGGATACGTTCTTCTCTATTTTTTGAGGGGAAGGTGTGCAGCATCTTTATTTCTACCGTAATCATATTACTTCTCCTTCGCTGTTTTCGAAAAAAAAAAATAAATTTCCCTATTTTCCATTTTTTAATTAATTTTTGTTCTTCATATAGCCTTCCGTGGCAGGGACTGAAAGCAGCCACCAAGAAGCAAAAGTACGATAAGATTTGCGAGAAAAAACTATCTACTCCTATCGAGGTGCTCTGCAAGTCTCATCCGGTGGAATTCGCTTCGTATTTCCATTATTGTCACTCGTTGACGTTCGACCAGCGCCCAGATTATGGATTCTTGAAACGCTTATTCCGCGAACTTTTTTCTCGCGAAGGTGAGTTTCTGTTTCTACTGAGTTTCACGCTCTCAAAATTCTTTGATGAGCTGTTGACACGTTGGTGTTGGTGCATTGCAGGGTTCGAGTTTGATTACACTTTCGATTGGACAATTCTCAAGTATCAGCAGGCACAAAAAAATAAAACGCAACAACGGGTATTCAATAGTTTACAACATAACTCCATTGTTTCCTTCCATTTTAAAACTAGAAAGGAATCTAAAAAAACTTCTTTTTAAAGGAATACTAAATGTTCATGAATTATATGTTTGTGTCCAGCCTGTTGCTGGAGAGAGCAGTGGAGCTGCTCCAATGGAGGAAAGGCATCGAGGTATGAACTCGTGCTGCTAATTGTCAATTTGACAGAAATGCTGTTTGATACAGATCTAAATTAATTCAAAAAGCCCTGTTTACAAACTGAAACGTATTACCGAGGCGCTGGTAGAAGACTGCACATGATGAATAAGGGTTATTTATTTTTAAAAAATAGTAGTTTACTGAAAAGATTTTTAAAAAATTGCCGGACTTTTTTAGTCAATTACCTTAATTTTAAGGGAATTTCGTCAATTTATAGTCTGAGAACTCGTATTGTCACACCAGGTTCTCAATTATGGATATTCAGCTAGGAGTAAAAAATATTGTTGAAATAAGGATTTGAGCCTGCAACCTATTACATCGATGACTGACCACACAACCACTGTCATACACCCTACCCCCTGCTCGAAACACTTTGCGTTTAACAACCACGTGGGCCCGGTTAGTAAGGGTATAATAGTCTTTACAAATTTGGTTGCTTTTTTTTTAAAACTCATTTGAACGGAGGCCATTTCCCTACAAAAATCCATGAATAAGTCATATCTTGCTCAAATTATCTATTGATTTTGGTCCTTAACATCTTTTCTTGACAAATGATGCATGCAGGAAACAATGCTCCTTTCTCATCCGATCTGGCAGATCGAATGAGGCCGGGCAACGTTGCTCCGGGTCCAGCTGTACGCTTGCAATTCAAGCCCCCGGCGACCCAGAATTTCAGCCACGGGAATCCGCTCGACAGAAATGTACACAGAATTTCAATTGTATCATATAATATATATATATATATATATTCATCAAATGGGATATTTTTTGGGCTCATGATATTGTCATATTTCTCGTAGGTTTTGGCCGGCGACCACGTGCCTTCGACGTCGTACACGTCCGCTGCGGTGGGTAAAGGAAACGATTCGAAACCCGTATTTTCTACGGAAGCCAACGCCAGTCGAGGAGGAGGCATCGGCGAGAGCTCGGGCCCTTCAAGTAGCTGGATTTCGTCCCTACGACGCATATCCTCGTCTAAATGATTTCTCTCTCTCGGGTAATTTTTTATACGGGTGCAAGCCTTTCTTCTTTATCTTTTCTGTTCACTTAAGGCCGTTTCAGTGGAATCATGAATGTGATGCACTCATCAAAAAGCTTGTAATATTTGTTTATATGATCAATGCGATGTGATCAAGAAACACATTCGCTCATGTTGCTATATACTGCGTCTTATTTTGCTGTTTTCGGATTTCGTTTTTTTTTTCGTTTTCTTCGTCCCTCTCTCAGTCAATCGCTCAATCAATCTGCATGGTGAGTCATTAGGAGGGTTTTAGAACTAATCATTTGAGAAGAACATCGCAATATTGCTTGATAATTGTTTGAATTTTTAATTAATTCTAGTTCAATTCGGGAATGGTGCTAAGAATATTAGAATCTTTCAAGATGTTTGGATTCAAAACAATGCCTTTTTCTCAACCAAATATATAAATAAAAATAATACATTAATTTATTTTAATATAATGGTATTTAATATTTAAATTGTGCATAGATAATATTTTATTTGAGTTTTTTCTTTTTTTATTACAATACGAAGACGAAGGAAATCCAAAAGAAATTTATTTAAAACAAATAAATTTTTTATAAAAATATTATGGCTTGTTAAGGAATAGAAACCCCAAGAAAAATCCTGGTCTTCCCTTTCCGCGGTCTATCTAATCTAATCTAATCTAATCTGTGAACCCCTGCCACCACCTCATCAATCATCATCCTCTCCGTAGTTAAAGCATAAAAAACAAACAGCAGGCGCGAGTGAGGATGGCGTTGTCGTCATCAATTAGACCTTCAGCCTCGTCTCTCGGATTTTCTAATTTCGGATTCTCGCTATTCTCCCCCGGTGCTCAACGTAACCTCAATTCACTTCGTCTCGCGTCAGGTAAGTGTTTGTTTTCGCCGTTTTTTTTTTGTCGGTAATTCCTAGCTTTCGTTGTAATCTTGTTGATTTGATATCGTAATTGTGGCTCTTTTTGCATTGTTTTGATCTCTGTGTCTTCATCAAGTCAGCAGCAACAGTATGCTTTTAGCTTCAGTTCTGATTCTAATTTGCGTGTCCTGTTGCCACTGATGTGATGTGCTGTCTTTACGGACATCCATGGCATAAATGGACCTTCTGCTCGTATGAAGTGGATTGAATATTTTGATGTTCTGCCTTTTTTCATCAGAAAATATTATTTTGAAATTCGCGAGGAGTGGTTTCTGCCTTTAACATTGGATACGGTGTGTTTGTGTGCTGCAAGCTATATGCTTCCGGTATTTGTTGCATTTGTAAAATTTAGAATGTATTTTTTGAGTAATATCAGTAGATTGCTAGTTGGAGATTCACTGATGGTAGTCCATAGGTGGAGTGGATTACCTAAACTGAATCTAGTGAACTTAGACATTAAAATTAATTCCGCTAGTATTCTTATGTCTTGTCCCCATACGACATCACCATATAGGTTTGTAATGCGAGAATTTTATGTTAAAAATTATTTTTGAGGAATGTAGTGATGTTTAGCAATTAGCATAATACCCCAAGGCACATCAAACCGTTGTTTACTTGATATCCTCAACGTTACTACAGCGGTGCCGCAGTTTCAATCTTTTGGGCTTAAAACTGCCGAGTTGTTTAGACAAGAGAGTGGGAGGCTAAAAATTAGGGCCTCTGGAAATGCAGAACAAGCAAGTACTGCTACTTCTCCGGAAAATGTTTTGGAATGGGTGAAAAAGGACAAAAGAAGGATGCTTCATGTTGTCTACCGAGTGGGTGACTTGGAAAGAACGATAAAGTATCGATCTTTTTTATGCAATAGTATTTTATATGCCCTACTGGCTTTCAGTTCCTTGTTTAAACATTTGCGATACTTAAATCGAATTGTTAACTCAGATTTTACACGGAGTGCCTTGGGATGAAACTTCTCAGAAAGAGAGATATACCCGAGGAAAGATACACAAATGCTTTTCTTGGATATGGTCCCGAAGATTCGCATTTTGTGATCGAACTAACTTATAGTAAGCAAATTTTCTGCATTTATGAATCAGATATTGGAATGTCTAAATTGTGTGCATGATTGAATAAATTTACTGTGACTGGTCAACTTATTGACTGGGAATCAATGGCTTTGCTTTTTTCTGCTATTGTCTTTCAGACTATGGAGTGGATAAATATAATATTGGAACTGCCTTTGGCCATTTTGGAATTGCAGTGGAGGATGTAAGTTACCTAAAGTTTGATTCATTTTATGAATTAACATAATGACTAATAGTCATTCTAGGCTCTCTACACTTGTCACGTGACTCACGCCTTTAAAATTCCATTGATAACACGTGTTCGGATTCTTTCTTTCCAAATTAAGAACACCGGTTGCATGACAAATTTCAGGTAGCAAAGACCGTAGAACTTATAAAAGCAAAAGGTGGTACAGTGACAAGAGAACCTGGGCCTGTCAAAGGTGGAAAGACAGTGATTGCATTCATTGAAGATCCTGATGGTTACAAGTTTGAACTTTTGGAGAGAGGTCCTACACCAGAACCGTTGTGTCAGGTAATGCTTCGAGTGGGAGATCTTGACCGTTCGATCGAATTCTACGAGAAGGTAATGATTCTTTTTATACTTCATTCAATCCGGGAGTCCTCTTCCATCGCACTAGAAAAAAATTGTCCCCCTTCATTTGTGTGTTTTCTGTTCAGGCATATGGCATGGAGCTTCTCCGAAAGCGAGACAATCCTGAATACAAGGTATAGTCATAGAGGTTTAAGTTAATGTTGCTGCTTTAATTTCATGCAAAGAGTAATACTTTTTGCACATCTCATTGGGAATCATGTCAGTTTTGGTTCTTGCTTATATCTCTCGCATGCGCATGGCTTATGCCCCTAGTGAGACCCTTGTTTCAGCTTCTATTACACTGCTAAAAATCCCCGCCCTGATAAAAATTGGGCAACCCTAACTTTAAATTCGACAAACAAAATAAGACATTTGGGGATTTGTGAGGGATGCATAAGAGAGATATAATCTGATAATCTCCGTTTGCTACTTAGTTGTTGAAAGTTGGTGTTCTAGAGAACCGTGATGTGTTCCTCTCTTCGTTGCAATTTAACCCAAATCTTGGGTGTTGTGAAATGCTTCTTTAGAAAGTATTATAACGGACTCGCCGACGAGAGGCTTTTTACCATTTCTGCAGTATACAATAGCAATGATGGGCTACGGTCCCGAAGATAAAAGTGCTGTTATGGAGTTGACGTATAACTACGGTGTCACTGAATATGACAAAGGCAACGCTTATGCTCAGGTCTGTGAAATTTCTTTTTTTAATTTCTCAATGGATTCTTAGAAAACACAATTTCATATCGACCGAGCAAAATAAAGAAAACACAATTTCATATCGACCGAGCAAAATAAATGTTATGCAGATCGCAATTGGCACGGATGATGTCTACAAAACTTCTGAAGCAGTAAAACTCAGTGGTGGGAAAATCACAAGAGAAGCTGGGCCTTTACCCGGCATCAACACCAAAATCACAGCTTGCTTAGACCCCGATGGATACAAAACAGTACGAACTTTTCTTCCCGAATGACTTATCTCTTAAATTGACGTGATTATTTACTGGGTAACAAAGATAGAACCGAATGCACACATCGTAGTGTTACTTCGTAACGTCACTTGAAAATCTTGTAAGTTTCTGTTTATGCCATGATAGGCACAACATTTTGATATTCGCAGGTCTTTGTTGACAACATCGACTTTCTCAAGGAATTGGAGTGAGAGCTCTCCCTCCGCGCACGAAGCTTTGCAATGGCTTCCTTCGAGAAGAAGAAACCTCTCTTATCAGTGCTGTCCTCGAAGATCACCCGGCAAATTGAACAGGTTTTTTAACGTTATAAGCAACAGCTTACCTTTGTGTTGGTGAATAAACTTAGGGTGTACTTGTTACTGCTTGATTTTTGGCATTTACAATCTCAATAAATGGAGGAGTTAGCTTATTAAATCAATTCAATTTCAAGCGATCTTAACACAAATTTCAGACAAAACAGCCGACAGTTCAAAACAGAACAGTGCAAAGTCGCAGATCATCAAACACTGACCCTATCAGCCAACATCCGAATCCCGGCCTCCAAATCCTTCAACGTAATCGTCAGCAACTCATCTCCCGTCGAATCGAAGCTCAGCCTCGAATCCAAATTCTCGCGGGCATTGTTGAGCATGTGATCGACGAGCCCACCGTTGAGCTTGTTCCTCAGCTTCTCCGTAGAGTTCTTCTCTATCAGGGCCAACACTGCGTTGTACGTGCACGAAGGGTGGAGCTTGAACCCGTGGAGGCGGCTCTTCTCGTCCCGCTTGGTCATCTTCAGCATGAGCATCTCCGTCAGGTCCCTGCAGGTGAAGTCGTCGAACTGGAAGAAGTGGGTCACCCGCCTGCAGAACCCCGGGTTCGACCCGAAGACCCGCTTCATCTCGTTCGTGTAGCCCGCAAAGATGACGACGATGTCCCCGTCCTCGAGGACCGACATGATCTCCTCGAGGGCCTCCACTCCGTAGTCCATGTGGGACCCCGGGGATTGCACCGGCGCCAGGCGGTAGGCTTCATCCACGAATAGGATCGCCCCCGTTGCTTCTTCGATCTTTTTTTTTTTAAAAAAAGTAAAAAATATAAAAAAAAAATTGATCAAAATTTGCAGCATGATCTACACGGATATATTCATGACCAGGGCTGTTTTTTAATTTTCGTGGCCTTGTTCTTGTAACCCCGCAAGATGCGATAATATTCCTCAATTAGGCCCTCAGAATTTGTGGTCCATTATTAGGTGTATGTGATATTGAGCACTAAAAATTTAACCCTACGAATTTGGGGCCATGGGCAATAGATCCGAGGATGCACTGGCTAAAATTCAGCCCTTTTCATGACCTACGAGGAGTTTTTTTTACCTTGTTTTTAGTCTTTGTGGCGGTTTGTCCGAGGTATTCGGCGACCAAGTCGGACCTCTGCACTTCTATTACCTTGTCGCTCGACAACACTCCGACCGAAAGCAGTAATTTGCCTAGGATTCGCGCTATCGTGGTTTTACCTGCACCGAAAAGTGTTTATGTTAGACGATCAATTTACCTCAAAGCAACTTTAAAAGGAGCGTATCATATTTTAAATTCATATATTTTTATTTCCAACACGACCCCTCGCGTCCAGGCTGATTTCTCTCTCTTATCTACCCGTAGACGTTGAATTTTCATTTAACCTTGTGGGCCTGAGGATTTACCTAACAAGGCTGCGCTGTGATACCATATTGAATGATCATTTCACCCGAAACCTTAAACTTGTAGGGAGTTTATCATGTGACTATCTTACTAAAACAACCCACGGTGTAAAAAAGGTGGTCCGATAAGCGAAGCTCCATTACCTGTACCGGGATTGCCAAGAAACGCCATGTGGGGCCGTTTCCTGGGACCGAGATTAAGCCCCATTGCCCGACGCTTTTCGTCCAAGAGCATCCCTTTGGCCCATTTTCGAAGCTGCGATTTGAGGTCGTTTAATCCAACTATCTTCGACAGCTCCTCCTCGAACTCGCTCATCCTCGCTTGTATCTCATCGTCGCTGTACCCCGTAGAAGCCCCGTAGCTGTTTGCGTTCCCCGTCGAGAAATAATTCGTCCCGTTATTTCCATTTTGCAACCCTAAATTCCCATATACGCTCGATGAAGACCCAAAATTTTCGTAGCTGTAGTTGTTTTGTGCCCCGAGATTTGCGTATATGTTCGATGAGTAACCCGTAGAATTAAAGCCCGTTTCTGCGGCGTTTTGGCGCAAGAGTTCGAGAAGTTCGTTGTCTTGAAAACCTTCCGGGAGATAATTCGAGGGAGTGAGGCCTCTCTGCTAACAAATAAAGACATTACTAACAAATAGCGTTATATATAAATTCGTATTTTATATAAACATATAAGTACCAAAGATTCAAATATCTGATAAACTTAAAATTTAAAATTTGTTAAACCCACCAACCAAACAAGCACTTAATAGAAACGGTAGGCAGTACCTCAGTCGTTGAAGAGGAGTCCCCGTTGGACTCCAGTAACGCTTTCAATGCCGAGTTTTCTCCGTATTGCGATGCGTAGCCTTCGGCAAGATGCAATGGAGTCATGGAGTTCTATCATGAAATGAAGTCGAGAAAGGAAAAGAAAAAAAAAAAAACAATTAGTAAAATTCTGCATAGTTTAAAAGAATTCAAGAGAAGATTATGAGAAGTTAGAAATCTGAGGAGAAGCAACATTGTTCCGCGCGTCTTTGTTGGCTCCGTGTCGAAGAAGAAGCCTAACTATGTCGGCGTTACCGTTCTTCGCAGCAAAATGTAACGGTGTTTCGCCGTACTGTCATTACATCGGAGCAAGAAATCAAATGATTATATTCTTTAGTTCTGTATAGTTGGTGTGTGACAATTTTAAGAACATCTAAACTAAGAGGTGACGATCTTAGGACATAACGCGTTAATTCCGCACTGAAATTACGTTTACAGCGTTAACTGTCCTCAAATTGTGTCGGTCTTTAATCTTAGTGTCCTAAAATTGACACCCCTTCCTTAATTTAGGTGTCCTTAAAATGTCACTCCCTCAAATATACTGAAAAATAGTTGACCAAGAAAAAAAAATGGTGGTTATTGTTAATACACATACAACATTTTTAGCTTCCAGATCCGCCCCGACTTTCTGCTCAAGCAGATACTTTGCAATCTCCATCTTGTCGTGCCCAGCAGAGATGTGCAATGGTGTTTCTAAAGTCTACAAAGAACAGAAATCTCTGACATGTAAGAAGCACAAAGTGCAGAAAACATGTTGCAAAAAAAAAAAAAGGAGAGAAATTGGATCTCTCACAGCATCTTTCTTCTGATTAAGCAGAGACGGATCGTGGCTGAGTAATCTCTGCACGCCGTTTATATCCCCGGATTCGACGCATGCATGAATGTTCGAAGGGAGAGTGCTTCCTCCTCCGGTGCTCGAGTTGATCTTCGATTCCTTGTCCTTAATCCTCATCTCTCTCCGCTGTTGTTAGAACTTCACCAGAAAGAAAAAAGGATCAGCGAAAACTGTGATTTAGGCAGAGATGTTGGTGGTTGTTTTTCTCTTGGTGATGGGAGGATTAGTCTTGAGAATAATTAATGATGCTTCGCTTTGTGTGAAACCAATGCATCACAAAGTCAACTTCATTACAGCTGCGCCTTGATTGAATCGTATGGTTTTTACAGTTGACTTTTGATGTTTTCTTTCTTTTATGCAAGTTGACTTGGAGAAATGTCTCAGAACCTTAACTTCCTTCCACAGGCCCACCTACTTTTTTCATCCAAAATATATATTTTTTCCGGGTCAGGAAGATATCTCCACAAAACATTAGAATATGTTCAGTCTGAAACGAACATGAACCTCACCGTCGGCTATGTGACAACCCAGCGAAACTAATCTCCACAGTTCATGTGACCCACTCAAAATCGCACAAACAACGGCAGCCACAGAATTCGAACCCGTGACCAGTAGCATGAAAATCCACCTCCCAACCACCAGGCTACACTTGTGGGAGTTTTCCATCTAGAATAGAGAGAAAAATATATATACATAACATTACAAACCAAAGGGTATTATTACAGTTGCTGCAGAAGAAACTAACTACTCAGAGCTAGCTCTACATCACACAATTCAGAAGGGGCAATGGCATGGCATCTCCTATCTGGCTTTCAACTGAAAAACCCGATTGTACCAAATCGAGTGAAGCGTCATGTGGAACAAATCGTACTTCAACGGCTTCGCGTGCCACAAAAAATGCCTTTGAACGCTGCGTACTCCGAGCTGCAACTCAAGGTACTTCTCCTCCGATATATTCCCCAAAATATCCCTCAGCTTCGGTATATCCCTCTCAGCAACGATCACCGAAAACGCCTCCCAATTCAAAACCTCGAAGAAGGGGGGCACGAAGTTATCGGAGACGATCACGGGCACGCACTCGTAGAAGATGGCCTCCACCACCCGGGGGCTGTTGACCTCGTACCCCTTGGGGCACACGCAGTACTTGCTGCTCTTCATGTAGGAGATGTAGCTCATCTTGCTGGCGACGCCAGCTGGCATGGGCCCGAGGATCTTCATGTCTGGGTCTCTGTCCTTCCAGTGCTCGAGGAGGATCGGTCGGAGGTATCCGTGGTTGTTGCCCGCGTAGAATGCGAGCGTGTGCCGTTGGGACGGAGGCTTTCCCCCGAGGTCCCTGAGGGGGTTCCGGGCCGACCGCACGTACGTCTCCGGGAGGGAGACGTCGCGCCCGATTTTGAATCCCGCGGTCACGTCCGCGTTGCAGAGGGCTTTGATGCAGTGCTCCATGTGGTGCCTCGTTTCGTACGGAGCCTGTGAAACGTGTGTGGATGAGAGAGAGAGAGACTATTAGAAATTGAGGGCTTCATCCTGAAACTGATATGTGATTCGGTGGAGTTGCCTATTTGATATATTAATTGAGTCGGGTGAGTTCTATTATCCGATGTAGGATTGAAATCTCAACATGTTGAGGTTATTTGTCGAAACTGACTCCACCCTCCTCATTATATCAATAGAGAGAGAGGGAGAGAGGGAGGGAGAGAGAGAGAGAGAGGGAGAGAGGGAGGGAGAGAGAGAGAGAGAGAGAGAGAGAGAGAGAGAATTACCCAATCATGGCAGGCAACTAGAAAATGATCGGCTCCGCCGGTTCTGTTCCAGAAACGGTACTTAGCAGCGATCTTCTCCGAATAATCCCTCAAATGCTGGCGTAAGTTCGTTCTGTTGTGCGAATTGCGTACGTATAGCGCGTGCTCGAGCATGCGGGAACTGAACGGCATGTAAAAGAGATGAGCCCTTCGCGGGTCCTTCACCGCGAACCGTTTGTTTCCCTCCATCAGTTTCATGAACCATCCCTCGGACGCGTACAGCCCCTTGAGTATCGGCTGGTGAAAGATGGGCTTTTCTCCTTCTCTGTACACGTACACCTTCAGCAACCGTTCCATGAGCTCGTAGCTCCTGATGAAAAAGAGTAAATGAATGCTAAGAAAAGCTTCGAGAAACCGTAAAAAATTCGATAAACGAAAGAACCTTTTGAACGCTGAAACGTTTCGAAATGCTTTCGCGTACAGCTCCCTCTCGTTCTTCAGTATCGGGGCGTTTTCGATCATCGTTCTTGCTCTCAGGATTTCTTGGTCACGCTCCGATGACCATCGCGGTCTCTACGAACAAAATAGAAGCGTTTTCTTTTTTCCAAAAAAAACAAAAAACAAAGTAAAGATGTGCTAATATTTACCAAATTAACACAGCAAAATTTACCATTGCACGCGAACGAGCGCGATGATGGGCTACAAAAAAAAGTAAAGATGTGCTAATATTTACCAAATTAACACAGCAAAATTTACCATTGCACGCGAACGAGCGCGATGATGGGCTAATATCTTCTCCATCTCTTTGATCGTTGTTACTGTTTTCGGCGGCATCTCACTCTTCATTTTCTTCTTACCGTGCTTATTTGTTGCTAAAGAACCGTTCTTGGACGAATCGAAACTAGTTTCAGGCAAGATTTGGCTTTCGTTATTACCAATTAATTTACCAACAATGGTAGATTTATTTTCAATCTCCGTTTCTTCTACGGCTGCAGAAAACCCGCTCGTCGAAAAATTCGACACAGAAGACACCGAATCGGGTTCCTTTCTTACATCTTTCTGCGTAATAATCCCATCCTCCAACAAGTCTTTGTTCTCCTCATCACCTAAGGCTTCATCATCCTCAATGAAATCGAAATCATCATCTGCATCATCATCATCTGAAAGGGAATTCAACTTCTCTGGCTTTCCCTTTTCCTTCGCATCGAAATATCCATCGAAATTACGAGATGGGGAGCTCAAATTCGACGCAGCGACGCCCGGATTTTCAAGGGGAGGGTTATTAGAAGAAGACTTCATTATTACAAACAGATTATGATCTTTCTCGTTTGGTAATAGGGAGAGAAGTGCATTGCCATAAGGAAGCATCAAAGATTGACAGAACAAATGAGTCAAAGCTACAAGACCCACCAAGAACAGCCATTTCCTTTTCTCAGTCTGTAAAAGTTTCTGAATTTTGGTCGTATGATCCATGAACGAAGAGCCCACGAACAACAATTAATCGATCATCAAATTACAGTCCTGAAAGCCCATAAAAAAATCTCTTAATTCAGTGGCTTACACTGTGAAAGCATGCTTTCTGAAACCCCAAGAACTCGCAAGCAAGAAGTTTCTGCATTAGAACAAATTATTGCACTGCAGCAAAAAAGTCATAACGCCGCCACCGTTTTACATCAACCTTTACCGGTAAGAAACGCAAAAGGAAGCGAACTTACGAAGCTGGCATTCGAGCAATGCAAAAGACCGCCGCAGAAAACTGTCGGTGCTGATGAAGAAGTGAAGATAAACAGCAGAGGAGAAGAGAAAAGCAAGCACTTTTCGAGTTAAGATTTCACAATTCTTGTTTCTAACTTCGAAGAAAGTAAATTTGATCAAAGCTTTTTAAGAAAAGATGAATGAGCCTGCTCAATTATTACATCACTGTAGACTTGTCCAACATTTATTTTCTTTCCTTCCTGGTCTGCAACAGTGTCGGCCTTGGTCAGAGTCGAACTTTCGAGGACGTGTTATTACAAATATTGGGTCGATTCTTGACGCAAATTCAGCCCAGAAAGCCAATCCAAGGTTTTGCCCTTCAAATTGTTCACAGGCCTTTGTTGGCCAGTAGAGGACTAAGAAAAAAGCTGATTAAAGTAACGATTTTTTTGGAAATATGAACCGTTCCCCGCGTTATAATTTAATTTTATTTATATCCGATTCTTGCTACACCTTTTAATCTGGTTCAGAAGCTGACTGTCTGAAACGCTCACCACGGTTCTGACACGTGGCCTCTTTTACCACAACGCTGGTCTCCAATTGACCCTACACAGTCACTGCTTTCCAGCCTTAAATTTCTTTTTGCCGTATGTCTATTGATTGGGAGGGCGTCTCTACGGAAGTATGGAGCAGTAGTGGTGGGCCAACGTTTCGCGTATCGAATAAAAAAAACCCACCTTTGCATTCATTTATTTATCTACATGATCATGCATTTTTCTTCAATTCGGTTCGTGTAATGAATATGGAATTAAATTTCCAATGCTGCATTTATTGCCACGCTTTATGGGCGGGGCACTATTATTTTACTATTTTTCTCTTGGTAAAGTTGTATTCTTGACCAGATTTCGCGTCACTGCCTTTTGATTATATATATATATGCTTGATTCTGAGTTTTTCACTATTTGAACCTGATATCAAAATTCCTCGTGGTCGTCGTCACTGAATATACTTGCGTGAGTTCAATCGGAAATGGGTTTCTCTTGTTTCTATCGATTTCATTTGATCCGCTTTATTTTCCCTAGTGTTATTATGTATGTTGTTTGAGAAATCAAAGCCCTATTCACTGTGGAATAAATCGTTGACATCGAATTTTTCTGAGAATCCATTAGCTTTAGATCGTCGATTGCACGCCCCGTATGTTTCCTAATCACGGCTGGCTGTTATTCATGTCTCCCCTAATCTGGAAAAAGAAGTTAGGGCATTAACGTTATTGGGTTCTGTCAGTAGAATATATCTTTGAATTTCTTAGATTTTGATAGTTTTAGGTTGTTGATTGCACACTCCATGAGTTTCATAATCTGGGCTGCTGTTTATTCATGTTTTTCGGGCAATTCTGCTGTTTTTCACCTACGTTGAGAGGGGAATTTGAGTCCGTTTCTTGATATTTGTCATTTTAGGTTCTCTTTAATTTTTAGGACATTTTTTTTTATCTTGTTTGGATCCCTATGTGATTTTTTCAGGGTCTCACTCGTCAGGTGTAACAAGGAATAATGTCTCTTTCCACATTGTCTTCTTCTTCCTCATACGTGCTGCAAATGGACGACATATTTTCCCGTCTCTTGCACTTAACATCTTCCATAACCCGTCGATTAGTCCAATTTATAGGTAATACATCCTTTAGCTTCTGTTTCTTCCCGTGAACGTAGCGTGTGACTTGTTACTAAATTCACGGATCTTCGTGGTGTATTGTATGTGCAGAAGATATCGTGTTGAGAGATGTCAGCAATTTGCTAGAAGATTCGGTCATTAATTCATGGAATCAATTCTTATCATCCGATACTTACAGCGATCACAGCCTTTTCTACGCGAATTACACTTCTTCTCCTCCGGAAACCGACAATTGCACGAGCCTTAGCCTCCACGAAAGAGATGCTTCGGTTCAAGAGAACTATTCGTTCTCAACTTCGGTGTTGGAGAATGCAACTAGAAATTATTACAGGGGCATCACCTTCATTTTTAAAGGGTAAGCTTAGTGACTTCTCTCATATCTATATTCTTTAACTCATCGATTTTCGTTCGTAATATGTTATGTTATTGCCATTTGTAGGCTGATGCTCCCCGTTTTCTGCTGCGAACTTGCCTTGAGATCAGCACAAGCATGTTGGAGGTGCTGCTGTTATCATACGAAACGGGCCCAAGCTCATACGCAGAGGTGAAAAAAAAAATCATACCCACCCTTTTTGTTTTATTACACGCTTGCAAGTATTCGAATCTAACGGTAATAAACTTGCATCTGCTCGTTAAGCATGATATCTCGAGTGATGAAGACTCTGAACGGTTCCTCTAACGACATTGGATGGCTGCAGCGGGACCCCTTAATGGCCCCCGTGGAGGACGGTTCTGCTAGATTTTTCGAGCTTCTACAAGACATAAGGTGCCTACAAATTTAGATCCCATAAATATTTAGTTATAGCCTCTACGATTCGTTGCATGCTTCATTCGTGTCAAAAAAAAATATATGTTCCTTGTAGGAACGGGCTGCACAAGCTACCGGATTCTTTCGTATACCTTCTCATTCCAGGTCTGCAAATGTTGTCTTTTCGCTCTTTACGTCTTATTTACGATTATTTCTGATTATATCTGTAAAAGTTGAGGGCTTCATCCTGAAACCAATTGGTGATAGGAGGAGATGCCTCTTTGATTTATATATACTGAGTAGGGAAAATAATCTCTAACAGCCCCTCACGTGCGGCACGATTCAGAGCCTAACACGTGCACATTTCAAATCGGGTGACAGTGAGTCAAACTAGCTTGATACCACGCATATCGAACCCGTTCTGATATACCATGTTAGAAATCGAGGGCTTCATCCTAAAACCAACCGGTGATGGGAGGAGATGTCTCTTTGATTTATATATTGAGTTTGGTGAAGATAGTTTCCCGATGTGGGACAAATAATCTCAACGTATCCCAAAAACATCGAATTTTGTCAGGGCTTTTCAGCAATCACGGCCCGTTGTACTTTGTGAGCGCGAAACGATTCTTCTCGAGGATGGGCTTAGCTTGTCACATTGTTAAGATTCACAGTGAGGTGCTTCGAAAGTTCTTCTTCAGCTTTGCTTTTTTTCTTTCAACTTCTTACGTAACGTAAATGGATCCTTTGATACAATTTTTCGATAGGCATCGGTGGAGCACAATGCATGGGAAATAAAGCAGTACGTAGAAGAACTGTACTGGGGCTCGGGCAAGCCCGTGATGTTGCTCGGGCACAGCAAAGGCGGAGTCGATGCAGCGGCTGCGTTATCGATATATTCCCGAGAGTTGAGGGATAAGGTCGCGGGATTGGTGCTGGTGCAGAGCCCTTACGGTGGGTCTCCCATAGCCTCCGATATGCTCCGGGAAGGACAGCTCGCCGATAAGGAAACGCGGAAGATCATGGAGTTTCTCATTTGCAAGTTAATCCAGGTAAAATGTTTCTTAATTCAATGTTGGAAGAAAATGGAAAATCAATTCGTTGCCCTTCTTATGTTTAAAGGCAATGTGTCGCGGGGGTTTTTAAAAATGGTGTTTGACCAAGTCAATTTTTAAAGAATAGCCTCCTCTAACGTTTTTTTTGTCAATTGCCTTAAATTTGAGGGTGTTTTTGTCATTTTACATTCTGAGAACCCATGGTTTTTTTTTTAAATGGCCTTGGATCGAGCCAATCTTTTAAAAATAACCTCATTCACCGGTCTTTTTTGTCGAATGAACTTAATTTTAAGGGTACTTTTGTCATTTTACAGTTTGAGAACCCATGAGTTTTTTTTTCCTTTAAAAAATGGCCTCCTCGACTTGTCTTTTTAGTCAATGCCTTAATTTCGAGGGTATTTTGTTATTTTTAAGGGTTTGAACCGATGACCTACTACGTAGATGACTGACTAACCAACCACTGTCCTACATGACATGATCACACAACCCACCATTTAGTAAAGCGTATAATAGTATTTAATCATTTGGAAGCTATTTTCTTAAATTATCGTGTATTTTTTTTATAAAGGGCGACATACGAGCCCTCGAAGACCTGACCTACGAGAGGCGAAGGGAGTTCATCCTCGGCCATCGTCTCCCGGAAAACATACCCCTCATCTCCTTCCACTCGGAAGCGAGCATAGCCCCGAGCGTGTTATCCACCATGTCCCACATCGCCCACGCCGAGCTCCCGTGGCTCCCCCGGTCGAGCCACGAGGACGCAGAGGAAGCCGCATTGGCCTCGAGGAAGGTCCCCGTGGTGGTCCCGGTCTCCGCGGCCATGGCCCTGTGCGCGCTCCACCTGCAGCTCAGGTACGGGGAGAAGAGCGACGGGCTCGTGACGTGCCGGGACGCGGAGGTCCCGGGCTCGGTGGTGGTCAAGCCCCAGATGAAGCTCGACCACTCGTGGATGGTCTACTCGTCATGGAGGAAGGATCCCGGGGAGGTCGATGCCTGCCAGATGTGCGAGGCGCTGCTGACCATGCTCGTCGAGCTCGGGGAGAAGTTGCGGGGCCGGTGAGCAAGGTGGAGGGTGTTTTTGTAATTTGCTTATGTTTTGTGGGGAACTTGGTGTTGTAATGACGCAAAGGAACTTGCTGCAATTAATTAAAGGCTAATTATAGTTTTATTTAGGAGGGTAACGTTTTAAGGACACTTGCTACACTTAGAAGATTACCAAGTGAGAATTTCAAGAGATTGTGTTTCGGAATTTGTAGTAATTTGTGGATAATTAATGCTGAAAGTCTAATTTCATGTATGAATTGACACATGTCAGACACACATTATAATTAACTTTGGGGAAAATTTTATGTGCTTTGGGAAAATTTCGGTCCATGTCAGTATTTTCGAACGAATTGAAGCAATTTGAGGACGTTTAGCGCCGGAAATCTAATTTTTACTAGAAATGACACACGTGGGGTGCACATGTCAATTAATTTGGGAGAAAATTGTGTATGACTTTGAAAAAATTCTTTCAAATCAACATGTCAGATGCCACGTAAGAACTTATCCGATTTAATTATTAAGTGTGGCTCACTTAAGTTGATACCGAACCGAAATAATGCTTTTAGCATTAATTATCCTTAAATTAGTTTAATTTTAAACTTATTGCCTCATAAGTGTCACCCTTAATTCAACTATCCTTATGTGACATTCTCTCAGATATACATATACGTCTAATAAATAATTGGCCATTAATTAAATAATAGAAAAAACAACAGTAAGAAAATATAAATAAATTCCTAAAATATGTTATTTGCCTTGAGCCGATCTCCCATCTGATCTGAGCCCAACATGTTGGATAGGATAGGCTAGAGCTACCTATAGAATCATAGTGGGCCCCAGCCACGTGGTTCTATTTATAATACCGGGCCGAGCCTGCGTCTCGGTTGACCGATATTGACCCGCGGATAGCCCTAAAGAAGCTTCGCCAAAACCCGACCCGAAATCGGAAAAATAACAACAAAAATCAATCAGCTGTAGCGGTCTTAATGGGACGACTCCGAGCATATATACATATATACGCAAAGTTAACATAGAGCTGAAGCCGCATCTCAGCTTTTCCCCGTACCTCGAGGGCCGTGGATTCGTTTTCAGATTACCTCGCTGCCCAATTCACGTTGCTAGGCTCGAAATTCTGTATCGAATCACTTTAATTCCCTTCTAAATTTATTTCAGGATGTTGTTTTGATTGTAATTTTAACTGAGACCCCGTGAGAAGAGGAATTGGAATTGTAACGAGGGTTATTTTGGAGCAGCGGTGGGATTAGATTAGAGTAAGAGCTTGATTTTTATTCGCCCGAGGTACTTGCTATGTTTTGGAAATAATCTCGTTCTTCCTAATTCTTTTTTTTTTTTCATAGACGAGAAACTATCGATTTATTTCGTTATTATGTGTAGCTTTGGCGTTTGTGTGTGGGTTTTTGGTTGGAATAGATTGTTCGGATTTTAAGCCCCTTTCTGTTGGGTCTTTAGCATATAAATATGATTTTGTCTTGACTATGAGGTAACCATGTTGAAATCGAGTTAAAATTGCATTGCTCTTTCATTTTCAAATTGTTAATTGTGTTTTGTCTGCGTAATTGGTATTTTAGGGCATCGTTGATTTGATGTTTATGGAGAAATTAAAGTTATTGAGTGAGAAATTGATTTTATATGACTCTGGAGAGCGGGATTTGTTTAGTTTCTTAAATGATTCAAAATCCTGACCAATGTGCCTCTTTTCGCATTAAAAGCCTTGTCGGAAATGTTGTAGCATGCTCTTAGTCATCAGTGTTGTCATTTGGATTTAGTATAATAGCAAGTATGCTTATAAGCAAAGTTGTGTAATTTAACTTTATGTAGAATTTATTACGGATCTATATTATCGGTGTATTTCTTGCGATGGAATTGATTAATTGGTATAGAATAAATTAATTGGTATAGAATCCTTTAAAAATGTACTTGTTTGATTATTCCGCCGTCTTCTGTTTTTTCTTGTATAATTGTCAAATTTATTATTGTTTGAAGTTACAACCTGTGTTCCAGATCTTGATAATTATCATTGTTATCTATGAGCAACTATCACGGAATTTCCACGGGTAATATATTTTGCATATGAGAAATCCTGTCGAAGATGGACTCTTTTTTTCAGATCACAATGATAATTAACTTTTCTAATTGGCTATCCAGTTTTTCGTTCTTGTGAGCTTATTATGATGCCATTATGTGTGTTTTGTGCATGTAGCGGCTACTATGGTTGTTGACGCCTCTGATGAACCGAAAATGGTGGATGACATGGATGAAGATGAAGAGCCATTAGTTTTTAAGAGAAGTAGCTCTTCTACTACGAAGCAACAGCTATCAAAGTCAGAAGCTAAGAGAGGTAGTCAAGTATCTCAAGAAAGGTCCCAAAATGGTCAAAGTGCCTCAGGACCGAAGAGTAAAGCTGTTCCTCCTGTCAAAACACCTCCTGGTAGATCTCCATTGGCTAGCCCAACTGTATCTATCTCATCTACTGAGGTGTCTGGTGTTGTACATTCAAAGACGGTCTTACAAAGTTGTGGCTCAAGAAGTGATCATACAAAATCGAAAATGCAGCAGATGAAAGATGGGAATCCATCTAAACCCAGGAATAAAAGCTTTGTAAATTCAGATGATTCTGAAGATGAGAAACCACTCAGTGCTAGGATTAGCCCATTGAAGACCCAATCGAACAATCCGGAGAAAAGAATGAGTGCTACAGCTTCCAGTCAAAAGCCTAAGATCCCTAAACCTGAAAATTTTGATTCTGAAATTCCTTCATCCAAGTTTCAAGCCAAGTTTACTGCTGGGACATCCGCCGGAAATGTTTCTGGTTCAGTTGAAAAGAAACCTTTATTATCCAAACATGGCCAAAATGGCTCATCCTCAACGGAAATGAAGCTTACATCTAATCTGAAGAAGAGACCAGCAGAAAGTGTTGAATCAACTGCTGATCTGAAAAGGCCTAAGCTTTCCGATGCATCTACATCCAATAAAAGCAAGGAAACGTCTTTTAAATCTGAAATGAAGGAAGAAGAAGATGAAGACCATGTTCCGATCTCGCAGAGAGTAATGAAGCTGACTTCTTCTGAGAAGAAACCGGCTTCTTTAGACAAGAAGCCATCATTAGGGAAAATGGTATCTAAGCCGGCACCTTCTTCATCAAAGATAACGAGCAAGATAGCAAACAAATCAACGAAAAGCTCGGAGTATTCTAAGTCATCGATGGTTCCTCCAGGCTCAGGCGAGGGCCAGAAGTGGACTACTTTGGTCCATAATGGTGTGATTTTTCCACCACCCTACAAACCCCACGGGGTGAAGATGCTATACAAGGGAAAACCTGTTCAGTTAACTCCTGAACAGGAAGAGGTACTCTTTATGATCTCTCCTTTTCCGCAAACATACAGGCTTTGATGTGCATATGTAGTTGCATAGTGTTGCAAACTTCCTTATATCATATCACGACCTTACTTACTGGAGTTATTTTTTTTTATCCCTGATGATAATGTCATTCTTAGCAGTTTATTTTCCTTTTGGTAGGTTGCAACTATGTTTGCAGTGATGTTGGAGACTGATTACATGAGTAAGGCTAAGTTCAGAGAGAATTTTATGGCCGACTGGCGGAAGATACTTGGTAAAAACCATGTGATTCAGGACTTAGAGTACTGTGACTTTACTCCAATATATGAATGGCATCAGAAAGAAAAGGAGAAAAAGAAACAGATGAGTGCTGAGGTAGGGCAAAATCCTCTAACTGTCTAAATCAACTGCAGCGCCGGAAAAAATTGTTTATTCATTTTCATACAATTTCCTACAAAGAGTTTATCAGCTCCAAGGTTAAATTATGCATAAGCTGATCTTCCACACATAAAATTTATGTCAGGATGTCTTCTTGAATGCATTTTTCCTGAATTCAATAAAGTTACCATACGTTCACATTGTCGTAGAACTGACCACATTGTAGTAGAATTCAATAAATTACTAAGATGATGAAATTTATGATTTATTAACGATCAGGGAGGCAGTTTAATTACATGCTTTTTAATTCTTTTGCTTGCGTCCTTTTTTTTTTTGCAGGAGAAGAAAGCTATAAAAGAGGAGAAAATGAAGCAAGAGGAGAAGTATATGTGGGCAATTGTTGATGGTGTGAAGGAGAAGGTCGTTATTTTTCCAATTTCCCAAGATAAATTAGGCCGTGTATCTTTTGCTTTATACTTATTTATGAAGTGTTATAATTTTATAGTGAATCAGCAATACTTTAAAGTCTCTAGAGGTTGCAACCTATCCAACCATTTTGGATGGATAGTGAAACCATCTTCATAGCCTAGTCCATATTTCTAAATTCAGGTTAATGATGGTTGGATATATGTAGCCAGCTGTCATTTTTTATTATATCTGTTTAACTGAATTTTCTGAAATAATGTGAATATCCCCAATCAAATTAACTTGAGGGCTGTTTCTTTATACTATTGGATCACACTATTCGTACTTTTGGGAGGTTTTACAGATCTTTATTTCATACCTAAAAGTTGAGCTGTGCAGGTAGGAAACTTCCGAGTTGAACCACCTGGGCTGTTCCGTGGCCGTGGCGAACACCCAAAGGTGTATTTCTTTCCTAATTGAAAAACCTGTTTCTTCAAGGTTAATATATTGTTTAATCAACGCGTGTACTTGCATTTAATTTTTATTAACAAAATTTGTTGGACTGTCACCAGATGGGGAAGCTGAAAAAACGCATACGTCCAAATGACATCATAATAAATATTGGAAAGGATGCTCCAATTCCTGAGTGCCCTATCCCTGGTGAAAGGTTGTACTTCGTTATTAACTTGTTTCATTAAAGCATTTTCCTTTTCCAAACACGAAATAAAAAACGAAATTAATAAGTATTGCTATTTGAAAGTTACCTAAATTTAACGGTTCAATAATCTGAAATGCTGATGTGTGGCAGCTGGAAAGAAATAAGACACGATAATACAGTGACATGGCTGGCATATTGGAGTGACCCCATCAATCCAAAGATGTTCAAATATGTATTCCTGGCACCTAGCAGTACCTTAAAAGGTCAAAGTGACAAAGAAAAGTACGAGAAAGCTAGGCTCTTAAAGGTAACATAAATGGAGTTAACAATGATGCATCGTGGTCTTTTTTCATTGGTACTATGGTTGAATGTGGATGGGGTGATTCTTCACACAATTTGCTGTTTTAATGAAGGAAAAAATCGCGAGTATTCGGGCAGCATACACGAAGGATTTCACTAGTAAAGATTTGACAAAAAAGCAAATAGCAGTTGCTACCTATCTTATTGACAAATTGGCCCTTAGAGCAGGCAATGAAAAGGTATGGATTTCAAACCTTCTACATTATCCTGCAATATCTTCCGCCATTATCCATGATAATCTTGTGTCAACGTGTACTTATTCCATTTGATGTCAAGCGACAGATGGAGACATCAAAATGAATCAATCATATGTTTTTACAATGAGTATTCTCTGTTATTATTTGGCGACCACCGGAGGCATATACTGTTTCAGAGATCATTAAATGCGTCTCACATTGCAGGATGACGATGAAGCCGACACAGTTGGTTGTTGTACATTAAAAGTTGAAAACGTGGAACCAGTGCCTCCAAATAAGTTGAAGGTGACAGACAGATTTCATGAAGCATTTTGATTTTCAAGAAGTGTGATACTAGCACACTAGTGGCAATTAGGAGGCAGTAACAGTGTATAATATTTAATTGAATGCAGTTTGATTTCCTGGGTAAAGATTCTATAAGGTATCAAAATGAAGTAGAAGTTGAACCTGCTGTGTTCAAGGCTGTGCAACAGTTTCGAAGTGGTTAGTTGATAGTTTGTCATGTAATGTACTAATTTTTCTATATTTTCATAACCTTATATACGGTCATCTGTAGGAAAAAAGGGCGGCGATGATCTCTTTGACAAGCTTGATACCGCCAAATTGAATAGTCATTTAAAAGAATTGATGCCTGGTTTGACTGCTAAAGTCTTCCGTACATACAATGCGTCTATTACATTGGATGACATGGTAAGATACCCACTTGATGCTATGGAATGGTAGCTTGCATGAAGATGACAAATGTATTCATGTATCTTTAAACCACTCAAAGTTTTTCAATAAACCATTTTATGCTTTTTCAGCTACTTAACTTATGGTATAAATGCTGCCTCAAATTTAATGTCTTAAAAATTTTGCTGCCTCGAATCTAATCTCAATTTGCTGCCTCAAATTTGATCTCCTGGATAACCGAAGAAGTTTGCTTGAGTTTTAGTGATGGCCAACCATAGTCAACGTTGCATCTCATTTTGATGTCTCTGCTCCACTGAAAGTTAAATTGGTTCCTTTAGTTATATAAAATTTGTCCCTTTTGACAGCTGAACAGGGACACCAATGGAGGAGACATTGCTGAGAAAGTGGTAATCTACAACCGAGCGAACAAGCAGGTAATGAATGCGGTTGGTTTTTCTAGGCTTGCTCGGAGGCTCATAATCATTGTTTCGTTTTTCATTAGGTTGCTATCATTTGCAATCATCAACGTTCTGTTTCAAAGTCTCACAGTGCCCAGATGTTGCGTATAGATGAGAAGATAGAAGAATTGCGGGTAATTCGATTGTACTCATTTTATGATGATGACATGCTCATAATATTGTTACACTTTGAAGTAGTAAACCCATAGCTTATACAGATTTCTGTGTACAACCTTTCAGCCTTATTCTTCTCTTGACGAGTTTAAATTTATATATAGTTATCTCACTCCTTTTAGGCTACTGTGGAAGAACTGAAGACAGATTTAGCTAGAGCTAAGAAAGGGAAACCCCCACTGAAGAGCCCTGATGGAAAAACAAAGAAGAACCTGAATCCCGATGCGTAAGAATATATCGTTTTATATGTAGATGATGGTCCTTTAACGTTAGAAACTAAATGGTGTTTGTTGGTGAATATGTTGTAGATTGGAGAGAAAGATCTCTCAAGCCACAAAAAGGTTAGAAAAGTTGGAACTTGACAAGGCTACGAAAGACGAATTAAAAACAGTGGCCTTGGGCACATCCAAGATCAACTATCTTGACCCGAGGATAACAGTTGCATGGTGTAAACGCGAGGAAGTTCCTATCGAAAAGGTGAATATGCTTTGTTCGAACTTTCTATTAATTTCAAGATTGAGCAACGAATTCAACTGCTTCTTGCTATTTACTATCTGGGTAGGAAAAAAATAATAATACAAATTTGTGCATAAATTTATGATCGTAGATTCCAGTGGCATCTATCCATTGAGTAAAAAAAAATTTCGTTCTCGTTTCTTCCACACGATGAACGTTGTTGTCTCCTGACCATTTGGTGATAAAATGCAGATGTTTAACAAGTCACTCCTGGCAAAATTTGCATGGGCAATGGATATTGATCCGAGCTTCAGATTCTAATAGTATTCTTCTTCCTAGTTGTCTACAGAGAGAAACCAAAGCGATGACTGTTTTTTAAATCCATTTTCTTACCTTCATGGGAGAAAATTTCTTCACTAACTTTATAGATTTTATCTCGATGGAATAATTGTGGGGGCGAATATTTACTCTTGCAATCTCTATTTCAGTTCTCTTTTACTTGGGAGGTTGGGATCTGTCAGAAAGGCCAAATATCAGAGTTCTTACACTCCAATTCAATCATCTGTCTGCTAAAACCTTTTTAACTGCTAAATAGTTTTTCAAGTGCGGAAATCAATTATATCGTCTCTGGCTACAATTAAATATAAGTAACATCAAATAAGCCCTGAAAAATAAATTTTTTAAGCAAAAACATGAGAGTCAATCTGCTCTATGTTTGGGAATAGCTGCCTCAGAGTAGTAACATAGCTTTCAGATTTCGCCTGCAATGAAAAACAGATGATGAGAATTGAGGAACATACACAAATAAAACCCAACTTAACTTATGATAAAAGAATCAATCAATAATACATACGCAAGGATTGCGCTCGAGATATATGGTAGTAAGCTTCTCTTTCGAACCCGAAACTGCTTCTCCTATGTTATCGAGAGATGCTATTTGGTTGTCGTTAAGCCAAAGGTCCTCTAATCTGCAGCAGTAACGTATATTCGTAATTAATGGAAAGAATTTGGGTAATAAACAAATTTTTTGCGATAAAAACGAATAGATTAAGCCAATACTTCGTCAGGTTTTCGATGTCGTTGATCTCTGTGATCTTATTGGATGAGACGTCCAACACGCGGAGATTGACTAAAGTCGACAACCCCTCCATTTTCCCGATACCATTGTGGCTCAAGTACAGTTCCTCTAGTGCACCACATTCCTGCATGATTTGAAGAAAAAAAACCAAGAAATTCAAGAGAGAAAAAAAGGAATGATAAAAAACATTGCAATTGAGTGATAAAAATTAATAATTTACCTCAAGCCCAACCATAGAAGTTAATCTATTACTTTGAATGCTTAGCTTCTTAATGCATTTTAGCCCGCAAAGGTCGATTGCACGGATACGGTTTCGTCCAAGCCACAACTCTTGCAAGTTTGATAAATTATGCAGGTTCTCCATTACCTGGTGATGAAAAAGTTGTCCCATTAATGCCAGGGAAGATAACTCTTTAGCTGCGTATTAGGAAGCACAAACAAAGAACACTAATGTTCCCCCACTGTCGAATGTTGCTGGAAATCCTCATATTAAAGGCTGAACTCATACCTAACAGTAATTAATGGCACCATAGATGCATTATTGGTTATATTCGTATCTTCTGTATTGATGATTAATCAGGTTAAATTCATCTTTGATTATGAATTCCTAACTGCTTGATCTAACTTATACAATGACAGAGAGAGAGAGAGAGATCCAACCCTCAACTTGTTGGATCCCAGCTCGAGAATATTAAGACCATGGAAGTGCTCAATCTCCTCCATCTTGGTCACTTCATTTTTAGAAACGTAAAGTTCTTTGAGACTAGCGGAGGCCTTAGATAGCCCATAAAGCGAAGAAATCTCATTGAACGAAACATCAAAGACCAGTAGCGTCTTGAATATGGTAACATCAGGAATTTTCTTCAGCTGATTATCCCTTAGGACAAGTTCCTGGGTAAAAAAGGTACGAAAAAGGCTGTTTGTATTCAACCGAATTACTTCAACATATCAAATAGCGTAGCAGCATTCAAATCATATCAACATGATAACAAGCTGAAAGACATAAGCAACATAGAGAGACAAATAAAAACTACGAATGATTATTCTTAGAGTTAATGGATAGCAAAGGATAGGAATATGCATAACAGCTTCTACTAACACACTGACTCATCATTCATCAACCACAATATGAGATTTTCTTTCACTGAACATTCCACCACAAATATCAAAACATGAATCAATACACAAAGCTCGAGACAGGAAAATTCATTCCGTTCGTTCATGAAATTTAAAAAAGAAGAACGATAAAGGGACGGATTTTATTCGACAGAATTCACTTAACATAACAAGCAATGATATGAGTAACAAAAAAAAATATCTTTGTCTGCGTAGTGAATGATGTGATTACTTGAAGAGCTGATATCGAGTGCCACGTGGACAGCGGATGGACGGCGTCATCGTTGAGAAGGTTCTGGCGGAAAGAGAGCTTCTTGAGATAGGATAGATGCGAGATTCGAGGATCTAACGCCGTTAATCGGTTGGCCGTCAGGTCCAACTCGGTGAGATTAGGTGGCAGCTCGACGGAGTCGAGATCGTGTAACTGACAACTGGTGAGGTCTATCACCGTCGATTCGCCGTCGTTATCTTCGACCGCCGGATCTTGTTGAGGGGGCGGTGGAGCTGAGGAATCCATTTTTTTCGCTGTTTCCCTTTTTTTTTTTCCTTCGATTAATCAAACGAAGAAGAAATACAGAATTCTCCCTTGACATTATTAATTTCTTAATATATTGGATAAATTATTATTATATTTATTTACTTAAAAAAACATTAGTTTATAATTCCATAATTTATGCATATCATTAAATGTCGACTTACATTCTCATTTAATAATTGTTCTACTCTACTCATAAGTAGATTTTAGCTTTTGTTCATATTGACATGGAAAATAATACCCGAAAATCCCCTATTTTTTCCCCAATGATTTTCTTCTTTGAGAGAAGGTATTTTGAGAGAAGGTATTCTCACATTGTAACCGTATAACTCGACTAAGTTAAAAGTTAAATCAAATATGAACCTTATATGGCGATTGGAGTAATCATGACTCTTGTTTTCCATCATAAGTTCACAAAAACAACAATATCAAGTTGAAATACATCACCCTCCACTTGAAATTGGCTTAAATATTATTTTAGTCCCGTATGTTAAGAGGCGTGACGTTTTAAGGACACTTAACTTTAGGGTGGCAATTTTAGTCCCGTAACTATGAAAAATGGAGCAATTTTAGCCCCATAAAGCTGGAAACCTAATTTATGCAGGAATTTGTACACGTGGCCGCCGGAAAAGCTGACGTGCACTGAATTTTTTTCTCAATCGCCACCTAAACGCCACGTAATTAATAAGAATATAAATAATAAACTAATTCATAACAAGATAATTAATAATAAAAATAATATAATAAACGATGAATCAAGTTTGCACTTAAAAGTTTGCCCCAAATCGATTTTCTCTTTAAGAACCCATATGACAATCGAAGAAGCAGCATGTTTGGTAACTAAACTCGAACAGATAATTGATATATATTAAACAAACATGCTGCTTCTTCGATTGTCATATGGGTTCTTGAAGAGAAAATTGATTTGGGGCAAACTTTTGAGTGCAAATTTGATTCATCGTTTATTATATTATTTTTTTTATTAATTATATTGTTATGAATTAGTTTATTATTTATATTCTTATTAATTATGTGGCGTTTAGGTGGCGATTGAGAAAAAAATTCAGTCCACGTCAGCTTTTCCGGCAGCCACGTATACAAATTCCGGCATAAATTAGGTTTCCGGCTTTATGGGACTAATATTGCTTCATTTTTTATAGTTACGGGACTAAAATTGTCACCATAAAGTTAAGTGTCCTTAAAACGCCACCCCTCTTAACATACGAGACTAAAATAATATTTAAGCCCTTAAAATTACAAGAACAACTTTATCATATGATAAAAAACAAAATAACAAAAAAGACAACAACCAATCAGGGTAATTATGTCTTAACAATAAACATCAACTTACCACAACAAAACAACTGAAAATAGAGTTACAAAAGAAGAATCAGCTCAAGCTCAGCTCCAATTAAAAATGAATTACCAATTGACTAAACTAAAAGAATCATCATCAAGAATATGAGGAACACATGAATGCTTTTTGTTCTATCTATACATCGTACTTCTTAGGTTGCCTCCACAGCCCAAGAATTCTAGACAACGATAGAAGGAAAGAATACTTGTTGATGGCTCCTTTCTTCCCATACACATGCTTTCCTCCTAAATCCGTGTACTTTGGCCCCTTACCTTTGCTTCTATCAATCTGCATTAATTTCGAATTACACAAAAGATAAAAAAAATAAAATATTATGATACTAGAGCATTTCGATTTCACGTTAAAGTTCGAGATAAGAGTAGTAGTAGCAACATCAACAGTAATAGTAGTATTGTTAACTTAGGTATAGTATAGGTTATTAGTGTTTTGATTTTTTTATTTTTATTTTTTGAACTCACCTGGCTTATTTTTCCATCCTTGAGATGGTATCTTATGCCCGACCAATCGATGGACTGAGACAAATGTGATCTCATTGCTGATACGGGATACAGAAAATTGTCAACAAGCATCGCAATGAACACCTGGTTTCCATGGTAAGATCGAAATCCAATTACTTATGCAGTGAGAAACAAAATTAATCGAAAAATATGTGTGTTTCTCTTCTGTGTGTGTGTGTGTGCTCACCAGACACCAGTTATAAGATGCGAGAGATAACGGAGAGGCCTCCGGTGATAACATGTTGCAAAGCTCAACCTCGATTCTAGTCAGGTTCCACATGGAGAGAAGCTCGATGAACGTACATGTTGCAAGGCCCGTGACCAAGCTTAGCCCTTAAAGAGAATCGAGGCAAATAATATCAGCTCGTATTGTTTAAATTTTAATGGGCTATTTTTTGTGTTTCTGTGGACTCACCAGTGCTGGTGACAGTTGCTTCACCGAATGAGGACCCTTTATAGTACAACCTCAATGCTGCAGCCACGTGCATTGCAGACATGATATATGGGGCCACGAATCCCCAGGATAAGTAACAGTGCGAAGAGAATAATGCCCGGTTCATAATGTAGTTCACTTTAGTCGTGTATGACTCTAACACAAAGGTCTGTTTTCTCAAGTAATTCCAGTACCTGTAGACACCGGTAACAGATTATGTAAGAACGGTAGATAGATGCAACCGAAAATATTGTTGCAATGAAGTGTAAAGTACCTGCTAAAGTTGAGATCGGTAGCAAGTGGATGAGGGAAGACTGCAACTGGTGGTGATGATATGAGTCTTTTGTGAGCCCCTGAGAAAGAATTATGATATACCTTAGCCAAAAGCTGAGAGAATTTTAACTGTACATTAGTTTCAAGGAAAGTTATTACCGGAGATAGCTGCAAGAGTCATGTCATCTGAATAGCCTCCATCTCGAAGTTGTGAGACGAGGCCATGACGATCAGTTCTGAAATCATCTGCATGCATCTGCAATTAGCAAATTTTTTTTACATGTAAGGCCCTAAAAACAGTAACGAGGATATTTTATTGAGCGAAAAAAGAAAAGTGCTCACCATCATGCATCCTCCCCACAGAAAGAAGGTTTTTCCACCAGTGGCAAATCCCATAGAACAAGGCTGTACATATATAAATATACAATGGATGTAATCAAGAATCCTTTCATAACAACAACAAACAGATAGAGACAACGATTGACAAGGAGAGCAAATTTCAGTGTTTGGTTGGAAAACTACTGATCAAAGACACACGAAAGAGAAAATTGTTAACAATATATGTAAAGAGTCGCCACTACCATGTGATATTCGTATATGCAGTAGCTTCCTAAACTTCCCGATGGCAAATCAAGAGGATAACCTGTCTGTATAAATATCTGCACAGAAGAATAAAGAGTTATTCCTCTTACAAGAAAATAACACAAGCTTGTTAAGCCCATCAAAGAAAAAGTAAATGGAAGAATGCAGCTGATAAAGGACTACTAACATCAGGATTCTTCTCCATTTCAGCTGTAAGGGCTCCTATTGACCCAGGATGTAACCTGACGTCATCGTCTAGAAATAAGACATACTTGCTTTCTTCATGCATGTTCTCTACCCCAATCTGCAAAATGAATAAAACTACGTATCAGATGCATTCTGTGGCGAACAAAACCTATGGAACAGCAAACTGTGATTAACTGCTTATTACCAATTTCCCATCACTATAGAATAATGTAAGTCCTCTATTGCGAGAGTAATTGTAGAGCACAGATATGCATATTAGGCAGCCAAATGATATGAGAATGAAAAATGTGCATACCAACTGATTGTGAACCTTCTGGCTGCAAGTGGTCGACAGGCCAGCTACTATGACTTTGGCTTCAATTCCATCCTACATTTTATAATATAGATACCATCAAAACATGCCAGAATTAGGTATGAATAGGTTAATACTCAGTTTTGGAATCTTAATCAGTAGTAAAGTTAGACAGGTTGTATTGCATCTCGCATAAAGTTATAATACCAGGAAGCTTAAGCAACCTGGAACAAAAAGAATGATGGACCATGTAGAATTTTCGAAACAAGTGAACTATAATCATGGAAAATAAACAAGATATGAATTAAGCTAGAACCAAAGTCCCGTGTGTGTGTGTGTGTGTGTGTGTGTGTAATTCTATTTTCTATAAGAGATTTCCTCCTTCAAGGGAAGAACATATTTGTCACATAAGTACTTTTCTCATCTTCCAAGCAACAATGTGCAAGCATGATATGCAAGATCCTGACTATCTTTTTTCAAAACAGTGAATGGACATATTTCGTCGAGAAGGCAGAAACAATACGCAGAGGCGTCACGAAAAGAGAAGAGGGTTATATAAAAGGAGGGAACAAAACAACAAACCTTAAAATCCTTCAGCAGTCGGGACACAGCATGGTATGCAGGGTCTTCAGTACTTTCAACTACAAAAAGAAACTCAACAGGACCGCCGTATAAAGAGGTAATCTGGAGCATTTTAAAGAACAAAGCGATGATTAAAATCAACATTCTCTGTTCTTTCTAACTTCCTGATCATATAAGCATTAAGAATACAAAATGGCCTCACCTGGCTTCTCCAGTTATGTAAGTTGTGTTCCCCGAATCCCTTCAAAGGCATCACAACTGAAACCCTAGGCAATTTGCTCTGATTCAAATGCTCCAGATCGTTTATATTATGATACAAGAAAGCAAAGCTATTGCCACCCTTCATGCTTTCTTGCATTTGTCTGATCTCCCTCCTCCTGTAAGAAGCTCCCTTTTATTACGAAAATTACAAGAGATACAACTGATTCAACACAAAGGTAGGCTTCAAACTACCACTTCTTAGTACCTGACGTATGAAGCACAAGCCCAGCCAAGCGCAAGAAATAAGCAAATGGCAAATCCCTGCATCAGGAATACAAGTTTTTTATCTTTCTCTTTTTTATTGTCATCCTAAATTCAAGAATGCTGAGCCAAAGCAAAGTAACCCATAGAAACCAGTAATCAATGGTGAGCCAATATTTACAAAAGAAAAACAAAATTCCGACTCGAACCATCACGACAGACAAATCTAAGTAAATACATAAGCTTAAATCTATAAATCGACGAAATACGAACCCGACCTGGATCTGAATGAAAACCGCAATAGGAGTACAACAAGCTCTGCTGGCGGCGAATAAAACCGCGTCGAAAGAATCAAAAGCTGACATTTCCGCTGAGAATGTATGCTGAACTTCAACGATAAAAATCAATCCCTTCCTCTCTCAGATCCCAGTAGCCATGGAAAGCACGAGCAAACGAAGCTACAACAGATAGAGAGAGAGGGGAGAGAGGAGGAGCAACGAGAAATGGAAAAAGTTAGGAGGAATTACGATATTAGACGACCAAGTGATTTTATATTCATTGAGAGGGAAAAGAAAAGAAAAATCACTGCAGGTGGTAACATTTGAATCAAATCAAAGGGCGAGATTGGTCAGCGAAATATATATATATATATATATTATATATATAATATAAACCTAATATAAATCGCTGGATTGGAATTGGAGGACGCTAATTGTAGTAATAATATGAAGGAGGATGAATTGACGAATGAAGATGACGATGATCCAGTTGGCAGTGGCACGTGCGAGAATCAGCCGATTAGGGCTAATTTGAAATTTCATTGTACATTTTATTACAATTGTGTCCGCATTAATGTCATAGTAAATAGTAATGAATTCCTATAATTTTTGCATTAACCAACATTAATTAATTCGTACAGCAAAAGGAAAAAAGAAAAATAAATTGAGACAATGAGAGGTTGAAATACCGCTCTGATTAAAATATAGCCATCTCCAAAGGAATATTACTCAACGGATACCTTGGGATCCCGTTGAGGCAACTGATTATGTCGGCATAAATACTTTATTTTTTCAATTTCGAAGAATAAGTGTAAGTTAAGATTTAATTAAAATATTATTTCTTAGTCAGATCACTATATATTGTGCAGGCAAGACTTAGAGAGACCACGTCGTGAATTAGGACGAAGTGAAAAATAGTTGTCAGTGTGCTGGCTGATTTGCGGAATAACATGTAATTGCCATAAAGTTGTGTTATTTATTTATTATTTAAAAATTTGCAACTAGCACATCATGTGCCATATGCTGCCAATCGCATGTAATACAATATTATTTTTTTTTGCAAAGAATTTAGATATTGCAAGTGCATCGTGTCCACTGAAGTGCGGATGTGGGCTCAGCAATTTATGGGAAAACTTCGGAAAATACAAAAAAAAATACTAATCAGCCCAACAATAAAACTTAGGTAATAAAACTTGGTGATTAAGCCCATATTGACAAGCAGCCGAGCCCAAACATGGTAATAATTTTTCAATATATATACGAGGTCTTCGATAAAAAACATAGTCACTTGATTGATTCTATTGTTTTAAAAAGATGAATAAATTAGTATCAGTAATTGTTAAAACAAATAATTAATTGACTCGATTATGGGTCAATGACCTAAAGTTGGGTTCGAATATTCATCTCTTGGCAACGAGACTGTGACTTGTCCAATTACAGTCATCACCAATCATGATATATATTATACGATATAAAACGCCATTTAATAATTTAATACGACAAATATACTCATAAACAAAACAATTAATTTATTTGCATGGAGTGCATCTTCTGCACCGCACCACTTGTCTCTCGCTTTCAATGCTTAGTGTAACATTCCCACTTACTTCTTTACACACAGATACACACACTTGCACAAAAACCTCGAGAAAGTATTCAATTTCTCCACCATGATCAATACAAGAATCACGAGCTTCTTACTGACGCTGGTCGCTTCGATTTCTGTAATCTCTCTATCGATTCCTTCGAAGCGTTTCTACCACGGACACTTCGTAGCCAATTCCGTGTCGGACAACGAATCCATCTCGAACCACCTCTACGTGCTCACGCGCCGCCCGCACCTGGCCGGATCCGAAGCGAACGCCGAAGCTGCGGACTACGTCCGAACCACGCTGACTTCCTACGGCATCCCGTCGCACGTGGCGGCGTACCACACGGCACTCACTTACCCCGTTTCGCGCTCTTTGGTACTCACGCCGCAACCTCGACACGAGCCCATCGAGTTCGCTCTCAATCAGCAAGTTTACAAGAATGATCCGTACGCCGACGTCACGGGGGAGGTGGAGCCCACTTTCCACGCTTATGCAAAATCCGGCACGGCGGTGGAACCCGTCGTTTATGTGAACTACGGCCGCGTTGAGGACTATGCCGTCTTGAAGGAGATGGGAGTGAACGTGACGGGAAACGTTGCATTGGCGAGGTATGTATAGACTTGAGCTTTACTGGTAAAATCACTGTTTAATTGAAGCAGCCTCGCACTGTTTAACCTGTTCGACGAAATTCCTAGCTTAAAGCTGATCTTCATATTGATGAGAATATCAAGCTATCCTATCCCACTGCACGTTCCACTATACCCTGTTCAAGTCTAGGCTCGATTTGATTCATCATCCAAATCTTTACCCACATCCCATGATTTTAGCCAGCAGCCTTCTATCAAATTTTGATTCATGTTACACGTTTAGGTACGGAAAGATCTACAGAGGGGACATAGTTGGGAATGCTTATGATGCAGGTGCAGTAGGTGTCCTGATTTTTTCAGACAGGAAAGACTACGGTGGTGGTGGAGACAAGAATGCAAAGTGGTTCCCTGACGGCAAGTGGTTGCCTCCGAGTGGTGTTCAGGTGGGTTCACTATATAAAGGGACAGGCGACCCCACCACACCGGGTTGGCCAAGTGATGAGGATTGTGAGAGGATTTCGGAGGATGAGCTTGAGAAAAGTGGGAACGTGCCATTGATACCATCTTTACCAATTTCCGGTGCTGATGGGGATCTGATCATGAGGTCGATCGGGGGACAGGTGGCAGCCAATGATTGGCAGGGAGGGCAGGATGCTGCGGTTTATAGGGTTGGGCCAGGACCCGGTGTTGTGAACTTGACTTACCAGGTTAGCTTGTAAGGTCATTGGTTTCATTTAGTCATAGCTGAACATGATGTAAGGTTATCATCTGTTTTGATTCATTACATCCCTTGTTATAGGTGTCTAGAAATTTTCTTTGCAGGGGAAACAAGTGATAAGCAAAATTGAAAATGTAATTGGAATCATAGAAGGAGCAGACGAACCCGACAGGTGCTTCCTTTTCTTGAACAACTGAGGCTTTCCCTGTAAAATTATGTTAACACAGTGAACACTTGTTACACTCTTAACTTGCATATTGATATCACTAGATATGTCATTCTTGGTAATCATCGGGATGCATGGACCTTCGGAGCTGCTGATCCCAACAGTGGCACTGCATGTCTACTCGAGGTAACGAAACTTCTTACAGGCAATCATGTTCTTTGATAAACCGAAGCTGTGATGAATAAAACACAGGTAGCAAGAAGGCTATCGAAGCTTCACCGGAAGGGCTGGAGACCAAGGAGAACAATTGTACTTTGCAATTGGGATGCCGAAGAATATGGACTGGTAAATCGTGTCCTAACTTCAAGATTTGAAAGCTGTACTCCACAGCCCTTCTCTAATCAGCAACAGCAAATGGGCTTTATTGCAGGTGGGATCAACTGAATGGGTTGAAGACAACCGGGAGATGCTGTACTCGAGGGCTGTAGCTTACTTGAACGTTGACGTCGCAGTTGCAGGGGCTGGATTTGCAGCTTCTTCTACTCCACAGCTCGATGAGCTACTGATACAAGCTGCTGAGCAGGTAATTGTACTGATATCAAATATATGCAGTGTATGTTGATGATAAATATACCATCTTTAATCGAATACGTCACATTACTTCATGTTAATCTAATACTCTCTCTGTCATTTGAAGGTAGCTGATCCCGATAACTCGTCCCAGACAATTTATGATTCCTGGGTTGGTTCCATGAAGAAACCTCCTGAGGTACTTGTCTGAATCTGAGTGATGAGGTGATTCTGTAGTTGATATGCTAAATTCATGTGCTTGAAGATCGGGAGATTAGGAGGTGGAGGATCAGATTTTGCAGCCTTCGTACAACATATCGGTGTTCCATCAGCCGACATGACGTTTGGAGACGGTACACAACTCCTTTGCACCGAAGATTCAGAAAACCGAATCCATGATAAGCTGAAAAATTTCATCGTGCTGCATATTAAATTCTTTTTTCGCAGATTATCCGGTCTACCACTCGATGTACGACGACTTCATCTGGATGAAAAACTTTGGCGATCCACAGTTCCAGAGGCACGTAGCAAGTATGTTGTGCATTTTCCCGCGTTTTCTCTTTTATTGCAAGAATCTATTCCAGTAGCAACTGCGTAGTAGTTTAAGTCTAGCAACTCAAAATCATTGATAATTTTTCATGTGAAACAGTGACAACTATGTGGGGTTTACTCGCACTCAAACTCGCAGATGATGAGATTCTACCTTTCAACTATCTTACTTATGCTCAGGAGCTTCAGGTATGTGCGGGGTGCGTGTGCTTGTATAAATAACCACATACCTACACTTCTTTCGACATGAGAGAACTAAGAAGACAACCTAAATCCTCACTTTTTCCCGTGTGTTCGAAACAGAAAAGTGCCCGAGAGCTGAAGAGTGAAGTACCCGACCGTGGAGTGAAGCTCGATCCCCTGCTCAAGTCTATAAAAGAGCTAAAGAAAGCATCCAATAAGATAAACGATGAGATAAAGGCAAGTGAAACTCGATCTCTGCAATGCAATGGATACCGAATTTCAATCAAAACTCATGGATATATTAAGTGAATGATGGAAACTTTCACCCTCACAGTCCCTCGAAGGCAACATCGTAAGCTGGAGACCGAGATCGAAGGATCGAATGAAGAAAGTCAGGGTGTTGAACGACCGATTAATGATGGCCGAGCGTGCGTTCTTGGACAGGGAGGGATTAACGGGAAGATCGTGGTACAAGCACCTGGTAATAGTTTAAATCGATCTGGCAATAGAAATTATTACAGCCTTGTTTACACATGCACGTGCTGTTTTTTTTTTTTTTTTTTTTTTGCAGATATATGCACCATCGAAGCACAACGATTACGGGTCCAAGTCGTTTCCGGGGATAGAGGATGCGATCGAGGAGGCAAAGAAGCTAAAGACCGGAGATTCGTGGGATTGGGTACAACGTGAAGTGTGGAGAGCTTCTAGGGTTATCAGACAAGCTTCGCTATGTCTTAAGGGGGAACTAACATGAAGAAGCGTTGCTGTTTCCTGCAATAGGGCGCAGCCCAACCTAAGCTGTAATGTAATGTAATAATAAAGCAAGATTAAGCTTGCGCATTTTTTAATTTGTCTAATAATAAAGCAAATTAAGCAAGACTAAGTTCATTTAATGTGTAATAATGTGAGGTGGGGGCATTTCGGTCATTTAAAGAGCATGTTAGCAACTAACTGTTAAAACACATAAAACTTTCTATTTAGGGTCACGCCCTTATGTTTAGTCACACTTGGGTGAAATGGAAAAAAACTTTGAAACACCAACCGAAAAAGGCTAACAAGTAAAATCGAAAAAAACGTTGACTACCAACCGAAAAAGGCTCAAACAAAGGGTATCAAATGGAATTTTCCTTTACTTCAATTTATTTTCAGTAAGTAGTACTAACCAATATTTTAAAAAGCGTATTGCGCGGTGTATCACATTTTAGTTCTGATATTATATATTGTGAATACCGTAGAGTATTGCGTGAGTACATATATAACACTGAAATAACATAATATATAACAATACAAGAAAACAAACTATTTTTTAAGAAAAAATAAAAATTTGTTAAAATATATATTTACCATAATAATAGATTATCTGAGCAAACATAATCGATTAGATGATGTAAGGTTCAACAAAATAAAAATGTGTATGTATTTTTCTTTATATTCTGAAAAATAACTTCTAATTTCATTTAAATATCAAAAATTAAGCATTATATATTATATGAATGTAATTAAGAGGCTCAAACAATATATTATAAAGATTTTTTCATAATATATTTAATTTCTCATAAATAATGAGGAAATAAAATCATCAATATTTTCTAACAAATTAATGAAATAAAGAAAAGAAATTAAAAATACAGTAAACTAAATTTAAATGGCAATATATTTTTATTATAAGTATATTTTAAAATATTTTTGAACAGCCCAGCCCAATTAAAACATAAAACACCCTTTATTTAATAGCCCAACAATAAAAATAGTCCAGTTATTATAAAATAGGGATGCTTTCTTCTTCTAGACACCAAAACGCGGCACTTTCGCAGGCCTCAAACACTGCGCTACCGGCCGTTAAGCGGAGATATCGGCCGCATCTATCCGAGACCGTCGAGATCTCGCCGCGACGGCGGACGAAGGCCGTCTGTCCTTTGTAAGCTTCCCAGATCTAAAAAATAAATAAATAACTTACACTATATTTTAAACACCGGTACTTATGCGTGCCAATTATTAGAGTTGTTTTTTACCCGACCCGTATGGATAAAAAACTTGGGTACCCTGACCCGGTGGCCCGTAATTTGGGGGTTGGACGGATGTGAATAGGAGACGAGACAAATTTAGAGTAGAGTATTCAATTTACGCTACGATATACGGAGGAGCCCAATATAGTTTTAAACCTAAAGGAACCATTTTTCTATCGTATAAAGGCCTAATCCACTCGCAGCAGTCAAATGAGCTGCCGACCAGTATTTCTTCCGCCGCCGCTATTTCACAACCGTTGCTCTCTGACTCTCAATTCTGCTTGTAATCTTTCTGTATTTATTTATTTCATCATCTATCTACCCCATTTTTCGAGATTTCTCGTTGAACGATCTTTTTGGGGGATTTATCGAAATCGTCGGTCTAAATGTTCTTGGGTTTATGTTTTCGTCCGATTTGCGTTAGATGATATGTTGTTGGCGTTTGTGTTTTGATGATGTTCTTGCTGGATTGACACTAGACAGGTATTGCGCGAGCAAAAGCTACTAGGACCGTGTCAGCTCTTATAAAGTCTCGATTGATGTCCACCATGGCTCCTGTAAGCTCAGAGATGCCTCTTTTCGTTGTCTGTATATGTGTTTCGTTGTGTTACTGCTTAGTGTTGCATTTTTATATTCCATCAGTTACTCAGTTATTGAAACTTTTCTCTTTCACGTGGATTGGGTAAATGAACCCAATTCAGTTTAATACGTGTGAGGGGTAGTTGATTCTTAATGAACAAGTGTGGGTTAGGAAAATTCTTGGCGTTCATAGTAGCTATAATAGGAACTGAATTGTGTGCGTGTATTGATCAGGAAATCGAGAAAGCAGGGAGTCTCAAGCAACAACTAGCAAAATTGTTTGAGGAGTCATTGCGTACAACGATTCCTGATGAGGCTGATGTTCAGCCTGCAATTGCTCCTTGTCAAAATGCTAAATTCGGGGATTATCAATGGTATGAAAATTCATTAACTTTCAAGCCTATCTCTATCTCTTAAGTAAAATGAGAATACTAGTTTTAGAAACTACAATATTCATGGAACTATTGACCCTGCAGCAAATGCTGTTTCCTAATATAAGAGTACTCTTTGATTTGCTGCAGCAACAATGCTATGGGATTATGGTCAAAAGTTAAGGGCAAGAGTACGGAATTCAAAGGTCCCCAACCTATAGGACAGGTATGTATGATTGTCCTAGATTAGTGCAACGATCATGTTTCGTTCCTTTTTTTTTTTTTTGGTATATCTGGATGTCAACTCATAGGTAACACTAGTAGACTAAATTATTTTTTTTCTCATTACTAGGCTATCATGAAAAATCTTCCTCAGTCAGAAATGGTAGAATCATGCAGTATAGCTGGGCCTGGTTTTGTCAATGTTGTACTATCAAGAGATTGGATGGCAAAGGTATATCTCCTTTTATTCCATGTTTAGACAATCATTAGATCTGTATGTCTCATGTTTAATGAATATCTATGTTCTTGTAGAGTATCCAAAAGATGCTTGTCAATGGTATTGAAACTTGGGCACCTGAGCTTTCTGTTGAAAAAGCAGTGGTTGACTTTTCCTCACCAAACATAGCAAAAGAGATGCATGTTGGTCATTTGAGATCATCAATAATTGGAGATACCCTTGCACGGATGTTAGAATACTCAAATGTTGACGTTCTTCGCAGAAACCATGTTGGTGACTGGGGCACTCAGGTAAATGTTATCATAATCATATCATGTTATATGCATTTAGTTTGTTTTAAATTTGGCTATTGTTTAATATTAGGCAGTCAGCACAAAAGTAGTTTGTATAACCTTATAAAATTTCTTGGAAGTAATCTGATGGTATCTTTTATAAGTAGAAATTGTTGTTTCATCATCATGTAATCATCATATGCTTATTGTAATCTATACTGTCACGGAAGACCTGTTTTTCTTTATTCCTTACCTTATTCTTTTATTCACGTTGAAGCAGAAATAGAAATATTCCAACATCTCACTTTGCTATAATGCCCATGCCCTCACCCAGCACGGATTTTGGTGTTCTTTCCACATTGACTGTTCATCACCATCTTGCCGATTTAGTTATTTGGACAAAATTATGAAATGTTTACAGAATGTTTTATTTGCAAGTTATGAGGTCTATGGCATCTTTAAATTTTTTTAATGTTCAGTATGATCTCCTACAGTGAAACTATCATTTGACTTTCCGTCAGAGAGTAACTTTATCTTCTAATTTTGTTTCTAATAGTTTGGCATGCTGATCGAGTTCCTGTTTGAGAAGTTTCCATCTGGCGAGGTTTCAAGCGATCAGGCAATTGAAGATCTTGAGGTCAGAAAAATGTCAAGATACTTGTTCAGTCAGTCGGTTACTTTGACAAAGCTTTTTAGTTATTATTATGATAAGTGGTGTGAAGTTTGACATAATGTGTTTTATAATATCACGTAATTTCTGTCAATGCAGTGATTAACAATTTTCCATTTTTTGCTGTTTTCAAATTTCACTTGGTAATAAAGATCCAATTGTCCTTCATTAAGTTTTACTGTGGTCTTCAAACAATTTCTATGTGCTGCACCCTTTGACCACCTAAAGACATGTGAAGGACTAATGTTTCCTTTCTTTTCAGGCATTTTACAAGGCTTCAAAACAGAGATTTGACAGCGATCCTGAATTCAAGGAGAGAGCCCAGAAAGCAGTAGTCAGTCTTCAGGTAAGTCGACATGCATCATTTGTGTTGTCCCGAATTCAAGTTTTTTATTAATGAGACAGCGGTCAGCTAGCAAAACTACCTAATCGATTTATTTATTCAGACAGTTTATGAATGATTTTTCATTTTGTTAGGGTGGGGAAGAGAGATATAGAAAGGCTTGGGCTGAAATATGTGAAATTAGCCGAAGAGGATTTCAGAAAGTCTATCAGCGTCTCGGAGTTCACTTGGAGGAAAAGGTTGTTTTTCATTACCGACTCGAGATACTGGGAAGATGATATCATGTCGTTAGGATGCCGGTTACATGCGATGTTAACCTAACCTTACAACTTAATTAATGTTGATGCATAACTCAGTATATAACCACAGTAAATGTCTTGCTGGGTACAACACATATATCCTCATTATTTATGACAAACATCCTAAATCAGTTTTCTAGGCTTAAGAATCCTGATTTATTAGCAATAAAAAAGACCATTTTGGTAGAAATTGTATGGTTCTTTCATGTGTTCAGGGAGAGAGCTTTTACAACCCATATATTTCTGGAACTTTGGCCTTGCTCAACGAAAAGGGATTGATTGAAGAAAGCGAAGGTGCTAGGGTAATCTTTATTGAAGGAAAAAATATACCGCTCATTGTTGTGAAGAAGGATGGTGGCTTCAACTATGCTTCCACTGATCTTGCTGCTTTATGGTAGACTTTGATCTTTCTATCTTTCCTTTCATGATACATTGTGTGCTTTGCATATCTGTCTTGGCTGATAGATACTAGAAGCTTACCAGTGTTATTAAGATTTCAAATCAGCATTTCATGGGTACCCCGTCTCATTTAGTCAATGACCCGGAATTTATAAATCATAGATTCCTTGTGTATTGATAATAAATCATAGATTTCTTTCACCTGTTCTGCTGTAGTACTTAGCATTCCACATTTGTTATGCATAGGTATCGAATTAATGAGGAAAAAGCAGAGTGGATTATATACGTTACTGACGTTGGGCAGAGGGACCACTTTGAGATGGTCTTCACTGTAAGTTCTCATTGTTCTATCCATGAAGAAGGTGCATGATGCTAAGTTTTCCTGTAATAAAAATGCATTCTCTGTGCTGAGATCTAAAAGTAAGAATCTCTATTTTTTCATCCGATCCCAGTCAGCCAAACGAGCCGGTTGGTTGCCAGCTGAGGACAACAAGTACCCAAAAGCTAGCCATGTTGGCTTTGGGCTCGTTCTTGGAGAAGACGGTAAACGTTTTCGAACCCGCAGTACTGAGACGGTCAAGTTAGTTGATTTACTTGACGAAGCCAAAAATCGATGCAAGCAGACTCTTATCCAAAGAGGTTAGATGCTACTTATGATATAGATTCTGCTTACAATATTCAGCCATGATGAAAAATACACCGATTATTGCTGCTGTTGTTGTCTCTAAAGTCTAAAAATTGAAATTTTCTGAGCAGGCAAGGCCGAAGCGTGGACCGAAGAAGAGCTTGATAAAACTGCTGAAGCCATAGGTTATGGAGCTGTCAAGTAAGCTACTACGGATTATATGATATTGTAGCAATCCCTCACCGAAGTAACATCATTGCACACTTTTGGCAATTGTTGAGGCCATTTGCATGTGTGCCACTGAATAGACAACTTATGATTTTTCAAAGTGTCCACATTTACTGGGAGACATGCATGGCTGCATTTGCTATCATCTAATATACCACGTGCATTTACTTTGGTATTGATATCTTCTTGCTCCACAGGTACGCTGACCTGAAGAACAATAGAACAACAAACTACACGTTCAGCTACGATCAAATGCTAAACGACAAGGTGATTACAATCTTTCGATAATCGAATTTACGGGAACTTTTTATTTTGACATTGATGAGATATTTACAGTAGCTCTCTAACTCGGCTTCACCTTTGTCTCTAACCAGGGAAACACTGCTGTGTATCTGCTATACGCTCATGCTCGAATCTGCTCGATCATCAGGAAATCGGGCAAAGATATAGAAGAACTAAAGGAGGTAGCACGAAAAATGTCGTAGTAGAAAAATCTTTACAATCACCCGAACTTACCCACATTATTGTTTTCTAACAAGATCATGAGCATCTAGTTTTCCCAATCGGTTCACCGCAAACTTCATTTAATATTATATATTTATATATATATATATATATATATATATATATCTTTGGACACATTACGCAGAGTGGAACTGTAAACCTAGCTCATCCGGATGAACGGGTCTTGGGACTTCATTTGCTTCAATTTCCAGAGGTACATTTTCGATAGTCCAATTACTCTCTCGATCCTACATTACAATGAGCACACGCACACTTTCTATTTCAGATTGTTGAGGAGGCCTGCACGAATCTTCTACCCAATATCTTGTGTGAATATCTTTACAATTTGTCTGAAGACTTCACAAGATTCTATACAAACTGCCAGGTAGAGTTTGTCAGCCAATTACATGCAGAGTTAAGATGCTAATAACTGTAATAACTCGATGCAACTAAATCCGATTTAGGTTGTTGGCTCCGCTGAGGAGACGAGTAGGCTTTTGCTGTGCGAGGCAACGGCTACTGTAATGCGGAAGTGCTTTCATCTGCTCGGTATCACCCCAGTGTACAAGATTTGAGCTCATTCATCAATCAAAACTTCGGTTTGTAAGCTTTGAAATTGTTTGAAGGATGAAAAACTTGCCATTTCTTTTTTCTTCTGTTATACTAATTCTCATGTAGACTCTGGTATTGGCTGCTAAATTATCTGCTGTTCCACATTTTTTTTGTTACAAAAAACCTATCAAAACTCAAAACTATGAACCCTCCTTTGTTAGAAAAAAGCTTCTCTTCAAGTAAGAGGAATCAAGAACATGCTACACTATCCATAACTTGGCACCCGTAGAATGTGGAATCATCGATCTCTTGCAGTTAGAATCTTTGTTTATCGTTGGCTTTGGACCAAGTTTACGACGATTCTTCGAAATCGAATTGCCCTCGAAACTCTTGGACGATTTCATTCTCCTGCTGTAGCTATCTTTCTTGGCAAGATCTTCAACACCCTCAACGTCTGCAAGAGATGTGAATGTCTGTGATTTGCCATTATAGTACCTGGAAAGACCCCTCCTGCACAGAGACCATGATAAGCATGATGATGATGGTGAAAAAGGGAAATTTTAAAGATTAAAGATGGCATAAAAATGCTTACTTGATAGGAAGCTGAGCCATGAGATCACTTAATTCGTAAAGGGGTCCGCTTGAATGTGAAGAATTAGATGAAGACGATGCATCATCTTCCAAATCTTGCGATGAAGATAAACAAGAAGAGAAAGATGAACAAGATAACGTGGCTGATGACGACGATTCCAAGGATTTAATAAGGTAATCTTCTTTCTTGATCAATGATACTTCTCCCTGCTTTGAGCCCTTGAATCCCTTTTCTCCAAATTCATTCTTCTCCTCACAATCCATTTTCTCTCACCCAAAATCAAAGCGATTAATCAAATTATTGATGGGCTTAGCTTCGAACTTGTAATACACGAGTGTTTTCTTGGTGAGAGTTCTTTGTTGGGAGGGAGCATATATATATATATATATACATATTTTATCTGGCCTTGTGTGGATGTTATCATTAAGACGCGTCATTTTATGCGTTTGAAATTGTTTCCTTTTTTTTATTTTTTATTTTCCTTCGTACAAGGAAAAAGGAAATACAAAGGATAAGGCTAAGATTAACGTTACGAATACATCCTAATCTTTATCTTGGTCACCAGCTACGCACTTTAGCGTCGCTATCTCTTGCACTTTGGGCCCCACAGTTTTGTTTCTGACGTATCCTATCAATTGTTTCAAGAATATCCATTCAAAACCTTTTTTCAATAATACTGAAACGAAAAAAAAAAAAAGTACACTTTCATTTTCATACAGTTGTGGATAACAATCAAATAAGTAAAACTTAATTACGATGGAAATAATGCACAGTTGGATACTCTATTTCTTTTTTTTTTATTATTATTATTTCTTGATAGGAAAGACTTGCTGTAATAGATCCGACCGTTTCTAATGGCATGGTTTTATGACATTGACGTGCAATTAATCCATTATTTCTTATCCATTTCTTGCATTAAACGTATCATTAACATGCTAATTAGACGAGGTTAGATAAGACACAACGTGATACTAATCTTCACGTTCATATATATTTAATTTACATTCGTTGACCCTGAAAAGGACGTGTGATGATAATGTGGTAGCAATTTAATCAAGAACCCTTTTGGTCGGTGTAAAGAGTCATTGCTTGCTTCGTATTATATTTATATTATATTTTGTATTTAATAATTTCGCAGCAAAATGATATGTAGAAGAAGAAACCTCTAAGATCAAGCATGGGTTCATAATATAATTGATGAGAGAAAATAGTAGAAATATATTTAAGAAAATGAACCAAACTCCAAACTCATATTACAAACACAACATGCCAGGGCAACTAAATCATTCAAGTTATTACAGTATTACAGATAGCACATAATATATATATATATGTGAATCTCACACAGTACATTAGAACAAGATGTGTTTCTACAATCTGGTAAAATTTACTGGTGTCTCTAAGCTGCTGACGAAATTACCGAGATCAACGTCTTTGTCGTCGAACTTCTTGATAAAAGGGTGACCCTGAAAAAGAGGCACAACAACATATGAGCTTACTGATTATTCATTTGCAGAAAATGCTTGAAGTTATGTTATGTTATGAGTAAAGAGAAACTAACTAACCAGCAGTTGTAAAGCCGAAGATCGATCTTTAGGATCCTTCTGTATGCTGCGTGCATTCGTAGGATAAATAAATCGAAGAATTAGAAACACGAAGAACACATGCATGCTACTCTCTCTGTTCTAAAGAAACTCATCTTTTTTCTTTTAGGTTGTGTTTGGTTTAAGAAAATTAGTGTGGAAAAGAAAATTGGAGAGAAAATTTAAGTGTAAACTCAAGCTAAATTTTCTTTTCTTTTCTTTTCCTTATCTATTTCTTCGATCAACCAAACATAAAAACTAATTTTCCTTTTCCATTTCATTTTCCTTTCCCTACTAATTTCCACAAACCAAACATACCCTTATTGACCAGCTAAAATATCAGAAAAAAGCAAGCAATTGCTGACCATTTATTTAACAATAATGCAGCTGAAAACAATATGAATTTTTATAGACCACAGTGATGCTAACACACGTAGACATACCAGGCTGAGATAAACGAGCAGAATTCTGGAGAGAATTGATCGGGCGGAGCAGAAGGGGGTGCGTTTCCTACTATCGCTTGTAAGAGCTCGTAAAAGGTGGGGCCCGTTTGTTGATCTTCAGATTTTGTGTAAGGAAATCGCCCGATGGAACATTCAAGAATCACCATTCCCAGGCTCCAAATGTCACTCTTATAGTCATACGTGCCTCCACTTATTCGTTCGGGCTGCAGAAGAAAGTGAGAAAAAGAATGATAATGTCTATGATAAGACAACACTATGAAGTTGCAATAAAACAGCAAATCTCTCCGACTAAGCACTCACAGCCATGTAATTATAAGTGCCCACGAACGTATCCCTCTCTCCCTTAGAAGTTGCAAGCATTGCACTGACTCCAAAGTCTGCAATCTTCACTTCCCCTTTATGGTTGACCAGCAGATTAGAGGGCTTTATGTCCCTATGAATCACATGCCTTTCGTGGTGCAGGTAAACGAGACCTTGTAATACCTGAAACAAAAACCCTTCAACATGAGTTTCGAAGCTCCACAATGTATCTCTGATGAGTCCCAATTTTTTTTTTTTTGAGTGAAAAAAAAGCCTACTTGTTTGCAAACAACAGCAAGATAAGGTTCAAGAACCGTCTTCACTTGTCTGATGATATCAGTTAGGGAACCGCGATCCATGTATTCGAATACAAGAGATATGGCACCGTTGTGATAGAAAGAGTGGTAGCAAACTACGATATGTGGGCATTGTGCTGCTTGATTTATTTTAAGCTCTTGAACGATTTGTTTGCGGATCTCCTCTTGTATGGTCATCTGAATAACCTGTGTATCATTAATACATCAGCATAATAGGAACCATCCATTATATAGAAACTACATCTACTTAGAGTTTGACACGAAAAAACAAAATTATATTTATCTCAGATGTGAGCATTTTGCAGTAAGTATAAGGCCAAATGAGTATTTCAGGTCCATATCAAGTGTAAAATGGAAACCCTGTAATAATTATAATAAAGAGCAAACCTTCAAGGCAAACAATTTTCCAACCCATTTATGCCGAACAAGTTGAACTACACCACCACTCCCTTTGCCAATGACCTTGATGGTTTCGAGGTCTTCCAACGAGAACTGAAGATCAACATCTTTCGCCTCTAATGGCTGCAAATTAATGGAAGGCTTAAGAAAATCGGGAAAAGATGAGTAAGCTCCGTAAAAGTGAGTTTTGTTAATATCATGTTAAAAGAAATCTAAACTTTCAAGTCTCAATATTAAATCTCTGACATTCTTCTTTAATTATCATTTTAAATCAATGTAAAACTGATTTTACTCATATTTTCAAGCTTTTTTAACAGTTTTAACCCATTCAAGAAGTTATTAATCGACCGATCTGTATAGAATGAGGGAAAAAAAACTGCAGCAATTACTGTGAAGAATGTCTACACTTCGCAAGCTATTTTTCGATTATCATAAACAACATTATCTCCCACGAATGTCACAAATCCATGCTCAAAACCCTACAAGTTTCAACTTACCTGAAAGATAAAACAGCAGATACAGTTAATAGAAATAAAAAAGAAAAACTTACGGCGGATTCGTTCTGTTCGGAGACCAATCGAAGCCCATTTTGATTCAAAAGCAAACCCCCCTCGTGAAATGTTCCACTCGCCGTCCTGAAAAACAGAAGAAAAAATAACAGGAGAGACGGTGAGCAAGAGTAACGAAATGAAAAAGTGAAAATGAAAAAAAGAAAACAAGAATTAGAATAAGCACAGGAATGTGGAAATCGGGGATTTTTGAGCTGGGACCCGAAGCTTCAACTCCTTGAGAGGTTTCTTTAACTTCATCGTCTCTTCTTGGCGGCGACTGGCGATGATTGGTGAGATGAGAGAGAGGTAGCAGGAACAGTAGTGGACGAGAAATTCAAACACAACAAATGGTCGCCTGAGATGATATTGAAAATATAGAGTAAATAAATATACACGTTGCTCATATTAATGGGCCTTTTCAGAAAATGGACATGGGCCTCATTACGGCCCAAATTGTATTTCTTTAATTATATATTTTTGATTTGTTATATATTTAAATCTTGCGAAGTTTCTCGGTTTTTTCCAATCCTAGAAACAGTAAAGCCCACTGTATTCATTGTCTTCTTCGCTACGAAATTGTGTTCTCTTCTCTTCATCTAAGGCTCAAATATTATAGTGATTTGCCACTCTTTGCAGATCCCGTGGTTTTGGTTTTTTCGTTCGTCTTGCGATTTCGACCGATCAGCTAACTAGATTTTCGACATGTCTTCACCGGCTGAGTAAATCCCCCTTCCATCTTATCTGTTTGTGCGTGGATTTTGCGTGCCTGTGTGTTTTTAATTATTGCACGTGAATTGAAATTTCTAACGTGCCTTGAATTTTTGAGCTAGGAGACTGGGACTGGGTATCTACTAGTTTAGGTGCTCGTTGCTTTGTGCTGCGATTGTAATGTATTTCTTAGGCGGGGTTTTCTGGGAGATGTTTATGGCGTAGAAGATGAAATTTGTTTCGATAACCATTTGATTCAATGCCGAGAGATTTTTTTATAACTCATCGTGGTGCTATATCGCTGTCGACTACATAAAACTATGCCCAATATGTGCTGAAAGTGAATGTCTGCGAATGGAATTGTAGATTTAACGGAGTTACGAGAGATTGTGTTTGATCTTTTTCCATAACCAAAAATATGGGACGTTAAATTCATTCTTATGTGATATTGCAATTTCGTTGTCTTTTATCTGATTGTGATATTGTACTTCGTAAATTGCCCCATTTATCGTATAGTCTTGTGGCATGCCCTTTATTTTGAGAGTTATGGCTACGTTCCCATGTCTTTACTAATCTGAATCCCGTGAGCATCTTCTATTTTTTATTTTTCCCAATGGTTTTTTTTCCCTCTGACTGGTGATTGGTTTTCTGAATTTTTTGTGCATATCACATCGTCTTAACTTTTATTTTGATGAAGATCCTCTTTTTCCTTCCTAACCAGATACTATAAATCTCTTCCACCTATAACAAAAGCTTACGGGACGGCGTGCCTTTTCCTCACTGTCGTGTGCCAAGTTGGTCTACTCCATCACCTTCATATAGCATATTTTCCCTCCTTGACATTCCTAAATTTCCAGGTAAAATAATTTGATTTATGATGTAATCGTTAGTACGTTTCTACCATGAATATGTTCAAGAGCGACATATAACGGATCAAGAATCTTATCCTCAGGTGTGGCGGCTAATAACGAACTTCTTTTTCCTTGGATACTTTTCCATCAATTTTGGGATTCGCCTTTTAATGATGTAGGTGACATTTATTCCTGATTTTGGGTATTTCCGTTATTACTCATTTACACTCGAGGCTTTGCCATTGGTCACTCGAAAGGAATCACACATTTTACAAATGGTGTTCTAAGATTCTTTCTAAACCTGTTTTAATAGAGCGAGGTACGGAGTTCAACTCGAAAGTGGACCCTTCGAAAGACGCACAGCTGATTTCTTGTGGATGATGTTATTCGGAGCCTTCTCTATATTGGTTTGATTTTTGTTTTCACAAATTCAAATCATGCTTATGATTGTTTAACTTTAACCTAACCTCCCAAGACTTCCACTTTCCTGTGCTTGCGTAGGTTTTGTCTGCAATCCCGTTCTTCTGGTCCCCTTTCTTAGGAATATCACTAGTTTTCATGCTTCTTTATGTATGGAGCAGAGAGTATCCAAATGCGGTTATCAACTTATACGGTCTTATTAATCTAAAGGTACTCCATTTACTATCTACCTACGTCGTCCAACTATGAAACCCACCTTTCGCATTTTTATTTATTTTTCTTTAAATCATTTTCCCATCAGGCGTTTTATCTTCCATGGGCAATGCTGTGCTTAGATGTCGTCTTTGGTTCTCCAATTGCCCCCGACCTTCTGGGAATTATTGCTGGTCATCTCTATTACTTCTTGACCGTGCTGCATCCACTTTCCGGAGGGAGACAGCTACTGAAGACACCAATCTTCATGTATCCCTTTGATTTGAGATTCTACGTGATTTATATCTTATAAAGCATGCTTCGTTCGTTAACATATATCGCCGGTCATACAGCTTTGGCCATCATGGAATATCAGGTTTTTTCCATTTACCCAAAAAAAGAAAATTAGTAAAAGCTTTGTTCGAAATGCGATTTTCAATGTGTTAAGGTGATTATTTTAGAAGGGCATTTGTGAACCGAGAAATGGGTATATATATATTGAGGTAGCAAAAAAATGTCCCCTTTTGTTGGAAGCAGTTTGTTTATTTTGGTTGATGTTTTTTTTTTCTTGACTGAGGATAACTGTAGCCATAAATTAGTGGCAAAGTGGAGGATCGGTGCTCCGGCTTACAATGCCTCCCCTCAACAAGAGAGGACTTCAGGGGTCTTCAGAGGAAGATCACACAGGCTTGGTGGATGATGATTATAATATACCAAGTTAACTTCTTTGTTCCATTATCTGATCATGACTACAAGTTCAATGATTTACTATTTACATTCTTCAAATTCGGATAAGAATATATATTGCAGAGGAGGAAAACATGTGAATGTTGTTAATTTGCCATTATTGTGTTTTAAGGACTCCTATGCTTGGGTTTTTTTAGCATTGCCATTTTTGCATATTTGGTATGTGGCATTTAAGGACATTTAGATCAATGAATGGTAATTTTACTAGAACGGATTTTAAAAAGCGAAGCAAATTGAGCCCTAAAGTTAAACACTTGTTGAAAATCTTACGATGTGTAGGAGATATCGATTTGGATCGTTTTTTTTTTTTTTTTTAAGTAAGATTTTTTTTCAAATTAATTACCATGCAATTCAATTGCGTTACTGAAAATTAGGTTGCCGTAATTGATAGTGGTTCACCCATTAATTTAGCTGTCCCATGTCACTTAATCAAATTCATTATTCTGAAGATTAATAAGCGAGAGTCGGGCCTCTTTTAGGTTGACTGATAAACAGCAAGTCAATCCTGCGTTTGTAGTGAAACTTGTCGGTCTTGTATTGTATTGGGCTTATTTTAATTTTATTTAATTGCTTAGCAATTAGCAGTTATCGCTAAAACAGTTTATATAATATTCCCAATATTAAGCTATAAAAATAAATCATAAACCAAAATTGCCTTATCGAATAGAAGTGCTTTCTTCCTTCTCCATTTCCAAGATCCAAGAAAGGGGGCTAATTTAAGAAAAGGGATTAGTTTCCTATAGAATTAAAAAAAAGGGAGCGACTTTTCTTTTTTTAGATAAAAGGGACTCACTTAATTAAATAAGTAATTAATCAATATATCCACTTAATTAATAATATTTTAATAGTTTAAATTAGATTTTCGTTTTTAGGTTTTAGAAGGCAGATTTCGTCGCTTTTTTCTTTGTCATTTCTCTTGAATTCATCTTCAAATTAGCACATATCTTACCCGATTTTCTGAAAAATTAATACAAATTCGCATGGGTCTTGAGTTTTCGTTGTGATTAAAGGTAGATTTAGGCGAAATAATTGAAAATATTAAAGATACACTCGAAATCGAATAAGATTGACAGACCTATTCGAATTCGAATAAGTCTTATTCGAGTTCAAATAAGGCTTATTCGGATTCGAATACGCCTTATTCGAGTTCGAATAGGTCCTATTCGAGTTCGAATAAGTCCTATTCGAGTTCGAATAACCCTATTCGAGTTCGAATAAGTCATATTCGAGTTCGAATAACCCTATTCGAGTTCAAATAACCCTATTCGAGTTCAAATAAACCTTATTAGAACTCGAATAAGTCCATTTGAACTCGAATAAGTCCATTTGAACTCGGATAATCGTTATTAGAACCCAAAAGACCATGATTCGAATTCAAATAAGAGTATAATTAATACTTGTAATTTTATGATAATAATATCAAGTCATTAATATCAAATAATAGTCAATGAAATACTATAATTAGTTATGACAATGTTTAATGAAGATGTCTAATGAGTTGGGTAAATGTAATGAAAATTTAAATGAGTTTTGTGTGAGTTGCTATAATGTTACAACTTGTATTTAAGTGAATTACTATAATATGATATCTAAACATGTGCTCTACATGATGACAACTAAAATGAGTTGTGTCAATGTGATATACAAACTTCGATGAACTTATTGAATAATGTTTATTAATTATATTGTGATACACAAAACTTTCATAAACTTCTTCGTATAATGTTCATCTTGAATCGAGTTTAATATTTATCTTGAGTTAAAATTGATTATTCGGGTTCAGGTTCAAATAAGCCCTATTCGGGTTCAAATAAGGTTATTCGGATCCGAATAAGGGTTATTCGAGTTCGAATAAGCGTATTCGAACTCGAATAAGCCCTATTCGGGTTCAAATAAGCCCTATTCGGGTTCAAATAAGGTTATTCGGATCCGAATAACAAACTTCGATGAACTTATTGAATAATGTTTATTAATTATATTGTGATACACAAAACTTTCATAAGCTTCTTCGTATAATATTCATCTTGAATCGAGTTTAATCTTTATCTTGAGTTAAAATTGATTATTCGGGTTCGGGTTCAAATAAGCCCTATTCGGGTTCAAATAAGCCCTATTCGGGTTCAAATAAGGTTATTCGGATCCGAATAAGGGTTATTCGAGTTCGAATAAGCGTATTCGAACTCGAATAAGCGTATTCGAGTTCGAATAAGCGTATTCGAACTCGAATAAGCGTATTCGAACTCGAATAACCTTTATTCGAACTCGAATAACTCTTATTCGGGTTCAAATAACCCAGATTATTCGAACTCGAATAAGGGTTATTCGAAATCGAATAAATCTTATTCGAACCCGAATAAAGCTTATTCGAATTCGAATAAGACATAACTGAAACGATGAATTCATATAAGTAACTAAACTAATATTAATGACTTTTTACTCGAGGGTATTTTTGACTTTTTCTATACAATCCCTCCATCTTAAATAAAATATCTTTCGATCCCTTTTATCAAAATATCCCTCCAAGAAAGCTCAAGAAAACCAAACCCCTCAATCAAAACCAATCTCAATTTCGCCAAATCACGCACACACACACATACCACATGGAAAACGACGACAACCCTCCACCGCCTCCTCCTACGCCGCCTCCGCCCAACATCCGCCTCACGACGACGCCCCAAATTCTTCGCCGGGCGGCGTCGTTAGTCTGCGGCCACCTCGCGATCTTCCTCTTCGTGACGTCCCTTCTATTCACCTTCCACTCGAACGTCCACACGGCGTCCCACTACCTCTCTTCCCTCATCGACCGGAATCCCAATTTGAAGACGTTCCTCTCACGCCTCGATTCGTCGGACAATTCTCGCTCCCACCTCCTCCACCACCGCCGCCGCCGTCCGTTTCTCCACCTCTCCCGCGTGGGAACCATCGACGAGGACTTCTTCTCTGCCGACTCGCATTTCGATCGATCGCTGTTCCACCCCTCCACTGGGAAGCAGCATGACAATGCGTCGGTACTCTATCTGAACCCTAACTACGCCTTCCCCGATTCTGTCACTGATAATGGGATTTACTTTCCGGGCCTCGTTAGGCCGGGTTTTCTGGGGTTTAGGTCAGAATTTAGGGATAATGTGGGCAGTGTAGAGGGAGATGAGGACGAAAAAGAGATTGAATTGGGGGCCGAGAGGGACTTAGATGATGTTGCTGCTCATGACAGTGGAAACCCAGTTGTGGATTTAAATTTCTTGATCAAGGGTTTTAAAATGGGGCACCCGGAGACAACATCCCTGTTTTTCTTGGCCGGGGTTTTCTCAGCTGCTTACACATACGTTGTATTGGCATTCATCGTTACGTATATATGGCTTAGCGGGATCGTATTCGTCAAGGTGTTGGACACTTTGCTCGGGAGGCACAGGTCATTTTTCAGAACAATTTGGGTGGGCTCAAACGTAGGGATCAGAAGGCTCTCTGGGCTCGTTTTAATGAAGTGGGCCGTGAGGGATGCTCTTGCTCAGCTCATCGGGGTGTACTTTTTTGGAGAAATCGAGGACCAGTACGTGTTCTTTAAGGTTTTCTTGAGGATGAAGTTCATGCCCTTTGCAAACGTGGCACCATGGGTGATCGGGCAGGAGAGGGAGAGCGTGGGGCTCATCTTGGTGTGGTTCGTGACCGATCTTTTGGTGGGCTTCGTGTTTTCTGTGGTCTCTTGGGTTGCGATTGTGGATTCGAGGAGGAACGGAAGGGAGATTGTTAGGGAGGGTTTCCACATGCTGCTATCGTTGCTGAGCACGGGCTTCGAAATAAGGCTGTTGGAGTCCATCGGTTGTGGGGCTTTTGGTAGGTGGATGCTGAGGAGGATGTGCGGTGAAGGTCTTACGATGTTTCTTCAGTCTTTAATGGAGGTTTTCTTCACGGTTTCGTGGCTGCTGTTCTACTTTGCTGCTAGGCAAAAGGCGGATGCTACCCTTGGGAGGTCATTTGGGAGAAGAGAACTCGAAGCCCTTGTTGAGGTTGGTAGGTGACCACGATTTACAGAAAGCTGCTATAGTTGAAACGAAACGAAATGAATTGTTGTAAGCTTGAGTTTTGGTGCCAAAATTTGGGTGCCAAAAGCAGTTACCTGCGGTTTTTAGCACCGTCATTTTTTTCTGTCACAATGTGGTCTTGTGTATAATTCTCTGTGTTTGTGTCTGTCTAGTGGGGGCTTCGATAGCATTTTTCGTGCCATTTGCTTCGGCGAGTTTGTGGCCTATTGGGAATTGTTTGCCCTACTTGTAGCAGATTGTTGATTTGTGTACATTCAAGAAGAAAACAGCCTCCTTATTCAGTGTTCATATTGCAATTCGTTTTCACTCATGGTCTTTGATTAGTTGTGAAGGATTTGCTTATCATGCTAGTTGAAAAGGAAATGTAGATGATACAATAATGCACTTTCTTGATCCAAAATGATGGAAAACATTGGATTCTTTAACAGAGTAATCTTAATCACAAACCTAGTATGATTGTGCTTGAAAAGACCATGTCCTGATTAATCTCCCACTATAATTAAAATATCACAAACGGACCAAAAACAGTATGTCCACAAAAGCTCTCAAAGTTGACTTTTTTTCTAAGGCGTAATCACAAAGAAAGTGGAAATTTCCTATTTGGGCAACTAGTAATAACCTGGCAATTAATTAAATAATTAAAGTAAAAACATAGTGGTAATATTGGATTACCCACTCACTCTTGTCTGGCTAATGGCGATTACCACATAAACAGGCAACAGATATGCTTAGCTTTATTCCTCTATATATAATGAACTTGTAATAAATCCCTTCTTGTCAAGACAAAGGTAAAGAAATATTACACTTTTTTGTGCGAATTCATGAACTTAATTAAGATGGATTCATTGCTTTGTAGCATATTATATACATGTGTTAATCGAACTTATTATTACAGGATCGAACGCATTAATTGAGGAAGATGAAGGCCGTTGCTGTAATTCTCTTGGTTGCTTTGGCAGCTTCCTTGTGCTTTGCAGCTCCTCGAAGAGCTCTTGTTATTGGCAACGAGAAACACGAAGCCATCGTAGCAAATGCTAATAGTAATATTAAACATAACAATGGTGGCAGTGAAAGCACACAAGGGACTACAGACAACCATCATGTGATACCAAGAGAGAACTATAACCACTGGGGAAGCAATAATAACTCACCAAGCGAAGGCGACGGAGGTGGAAACAATAATAATGACGACGGAAACTAAGTTTGGTATTTGAATGAATATTTATATATATATATATATATATTATTGTAAATGTGATCTTATATTAATTAATATAATGTGAGGTGCTTGTGGTCTGTTGTAATATATGCTTCATGATGTCTAGTTTGTGTTGATGATAAGCTCTTGAGTTTCACCATGTGATAAGGGTTTTCTGGGAATTTGTCTTTGTTTAAGACAATAATAACCATTTGCCTTCGAGTTTGTGTTGTATGTGTTTTTCTAGGAATTGCCTGTGTTTATTTAAAATTTAGGGTTTTCTCCTAAACTAAATGGCAACAGAATGAATTTATTTCAATTTTCTGCATCATTGCAAAGCAGTACTGTTGAAGCATGTACTCTTATCTGCAAAAGAATACAGAAAAAAAAGGGCATTCGAAAGTGACACTACGCACTAATATTGAAGAAGAATATGTATATAGCTCTTTCACTTCTTTCCGAATTTAAGCAGACAAAAGAAAGCTACGAATCTACATAACAACCCGCTGACGAAGAGATACAGTAGACAGTAATTCCAGTTGTGAACGTTGTAACCGAACTCGTTCAGCTCAGCACATCTCGTGATCAACCATACTCCCGTAAATCTGATTAAAGACACAGTAAAGGAGAAAGAGTAAATGTTTAGTGTATTTGTTAAACAAAGAAACAAGAAATCTGATGTTGTGCCTACGTTTTTTGACTCCGTATAATGGCATTCGCAAATGGGACGTGATTTCTTGAGGAAAAAAGAACACTTAAATCAGGCTTTATTAGTACTTTGAAAGAATGAAATTCGGTTACCTTTGAGCATTTGCTATCAGAAACGCTTCCAAAGCCCACGTTGGATAACAGTAAGGCCCCAAATATTTCCCGAATTTATCGTCCTTGCCTTGGTTGGATATGAGCGTAAGAACGACGGGAATAAGCACGCACCACTGGTTTTTCCAGGAAAGAAAAGGAAGCCCGTGTCATAACATACGAAAAACTACCAAAAAGTTGGATTATTGAAAAAGAAAAAAGCTTTGCTTGGCATGTAATTAAAATCATAGGTGTAATAAATACCAGTTGAGCTTGACTCGGCTGAAACAAGATTGCAAACACGTAGGCCATTCCCGTCACGCAGTATATGAGGCACACCAAGACAAAATAGTTCTCCATGAACGTCGATCTCGGGTTGCTGAAAGAATAGAACATCGACAAGAAGACCACGGGCTTTATGACCGTGTTGAAGTGGTCAACTGTGTCCTTCGAAAGAAAATAGGCTAAGCTGCTTATTCCACCGTCGTTTTCTCTCCGGTAATGTAATTTATCGAGGGAGAAAGATCTTAAAGCAGAGATCTTGCAAAGGAGTGCTGCAGAAAAAAAGAATAGGATTTAACATTGTCATATAGTGGAAGAAGCTTCTACGAATATTACGGAGCATAGAGATATTTTTTCTGCAATTTATGTACTTACACACTGCAATTACTGTATACATGTAACCATGATATCCAAACGTGTCGCCCTTCGTTTTCGAAAGCGTTCCCAAGCATGCCCCGGCGACCAAAAGGATCATATAATCTGCTGCTTGAAGCTTGGCCTCTCGAAGCCTTTGTTTGGTACACCTGTTAGAAAATTTCCAGCACACAACGTAAGCTGATTAGAGACAAATAAAGTAGACAGAAACGAATACTCAAGCTACTTCAAGACAAGAAAGCAATAATACATAATATATGTCTCGGGCTGTTTTTTTTTTTTACCTCCCGAGGAAATATCTATACTGCCGAACCCAGCCAGGTGTGTGTCTATTAGACAAATCATATCCCTTGAAGAAATTCAGCTGCAAATGCTCTTGATTCTCCTGCCAAGAGCCTCCAACCGCTTGCTGCTGACCGCTGTTGCTTACACCTTTAGACGCGGATGAAATCTCGTCACAGTAATGCAACATATCGGTGGGGACGGGGTAGCCGTTGTGAAGCATCCATCTGATGGGCAATTGCTCGACGGTCAACCCCGGGACGTTGACTTTTGTAATGCCCTCGAGAATGTCGATGAAGTGGTCGGGAGGAGTCACTCGTTCGGGCACTACTATGCCAAAGCTTGCAAAGTATTCTTCTACCTTCTTCACCGGTCCCAGGTAGACGATGAGACCACCTTTGGCTAGAAGGACTAAGTCATCGAACATCTTGTACAATGTGTAGCTGAAGGGAATAAAACAGTTAAAAATTCATTACATATTGCATTCGCTTGCCTCAAGTAATAGCTTAACATCTCATTATATAGCATTTGGACGAGTCTTCAAGCTACTTTCTGTTACCACTTCACTGAAAAGCTTAAGCTTTAAGAAAGGGAGTGAATCATATTTTAAATTTATATAATATATTTCCAAAACACCCCTTCACGTTTAGGCTAGCTTCTTTATTATCTAGCCTCAGACGTGTAATTTTCTTAAGTGGATGGTCGTGGGGATTCGAACCCAAGACCTCTTTGGCCCCATAGCTCTGATACCATGCTGAATGACTACAAGCTGAAGCTTTTAGGAGTATTTCATATTTTAAATTTATATATTTTATTTCCAACACTTTCTTCAAATAACGATTTTTTAATATAATGAAGTCTCAGGCAATGAGTAATTTTTGGGTTCAACAATGCGTATAAACGGAAAAATAGCTTGCCGATGTATGAGCAAATTATGTTTTAAGCACGTTAGCAATAGATAAAAGAAAACAAATCGTCCTTTAACGTTACCTGGGCTGGTGAACAACCATGCAGATGCTTACTCCTTCAAGAGCCTCACGTCGAAGAGCTTTGATTAGCAAGTTCGAAGATGCACTATCCAAGCCCGATGTTGGCTCATCCAAGATCAGTAAAGAAGGTTCCATGACCATTTCGAGTCCTACATTGACTCGTTTCCTCTGTCCACCGGAGATACCTCGCTTCTCTACCGTACCGACAAGATAATCTCTTATAGCTTGTAATCCAAGGGACTCAATAACTCTTTCCACAACTAGAACTTTGTCAGCTTTTGGCAAGTCTACAGAAAGCCTTCAAAGAGATAGGATGCTCGATTATGAGATGGAAGAGGAAGATTAAGCCAAATTTTGAAGTAGATTGTAATTAATTTGTCCAAATTTTGAAAAAAGAAAATAACATGTTATACCTGCAACGAGCACTAAACCGGAGATTTTCTTCAACAGACAAGTTCCCGTGAACTATATCATCTTGTGGGACAAAGCCAATAATCTTTCTGTAACACTGGATCGAATCGGGCTTCCCATTTATCAGAATCGAACCTGAGACGTTGCATCCCATTATTTTTCCCGTCACAGCAGAAAGAAACGTAGTTTTACCTGCCCCAGATGGACCCATAACGGCGGATATTCGACCCGGCATAATCTTTCCGGTGACACTCCTCATCAAGTGTTTGTTCTTGTGCCTAAGGGTTATGGTAAGATCTTTGAAAGCAAGCTCAATGGTGGGCCTAGTCTTTACATCAGAATCAGTTGCCATTGAGATAATCCCCGAGAAGGTCAAGTTCTGCTGTTTCTGCTCCATAGCCTTTTCTTTCTCAAGCTGGCCATAAGCATACTTGAAAATCTGGCTCTTTGTATGCAGCTGCTTTGCGGTGGGCTTCTTCATGGGCTTGTGCCCAATCTCAACATCGAAACCCTTTTGATTGTCGGGATCATTTTCAAGATTTTGCAGCATTTTAGTAAGGTTTCCTCCGTCTTTCTTAGTTTTTGGAGCAGGTGGAGGTGGCATACTTTTGGGAGGTAGAGGAGGATCATTATTAGATTTACGTGAGAACGTGCGTGATAGCTGCTGCTGTAATAAGCCAACTTTTCCTTTCTTTGCCACATCCTTTGCGATTTTCCACCTTTGCCTCGCTTGTGCGGTTTCACGGGCACTTCTTGCTGCCCTTTCTCTGGACTTTGCCAGCCTTTCGTAACGAGTTTGAAGGATTTGATCGGAGAAATTGTAGAAGACTATCAGTACCAAGCTCAACGCACCCTGCGTACATCAAAAGATGGTCATCTATGCATGGACTTTTAAGGCAATGAATTATTCTTCGAATATGTTAACTCTTACAATGAGCAAGAAACCATAAGCATGCAAGTTCTGCGAATCTGCACTTGGGTTACATGTACTCAACTTGAAGCAAGCTGCAAATTAAATTTCCAATGGAAGGTCAAGCAATCAATCACAGTCCCATGAATTTGTTCGAATTTTTTTCCCCCCTTCTCCGTAGATTACCTGCTTGTTCTGTAGATCCTTGCCTGCAGTAATGTCTGGATTGCATAAACAAACAGTTAGTAAAAGGAGATGTACCTGAGCAATGAAACACAAAGAAAAGGTAATGTAACAATATTTCTAGTGAGGTGCTTACCCTTTTGTACATTGAACCTTTTTAGTGGTTGTTGGGCAATAAGAACCTGCTGAGCAGAATATCTCATCACTACTAGTTACACCGGCCCACGTGTCCGCTCCCCCACACGAGTGATTTGCCTTACCAGGAGGTAACTGATATGCGTATCTGTAAATTTTCCTCAGAAACATTTGCATCAAGAAAAAAACTAAAGAAATAATTAAAGCTTCACTATATATTATGAGCAAAGACATTCGAAGCAGTTACTTACGGATCACATATGCCTGTTCCTTTATTGAGATTCGCACGTGGACAGTAGGAACCCAAAGGACAAGCTTCATTAAGAAGTAATTCAACGTCAGTAATTCAAGCAAGATCCTTAAAATCTTTCGAAAACGTTGAGGAAATTGTACGAGATAAAACTTACGGATCATGCATGTGAGGCCTCGGGGACAGAAAAAACCTTCACAACAGGGCTGGCTATCAATAGTTCGATCAGGAATGTCTCTATTGTTCTTAAGGTCGACCGGTTTGTCTTGAGGGACGGTGCTAGCCCAGCCCGGTTCACATCCATCGGCCCACGAGGTTAAATTGCAATTTCTGTTGGGTTTTAATAGCTGAGCATCGGCTAATTTTGTGCCCATAAAACTGGAGAAGTAGAACTTCATCTCTGCTGCAGTACAGATCCTCTTGGTTACATCTGTGGAATAAATAAATGTATCACTATAGGTGATAAAGGGACCCTTTGAGTAGAGGAGACAAACTGCTGAGTGCATAGGGAAAACAAAGATAAAAACTGTCAACTTTTCCCTCTTGATTATGTGAAGGGATTGTGTTTCTCCGAAACTACTCTCGTTCATTAACAGTTAAGTCATTTGAAGTATAAATGTTACACAATTCCTATAAGCCTACATAAAAATCTCTGGCTTATGCATAAAGCAGCCATAGCAAAATACCTTTTGTCTGCTTAACACAATTGCTCAGGAAATCCAGATTGTTCCCGAATTTGAATGCACCATTGAGATCACCATCGCTAAGAACACGAGCAAAAACGAATAATCAGCAGCAGCAAAAAAAAAATAAAAATAAGAAGCTAATGTCATTCAACAGACTCACACGTCATTCGTGCAATATCCCAAGCTATCGGTGATATCGTTCTTGAATATGGCGGTTAGATTCAGAATTTGGTTGTAGATGAGAGATGTAACTAGCGGCAACGCCTTTGGGTTACCAGTTTTGGAGTATTCATCTTCATCAACACAATGCACTCGCTGCATGGGAAGAACCAAAAATACCAAAAGTAACAACGATCCTACTCGACGACGACGGGAATTAATCCGCGTCCCAGAACTCATTTCAATCGCCCAAATCTTTCCAAAACTCGCATATAAGCAGAATCATCCAAGAATCAAAGCTGATTATCTCGTATCATGCCCTTTATTTCCCTCCCTATTTTTCCCTGAAAAGCGGGCTTTTTGTCAAATCGTCAAACACTTCATCTGCAAACTTGTGGGGATGATTCGAACGACCCAGCTCCTCAAATTAGGGGGATGATCAAATGCAGAAATGTATAGAAAGATACGCGTATCGCAGAACGGAGAGTGTTGAAAAACCAAGAACGCAGAGTTCGATTTCTGTTTTGGCGAAGTTCGTTTGGAGGAATGTGCATGCATGGTGTTAGGTCGAAGAATTGGCTGGGAGAGATCAATGGCGCTATTTCTGGCCCAAAATCATCCAAAGATTAAAAAGGTGCTGTGCTTTTTTTAGTGTTGGAAGATGACTGGTCCTGACTTACATATACATATACATATACATATACATATACATATACACTCGCATATATTGTATTTGTGGAAAATTAAATTACACAATAAATAACGCCAAAAAAACTAATAAATAAAAGATAGTTAAGAAAAGTTTCATAAAATGATAAATAAAATAAGGCAAGAATATCAAACAAGATAACGTTGGTTGTAAAGTTTGAGAAACTACGATCAAGGTCAACTGAGTGCTCGATGTAATCATCCCTTAAAATCAATAGTGGGGATACATTCTGTTGTTGACCTAGCGATGAAAAGTTGACTAATTCATCGCTGATTCTCTGACCTCAGTTGCAATTCTTCTTTTCTATAAAGTCTCGATCTTCACCAGACGCCTTCACACGACTAACTATCCCTTTCCGTTTGATTCACCAACGACTTTACATGTATAATATGTACAGCAGCATATCTTCTGGTAAAAAAGTGATTTTGCTGGTGTAATTCAGCTCAATCATCGCTGTGGTTCGTGGGCTGTTGTTAATTGTACTATTTTGTTCCTACGCTCTTCTTCGGTTTCTCCATTATCCTCTGTAATCAGTGAATAGAAGTGTGTGAGTTCTCCTTGTCTTATATTCTTGTCCGAATCAGAACCTTTGGGCGTTTTCGATTATAAGCAGTAATCTCAAGACCCATCTTACTTTCCTTAAACAAAGGTATAGTATTGCTTAAATATATGTTATTTCCTTTTGTGTGTGTGTGTGTGATTGTTGATTCATAATAGAATGTTAGATCTTTATTTAGTACTGGAAGTCTTGAAAGGTAAGGTGTTTTTGGCGCAACTTGGAAAAAAATTATTCTTTTTTGGGGTGTGGGGATATCTATTTATGCTTATCTTTCTCCTTATATTTCTTGATTATGGGTATCTGAAGAACTTGTAAAAGGAGAATGAATAAAAGAGAGTAGCTATATTTTCCTCACACAAACACACTCAACTTTCTGGTAGTAAAACAGAGGATTTTTATCTTACAAAATGATGTTAGAATATCGATTTTGTTAAGCCGGTGGCTCTTATCTGCTGTTATATTGCAATTTGATTGATGATAAACTAAATACCATTTCGATTTCTAGAACACGATGAAGTGTTTTCAGCTGCTTTACTTCGGAGAGAAGAAGGAAGAACCGAAGAGCCCGAGGCCAAGCCCGTCTCCGTTTTCGTTCTCCGATAACGAAATAAAGCCATCCGCGTCCGAATTCAATTCTCATAATTCTTCTTCAAACACGAGCAACGAGTCCAAAGGGAGAGCCCAGTTTCCGACAAACCTCTCCGAACAACCTAGTAACCTCAGAGTCTTCACTTTCCCCGAGCTAAAACAGATAACCAAAAACTTCAGCCGCACAGCTAAGCTCGGAGAAGGCGGATTCGGGTGCGTTTACAAGGGCATCATCAAGGGCTCCTCCGAAGATCGAATCGACGTGGCGGTGAAGCAGCTCGGTAGAAGAGGTTTGCAGGTATAAGTTGTGTTTTGGTTTTTTCTTTTCTTTTCTTTTCTAATTACGGTGCTTGGATTTATGTGTCTTTTGATGATAGGGACATAAAGAGTGGGTTACGGAAGTTAATGTCCTTGGCGTTGTTGAGCACCCGAACCTTGTGAAGCTAATAGGATATTGCGCGGAGGATGATGAAAGGGGAATACAAAGGCTTCTTGTATACGAATACATGCCCAATGGGAGCGTCGAAGACCACTTGTCGATCAGATCCGTGAAGCCCCTTTCGTGGCCTGTGAGGCTCAAGATCGCCCTCGATGCTGCTCGTGGCTTGGCTTACTTGCACGAGGAAATGGACTTTCAGGTCTTTTTTGTCTTGAAAAGTTTTTATATCTTTTTTTTTTTGTAGCGGAAATGTAAACTATAACGGGGTTGCAATTTTAAGGACACTGGCTTTCAAAATTGAAGCGATTTAAGGACACAGTGCGTCCTAATTTTTGGCATCTGTGCAGATCATCTTTCGGGACTTCAAGTCGTCCAACATTCTCCTCGACGAGCAATGGAACGCTAAGCTATCCGACTTTGGATTGGCTCGTCTGGGCCCGTCGGATGGACTGACGCACGTATCCACCGCGGTATTCTCATTAACCCGTGATAGTCACTTCCTTTAAACTTACGGTTAACTATTTTTTTCGTCCCGTAATTTAGGGGTTTCCAATTTAAGGACACAAATGCGTCGGAAACCTAATCAGTGTCCTTAAATTGCTTCCATTTTGAAACTTAGTGCCCTTAAACTTCAACCATGTGGGTAAGGTGTCCTGAAACTGGCACGTAAAATTTACCTCAAAATAGCCAACTCTAACCCAACGTAGGATTTATCCCCATATTATTTGGCACGTGCTGACCACCGTGTCGATATTCCGGCAAAAAACTAGCTTTCCGAATTCCGACGCGTTGTATCTTTAAATTGCTTCAGTTTTGAAAGTTAGTGTCATTAAACTGCAACCCACTAATCTGGATATTCCGAAAATGCAACTCCCTAGTTAATCCTTAAACTTACTATGTTTACATTTTGTGTCACCTCTGACAACGCACAACGTTCCTATAGGTCGTCGGAACGTTGGGCTACGCAGCTCCCGAGTACCTCCAAACGGGTCGTCTGACGTCAAAGAGCGACGTTTGGAGCTACGGAGTGTTCCTATACGAACTCATCACGGGGAGGCGCCCGTTGGACAAAAACCGTCCCAGAAGCGAACAAAAGCTTCTAGAATGGGTGAAGCCCTACCTATCGGACGCCAAGAAGTTCCGAATGATATTGGACCCGAGGCTCGAAGCTTCCAAACAGGTCCTTAAGTCCGCCCACAAGCTATCGATCGTGGCCAACCGTTGCTTATCCAAACTCCCTAAGCAACGGCCCAAGATGAGCGAGGTTAGGGAATTGGTCGAACAGGTTTTGGAGGCATCGTACGGTGCTGTTATAACAGGTAATAATGATCCTCAACCGTCTTTAAAGAGTAAGGAACCTAACGATAGTTTTGAGGAACGAGTCGATGTGAACGAAACGAGGATCGATTATTCAAAAACGGGAGATCGTAACTGGATAAATCGCATTTGGGTTTCGAAGGTAGTGCACACTTGTTGACTCGAAACGTTTGCAAGAACAAATAGGCTTGCAATAACGGATTCGGATTTCGGTAAGAACGATTGCGGAAAGTTTCTGGGCCGAAGAGGGCCTTCGGGAAGCAACGTATCAAAGATTTGAATCTCGTCGACGATGAAGACGAAACAGGTATGAATACGGTTTGTAATGAGATTATGGAACCTGCTGCTGTAATATATTAATTTGTAGCACTCTCTCTTTCTTTGAAGATTAATAAGACATTAATTTCTAGCAGATTGTGAAGAACACAATACACTAGACATCATCCATGAATCTTTAGCTTCAAATCAACAACAAATCGATCGAAATTCGTCTCCGAAGATCCATTTTCGTCCAACGCGTCGTGGAGTATCTTCGTCACTTTCTTCATCTCCCTCCTCATCTCGTTTTCTCCGGTCGTAACATCCATCAATTTCTTGATCTTTTCTGCCAATTTTTCCCCGTCTATCGCCCCCTCCTCGTCGTAAAGATTCGTCCCGATCTTCCAATCGTCGACCACGAGCTTCCTATTCGTCGGCTGATCGTAATCCAAGGGATAGCAAATCATGGGAACACCGAACCACATACTCTCAAGCACGGAATTCCACCCGCAGTGAGTCAAGAACCCTCCCGTGGCCCGATGAGAGAGCACCGCCCTCTGATCGCACCACGGGACTATCAAGCCTTTCCCCTTAACCCCGTCTCGAAATCCCGTAGGAAACCCTATTCCTTCTTCGGTACCCGAAGAACCGCCATTATTACCGTGATTCCTAGTTATCCACAAAAAGTTCGCCCCGCTCAGCACGAGCCCGCGCGCAATCTCTTCGATCACGTGCTCGTCCGCATGCACGATGCTGCCGAACGAGACGTAGAGGACCGATCCCGAGGGCTTTTCGTCGAGCCACCTCGAGCAGTCGGTCTCGGTGAGCAAGCTTGTGGGCACTCCTAGGGTTTTGAGGCGTTTCTCGAAGAAGTTTGTGGGACCCACCGAGTACGTTGGTAGGGTTCCGTTCAGGGACGATAGGGCCACCGGTTCCAGTTCTTGGACCGTGTTGTGTAGGACGAAATCTGCCTTCTTCGCGAGATCGAACGACGAGAAGACGATCTTCTGCATTATCGGTGGGGCTTTCGATTCGAAGTGGGACGGCAAGTCCTTGGAGCTGATGGATTCGACCCCCGGTATGTAGTCTATGTTGTGCTGCAACTTGTCATCTAAACACCGGACAAAGTGATGATCAGTATATAGACAGATAGATAGAAACAAGAAACTAGGGTTAAATGAATATATCATTTGATCTCTAATCGTAGTTTTTGGTCTTGCGTTCAATTATAAAGGAAGTTAGAGACAATATTCGGTGTGAAATTGATTTCATCAAAATAAAAATAGATAAATAATAATAATTATTATTATTATAGAAGAAAAATGAGTTATTTTTCAGGAATATGTCATCAATCATTCATATAATATGTAGTATATTGGGGATTATTAATTTATACTTTGTATGGTGTGTATAGAAATAATTAAAAAGAATGTATTATCTTATAATTTTAGCGAATTTTTATATCATATCTCCGAGTTGGATTGGTAAAAATATTTATGTTAGGCTCTGTTTGTTTCGTTTGTAAGGAAAGAAAAATAAAGTGAAAAATAAAACTACTTTTTAGGTTTTGGTTGTTGAATAAATAGATATCGAAAAAAAAATCCAGTTAAGTTTCTACTAAACCTAAGAAAAACTATTTCTTCACCAAATGGTTAGGAAAATTAAAGAAAATCTTATGAAAATCATTTTTTCTTCGATTTTCTTTTCAATACTACTTTCTTCAGTTCCAAACACAAATTTATCACATAACAGAGCACTGATTTATCGAGTTTCTACAATACCTTTCCGCGGAAAGTGGCCACGTTCCGCGAGAAGATCCTTGTAATAATTAGCAGCAAAAACCAAAGACGGCTGAGTCCAAAACGAGGCGATCACTAAGTCATACTTCTCAGCAATCTGTGCAGCCCATCTCGCGAAAGTATCAGCCACAATTATCGGACGGGTAAACGACGACGATGTTGATGATGATGACTCCTCAATTATTTGACCCACAAAATCCCCGATGATGTCAGGGAAGAAATCTTCGAGGAGATACTCCCAAAACTCAGCAAAGTTTCCGGCTCTGTCGTAATCGAGCGGAAACCCGTCTGAGACGGTTCGGTAATCGATATCGAGCCCAGAAAAATTGCGGGCTTCTGCAAATATATCGATGCCTTGAAAGTTACTGCCGCTGTTTTTTTCCTCGGTGTTCATGGATTGTGTTATGCAGTGGTGGGCGTATTGCGTGTTGATGAAGGTGACTTTGAAGCCTTTCGTCGCGAGCTTTAGGGCTAAATTCAAGAGAGGGTTTATGTGGCCTTGGTAGGGCAACGGTAGTATTATTGCATGTAGCTTCTTCCTTTCGTGAGCCTTAGCCATGTTTTTCTTTCTCCTTAATTATGTCCTCGCGGTGTGATATGTATAGAGGATATTACGAGGTTGAGATCATCATGATCAACTTTGATACTCCAACAACGTGACACGTGGCGATCTTGTAAGGCATCGATGGACGACACTATATATAGCATACAAGAGTGATAGTCTCAAAGACATATATTAGCAATCTTGGCGCTGTTGATCAAACGACGTCGTCGCTGTCCCGAGCTTGGTGGGTATTGCCGCCTAACGCTTCTTCATTGGTTAATTCGGTGACTTTTCTTGGCATAGTCAGTTGTTTATTGTGGCGGCGAAGAAAAAAATGTTGCAATATATATATATATATATATATATATATATATATAGAAATAATACGATAACGATTACTGTGTTCCGTGTCAAACGGTCTCTTGCATGATTGCATTCAAATTCCAATACAAAATAAAGGGTCTTTAGCGACTACATAATTTAATTAGTCGGTAAACGTTAAAAAAATAGTCGCGCATGCAATGATGCAAGAAAAAGTCTATTCCCAAAGTACGTATGCAATGATGCAAGAAAAGTCTTTGGGAAAGGAAAAAATGCTTACGGCGCAGTCATTGTCCCACACTAACAACAAAGAAATACCCTCTTCGGTATCTCGAGCACGAGCGACGAACAAACATGGAATTTTTGGATTTAGGGTTTTCGATTTGTGATGAAGACGACGATGATTGAAATATGTCGTTTGTATATGTTGGGACTGCAATTACATTAACCTATATAGCACTGTCTTTGAAGATTAAATTAGCACAAAAATTCAATTTTTTTTCTAAACACATCCATGAATCTTTAGCTTCAAATCACCAACAAATCGATCGAAATTCGTCTCCGAAGATCCATTTTCGTCCAACGCGTCGTGAAGTATCTTCGTCGCCTTCTTCATCTCCCGCCTCATCTCGTTTTCTCCGGTCGTAACATCCATCAATTTCTTGATCTTTTCTACCAATTTTTCACCGTCTATCGCCCGCTCACCATCGTAAAGATTCATCCCGATCCTCCAATCGTCGACCACGAGCTTCCTATTCGTCGGCTGATCGTAATCCACGGGATAGCAAATCATGGGAACACCGAACCACATACTCTCAAGCACGGAATTCCACCCGCAGTGAGTCAAGAACCCTCCCGTGGCCCGATGAGAGAGCACCACCCTCTGATCGCACCACGGGACTATCAAGCCTTTCCCCTTAACCCCATCTCGAAATCCCGTAGGAAACCCTATTCCTTCTTCGGTACCCGAAGAACCGTTATTATTACTACCGTGATTCCTACTTATCCACAAAAAGTTCGCCCCACTCAGCACGAGCCCGCGCGCAATCTCTTCGATCGCGTGCTCGTCCGCGTGCACGAGGCTGCCGAACGAGACGTAGAGGACCGATCCCGAGGGCTTTTCGTCGAGCCACCTCGAGCAGTCGGTCTCGGAGAGCAAGCTTTTTGGAACTAGGGTTTCGAGGCTTTCCTTGTAGAAGTTGGTGGGGCCTACCGAGTACGCGGGTTGTAGGGTCTCGTTCAGGGACGATAGGACGAGGGGCTCGAGTTCCCGAACCGTGTTGTGCAGGACGAAATCGGCTTTCTTGACCCGATCGAACGAGGAGAAGACGATTTTCTGCACGATCGTCGGGGGTTCGGATTCTCCGTGGTTGAAGTAGGACGGCAGGTCGTTCGAACCGATGGATTCGACCCCGGGTATGTAGTCTATGTTTCGGCTCTCGTCGTCTAGAAAACATCGTGAGAAGCGATTATATATAAAACAACAAAGTGGGACTAAAAGAATTAGAATAATCATAACATGACCATAGACCTCCAGTATTTACTCAAATAGAAACTATACAAATTAATAGGACCACCAAAATTTATTGACTATAATAGAGTTAGTCCTTCATAATTATTAGTTTATAATAAGATACTCAATTTACCAATATCATTCAAACTTTCGCTCAATTATTGTACCATACACATATGTCAGCATATGTCAAATAAACAGTCAAATTTGAAAAAATCAATCAATCTGTAAGCATATTAGGCTTCTTGCATTAATAAAGAAACCTAGAGACATTATTGAATGCGGAATTGATTTCAAAAAACAAAACAAAAGACAATGTCCCATTTTTTTAGGAATCCTTCATAAATCATTCATGTAATAATACGTAGTATATAAGTGATTACTAATTCATATTTTGTATGCGCTCTACATAAATCATAAAAACTGTATTATCTTAACTCTAGCGAATTATTGATTGAGTAAATGACCCTAAACTCCGTGCTGGAACCCACTAATTATATTATCTTAGAGAGTTTGTTAAATAATATATTAGCAATTTATCGAGTTCCTACTTTATTACCTTTCCGCGGAAAGTGGCCGTGTTCGACCAGGCGATCCTTGTAATAATTAGCGGCGAAGACCAAAGCCGGCTCGGTCCAGAACGAGACGCTCACCAAGCCATACTTCTCCGCGATCTCTCCGGCCCATCCCGCGAAAGTATCTGCAACTATTATCGGGACAAACGACGGCGACTCGCTAATTATTTTCCCGACGAAATCTCCGATGATGTTCGGGAAGAAATCTTCGAGAAGAGACTCCCAATACTCGACAAAGTTTCCGGCTCTGTCGTAGTCGAGCGAAAAACCGTCGGAGACGGTTCGGTAATCTATGTCGAGGCCGCGGGAATCACGGGCTTCCGCAAATATATCGACGTCGTCACGAGTTGCGCTATCGCCGCCGTTTCTCGTGGATTCTGTTATGCAGCGGTGCGCGTATTCGGTGTTGATGAAGGTGACTTTGAAGCCCTTTGCGGCGAGCTTTAGGGCTAAGTTCACGAAGGGGCTTATGTGGCCTTGGTAGGGCAACGTGAGCATTATTGCATGTAGCTTCACTTCGTGAGATTTCGTCATGTCTTTTTTTTTTTTCTTTTCTTTTACTTTCTCTTCACTATATATCTTTTTCGAGTGCGGCGTGATGTATATTAAAGGATTACGAGGTTGAGATCAAACTATTTGATACTCTACGACAACGTGACACGTGGCATCTACGGAGCCTTATATCAGACAAGAGCAAGAGTCTCGAAGATATATGCCACACAGCAAATCGTGTTCGGCGATTTCCGTGTTGGAACGACGTCGCTTTCCCGAGCTTTTGTGGGTTTTGCCGCCTAAGGCTTCATTGGTTGGGTCGATGACTTTTCTTGAATACATGTATTCATTTGTTTTGTAGTAAAAAAAAAAAAGAAATACGTTTCGTACTACTATAAAGAAATCATATGAAATGTTCCGTGTCAAAGGGTTTCTTGCGTCATTGTCATCAAAATATGCATGCGATGATGCAAGAAAAATGGACTATTCTATGCATGAATACGGATCCCTCACGGGTCTCACAATTGGCATTGCAATAAAATAAGATTGATTTATAGTGATTGATATGTAAGGAAATTTAATGTTTAGCGAAAGGGCGATTATAGCAAAGAAAAACGTGCTTTGTTTTTATGCTTCATATCAAAATCACGTTGAACTATTCTATGCATGCAGACAACTACAATTGTCCGAGTTGCAAATACGTATATGAATACTTATATGTCAAAAAATATATAATACATCAACATGTACAAGGATGTAAAATTGATTTTACAGCTGCTGTTGTAGTATTGTTAAATTGAGGGTTTCTTACTAAAATCTATTGGTGATGGCCGGAGAGATTCATTTGCTAATAAATGTTTCGAGGTTATAAAATGAGCAAATAAGCACTAAGATTAATAGATGGGCCTGATTCATGGGGAATAATTATATCTAATCTTACTTGGGTACTAAGCTTTCAACCATATGATGAATTTTCTATTCTTCATTAAAGGTCTACATGGGACGTTTTCAATTAAATTTCCCATCATAACTAAATCGGTCATTACCAAACAAAACCCTTCCTTAGCCTAAAATAGAATAGAAATTAATCATAATCATTCATGATTCACCACACGTAGTCGACGTTATCTTATTCTTCAAATCATCAAGAAACCGATCGAAACTCCTCTCCGAAGACCCACCGTCCTCAACCGCATCGCGCATAATCTTCCTCACCTCCACCATCTCACGACGCATCGCCTCCTCTCCACCGCCACCATTCATCACCACCGCCTCGATCTTCTCCGCAACTCTCTCTCCACTCACCGTCCCCTCCTCGCCGCGAAGATCGACACCGACCCTCCAATCGTCGACCACGAGCTTCCTATTCGTCGGCTGATCGAATCCCACCGGGCAACAAATCATCGGAACCCCGAACCACATGCTCTCCAGCACCGAGTTCCACCCGCAGTGGGTCAAGAAACCTCCCACCGCACCGTGGCTGAGCACCGCCCTCTGATCGCACCACGGGACAATCAAGCCCTTGCCCTCATCCGCCTGAAAAACATCTCCACCACCACCGCCGCCGCGGTGGTTCCTTATCACCCAGAGGAAGCTGACTCCGCTCAAGGAGAGCCCACGCGCGATCTCTTCCGTAAGCTTCTTATCCGCAAGAACGATGCTACCGAAGGAGACGTACAGGACCGAGCGAGGGGGTCTCCCGTCGAGCCACGTGGAGCAGTCGGTCTCGGTGAATAAGCTCTTGGGCACGGGATTTGCGGTGCTCTCCTTGGAGAAGTTTATGGGACCGATGGAGTACGTGGGAATAAGGGTTTCGTTTAAGGACGATAGGACTTTAGGTTCGAGTTCTTGCACGGTGTTGTGAAGGACGAAATCGGCTTTCTTTACCTCCTCGAACGCGTGGAAGGCGACCTTTTGTGCGATCGTGGGGACTTGGGATGCTTCTTTGAAGTATGAAGGCAAGTCTTTTGCGGAGATGGATTCGACTCCCGGTATGTAATTTATGGTTGTGTGATTGCTTCCATCTGCAACATTACGAGTGTGTTTGGTTTGTGCAAATTAGTAACGAAAGGAAAATGAAATGGAAAAGGAAAACTAGTTTTTATGTTTGGTCGATTGATGAAATAGATAAGGAAAAGAAAGTAAAAGAAAATCTAGCTTAAGTTTACACTTAAAACTAAGGAAAACTAATTTCTTCACCAAATGGTGAAGAAAACGAAAGAAAAACTTATGAAAATCATTTTCTCTTCAATTTTCTTTACCACACTAATTTCCTTAAACCAAACACAGTCTACATGTTCTTCATTTTTAGGGTTTTGTAAGAACTTTCAAAAGAATTGAAGAAAACCCCATAAAAAATTGGGTTAGTATACCATTTTTCGTTTTTGTGTCACTAATTCTGATAACTACAAAAACATATCACTAATTTTGTATGTTTTAACAAAATTGCGTCATCGGTCATTTTTCTTGTTAAAGTTGCCGGAAATCTGACGTGACCAATGACATGTCATCCGCCACGTCGGATTTTCGGTGGTTTTGATTGGATTTGATAATTACATATAAATTTAGTAACCTTTTTTTGCATATCAAAAATAAAAATGGATCTATTTTTTTTTTTTTCCCTTTGGGAACATCCGATAAAATTGGAAAGATACAGAAATAGGTCTTAGTTACTACCTCAATTTTAAAATTTTGGCTTAAAAAGGTCGAACCTTTAGGCGGAAAATGGCCGTTTTCTTCCAGAAGATTCCTGTAATAAGTGACAGCGAACACCAGAGCAGGCTCCGTCCAGAAAGAGACGTTGACTAAGCCGTACTTTTCAGCAACCTTCGCAGCCCAGCCGGGATAAGCATCGGCCACCAGAATCGGAACGTGCGATGAATTTTCGCCGCAATTCAATAATTTCCCGACAAATTCGCAGGCGATGTCGGGGAAATCGTTCAAGAGAGAATCCCAAAACTCGATCAAGTTCGCAACTCTGTCGAATTCGAGGGGGAAGCCGTCGGAGACGGTTCTGTAGTGGATGTCGAGAGAAGCATCGGCACCGCGGGCCTCTGCAAAAGGATCGTAATCAGTGGTGGTGGTTTCAGTCGTCCTGTTGCTGCAGTCGCCGTCGATGGTGGCGGCGGATTTTGCGATGCAGTGATGGGCGTGTTCGGTGTGGGCGAATGTGACTTTATTGCCTCTGGAAGCGAGCTTAAGGGCTAAGCTCACAAAGGGGCTTAGGTGGCCTTGGTAGGGGACAGAGATCATTATTGCATGGAGCTTCATTTTTTAATTTTTTTTTAGGGTTTTCGCCTTTCTTGCTTTTTCTGTATTGTCGTTGTATATGTATATAATTATAATATAATATATTATAATGATGACCCAAACGTGAATTATGCTGATTGGTAAGACATCAATATGGACCAAATAAGCGTTCGACGATGCTAATTAAATATGGTGCGTGGCTAATTGCAACCATACGTTTTTTCTTGCTATCTGCCTACCTACGTTCATATGGTTATACAATTATATTTCTTTGTGGAAAAAACATAAGGGAAACATAAGGAAGCAGACAATATAGGTTGCCGGTCAATATTATTATTATACAGACCAACACGACCTCTAATATGTAAATATAAATATATTATTTTATAATTTGGGTTATTTTTATATTTGATGGACGGTATAAATTTAGTTATTTGTTATTTGTAAGTATATAAAAATAAAACATTCTGATTTGTGAGTATATAATTATAATAAATGAAAAAATTGAACGGTAAAATAACAATATCTAGAATTAAAATAAATAGAAAGTAAAAGGGTGAAATGTTGTAACATACCAAAATGGAATTGGTAGTTTTTACGAGTTAAATGGTCTAGGCATTTCTACGTACTTGAATAATAACCAACTTCGTCGGGTATTTGACACGTTGAAAATTTTAATTTTCGATGACGTGTCGAAAATTTTAACGGAGTGATGATCACTATGAATAGTTTAGAAGAGAGATGTGCATATGGATCGTATATTAAATGACACTTGGACTTTTTGATTTCGTACTTAGAACGATACATACAAATCTAAGAGGATTAGTCAAGGATTAGTCATGCTTAAAGTTAAAAATTATCTCATGGAAATCATTGATGAAGAGATTGTTCTCTTCAAATATTATAAAAAATGACTACGGCAGCCGCAGGTTGTATGGGAATACCTACCAAAATAAAATTCAAGAGTATATCCGAATATAAATGAGTCACCACAGATTGAAAAAGCCCAATAAGGATGGGCTCAAAAGCCCAATAATATTATACCGTGATTCCGTTGTTCGTCGTACTGTGAAGTACGGCCCGTTTGGTTTGCCCGTTCCAATTGATTACACTCCGAAATTGCTAGTCAACAAGCCGAGCGACTCGATAGATTGAATTGATTCTGATCTGAAGAGTAGAATCATGGGAACAGGATTTCTCGTCGGCGTCGTGGGAGTTGCGATCCTTTCACATGCGGCCTACTCTACTATCCAATGTATCTCTTCACTACTGTTAAAACTTTTTTTGGGCGAACTGTTCGAATTATTGTTTTGCTGATTATTCTTTTTTCTGATTGTTTCCTTAATTTCAGATAGGTCTCTTCTCAAGATCACGGAGGAGCAGTTCACTGGACCTCCGATCCACGTAATTGGCTCAAATCCCAGCTCGAATTTTCGTGGAAGACGTATTTCTGATGTGTATGGATTCACTAATTGTTTGTGGATTCTTTTCTCTCTAGGTTGTGGCGGAGTTAATTGCTGGGTTAGTTTTTTGCATGTGGGCCGCTTTGACTGTTCCTGGAAAGTTCTTGTCGATACTCCCTGATTCCGATGAAAATAGGTAACAGATTTTTCCCCCAAAATTTTGCTGCTTTTGCTACTGAGTGGTATCTTGCTAGAAGCAAACTGTGTGATTTCTTATTGTGATGGGTTGCTTGTAGAGTATGCGGTTTATCATTGAGGAGTAAACACTCTGTATCTCCAATGTAGCTAAATGATAATTGGATTCAGACACCGTAAAAACCTTTCAAAATGCTGAGTGTGCTCGCTGAAACAGCTTGCTTTTCTGGGTGCAAGCAATAAATTTTCTTGATATCTATCACTTCTTCAATTCAAGAAGTATGTGTTTTCAAGGGTTGGTTATGGTAGCCTTACAACTATGGCCTATGGGAATCCAATTTGCTTGGGCAGATTACCTCATAAGCTTCTACATTCGATGCTTATTTTTTTTTGTCTGAGAATCTGCACTATTCTTGTTCCTGCTTGCCACTGGTTCCCCATAGATGATCATACATGATGATGTTTTCACGATTGTCTTTCTTGTCTTGCTGTGGATTGAACATTGAAGTGTAATGAGGTTCCATATTTTGTCAAGAATTGTGGCTCGAAATAGAAGCAATCGTAGGAAAGGATAAAGCAATAAAGCTCCCTGAAGTTGATCAACTCATGTCTTTTCTAGTTTATGATTTTAAACTATCGAAACCATTCGATCCCTCGCTGTTTTGTTTATTTACTCATAATTTTCCTTGTTATTATCGGATTTTCCTGTTCTTCATTTGTTGTTCTCCTTTGTGCATTATCAGGGTGGTGCAGCTTCCTGCAAATCTTGACTTCATGATTTTTAATCACCGGGGAAAAGCATTCTTATCGGACATAAACGCAAAGCTTACTTGATATTTAACAGTCCACCAGAAATCGAAGCTTCTTTTTGGAGACCAGCTTCATTTACGAGGTGCTAGTTTTTAAGGTTTTAATCGTCGTAAAAGTTATCAAGACTTGTTTTTACTTTTTCACGTCCTTAACTTGATAGAAGTTTGATTTTGGTACACATTGTCGTTGTACATCACGGATTTTTGGCCCTCTCTTACATCACCGCGAGCATATAGATTCTTTTTTTCATCCAACGTTCCCCATTACAAATGCCATCGCTGCTAAGCTAACTCTTAACTCATCATAACCTAAATCAAATCTCGCAAGAGCAGAAAAAGACATATCCACCTTCCGCTACACAAATTAATTATGTCTTACATTTGTTAAAACATCTCATTTTCACTTGTTTCTATAGAATTAAATTGTGGGTTATTCAAAAGGATTTGTGGGCTAGTGTGAGTGAGCCTTGCCTACATGAGTTGGGTTTTAAACTGCTGGACCTGTTAGACCATTTGTGAGAAGGTGCGAGGTGGATCTTACAAAATTCTTATTATATTTTCATTCAATTCATTTACCAATCACAAATCCAATCTTACTAACTAAAAACTAACTCATCATAACCCTCTCAATCAACCTCTCAAGAGCCACGAAAGAAGAACCACCTTCCACCACACAAGCCCTGCTCTTCCCCTTTATCTCCTCCACTCTCTTCTTCACCTCACTATCAACCCTCATCACCTCCCTAACCGCCCCCGCGATGGCCTCGGCCCCCACGAGATCGTCGCCTTCGCTCAGCGTCACCTCCACGGCCAGCCCCAAGTCCCTCGCCAGCTGGCAAGCGTTCATGTGCTGCTCCGAGTGGAGCGGCCACGCCGCCAGCGAGACGCCGCACCACAGGCTCTCGAGCACCGAGTTCCACCCGCAGTGCGACACGAACCCACCCACGCTCGGGTGCGAGAGGACCTCGAGCTGTGGGGCCCACCCCACGACCCTCCCCTTGCCCGCGGTCCGCTCCGCAAACCCGTCGGGGAGCACCCGCGCGTGGTCGGCGTACTCGGTGGGGAACGCCTCGTTGGAAGAAGGCTGCCTGCGTAGGGACCACAGGAAACGGGACCCGCTCCGCTCGAGCCCCAGTGCGAGTTCTCTTACCTAATAAAATATATGGAATTAATTCAATATGAAGCTTTTGGGTGAAAGTTGTCAGGGATCATTCAATGTCAGGGATCAAAATTCCAACCAATGTTATTGTATTTTAAACACTTTGGTACGCCGAATTTGTGCGTGAAAAAGAAGGAAAACTATGTTAGTGCAATGATACATTACGCTTCAAGTGTCGTACCATTACACGTTTCCTTTTCTGTTCCACTTTAAAATCTTTATACCAAACATAGCCTTAAAAGGATCTTGAATTTGAAGCATTCACCGATATTTTCGTAAAATTAAATCATCAATATCTCTACAAAATACAAAAATTTCCAACCTCATCAATTTACCTGGGCCTCGCGTAGGCTCCCCTGACTCCCGAAGCACACGAACACCACCGAGGAGGGCGGTTGCTCGTCTAGCCACTCGAGGATCCCCGACGACTCCGAACGGCTCGTTCGCAGCGGGCTCCGATTCAATATCGGGCCCACGGCATAGACCGGTGGGACCGGCACGGACCCGTAGGCCGACTCCCGCAGGAACGAGCCCAACGCGTGTGATTCGAGCTCGAAGAAAGAGTTGACGATGATGCCTTTTGCCTTCCGATAGTCACGAGCGTAGCCGAGGAACCGGTCGAGCCACTGGCCCCTGTCGACGAGGACCGGGGACAGAGCCCCCGGCGGCACGGGCTCGACAAAGCTCGGGATGGTCAGGTCCGAGCCGGAGCTCCTGAGCCCGGGCACGTCTCGGCCCTCCTCGTCGTGGAGGGCTTGAAAATGGAGCATCGAGCCGAGGAAGCTCGCAGGAGAAGTGAAGAACACGAACGAAGGGATTTCGAGCTCCTCTGCCACGTGGATCATGCACGTGCACAGCATGTCGGTGACCACGGCGACGGTTTTCTGCCGGTGGGTTTTTAGGTAGTCCGAGACGTTTGACCGTTGACTTTGGACTAATCGGTGGAGGAAGTATCCGCGGGTCCTGGTGCTCCATTCCGGGTCGGGTTGGGTCGGCGGGAGCTGCAGGAAGCTGACGCGTGGCGGGTCCGTGGCGGCGAGGGAGTCTATGAAGGAGCTGCTCACGGCGTCGATGTGGCGTGGGAGCTTCATTAGAAGCACCGTGACGGAGAGATTTGAGCCTATGAAGGAAAGATCGTATCCACACACACAAAAGGTGTACGGATTATTAAATCCTTGTCTTAACAGTGACTAAGCTCGTCGGAGGAGGAGGAAGAAGAAAGGGCACTCACTGGGTCGGAGTTGTTTGTGGCGGTCAACGAGCAGTTTGCCGAAGTCAACGATCTGAACATGACCCATCACCGGCCATGGGACTAAAACCACCCGCAGAGATTCGTCTTCCATTTTCCCCCTTTTCTTGTTTTCGTTTTACTTTTTTAATAATATGAATGATGAAATTTTCACTCCCGACAATGGAAAACTGTCCTATTATACCTCTCTTTATTTTTTTTTTTTATTTTTTTTGGTGTAATCTATCTCTTTATTGATTATACATAATATATCCCGTCAAAAACTTCAGAACTGTCGTGAAATACTTATTTTATAACATACGTGAATCTCTATTTCTTATGTACATCTTACATCAAATAAGAAGCCCCTTTATATAGGGAAAATTGTAAACAAAATGCCAAAATACAATGACTCATACACATCTCTTTGCTCAATTATTTCTCATGACTTTTAGTCCCAATGCCAAATACAATGACTCATACACACCTCTTTGCTCAATTATTTCTTCTTGAATAATGTTGTTGTCCATTAGTTGCTTGACATGGACATCCACCTAAAAACATCAAACAATTATTTCATAATACTCCCCCTTTGATGTTTTTCAAAAAATTTGCCTCGTTAAAACCTTACTAGGAAAAACCCAGTGGGACAAAAAACCTAGTGAAGGAAAAAGAGTGCACAATTCCTTTTGATACGCTTTCATTTGTTGCCTCATTAAAAAAACCTTATTGGGAAAACCACATGGGAAAAACCACAATGAAGGGAAAAAGAGTGCAACGCGTATTTCTCCCCCTGATGATAATATCATTATAAATCTCGGAGTCTTCGAACTCCAATTGAATATACCAATTTCCTGAAAATAATTGGGGGAAGTGCTTTCGTAAATAAATCTGCAAGATTTTCACTTGATCGCACTTGTTGTACATCAATATCACCATTTTTCTCCAAATCATGGGTGAAGAAAAATTTCGGTGAAATATGCTTTGTTCTATCCCCTTTAATATATCCTTCCTTCAATTGGGCAATACATGCCGCATTATCTTCATATAAGATCGTTGGAAGTAATTTCTCAGAAAGCAACCCACAAGTCTGTTAGATATGCTCAATTATCGATCGCAACCAAACACATTCTCGGCTAGCTTCATGAATAGCGAGAATCTCCGCATGGTTAGATGAAGTAGCTGTTAAAGTTTGTTTCACTGACCGCCATGAAATAGCGGTTCCACCATATGTGAATAAATAACCTGTTTGCGATCGAGCATTATGTGGGTCAGACAAATAGCCAGCATCTGCATACCCAACTAAATTTGCTTTCGACTCATTTGAATAGAACAATCCCATATCAGATGTTCCTTTAAGGTATCGAAAAATCCGTTTAACACCATTCCAGTGTCTACGAGTTGGCGAAGAACTATATCTTGCCAATAAGTTTACAACGAACGCTATATCAGGTCGCGTATGACTCGTAAGATACATTAGTGCTCCAATAGCACTAAGATATGGTACTTCAGGACCAAGTAGCTCTTCATCATTTTCGCGTGGTCTGAACGGATCTTTATTTACGTCTAAAGATCTAACAATCATTGGAGTATCCAGTGGATGAGATTCATCCATGTAAAATCTTTTCAATACCTTTTTCGTATAAGTCTCTTGATATACAAATATTCCACTTTTCAAATATTCAATTTGAAGTCCAAGACAAAATTTTGTTTTTCCGAGATCCTTCATTTCAAACTCCCTTTTCAAACAATCAACAGCTTTGGTCAACTCTTCAGGAGTTCCAATTATATTGATATCATCAACATAGACTGCTATAATGACAAACTCATTTTTACATCTTCTCAGAAATATGTAGGGGCAAGTTTGGTCATTCCGATACCCTTCTTTTACTAAAAATTCACTTAGGCGATTATACCACATTCGCCCAGATTGCTTTAATCCGTAAAGCGATTTATTCAACTTAACTGAGTACTCGTTTCTGGGCCCTGAATTTTTAGGCAATTGAAATCCCTCGGAAGCTTCATATATATGTCACTGTCAAGTGTTCCATATAGATATGCAGTGACAACATCCATAAGACGCATATCGAGACCTTCTCTTACTGCCAGACTCACTATATAACGAAAAGTAGTTGCATCCACCACAGGAGAATACGTCTCCTCATAATCAATACCTGGTCGTTGCGAAAAACCTTGCGCAACAAGCCGTGCTTTGTATCTTACAATTTCGCCGTTTTCATTCTCTTTCTAATGAAAACCCATTTATACCCAACCGGCTTTACATTTTCTGGTATACGGACTACAGGTCCGAAAACTTTTCGTTTCTCAAGTGATTTCAATTCGGCCTCGATTGCATCTTTCCATTTTGGCCAATCATTTCTTTGTCTGCATTCTTGTACAGACTTTGGTTCATGATCCTCATTCTCGTTAATCTCATTCATTTCATGTAGCGCTACGTTAAATGAGAATTTATCGTCAACGTTGACTTCGTCTCGGTTCCATCTAATTCCATTTTGGGCATAGTTTATCGAGATCTCTTCATTATCATTATTTTCTGAACGTTCAGGTACATGAGTTTCATTCTCATTGCCCATCGACTCTTCTCTAGTCGATAAATCCTCGGTTGGACCATTCTTATTATTTGCTCCTTTTCTTTTCCGAGGATTTTTATCTTTGGAACCCGAGGGCCTACCACGCTTTAGCTGTGGCTTAGGCTCGATAATATGTTCTGCAGGAACATTTAATTTTGCAGGAGCATTAACAGCTGGTATATGTGACTTTGTCACTCTTTTAAGGTCAGTAAAGCTTTCTGGCAGTTGATTAGCTAAACTCTGTAAATGAATTATCTTTTGAACTTCTAGTTCACATTCTTTAGTTCGAGGATCATAATGATTTAGCGATAATTCATTCCAACTAACATTTCTCTCCAGCTGTTTCTTTTCTCCCCCTAATGTCGGAAAATTCAATTCATCAAAATGACAGTCGGCAAATCTAGCCGTAAATAAATCTCCAGTTAGAGGTTCCAAATACTTTATTATCGATGGAGATTCATATCCGACATATATTCCCAACCTCCTTTGAGGTCCCATCTTTGTTCGTTGTGGTGGAGCAACTGGAACATATACTGCACATCCAAAAATTCTTAAATGGGAAATATCTGGTTCCTGACCATGAACCATTTGTAATGGGGAGACATCATTATAACTTGTTGGCCTGATGCGGATTAGTGTTGCTGCATGCAATATAGCATGTCCCCAGCAAGACGAGGGAAGATTCGACTTCATCAATAATGGTCTTGCAATTAATTGCAAGCGCTTAATCAACGATTCTGCAAGACCGTTTTGCGTATGAACATGTGGCACAGGATGCTCAACATCAATTCCGATAGACATACAATAATCATTAAATGCCTTGGAAGTAAATTCAGCAGCATTATCAAGGCGTATTTTCTTTATCGGATAATCTGGAAAATGTGCTCTTAGTCGGATCATTTGTGCAAGCAATCTCGCAAACGCATGTTGCGTGTTGACAACAAACATACATGAGACCATCTAGTCGATGCATCAATTAATACCATGAAATACCTAAATGGTCCACATGATGGATGTATTGGCCCGCAAATATCACCATGTATACGCTCCAAAAATGTTATGGATTCATTCTTTATTTTCGCTGGTGATGGCCGAATAATTAACTTCCCTTTAGAGCAAGCGACACATGATAATTCATTACTTTGAAGAATCCTCTGGTTCTTCATTAAATGCCCACGTGAATGCTCAATTATTTTCCGCATCATAATTGCACCGGGATGGCCAACCGGTCATGCCAAATATTAAATGTACTGTCATTAGTAAACTTCTGGTTTACGGTAGCATACGATTCGATCGTTCTAAGATATGTGTAATACAACCCAGAGTCAAAGGAAGGTAATGTTTCCATAATTCTTTTATCATTAGAAACCCCCTTTGTAATGTGCAAATATTCAACATCTCCCTTTTTTGCAGTCTCAATATGATATCCGTTATGTCGAATAACTTTAAAGCTCAATAAATTTCTTTGAGACTTAGGAGAATATAAGGCGTTTTCAATTGTCAGCCTTGTTCCTCTGGGTAGTAAAATGTTGGCTCTTCCGGAGCCTTCAATTATATTTGTGCTACCCGATATTGTAATAACACTTGTTCTTTCATTTCAAGATGATCGAAATATTTCTTATTCTTCAGAATCGTATGAGTCGTTGCACAGTCTGCAAGACATAATTCTCCATTGCACATGTTTGTTTCCATCAGAGAAATTCCTTTATAAACAAACACATAAAATAATTATTAAAATAAACAGATATGTCACAAGAAAACATATAACTTAATAAAATACTCAAAACGATACATAATAAATCACACAATAATAAAGCATACAATACACAATAATCAAGCACACGATAATAATACATAATAGATTGGTTTTCTTCAGGAAAAATTAGAAATCGCAGTTTCGAAATGTGCATTTTCATCTTTTGTCCCAGAAGCAGAGGCCAAATCACTTTGAACAAAATTCGTTTCAATTCTCTTTCCTTTGCCCTTACTTTGTTGGTATAATTCGACCAAATGTTTGGGCGTGCGACAGTTACGTGACCAATGACCCGAACCACCGCAACGATAGCATTGCTCATCGTCGTTCTTTTGTTCAATGTGCCTCTTCTCATCATTATTCTCGTAATTTTTCCTCTTCTGGGGAAAATTCTGATGACCGCCACGATTGTTATGATAACCACCACGTAAATGCTGATAACCACCACCGTAATTTCCTCGACCACGTCCACGGCCTTGACCACGTCCACGGCCTTGACCACGACCTTGACCACGGCCACGTCCACGACCTCGATGTCCACCACGACCACGTCCACGATCATTGCTTCGACTATTATCATTATTACCTATGACTGCATTCGCTTCAGGGATTGCAGTAGAACCAGTCGGTCGGGATTCGTGGTTTTTCATCAATAATTCATTGTTTTGTTCAGCCAACAATAAACAAGATATTAACTCTGAATGCTTTTGAAATCTCCTCTCCCTATATTGCTGTTGCAATATCATGTTTGATGGATGAAAAGTGCTGAATGTTTTCTCCAGCATACTATCTTCAGTGACTGTTTCTCCACACAATTTAAGTGTGGCAGTCACCTTATGAACAGCCGAATTATTCAGTTACGGATTTAAAATCCTGTAATCTTAAATGCATCCATTCATACCTTGCCTTTGGGAGGATAACAGTTGTCAAGTGGTCAAATCGATCTTTCAGATTTTTCCACAATTCAGCGGGATCTTGTTCATTCAAGTATTCATCCCTCAGATCCGCATGAATGTGGTGGCGAAGAACTATCAAAGCTCTTGCCTTATCCTGAGGGCTTGTGGTTTTTACCGTATCGGTGGCGTCACCTGCACCCGTTGTGGTTTTTGGGTCGACAATAGTGTCACCCAAACCTTTTGCTTTTAGATGAATTTCTGCGTCTAGTTGCCACGATAAATAATTCTTCCCTGATATGCCAAGTGCAATAAACTCGAGGCTTTGCAAATTCGTCATACTATCATAAAATACAAAAGACGTTTTAATATTCAAATCATAAAGTATAAAAATAAATATATGATATTAATATTTCCAATATAAATATCAATACAAGTTTATCGTAAAAAAAAATACTTTAAAGGAAAATTACAATTAATAACTATATTTTGGAAACAACTGTAAAAATATTATCCATCACTCGATAAGCATCACGGTAAATAAAGTAAGAAGTGCAAGATTTATCTTTGTATAAAACGACATGATTCTATAAAAAAAATCATAATAATCAGAGATGTATAAATTTAATTTCTCCCAGCGGTAATAAAATTTGTTCATCCGTATATTCAAAAATTAATTCAAATATATATGATATTTACTTGAGATATCAATAAAATAAATAATATTATTTAAATCGCTCTTTTCAAAATCTCGTCAAAAATAAAATTCCACTCGCCGCCACTGGGATTCGAAATCTGGACCTCACATCACTTGTAGTGACGATATTCCGCGAAACCACTCGGGCTAAGGCGTTTTTGTGGTATGTATGTTATATTTATATAATTTAAACTGTCTGTAACGTAAGTGTACGACTGTTATAAATAAACTTACCGTACATAAAATAAAATTACCATACCTCGATTATAGTTGTATAAAATCTTGTCCGGAGGTTGATCGTTGCCGGAGAGCGCTCGTGCTGATAACGTGTTGTGAAATACTTATTTTATAACATATGTGAATTTCTATTTCTTATGTACATCTTACATCAAATAAGAAGCCCCTTTATATAGGGAAAATTGTAAACAAAATGCCAAAATACAATGACTCATACACACCTCTTTGCTCAATTATTTCTCATGACTTTTAGTCCCAATGCCAAATACAATGACTCATACACACCTCTTTGCTCAATTATTTCTTCTTGAATAATGTTGTTGTCCATTAGTTGCTTGACATGGACATCCACCTAAAAACATCAAACAATTATTTCATAATAAGAACATAATTATTTTACAATCACTAAATCATGCCGAAACTCAAATGAATATTTCTATTCCAAAATAACTTTTATAACTTTTCAACACTACTAACATATTTTATTCCAAAACGAATATTTTAATATTTTATTACATGTGAATATGTTATAATTAAAACAATTTCCAATTATATTTTATGTACTTCTATTTATTTTATGGGTGCTTTAAAAATTAAAAGAAATAAAAGGAGAGAAATAAACTAACTTAGGGCATGAGTTTGGCTTATGATTGAGTATTTCTACACCAATTTTTTTAGGATTCTCCCCATATTAAAAAGAAAAATAAAAAAATACATGTTTTTATTCACACAATAACACGCTTATTATATATACCATAAAGAAAGTCTCAGCGGCTTAGCAGCAACTCGGAGTTTCAGAGGTGGCACTAAGCCTCATCATTTCATTAAAAGCAGCTCTTCGCCTTGACTCCGACTGTTGCTGAGCCCTCCGCATGTGCTCCCTCAAGTCCCTGAGAATCAGATAAATTCAGCCAAAATTTCAAAACATAAAAAAAGTATAAAGAAAGAGTTTTTGGAAGGGGATTTTGATTTAATTCCACACACACACCTGCACCGAGGGACGGAGCATTGCGGTTCCCTGCAAGCCCGAGCATGAAGTTGGAGGAGATGCCACATTCTCTTACACAGCACGCAATCGCCAGCGAGGCGCTTACCGCAAATCATACCGTGACGGAAGAGCCCCTTCACCTTTCCGCACTTCGGATACCGACACTGTCGAAAGGGGCACACACTTGCATGGACCAGCAGATCGAGCACTTTCCTCAGCTGAACACAAAAAATCCTCACAAATTAATAAAGTAAACAATGATCGAAGAAGCCTTGATATTGTGTTCAATGACCACTTTGCCTAAAAGTAAATTCTTACTTTTATATTTTTTATACCCCTTTTAAGTGTAGGTTGATTTCTTTCTTATCAAGATTTAGACGTGTAATTTTCAATTTAACGGGCGTTATTTACCTGGAATGAGATCTGATACCAGAGTATGTTGAATGACCACTTCAACCAAAATCTTAAGGTTGAAGAGAGTGTTTCATATTTTAAATTTATATGTTTTATTTCCAGCAAGCCCTTCACGTCTAGGCTGATTTCTTTCTAATCTAGCATTAGACTTGTAATTTTTCTTAAGTGGACGATCATAATTCGTACCCGTTACCTCTTGGTTGTGCTCTGATATTATGCTGAATCAATATGAAAGAGAAGCGCGTTATAGAAAGGAAAAAAAAAAAAGCATCAGTCGTAAATTACCTGCTTAACACGTAGTTTCCTAGCTTCACCGTTCTGTGCATCATTCGATCGATTAATAATCAATTTATGAGGATGACAATCTCCCTTATCCTTGAGAAAGCACGCATTGCACACGTCATACTCGGGGCACACCTCACACCTCCAACCATTCCCGGGTTCGATATCAAGGCGGCACGTACTACACGTGGTCACGAAAGCCGGGCAAGTAGGGTTGTGGAGGTGGTAGAGGACCATCATCGACGAGTGCTTAGCCCTTCGGAGGGTATCGTACTGGTAATGATTCCCTTGGCACAAACTGAGAAACGCGTGCCTCGTGTCGAAGAATTCGCTCTCGATGACTTCGTCTTTATCTCTCGTATCTTCGGGGACAGCAGTGATTTCAATCTGTGTAGATTTGAGTATTTGAAATTAGAATAAGGGCGAAAACCGAGCCAAACAAGAAAAATATCCTATCAACTTACGGGGTGAAGCGTGTGTTTGTCCTTTTCGCGGACGGGGTGTTTCTCTATGTCCTCGCGTTTTCGTTCAGATTCGTAGCACCTGAACGGAGACATAATTAGATTCACGGGAAGAAAATCACGCGCGTATTATTCCTACAATGATAATGAGTAGAAAGCTTACTTGTCACAAAGCTGAAAATCTTCGCATTTTTTGCAAGCCCATTGATTTCCAGACACAATGGGGACGCAGCAGTGAGCACACGAATGCTGCAAGGGATTTTTACTTTGTGCATTAAGAGCGTATCCTTTGTTACGTTCCCAGAGAGATCGATTTGTCCAGATGCCTTGAGTGCTCTTTTCGTGACGGTCCTTTTATTAGCAGCCACGTTCTTGTTTCGTTTGCTTTCGTCTTCTTCTTGCTCAAGTTTCTCGATCATGTCCTCAGCAGCACCGGGCCAATAATCTCCGTCAAAGTAAGGCAACCGAGCGGCGGTTACCTTCGCCTTGTGCTCCCCCGTCGATACGAAGAATTCGTCGTACATATTAGTAAGGTTAACCACGATTAATTCCTCCGATGCCTTCTTTAACATGGACAGATACCTGAAAGAGAATTGTGTTATTCGTCTCAAAACAAGCATCTTTGTTGTTGTAAGGCTATGAATTTATATAAATCACGTGGAAGAGAGGATAACTGTATAATTAGCAGCTGCTATTAGAAAATATGCAGAAAATTCGACTGAATCATGAATATTTATGCAATAAAAACAAACTTTTTTTTCTATAAAATTATAACATCACTTGTCCCACAGCATGAAATATTACTCACCACTCGCGAAGTTTATCGGATCTTGGCGTCCTCTGAATCTCCGGGTGGCAATACAAGATGTAGTCTTCGCCCTTCAGAGGGGGGCAAGCCCATATGTAGCAGCTCGTGAAGCCACGCATTTTGCAGTATTCTAAGTATCCAATCTGGTTATAATATTAAAAAATGATGCTGGTTATAATATTTAAATATATATATATATATAATACTATAGGAATTCCCGAGAGGAAGCGGAGCAAGAGGAACTTACCAGAATTTCATGGTACACAAATGTTCGAAGAGCCTCTCCGGTAGCGGATTTTACGTCCGGCCTGAAGTACTTGACGGAGTCCAGGTAAGAGAGGTAGACACGGCGCTGATTTGGTTGCTCACATTCAGAACCGAATTCTTGCACGTACATACCAAAGAGACATACTTCGACGCCTTCAATGTTTTGGAACAATAAAATAGCCTGGAAGATGAAAAGAAAAGGGTACATATGGTTATTTTATTTGTGAAGCAATGACCTATTAAAATTAAAGGCATTGTAAACATTATTTAGTCCTATGTTCATCGTAACAAACATAACAATAAAAACTAAAATGTCAGTGTTTCATTGTATTATCACAGTACTGGGACCGAATGCCACCTTAGATTTATAGGGGAACGCCTTGGGATAGTTCTCCACTTGGAGACTTTCGAGAAATCGTGGTTTAACTTCCAAATTCTTGTCTATTGATGACACCACTCTTACAACGAGTGAATCTGCTCCAGGAACCTAGACAATCAACACGATAATGGCCACATAATTTAGAATGACATTGGCAGGGTAATGCTATTTATATGGAAATAACATGAAATTAAACTGAGTAATAAAACTTAAGGGCATTAAAAATGTGGTGATCGGTGATTCGGTATGCTTAAGCATCAATTCATCACATTTCCCATGTTTATAGACACTCAAACTGAAATGATTTGTTCAAACAAAACACCATGCGTAAATATAATAGAACATCTTACAAAACCTCACTAAACATAGAAGAAAAAGAAAGAAAATTGTCACCTCGTGGTAACTTTTTCCTTGAAGCCTTGCCCTCTCCTGCCTTTCATGCTTTAATTTAGCAAACAGCCGCCGCTCCACGTGATCGCTCAGATTCGATCTAGGTAAATCTTTTGCTCCAAGAACGGAACTTTGAGGCAACGGCAAGCGTTCTCCTCTTTCTATCTCTTCAAGATAACATTTCGGACACGTATACTCAGCTTGCCCCCCTTCGTTTCTTCTACCGTTGAACAATGCACATATCTGATGCTGCCACACTTCGCATTTGTCGCATTGAACCCACTGCAAAGCACGTATAAGAAACCACAGAAGTTCTCCGTGTACATTAAGGCTGAGTTTGATATGCAGAATTCGATATGGAAAAGAAAAGGAAAGGTGCAGAGGTACAACGGTTGAAGCATGAAGTATCATTGTTCGATACGCACCCTACGGCTGTGTTTGGAACGACGAAAGTAGTGTGGAAAAAAAAATCGGACGGACAATGATTTTCATAAAATTTTCTTACATCTCACCATTTGGTGAAGAAATGAGTTTTCCTTAGTTTAAGGATAAACTTTACTAGATTATCTTTTCTTTTCTTTTCTTTTCTTTTCCTTATCTATTTCTTCAACCAACCAAACATAAAAACTAGTTTTTTTTTTCCATTTCATTTTCCTTTCCCTACTAATTTCCACAAACCAAACACAATATAACGCTCTCAGGCAAGGAAAAAGGGCTTACCGGTTCGCTAGTTTCAACAATGCTTTTAACCTTAGTCATCTTCGCCTTCGGAATAGCAATTTTATCAACGACCACGGCGTTCCCACGAGCCTCATTATAGCATTTAGTGCAAATGTAATGGCGGGTGTCGGCGGCTCCAACGGTGTGATACCCACCGTTCTTTTTAATACGGGCCCCACAAGGTGCGCAGTAGATTGGGGGCGGCTCGAAGGTGAGATTCTCAGCTGCACATAACTGGCAGGAATTTTCACTCATAGAAAGCTCCCTTGCCTGGTTTTTTTCTGCTTTCGCCTTCCGCTGTGTCGCACGGGAATCAGAAAACAGGACACATATTAGAAAAGATAAAAAATACCCGAAATCCATGGAAGTAGCTTAATTTTGCAACCGAAACAAGAAAACCTCTCATGCATAGCCCATGAGCATTATGATTAACATTATGACGAGTATGTTGCTAATTGAGATTAAAAAGGAGAAAGCTCAGTAACAATATTCTCAATAAAGAGAAAAATAAGATGGTAATAGGCAGCATATAATTCCATAAACTAACCTGGCCTTCCCACTGTCTAAGGCCTGTTAAATGCTGACGTATTTGTTCGGGGGTAAATAGTTCGGTCAACGAGACTCCCGTTACTTTCGGTTTCTCAAATTTGCTCCCAAAATCCCGAGGCTCCGACGGTTTTTCACTATTTACCTCCACCGCAGTTTCCTTTTCACATCTAACAGTTTCCTTCTGCTCAACAAAACTCGTAACACCTTTCGAAACAGCATGATGTTCTGGCACTCCAACATCGGCTTTTCCCGAGTTTTCCTTCACCTTCTCTACGCCGTCACACATCAGCTGCTCTCCAACAAATCCATGATTTTCCACTTTTGCTTCAGCAACTTCAGCTCTCTTTAGAATATGAGAATCATGAATCTTTACACGCTCGATCTTCATGCGCTTGGCAGAAGGCTGTAGATCCTCAAGGGCTTCATCTCTTGCACTGTTAGCCTCGGGAGTCAACTTTCCAGAGAGTTTAGCTTCAGCAGTCTCACAGCAAACAACTGCGTTCAATTGCCTCTGGAGAAAATTCTTAACTGGAACGCAAACAGGGCACGCAATGTTATCACACTTCTTGTGATGATCGATTAGAACCCTCGTCTGCCGGCACCGAATCTGTGGGCACTCGGGCGATTCACAGCTCTCCATATGTTTCACTAGCATTTGAACACCGAAGCATCGGGGCTCGTGACACCTTCCTTCAGGAGCTGGACACCGACGGGCGTGCCTCAAAAATAATAGCCATCTCTGTTGGTTCCTGTATTGGCTCTCACGTACGGTGTCACGAAGTTGACTACTAAAGGCATTATTACTTCCACTTGGAGGTCCTTTTCGGACGGTAATTGATTCTTCTACGCACAAGCTGTTAAGCCCAGCTTCACTTTGCCCCATTGGTTTCTGATTGTATTCATTTGATACTTGAGGTGCCTCTTGTAATCTTGAATACTCTTGGGTGCCAAAATCATTTTCCTGCTTCACAACAGGATGCTGCTGATACAACAGCTGTTCTTTCTGATCAGAAGTTTGTCTCATTGATGAAGTGACATCGAGTGGATCATCATCGATGAAGTGAGTAGCTCGAGAACGGTCTTCAATGGAGTTCTGCTGCTGAGAGGGATCATTGACTACTTGTGTTTGCATACCTCCACTGTAATGATGCTCGGTTGAATTCCCGGGCCTTGGATGTGAAATCATATTGTGTGATATTTGGGATTGACCGAAATTATCATTCTTTAATGAAAGCCTTTGCTTTTTCCATGGATTCAGGTTAGTCATCAATGGAGCATTTTCTTGTTCCATGGACTGCATGCACATCGAATTCAAGCTCTGGCTCGTCATTGAAGGATATGATACGACGGGAACGTACATTTTTTCAGAATTGTCAGCTGCAACAATTCCACTTCTGTTACCTGTCGGGGAAGAAACTACAAGTAAGGAAGCAGCTCGAAGAAGCAGTGAATAACAATAATGACCACAAAGTGTTCATACCATGAAACAATGTCGGTTGATTTTGATTGAATTGTTGCTGAATTAGTCTCGTATTGCTCCCACCAGAGAAATATACTTTGTTAGCCTCGGGACCACTCATCGTGGAAATATCGTTGCCTGTGATACCCAAACCTCCATTTAATGGCCCATTTGATAATCCGTAAGACTTCTGCTGAAACGTAAATCTAATCCCACCGCTCATATGCCCATCGATGTTGTGTAAGATATGATTGCTCTGTCCCCTAACTTGTGGCTTTTGCTGCAAGGGCTGTGATTCAACTGAAAACCCTCCAACATTATTGGTTGACTCAGGCTTCACTATAAACGAGACTTTACGGTTAGAATTATTGAATCCAGGTGTTGGGATCATTTGACACGCAGCACTGCGAGAATTCGCCGGTGAAGCAGAGGAAGAATGCTGAAATATACCAGCAAAAGACCCTGGAAACAAACATATTAGATGGGGATCAATTACAGCATGATCATAACACAAGATGAACTTCAAAATCGAAAAAAAGAAAAAGAAAAAACAGCATGAGTACCAGTGGGAGATCCATTTCCGTATGGCATGAAATTTCCAGATTCGACAACCGAAGACGTGAATGTGTCGGAGCTATTGATGACAGGAAATGAATGATCCATTGAAGTGGTTGCGGTCAGGCTTGAATTTGCAGCTTGTTGGAGCCCGGGCGTTGGAATCATTGTAACGATAGCTGGAGAAGAATTGGATTGTGAAAACTGGTGGATGTGATTGCTCTTCTGCGGAGGTTTTGTTATGAGATACAACCGTCTTTCGAGAGTTGCGAGGTCTAAATACTCCTCCTGACAAACAAATGAGGCACGCGTAAGCATAAAAACTTTTCAGGCTCATGATTTACACAAGAAAATGCCACTAAAAAACAGCACAAACCATTGATGTTGCATTCTTGATCAAAGTTGCTTCTAGACGTTTCACGATATCAATTATCTTCTGGGGAGGCACCGTCTGTGGCTGTCGAATGCGCATCGTAAGAAACTCCCAGCTGCAAAAACATAAAAGCAAATAATATGTTATCAGCTATCTTCTTGTTTATCGTCTCTAAAACATACAGCCCCAAAAACATTCCCTCAACAAGGAAAAGGGTGTTAGCGAATGTAACTATCGTGACATGAGATAAAGTCTCACGAACACACATTTTCTCTCGCATGAACTTTAGTTGCGAATTGTAGTCAATTTTAGCACCGCCATTGATGCCGGGATTTTGCAGTGGAGGCATAGAGCTCCCGTTTTGCTGAGGAGCACCAGGTGACATTGCACTCTGTCCAAAAATCTGCACCGAATGATGAAACGTTAGATTCATATTTATAGGGAAAGAAAAACATTTGGGAACGATGGAGCGTGTAATAAGGGCGTAAACAACTGCAGGCTCTGTGGTAAAATTGTCAATAAACAGCACAAGGGCATTATCCCTTCAGTCAACTCAACTCTCAGCCCCATCACTGTGAGTACGACGATGAACTGTAATTCATTGACAAGTGGCCAACTTTTCAAAAATAAAAAAGAGAAAAAGGATCGAGAAATAGAAAACTGAAAAAAAAAACGTTACAGCTATTAACGCACGATTCACCACAAAAAAAAAAAATATCAAAAACCCCCCAAAGCAAAATATTTGAACAGGCCTCAAACTAATCGCATTGGCCGATCACAGCAACGAAGATTATGATCTGGAAACCCTAGGTAAGACAAATTTGTGGGAAAATCGACCGTGATCAAAAGCTCTACGGAATACCACTTCAATCAACAATTACAATCCTCAAAACAGTAACCTAAAAACTCACCCACAAAAAGAAAAACGCCCAATTGATCGAGAAAATCTCCAACTATGAATAAAAGAATTCCTCAAAACGACGACGTGGTTAATATTTCAAATTCAAGACACTAATGGGGCATTGATTTGATATACCCTTTAATTTCGGATAAAATATATGGGTTTAATTTCTTGACCTAGTAAATATCTTACAAAGATCAATCTTGTTTAAATTCAAAAGATTTAACTGAAAAACGTGAAATCCGTCCCGATTCTTGATACGTTTAATTAGAAAATTTAGTATTTATGAGTTAATCTCATTTCAATTAATATTAGATAATTAAGCTAATAACCCTCCGAAAAAAAAAGGATAATTAAGATCATATCCTTTTTAAGAAAATTTCATTTATAGAAATGATTGTTAGAGAAATTAATATTACGTACACATTATTAGTCCCACCAAATCGAGTTTGCATATTATCTGCAAATCTTGCTCGATCAGATTCACACAAATACACAACCTTTCAGAACTTGAGCAGATTTCGCAGGTTCAATCAATCAATCAACCCCGCAAGAATCTGAAAAACTCAACGGAAAATCTTCGGAAAAGCAACCTGATATAAAATTCGATCAAGATTCTCGATCGACGAATCAAGTTTAAAGCAAATCATCACCATTATCATGAGGAAAAGGGAGAGGGAAAACCCTTGCGGCGTATGCGGACACTACCACAAGTACGAGGAAGGAGAGGTCTGTGGAATCTGCGGCCACCGAATGGCCGGAGCGTCGGACGGATTAACTGCGCCGGCGCTGCAAGTCAGCGCTTTCCCGTCGGAGATCTTGCCCGAATTCCTCTACCTGGGAAGCTACGACAACGCTGCGAGGGCGGAGCTCCTCAAGGCTCAGGGCATCACGCGTGTCCTCAATGTAATGATATCTCAATTTGATTAATTTAAAGCTGGTTCCTTTATCTCTGTATTTGCGAATATTTCTTGTTTTTTGCTCGTTCAGTAATTAATTTGGTCTGTAACAGAAATCGAATTGGTGGGGATTGAACCTTTGTTTCCTACTGTTGGTATATGAGCTGAAACAGCTTGATTGCATTTCTTGATTTTGTGGCTGAAAATTGCAGGAAAAGATTGTCTTTGCCAATTGATTTCTCATCTTGTCTTTATTTTCCTATCAAAGTGGAAATGTATATTCTTATTCTAGTGGTTACCATGGTTTCTGAAACTGTGTTTTCTTGACTATTTATGATACAAGTGTAGCCTCTTGTTCATGTTTTATCTTTTGCATTGATACGAGGATTGTTCTTTTGTACTATCTGAAGCATATATATGGCTGCTTTTTAAGTTGCAGCTTGTGTTATTTAGCCTGTTTCTCTGATATGTGGAATTATAAATCTACGCAGTACACTTTTTTTTATACATCTCTAAAGGAAGCTTTTTTACGAATTTCGCGGAGACATTTCTATTGCAGGCAGTACCGGCATGTCAAAACCTGTACAAAAACTCGTTCACCTATCACTGTCTTCAGTACGATCAGAAATTGCCATTCGATGATGCCATCGAATTTCTAGGTGAGTCTTCCTTCAAACTCCGATAAGCAATTGACCTTATTATGAGCATCGTGCAGCTTCTTTCGCAATGGATAAGGATGCCATTGGTTTGTATTTGGTTATGTTTTAACATGTCATTTCAGGACAATTTCCCATATTTTAACAAACTTATGTTGACTTGGTATGTGCAGAGCAGTGCGAGAAAGATCGTGCTCGGGTTCTCGTGCATTGCATGTCTGGAAAAAACAGGTGAATTCATTGTGGAACCATTCATATTGCATATATTTATATACGTGTGTGTGATGATTGCAGCTAATTTTTCCCTTCTCTTGTTCTCACAATCCCTAGAGATTAGAGCCATATGGGTAGAAAGGCTTAGTTATTCTTTTGGTCATGTATATCAGGTGTGTTGGCGTTGTAAGGACATCTAAATTAAAGGGTTGCCGTTTCAGGTCAATAAGCTTCAAAACTGAAGCAATTTAATGACATCTAAATCAAAGGCTGCAACTTTAGGACATTAAGTTTTAAAATTCTTGCGTTAATTGTCCTCAAAATTGCTTCAATTTTGAAACGTACTGTCCGAAAATTGCAACCCTTTAGCTTATGTATCCTCATAACGCCACCACCCCTAGCATCCAAGACCAGAAAAATAATTAAGCCTAGGCAGAAAGTTGCGGCATTTTTCGAGTGATAAGAAACATATACACGTGCTATGTATTCCTTTCCGTGTGAATTGCAATATCGTCACTGGTCCCTAACCCGTGTTGAATGTTCTCCGATAAGGTCTCCGGCCATAGTAATATCATTCTTGATGAAAAGCAAAGGTTGGAGGCTCGCGCAGAGCTACCAATGGGTCAAAGAACGACGGCCCTCGGTTGATTTAAATGCAGGTATGATTCGAGGATCGTACAATACCTCTCGAAATGCTTATTAATTAGCTGTTACATAATGTCAGTTTTGTCTGAATTTTCCTACATCATCATCCATTTTAATCTCAGATATATATCAGCAACTGCAAGAATTCGAGCAGGAGCTATTCGGTGCGGTAGAGAAGAATACGAACGCCACCGCCTTCCCGAGCTTGTCATCGTCTTCTAGTTTCAGCTTTGGTTTCCCGACGCCAAGTGGCAATCAAGCAGTGCCTCCGTTCCCGACGTTCAACAGTGGGTGCACGCCGGTGTTCTCCTCGTCCCTTATCGAGATGCCGCCTCAGGGGTTCACCTTTGGAGCTGCTGCTGCTGCTGGTCAAGCAGAGAAGAAGACTAATCCTACAGTCAGTGACGTCACCATGGATGGTTCTTGATGAGAACAAGAATGCTCATTTGTGCTTGATTTGATTTTCTTACACACAGCCGGTTGGTTTTTTTTTTTTTTTTTTTTTTCTGTTAGGAATGTTGGGTCTTCATTGAATTTTCAGTGTTTCCAATAATAAAATAACGATAATAATAATAAGTTTATCAAGCAAATGATAGTGATAGAGTTAGTTAGGCACGATGGTTACATTTGGGTTTTTCTTCTGTCTTCCTCCTCACCATATAACAAGAATGAACACTCCTGAACATTATCGAGTAACAGCACATTATTATTCACTACATATATATTATTTACATTGTTGAGATGGGCAAAATATGGCATTACATATTCCCATGGGTGGGAACTAAACCAAAAAAAAAAAATTTGAAAAAATGAACAGATCATCTATTTTTCTTTTATTATCACCACTAAATCCCAAGAATTTTCCTCTACACTTGAAGGTGTAAAGCTATCGTCGACACTTAATTTACTACTATGGCATATAGATACAGATTAAGCTCTGTTCTACAACAACACTACCTTCCAATGGATTTCATATGCTCTTCGCAGATTTCACCTGGCGAGGTGACTCTTTACTAACAACCTTTGGCTGCATAACAAACCAAAAAACATGAATAAAAAAAAAGAAGCAGAGTTGCTAATCTTACTGCAGAAAGATATGGTAATAGAGGACAATCATTCTTAACTTTTGATGTTTCAGACACAATTAACAAAAAGAAAGAAAAAGACGAGAACTGTTCTCTAACCGCATGCTTACGAATCAGTAAAACGGGAAATGCACTATAATGGTTTGTACGACTTACGGTTGGTGGAGAATGAGCTTCATTCATCTGCAGTACACTTTGGCTATTGTGCTCCCCCTGTCCTCTCTTGGTTGCATGCGATAATCTCCGTAATAACTCCTTCATATGATTGTAGATGCTGTTCGCATAACACGTCGAAGAATTTAGCTGAGTCATATTTTGTATGCTTTGAAAGAAACGGAGACGTTTAAAAACGTTCAGGAAAAGTAGATTTTCGAAACAAAACTGCGAAATGGTAACTAGAAGAAACTGTGCAAAATCAATACAGCTGCAATGAAACAATATCTTTACCTTAAGCGGTGTCTGTTGCAAGCAGCAAAGAAAGCCACAAAACCATTGAGAATACTACGAAGAGCACGGAAGATCTGGTAAAAGAAGACAACATTTGTCAGTAATGTTAGAAAATTCTGATTTTCTATCATCACAAGGAGAGATTTATATGAATTTACATGGGAGAAAAGGTCGTTCCAAAGAGCACGCCACATTGAAATCTCGTGAGAGCCCACAGTTGACTCAACCTCTCTAGTGATATTCAAGATGCCACTAACAAGCAGCCACAGATCTCCGCCTATATCGTACACGAATCTGCACAAAAACGAAACAAAACCACAAAGCCCAGAAACCAACCGGAACGGAGCATAGAGAACTTCCCACACGATCCAGAAGAGAGGGTATATTACAGATGCAGCTGCATTGAAGAATAAAAATATATAAATCTCTGAGGGGATAAAAAACTTTACATAAAGTCAAAAATTTTGTGACAAGATTGATGTTTTACCAATATTCCACAGCACCACCAGGATATACCACAGAGGCAGAAACAAAATCTCTATCAGATCCCCTACCAGGGTAAAAACGGACTCAAACAGCGTCCAAAACACCGAAAAGAAACTCGCTGTTACTTCCAAAAGAACGGTCCAAAGAGGAACGAAGAGCTCCAGTAAGTCAGTGAGAGGTCCCGAGAGAGGCACTATGATGAACGAAAGAGCTGAACGAAAAGTGCGCGTGACGGTTAAGAACCACTTAAAGGCCTTCTGAAAATTATGAAGAAACAACATGGTTCCCAAGTACTTGATTCTTGATATCATCTCCAACGTTTCTATCCAGTCAAAGAAAGGCCCGAATAAGCCAGAGGCTGTTGCCTTCAAGAGGGGTACGTTTTTGTACAGGTCATAGAAACCGATGAGGACGGTGACGATCGACACGAGAACGTAGAGGGTTCTTGCCAAAGGGCACATCCAAGGACGGTAAATATGGCAAAAGACGGGGTAAGACTGAAGGAAGAGGACCCAAGCAGGAAGCCCCGCTTCGAGTAGGGTAAGCAATCGTAAATCAGACATGATTATGTCCTTTAGTGTAAATGGGAGGTCGCGGTCATTAAACCGAAACAAAATTAAGACGTCCTTGTACAGTGTAGACTCCAGCGTGTCTTCGGAGTCACTTGGATCTGATGACTGAGAGAGCACTTCGAGAGTTTGAAAGTCCTCTTCTTCTGGGCAATAACTGGTTTCGTTATCAAAACAGAGGGACCTCGTTATTTTCCTTCTTTTATAAGGGCCACGAACGGGAGGTGGCGTGAGAAATCTGTTCGTTCTGTTTTCCATTCTCGTTGGAAAAACTCTGAAACTGTTTCTCACGGAGCAGGGTGACTCATCTTCAAGACATGTATCATCATCGATATTGCCATCAGCATTGACCGCTTTAGCCCTTGAGAAACTTTCTTGTGCATCATGGAAAACCTCCCCTGCAACAATCGCAGTTTTAATAATCTACTATTTCTAAGGTCAATGTTGCAATTAGATAATAACAGACATAGTAAAAGGCCACCATTCCGATAACAGATGGTAGCTCTCTTGCTAGTCATATGTTGGAGAGAAAGGTTGCACTATCAGTATCTATGGTGCTTCACAAGAAAGTACTAAATAAACACAACTAACGATCAACCATATTCTAATTAAAGCATGCAATTTCTGCTAACTATCACAAATAAGGAGCTAACGATTAATCAGTAACTTTGCATTTTTCACCAGGAATGCCATAGCATTCTAAACAACTATTCACTAACTTATCTCATTGTACGTAGGTGGACTTCCACATCACAAAGTATGTCGGAAAAATCCCTTATTTTCAGTTCAGTTATCTTATGATGACTTATTCAGTCAGTGAAACTTGGGAAGCTACGTGAAAATTTTATAAAAATTACCTAGCATAGCATCCAAATGCTGTTTCAGAAGAATCTGCTCATGAAGTGTCCCTGGGAACCATGAAGATAAGCTTCTGGCAGCCTGTGATATACTGTCAAATTCCCACCTTCTCATGACTTTAGCCTCTATTGCCAATGAGGTATCCGTCTGTATCCCAAACAAAAAAATTTAAAAGAACGTGAATTTCAATATGCCTCGGGACCATAATTAGAGCCGATCTGACGGTAGATACCTGGAGCTCGTTGAAATAGTTGATACCGCGAACATTTTTCCACGTAACCTCAAACACAATGAATCCATACAAGGTTCTGTGCAACTCACTGTTTGCAATTAGAGAATTCCTAAGCTTCTTAACGGGTAGCACAGCTCTCTTCTTAGAAAGCATTGCAGCATCGATCAACGAGAACCACCTTTTGATGATACCTAATTCGTTCGAATCTGGGGCAGCAGAGGAAGCCTGTAACTCTGAAAGTTCTTCTATCTGATTTTGCGGGTCCTTCTTCCTTCTTGTGTTCGCGAAAGGGGACAACCTGGACTGCATCAGTGAAGAAAAGTGCTCAGTTTTATGATTCAGAATTAGAGTAGTGAACCATAGAAATCAAAGTGGGAGAGAGATATTTCACTAACCTTCGTCACCATCAACTGCCACAAATGCGTAGGTCGCGAAACGAGATCCTGTAACCATGGTCTGTTGTCTACCAAGATAAAGAATTTTCCGCTATCAGGGGGCAGAAATAGGCTGAGATGCGAAAGATAGGACTGCAAATCCCTGCATGCATATCAATAGAGAAATAATGTTATTACTTAGATAAAATTAAATGAAAGTCAACAAAGTCTGTCTGATTGACAAAACAGAAAATCATGATCAACGGAAGAAACAAGATTATGAATTCCATCAACAAGAGGTCTTAAACTCATTGCTCCAGGAGACACATTTAGCATCAATAAGAATAACAGTTCACTTTTCTCTTTTGGATCCATCCCCCATGTCTCTATATATTTCAGCATATGTTTATGCCTGCGTTTTATAAAGTCTGGTTGGTGCAAGACGCCCATTCTTTCAAAGTTACACAGCTGTATCGAGGTCATCAAAATTTCAAACATCTGCCTACCTGGTGTTCTCAAATACAGCCCCAGAAACTTTTGCAGATATACATTGCAAACAAGCTCAAAGCAACCAATATGGAAACAGATACCAGACATAGCACAACTATGTTCACAAAGTCCTACAGTTAAAAGCCTGAGATTTTTTTGTTCAACGCTACCTACAACAGTAAGAGTCCAACCCACAGTTAAAAAATACCTCCTACACGCCAAAGTCCTTAAATAATAGAATCAAAAGCAAAAAACAACCCAAGTATATACCCAATCTGTAAGGTCGTCAATGGAAACATGCATCGACCATGATCGGGATCTTTTCCCGTTGCCATTGAAGGCAAAGCAAAACTTCTGTCCCTTCTCCACTGCTCGAATTCGAACGAGACACCTCTGTCACAAAAGAAGAAGGATAAATTTCAACATTACACAATAGTCTGTCAACAATTGGGGGCCAAAAACTCTACAAAATAGAACATCTAAAAGATTCGTTAACCTCTCAAAACTAATAAGAACACAATCTGATCCTCGAATTTCCAATAGCAACGCCGAGGGTAACAATCATCACGACAACATACATCACCCACGAACTTCATTAAACAAAACGCAACCGGTCGAAAACTACAACTTTATACAACACTTAGCAGCAACAAACGATTATTCGATTTTTTCCATTCGTGATCTGAACGAGGATAATGACAATAGGATACACGCGCATCGAAGCTGCCTGAAAACGGTGTAGCGTCAATTGAATGCAGGACGAATTAATGAGGAGAAGATTGCATTGGCATGTATTTTGAATTGAATTAAGATGATCCGACGAATTAAATGAATGGATTGGGAAATGGAAATGGGAATCGGGAATAACAAAACAATCTACGAAAACGGTTTGCTTCGGGAGAGGTGTGAAGCATATACGGAGGACACGTTGACTCTGTGTGTTTGCTTGTGTCCAGAGAATGCTGCTGGGGCTTTGAGGACTGTGTCGGGTCGGGTTTTAATTGAATTGAAGTTCTTATATATATGGGTCTTTGGGCCCAATGTTGGCCCGGCACATCAACTGGGCCCACAATTGTGGATAAGGTAGGATATTACTCAGCAGAGAAATATCAGATAATGATAATTAAAAAACTCTCTCGAATTGAAAAAAAAAAAAAGTCGAAAAAAAAGCTGTAACTCGGCCAAGAATCTGATACGATTTGATTTACAAAAGAGTATAAACTATTGGCCGTAAAGTTCTTTTTTTTTTTTTTTTTGCACATGTATTATGTCATGTCAAGAAAACTACATATTATGTTTGATATTCAGCTTGATGATATTTACCATAATTTTAATTGAATTACTCAAAATGTAAATCTCTATAGGCGCGTAAGTGAAAGTGCCAATATCCCTTTACCATTTGCTTCCTTCCCAGATACAATAGGCTTGTAAGGATTATATATACTCATGACTGGGTCTTTATATGGGGCAGATGGCATTAAAATCTCGTCGGTAAATTGCATGTGCAATATTTATGATGCTGCGGACCGAGTCATTTAATTTTCTTTACATATATATTATTAACGCTTACTACTTCAATCGTTAGGCACCAATCTTGATAGCGAATTATTTATATTGTGCGTCTCATAATTTAAAATTAGGTCACTAAGTATCCAAGTTTTCGTTTTAGAATCACTATGTTTGATAATTGCAAAAGTAGGTCACTAACTTTGTATGTCAAAACAATTTTGGATCATATTTTCAATTTTAGGTCACTAAGTTTATATTTTTCGATTTCGGGTCATTAAGTATATACATTTTTTAATTTCGGGTCACTCATTTGTTAACTAAATTTGTAAACATAGTGACCCAACAATGAAACATGTATACTTAGTGACCCAAAATCAAAAAAATATATACTTAGTGACCTAAAATTGAAAACATAATCCAAAATTGTTTTGACATACAAAGTTAGTGACCTATTTTTACAATTATCAAATATAGTGACCCAAAAACGAAAACTTAAATACTTAGTGACCTAATTTTATAATTTTGTCTAATTATTATTTCCGGCTATCCAAAAAATGTATCAGACAGGGACACAGTCGGTAGAGTCAATAAGCTTCCAAGTTGAAACAGCAAGTACACACACGTCGTCGTTTCGACTTTTTCGAACATAGTTCAATTTGCGTCATTTAATGCAATCACCCAACTCCCAATCTACTCAAACGCGTCTCATTACAACCATGCACAGTTAGCACATTAACCTCGACAGTACGTACATTGCGTTGACCTAGAGCTGAGCTGATATTTGCGTATATATATACTCTCCATGCAGTGCCCTCAGTGAGTGTGTCGACTGTCGAGTAGTGAAAACGAAGACAAATACAAACATGGGGTTTTCTTACAAACGCTTGGGTGCGTTTTTCTTGGTGTTGGTTTTGGCTTTGGACTTGTGTTCCGTGAGTTTTGGGGATCAAAGGGTTGAAAAGGCTGCTTGGGGACGCGATGATGATTGTAGGTTCAGCAGAAGAGGCTGCTACGGCAGAGGGCGTGATCGTGGTGGTGGGAGAGGTGGTTTCGGTGGCGGGCCTGGTGGAGGAAGAAGTGGTTTCGGTGGCGGGCCTGGTGGAGGAAGAGGTGGTTTCGGTGGCGGGCCTGGTGGTGGAGGAGGTTTGGGAGGAGGAGGAGGTTTAGGTGGAGGAGGAGGAGGTTTAGGTGGGGGAGCAGGTGGAGGCTTTGGTGGTGGTGCCGGTGGTGGTTTGGGAGGCGGAGGAGGGCTTGGGGGAGGTGGTGGTGGAGGTAGCGGAGGTGGCGGAGGCATTGGTGGTGGTTCGGGTTCTGGAAGTGGATTTGGTGCCGGTGGTGGCATAGGTGGTGGCGGTCTTGGAGGTGGGGCTGGAGGAGGAGGTGGAGGAGGGGGAGGAGGCGGACTTGGTGGAGGGTCCGGCCAAGGCGGTGGGTTCGGAGCTGGTGGTGGATTAGGTGGAGGCGTCGGTGGTGGCGGAGGGCTTGGAGGTGGTGGTGGAGGGGGCGGCGGCATTGGGGGTGGTTCTGGATCAGGAAGCGGGTTCGGGGCCGGAGGTGGCATCGGTGGTGGTGGTGGTCTTGGAGGTGGGGCTGGCGGCGGCGGAGGAGGCGGTGGTGGTGGAGGACTTGGTGGAGGGTCCGGACAGGGTGGTGGATTCGGGGCAGGTGCTGGAGTCGGAGGAGCCGGTGGCGGCATTGGTGGAGGTGGTGGAGGTGGTAGCGGCGGCGGCGGTGGACTCGGTGGAGGATCGGGTAGTGGTAGTGGATTCGGTGGAGGTGCTGGCATCGGCAGAGCTGGTGGCGGCATTGGAGGAGGCGGTGGAGGTGGCAGTGGCGGCGGCGGCGGACTTGGTGGAGGTTCCGGTAGTGGTGGTGGATTCGGTGGTGGTGCTGGTGCTGGTGGAGGTGGTTTGGGTGGTGGGGCTGGCGGCGGTTTGGGTGGTGGCGGTGGTTTCGGGGTCGGTATTGGAGTTGGGATTGGTGTAGGCGGAGGTAGTGGAGCTGGCCGTGGCGTCGGAGTCGGAGGTGGTGGCGGCCGACGTTGATAAAACATTTTATCTTGTCAAGTAAATTTGGAACAAATGTACCTTACAAAAATGTGTCTATTATACAAAATATCCGTTAGATTCTAAGTTGTTTTGATGTTGCAATAAAAGTATATTTCTCTCACTCTCTTCTCTACCACTGCAACTTGTATGTAATAAAATTCAACTCCCAAAAAACAAATGCAATAATTTCGCCTCTACTAAGTTAACTGTAATCATATAAAATAATATGATAATAACTTGAAACATTAACTACATATTATAATCGGAGCCTTCTTTAATTTAAATTAGTGATATCCACGATACAATGAGTCCAAAACGACTTAGTTGCACACATTCTCGATTACTTGGACCAAAATCCTAAATTATGTTGGACCTATACTAAACAACATTAAATTATTTCTGTATCAAATATTTAAAGAATCTTTGGCTAATATATCCTAGTATTACTCTAACATTGCTACATCTTCAATTCTCCAAACTCCCTCTGTCCCACTTTAAGATCCCATTTTCACACACACACACACACACACCCTATATAAATAAACAAATCACTCATCGATCAGTGTATGTTCTTGAAAACAAAACCTTCTTTTGCCTTTGCTATTCATGGCCCAAGTGAGCTCATCTACGAACAAGAAGAAGAACGATGTTTCAGAAGACGGAGAAGAAAGCGGGTGGACGGCTTACTTCGAAGATCTTTCGGGTTCTGAAGAGAGAAGCTTTATTACACCAGTTAGCCCTTCTTTGGTGTCTGATGCTGCTTGGCATGGCACGTGTCATCATGTTCGAGAGAATCGTGGGAAGATGCCGATTTTCAAGAATCTGAAGAAAATCAATAGCAAAAAATATCAGCAGAAGTATGGCGATGATGATGATGATGATGATTTGGAAGATACTGCGAGTTCTCCTGTTAACAGCCCTAAGGTTTTTGTGTTCATTCTCCATTTTTTCATCAATCAATTGATCATCATTTGATATAATACTCTCTCTCTCTCTCTGTAGGTCAGCAGCTTGAAGCACATGGAGGTCAGCCATGGAAGAACTCGTCATGGCGATTTTGAGAAGATTGATGAAGATGCAATAAAAAATAATGTAAATAATGGATGTGTTGTTGACCTAGAGAAGAAGGGATTGTGTTTGGTGCCCACGTCTGCTTTCATCAACTATTTTGGATGAACGAAAAATGTATATAGTCTATGTTTTAAATTATCCTTCTTTGGTTGTAAAATTTTATTTCCTTTTAAATGTTGTTAATTAGTATGTTTTGTGTTGTAGAAAAAAGGGCTTGTAATAAATCGAATACAATATTATTTCGATGTTAGATACTCAGAAGTCAGGCTCTCTCTTGCCTTTTTTTTTTTATATATAATTCGTTAATAATTTCCTTAATATCAAATTATATATCAGACAAAAATATAAAATAAAAAAATATTATTCCTGCAGTAAGTATAACCAGTTATTTCACATTCGTATAAAATATATAGTTTTTCTTGCCAATACATCTATATTTTTTAACTTTGGCAAATAGGCAGAAAGTTATGAGTTGTTGAATTAGATAAAATTACATATGGTACGTGTTAATATCTAATCGAAGACGTATAATTTGATTAGACACCATAATGAATTATTAGTCATAAAAAATTTAAATATTAAGGTGCTGAAGGAATTCCTGACATCAATACTAACACAAAAACATGTTGTCTTCGGTCGATGTAGCTTAATTATGACGAGACAACGTAATTGACAAGCCTTTTATAATGTAATAAAAAGAACATATGGTTTGCTTAATTAGCCAACAAATTATTAAGCTAGAACTAATTATAATCATATATACGTGAAGCCAATCATTAACGCATAACATCTTTGTTAATAATTTCTAAAATGTATAACCACTAAGTTCGAATGCATGAATATGGTACTGTGGTGCTCAGTTGATCGCCAACTTAATTTAATCTTGATTATGACAAGAGTTAGATGACGTGTCGCTTGTTTAACAGACAAACTTAACATTGATGTAGCGTGGAACATGGGTTGCTTAATGTTCTTGCATTCGAGTAATTAAGCTGGGACAATTACAATTACGTGACTAATCCCTCCACTAAGCCACTATAACTCAACCTCTCATCTCGTCTTTGACAAAGACGTTTAGATGATATTGCTTATGTGGTCCTTCAATATCTATTTTTTTTTTATTTATTTCCAACACTTGTTCATTGGTTAGTAGCTTTTTAAGATTAGGGTTTTGGACAATTGGTCCAACTTTACTATGAAGCCCAAAAATTGTTAATTATGTTAGGTTATTACAGGCTCCGATTTATGGGTTGAACGCATAAAAGTTAAAGTGGTCGAGCACATAACTCACACAAAAAGGTAATGAGCACTGTATGTACTTGAGATATGACCCATGGTCCAATAGAATTAACCCATTAAAAGCATGGATCTCCATTTATTCGATTCACGGTGAAATTAGTCGTCTATAATTGCGTTGTTGAAATACCTTCTGCCGAAAAGAAGTTAATAACTTGCTTTTTTAGGAAATAAAATAAAATGTTAGTGCTATTTCTTTTTACTTAACAATAAATTATTCTTGTTTTTGATGTTAAGCATGTGATAAAAATATGCTCAAATTAGGAGAAGTTTAAATACTCATTAACAACCTTGTCTTATCTCATGTCATTGCGTTAGAATAGTCAAAAGGGCAAGTCTTCTTAGCTTCTTACCTATTTCCGTTAGGAATCCTTTTTTACTGTGTTATGACTATAATACTGTCAATCGATAACGTTGTATGTAACGTCAAAACACGTCAACGATTTTATTATATAATAAAATGTATCATATATTGTAACGAAAGAGTCCAATGCTGAAACTTACACTGCAAATATTCCACCAATTCGTTATTATTATCTCGCCGGCCAAACGATAAATTCAAGGCGCAAACAACTATACAAGTGATTGGTCAAGGTTAGATTAATAGAATCAGAAGAAAAAGAAAGTGATTTGTGCAACATGAACGATCTTCTTACGGTTAGTCACTCGTGCAAAGAAAAAAAAAAAAAAAAAAACATGATTTTTTTTTTCTTTGCAGCATAATCTTAATCGTTTGTGCGTGATAGTTTATGGGTTTTGTTCAAATTTACATTTTTTTTCGATGGAGTCAATCCATTGTTGATGTATATCATATTCGTCTAAGCCGGTAGCTGCCTGGGTTTTATTCTTGTAAATGATTTACTATATTTTGCTTCTCCTGACGATTGAAAGTGATATACTGAAGGTTCAAAAAAACGTGGCTTTTCATTTTATTTTTTTTGGTTCCATATGTTTGATTTCAAGTGATGATGAAGTATCATTTAATTGTGAATATCGGGTTCTTTCTACTGGATTTTACGTGATGGATACCCTCAAATTACAGCGAAAGAAACCTCTGTGATCCCTTAAAAAACCTCAAAGCTTTAGAACATGTTGTGATTTCAGACCCCTAGATTAAGATTTGGACCCATTTTCCCGTTTTTCTAATGATTGATCTCTTCATCGTCTGCTGTGATATTAGGATTCATTCGTTAGCAATGGCAGAGAAAATCCTCCGAGAGAGGCTGATATCGAAATGGGGACTCGAGTTCAAAGTAGTAACACACATTCGTCTTTGGAATCTTTCAACAAGCAGGTGAATCTTGAGACAAATGCTTCTATAATCCTTTTTTTCCCCCTTCGATTTCTTGATATATATTCTCCGATAATCGGCCTATGAATTTACTCTTTTTTCGCTATTTAATCTTAATAAGGTACAAGAGGTAGAGAAGCTTGTGGAGAAACTCTCTGGTCTCCTTGTGAAGCTTAAGGTAATGTATATTGTAGCGTGTAAAATCTCAGGCTTTCACACTTTCGATGCAATGAAAGAATGTAATTTATGTGAACTGTCTACTTCTATTTCACCTCAGGATGCAAACGAGGAGTCGAAATCTGTTACAAAAGCTTCTTCTATGAAAGGTGCATTTTTTATTTTTATTTTTATTTTTTCTTATGCTCCTTCACAGAGTAAAATGTGCTGAGCACACACAATCTAATTTTCTCTGTGTTTTTCTTAATTAAAACTGTGTATTATTCTTAATTATAAATCATTCAGTATCTGAACACGTATAGTTATCTGCAGCTATCAGGAAGCGGATGGAGAAGAACGTCGACGAAGTGCAGAAGATAGCTCGCAACGTGAAAACCAAAATCGAGACAATTAACAGAGATGTACTACTCATGTAATTGTGTTATATATATGTATATATATAATATCTCTTTACATGTAAGAATAATTTTTTTTCCTGTTTATAATTTTCCAGAACCTGGCCAACCGGCAAAATCCAGGCTGCGAGAAAGGAACTGCAGTGGATCGATCGAGGACGAACATGACAAAGTACATACAATTCTCACTATTCATTTTCGATACATCAAATAAATCATCATATTGTATATTTTTTTTCTTGAAGTTCCATGACAAGAAAATTTAAGGATGTCATGATAGAATTCCAGGTATTATTGATGCCTTGTTTTCGCTTGATATAATGCGTGATTTCTAATGCCAAGAAACGAATAATCACGGAATCCAGTGATTTAAATTATTTACTGCTGCTTATGACATCAGGCGTTGAGACACAGGATCGACGACGAGTACCGCGAGGTGGTCGAGAGACGGGTAATAACAGGTACGTAAAAAAAAAAAAAAACGGCTCGATAAAAATTTTGCGTTTTAGCGCCTTTTTTTCTGATATAATTTAGTTCGTTAATCGCAGTCACCGGGACCAAACCAGATGAAAAGGTAAGCAAATTTGCCTTTACAATATAGTTTTTTTCCAACGATTTCGTTGTAAAACTTATGCGAAAAGAATTTTAATTTCGAAGTATCGTGTGACTGCAGACCATCAACAAGCTGATAGAAACAGGAAACAGCGAACAAATATTCCAAAAGGCGATTCAAGAAGCCGGGCATGGGGAGGTAATGAGCACGTTGGAGGAGATACAAGAGAGGCACGACGCCGTTAGAGAGATCGAGAGAAAGCTTCTCGAGCTGCATCAGGTAATACCTCTTTCACGGCCACGAAAAGCTAAAACCAAAACAGTAAAAAAAAAAAAGAAATAACATATATATATATATATATATTTATATATATGTGACATACTCATGAGTACTGAATGACCACTTCATCTAAAAGCTTTAAGAAAAAACATCATTTTTAAAATTTATTTATTTTATTTCCAACAAGTTGCTCCACCTTTTGCTTCTCAGATATATTTGGATATGGCTGTTCTAGTTGAAGCTCAAGGAGATATCTTGGATAACATCGAGAGCCAGGTAATGAATGCCTTATTAGGAATGATCATAGTTCTTGTAGTAACAAATTTTGGCGAAATTAAGAAAGACGAAAGGAAGAAAGAAGCTCGTAAATTTGCCTTATTAGGGTATGCCTTTGTTTGAACTGTGAATTGCAGGTGAAAAACACAGTTGATCACGTACATATGGGAACGGATGCTCTACAAACAGCAAAAAGCTTGCAGAAGAATTCGAGAAAATGCATGATAATCGGCATTACTTCTCTACTCCTCATTGCAATCATCATCGTTCTTTCAATACTCAAGCCTTGGAAGAAAAAGTAGTAGCTTTGTCACCTTCCCACAAGAAGGTAGTATAAATAATACACACACACACATATATATATATATATAATCAAGAATGATAATGTTCGTTACATTCCATCGATCTCAATGTAAAACCCCTCCTCAAATTTTAAATAATTCGATTTAATTTCGATCTATTCGTGCAATTAATTTTAGCATCATCCACCGCGACTAACGCTCCCCTTGAACACGTAAACGTAATCTCCGTCCTCCACGCCGTGCCAACGAACGCTGCAATCGTCCCTCATGATCCTTTGCCTGTGAATGAATATGTAGTCATCCATAGGAATCGATCTCCTCTCGATGAGCATCTTCCTCATCTCTTCCACCGTGTTCGTGTCGTTGACCTCCAACGGAATCTTGGCCGAATCGAGAAGGCTCGATGATGTTTGAATCACCAAACTAACCCTCCTCGTGGGAGGATCCAAAGAAACCCGAGTCATCGATTTCAAGAACATGATTATCTCCGAGTTTTCTTGAATCCCGTATTCTCTTAAACCTCGAAAGTCATCTTCAATCTCAATCCCGTTGAAGAATAGGGTCATCCTCTTTATGGGGGTACCGTCCATTATGTGGATTTTCTCCTTTAGGCTTCTGACAGTGTCGGTTTTGTCGGCTTCTATTTCGAGGTTTCTCGAGGAGAATTTGATGATTAGTTTCATGGTGGGTGCCAAATTGGGGGTTAGGGTTTGTTTCACAGTGAGGTTAATCTTCTTACCATCGGAGATGAATGGATAATCGGAGAGATCGAGGCCATCGATTAGTTCCCAATCGCCGTCGACGGTGAGGGTTTGCGAATCGATCGGGAATCCTAGGAATTGTTGTATGTTTGCTTTGATTTGTAGGATTGGTTCTTGGTTGCTCACATCCATGGAAAACTCATGGTCACATCCTCTTACCACTATGATGATCTTCATGTTATTTTATTTTTATGTTTTAAGTTTTTGTTTTTGCATTTTTTGCAATGGAGATTGATCTGAATATCCGTTTTGTTGATATGTATAGTGAAGAATCATGCTCATCGAGTGCGAGTTCTTAACAATTGCATGTGTACTTTGGTCTTGGGATCATGAAGTCATGCAAAACATATTGGAAATCTTGTTCTACCTAACTTTGAACATAGTCAATATTGAATATATAAACAATTCTTTTACTCATTACTAACAGATACAGTAGTGCGATCTTATGTAATTTAGGATTAAATTTTGAAAGTAGTATATGGCCTACGAGTTTTCTTCTACATTCATTTATATACTCATACAATGTATGCAACGCAATAATAATACCATCCCTGCAAAAGCTTGAGGTAAGATAAGATCATGTAATGTTAATTATTTTTAGTTTTTTAAAAATATAACCTATTACCAAAAATGTTTTTAAAGAATAGCCTAGTTTGACCGGTCTTATTAGTCAATTAACTTGTGTTAAAAGAAACTGATGTAGTAAGGATTTGAACCCGTAATATCTATAACTTGGATAATTGGCTACACAAACACTACTCTACACCCCACCCACCCCTAACCATATGGTCCGTTTATATGACCCGTTAGTTTAGTAAGGGCATAATAGTCTTTACGGCCTGGACGCTATTTTTCAAAACACGTTTGTTGGCTATTTCCTTAAAAATTCCTCTTTGAGTATCACAAAGCAGCCAAATATACCCAGCAAAGTGCACAACATCATCATCTTCCTCAAAATTCATTCAGCTAACAAAAGGACATGCAGAAAATATCCTCAGAAAACACAATTACAAAGCCTGATTTTTTTAGCACGAATCGCCCTGTTCAATCATCAATCAAGAGCCAGCTTAACCTGTTCGATCATCAATCCAAGCTTCTTCTGATGAACCTCTATCTCCTCCTTGAGCAGCTCCTTCCACTTATTGTCCAATTCTTTGGCCTTTGCATCTCCGATCTGCTCCAGCCTCTCTTTCACCAGAGAAATCCCAACCCCAGAAATCGCAAATGCCCCACAATCCGCATTTAAAGCCCCCAATGAAGCACTCAGATGAGGATATTTGCCCCAAAAATCACGTACCTCGGCACCCGTTTCTTTAGCTCCGTCATCTTCCTCACCATCCGAGCTCTCTTTTGATCCGTTGGCTTCAGCGTTTCCCAATTCATCGTCCCATATCTGCTTCGAGATCTCATACGCTATGATCTCGTGAGGGTCGGAGAAAACAGGGTCTTTGCCGTCCGTACGCTTCTTCAAGGCATTGGAAAACCTAGACTTCATCCTCCTGATCTTATACCTAATCTGCTCCGCGGAAAACGCCATGCCCGATTTCCCTTTCAGAAAATCCACTAGCTCGCTTGCGTTCTTCGGAATCGAACCTTTCCGATTCTTGAGTTCGAGTATCCCGTTGAGGAGAGCGATTTCGTCCTCTTCGCTCCAGACCCTCGTGATCGGCGTGCCGGGTGGTTTTCTCGCATCGGTCTTCGATCTTTTGGGGTTTCCCTGATTCGATTCCACGGCGCGTTTCTTTGACGGATCGGAGATTGGCTTCACCTCGTACCTAGCTTCTTCATATTCCGATTCGGATTCCGACGAACTGTCTCCGTTATCGTCGTCATCGGGGAGATATTGTACGTTTGTTTCCTGCTCGGATTCTTCAGGGGAATCGGAAGAAGAAGAGGGCTCCGGCTTGGTTCTTTCTTTGGGCTTCGCGCATTGGATGATCTGGAGGGTTTTTTGGCAGGCTGAGCCTATTGTATGATACTTTTTGTTTTAAAAAATAAGTATAAATTTGAGATAAAACTCATTTTGATCACTCAATGTTTGTCTTATGAAACAATTTAGTTCCGATGTTTTAATTGGATTAATTTCGTCCCTCATGTTTCGGAAATGAACCAATTTGGTCCAAACTTGACGGTCACATTAAATGATTTTTAATCTAAATTAATGGTTTATGTCACGTTGTGACCAAATTGGTTCATTTCTGAAACATGAGGGATTAAATTGGTCCAATTGAAACATCATTAACTAAATTAGTTCATAAGGAAAACATTGAGGACCAAAATGGGTATTATCGCATTTTTTTTTGTACAGTTTCTTATCAATTATCAGTCAAATCTAAAATAAATAAATGGTCGATGAACAAAGCAATTAAACACTATTACATGGAATACTAAGCTTACACGAAAGAAAAAATATATATTTACAAAGCGATGAAGGCATGCTTTGCTGACAAAAACCAAATTATCCGAGCGACTTTGGCATACAATAACGCCTGTGCTGCTGTGATTTCCCGGAATGGTGTGGCTTGTAGCTAGCACACTAGTCCGTGGAGTTCACTTGGTCCCAGATTATATTCCTCCGATGGAAAAAAATATTATACATAATAAATAATCAATCTTTTTGAATGGTACCTGTCGAAAAAAAAACATGTAATATATTGAACAAAAATGTTATTAAAATCCATCAAACTGTAAGCAAAAGATGCACAATAGCGTGGTTTTCCTGATTGACGTGGTTTGCAGGCTAGTACACTAGTCTTTGGGGTTTGTTTTGCCCCACATGTCAGGGTTCCCTGGACGAACAAACTTTATATATTTATATATTTATATAATATAATATCTAAGCAATATTCTTCACTTGGTACCTGTCAAAAAAAACATATATAGAATGCAAATCATATCAATATCCATAAATCATAAACAAAAACATGCACGATTCAAACTTCATCCATCTATAAAGCATTATAAATATATCAATATAGGTTCCAAGTGCCGGTAATCCGAAGTAGTCAAGCATAACAACACTTGTAGGAGATACTACAAGTTTATAAGTTCGCGATAAAAGGCTAATGTCCGCCTAATTATTATGATTATTATAAATTACTATAAGATAGTTCTTATTATGATTCATGATGTGTATTATGGCGTAAAAGACATCCTCAAAGTCCCCATTTTGCGCTTCCATTGATGAAGCTAAGGCTGAGATGAGGCCCCACATTAGGGTTTGAGCTCGTTCCTATGCTATCATCTGTCCCAGTCGGAGGAATGTTCCTGGAAAAAAATCCCACAAATTAATAAATTATCAAAAGGAAAAGAATGTTGCTAGATCTGAGAAGATAGAATATTTATATTGTTAATTTTGTTAATGAAAATTAGTTTTTACCCGTTCTGGTTATTAGCAGCAGAGTTTTCAGTAACCGAAACTGCATCTTCAGCATCCACTGTTGCTTGAAACGGCTGCTAAAGAATATATATATGTATATATATTTGTTATATTATATAATAGTTTAATTGTTAGAATGTAGCATATGTATAATATGTATATGGAGGCTTAATCACCTCAACAACATCTTCAACCCTACGAGGAGCGAGTTGATTTCCCAAAAGGTTGGCCTAACACAGTAATATATTATATGTAGAATATTTTTTAATACATTATGAGTATGAAAAATATATAATTATGATTATGATCACTATGCCTCCTCACCTTGGCAGACAGTATGCGCTCTAAGGCGTTATTAAGGAACTCTTCGTGAATTTCAGCTTCGGCAACAGAATTAATATCCTCCATCTTGGCTTCATAGTACCTGCTGAAAACCATAATATATGTTTAATTTATCATTTAACTAATCAAACAATTAAATTTCATATAGTTCTACAACGATGAAGAGGAATTTAGATTAGGCTAGCCTCATCTTCTCCTGGCATTCACGATGGCGGTTGTTCAGTTTCTCTAGCTTTTCTTCAAGCTCCTGAAATTTAATAATGTAAAGTGCATGATTTGTACTGAAGAGAGATTACTATAGAAAATACTTATCTCGATTTTAATTTAATAAGTACCTCGATGCTGAACTCGGCGATCGTCCATGCGAATCAAATTCCCAAAAAAATAAATAAATAAACCCTAATTAGATAATGTTTCAAGAGATACCTAATGGTACAAACGAGAGATTAATCGCCTATCTTCAAGATAGGATAATGATTAGGACGACAAATTATTACGAATATTTAAAAACTGAAAGTTAATATCCGAAGGAGAAAAGGTGGTTACATTGCCATCTTCTTCAGCATTTCTTCTTCATGCTTGAGCTCCTTCAGCCTTCGAGACAGGACCTGTTATAGCATGTACATGTATTAAAAATCACTCAGTATTAAAAGAATTAAATAAACCAAGAGTTTTGTGAATTTATACTTACAGCTTCGTTGTTAAGAGGGCTGCAAAGAAAAATCAGCGATAATTGTTAGAATAAAGTGATAAATTATAATAATTAAATAACAAAAGCCATGAAAACTCAGATCATTGCATACCCTCCTCGGAGTTCATCCGGGCGATCGACAAAACTAAGGAAGATATCCTCAATCTTCCTGAAAAAAAAAAATTTAATAATAACAATTAGATTAAACTTCTGCACCATGAGCATGATCAACGTGAGGAGGAGTATAAAAAAATTACATATGCACTGGATGGTTTTATAAAATATATTTCAATATAATGGTTTGATTTTCGATAATCTGATAGACAAACGACGCCTATATATAAGAAGAAAAAAGACCTTCCGTTACTCGCAAAGCACGTATGGGGACCGTTGGGAGGAAACATTATTAGGGCGACATCCGTATCGCATAAAACCGAAAGCTCATAGGCTTTTTTCAAGATCCCGTCTTTGCGTTTGGCATACGTTATTTGTCGGGTCGTAGGGTTTTCGATTCGCTTCATTGCGAGTTTTTTCCGACCCATTGTTGTTGTAGGATTGAATCAAATAGGACTTTCATGTATATATAAGTATATCAATATGAACAAATTAATTTCATGGGAGGGAAGAATTTGTCAAAAATTTTCCTTTATTAATTTGTAGCTAAGAGAGTAATTAATTCACATATGGGTATATTAATGTTTTTTTGCCGATAATAGTATGAAAAAAATTAGGGCAATAAGTCGATGATGATTTCGCGTTTTAAAAAAAGCAATAAAAGGCGAAACTATCGAGATAGCCTTGTTTTCAAACTTTATATTAAACTAGTATTTTAAGCATACTCAATTGGTTATACGAAAGAGCGGATCTAGCTCTATTAGTGTCGATAATTGATTTCTTCTATTTAGTATTAATCTTTATGATTTTTCATTGTTAAGTGTGACAAGATCTTCTGCATGGTACTCCATAGACAGGCAGTGAATCGAAAAGAACCATACCCGAACCGTAATCGAACCGCCCCTCAACAAGTTTACCAAACTATTCAATTGGAAAATGGTATTTATTTTAGATAATACCCGTGGCTTTTTGTACATATTTTTTTTGTGCGAATAGATATTTCTTGCACGTCATCATAAAACCAATGTAGTATATATTATTCAGGTTGATCGGGAGGGGCATAATGTTCCCCAACCGTTTACAAGGGTTGCGATTCAAACATAAATTAAAATTGATTTTTTGAAGGAAACGATGTGCAAAAAATTAAAATTGATTTCTTGGGAAGGGCTAAAATCGTCTTTGGACTTTATGAAACTTAGTGATCCGACGGCAACGAGACACCGTTCTTTTTCTCGCCCACCGTCGTAGACAAAAATGGAGAAGCACGTCCAAACGTTCATCAACCGCCTCTCCTACGCCGCCATCGCCGCAGCGACGGCGGCCCTCGTCCTATGTCTCCTTCACACGCCTCTCACGTGCGTGGACCCCGCCGACCCAAACCCCAATCCGCACGCCCGTTTCCCCACCTCCACCTGCGACCACACCCATCTGCGCCCGCACGCGCCCAAGGAGAAGCTCAATCGACGAATCTGGTCCACTCGGGCGTGGATCTCCGCCGTCGATTCATACTCATCGCTCTTCAGATCCATCCACGTGTCCAACCAGACGCACGTGTTGGTCGTCTCCGCCGGGGCTGGACAGCCAATCATGGCCTTACAGGTACAGTAGGTAGGTCGATATTACACAGAAATCGGACTGTGTTCGATAATTACTATCATGTCCGTTCATTAGCATCGATATTATCATTTGATAATTATCATAGTTTCAGTAATATGTTGAACCTCTGCTAGATATAGAGCTCCTATGCTGCGTGCAAGTGATAAAAATCCGTCCTTTTTTAGCTCCCACAGCTGAAAATCACTCACTTTTAGCGTTTGCAGAAACTACCTCGATTTGATTGACTTTAGATATAGGTAAAATGTCAGTAAGATTAAGTTGCGAAATACTGGGAAATCGATCTTTTTTCCTGAAGCTAGATGTAGTTATAGAGCTCGTATTCTGCGTGCAGGTGATAAAAAATTGTTCTTTATGAGCCCCCAAAGCTGAAACTCACTCATTTTTAGCGTTTGCATAACTACTCCCTTTTGATCGACTTAAAAATAGGTAAAAAATGTCAGTAGTAAGATTAAGTTGCGAAATACCGGGAAATTGATCATTTTTTTAAGCTAGATGTAGATATAGAGCTCGTATGCTACGTGCAAGTGATAAAAATTCGTTCTTTTTGAGCCCCCAAGGCTAAAAATCACTCATTTCTAGTGTTTGAAGAAACTACCTCGTTTTGATTGATTTAAACTCGGGAAAATATCAGTAAGATTAAGTAGGGGAAGTCGATTTTACTGATATTTCCCGGTATTTCACAACTCAATCTTACTGGTATTTTACCTATTTCTAACAAACCCGCTCGTATTCTAACATTTCAGGGGATGGGCGTGGAGGACGTGACCGGCGTAGAGGTGGTGGAGTCGCCCCCGCTAGTGAGCAAAGCGGACCCACATAACCTACCGTTCTTTGACGGTGTTTTCGACGTGGGCTTCGGTGCATATCTCGACCGTGCCCTCTTTCCACGGAGGTACGCGGGCGAGCTTGAGAGGACTGTGAAGAGCGGCGGCTTGTGCGTGGTGGCGGTGGAGGAATGCGATGACGTGGAGGTGAAGGAAGTGGTGGAGCTGTTTAGGAGGTCGCGGTTCCTGGAGACAAGAAATGTGGCTTTGGGCGGAGAGAAGAGGACGGTGATCGTCTTGAGAGTCGATAGTTCTTCGACCTCGTTATGAACAGTTTTTTTTTTTTCTTTTTTTTTTTGGGTTCGTATCTTAACTATAATTTTATTTATCGATATTACACGCACGACGACCAAAATAACGAAGAACTATGACGTATCTCTTTTAACGCCCGTGATGCGCCTCCGTGATGGTGATTTCATTCATGGAGTGTTCGCTTTGGATTGTCAAATGAGTGGTTGTGGCATCGGTAAGCCAACGATTTCCCCGTCGAGCATCGAAAGGACGGTATGAATCGTAGGCCTATCTTCGGCGGCAAATTCTTGAACACACAGCAGCACGGTGTGAATGCGTCTAACGATCTCGTCTCGGGAATTCGAATTCATTGATTCTTGATCGGGAAAATCCACGCCGCTCTCTTCCTTCAAGAATCTCCATGCCCGGAGAACGCTTACGGTGTCTTAAGAAATACGACGATAACGTAAGGAATTCCGAGCGAGATAGAAATAGTTGATATGGTTAAATTAATCGGTAGACCAAAACGGCCCAAAATCGATCATATCGGGGGACTCAAAGTGGCACTTGGGAGACTAAAAAACCCCATTCTCCAAACATTATGGTGTCGGTGACTCAAAAGTTTCTAGACACTATGGTGTCGGTGGCTTTGGTGCTTCGTCCTCCGCGTAGAGACGAGGAAATTACTTTGAGATAATTAGAAGCTCATCAGAGGTTTTCCTGAAAATATGCATGTTTTGTTTTTTTTTGCTTTTAGAAGGAAAGAGATGAACTGTGTTGTTGTGCGAGCTAACTCGTTCATGGCTTATATAGCGGGCACCGTTGATTCCATTGTAAAACATCCAATGTCTTCTTTTATTATTACTTTCTGCGAAGTTCCTTCACCAAGCGGTTCAATCCGCAAAACATTTTTCAATGTAAGATCTACAGTTAATTTATTTAATATTATTTTGCTGTCCACGTTTCTACATAAGATTTTTATTCCCACACGACGTTGGACTCACGGCTACGTAACAGAGAGATGGGTGGACTATTGATTCTCTCCCGACAAGGACGTAACTCAGACATGGAGCTTTTTTTTGTTTTTTTTCCCATATATATTATTCTATTTTTCAAATTTTATCAAATATATGTGGAAGTTAATCAGTTGGCTGGTGCGTGGTCGTTGTTGACTGTAGACGCAACGCAAGTGAGTTATTACAAAAAAAGTCCGAGCTTACGAAGACTGGCGTTTCTTCTCCATGATAATGTTTCGAGCGCTTAAGGCTTCATAGTCGTCAATTTGTGCCCATTGAAAGTGATGGAGAGAGCTCGATCGACTTTGAGTGGAGTTTCATTTTTCAGCAAGCAAATGGCGTTGAAGGTGTCAACGATTTCGCGCCGGGCATCGAAAGAAGGGTCCTTGTCTTCGTCATGTAAGCAATTCGAGCAAGAAAGAAAGAACTTACGGAATTCACGCAATTATTTTAGAGTTTCCATCATTCAATGGAAACCTCGTATAGAACTCTTATATCTGATTTTTATTTATTTTTCATCAATTCTCATTATACGAAACCGGTTCGATCCGAACGAAGCAAGCTAGTATAATCTGAGGTTGTGTTGTTGTCGAAATAAATACAGTAATGACTTCGTAAGCGATGAGTCAAGGGTTTTAGGTTACAAACTTGGGACTTTCCCCAAATTTAAATAAGAGTAAAACCTATATGCAGTTTAATAGAACAAGTTTCATAGTAGGGTTTTTGTTTTCAACGCCCGTGAAGCTCTGTGACGGTGAGCTTGTTGATGGAGTTCGATTCGGTCGAATTCCATTTCTCTGCGAGCACCGGTTGCTCTGCGATTGGTAGGTCCACGATTTCTCCGTCGAGCATCGAAAGAACCGTTTGAACCGTAGGCCTTTCGTCGGCGAACTCTTGGACGCATAACAGCGCAATATGAATGCATCTGTCGATTTCTTCCCGGGAATTCGAATTCAGTATGTCTTGATCTTGAAAAGGATCGTCGTTACCTTCCTTCAAGTATTTCCATGCCTGGAAATGGATTTTTTTTAATAAATTCACGAATCGCGTGATATATAAACACATCGGAATAATACGAAAAAAAAATATGCGGTCTGCAAAAGAAATTACCCGTCCGAGAAGACTCAAAGATGATTCCTGGTTATTATAGTATGTGTTCCTTCTTCCACTTATTGTCTCAAGGATTAACACTCCGAAGCTATAAACATCGGATTTCTCAGAGAATACGCCCTCAGCCGCGTATTCCGGTGCCATGTATCCGCTGAATATATATATATATATATATATATAAATAATATATATATATATACATTTCATATTTAATCAACAATATCGAGAAGTGGGATCCGAATATATTGCACTTACTAAGTTCCGACAACTCTCCTAGTGTTGGCTTGATCCTGGTTGGCTGCGAATATTCTCGCCATGCCGAAATCTGAAATCTTCGGACACCACTCGTGATCGAGCAACACATTGCTTGCTTTAAGATCCCGATGGATTATTCGTAATCTGGAGTCTCGATGAAGGTATAGAAGTCCTCTACCGATTCCCTTAATAATATTCAGGCGATTTTCCCAGTCGAGAACCTTTCGAGATGGATGAGAATGATCTGCAAAGAAAAATTATACAACTGTGACTACGATCAAAACAAGTTATTCGTGACCGTAGAAAAAGATTTCGATTTGGAACTGACCGAAGAGGCAAATGTCAAGGCTCTTATTAGGCATATATTCATATATCAGCATCTTCTCTTCTTTCTCCACGCAACATCCCATTAATCTGACGAGATTTCGGTGTTGAAGCTTAGAAATCACGAACACTTCATTCAGGAATTCGTCTATCCCTTGGCTCGACGCTTCTGATAGCCTCTTCACTGCTATTTCTTTTCCATTTTCCAGCTTTCCCTGTCGTAATTGACCGTAAATGCTATAGATTATGCATGCAGACACACCTTGCATGGATTGTGGAAGAAAGTATATATATATATATATATATATATACCTTATAAACATGACCGAAGCCACCCTCTCCTATCAAGTTATCGTCGCTGAATTGGTTTGTCGCAGTTACGAGGGTCTCAAAAGCAAAAAATGGCAATTCTTGAATATCGACGGATCCATTCGACTGGTCTTGTAGGAAAATAGCAGTTGAACTCGAATCCGATGAAAATGCTACATTTCGCGTACTATCATTCCTTTCCTTTGCCTTGCGGCCTCCTGATGCTTTTCGAGGAAAAAAAAAATCAACAACACATGATTTCGTGTGCATGCGAAAGTAGTGGCGTTAAAATATCAACCTTTTTTCTTCTTCATCCAACACCTTGCAACGAAGATCGAAACCAGTATCAAGAAAGGTATCACACTCGCCGGAACTGCAATAAACATTGCCCTATCTTTCTCAAAACCTTAACAAATAGATAAAAATTGCCTGTTAATATTAGATAAAAAAAATCTCATCCGTATGAAAACCATTGATGAATTTGAAATCTACCTAATTCAGAAGCGGCGAGGCGGATATGAAGCTCTACGCCAAAGTTAGGGAATTGTTGAGTATCAATCAATGCTTCATTATCACCTTCTTCCTTCCAAAACATGCAACCGATCTGATACGAGTCATGAGCGTAAGCTATGCAAGAACAGTTCATCAAACAACGACTCTTACATTCTTCCTCGTTCGAGGATGGGAACCCCTCGGCGTAATCCGGTATCTTCATATTTTTTAGTCTTAAGAACCCGTCTTCTTTTCCCGATCTATTATTATTCTTACACTTCAATACCGTCTTTCTCTTACATCCACTGGTCCAATTCCCGTTCTCCCATTCTTGCACGCGAACGGGCTCGAACCCTCTCAGACAGGAACAAATTTTAGGCGAATGCTTAATATCGCAAACCCCAAAAGGACCGCACGTTCCGTGAACGTCGCATTCGTTCAGTGGGCTAAAAGCAAACGGATCCCAAGCGTTGTGACGAACATTCCACAGCATGTTCGACTTCGTTCCCGAAGAATTGATGACAATCATCATCCATGAATTATCGTACAAGAATGCCTTCATTTCGAATATTCCCGATGAGGTTTCGGCTATGGTTATTCGTAGTGAGTAAGAGCTTCTATACATGTGTCGGGACGCTATGAAGATCTGACCGTTCCACGGCCCGCTGCGATAATGCGGGCGTCCATCGCTGTGCCAAATCACGAGCTGCGGGAGTTTCTTAGCGTCGAGGCCTAATCTGAAGCTTCCTACTGTAGGGTCGGACTCGTTTTTCCAAGAGGATAGCATCACCTTTTTGCCTGTCGCCCCACGCAAATATATGATCAAAGCCACCATATTTTCAGAACAAATTAAACACATTTTGAACTATTGTTCGCTAAAGATATTGTTGAACGACCACTTCACTTAAAAGTTTAGGTTGATGGGAGTGTATCATTTTTTAAATTCGTATATTTTAATTCCAACATGCCACCTCACTATGGATAATGGCAATGGGTAGATCAACTAAGACCTAGCTCTTGACCGACTCAATATTCTAGACTCCGACCCGTTGGGTCTTCAAATATATGAGTCTGTAATGGCATTTTGTCATCCCTACTTCTCACGTTTGAGCCGATTTTTTACTATCTAGCATTATATGTATAATTTTTATTAAATGGGTGTTCGTGGGTATTCGTACCCGTGACCGCTTGGCCTAGGTTCGGATACTATATCGAACTACCACTTCATGTAAAAGCTAAAGCTTGAATGGAGTGCATCATTTTTAAATTTACATATTTTATATTTCCAACCGATATAATATAACCTGTCCGCGTGTCATCGATCAAAGGCATGATTGGCAGCCAAGCGTGGGACGGGTGAGAGAAACTCTCCCAAAGAACTTCTTCACCGCCGGTCGAATTGTCATAAAGGACAACATTTCCCGAGTCCAGAATCCGCGCAGTCGTGTTCGTAGGATGATAATGACGACTCCTCGAGATGTTTGTAGACCATACGACCTCTTTATTAATATCGCCGTTCAACAGTACGAGGTTGCCTCCTTTGGATATTGCGATAACGCCCGACGAGCCCTTGAGAGGTCTGTCTCTATTCGCAATCCAAACCGCGAAACCTTGGTGGAAGATGGCCATATAGCGGTTAGTTGTGTTCTCCGGGGAGTAAAACCCGAGCTTGAACGCTTGATTGGGAGACATCACGGTGTTTGGATCTCTTACCGGCGAAGTCGAAGTGATGGTATCAATACTTTGCCCTCCATATAAAGGAAGACAAATCATAATAAGCAAAAGCATGAACAATGGGAAACTGTGCATGTTTTATTACTTGGGTTTTGGTTTTGAAACAAAAAAGAAGTATATTGTACTGTCGAGGAATGCTGCAAGCTAATAACTCAAATGGCTGTTGCTGGGGTTAAATTTATATAGAGCAAATGACTGAAAGCGAAGGTCGTCGCTAGCTGTTGAAGACGTATCTAAGTTAATTGTGAGTCAAGCATTTTAAGGATTAAAGGTATGTTTTAAGAAATTATTACTTACGGAGCTTCCCAAAAATATCTCCTTTGAGCTTGGTCCCTTTATAACACTTGCCTAGTTTGCTTTTTTTATCGTGGGTTGACCTAGCAGTTACATCGACCTTAGTAGTTTAGGGGAGTATCTCAGCCCCTTTTCAAAACAGCTTCAGTGTAATGTAGTAGATATTTTGTCAATATACACACACAAACACACACACACACACACACACATATATATATATATATTAGTGTACGCGCCTTGAAGTCGTCTCAGATTTTCATTTTCAACAACGTTGCCCTTACGCCTACCTATCGATGAGAATTGATTCCGACAGTTCTTATAACATAACTGGCAAAAATCATGGTTTATCATAATATAATATGTATTTAAATATGTGTTCAACCGAACCCCAATTGGATGACAGGAGGACGAAATGGCATTAATGTCGTTGGACAATCTGGTTTAAGTTTTCCTATGTTAGATTCGTACGTATATTGCTCTCGCTCGCTCAGATTCAGTTCTTTATTCACATGTGACCGCCGACCATAGTTAATTAATGACTGCGTAAAACGTACCAAAGGGTGGATAATCATTCAAATTAGATGTGAACAAAGTATTTCACCTTATTTATTTATTTTTCCTAACTAAAAATAAAATAGTGTGGCCCTAGTTTAACACAGTCGTCGTCTTCCTCACCTCGCATGTTGTGTGGTAATTATCACTCGCCCTTTGTCTTTTTTATTTCCTATCATGGTATCAACGATCGGTTGGTACTTGGTACATCTTATCCCCCCACACGTCACGTACCTCCTCGATTATATGTAATAAAACGGAAAAATAATGATAATAATAGTCATACTAACAAGATATTTTTATCTAAGTTACCCTTCTTTCAAACCCTTTGACTTCACTTCACGGCCGCATGCATCCGCCGAACGTTACGAAGGTTTCGTATATAATCAAATTTCGAGATATCGTGCGCTCCTACATTACTCACTAAGTTCCGACTTCCGACAACTATTGGGCTATTGGATTGCTCACCTAATAATTTTATTGGAATTGTCTCTTAATTGAAATGTTTTTTTAAAGCTCAATACGATATCACGACGACCAAAATAGATAGACTATATGTCGATCACTATATTAGATCCAACGGCCCATGCAACTATCAAATTTGTATAATATAACAGTGTAATATTCAATGCGTTTGCTTACATATATAGGACCAAATTAAACATTACGAAAAAAAATCATATCCTTTTCGATGCAATAGTCTAACATAAGAATAATTTCTTTTATCATCGACGTGCAGACGGCCCCACGGCCCGCCACTGACGGCTACTATATATATTAAATGCATTGCTGATCTTAATTAGAAAATGATAACTTCAAAAGAGTATTAGACTGTTTCTCTAGAGCCCATAAATGAAACCACGTGAATGAAATCTCTCCCTTGTAAGCAAATCTATCCTCTCGATGTCCTCCTCAGTTAAATAATTCTTGTGGTCTCCAACTTGACCCTTTCTAAAAAAGGAATTGTACGGCAGCCTTGGGTACCAAGCCGGATACTCCTCCGACTTGTTCTTCTCGTAGTTGCTCAGCGCATCGAAGCTGCACATCTTCACCACTCTTTCAACTTCTCTCTTGCCTTCGCTGTTTTCTTCGAAGGGAAACCCTAGAAACTCAGCCAACCTCTCGACGCAGTCCCCGGGGTCTTCCATCAGCTCCTCGTACGTCACGAAGAACACCCTCTCCCGAGCCTCGGAGGAACTAAACTCTTTGTACCCAAGCACGTGGTCGTAGTACGGACCAGAAGGGACCACCCCGAGACAAAACTTCTCCACGGCTTCCTCGTACGTCCATGGGTTTACCTTCGCCGCGTCCCACCTGTTCACGAAGTGCCAGAAGGAGACGAAGGTGTCCTTTGGATTACGTGTCAAGTAGACGACTTTACACTGAGACGAATCTAGGGTTTTCTTCAGGAGCTGGTAGGGTATGTGCGTGTTGAACAAACGACGGCGTTTATCGTCTGAGGGGTTTGCGCTAACTGCGAATGGGTCGCTGGAGGTTAGGTAGACTTGGGCTTCTAAGTTTGGTATGAGCTCATGAGGGTGTTCTTGGGAAATTAGGACTTGGGATGATGATGGCGATGATGATCTATTGACTATGGAGTAGATGAGAGATTTAAGCCATGTGGTGCCTGTTTTGGGGAATGAGGCTAAGATCACGTCGTTTGGCAGTGGCTTGAAGTTCTTTATGACCCTATCGATCAATTTGTACCTTTGAGGAGAGAACCAAACGCCATCGACGTTCATCAGATAATTATCGCCCCACCATTTCTCTCTTGGGAGAAGAAATGGTAACTCTGTAGAACCACGAGACTCTTCCATCAAATTTAAAGATTGTATATGTATATTATTATGTGTACATCTCCTTGTGTTTGAGAAGTAGCTATACTCGTAGAATACGAGCTATAGGATGTCTTGATCGTTATTCCTTAAATACAGCAAGGGGAGTTAAGTATGGCACGTTTCTCTATGCTCCACTTGCTTTTTTTTTCCCAACTCTATGCTCCACTTGGTGCTCGATCGAAAATTATAATGGTGGTCATCCTTATCCCATTATTAAATATCTGGTGTGCCTAAATAAAAATATTTAATAATAATTTATATTTTAAGTTATTTTTAATTTATAATATTAAACAAATGAAATAATATTTTTAAAAGAATTATTTGTGAGGATGCGATTGTAATAAATAAAAGATTGAGGTCTAAATACATATCAAATTATAAAAAGAGGAATCAAATTGGATATATTTTTGATACAGTAAAATTGGATAGTTAAACTCCTAAAAGTTCCTCCTTTGAATTGACAACCTTATCCCGTGTTCATGGCGTGTTCGACTCAACTTAAATTAATATTTCAGACTTTTTATATATACAACTGCTATATATGCATAAGTTTCATAACACTATAGCAACATTTATGTGACAATAACCACTAAACATTTGCCTATCAATTCACACAGTCCAAATCTTATACGTATAAACCCAAGCTTAAACGCTTGATTGCGAGAACCATGATATTGATATCGATACAAATATAGATATATATGCGAAATCATCACCAAACACTACGTCGTATTGTGTCATCGCCCCTGAAGCTCAGTGACAGTGACTCCGTTGATGGAGTAAGCGATTGGGTCGGTCGACGATTGTGTCGTGGAACTCCATCTCTCTGCGAGCACGGGCTGTTGTGGCATTGGCAAGTCTACAATTTCTCCGTCGAGCATCGAAAGAACTGTTTGAACCGCTGGCCTGTCTTCGGCGAATTCTTGAACGCACAGCAGCGCAATACGAAGGCATCTAACGATCTCGTTGTCAGAATTCGAACATACTATCATGTCTTCGTCTCGGAAGGCCGCGCCGTTATTTTCCTTCAGGAACTTCCACGCCTAAAATATGGTTCTTACAACGATTAACACAAATCGTCGCGATGAAAGGAAAACGAAAGGACGACTTACGCATCCGGAAATACTCAAGTCGCGATCATAGCGTTGCGAATTTCTTTTTCCGCTTATTATCTCCAGCATTAAGATTCCAAAGCTGTAGACGTCGGACTTCTCGGAGAATACGCCTTCGGTCGCGTACTCCGGCGCCATGTAACCGCTGAAAAATAAACATTTCGTATTTTAAATTAGCAACCGACATTAGTACAGATTAAGTTATAGGCCACGGCGGTATAGGCGCTGGTTTCTACAAAAAAAAGGCGCTTATGATACACGCAAGAAAAAATTCACGAGTAGAATCCTCTCGACCACCTATTAAGAAAAAGGCGCTTATTTTCTGCAAAAACACCGCTTATTTTCAAGAGACTTACTAAGTTCCGACAACTCTCCTAGTGTTGGCTTGATCCTGGTTGGCTGCGAATATTCTCGCCATCCCGAAATCTGAAATCTTCGGACACCACTCGTGATCGAGCAACACATTGCTTGCTTTAAGATCCCGATGGATTATTCGTAATCTGGAGTCTCGATGAAGGTATAGAAGTCCTCTACCGATTCCCTTAATAATATTCAGGCGATTTTCCCAGTCGAGAACCTTTCGAGATGGATGAGAATGATCTGCAAAGAAAAATTATACAACTGTGACTACGATCAAAACAAGTTATTCGTGACCGTAGAAAAAGATTTCGATTTGGAACTGACCGAAGAGGCAAATGTCAAGGCTCTTATTAGGCATATATTCATATATCAGCATCTTCTCTTCTTTCTCCACGCAACATCCCATTAATCTGACGAGATTTCGGTGTTGAAGCTTAGAAATCACGAACACTTCATTCAGGAATTCGTCTATCCCTTGGCTCGACGCTTCTGATAGCCTCTTCACTGCTATTTCTTTTCCATTTTCCAGCTTTCCCTGTCGTAATTGACCGTAAATAAAACTTCAATAATGCGCTCTCCCTTCGCATGGAACGTGAAACAAACAGTACCTTATAAACATGACCGAAGCCGCCCTTTCCAATAAAGTTATCATCGGCGAACCGGTTCGTCGCGTTTGCGAGAGCGTCGAAAGCAAAAAAAGGCAATTCTTTAATATCGACGTATCTTTTCGACTCGTCTTGTAGAAAGATAGCGCTCGAGTCCGACGAAAACGCCATGCTTGGTTTAATGTGATTGCTTTCCTTTGTTTCTCCTTCTGCTACTTTCATGGAAAAGAGAAAATTGTGACAGCAAAAACAATAAAACTGATTGTGTGTGAAGCAGCTATCAATGATATGTGTTTACCTTTTTTCTTACGCATCCAAAACCTTGCAATGAAGATCGAAATAAGTACGGAAATAGCAATTCCGATCGCCGGAACCACGATAAACACCGTTCTTCTGCCTCTGTTATTATCATCTTCACAGGAGACAAAAGGGGACATTCAGAAATCGATATTACGAAAACGAATTATTCGATCATTTTGCGCCATAAATAATAAAAAAAAAACTGAAAAATTACCTAATTCAGAAGCAGCGAGGCGAACATAAAAATCGATACCAAAGTCGGGAAAACGCTGAGTGTCGATCAAAGCCCCTCCCTCGTCTCCCTCCGTCCAAAACATGCAGCCGATATCGTACGAATCGTGCGCGTAAGCCACGCAAGAACAGTTCTCCAAACACCGAACCCTACAGTCTTCTCCCTTCGAGGCTCGAAAACTCTCAGCAAAATCCGGGACCTTTATATTTCTCAACCTCGAAAACCCGTCGTCTCCTTTCCCGCAAAACAACTTCCTCTTTCTCACGCACCCGCTCGTCCAATTCCCTCTCCCCCACTCTTCCTTTCGAACCGGCTCGAACCCCCTCATACACGAACAAATCTGACGCGAATTCCTCACGTCGCAGATCCCGAAGGCGCCGCACTTTCCGTAGACGTCGCACTCGTTCTGCGGACTGAAGGCGAAGGAGAACCACGTCTTGTTGCGCTCGTTCCACGAGACTTGCGACTTAGTTCCCGAGGGAGCGAGGACGAGCATCATCGTGTGGTCGGGAATAGTTTCCACGATGCGGAATATTCCCGGAGAAATTTCGTCCACGGTTAGCCCTCGGGCGTATGAAGACCTATACATGTGACGATTCCCGATGAATATCTGGCCGTTCCACGGACCGCTCCGGTAGTGGGGGCGCCAGTCGTCGTGCCAAATCATGAACTGTGGGATTTTCGCGGCTTCAATGCCTGCTCTGAAGCTTCCTATCGTCGGGTCGGACTCGTTCTTCCACGAGGATAGCGTCACCTTCTTACCTGTCCGTCGGAAACATATGATCGAAAGTATATTCTCAGAGCAACTAATTAAACACCTTTTCGACGACTTTGCTACATATATAATCTATACTATTTATGAACAGTGAATAATGTATAGTAGTAACCATGGTTTTTTCGGCCGGAAACCGCAAGCCGGTCATAAATCCAGTTCGGTTCCGATATGGTTCCAAGTCGTAGTTAAAAAAAAAATGAAAAAACGGAAAACATGATGAAGAAGTAAAAAAAAGGAAGTAAATTTGCAAAAACATTTGTTTGTATTAGTGGTAATTCATTGGAGAGAGAATTTTAAAATAGAATCCGAATTCAAAACCTTGGTATGTCAGTTTTAATTAACATTCTACCGTTTTATCTTTTGTTTATCTTAATTTGAGTTTGTCACTTTGCGTTTAATTTTTCGACTTATTATAATCGTATTGTCAAATTTTATATAGTGATACTCGAAATATAAATTACTTATAGATTTGAGCATACACAACCGAGTACGCATAAAATACTAGTATATATAACCTGTCCGCGTGTCATGGATTAAAGGCATAGTCGACAACCAAGCGTGAGAGGGATGAGAAAAGCCTTCCCAGAGTACTTCGCCGCCGTTCGAATTGTCGTAAATGACGATATTTCCCGAGTCAAGAATCCGTGCAGTCGTGTTCTTAGGACGATAACGACTGCTCGAGATGTTTGTAGACCACACGACCTCTTTATTATTATTATTACCGCCGTTCAAAAGCAGTACGAGGTCGCCTTCGTTGGATATTGCGATGACGCCCGAAGAGTCCTTAAGAGGTTTGTCTCTATTCGCAATCCAAACCGCGGTTTTCTCGGAGAGAGCGTAGAAGATGGCCATGTAGCGGTTAGTTGTGTTCTCCGGCGTGTAAAACCCGAGCTTGAACACTCCATTGCGGGACGTTATGGCGTTCGGGTCTCTGACGGGCGACGTGGAAGTGATGGTATCAGTGCTTAGTCCTCCGTTTAAAGGCAGAAATATCATTAATAATACGAACAATAATGGGATATGGATCAACTGAAAGATGATGATCTTCGGGGAAATGTCCATTTTTATTTTTTTTTCAAACGAATGAGAAGTACTGTGTCGGAGGAATGCTGCGAGCTAGCTCAATGCTGGTTGCATATGAGTTTATTAAATAGCAAATGACTGAAAGCGAAGGTCGTCGCTGATGAAGACGTGTCTAGTTATTAAGTCAAAAAAAAAAATTAAGAATTAGGGTTTGTTTGTATGAATTATTGCAGAGACTCGAAAAAATATCTCGTTAGAGGTTGTCTGACTATTCTACGGTTTTCGAATATGGAACGCCAGAGAAACTAAGTGAGTGGTGGCTAGATTAATTGGATAAAAGACGTCAATTATTTTTCAATATTTTCAGTGAAGTACTTTTAGTTTATTTGTTTTCAATTTCAGTCTTACCACTAGAAAATTCAACCTAAATTACTAATAATTTTTTTTCCAGTGGGGTCCGCCAGTGACTGCCATAACCTGCAAACCACAGCCCAGTGGTAAACCCTAAGTAGAGCTGAAACAAGAGTCAAGCCGGCTCGCAAGTTCGATGAGCTTGCTTGACTGACGTATTTGGTAGATGATTGTCGAGTTGACGCATGACAATTGAGATTGATGATTGTCGAGTTCGAATCAAGCTCCCTCATATACTCGCGAGCTTTATTTAAATTTTTTTTTTTAATAAAAAGCTCTAGCTCGACGAGCTCTAAGAAAATGACTCGCCAGCTTGTTAATAGCCCTAGCCATGAGTGACAAGGTTCATGCTAAGAATAACATACTTATGGCCATCCCACATTGATTCGCACGAGAAAAATTGACTTAATATATAAGATTGATAGGTTACTTCACCAATCATCAATTAGTTTTAGGATAAAACTCCATCAAATCGATCTGATCGTTTCTATTATGTGCCGGTGTGCCGGCCAGTGTGCGCAGGCTCGATCACGACTTTCACGGTTCATAGTATTTTATCTACTTGCCAAGCTAGCTTTTATGGCACTTTGACCAGTTATGGAACATCTTTGAAATTTTCAAAGATAGTTATGTCCTTTTCTATTTCAATGCATGAGATATTTCATATTCTTTCGTTGACTTTGTCAATATGTATTTTTATTAACGTGCATGCTTTCATTTCAACAACGTTGGCCTTACGGCTAATGAGAATTGATTCTTGACAGTAACATAAGCGAAAAATGGAATATAATATTTATTTTAAATATCGACAGAAAAAGTTCGTTTATTGTTTACGCGTTCGGGTGCGAACGGGTCACACTCCAAACGGACCCGTGATGGCTTTGAATGGGTTAACGAACGGGATAAGGAGGGTGAAACCTCGGTCGCATGTGGCGGTAGGCAATCACTTGTCATTAGTCTTTTATTTCAAATCATCATCCTTCATCATCCTTTAGACCTCGTTTTGTTAATGAGTTTAGACTTTTTAAAAGTTAGTTTAGACCATATTAAAATATTTGGTTCATAGGTTTATATAAAGTATGGGTTTACATATATCAACTTTAAACCCTTGTCCAAGGGTTTAAATAAACACTTAAACCCATTAACCAAACACATATTTTATTTTATACCCTTAGGCCTTATTTGGTTAATGAGTTTAGACCTTTTAAAAGTTAATTTATATCATATTGAAGTGTTTGGTTCATTGATTTATATAAACTATGGGTTTACGTATACCAACTATAAACCCTTGTATAAGGGTTTAAATAAACACACCTCTCAGGTGGGTTTATTTAAACTCATTAAACAAACACACATTTTATTTTATATCCACTAATTAGTTTTATATACACCTTACTAATTTAAACTCACCTAAATATAAATCGACCAACCAAGTGGTACATCTTATCCCACGTCCCTCCTCATATGCATACATGTAATAAAAGAAAATAATAATAATAATAATAATAATTATAATGTTAATATTAATAATTTGAATCTTCGAAGATTAGGAAAACGGAAGTAGATACCCATGGCCATAACAGCAGCAAACATGGCAGCTTCTTCAGCCACCCTATCCCACTTTCTCGTCCCATTTCAGGTATAAATAGATACATAATTGGAGGATATTAACAATATTTTTTCAGGCAGAGATTTTCGCCATTCTTTGGGGGGATTTCTTTTTATTTGTGTTCGAGAAGGAAAGCGGTGGTGAGCTCGGCGTTACATAGATGTCAAGCGACTTTTCATATCCAGATGAGAAAAAGGACGTGTTTCATAAGGAATAAAACGTTTATTTTGTAGCAGTGTTACTGACATTTTTTAATACAAAATTTTCGTAACAGGACAAAATTGGCATCATATTTCGTAAAAGATTTGTTACAAATATATACCAGATCAAGTGCACATTTACGGTACTAGGCCATCATGCATTGTTCATAATATGTATCAAGAATAAGTCTTGGCCAAAAGCTCGATTTATATAGCACACAGCTTATGTTATAAAATAAAGATTTATTGGGTAATAGTAGATTTTTTTCGAATATATAGTGCTGTCATTTAACTCCAATCTCGTGAAAAATAAACAGAGAAGAAGCTGATGTCAACACATCAATATATGAGTTCTTCAGACCCTAAACCCATAAGAAAAAAGAAAATAAATGGGCCAAGAGTATAGTTGAACTCAATAATTCAAATAAGATCAAAACTTGAATGCTATGAATTGCCTCAGTGAGCGAATTATTAATCAAATGCAACGTAGCTTCACCAATGGGTTCTCCCTTTTCAGGGCATTTGGATTCACTACAGCTCATATACTATCCAACGCAGCATCATCAGCAAAAATCCAATCTTTCGATTAGCATAAATCATATATAACATACATTTTCGATTGAAAGGCTCAGATGCATTAAACAGCTCTATCGATCAAGAATTTTCTGAAGCAGAACTGGCATAAACGAGCTAGTTAGCGATCATCACAGCTGGGAAATCTTCACAAAATCCAATGTTTTTTAAATTGAAATGGCTCATATTAAGAAATTCAACCATATATTTTTGTTTATGCTTCATGGATCGAAGATCTCAGAAGCGCGGATAAAGAACTAATCATAGCCATAAAGAAAATAAAAAAGACACAAAGTTTGAAGATCGAATTGAGTATGTAGCGGATATTTTTAGAGGTAAAACCATGAAATCCGTATAAACCCCCACGTGAATACCGCATCGAATATCTGCCTCCATGACTAGCATAATTCCTATCGATGTTATTCAATTAATTATCAGGAAAAACGCTAAAGGTGAGGAGAGGCACAGCAGGCGAAATTTTAAAAATCGAAAAAGTGTATAAGCAAATTACGGAGAACGAAGGATTATAGCAGTCGATTTGACACAGATAGGCCAAAGGTACACCCGAGACAAATCTGCAACACTTGACGGCGTCAATTTTGCACGAGTATTGGGGCTTCGAACTTCATGTTCAAAAAGATCAGACAAGCCCGGGAGACTACGTGCTTGAAGCAAAATCGAGCAAAGGAGCGAATCGAATTGGAACTTTACAAGAAGTGAACTCGTAGGTTATGTGATTGGGATGAGCTGTTTTGGGTTGTATTTATAGGGATTGGTTCAGACGAAACCCTAGATTTAGAAGAAGGGCTTGGGTCCGCTTTGGGCTCCTTTTCTTACTCTGACCCGAATTTGTATTTCATTTTTAAAATGAAATTTTAAAGAAACTTCAAATTGAAAACGATTAATATTTTCCTAGTTTTCATATATTTAGTTGGGTGACATTTTAAATACATTTAAATTAAGTGTGTAATTTCGGGCAATAAATTTCAAAATCGAAGCAGTTTGAAAAAAAATATGAAAATCTAAATTCATTTCGAAACAGACACATGTGAGCCACACATGACAATTAATTTAGAGGAAAAAAAAGGTCGGTTCAAAATAAACATCTCAAACAAATTGAAGCAACTTGATGACAATTAATGTCGGAATGTAATTTCCGGCTCAAAATTAACACACGTGAGGTGCACGTGAAAATTACTTTGGAGGAAAATCCTACGTGACATTCGGGAAAATTTGATCCAAATCAAATATCCAACACCACGTAGGATTTCCACCCAATGTGATTGTTAAGTAATGCTCACATGTGTTAATTACGCAATAAAATTGGGTTTTCAGCGTTAACCATTGTCCTCAAATTGCTCTAATCTGAAAACTTATTGTTCAAAAATTGTCATTCCTTAATTTCACTCCTTCAATTTACTGGACAAAATAATAATTAAGCCAATTGAATTTATTTATTTGTTAACTTCAACAAATTATATGGAGATAAAAAAGTATGTAGAATGATAGATGTGTTTACTACAAAGCTCGAGTTGAACATAAATTCACTGGAAAAAAAAAATCGTGTCTGCGATCAGATAATGGAGGTGTGTGATTTTTTCAAAAGAGTAGTATTCAATATAGGGTAAACTCATCTATACCTCATGTGGTTAAACTACGTTTGTAAACGTCGCGACACATCCTTATAATTTAGAAAATATATCACCATACCCCTTATGGTTTAGAAAATATATTACCGTACCCTCCGAAAATGAGGGAATTTTATATTATTTAAAAACCAATTTTGTTTTATGATTTTTAATCTTCAATATAAAAATACATTTACAAATTAAATAAATATATATTCAGTTATGACAAATTGACAACCCAGCAGACACCATGCATCACATTTTCATATTCAGAAAGTATGATGAAATCAAACACACGAATATGTCCTCCGAAGATTGTCTTTCAGCTCTCAAAAAAGCGCAGTTCGATCATAAACTCTCTACGCTTCGGGGAATACCAGCTTACAGCTTTGGCCGAACCGAGGACTTGCAACGCATGCTCGATGGCAAACACGGGATCGTCGACGTTGAGATACCACTCTTTCTTCATATCAAGATTCACCCCGGCATCTACTCTGAAGCTAAACGGTCCCGCAATCTTCATCCAACGAAACAAAAAAAAATGGTGACTTTAGGTCTTAATAACAAACATCACAGGGAAATAAAATAAAGTAAAAATATGGAAGATTCGATTTTTTCTACGGGGATAAGTAGCACCTGTTGCTGAAACGAAATACGGGCTGAAGGGCATATTTTTTGTACCGCCTCTGAATCCGGGACTCTTGAATTGTACAGATCAGACGCCACACGAGAGGCGACGGAGAAGAATTTTGTGCCCGAAGGAATATCGAATTGCGCGTAGAAGCGGGTGAGATCAAAGAAGGGCTTTTGAAAATTCCCGTGCTGAGCGGAGAAAGATGCAGATGCAACGAGATCGGCAGAAATTGAAGACTTTGCAGCCTTGGCTTGGAATCTAAACGAATCGTTTTCTGTTGGGTCTCTCAGAGAGTTTTCTCCAAAATGTGTGGTCATAACGGCGCCTGCATTGGAAAATTAGAGGAAAAATAGACGGTTAGTTTCAATAGGAGATGAAGATGAAGAAGGAAGTACAATAAAATGTGCAGCTTATCTCTTTTATCTTACAAATTAGCCCTTTAGCTACAACCTAAGCTTTTTAACTAATAGAAGGAGGGAACCCGAATCGTGTCTACCATCAACAATCAGCCTAATAGGAGCCGGGTTCATGAATAAAATGCAATCTTTAACTCAAATTCATTACCACACAAAATTCGAGCTGAATTGAGTCATACAATTTATCCTGCTAATTACCTAGTAATCCCGATGCTGAGATATGAGGGGTTGAGAGAAAGACGTCGTAAGGTTGAACCATTTTGGTTTTCGGTGCTTCGCTCCTCCAAAGTTCGATTTTTTTCCTCAAGGAGACGGCGTACTTGGCAGATAAACCGGGGAGTAAACGAGGCGGTGCGGGGCCCCCGGGTTCGTGGGGTTCGCATTGTTTAGGCACCCCATCACAGTAGTTGATGCAAAAATGACTGCTAACACCCGAATCGGTGCCTACACTCGCGAGATCCACTGTTGCTGCAAATGGGACGTCCCAGTAATTACCCAGATGATCAACGAAAAGCTGCGGAGAAGCTGCTTCCAAGGTGAGATTATGGCGAGGAAACTGCAAGAATAAGTACGTTATTTAGCATGGTTATATTATTAAGGTGTGTATAAATCCTTATCTCACCCGAAGAAATCAAAATATACATTAAATCCCAATTATTATAGGCCACTCGTGTGGGCTTGCCTTGTGGTGAAGTACTGCTTTTTTTCTTGGGTTTTTGGCTTCGACGTCCGTTTCTAGGCTAAGTAGTACGGTATCTTCGGGTAATAAGAACAATTCGGAACAAAAGTTGAGGTTGTATAAGCTTTTGTTAGAAAACAGCTTCAAAATTCTTCGCCAATCCCAATTATCTTGCTTTGATGATTCATTTCTGAAGGATTTGACAAACTTCTGCACATTGAATTGGCCAAGGAAAAAGGGAACCCTGCGCATTATTCACATGAAACTATTTTCAATCGGCTTCACTTCACCCGAAGATAAATAGAACCAGAAAATCAAAATTCGACACACACATTAACTTTTCAGCTACAATAACACTGTCGAAGCTTAAAAACCAATCAAAATTGGGATGAAATGAATCGATATCAGTTGTGATAATTGAGGAATTTGCTTGTATTGTCTACTGAGTGAGTAAAGCAGTACCAGGCATCACAGAGAGGAAGAGACAACACTCGCTGAAGAGATAGTCCGTGGGACGAAAACGAGGGAACGGAAGGAGCCGCCATGAACCGTTGGAAGAAATCGACCTGCCTGGGCCGAGAAAGAGCCGCCCCGCGGGTCAGACCCAGCGGTAGGGCCTCCCCAGGTACCGGCCGAGCCACGCCGTTCAGCGTCACCGGCGTCGACACGTCGACGTCCCAGAATTCGCTGTCTGTAACCCATCTCAACTTCCTCATTCAAGTTTTTCGGTCCCTTGACGATGACGGTGATATGACCGTGAATTTCTGATGTTTGATCTTATCGAGTCGGTCACAGCACGGCGAAAACAACTAGGAAGCTAGGACTGTGTCATTTTACATTCACGTGTTGTCATAATTATTGTTTAGTCCTTACAATTTGTGAAAATGGTGTTTTACATTTAATTTAGCGAGTGACAATTTTTACTACAATATATTTTCAAATTAAAGCAATTTGACGATATTAAATACTAGATGCCTAATTTCAGTTCAAATTAACACACGTAAACTGCACTTAATAATAGAGAAAAAATTATACGTGGCGTCGAACATGCTGATTTGGATATTTCGAAATTAGATTTCAAACGTTAATTGTCCTTCGATTGTCCGAATTTCGAAAGTTATTATCTTAGAATTATCACTTCTTAATTTAGGTGTTCTTGAAATGTTACTCCCCTAAATATATATTACTGAAAAATAATTAAGCTTTTTTTTTTAACCGAAATTACACTTAAAATTGTATTTAAAAAACTAGAATTTTTGTTACGAAATTTTCTAATCACTTTAACCAATTACAAACAAATATTGATAATTTAATGCAGAACAAAAAAAATTCAACACATTCATCACTACATGAATCAAACGATCATCCAAGTCAAATGCCTATAACCCGCCCACTTCGCGGCGACCCGAAGCCCGATAGCCAAACCAGCACAAAGCAAAGGAACCGGAACCGCAACCCTTCGTATCCCACCACCCGAAGAACCCTCGCCGCCCTCCGCCTCCTCCACACGGCTCTTCTCAACAGACCCACGATGAGACCCAACCGCCAAAGCTCCATAACAAGCCATCACAACCACTCGAACCCACAGCTCACCGACCGCAGCCAAAACAGCAGCAACGGGCAACGCAGAGGAAACATAATCCCTCTTCTTCACGAACCTCCCGTAGCAAAACAAGCCCGCGAGCAGAGCCCAAAAGATCAGCTCTGAAATATCGCTCCTCACTGCTAAAAACCCAATCAGGCCCGCAGTTGTAAGGAGATACGGTTGGCTGTTAACAGATCCCGGGACCGCTGCTTCGGAGAGGGAGAGGACGGTGGATGTAAGAACGATGATTAGGGTTAGTTCTTTGATGGGTGCGTACGCGATTATGCTGGAGTAGAAGGCTCTCGTGGTGTAGATTGCGGTTTCGATTGCTCTGATTGAGGAGGTCAGTGGGCTGCCGATGAAGTGGAAGACGAGGGCTAAGAGGAGCTTGGAGATGTACATGAAGAATCTGAAGATGGAGGAGATTACTTTTCTCCAGTTGGAAAGCTCCCATATCACGGTCCTCCACGTGTAGAGCATGAATGCCAACACTGCAATCGATCGAAAAAAAACAGAAGTCAGAAGAAGTTTTACGGAGATGTTTTCTTGAAACTTAAAGGAGACGGTGCTTAACCGTTTCTGTTGAAGGAAGATTAATGATAAACAGAGATTGGTGAAGGTAGCAAGTTGATCTCGAAAATCCGTATTCCTTAGCTATTTCTTGATCTGGGTTTGAAATAATGTACCTTTTCGACGCAGACTACTTTAATTATCGAACCAACAATAAGAAATCCTCACGAGGCTAATGTATACTTCGATAACTTCTGCAATTTTCCTAAAGTAGCTACCATTGAAGCACTATTTCAATTTGTTCCTACGAATTTCTGCAAACCCTAATTCGAGGGATATGGTTTTTCGAGCTACACATAACGTTCCCAGCTACAATTACACATGGATCAGATAAGATTGGTACCAATTACCACCAGAGAGTGATAGAGAGAAGGGCAAGTGGCGCATACCGATGAGCAAAGGCCACCTGAGAGGCTTAGCGGTCCCTTCCTTGGCCAAGTACCTGAACCTCTCGGGCATGGTGCTTTCACCGCGCGCCTCAATTTCGTCGTCCCTTTTGCCGCTCTTATCGTCCGTTTGCTTCGCAGAATCACTCTCCCCTTTTACTTTCAGGACGGGCCCGCGAGGCTTGAATGAGAATCCATTCCTCAACGGGCAATAGGGTTTGAAATTGTGGGTGAATTTGAGTCCGTTCAGAGGATTGGGTTCTGCTGCAGACGAAGGAGAAGCGAGCGGAAACGAACTGTTATTGTGGTGATTCGCACGCGGGATTTTTCGAGAACATAGAATTTTCGCGGGCGGTGGTTTGAGGTTGAGCGACGCTAACATGGTGAACTGAGAGTGATGATTCTAGGCTTGGATTGGAGCCTGAGCAGAGCCTGAGAGGTTTTTCAGATTTTAGCCGAGGAAGATGATGGAGGTTTTGGGCTTTTAATTGGGCTTTTTTAATTGGGCTCATTCAACAATTAGCCTGCTAACTAACTACGTATTTCTCAATCGATAATTAAAATAAAATAAAAATTATAAATAAAAAAAGATCGGCAACTTGAGATAACTAAATATGTATTTCAAAACATATATATTCCTATAGGTGATTCTTCAAATCACTGGAAAAAAAAATTGAGATAAAAGTAACGAACAAATGACAAAAATGGCGACGGGTTAAACACTTGTCTGAGAAAAAGGAAAATAAACATTTTTTACTGCATTTACTGTGGCTAACCACCAACCATCGTAAAATAAATGAAATTTAAGCTGTATAATATATACATATCTATTTAATTTTCCCACGATTTTAGTACCTTTCACTCGTCATTAAATGTTACAGCTTGCTGAAGAAATACAGCTATCCTTTTCTATGTGTTCTTCCATGCCATGTGAGCTATCTGACCAAATTTGAAGTAGAGAGTTTAGTGCATTTTAGTCAAACAGTTCAAATTCATTATTATCTTTCTCTTTATTAGGTGTTAAAATTTTTAATAGTTTATATAGACAGGAACGGCCTCTTGCTGTAATAGTAATGGTAATACTGCATATAATTAATATGATAATTTAATCATCTCAACCACCCACGTTGCTACTTACGGAAAGAAAAACCTAATTTATTTAAAAGCGTAGCGTTTTGAATTATTGGCAAATATTAATTTCCGCCTAAATGTAGACAAATATTAAACGTTTACGTTGCTATGCCAGTATAAATAAAATAACATAATTAGATTTATCAGTTACATTACATACAACGATAAATGAATAAACATGAGCGGACCAAGAACTACAGTGAACCAACTTAAAAAAGAAAAGAAAAGAATAACTCCGATTAAAATAAATATAAAATAAATGAACACCGATCGCCTCCTCACATATAATATATGAGGGATTATCCATTATTATTATTATTATTATGATTCCTACAACGAGGGTAGGACCTCAAAATGGCACCGCAAAAGGTGCATATAATGGCCCTCCACGTCTTGATATATAAAGGGACGTAGCAGAACCTCGTCGCCGTCTTCATGTCCGCCACCTTGGCTCCTCCGCCGCACCGCGAGCATATTCCGGGAGCCGGCTTGCTGTGACCCACCTTTCTTGTCTGATCAACCAAGAAACAAAAGAACACCATTTCTTCTTCTTTCTTCTTTACGATTCTTCTTCTGGTATTGAAGTGAGAAAGTGAAGTGTATGTTGTGTTGTGGCTGTGGGTGTAATAATGAGCAGGAGAGAGTTACTTATATATAGTAGGTGCTGTGCTTTAACTAGAGGGTGCTTTACAGCTAGCAGTCGCAGTGCTGCGTTGGTTTTTATTATATATTTGTAGACTTTCTTCCTATTTTAAATATATTATATAACTGGCATTTTTTTTTTTTGAGTCCTGGATATTGAATGAGTTCCATTTTAAAGACATTAACGAATGAAAATTTTACGATAAGTTTTCAAATTAGTAATTTGAGCACATATAACGTTGAAAATCTAGTTTCAAACAATCAAATAGGGAGAAATCGTACTCGGGATCTTTCATGCTGATTTGGACAGAACTTTTCCCGATGACACCGTGAAATTTTCCACCCAAATTAGTGTTTCACGCTCACGTCACATGTATTAGTTCCATATTGGAATTAAGTTTTCGACGTTGGTTGACCTCAAATTACTTTAATTCGTCGGCGATGCCAATTTGGACCGAATTTTCTCCGACGTCAGGCATATTTTCCCCCCAAGTAGATTACCTTGTAACGCCCACGTGTGTTAGTTTTGGGAAATTAAGTTTTCACATTGTTAATTATACTTTAATTGCTTCAGTTTTGAAATTTATTCTCCTAAAAATAACTGGCTCAAAATGCCACTCGAACAAAAAATTATAATTAAACCGAAAGAACCCCCTTACCATGTGAGAATTTATTACGAGAATGAATTGAGAGAGAGAGAGTAATAACTTCATGGACGAATAGTAGTTGGCCATACATTTCCTATGATGCTATTGCTGTTGTTTAAGATCAAGAAAACACTTGCAAACCTTGCAGGCTATGCAAAGTGTGTGTGCCCCCACAGGAACATTTGGGGTCCAAAAGTTTCTTCCAATTTCCAAACGGAAACACATTTCTCCTTGTCTCTGAGTTGTAAACATTACCACATTTCTCCATCAACTTGCTCACAATTGCATCTTCCCTAAATAATAACCACTTCTTCAACACACAACAACATCATGAATGTCATTTGTCACCTTCAACACAACACATTAACCCTAAAGCAAACATTTTCATAGGATAAACTATATATTCTTGCAAAGATTGATTACCTGGCAAAAAGTTTCGGGCATTTCCACGTTCTTACAGTTACGCGTACATCTCGTCCACGCTCTCTTCGTATTCCCAATCATCGATCTCTTGGGCTTCATCGGATTCCTCATCTTCGAAATCCCCCGAAATTCCCGCATCCTCGAACTCGAGCTTCATCTCCTGCTCAACAATCCTCACGAGTTTGTATCTGTTCATAGCCTTGTAAGCATCCCTCACAGCCTTGTACAAAGCCTCCTCCTTCTCCACATCTCCATGCCTCAATTGGCTGTGAACCCTCTTCACCCCCTCAACCATCCCCGCTTTACCGTAACAATTCACGAGATTAATCAACGTGAAAACATCGGGCTCGATCCCCTCGTCTTGCATCCTCATGAACATCTTCAGGGCCTCATCGACCTTCCCGTAAGATGCGAAAGCATGAATCGCTGCGTTGTAAGCAGAAGAATCGAGCCCTGTTAGTGTTAGCCCTCGATTTTCTCCCTCCTTCGACAGAATCCCGCAAGATTGTAGGGCGTAAGCGTGCAAGCCCACGAGCGAAAAGACAGTGGTGATCACAGCTTTTGCAGCAAAGGGTTTCCCTTCCAGGTAAGAAGATCGAAGCTTGTTCAGTGATTCGTTCGGAAAACCCGCCTTCTTCAGCACGGAAAACAGCACCTTGAACGTTTTACGACCGAGCTCGAGATTTCTCTCCACAAGCATCTCGTGAAGGAGCTCGCCGCACTCGAGTAACTGACCGTTTCTGTAATAGCATGACATCACCTTGTTGAACATTGTGACGTCGTGTAATAAACACAACCGTTTGATTTCCTCTGCTACTTTGACCGCGTCCTCAAACAGCCCCATAATTTGGTAACCGTACATCATGGTGGCAAAAGTGACCGTGTCTGCTGATTTTTCGTATATCATGCGATCGTATACTGATTTCGCTTCAGACAACATCCCGAGGTCGGAGTACAATTGGAGCATGTTGTTAGAAGCCACGACGTCGGGGCCTCCCTCGAAATTACTCATCTCTTGGTAGAGCTTCTTCGCGTTCTCCACGGACCCAATTCTACAGTAAGCCTTGATGACGGATGTAAGGACTATTTGGTTCGCGGGTATTCCGGAATCTTCCATGGAATGGTAGTAATCGATCGCTTCTCCGAATTTCCCGTTCTCGGCGAACGCATCGATGAGTAATCCGTAAACTACCTCGTTCGGTTTCACGTCGATTCTAAGCATTTCTTGGAAGAGATTTACTGCTTCCGAGAGGTTATTGTTCTTCACGAAACAGTTGATAACAGCGGAGAATGTCGTGCACGAAGGCTTAATTCCTTGCTCCATCATCTCGGTTAAATAATCCATTGATTGATCGATAAAATCGCCCCCCGCGAGCATCTGGATAATGGAGTTGTACGTGCACTCGTCGGGCCAAATTCCTCGATTTCTCATGCCCGTAAAGAGAGAGACAGCTTTTTCGTAAAGCTTCGCCTTACCGTAAGCTTTAATCATCACATTGTACTCCAAGATTTCATTTTTATGTTCGGTTCCTTCCCTGTCTAAGTAGAACAGAGCCTCAGCTTCCTCCCAAAGCCCTGCTTCTGCGTACACATCCATTAAAGCAGCATAAGTCCTCGATGAAAATTCTCTGTGGGTTCGGGATTTTTCGATGAGGGACTTTGCTCTTTCAAACAAATCCGCCTTAACAAACATTTGTGTAAGAACCGGGAGAGAATTTTCGTCCACACGCTTCTCCGATTTTTCGATATCTTTAAGCACAGTCTCTACTTCTTGAATCTTATTTCTTTCACAAAGTATGTGAATGAGAGATCTATACGTCACATTATCGGGAAAAAGACCCACCTCGAAGATTCTTTTATAACACCGAAGAACTTCATCAACGTTCTTCAACTCACCGTACAATGAAATAAATATGTTGTAAGTCTTTATATCTGCACGAATACCCTTTTCCTCCATTTTATTCAGCAACCCCTCTGCCTCAGACAAAAGACCGTGACTACCGCAGATGTGAATCATGGTGTTGAAGGTGAAAGTATCCAAAGAAACACCGGACTTTAACATCTCCGAAAAAACATCAGCAGCATCCTTTAACCTACCGGCTTTTCCATACAAGTCTATCAGAGTATTATAAGTATATGTTAGAACCGGTTTCTTACCAGAACTCTCGACGCCCGAAAAACCCGAATCCTTGGACCTTCCCCCTGTCCTAAAAAGCTCGGTCAACAAAAACTGCTTCGCAGAAATAGATTCTTGATCGCCCAAGTTGTCCAAATCGAGATCGTCCAATTGAAGTTTCCCATCACACCAATCCTTGTAGAACTTATCTGCTCGATCGTACTCTTCTGCATCCTTCAAGACTTTAAGGACCGTGGACATGGTGATTTCATCGGGGAAAATTCCCCTCAACTTCATGTGCTTAATCCATAGAAGTGCCTCTCTAACGAGCCCAGCTTTTCCATACACATCTACGAGAATCGAATACGTGTTGTTCGTCGGCAAGATTTCGAGTTTAGCCATTTCGATCCAACAGAGCCTCAACTCGTCCCATTTCTGAGCCATGCCCAGTGCTCTGAGGACAACGTTGTAGTGTATGCCGTTGGGGACATAGTCGCTGTGCGACTTAAACCACTCGAAAATCCTCAAAACTTTGTCCCAGCTCCTTTGCTCTTTAAGAATCACCGTTTGCTCTTTGGGGGTAAGCTGCCCATGGTACGATTCCAGGGTCTTCACGACGTCGTCGTTTTCTGCCGCCAGAGACCGCAAAATCGAGGGCAAAATGCCTCCGTATTTCCTGTTTTTGCCTCTGTTTGAGCTCTTCGTGGGTAGAGATACGCTCTTGGCGCGACACCGAGGGTTAATCCTCGGAGAGAACGCGTATTTGCTGAGGCCGCTTTTGGAGGCATCTGAAATTCTTCGGTCCTTGTGAAGATTTTGGCGAACTAGGGAAGGAATGAGCAGGTGAATTAAAACCCAGAAAAATAGATTATTGTAATTATTATTCGGAGCGAAAGGAAATTGAAAAAGGGTTTGGAGCTTACATGGTGAAGAAGAGCAGACGTAAACAGCTTGAATTGAGAACCTATTACCACAGTAGCAGTGCAGCATCGTTTTTCTCCTTTGAGCTTCAAGCGAAGAAATTGTTCATTAACCTTAAAACTCTGAAAATTCCAGCGCCCATGTGAAAAATACATGATATTTCTAACGGGAACCCTGTTGTGAAAATATATCTATATACAATACAAGAGGGAAAAAAATAGAACATACAAGTTTCGTCGGTTGTACTGACGATTTCATGATTAATGGATTTCTATTATTTATTGAAGAATGTTAAACATGACAAATGTTTAAAAGTATTATATATTCACCATCGAAACAAAGGTTTTACATCACAACATTGGACCAGGAGAATCAATCTTTTCATGTATGTATGTAATGTTATAACAAACAACGATAGAATGTGAAGAGATGTCATAATGCGGCCATCATAGTTGATCTAGCAGCTTGTTTCTTCATTTCCGCAGCTTTACCACTTCCTCTGAAGTACATGTAAACTTGCTGCACATACAATTCATGGAACCAATAAAATATCAATAAATTATCATATCATATGAAAAGCAAACACACAATTATCAATAAATCATCTAACCTGTATCACCCATATGCTGATCAACGATTCAAGGCAGAAGAATCCGAAACCGATGAAGTAAAATATCTGGAAACAGAAGAATGACAACGGAATCTGTTACTCGAAATGGTGATAGATTTACAGGAAAACGAAATCTCATGCATAAGAATTTCAATCAGTAGCATAGCACGTACTAGCAATACCGAGCACTTCTGTTCAAGAAACTAAATCGTAAGTAGAAAAGAAAATTGCACATTCTTACCCCAACGAGAGCATTTCCACTTAAAAGGCCAATGGCGGGCAAGATTCCACTGTCAATGGATTTTAAGTTTGACAAGCAATAGAGTTAGAAAAAATGAAACAAAAGGCTATGTTGGATAATTTAGCAACAAAGATGGATAGAGTAATTTACTAGAATTTGACCAATTCAATATTTTTATTAGACTTGTTCATCATTATGGTTATTTTTTCTATCTAAAGAAAGTTTTGATAGAGAACATACGTCAAAGAATTCCCCTTGAAGATTATCGGAGGAGCTACAGCAGCAAATACGCAGAAGCCGATGTGGAACTGCGCATAGAATGAGACTTTTTTCAGTCAAAAAATATTAATTGCCGATGATAATAAACAGATGTTTTGATATGAACTAACCGAATACGCCAAGAAGAACCATCCAAACTTCAGTGCACTATCAGTCCTGAAAATTGAAGAAATGGATAAAGTTATATGTAGAGGACCATCGAGGCACAATCAACACGACACTTTTGATTCTTGTATGAAATAAAACTGGAAAGTAAGAATAGAGAAAAGAAACCTCCTTGACATGATTTATAATTATTACGAGATGAGATATTACAAGCAATTCGATTAGTTACCTCGATGCACGGTAAAGAGGGCGATACCACATAACATAGGCTCCTGGAACTCCTGATATCAAGTATATGATAGCAAGAAACCAGATTGTCGGCCCTGTTTGACAAAAAGATGAGAAATTTATTGTGGTGTTTACAGTTATATATTGAATTTTTGAAGGAGATATTCCGTTTACAGTTCCCAACAAACCTTCCCCATTGACCCATGCTACGGTGACAGCTACAACATTCCAGATAAGGCATCCTACAATGCCTGCAAAGCAAAACCAGAAGAACATCTGTGCACATGAAAATCTACGCATCAATATGAGGTATTTTATGGAATTAGTTCAAATCTATGCTCTTTTGCGCATTTAGTGAATAATTAAACTAAAAGGGAGAGGAGTCCAATGTCAATAAATTAAATGGAGAACTAAAGCAACTGTCCTACACCGAGTGATTGTTAAGCTATCTTCATATATTAAAAGTTACACGGTTCCACTTAATGCATATATATGTGAGTTTGTGTGAGCATCAGATATAAGCGTCAGTAAGAAACAAGGAGGCAAGGCCTAACTGAAAACAAATGAAAGATAACTCAAATTAACATACCCAACAGAGTCGTGAATGCAACATACTGCAATTTTTGCAGATGAACTGGAATTTCATTTGCGATGTCATGGTGAATAATAGGGAGAAATGGGGGCCAATTCTTTTCCTCAATGACAACTCCGGCTGAAAATTAATAATAATAATTTATTACAAGCAGATATGTTGCACCGTAAAACCATAGAATGAGATTATATGAAATCTGCATGTATGCATTGTAAAAAAAATTACATCGTGCAATAGCATCTTCCCTCCTTTTTAGTTCCTGCACAACATCAGAGAGCAAACATCAAGAGAAACAAATTTATATCCAGGTACATAAATTAAATGCCAGTGAGTAACTGTTAGTCATTATTCAATCTAAAGTGAATAAGGATACAACTCAGGTGATCCACGTCTAATGACACACATCAAGCAAATTATAAATCAAAGTATAGATTAAGAAAAGGATTAAATAGTGATTGTTCAGAACAGAGTCTGAGAAGCAAACTTAATCGACAAGAAATGACAGTCTAAAATTGAATCAAAAAGGAAAAGAATGACAGGTAATTAAGTATGAAGAATGTGCGACAACCAATAACACGACAAAACCTCACCTGCTCCCTCTTTTTCAATTCAGCCTCTTTTGCTTGGAGTTCTTTCTCTTTCCTTTTGAAGTCCTACATGACCAAAACCATAATACCCAAAACTCAGTAATATTGATAGACTATAGAACAAAAATTATTGGCAATACCTGAGAGCTATCAAGAGGAATATCAACTGTTGCTCCCCGAACATAGTCAGCAGGTTCGGGAGGAAGAGGTGAAAGCTTTGCTGGAGGGACACTTACAGGATTCTGAATATATAAAAAAAAAGTTACGGAAGAATGACATCGAACAACATAGTAGAGGTATCTAGATATATACTGGGAAAGCTTTAGCATGAATGGTCTAAGTTGACACTGACAGATAGATATGAAATTAGAGTAGTGACATTACAGTGTAGGGGACGTCACAAGATGAAGTGTTTTACAAGCATTTTCTTCCAATGGCAATACAACAAACATAAAATCCACATGTTCAAGATTGAATCAAAGTTTCAAGGGCTTGGAAGGACAAACTAGCAAGTTGGAACTAAGGTTACATCAGAAATGCTATTCTTTATCCCAATTCCAAACATAAATGTTTTGGGCGACATTCCACACTAACAAGCAGAAACAACAGTGTCTTCAAGAGATAAACTCTTGAGGGAATTAGGCTTCTCAAAGAAACATACACAAACAACTAAAAAAGTAAATCCTGAATCGTGAGGAAGAGGAAACTTACTGGCATATAAAACGCGCCCCCACCATAGTTTGATTGACTCCTCTGATGACTTTGGTTCTGCATAGAAGCTTCCGACATTAAAATAAAGATTGAAAAAAAATCCTGGTAAAGGTTAAAAACTCTCATTCATGGATCAAGGTTAAAAAATCTATCATTCCTACAAACCATCCAAATACAATAAGGTTATAGGGGTAAGACACGGTATACACCATTCTCCAAATTATTAACTCGCAACATGCTTCCTCCATAATATTACGAGCAACAAAAATATCGATTCCCAATTATTTTGGTGAAAATCTGTCATCAGGATCTAATCTCATACAACAAAACAATAGCACACGCAAAGGTTTTCTACGCGATTGACAAAAATCAAAATTAAGTTCCAATGGAAAAAACTCAGCTAACTGAATCAGCAATGTTTCGAAATCTCCACAGCACACCTTACATTTCGAATGCACTTAGAAATACGTGCACAGACAATAGCATGCCCAAAGAGGAAAAAAGGTGATTAAAGCTCCAACTAATCGATCGGAAATCACAAGGACAACAGATCGGAACCTGCATTGTTTTCCCAAGCAACAACAAATAACAGAAATATATAATTACATAAAATTCGAATTACCGCGAACGGGTTTACTTCTTGTTCTTCATCAAACGGATTCGAATCGTATCGACCAGCCATAACAAGTTGAAAAATGCACGATTGTTTCAGGAGGCGAAATCGATAATCAGATCCGCAACGCCTTGTTCGAGAATGAGAAACAGATTTAGGGCTTTAAAAAATATCGTCGATTCTACGGAAGAATGTGCGTGCCAAGTTGTTGCCGGGAGGTTCATATATATCTTAGCTGAGAGGTTTCTATTCTATTGCGGTGGCATTTATTAATTATTTTCTCATATATTTATTAAGTTATTTAAAAATAAATAAATCATTATTGCCCTTAGATATTGTTATTTTACTTCATTTTGTTATTGAAGGATTATCCTCTTCCACCTCTCCCTCCTACTCCCGTCAATGGCGAGTGCAGTGAAAATAGTGACTGCTTTTAGCAGCAGCAAATCATCACCTTCGACACTCTCCGGTCGCCGTCTGTCGAAGTTCGTCTGCGAGGTTGTGCCGAAGATTTCACTTCCCAAAGGTCACTCATACGCTCTTTTTCTTTTTTACTTCTTTTAACGTTACAGTTAAATCGTGAGTTCCCCTAAAATTAGTGAATTTCTGCGGGTCATAGGATACTGTTGTACTAGAGGTGCATTGGGCTTTGTGATGATATTGTAATTTGGGTTGATTTGTGGTGGTTAGGTTGATTCCTTTGTTACGACAGCTTCTGAATTTCAGAGTTAGTGCGTTAGCAAAATGAGAATGTTTTCTTCGCTTTGTTTGATGGATAAACTTGGCAAAGCATGTTGCTAAATTTGAGTTTCGTGGTAACTCATCACTTGGTGTCCTCTGTTGTTCCAGATAATGTTGCAAGAGTGAGCAGAAATTTTGGGAGGCTAAAAGTTCAGAGAGTGAAGGAAATAGTTAAAGAGAGTTACATAAAAAGGGAACAAAATGTTCAAATTGAAGATGATAATGAGGATGAGGATGATGATGATGATGATGATGATGATGATGATGATGATGATGATGAAGTGTCACCATCACGCGAGGAAAGCGATGCATTGGATGTTTTAGGAAAATTTCGTTCCAGATTTTCCCGCTCCACTGATACATCTTCCGAAAGAAAACCTTCGTCTCCTAAGTTTTCGGTTGAGTCCTCAAAGGGGTGGGGTAGTGTACCATCAGTTGATACATATAGGCCTAAGACGGATCACGTGTCGAAGAAGTGGAGTAAATCGAAAGCCAATGGTGACTTTTTCAGCATTAAGTCATTTAAGGAAGTGGGATGTGGTGAACATGTTATGGAATCGCTAAACAAGCTGCAATATGTACGACCTTCGCATATTCAGGTACCACTGTTATGACTGATTATTCTCGAAACTTGTTATTTTGTTCAAAAGAACTGATTTTGTGGTGGTTTTTTATCCCTCCCTTTTATTTCTATGTTTTTGCTAAAATCACCTTGGTACTCCTTTCTATTTTGAAAACTTATTTATTTAGCAAAAGAAGTGTAATTTGGTCACATGCTCTTTGCTCTGTGTTGCCGAGTTTTTTACGCTATTTTATTGCATGTGAAACTGTGACTTCGCTATTTTAATAAATAGCTAGTGGAAAATTATTGAAATTGTCCATGCTTTTCTTGCTACTGTATTTCAAACCAACTTATTTATCAATACCAGCAGTGTCCCTGTATTATTGGAGATATTACGTTCTTTCACACTGTCACATCACATTCTGAATTTGTTCTTGGAGAGCTTCGACATTTTATTACACGGATTATTTTACAGGCCATGGCATTCAAAAAAGTTCTTGAAGGGAAGAGTTGTATAGTTGCTGATCAAAGTGGATCTGGTAAAACTTTGGCATATATTGCTCCCCTAATGCAGCGTCTCCAGCAAGAAGAACTCGAAGGGCTCAGTAAAGCGGCATCACAAAGTCCTCGAGCTATTATATTGGTCCCGACTGCTGAGTTGGCCTCTCAGGTTTGTCCCTTGTCCTTTTTAATGTATATTCTTGGTGCTATCTTTCTCATTTCTGAGTTGTTTCGAACTAATGGATACCATGATTACATATTACATTTAATGCTACTTCAAATTATCCATTGAAAGTGTATGTTCTTCATCAGAGTTAGAAAAGCATGTAATATTGCTACTCATTTGCCATGTATCTTCTTTTTTGGCTCTTCAATCACGATGTTGTGTTGCTTTTTGTCACGCAAATATAGGTACACAGCGTTTGTCGATCACTATCAAAAGCCGGTATCCCCCTCCGTTCTATGGTTGCTACCGGTGGTTTCCGCCAGAAAACACAACTCGAGAGTCTCCGAGAAGAAATAGACATCGTAGTCGCTACCCCTGGCCGCTTCATGTATCTAGTTAAGGAGGGTTTCCTCCAGTTATCAAATCTTAGAAGGTTCTTTCCCCGTAAAGGGGTCAACTTTTAAATAGGTCTATAAGTTTATGATTATTACATGCTCCTATAATTTATGGCTATTGTTTGATTCTTGATCCTTCAGTGTCGTTCTGGACGAGGTAGACATACTCTACAATGACGAAGACTTCGAGCCCGCGCTAAATGGCTTGGTCAACTCCGCGCCCGTCGCTGCCCAATATATATTTGTTACCGCAACTTTGCCCGTCGATATATTCTGCAAGCTTGTCGAGGTTTTCCCCGATTTTGAGGTCATATTGGGGCCCGGTGTACACCGCACTAGCCCCCGACTGCAGGAGGTATATTATCTGCTTCATCGAAATTGATACAATTAATCCTACTAAAATATCATTGATCCCTTTTTATTGGAACGGTGTTGGTATTACATAACATTTCTGTATTACAATCCGCGTTATAATGTGGCATGTGATTTGCTGAGACATTACAAAGTTTGCTAAGAATAAATGAAATCTATTCGTGCATCGTGTGTAGTTTATCATAGATTGCAGTGGAGGCAATGAAACAGAGAGAAGGCCCGAGTCGGCGTTTCACAACAAGAAAAATGCACTCGTGAAGCTAGTTGGTGATAATCGAGCAGCGAAGACGATAGTCTTCTGTAACAAGGTGGGCTCGAATATTTCTAATCATTATTGCTTAAAATGTCTAATTTGCAGTGGTAATAGGTCCTTAATGGCGTTGCAATTCCTAAAAAGTTGATTTTTTTTTATTTTTTTTCGACTGCTGCAGATAGAAACGTGCAGAAAAGTCGAAAATGCATTGAAACGTTTGGACCGGAAGGGAAATTCTGTAAAAGTCATACCATTTCATGCTGCTTTAGAGCAGGAAACAAGGCTTGCAAACATGGATAAATTTCAAAAAAATTCCTTGACCGGTGCATCGGTGATCTTGGTTTGCACCGACAGGTGAATAAAGTTCTTACATCTTTTTTAGATAGTAGTAACTCGTCGGGAAGAAAAAAAAAATTACACCAATATCATGTCAAAACATATTTTTTTTTTCGGGAATTTTTTGCGATGCCTATATATATTTCAGAACATCTCGGGGAATCGACTTTACGGGCGTAGATCACGTGGTGCTCTTCGATTTCCCGCGGGATCCCAGCGAGTACGTACGGCGCGTCGGGAGAACTGCTAGAGGTGCTTCGAGTGAAGGGAAAGCCTTCATTTTCGCGGTGGGGAAACAAGTCTCTCTTGCGAAGAGGATCGTCGAAAGGAATCAGAAAGGGCATCCGTTACACGATGTCCCTTCTGCCTTATGAAGACACGAGATAGTTCTCTGCTTTGAATGAAATGAATCCAAGCATGTTATTATAACATTAGTAACTGAGGCTGCACAAATTTCTGGGTGATATAGGTTTTCTGCCTGTGTATCACAGTGTTTAATTTGTGTGTAAAATATGATTGAGAAGATGGTGAACTGAAATCCTCGTGTTTTGATGTTAAAATCCCTGCTATAAAATATGCCTAGGCCGCGGCGCCCCTCCATGGCGAAAATCGACTAGGCGGCCAATGAATCAGTTCGGTTCCATTTTATTTTATTTTTTGAAAGAAAAAAAAAATAAATACCAACAAGATTGACATTATTTATGTAAAATATTTGGATAAATTTTGATATACCTTTACTTTTGGTAGATTATTAGCATCCTTAATATGGAAAATAAAAATAATAAATTTGTACGCCGTCTAATTTTTGCCTAGGCTGTCTAGGGGCTACGCCCGCCCCGGACGCCCGAGTAGTGGTTAGTAAATTTTACAACATTGCTGTCTGAATATTCCTCCGCATCGTTGGAATTATTGCTCCGGGAAGAAAATTGCCGTTCTTCGAAATTGTACGATTCTAACAAGATTAACCTTTTGAGGAATCAAAGCTGTGGAAATACCGAAGAAGCCTTAAATCCAACAATGTTTCTAAAGGAACTAATCTGAATCATACATAAACATTATGGCCTTTGTAGATGAAACACCATGTTATGATTTACCCCAAGAACTTTGAGGTTACCAAATAGCTCTTAGACAACAGGAAAACAAAAGCGAGAGAGACTTTTTTTTTTCTTTATTCTTAAAAAAAATGTCCTAAGCATTCAACATTCATCTCACGCATTCTTACTCGGCTAAGGTCGGTGAAGACGGAAACGAGCAAAAACGACCGTAGTGGTCGCTTGAAATTGAACCTTTCTTCACAAGATTCAAGGCCTTAATGAAAATGCTGGCGACATTACCCACACACACACAAGAAAAAAAAGGGAACAAATTGGCATGAAACACTGCGAACAATTGAACACGTTAAGAGAGATCTACTCTGGGGGCACTTGAAAACCTACCTTTTCAAGTTAATAATGAGGTTTTTAGACCGATTTGGACAATGGAGACGATCAAGCCGAGAAGCAAGCGAATAAGTGCGCCATTTATCTCGCTCCATTCGCTCTGGCGTCCTTCAAATTGCAAGGAGACGTGTGGATCACAGACAAGAACGGGCGAGAGAGCTCTGGAGCATCGCAGATTTTTGGCCGAAGCAGTAGCGAGTTCATCACCACGGTTACAAGTACTTTTCGGGCGCACATTTTTACCCTTGAAATCGGATTCCATGATAAAGGAAAGATTCTAATGCAAGAGATTGAACTGCAATGTTCGATGGGAAATAAATAAGTAAAAATAATAGCGAAGGTTGTGCCAAATATAACGCAACACTTCCACTGCATCAAAATCTTGCACTACAAAAAGAACAATAAAGATACAAGCGCTTTACACATTTGTTTTCGTATAATGCTCACGATAATCTTTTATTATACCAGCTTGAATGGAGACAAAACTGGAACAACGCTTCTTTGTCCCCACAACACCTATATTGTCCTCAATCCATCTTCAGGGTTTGTCTTTTCAACCTAAAGCAACAGTCTCAATATCCATTGACATTTAATATATATATATATATATATATATATATATATTATGATCTTATTATAATTGTTGATGGAGATTAATAGTGAGAAAGGAGCTCAACTAGCTATGGAACCCATGCGACAACGACGAATTGGACTACTTCGTACTTGCTGACCTTTGGAAGCAAGTTCGAAGAATGGAGTGCGTGTGGAGTCGGAGTTCCCAAAAGAAAAAATCAATTCTTCAGGCCGACCTATCTGCTCTCGAAATCTCCACCATCATCCGCAACTGAAGCAAGGGAGAGCTTCACAGCACGATGAGATCAAATGCGCAAAGTTATCGCCTCCATCATGGGGGGAACCTATGCTTGGGCGACCTTTATTGCCAGTATTTCGAGGAACTACCACCTTCGACGAGCTCTCCTTTTACGGAAAAGGTCACCATTTGTAGCCCTAACCGTTACTGTATAATTTCCGATATCAAACATGAAATGCGCATGCTTTTCATTTTTTTTTAATGATTAAAAGCGCAGCGCAAAGCCACAATAATTATACTTTTTGTTGCGCATAGGATGCATCTCCGATCCTTCCCCAACCGTGTAAACTTGCCACAAACACTTTGGAATGCTCAATAGCATACATGTATCGGGATCCAACACGCGCTCGTAAAACATCCTTACAACCTTGTATTGTTGGTTGCTCACGTACCACACATTTTCACCGTCCTTCGATCAGGGCGAGATACATGCTCGATTAAAATATATTTTTCTTTCCAATTTTATATTGAGAACTTTAGACCGAGTTGTTTTCTAAAGACAATGGAGATGATCAAGCCCAGAAGCAAGTGAATAAAAGCGCATCCTTTCTCTCGCTCCATTAGTACGAGAGAAAGGAGACGTGTGGGTTACAGACAAGGACGGGCGAGACCAAGAGATGCTCATGGAGCTTTGGAGCGCCGCAGATTCTTGGCTGAAGCAGCTGAGCGTTCATCACCACGATTTCAATTACTTTTCAAATACGAATTTGTACCCTTGAAATCGAATCCTGTAATTTTACAAAACAAAAGATTCTAATGCAAGAGATCGAGTGGCGATGTTCGATGGAAAATAAATAAATAAAAATAATCGCCAATGTTATGCAAAATGTTGCCCATATAGCATCAAAATCTTGCAGTACAAAAAAAAATAAAAAAATAAAGATACGAACTTTACATGTATTTGTAATTTTTTTGTGAACATATATATGTTATTAGGTTTTCATATAATGCTCACAATTATAAAAACAAAAATAACTTTATAAATTATAAAGCTAAATTACGTATAAGGTATTTTTGAATCAATTATATATAAGGTATATATTAACTGCACGTTGTTTCTTTATTATCCAATTGTAATTTTTCAATTTGAAAAAAAATTAAATAAAACTATATTCGTTTGTTAGTCATAATTTAACTAATCTTGAATATTTATTACTTTTATATATTGAGTTTCTAATAAATTATAATATTCGGTTATTCTAACATTTAAAATTTTAGTATATTTTTAAAAATTATAATTCCTTGTTTTCTAAAATTTAAATAATACTAAATAATTTTTTATGCATAATTTATATTCAAGTTATGTTTTTTGTTTTTAAAAAAGAAGTGACTAGGAATATAATGTAGTGAACAGACTAACAGAGGTATATATATTGGAAAGAAAATACTTGGTAACTATTTTTTTGCTGTAAACTGAGATAACTAATTAAAGATTTGATTATTTAGTTGATAGAACTATAGAGATTCACAACACCTTCCAAAAATAAATCAGCATATGTTGTATACATACATTTGAATCACATAATTACAATTTATATGTCCAAATGGCATCGTTTCAAGAGTGAAATATTAACGTTACAGATTGCAAACATTTACCTATTTTTTTCATACACCCAGCCAAAGATAATGATAATTTCCTTTTCCAACATGTTTGATTACGTGAAGAATGTAATATATTACAATGCCACATTTCGAAATTCACAAAATATATAAGAGTTTGGTGGCAACATTATTTGAATTCACAGTAATAACTATCCTATTATAACAAAATCCAAACACTATCTCAGCACCTATCTGTCACTCCTCACTCTATATAAATCTGCCAGTTCTTTTATATGGTGTGGTAGAGTTCCATTTTCCTACACAGACGACACACATCAAAGCACACGCACTATACATTGTTTCAACGCTGGTAAAATTTATTTCTCGCTTCTTTCTTTTTTTTTTTACTATGATGTCTTACTGCACTAACAAGCATCAGCTGCTTGAGATTGAGTGAGGAGGCGGAGTGGCTTTGTTTTGCATTTTGCTTTATCTATGAGAAAAGCTGACTTCCTTTTATTATTACAAGTCCCATGTTTTTAATGGCATAAAACATGGAGTATTTGTTTTTCTTGCACTGATTCCTGTCATATGTGTGTGTGTGTGTGTTCGCTTGATTCCGGCATGTTTTGCTCATTTTCTCTTATATTCCCATTTGTTGGGCAAAAGGGTTGTCTATTAATTTAAGAATTTCTTCTTTGAATTGCGCATGCACTAATAGGCACAAGTTGTTTTGCAGTTCTGTGAGAAGACGATTTTGCTCGGAGTAAAAATGGCCAGAAATGATGATCTCGATGTAAGCGCTGATTCTCTTCTTGAATATATATATAACGCTGGTGGATATATATATATATATATATATATTTATATGACGCTCACAATCATATCTTTGATATTACACAAGGTTTCAACCTCAACAGCGGAGACAAACCTTGAACGGTTCTTGGTCTCCACGACACCCATTGTCCCGTCGCGAGCCCTCTCCAAGGTATGTGCCGTTTCCACGTAAAGCAACCGTCTAACAATTCATCGCCAAATTATAATTATTACTACGATTTGCATGTTTTTGCTCGTCGTTCGTACACTTCTTATTATTGCTCTAATTACCGTTATTGTTGTATGGAATTTTTTAAAAGGTTGAGATAAGCAAGCTCAACAAACTGTGGAACCAATGCGACAGCGAAGAACTTGACTACTTCGTACTCGGCGACCTTTGGAGCGAGTTCGAAGAATGGAGCGCGTACGGAGTCGGAGTTCCCGTAGAACTCCACGACGGCCAGAAGAAGAAGCATTTCTTCAGGCCGACTCTCTCCGCTCTCCAAATCTTCACCGATGGAAGGGAGAATAGTTCTTCGCGCGATGAGGTGGACAGGACAAGGCCATCGCCTCCATCATCCGAGGAAGCTTTGTCCAAACCAGACAATAAATTGGGCAGCCTTTATTGTCAGTACTTCGAGATGCTGCCACCGTACACGAGGGCTCCTTTCATGGACAAGGTACTCATTTGTAGCGCTAACCGTTCATTTTTTTAAGTTATTATTGCACGGCGCAAGACACAATAATTATTTCTTTTTTTTGGTGCATATTTAGATCGATAGCTTAGCGCGAGAACATACGGGGTTGACGACGTTGAGGAGCGTCGATCTTTCACCCGCTAGTTGGATGGCGATAGCTTGGTTAGTATATATTTCTCTATAAATTTAATCCTTATTACAGATGATCTTAACTTAATATTCATTACAACTCAGGTACCCGATTTACCCGATACCTGTGAGCAGAAACGTCAAAGATTTCCAGACGTGCTTTCTCACATACCATACGTTTTCGTCGTCATTCAATCAGGGTAAGATATATGATATATTGATATATAAATTTTGATTCCAATTTAATATTGAGATTTTTAGACGGATTCGTTGTCTGCTACAGATAATGGAGATGATCAAGCCGAGAAGCAAGCAAATAAGAGCGCCATTTCTCTTGCCCCGTTCGGTCTGGCGTCCTTCAAATTGCAAGGAGACGTGTGGCTCACGGACAAGGACGGGCGAGACCAGGAGAGGCTCAAGGAGCTCCGGAGCGCGGCGGATTCTTGGCTGAAGCAGTTGCGCGTTCATCACCACGATTTCAATTACTTTTCCAATGCGCATTTGTACCCTTGAAATCGGATCCTGTAATTTTACAAAACGAAAGATTCTAATGCAAGAGATTCGACGGAAAGTAAATACACAAAATAATTGCCAATGCTGTGCGAAATATAACGCAAAACACTGTCCACAACATCAAAATCTTGCACTACAAAAAAGAGCGTCGTTTCTCTCGCTGGCGTCCTTCAAATTGCAAGGAGACGTGTGGATCACGGACAGGGATGGGCAAGACCAGGAGAGGCTCATGGAGCTCCGGAGCGCGGCGGATTCTTGGCTGAAGCAGTTGCGCGTTCATCACCACGATTTTAATTACTTTTCGAGCGCTCATTTGTACCCTTGAAATCGAATTCTGTAGTTTTCTTAAACGAACGATTCTAATGCAAGAGATTGATTGGCAATGTTTGACGGGAAATAACTAGCGCGTATTGCGCCAAAAAATGAACGGAGACCCGTGGATTTCAGACAAGGACGGACGAGACCATAAATAATTTACAAACGCACACAGAATATTTTTTTTTAATACACAGTAGGATGAGAATAGAGAATGCTGTAGAGATTAATACAAGAGGTTGTATGCAGGCAAGTCGCTGATCTTGTGAATATCTTCCAAAGACAGTTCTCTCTCCAGTTGTGTTCTTGTCACTTGTAATACCTCCTGAAACAATACTTACCAATTTGGTTCACTTATAGTCCACTATTTGAGATATATATATATATATAAATATAAAGAGAGAGAGGGAGGGAGAGAGAGAGAGGGGGGGGGGAGAGAGAGAGAGAGAGAGAGAGTACATTAAACTCCATATATGAAGCCTGCATAGCAAGCCATTGAGCATCCATCATTGAAAATGCTATGCAATAAAGTATATCAAATGCCTCTTCATCTTCTGCACTTGTGAAAAGCAAGATACAGAAAGATTAGCAGAGGGTAGTATATATTTCTTTCTTTTTTTTTCCTATACTTTTTCATTACCTCCTATCAGCTTAGCAAAATTATACCCCGAATGGCACCTCGGTTTCTCTGCAAAACGTATCCCAGCGAGTCGAAAAATCAGCTCATATGCGTATATAAAATTTAACTTTTTGTTGTCTAAAGAAGATAACGTTATATGTACCTGATTGCAAATCCAACAACTGTATCAACATGAATGTGATGTTGATACCCGCAACAGCAAAGGGGTACTCCCATTTAGCACGCTCTCCGCCTTGTTTTAGGAGTAACCTACGAAAAGGAACCTGCGAATGTTTTCCCCTTAGTGACATTCAATTGCACAAAATATCGAAGAAAATCTTTTTAGCTATTTATTTTCCATTGGAAATAACAAATGATCTTATTACATACCGGATAGGTCCTGGCGAAAAAGAGCAAGTTCTCAAGAGATAGGAAGCCATATCCCCTAAAGTAACAACAATCAGCAAGCCATCTTAGTGATAACATTCTTCGTAATTTTTCAATCTTTTGATTTATGCCATATTTCGAAAATTAAGAAATAATCACGAACCTGAAATCGGTCGACGGATTAGGCCCTTGCCATCCCATATCTTTCCACTGCTCAGATATCAAACCTTTAAGCTTAACATCTGGAAAAGCAGCATCCCACAAGTCTTGAAGAGCTTCCTACAAATGCAAAATGAATAACTTTTTAGGTGGATTTGAGTAAACAAGACAAGAGAAAGAGCCATATATATATATATATATATATATATACAGAGGAAAAGTTACCCGATGATCAGTACGATTCTCATCGAAAGGTACTCTCAGCCGCTCTTTAAGTTTTTTTAATCTCCGTTCCTGGAAAAGATTGCACAAAAGGTAGGTAGGCTTTAGGAACTGTATTTATTTTTCGAAGACTGGTAATCTCAAACTCAGATATTTTGAGTCCATTGAATCGTATGTGTGTCCACGGAAATCATATCATTTTAATTGCCTGAATAGGAGTCAAGCTATGGTTAAGAAACTTGTTGCTTCCTGATCTTGTATTGTTGGCACGGTTGAATAATCCTCCAACAAATGCACGTCCTCCGACCATAGCATTAGCTACACAACACGGACATAAAAATTGATCACATCATCAGAAAAAAGAAAACAGAATATAGTTGACGCATTTGTCAATTCTAGAAAGAATACCAAATGGTAAGACAAGCAATGTAAGATTCTTGCCTAAAAAAACGAATCAGTTAACAATTTATGGATGAACTCGGTCTTATGTGAACTCGGAGAATCCCTAGTTATTCGACAAAGCATGGAGTATAGAGAAGTGTGAATAGGCAGTAAGAGATGATAAAAAGGGGGGGGAAAAAAGAAAGTAGACAACGGAGCAAAACAGAAGAATCAGCATTATCTCTACTCACCGAAGCACCGAGGTAATTGTGATGATACAACGTGTGCAGAATTATGTGACCATGCCGAGTCTTCTTCTTCCTTGTGTCTAAACCAACAACGTTCTACGTCATCAACCTAAATGAATGAACCTTGGTAAACATTACATGACTTAACATTATACATAAGATTAACATATATAGCTGGTCATATTACACCAAAATTCAATGAGAAAAAAGATGGATTAAACGAAAGCTTTGAGAAAAAACAAAGAAAATAAATGGCTATCAGATTTCAGAATTAATAGCATTGAATCTAAAGCAAAACATAAAAAAAAAAAAAAAGAACGACTAATATTCTGATGGCCAAAGCAACAGTAGACTGATATATCATCTGCGATTGACTAAAAATGAAAATTTGTCTGATTTCATCCTCTCTCGGGACAGAAGATACTCTAACTTTCAGCAACGATGATTTCTCCCGGAAAAGTTTCAGAAATTTTTAAATGAACGGAACAAAAGACTCCTTAGAAAGGTTCTGCTGGAATATGCTTTAGTATTCACTAATATCAAGCTAAGCTCAACCAAGACAATATTCGATAACCGTACTTGAAAAGACAGATGCTTGCATGATCAATAGCTTACACTTTGGCGAGAAGTGCAAGAAGGAATACATTTTCTGCCACTTAATCTCATCAGAGACCAAAGCTAATAAGAGATATCAGATCCACTAGGACCCTCTCATTCAAAAAAAAAATGCAAGGAGAAGAAAGGGACCGTTGATAACAAAGTCAACATCCAATGATTGCACCAACTCATGCTTAGCTCATCTTATTCAACCTCCCATCATTTCAAATATCCTCAATTTCCTAATCTTGCTCCCGTAAATGCAACAGTTGAAACCGCTATCATGGTCTCTTTTGAACCCAAAAGATAAAATATCGAAGAACGTAAATGTCTCTTACTTTTTCGCGATTGTCACAAGGAAAAGGGGGAAATTAACAGCGCAATCAAAGGGCAATAATTGTGGGTGTTCAGCCCATTATGATGATGATGGGTTTTCATCTCAATTCGAGCTGGATCATGCATAATGATGATTTCACGTTACGATCAAAATGTTAATGCAAAAAGCTCTCCCAAAATGATTTAACTTTTTATGACAGAATCAGCACAAAGAGAACAATACCAAGAAGATAAATTTCCAAAATACACACACACAACACGCACAAGGCTACGTAAATTGAGACGAAACTTCGCCAATTCGCAATACCTGGATTACCTCATATGCAAAGTGTAATAACTCCGTCAAGTATACACATGGGTTCGCGAAAAAGTTGTGGGGTTTCAGATTGCCGCTCAACAAGGGATGATTGAAAAAAGAAAAATTGAAGCTTGAACAATTATTAGAGAAGGTGACGGCTATGAAGAACGAAGCTTTTGACACCAGCCGCGGAGCAAATTACCCGCTGCATGACGTTCGCAGTTATTTATATATACAAATTATATCCTAAAATTATTTAATATGATTCCTCCGAGAAAAAAATTATTTAATATGATTTTTTTATTATTATCATTTCATTACTTGTTATTTTTTTTTCAGTGTTGGATAAGTGATCGGGTCGTCATATCTCAGGAAAAAGTCACGAGTATGTTCAGATTCGATTCATCATGAATTCAGTCGTAATTGTGGACACTATGGTGATATTTTGTGCAGACAACAGCTAAAAAATATGAATTTGAATTTATCCACAAAAATTTTAATTATTCGTATTAACAAACATAATTTAAAACTGTTATAAATAATTTCTTATAATGAATTGGTGTCTAAGAAAAATAATTTGAGAAAGCCAATATTTCGAAAATTACATCATACAATTTTGTTTTAAGTAATTTCATAACTATAAATTGCATACTATTATCATGGGACTGGGTATGATTTGCTGCGACACATGCACTTGTAAGACATAGGGCACGTCTCGGCCTCTTCGACAGACGAACAAACGAAGCTAACCATTACCAACCGGCACGGCCTACACGATCCGCAGGCGTGTGTACAGTCGGGTAAACCCGACCCGGCCACTTTAACCGGGTCCGCCCGTTTATGCCTTCTCTCGACCCGATACGACGACCCGGGCCGTTTCTTGGTCGCACTGTGAATGTCGTTTGAATCTGTTCGATATATACCAAATTTAGCCGTTTGTTTTCAGCATATTGTATATATTTAAGGTTAACAAAAGAAAAAAAAAAGATAATCAAAGGTTTGATCACTTACGTGGGTGGAGTCTCCTTGCATTAATGGTAATTAGAGGGAGTAAAACAATTAGAAGAAGGAGCACAGACGAAGGATTCATCATCGTATCTTATAGTTCGTTTCTCGATGATCGATGGATATAATAGATATTCGAGAGAAGTTGTAATAAAATTGCATGCTCATGCAGTATTTATAGGGGATCACATAATTACATTGAAACAAGTCACAGACAGCATCGAGTGAAAACTAGGTCACATGAAAGGTACACATGGAAGTCACAGTACCTTTGTGAGTGTAATGATAATGGTGAAGAGTTACTTTAACTGAGTAAAGAACACGGTTGTTCTATTGTACTGTACGTGATTGACGTAACTGAATATTGAATGGTGAATCTATTGAAAACATCATATTATTTAATGGTTTGTTGGGTTCTTTACGTGCGTGTCTTTATTTTACCATTTATTAGCTTTTTAGTTAATGGTTTGTGGGTTCTTACGTGCGTCTCTTTTACCATTTATTAGTTTTAGAGTTATTGTATTGTAGGGGGTGACCAGCAATAAATACTGCAACGGATTAGAATGTCTGTGAAGAAAATACGTTGAAGCTGAACGTGACAACTCATAAATCTCTCTCCCTCTCATAAAATGATGTTAATTCACTTCATATAATAATTGGTATCTTTTTATTGAACTAAGTCCTTGTCAAAGAATTTGGACCACAAATGTTCGTCATGCTATTTATGAAACCAAAAAAAAATCTATAAAATATTTGAAGGAAAACATCGCAAGATTGTTCTCACAATTCTATCAGTTACAACGTAAAAGGCGCAAATCGATGCTCCTCCACCCGAAAATTAACTCGGGCCGGCGCGCTAAGTTACATACGAGCCCGAGGGTCGAAAAAAAAAAGTCAAAACCTACAAGAATATTAACTGTACATTATGCGCTGATTTTTCTCTGGCGTGCGCTTTAATTTGAGCCTCGGGACGTTACTTGCTGCAGTGGAGCGGTGGGTGCAAATTCCCGCATGTTTTCTGTCTTCCTCGGCGCAAATTAAACTCTACATCGTCCCTCTTGATCACGTTTTCCAAGCATAATAAAACATCGAAAATGTAAGAAAATCACCCAATGTACTTATTGGGATTTACGGAAGCATCCCTTTAATAAATATGAAAGACTTACGGAGTAACTGTGTCCATGTACTCCAACGAATCGCTTACAGCGCGAAGAATCGCCCCTTTGATCTGTTTCATACCGACATTTAAGTTACATCAGTTCCATGAACTCAATCGATCAATGAATGCATAATTGGAGCAATCCACATACAATATCCAGCTAGTTGAGGCTATATAGCAACAAATAATGGCGGTTTCAATATTATGCGCATAAGTTTATTTCATTGGTGTTTCGATGGTAATAAAAAACTGGAGCAAGCTTCAAATTCTCAACAATACCAGAAAGTACGCATGATTAAGAATTTAATGCAACGAAGCTTGGCTTAAACATGGCTGCGAATCCTCAATTATAAAGATGGAAAAAAGAGCTGACATGGCCAGCCAGTTTGAAACAATACAATTACCTGAATTTGATCTTCCAAATGCATATGGCTTCGGGGAAGTGCATGGGATTCTTCAGAATGGGCTATGCATGCAGCGATGCTTTCAGAAGAAACGAAGTCAAGCTCGATATTCATGCACGACTGCAGAAAGAAAAAAGAACATGGAAAAGCCATTACATAGTTAACTTTGGAAGTTTTTTGTTTTTTCAATCATCTAAACAGTAACTCCAAGTTCCAGGATCTTAAGGAAATCAAATTAACAGAAACTTATGGTAACATCATTCACGAACGTTATATTCGCATGCAAACAATCAAAAAAATCCGGCGCTTCGAAAATCTATGATCACACCAGATTCAATTTTGAGAAGAGAACATAGTAAAGGAATTCCTGACCCAAGAAAGACTACTAAGCGCAAGAACTTCATTTAGGATAGCAGACAAATTAATATATTCCCCCAAAAGAAAAAATAGAAAAAGCCAGAACCTTCAAATTTCTGATCTGATAAGGACAACCGCCAGGGATAAATACCGCATCTCCTCGCCTCTGACTGAATGTCCATGGCTCTATTCCTACATAACAAGAATGGCATTTTAATATTACTTCCGCGCATACATCAAACATTAAATCAAAGGAACAAACCATAGTCCTTCTTCAGCTTCTCCTTATCTTCAGCAGTCAAAAAGAGCGCATTCTCTAGAACGGAATGGGCCCCCTGCATACCAAAGAGACAGATCAAAGTGGTTTCAAAAATCCCTTCACTAAAAGATATGAAAGATTTCAAAATGATATTCTGAAAAGAGCAAAAGATCAAAAGCAACAACTAAATCATTTCAAGCAACAAAACTGAAATATGAACCAAAAACAGCGCATCCAAAACCTACAGAAGCAGTTGTTTAAATTGATGACTTTGATGGTTTTAGAAGTTGGAAACTTACTTGGAGTGCAGCGGCAGGCGCATTTCCCCCGGAGTTCTTCCTCAGGAAATCCTCGAGCATGGGTACATCCTTGCGCCTAAAGATGTCCCATGTTGCACTACCTTCGTCTGCAGGCCCTTGCCTTTCCGCATCGTGCATCAATACGTTGACCTGAAAAAGATGGAGAATTTCGACAATAAGCGCTAAATGATCACGAAAAATTGGTATCGTAAGATTTGCTAAAAGGAAAAGTCATGGTTGCTAAATATTTTCAATGACAAGGAGATCCATACCAAACTAATCATCTACAAACCATAATATGATGTTTCTTGATTAGCGCACTAACAACTGATAAAAATAGTTTGTGCACAGTAGATATAAGCAACAAGAGTAATATGAGTGAATCAAAACAAAAAGGATGATCCAGACTTACTTCACTAAAACAACTAACAATTTCAGGCAGGTAAAAGTTGCATGACAAATTTTACGTGTTTTTTGTTTGACCTCCTTTTTCGTCACATGACATTTGACTTTGGCACCACAAACTCTATCCGTAGATACAAAGTGTTGGTGCAAGATGGTTGCCTTCACTCAGAGCATGGCCGGATTCAGGATTTTATTATTAAGGGAATGGTGGAATCAAACTCGGGTCAAAACATAAATAAATGTGAGTTTAAATCATTAGACTAAATGTATATATGTTAATTTTGGGGACAAAGATATCTATCTATATCATATGTTAAACTAAAAATTTCAAAGCAACTTGCCAAGGCTACGACCCCCAAGGTTACACTGTAGATCCGCCCTCGGCCCAAAGTTAAGGTGCAAATGAGGCACGCATTTCAACTATATATGTTAATATGATTATAGGAAACTTATGCCGAGAATAATGTCTATACATATCAAATTAAGACTCGAAATTAATTTCGCAACACTTTCAAAACAATGACATATTTGGCACAATTTTTGAAATAAGAATCTACACATAAGCTATTTGATTGCAAAACGATTAATAAATTGAACATATTAATATCGAAACTCATAAATATCTATAAGCCATCACGGAAGAAACGCCCGACATGACTGATGACCGATTTGATTGGATTGTAAATGGATACACTTACCAAGTGGTTTGATCTTGGTTTCTTGAGGTTTGAAATATTTTTCCAAATATCGAATGAAACACTTGCATATTCATTATGGTTTATTTTTAGGACGATTGTGATTGCATTGACTATACCTAGGGTTAAGTTATTCTATGCATTTCTAGACGGATTTCACCATTTCAACTATTGAAAAATTAGATAAATCCGAGCATCAATTGCTCGACATAGGTGCCTAGTTGTCACCTCCTCACTCTCAGTACGCCAACCTTCGTTAGGCAAATGTTTCACGGCATATTGAGACAGTGGTCTTGCACCTTGCATTACCACTATCGCATTAGACTTCAAAAATTATCTAGGAAGAAGATATGATACTTTCTTACAGATGAAACACAATATGCCGATTGGAAGATAAAATTACCACGCTAAATAAGATTCCGAGTCAAAGAGGTGTTAAATGAGCGCTTAGCCTGATTTCTTTTTCTCATATTTTATTTCCAACACACCCCTCACGTCTATGCTGATTGGAAGACATGATACTTTCTTTTTATCAAGCCTTAAAAGCGAGTAGTCGTAACGATTTATACTTATCTAGGCTGATTTCCAATACGTCATCTCACGTCTAGGCTGGTTTCGTTTTAATCTAGCCTCAAATGTGAATTCTTCCTTTACGGGTGGTTGCGAGGATTTGTACCAATAATATCCCTTGGTCTGAGCTCTAATAGAAATTTGTGCTTGTGGAAATTATCGAGTAATTGGAGTTGAAAAGAAAGACCCGAAAGCCAGTGAACAATGCGGAGTCGAATTTGTTGATTCTAAGATATCGCTAGTCAGCCATACGGCGGTGAATTTGTTCTCGAGCCTTGTACACACCGCCCATCACACTATGGGAGTTGGCCATGCTCGAAGTCGTTACCTTAACCGAAAGGAGGGGGATGCCGAAGGCAGGGCTAGTGACCGGAGTGAAGTCATAACAAGGTAGCGTATTGGAAGGTGCGGCTGAATCACCTCATTTTCAGGGAGAAATAATGCTCGTTACCACTTTTCTAGTTATGCTAGATACTTTCTGATACTGAATTTTTCGGTATTTAAAGCGTTTTTCTGCATCACTTATAGTTATCTACCATTCAATAATTGATTGATAAATGATTCACCAGTATGAATCTAATCCACTTGGAATATTTCTTACTAATCAAGAAGAGGAGATGGTATAATGTGAAATACCGATTCTTTCTTTGGCCATTGGCCATTTGCCGGGAGTTCGGATTTAAGTACAATTCTTTTTTTTTTCTCAACTCTGACCAACCCGCCTACACGGCTTCTTATATTTAAAGTAATATGTTTTCCCGGAGGGTTTGAATTAGCACCTTATGATTGTATTTCTCCCGAGTTGAAGAAAGATATGGAAATATATCTTTTCAGAGCTATCGCTCCGCTATGACAAATATTCTTGTGATAGGGCATGCACCTGGTCAGAAATATAGTGAAATCACCTTTCATATCCTTTCCTCCGACCCCGCTACTAAGAAAGATGTTCACTTCTTAAAATACCCTATATACGTAGGAGGAAATAGAGAAGGGGTCAAATTTATCCCGACTAAAGCAAGAGTAAATTAGGGAATTTATCATATTTTAGTTTTATATATTTTATTTCCAACATGCACCCTCATGTCTAGGCCGTTTTCTTTCTTATAAAGCCTTTGGCGTAAGTTTTCTTTTTATGTATGTTCGTGAGGATTCGTGCCCATGACCTCTTGGACGGTTCTGATACTATGTTAAATGATCACTTCACCAAAAAGCGTGAAGTGGTCAGTCAAAGTAGGATGAACATCGAAGAGCTCCACAATAGGATTGATTTTGGGAGGAATTTATTCGGAAGTTCTGCAAATAGATTTAGTTGGATAAGAAATACTATGCTCCTAACATGATCACTGACAACTAGAGAGTTATACCAAACATTCTCAAAACAAGTCATATTATTTGGTTATATATCATATAGTTTACTCGACGTAAAACTTCAAAGATATTCATTACTTTCCTATTCATGATAGGCACTAAGATATATAACCTAGAGAGGAGGAATGGTAATAAATACTTAGGCGTCGCTCCTTAATAGTGCCATTAAGGATAAGCTGAAGGAAGACACATAATGTTTACTTTTACTTCACCAGTAAATATTAAAAGCCACATTCCTAAAGATGGAATACTTATGATAGAGAGATATAATAGCAAAATGTGCTGATAACTCATGAAAATATATTAGAACTATAAAGAAAAGGAGATATAGAAAGTAAAATGTACCCTATCCGAAAGTGCATACTGGAGCTTGGTCACTGCACCACCTTGACGGCCATTGTCATCAGCTCCATAACCAACAGACATCTTTGGACCCGTCTCCACCTTCATCGGTGTATGGAGAACTCTCATGTTGAGGCAACCATTTGGATGCGTGTAGTGTTTGAACGGCAAGCATCGGAGGAATTCCAAATAGTGCTGCGGTAGCCTCTCCTCAAAAGATCCCGATGAAGGCCAGTTCTCCAACTTCAAAGTCTCTGGCCTACCTTCTCCATCTAATACGCCTTCGCTGAATCCTTTCATAAACTGGTGCATATTTATTCTTTCCTGCATGACGTAGACAAAAAGTCAAATCTTTACAACAACATAAGACAAATGCTGATGAATTCAGACGAGAAGTTGCAGAAGAAGAAGCAGAGTTCTAGCAAATGCAAAAAACGTGTCGTTTAGTATGAGAAAGAAAGAGTGGGGGAATATGCTATTATGCAGGAAATTAATTCTTTCTATCGTACAATAAATGGCATGATGCATATAGAGCACAAGTAAACACATCAGAGAATCATAGTTACTAGTCATCATCTCAGCACTAACATTGAGAAAATATTCAAGGGACCTAAGTCCTAAACCAACCTGCGACCAGTTTGAGCAGTTTATCACATCAAAGTCAAGGACATTTGAGCTCTTGTTCCTTATATTTTGACGGCAGGCACGCCACATCACCAATGGTTCCCAGCTCAAACCAGGCAGCCCCGTAAGGACCTCATGGGCGATTACTGGTTCGCCTTTGCTCAAGTGCCACTGAAAATGCGTTAGGCACGGGTTTCCAGCTGTAAAAGAATACAAGTAATTATCTGTATTCTCTTGTCGAGAAGCTGCTTTAAGCATCGGTGTGTCTTCTGATGTGCTTCCTTGAGCGGATCCACAAAGGGAGCATGCTCCTTCATGTACCTCAAGAGCATCACCGAGCTCATATTTTTCTTCAGCTTTCTTCAGTAGCTCTGTGAGTGTGGATAAAAGTTTCAGGTTGATGAAGAAAATGTTAACAGTGTTTGCATAATATTTTTCAATTTGAACAAATAGGATTCACGAGATGAACGATCGATGTATTCAAACATCTTCGGGAAGGAACATAATAAACTGGAAGGTCAAGCATCTAAGTTGGTTCAAGTTGTTGATAAAAATCAAGAAAATCGGTTGCGGAATATAACATTTTAAGTTACAAATGATGGGCGATCGAGACAAACTTGACTAAATTCACAAAATCAAATGCAAACTATGAGGGCAACTTTCAGAGAACAGAACAAAAGAACCCGTGCCATCAAGATCACCAAAGAAGAGAACAAATAAAATGTTAACCAGTTACTTGCATATATTAACAATGTCAGGGGAAGACATTCCAAACGCAGCAGGAGTCTTATGACGAGAAACGAGAAGCATAAGCCTTTCCAAATAAGCTTTTAAAGCTTCAAAACTTACCTCGGACTTTGTCCTGCTCCTCCTTTTCAGTGCTCTCTATAGCAACCATTTGCTTCAGGATAGGGAGAAGCACTTTTATTGTGTGTCTTGAGTGAAGCACCCTATCGTTGGTGCTCAGTTCTAAGCTTGGCATCTGCAAGTCCTAACATGCGATGAGGAAAAAATAAATAAGTTACAAAACAAAAAAACAGAATGCATAAAAGTAAAAAAGTAAACTTAGATTACATACTTTTGCCTTCGAGGAGTGTAAGCAAGCTGTGCAGTTGCAGATATTGCGACACACTGGACAAGCTTCTGCAAAAGCTGCCGCTTCCATGCCCGGATACCTGTGTGTGAAAGAACAGAGAATTAATCACAACAAATCAAATTAAGCAAAGAATGCCAACATATGCAATGGAATTATATTAAAGGTCGAGCCCAAAGCCCAAAGCTAACAGACTAAAGATTTATCCAGGACCGGTAACAATAACAGTATATTGAAAATTAATTCCAACCAATGAAGTTCCGTGGAGCCAGAAAACAACATGATGATGCAAAGCAAATAATCTCCAACAAAAAAAAAAGTCTTACCATTTGGCTATGCAGAGAATGCAATAGTTTTTCTTGGTGCACCTGCTGCATTTAACGACCCTTTGTTCAAAAATCCTGTGGCACTGGTGACAACTAGTGTCTCTTTTCCTCTGTTACACCCGAAGCAATGATTTAACTCAAGAGAGGTTCACTTATTACTTTTTCAAACACGGTTTTCAAAAGGTATAGTTGATACAAAACCATTCTTGAATTAGCAAATAGTATTCACTAAACACAACTATACCTTTCGTTTGTTATCTTGGGCCTGCCCACTCGGACTGCTTCCTTCATTATTCATATCCTGTGGATTAAGCTCGACTCCAAAAATTTTCACCATCTTTCGATCCTGGTTTTCAAACTCTTTTTCTCATCCAATGTAAGAGGCAGCCTGTTTCTGCTCACTGAAATATAATTTAGCAAGACAACATGTTATAGAATAAATAGCAAACAAATCAGGGTTTATGGGTTGACTGGCAGAAAAGGAACTATAATAATAATAATAATATTAATGCAATCCTTCTTTTTAATGAAATATGACAAGAAAATGTGCTTGACCAGCAAAAAGAGAAATGTAATAATTACACAATCTTATAATGAGTAACAAAATCATATGCTGGTTAATGCAAATTTTGACTGGTGAAGGCAACTCAATAATCATAGGCTCATTTTATGTCGATACTTTCCTCATTGAAATAAACAGAAATCACCCTCAATTTTAACAAAATAGGACGGAGTTTTACAAAATTTGTACGAGTTAAATTACTACCGCGAGATTTTACTAAACAGCCGAATCCAGATGACTTATAAGATTTACACTGACAGCATCAGAGAGGAATAAATACATATGTGGATGTGGGTGTTTAACTAAATATATATACATATATACAAACACGTATGTATATCCACACTGGCTCATTTGCCTCATTGAATTCAACTTTATTTTCAATTAAAGCAAAGGAGCTATCAAATTTCTTCATAAGATAGAGTCTGACAGATGATTTCATCATGATAAGGCTTCTATGCACAAACTTATTGATGGTAGACATAACAGGATGGAATGTAGAAAAAAATACAGAGCTTCAAATGCAAATAAAAGAACCAAGGCATGTTCTCAATACAGACTGAAATTGACTACAAGATATGCATAAGCAAATAAAGCATAACTTACCAGTGAAATATATCAAATCTGAGTTGAAACAACTTTTAAGGGAAAAAAGAAATGAAAATCAACCAGGGAAACTTAATAGATGACCTCTTTTGCAACGCCTCAGTGAATCAGATGTGAAACTTACAGGAGTCAAAACACCAAAATGATGAAATTGAAAGGTTAACACAGATATGGAGCGGATGCCTCAGTGAATCTGAGATGAAAAACTAAACTTGAGGCCTCAAATAACAAAACGATGAAACTGAAAGGTGGTATCTTTCTATGGGAAATGACGCTCCTTTGAAAGTGAGGTAGTCACATTAAATGTGACTATCCCATAAAGTTAATTCTAAAATATCTGACACACGCCAGCTAGTTTCTGACTCAATTAGTAGTTGAACCTAACGCACCTGGCAGAACGTTACACTTGGCAAGCCGAGGACAGGGACTAAGCGTTCCTGCACACTCACTTCCTCAACCTCCACTCCATCCATTAATTCAAGTCACCAAAGTATGATAACCAATAGAGCAGGTGCCAACTGAGCCCGGGATTCGCAGCTAGAAAGCCCGTTGGAGCCCATTCAGCGGCTTAAGAGAAAAGAAAAAGGAGATGGCATCTTAGTAAAAATTTTCGGCAGTTTATCGTTCATTACACACACAAAAAAAATGAACAAGATCAAAATACAACTAGATGGGGAAGGGCTGTAGCTAAACAGAACAAGAGATATAATTTCAGTGTCACTCATTTGTACCATATAAAATTGGACGTTTTATATTATCCTCTCAAATCCCAAGTTACAATTTATTTTCTATTTTCGTCACTCAAAGAGTTAAAGATTACAATCAACTGATGAAGTTAAAATCTAAAGTTTAATGTTCCCTACGGTATCGCAAGGAGCAAGAGAGTTTACGTGAGATAGAACAACATTCGGTCCCCTAAAAAACACAGAAGCAGCAAATTCAAGAACAGGTTCTGCAACAAAAAGTGTAATTCAGAAAGTGAAGTGACTCACAATTTGCTCTATGAAAATTCATTCCATTACGTTGCACCAATGACTCCTCTGGCATAAAGCACAGCTTACACCTTGTTGAGATACCATGACCCGGGAATCGCATAGTGCATGGACATTGGTATTTTGTATTGCCACACACTATTTTCTTCCTTTTTACCATCCAAAAGTCGATTAAAGAGAACATGCTTGAATGGGCACTGCTCATACAGATAGAAACTCCTTCATGCCCACACAAAGTCTTGGTATTGTTTCTTTGGAACATCTACTTCAAGGGGTCATAGACTACAATCAAATCAGGTAAGACACCATGAGTGTCAGGAAAAAAAAGGATGACACATTGAATGTTCATGGCTGCATGTGCCAAATAAATTGGAAGCATGTTCCCTGTAAATTGAATGTTCATTAGGAAAAAATTTCATTGGAAGCATGTGCCAAATAAATTGTGAACATGAAAGTTAACTGCCCTTACGAGTTAATTGCTCGTAAGAGTTTGAAACATGAAGCATATGAAACAACACTAAGATGGGCAATCACGAAGACTCCTCTGGCTTAAAAAGATCACTGAAACTGAACGAAAAATAAAATCTAGGCAGTCATAAGACCAGACTAAACGAGAACAAACATCATATCATTCAATTCAAAGTATTGAACACAGGCTATTACAAGTGAAATTCATTCACATTGAGGAGAAAAAATAAAATGTTACGATAGCTACACATTTTTCAAAATCCAATTTTGTGACCCAGACCCTCCCTTTCGGGAAATCTTCCAATCTAAATCTTCGTGAGGAAAGAATCATGACACAAACACCAGCAGAAAAAGGACAAAAAGCATAAAAGAACACAGGGACTTTCAAGTTTCATGATCTCATGAAATAGTTAAAACTGACTTCAACAATAATATAGTTTTCTCAGTTCAAACATAGCAAGTGCAGAGACAATTTCAGATAACATATTTGCGTAGCCACTCTAAATGCTACTACTCATTTCACCAGCTAGGAAAAGGTACCTATTTTGATGAGTCTCGCGACTCCTCTGCAACCCCATATTGTTCTCAATCGACATCTCTTTTTTCTCCATCTGTGTCTTGCAAGGTCCTTCCCTTGAAGCAAACATCTTAAACAGCATACTTCTCATCTGTTCATCTAACACCCCATATCTAATCGCACAAACTAGCCGTACACCCATAATGATCGCGTCTCTGGGCATATTCATGCCAGGATTATCAAGATTTATACAATAGGTTACTTCAACACGCGGGAAGCAGTTGACAAACATCGATATTTCTCGTTTATTGAACGAGGTGATCGAAGAGATCGTGAATTAGATTACACGGTTGTAAAATCCGTGCTTCTTTCGCAGTTAACAACAAGGAGCCCCTCAATGTATGGGTTAATATCATTTAGCCCCTCAATGTATGGATTAATATCACCTTCTCTCCATCAAATCCCGCATTGCACAACAAATTACGATTATACCCTCGTATGTATTTTGGAATTTGTAAACATGACAAAAAAAATAAAATCAATCCTTTTAATTCAAAATCCAAACGATAGCCGAGCGATAAATATCAGAGAGAATCCCAAACTCAGTACTCTGATTGGACAGAGCAAGCTGACGTGGACATCATCATCATCATCATCAAATCTCATCTCACCACCTTATCCCTTATTCGGACATTGCTTCGAATATCTTCAAAGGGCGGAGAAAACGAGAAAAAGAGACGCAACATTCAAAGAAAAACAGACGCAGTTAAATCTCAGATTTCGCCACTCGTCATGGCCCTCCAAGCAACTTCTCTGTTATCTTCCACTGTTTCGCTTGCCAAAGAGGTGAGTAATGCTCTGCATTCTCTGTACTTGATAAACATTCTACTGTTTTACTTGCAGCTTTTATTAAGTTACTTTTTATTGATCGCTGCGGTTCTCTCGTTTATGTTGTCAGAGCAAGCTAAGTTCGAGCAAAGACACATCCTTCTTCGGAGTTTCGTTACCAGCCACAATCACAGCTGAATCCAGTTTTAGTTTCAACAAGGTACTCTTCTTTCTCTTGTTTTTTTCTCTTTCTTATTTAAATCCTTAATGCATTTGTTCGAATTGATCCTCTATGTTGTTGCTGTTATATGATGCAATCGATTTATCGTTTCTTGCTTCTTTTTTTTTCAAAAGAAAAATTTTGTTAATTCTATCAAATTTACGGGGCTAAAGAGCCCAAATGCAACATCTTGAACCATTCAGAGGGAAGAAAGCTCTCATGCATGGAGAAACGAACGCAAACAAAAAAGAAAAGAAAAAAAAAGCTACACAATCCCGAGAAAAGAAAAAACAAGATTCAAAGTTCGAACATTTATTTGGGGAACTCAGAAAAATACATTTCTAACAGGACCTCAGAAAGAAGATCAACTTCAGCCCAATCAGGGCCCAAACCGCCGCCGCCACACCCGCCATCAACCAACCAACCTCCGACGCCAAGAAAACCCTACGAAAGGGCACCGTGGTGATCACCGGAGCCTCCTCGGGGCTCGGGCTCGCCACCGCCAAGGCCATCGCCGACACGGGGAAGTGGCACGTGGTGATGGCCTGCAGGAACTTTTTGAAGGCCGAGACCGCGGCTAAAAAAATAGGCCTCGACAAGGAGGACTTCACCGTGATGCACCTCGACCTCGCCTCGCTGGAGAGCGTCCGCCAGTTCGTGGACGCGTTCAGGCGGTCCGGGAGGTCCCTAGACGTGCTGGTGTGCAACGCGGCGGTCTACCAGCCGACGGCCAAGGAGCCCACGTTCACGGCCCAGGGGTTCGAGCTCAGCGTGGGCACGAACCACCTCGGGCACTTCTTGCTGGCGAGGCTGCTGCTCGACGATTTGAAGCGGTCGGATTACCCGCAGAGGCGGTTGATCATCGTCGGTTCCATTACAGGTGAATTTTTGCTACTGAATGACCGTTTCACCTGAAAGCTTAAGCTAGAAGGGCGTTTTTTGTTCCCGGTGTTTGGGATATGGGCGTTGTTGGTCTCCCATGTTACCGGGTGCAACTTTTAATCCCCAATGTTACTGTATTTAGGCCATTTTGGTGCACCAATTAATTTAATCGTTAGTTTGGATTGAATTACAGGCCCAGAATTTTGCGGGCCAAAGAAAGGGGAACTTGAACCGGCCCGTAATTTCATCCAAACTAACAGTTAAATTAACCGGCAGACCAAAACGGCCAAAAAAGGTATCACTGGGGTCATGGGGGCAAAATATGCCCATACACCAAGCATTGGGGACCAAAGTGGCATTTGCCCAAAGGAGTGTATCATATATTAGATTTATGTATTTTATTTCCAACATGTCCCCTCACGTTTAGGCTGATTTCTTTCTTATTTAACCTTAGGTGCGTAATACTCTTAATTGAATGGTCGTGTTGGTTGTACCCATGACCTTTACGCCCGAGCTTTGATACCATGTAGAATGGTTATTTCACCTAAAAGCTTAAGCTTTTAGGGACTGTATCATATTTTAAAGTTGTTCAAATTCAAAACATTATAATAGCATTCCAAATATAAACTTAATTCGTCGTCGTTCCATTGATCAAGGCAACACGAACACTCTAGCGGGGAACGTACCGCCGAAGGCGAACCTCGGGGACCTCAGGGGGCTCGCGGCGGGTCTCAACGGAGTGGGCACCTCGTCGATGATCGACGGTGGAGACTTCGACGGGGCCAAGGCGTACAAGGACAGCAAGGTCTGCAACATGCTCACCATGCAAGAATTCCACAGGCGGTTCCACGAGGAGACGGGCATCGCCTTCGCTTCCCTCTACCCGGGCTGCATAGCAGAGACGGGGCTCTTCAGAGAGCACATCCCGTTGTTTAGGACTCTTTTCCCTCCTTTCCAAAAGTACATCACCAAAGGCTATGTTTCCGAAGAAGAAGCTGGCAAAAGACTTGCACAGGTTAGTAGTCACCAACACACAGAGATCACAATAGTGTAATAAATACTTTTGCTGAGCTTTTTAAGACAAGTTGCTGAAATTTTTTTATGACAGGTGATAAGCGACCCGAGCCTCTCGAAGTCGGGCGTGTACTGGAGCTGGAACAAGAATTCGTCGTCTTTTGAGAACCAGCTTTCGAAGGAAGCGAGCGACGACGAGAAGGCGAAGAAGCTGTGGGAGATCAGTGAGAAGCTAGTGGGATTGGCTTGATTTGATGCGTTGGTTGTAATGAGTTGAGCTTAAAAATGTATATAGGCATTGTCTGAGTTTTGGAGGAGTAGCTTTTACTTTTCATGAATCCAATTGATGGCTAAAAAGACTGAAAAAACATTAGCATTGTTATACCTTTGTGTTGTCGGATGAGGCAGTGTCTTTCGCGTTCTTCATCAATCAATTAGTCACTTGAACTTGCCAGGAAAGAAAATTTTTGAAACTCTGATCTGTTCATCAGCAGAATACAGCCCAGAAATAATTACATGGTTACTTGCTACCAAGAAAATGAACAGGTGAAGAAAGTGAACATGAATCAAACATAAAGTACTTCAAGCCCTAACGACTTCCGCTACTCTGCATGGTTATCGATCACACCAAGGCAACACGAGGAGAGAAAGTGGGGTGATGATCATTGAAATTCTCTGTTATCACAAGTATGCTTCAGTGCCCAGAAGTTTTAGCTGAGTTTCTGAATCATCAGGCAGTGAATCAGATTTTCCCAATAACAGTGAGTGTTTTCTTGTACTCGATGTTATAAAGAACTTCTACAGAAAGGAGCTGTGCCCTCCATCGAGGGGTATCCTCGGACAGAATCGAGCGGATGCCGTGAGATGAGGGCAATGACTGAATCCAATGCCCTGAAAGAAAATTATAAATTGCATGGTACTCAGCAAGTGTTTAATATCATAAGAATGGGCTGCAGATGTAGAGCAGAACAACAAAGACCCAACAGAAGTAAAAACTGAGATGGATTACTTGCATCAAAAGAAGCAGAAAATGGGGCAACCATAGCATTAAGTGAAAGAAGCAGAAAACAGGACAACCTAAGTTAGATTTCGCTAGAACATTATGCAACAAACCCACAATTGAATTGTATCAATATCAACATTGGCTAAGTAGAAATTTACTGGAATCATAAGTAGAACTCCTTTGGCATTAACAAGAACGGGCATAGCTCTTCTTGCAGCAACGGGAATAGACTTTAAGGAACTAAGAGCCTCGCGTGCAGATAGTACAGCACGGTCCAAACATGGCATCGGTATTTCTGTCCGTTGCTCTATGTTATCGCAAGAATGATGCTGCGAACGAGGAACCTCATATTTCTTGCACAAATCAGAGAGGTACAACCAATCAGCATCAATCATTTGACGAATCTCTGCCACCATCTCGTCACCAGCTATGCAAGAACAGCACAATGATTCATTTTTGGGATACGAATCGTCATTTTGTGCCCTCCACTCCAATAAAAATCTGTTCATGAAGTACCCTGCTTCTCCCGGATAAATTAATCTGGTGGCAACCGAATCCGAAAATGTCGAATTATCTTTCAACGCGACGTCGGAGGCTGTTTTGGCTTTGGGCTTGAAGTTTTCACTCTCTTCATTTTGCAGGGAAACAATTTTTTCATGGGTAGAGTCACTAAGGATGCCAATGCGTTTGGCTTCAGATAAAACGCACTCGGAAGAGCTTTCTTCTAAAAACGGCACAATTGAATCATCTGAAGCAAATATATCCTCGTTTTCCCTGCTGTTCGTTATAATCTGCTCTAATTTGCTTTTAATGGACGGGTCTGTACTTGTAGATGAGAATCCATGAGGCAAATTCATCATCAGAGGCAACGTTGAATCGACTAAACAGCAAACAAGAACTGTTGATCCTTTAGATCCCGGAGCCGGGCAAAGGTAACATCCGGCAAGAGTGAGACAAGTCTGAAAGAAAACAATATACAGCCCTGAATTTAGTTTTTTGGACAAATATATAACTGTTTTTGAGCATGTAATCGAAAATAATAAAAACGAAAATAGTTGGGCTTCGTTAATGTAGCAATAGAAACTCAAAGCTTCAAAAAAAAAATGAATTTCACGAACATAACCTTGCATGGGAATGTACGGAAATAGCTCAGAAGTAATTTCAACGCATTCCCTCTAATGGGTCGATGTCTTTGCGAGATGAACTGTGGAATAAGGAATAAATTAGATCAGTAGAAACAAAATCAAAAAGATGTTACGAAGTCGAAGTATTACATGCAATTATGACACTCAAATTAATGCCGTTGAGTTTTTTGGTAAAGAGTGACTGAAAGATTTAGCTTCAAAACATATTCGCTTATTGCAATGATACTTAAAACAATCGACGTACCTGCAATACCAGAGAACCAAACTTTGCAAGGTAAATGTCACTGAGTTCCATTGAGCGGAGAGCAAATAGATCAATCGATGCATAACCATGCTGCATTGATATTGCAGAGAAAGATGAGTAATACAAGCATTCCCATGTTTGTAAGAAGATCACATGTTTGTAATCAAAAGACATCTGAAAGTGTTATTCTGGTAAAATCAACAACAAAAGAAACTCTATGTAATGAAATGAATATGAAAGAAAGAAGCATACAGGCATTATAGTAACGATCTCATCCATCAACTGGCGACAAAGTTTGTCAACATGCAATCGTGTTCTTCGACATGCTGATATGACTTTCTGCAGCTCGCTTCTAAATCTAGCTATATATTTGAGATATTGTAAGGAAATCATTTCATGGGAAGATAGGTGCAACATAACTATTCAAAATATGAAACATGAGAGGAAAATGAATTCAACTTCCTTGATAGCAATTAACCAACACTATTGAAGTTAACATTCATTTGGGTGAAGGGTCCATCAGTTGATACAAAACTAAAACCAAGAACTTCCGGGAAATCATATTCAAAGGTTTCAAGCAATCATATAACATCAAATTCAAGAAATTGTAATATAGTCAGATAATTATCCAGCATTTTCGGTCAAAATCACGACAACCCTACTGGTCATACCATTTATTCTGCTTAACGAAATTATTCACGAACAAAACTTACACGACGTGGAAGTATTTAACGAATATCTGATCCTATTGCGAGCAAACAGTTGACTCTTATTGGTTGGATCCTCCACCCATTGTTGATTACCACCTCGACATATCTGCAATACAGTATAAAGTAGTAGTAGGAAGCTGAAAACTAATTGGCAACAAATAACAGACACTTCAATAGCTGGAGCAGTAAGAAGTTGCTTTGATACTGTTAATAAGATAAGCCATACATTGTACATATCTTCCTTCGAGAACTCTAGTAGAGGCCTCACAAGCAAAATGCCTCTAGCCCGTGATTCTTCTTCCCTGAAATCGGGAAAGTTTGGGAAAAGTTCAGAGGTAGATGCCATGCCAGCAAGACCAAGGACACCGCTACTTCGAGATAACCTGAGGATGAACAGCTCTGCCTGCAGATGCAGAGAATGATTTTGTTCAAATGATCATTGCACTTAAAAGCTTAAGTTTGAAGAGACTGTATCATATTTTAGACTTTATTTCCAACACATCCCCTCATGTCTAGACTGATTTCTTTCTTATCTAGCCTTAGACGTGGAATTTTCATTTAATGGGTGGTCGCGAGGATTCGTAACCATGAGTTTTTTGGGCCTGAGCTCTGATACCATGTTAAATGAAAGTTTCACCTAAAAGCTTAAGCTTGAAGGGAGTGTATCATAATCTATATACTTTATTTCCATCTAAATGCATTTCTCAGAGAGACTATTGATTCTCCATCCATGATGAGCAAACCTGGTCATCTGCATGATGAGCAACCAACAATACCCCGATCTTCTGTTGGATGCATAAATCTCGTAATATTTCATACCTGGAATTAATAAAAGATACGGACAAGAAAATCAAAGAAGCATCAGATGCCCAAATGTCGAAGAGAAGATGCAAAGAGATATACTTAACTACCTCTTACTCCTTGCAGATTCTTGCAAGTGACCAAGCTTAGGCTTACCGTGCAACCACTCGCATCTAGAAACTTCACACTTGATCCCTAAACACAGCATACATTATATATCCATGAATCCAAGGAAATCAAACACACGGTGAATCAACAGTTGGAAAAACGAACAAATACCCATTTCATGAATTCTACTGCGGACGAGATTTGCTTCTTCTGCACTTTCTTCTCGTAATCCATGATCCACAACAATTGCCAAAAGGCCATCAATAAAATTACTTCCTCCGTTGATAAGAGCTCCAAAATTTAGGGATTTCCAACCGGCAGCTAGGACGCAAAGAGCCATGCTATCAGGACCACCGGAAACAGCCATTGCTACAGCAAATAAAATTAAGCAAAATATTATGTAACTCAATCTCCTTATAAAGTCGCATGTTTTTATCCAAAATAGGTTGAAGAATCATCAACTAATTCCCTGAAGGTCCAAGCTTTTCAGAAAATTATACTAACGTCAACGGGTTAGGAACTGTTAAACGATGGCACATTCAGTAAAAAACAGGGACGGCTTCATATATAAGCAAAAACCGGCAGCTTAATCAAAATTCACCAGAGACAAGAAAAAGCAAGGGTTGGTGTTGCCAATTCGCCACGAACACTGAACAATAAATCGTAATCTACGTTTCTTCCCTTCAATAACTCGTAATCCCAGCAAAAGCAGTAAAGAAGTTGCGACGATAGAGTATAGACTGATATATATTCAAATGCAAGGACAAAAAAATGTGCTTGAAAACAGACCTAAACGATGATGTGGCCTGAGCCCAGCCATTTGCATCCTCTGGGAGAATTTCTCTTTGTACTTTGACATATTAATGTCCGTTTCAGGCATTTCTTGTTGGCTGTGGCTGCAAAGGAAACGGCGACGCTTGGTGAGACAAGAAAGACGCCAAGTTAAAGGCGTTACTGTCATCATATTCCGAAACGCCGTCGTTTTAAAGTTGCGAACGTGAGAAGGCGAAAACATCCCACCCCGCGCCACCATGGATGTGTACAGACAGACTACAGAGCTTTTAGCTCGTCCGCCGTGTAATATCGATTAAACTTCGGAGACAAAAAAAAAAAAAAAAGACAATCGGCTTATTTGAGGGACCATTCGTGTAATTAAACACATTTCCTTTTAAACCTCACCGTGGGTGGGCTATGGGCCCAAACTGACTAATCCTCCTAATTAGGCTCTTCCATAGTCCACTCCACAGTCCACACAAGCATCAACCTTCAAGAAAGGTAGGACTTGAGCACGTGTATATGGCCTATTACACAAGGTCATACAATATTTTTTTAGGCTTAGTATCGCGTACTCAACCAATTTTTTTAGGGCCGATTAATGTGAGGGCTCCATTTCATTATAAGAACAAGGCCATAAATAATTAAATATTAATAAAAACGAAATTGGACTCCAAATGCGAACGCATGACTTCCACGTGGGGATATTGTGAGATATTGTGACCTGATCGCATCGCATAGCCTATCCTATATGGATAGTCCTGCGTCTCTAAGTTCAACTCCTCTAAAAACCCTGATTGTGGATAGAAATTAGGACATTGAGACTTGGCTCCATTGATTAATCTCATCAACAAGGGTATGAAAAATTCATGGTCGATTGAGTAGGAATATTTTAAGTAAGAAAAAAAATTATATCCCACAGGACGTCACCGTAATTTCCACTTTCTAAATTAATTGCAGAGTCTATGAAAATCCACTACTAATAGAGTGGAGATTCATCAACTAAATTATATATATATATATATGCCACGTAACCCCACAGTAATTTTTACGTTCCAACTTAGTATATTTATTGGACAATTTGAGGCTATATTTACATATTGACCAACAAGATATTGATCTACAACATGCAATACCTATACATTAAGACTGCGACTGACCAACAAGTTATTGATCTACATGACACATACTAACTTATTGCACAACAACATACCGACCAACAAGCCATTGATCTTTTCGGACAAACACCCCCCACAGCTTAGGCTCCAAACAGGTACAGAGCCAACCAGAAAGGGTAGTAAGAAACCCGACGAAACGCCCGATACTTCGAAGACCCCAAGAAGCACATCGGGAGAAAAAGCACGGCCAAAGCCACCGTGAAGCTCGAGCCCACCACCAACACCACGTTGGCCAGCCACGCGAGCCTGGAGACGGCCAAGTACACCCCCGCCATGAACGCGATGGACATGGCCGTGAGGGACAGCCCGAGCAGGGGAAGGGCCGCCCTCATCGCGAATCCCGTGGCCCGCGGGTCCCCCAATTGGGCCCACAGGAGGAGTACGCCCACCGCGACGGAGCTGTACATGGCCACGGCGTCGCAGATCACAAACTCCTGGAACTTGGCCTTCTCGACCATGCTCGCCGTGCCCGGGTCGGGGAATGAGGCGCTGTAGCCGCCCGGGACGGAGAATCCCGCCTGGAACGTCACGGTGGCGATGACCGTGGCCACGATTAGGATCGCGTTGACCTTGTCCCTCCGGCTCTCGGTGTCCGCGGTTCCGCCGGTGGCCGTGATCCGGCGGGCTAGCGCTTGATTGGCCCGCGGCGCGTCGACGGCTCTCAGGGCCATGAGCGTTAGCATCTGCATTGCGATTTTATAGAGGCATTGATTGTCATACCACGCGCGAACTTTGGTCCGTGTTTGGAGGTAAAAGATATAAAATTAAAATATGATGCGCTCCCTTTACGATGAAGCCTTTTGCTGAAGTGCTCATTCAACATGGTATTAGAGAGCTTGGGCCAAGAGAGGTCATGGGAACGAATCATTACGACCAACCATATAAGAAACTTACATGTCTAAGGCTAAGATAAAAAAAAAAAAAATCAGCCCAGAAGTCATGAGTACGATCCTTAAGACCACCAGTTTAACAAAATTACACGTCTAAGTCTAAGGCCAGATAAGAAAAAAAATCAGCCCAGACGCGAGGAGGGCGTATTGGACCTAAAAAAATATAAAGTAAAAATATGATCACCCCCCTCAACCTTGATCTTTTAGGTGAAGCGGCCATTCAACAGTCTATTCTGCAATTTTACTACATCGACCCCATTCTCGGTACTCGTCGTTGAAAAAATTAGTTCAAGAATTGATTAAAAAAATCCAAACACTTACTTTCTGAAAAGGCGCGAAGCCGGCATCTACAAACTCCTCGGCAACGTCGAGAGCCGTCTGTAGATTCTCATTTACCTGGTTCACATTCACTTTTTCGTCGCCCACGAGGACCCCGACGACCCGGGAGTGACCGTATATGGTCGCCAAGTGCAAAGGCGTGTTTCCCTCTTCATCTTTTTCGTTAACGAGGCAATCCAACTCCGGCACACCGAGCATGTATTCGACTAATTTGCTCCTTGCGCTTCTCGCCGCCACGTGCATGATATTCCGACCCTTTGCGGTCAAAAGCTCCCTCATATCCAGGCATTGCTTGAGCATCGTTTCGACCACGTCGATCAGGCCTTCTTCGGCCGCCGTGTGAATCGGGTTGTATCCGTGCTCGTCCTTTTCGTAAGAAAATTCGTTATGTTTGTATAATAATACCTTCACGCCTTCGCTATATCCCTCTCGTGCGGCGACGTGGAGAGGATTCTCTCCTTTTTCCATCTTCAACTTAAATAGCGACGGATCCTTCTCTAACAACAAGCTCAAAACATCTGCACATTCCGCACGTTGTGAAATAAAATTCCCTTCAACTCAAACTCAGAAACCCATTGCTATAAAATATGATGATAGATGAAGTAAGTCCACTTGACTTATATTTTACCTAATGAGTGAATGTCATTTTTGGTCTACAATGTTTGTCGAATGGGCGTTGTTGGTCCCTTGAGTTGCGCGATATCACTTTTAAACCCCCTATGTGACAAATTATGAATCGTTTTGGTCCACCGGTTAATTTAACCGCTAGTTTCGACGGAATTATGGACCGGACTAGCCAAATTCTCCTTTCTTTGACCCGCAAAATTCGGATTGATTCGTCCCAACCCGTAATATTTGTCGGTCCGGCGCGTAGTTCCGTCCAAACTAACGGTTAAATTACTCGATGGACCAAAATCGTCTAAAATCGATAGTATTTGGAGCTAAAGTGACCTCTCGGAATTGGGGACCAAAAAACGTACATATCCCCAACATTTGGAACCAAAAACGTCGTTCTCCCTTTTATCTAAACAACGTCGATTTGTGTTCGACGCACCAACAATAATACTTTTCAAGAGAACGAAAAATCAAAAGCTAAAGCGAGTTGATAACAAACACCTCATGATTATTTTATATTATATTACACTTGACTTGACATACCGGTGTCGCGTCGAAGGATTGCGGCATAGACGGGCGAGTTCTCGGCGTCCTTTGCGGGCCCGGTGCATTTTCCCGCCGGATTGTCCAAAAGCATCCGAACAATGGTGACCAACCCGGCTTTAGCGGCGAGATAAAGCAAAGACTCGCCTCGATTATTCGTAGAATACGACATAGACCTGTTCTTGCTTATCAGCATCCGAGCCACCTTTATCGGAAAATACAAATATAAATATAAAAAAAAAAATCTTATACAAATAAAAACATAAATATAAAAAAAATGGTCCTCATTTCAATTCAACGTACCTCTTCGTGCTCGCAGATGAGAGCCTCGTGGAGCGGAGTGTTCCCCTCATCGTTCTTCTCTCCCAGCGGGTCCCTCGCCGAGTCCGCGTTGATCAGGAGCGTCACCAGCAGGGAATCGCCGGACCTCGCCGCTATGTGGGCCGCCGTGTCGCCCCTGGCGTTCTTCTCGGTGACGAGGTCGGGCAGGTCCTTGCAGACGAGCTTCACGATCTCGTGGTGCGCGTGGCTCGTGGATATGTGGAGGACCGTCGTCTTCTGCGGGCCCAGCTGCAGGCAGGCCGCCGACGGGTGGTGGGGCCGGCCGTGGGTCGCGTGCTCCATGGCTCTCACGAATTTGAGGATGTCGCCTTCGGTCGTCGCGCGGTAGAGCTGAGGGTCCATTTATGGGGTTTTTGTGGTATCGGAAATCTATGGTGAGAGTCCCCTTTTTATAGCTTTCTAAAACCTTTCCAAAGATGTAGCTTTTTACTTGTAATATTATTGCGATATTAAAAGTTCTTGTAATTACTATGAAGTATGTTCGTTAGTCACCTGCAATTGTACATTTTTTCTATTTTTTTATTTGTCGGGATATCCCAACTCAAAACTAACTTAAGTATATAAACTATAAAGCGACTATAAACCTCACTTATTACCAAGATTATTAACGGACTAATTCCTCTTGCATATGTGTTCCGTTTCAATTTCACGGACTAAGGAGCTTAATGTGGACATAGGATGTCATTTAAGTGTTATATTAATATATATGTAATATATTAATGTGATTGGATCGTTGACTATTATTGATAATTTATTTCTAGTAGTGTTGACTCTTGTTTCGAAGTATTATTTTAATTATTATATTTGATTCTTAATACAGGGGATACCAAGAAGTGGGACCAGTGCTGATGCAGCATCGATTGTGTATGTATATATATAGTCAAGCACACGCTTTCTTGTAGGAAATTGATTCAATATTTTCGATTATGGCTGGTTTAGTACATTTGTTTTCTAATGTTTCAAACAGGAAAAAAATTAGTTTTTATTGACCGGAGAGGAGACCACCGTATATATATGTCGTCATTGATTACGTATAAATCCTTGCTTGGATTGTAATGATCTGCTAATGTCGTAATTAGTCATGGTAAGTAAAGAAACTGCCCAAGACTAATCACATCTTCTTAAGAACCATTTGAAAATCGCTCTTTTCCTTTTCTTTTTTCCTTTTTAAATAATTGAACATTACAATATTATCAGGTCATATTGTGAGGGCTGTTTTTTGTAACTGAAATTTTGAATGAGTCATAAAAATCAAACGAAAATCATATGAAATTCCTATAAAAGGTTAAACTCGATAATAGTCAATCAGTCTTGGTTTACTTTGTTCAAGATCTTTAGAGGTTAAGATCTCATTTTCGATTTCTCTAGATACTAAATAGTTTGAAAGAACCTGTCACACAATATTTTTTACTAAAACGACTTACCTAATTAACATAGTTTGCAGGCTATTCAACAAGTCGTGGGATTTTACATGGTGCAAAGATCAGGTTTGACGGATTTAAAAAAATAAAAATCGAGCCTAAATTAAAAGTTATATGTTTTTTCCTTTTTCTTTTTTAATACAGAATAAAACAACCTTAGATTAGAACAAAAGAAGACACACAAATGCACAACAACAAAGGAAGAAATAAACCCTTCCGAGTGATTCATTTTGATTCTTCAGTCAAAACTAATTCAGCTAATGTCGATTCTTTTCTTTCATGTATGTCAAGGTTGATTTGTATAACTAATAGTTGTTGTGGAATGCGTGAGATGAGGAGAATGCTGCTTTTATTATTACATGCATGCATTCTCATCTTTCTCAACTTTCTCTTGATGTATATTTGTGATATTAATTTATTAGAGCATGAAGTACAATGTAAATTTATATTGTGTAGCACTACTGACATTTATTTTATTTATTTATTACTAATCCGATAAATTATGTCCTTTGACCAAGTACATTAATCCAGGACTGTTGCTTATTCTTAGCTCAACATGTGATTCTTCTTTCGGCTGATTTTTTATACGCCAATAAGTATTAGTAATTGATTCTACTTTGCAATAAAAGCGAGATCGACAGTAACAAAAGAGTAGATCAAATCAAAAGTTGCATTTAGAATATTTGATTTATTAATTATGATCCCAACAGTATTATTGCAGGATCATCTTTATTGAAATAAATATATCTCTTCTTATAACTCATTCTTCTAACGAAAAATCCCATTAAAAGAAAATTTAATTAAGAAATTTAAAAAAACTATACAAATAATATGGTAATGTGAAGGAATAATTAACTCCACAGTAGCACAAATTATAAAAATGGAAAAGAAAATAAAAGGAAAAGATACCGTTGAAAGAAGCATTACTCTAATTATCGTCCAGCTCGAAAACGCAGTAGAAAACACCCCCCCGAGAAAAAAGCCCTAAGTACAGCCTCCGAAAGCAAAACGTACAACTCCAATCGCAATCGCGAAAGGTCCCCATCACCATTAATAACAGTATAACTCACGCATCCGCCATTACTCGATTTGAATAAATTCTTTTTTTTTTCTCCGTCTGTTCGTCTTCAAGCCCACCGCACATGCACCGCACCGAATTACGCAAACCCATTGAAAAAGAGCTGTAATTGAATGAATCACAGAGAAACCCATCTCTGATCGTCGGAAAATCACATGAATAACCATCGAAACGAAGACGCCGAGATATACAACGTCATCCCCGTTCACAACCTCCTCGCGGACCACCCCTCCCTCCGCTTCCCGGAGGTACGCGCCGCGTCAGCTGCATTGCGTGCGGTCGGGGACCTCCGGCGCCCTCCGTTTGCCCCATGGCTCCCGCACTACGACCTCCTCGACTGGCTGGCTCTGTTCTTCGGATTTCAGCCGTCGAGCGTCGCCAACCAGAGGGAGCACCTCGTGATGCACCTCGCGAATTCTCAGATGCGTCTCTCTCCGCCGCCGGACAACGTCGACGCCCTCGATGCCGGCGTGCTCCGTAGGTTCCGCCGCCGCCTGCTGAAGAATTACTCCGACTGGTGCTCATACTTGAATGTTAGGTCGAACGTTTGGCTCAACTCTCGTGGTGGTTCGGACGATTCTCGGACGGAGCTTCTCTATGTTTCTCTCTATTTGCTGATATGGGGTGAGTCTGCTAATTTGCGATTCATGCCTGAATGCATATGTTACATCTTTCACAACATGGCTATGGAGTTGAATAAAATACTGAATGATTATGTTGATGAGAATACCGGGAGGCCCTTTCTCCCCTCAGTTTCTGGAGAGAACATGTTTCTGAACAAGGTTGTGAAGCCTATTTATGATACAGTTAAAGCAGAGGTGGATAACAGTAGAAACGGTACAGCCCCACATTCGGCGTGGAGGAATTATGATGATATAAATGAATATTTTTGGAGTAAGAGGTGTTTGGAGAGGCTCAAGTGGCCGATGAACTTGGGGAGTAATTTCTTTTTTACAGGGAGTAAGGGTAAAAAGGTTGGGAAGACTGGGTTTGTGGAGCAGAGATCGTTTTGGAACCTGTTTAGGAGTTTCGATAAGTTGTGGGTGATGCTGATCTTGTTTCTTCAGGCTGCGATAATCGTAGCTTGGCAAGAGAAGACTTATCCATGGCAGGCCTTGCGGAGCAGAGAGGTTCAAGTGAGGTGCTTGACTGTGTTTTTCACATGGAGTGCCATGAGGTTCCTGCAGTCTTTGCTGGATATCAAGACTCAGTATAATTTGATCTCTAGGGAGACAAAGGCGTTGGGCGTGAGAATGTTTCTGAAGAGCGTGGTTGCAGCTTTTTGGATTGTGGCTTTTGGAGTGATGTATTGGAGGATATGGAGCCAGAAGAATGCTGACCGTAGATGGTCACCTGCTGCAAATCAGAGAGTTATAAATTTTCTTGAGGTTGTGTTGGCTTTTCTTGCTCCAGAGGTGTTGGCTCTGGCTCTGTTTATTCTCCCATGGGTTAGGAATTTCCTCGAGACCACGAATTGGAGGATATTTTACGCGTTGTCGTGGTGGTTTCAAAGCAGCTCTTTTGTGGGTCGCGGGCTTAGAGAAGGACTTGTAGACAGCGTTAAATACTCCTTTTTCTGGGTTTTGGTTCTCGTTACAAAATTTGTCTTTAGCTACTTCATGCAGATTAAGCCTATGATTGCACCTACAAAGACCTTGCTGGCTCTGAAAGATGTGAAGTACGAGTGGCATGAATTTTTCGGTCACAGCAACCGTCTTGCGGTGGGCCTCGTGTGGCTTCCTGTTATTCTTATCTACCTAATGGACATCCAAATTTGGTATTCTATCTACTCCTCACTTGTTGGTGCTGGCGTTGGTCTCTTAGAACACTTGGGTGAGATTCGAAACTTGCAGCAGTTAAGGTTGAGGTTTCAGTTCTTTGCCAGTGCGATCCAATTTAATCTCATGCCCGAGGAGCAGTTATTATATGCTAGGAGAACATTTAGGAGCAAGATCAAAGATGCAGTTCACCGATTGAAGCTGAGATACGGACTAGGCCGTCCCTTTAAAAAGCTAGAGTCCAACCAGGTCGAAGCTTACAAATTTGCTCTCATATGGAATGAAGTAATTTGTGCATTTAGAGAGGAAGATATCGTCACTGATCGAGAGGTTGAGCTTCTCGAGCTGCCACAAAATGACCGAAAGGATTCTGAATTTAACTGGAATGTTCGGGTGATTCAGTGGCCTTGCTTGCTCCTGTGTAATGAACTGCTGCTTGCTTTGGGCCAAGCTAAAGAGATGGTGGATCCTCCCGATCGGTGGCTTTGGTATAAGATTTGCAAGAATGAATACAGGAGATGTGCTGTTGTCGAAGCTTATGACAGTTTACAGCACTTTTTACTTGCTATCATCAAACACGGTTCAGAAGAACGCAGCATAATCAAAACATTTTTTCAAGAAATTGAGCAATTCGTTGAAACGGAGAGTTTCACGAAGCAGTATAATATGACTGCTTTGCCCAAAATACACGAGAAATTAGTGCATCTTCTCTGTCTTGTCCTGAAACCTGATAAAAACCTTGACAAGGTAGTAAATGCTCTGCAGGCTCTTTACGAGGCTGCGATAAGAGATTTCTTGAAGAATCAGAGGACCACCGAGCAGCTGGTGGAGGACGGTCTTGCTTCGAAGAGGAGGGTTTCTGGTGAAAGCTTACTCTTTCAGAACGTTGTCGAGCTACCTAATTCGAACAACGAGAATTTCTATCGTCGGGTGCGGCGTTTGCATACGATTCTCACCTCTCGTGATTCGATGCAGAAAGTGCCGGTGAATCTCGAGGCAAGGAGGCGAATTGCCTTCTTCAGCAACTCCTTGTTCATGAACATGCCTCGTGCTCCCCAGGTAGAGAAAATGATGGCCTTTAGCGTGCTAACCCCTTACTACAGCGAAGAGGTGGTGTACAGCAAAGAGCAGCTTCGAACCGAAAACGAAGATGGGATTTCGACCATTTACTACTTGCAGACAATCTACGCAGATGAATGGAGGAACTTCTTGGAGAGAATGAGGAGACAAGGGATGGCTAGTGAAAGAGAACTGTGGACCACTAGGTTGAGAGATCTTCGATCGTGGGCATCTTACAGGGGCCAAACACTTGCAAGAACGGTAAGGGGGATGATGTATTATTACCGTGCCCTGGAGATGTTGGCCTTTCTTGATTCTGCCTCTGAAATGGACATGCGAGAAGCAAATCAGCAGCTGCTTTCTTCGGAACAAGTGGATGACACCGTAGAGAGAGCACCTTCCTCGAGAAGCTTGAGCAGAGCTGATAGTTCTTCAGTCGGTGTGTTTTTCAAAGGCCACGAGCGGGGGACAGCTTTGATGAAATTCACTTACGTTTTAGCCTGTCAAATTTACGGTTCCCAAAAGGCCAAAAAGGATCCCCGTGCAGAAGAGATTCTCCACCTGATGAAAACTAACGAAGCTCTTCGTGTAGCCTATGTTGATGAGGTCTCCGCGGGGAGGGACGAGAAAGAGTACTATTCGGTCCTGGTGAAGTACGATCAGAAATTGCAGAGAGAAGTGGAGATATATCGGGTAAAATTGCCGGGGGCCGTGAAGCTCGGGGAGGGAAAGCCCGAAAATCAGAACCATGCCATCATATTCACGAGGGGAGACGCGGTTCAGACGATCGATATGAATCAGGACAACTATTTCGAGGAGGCACTAAAGGTGCGGAACCTTTTGGAGGAATTCACGCGTTATTATGGGATCAGAAAGCCAACGATATTAGGGGTTCGTGAACATGTCTTCACGGGCTCCGTATCTTCCCTAGCTTGGTTCATGTCTTCTCAGGAGACGAGCTTTGTCACCTTGGGGCAACGCGTTTTAGCTAACCCTTTGAAAGTTCGAATGCATTACGGGCACCCCGATGTCTTCGATAGGTTCTGGTTTATGACGAGGGGAGGTTTAAGCAAAGCTTCTCGTGTCATCAACATCAGCGAGGATATTTTTGCTGGATTTAACTGCACGTTGCGTGGTGGGAATATTACCCACCACGAATACATTCAGGTGGGAAAGGGGAGAGATGTTGGGCTGAATCAGATTTCTATGTTTGAAGCTAAAGTTGCCAGTGGCAATGGTGAGCAAACATTGAGTCGTGATGTTTACAGGTTGGGCCACAGGCTCGATTTCTTCAGAATGCTCTCGTTCTTTTATACTACCGTTGGTTTTTTCTTTAATACAATGATGATTATCCTCACCGTGTACTCATTCTTGTGGGGCCGGTTATATCTAGCATTGAGCGGTGTGGAAGGTTACTCCGTGGCAAATAAAGCCACCAATAACAGGGCACTCGGTGCAATTTTGAACCAGCAGTTCATAATCCAGTTAGGTTTCTTCACCGCGTTGCCGATGGTTGTAGAAAATTCCCTCGAGCATGGATTTCTGAATGCTGTATGGGACTTCTTAACTATGCAGCTGCAGCTTTCGTCTGTATTTTATTCGTTCTCCATGGGGACCCGCGGTCACTACTTTGGCAGAACTATCTTGCACGGAGGTGCAAAGTACCGAGCCACTGGCCGTGGTTTTGTGGTGCAGCACAAGAGCTTTTCGGAGAATTACAGGCTCTATGCTCGTAGCCATTTCGTCAAGGCAATCGAACTCGGGCTGATACTCATTGTGTACGCGTCCCACAGCCCGGTGGCTACAGGGACTTTCGTGTACATAGTGCTGACGATTTCCAGCTGGTTTTTAGTAGCTTCGTGGATTTTGGGGCCCTTCGTTTTCAATCCCTTGGGATTTGATTGGTTGAAGACCGTGTACGACTTCGACGAGTTCATGAACTGGATATGGTTTAAGGGCGGCGTGTTCTCAAAGAGCGAACAAAGCTGGGAAAAATGGTGGTACGAAGAGCAAGACCATTTGAGAACAACGGGTTTCTGGGGAAAGGTACTCGAAATCATTTTGGACCTTCGTTTCTTCTTTTTCCAGTATGGGATTGTGTATCAGTTGAAAATTGCTTCTGGGAGCAAGAGCATTGCTGTTTATTTGCTTTCTTGGATCTACGTTGCAATGGCTCTCGGATTTTACTCGATAATATCGTTCGCTCGGGATAAATACGCTGCGAAGGAGCACATTTATTACCGTTTGGTTCAGTTTCTCGTGATTGTTCTCTCCGTGGTGGTGATGATCGGTTTACTGGAGTTTACAGCCTTCAAGTTTGTTGATGTCTGCACTAGTTTACTGGCTTTTGTTCCCACCGGGTGGGGATTTATTTGTATTGCTCAAGTGACTAGGCCCTTTTTGGAGCGGGTGAAGCTTTGGGAGACCGTTGTTTCTGTTTCTCGATTGTACGAAATAATGTTTGGAGTCATCGTAATGGCCCCTGTTGCTCTTCTTTCGTGGCTGCCCGGTTTTCAGAACATGCAGACAAGGATTCTCTTCAATCAGGCATTTAGCAGGGGCTTGCACATTTCGCAGATCGTGGCTGGTAAAAAACCCAAGACGGATTTGTAAATTTAAGGTAACATAAAATTCGATTTTTAGGCTAATTCAATCACATGCATGTTCCCATTTAATGTTGAAAATGTTCCATTTCGAGGTGAAGATTTTACTTTGTGTTTCGTAGAATGGCATGCCTAGATATTCAATTGCTCTTTGTTGTTGTTTAGGAAACTTGTTCTTTTAGAGGACTAAAATTGACTCGAATACGAGTTGGCTTAAGATTGTTTGTCATATCTTTTTTTTCTTCCTGAAACATCAATTTTCCTCTGCTGTTGTCATCTTCGTATGTCTCATTATTAAACTTTACGATTTTACCCGAAACGCTGCCATTTTGTTCTCTGATCAGCCGGAAACTTATTTTGCAGGTTTAAAGTGCTATGGTGGAATGTGAATCAACAATAATGATCACGGAGAGATGTTATACTTTGATTTTAGCAGCTCAGCTGTTTTTTCTTCTGGCTTCTAACTTAAATTTATTTATTTCGTAGTTAAGTTACTATGTTCATGTTTGTCCGGGAAATTAAACCACTTTCGTGTTTTTTTTAAGGACAATCAAATTCGAAAACCATGGAAAACTTATTTCAAAATATGGATACAAAAATAAATACTTCTCAGATCCAAAATACAGACAGGATTATAAATAGTAATAGCATTACATGATATGTTGAAGAGTAATAACATTACCCATTTTTAAGGAGTTCCACTTTCGGGCTGCGTTTGAGATGTTAACTCAGTACTCAACATATGGTGGAGAAGGATATCAACCCTTTGGTTTCTTGACTTGATGCTGCAATGCAATAATATATATATATATATATACATGTGAAAACAATTAAATCGAAACGTATTTATTAAGTGTATATATATTTCTGGAAGCACACGATCAACGGTGTGTACCTTGGTTTACGTCTTCTCTGCTTCCCAGATTCATCATCCTGCATTAAACATGGAAAACGTAGTAACTCATGCATGGAAGATTATTAATGAATCTTCTTCAAACATATTTAAAGATTGTAATAATCTTGCGATATATTTCTTGAGGATTAATTAAACCTGGGCATTGCCATCTTCACCGTTTTCAGCAGATTCAATGTCCAACTCAGCAAAGAAAGCCTCCAAGACAAAGGACAACACCTGAGGTATTTCCAAAAAAAAAAAAAACTAAGATTCAAATCTTATATAGGAAAATAGGCTCGTTAAGATATATAATAACTGACCAAATTCAAAAGGAGCAAGATTGCAATAATATAGAAGCTAGCGAAGTAGAGATGAGTCCACGCAGTTCCAGCCAAATCCTTGTAGCTCTGCAATTTCAAACATCAGTCACATAACACGAGCCATTATTGTTTAGTAAATGTCTACTCCCTGAGGGGAGAATAGAAAAGTGATTCAGTTTATTAAATTAAAACCCAAATGGCAATAATTTAAATTGGAAGTACCTGCATCCACATATGCCAATTTCCCTCTACCAGAATATTGAAGAGCGTTACCATCCCATTAGGGTAGTCATTGAAGTTGAAGAGTAAGTAACTTAGATGGTCAAGGGAACAAACAATAAAAGGCTAATTTATCAGTGATGGTAAAAGAGACGGGAAGAATAAAAACCGAAGCTTTCTTACAGAACAGGTGACATTGTTGCGAATATATTATTGTGATGATAAAGGATACTCATTTTCGAAAAGATCAGTTCCGTTGAGCCTAGGATTTCCAGCATAGACCATCCCACCAAAGAGCTAAAAAAACATAATATTTCTTTATTCCAAGTTGAAACAATACGATGTTGAGGAGGAATAAGCTGAAAGGAGAAAAAGGTGTGTGTGGTGCACGAAGAAGCAATGTACCTGTACACCGAGGGAGCAGTAGATGCATTGAATGCAGAAAATGGTCCCAAGATATGGCATTAGACTCGGTATCAGAGTGATAAACGTCGCTATAAAGGCTCGATATTGTTTGACATGCATCAAGAGCCTGATTAGTCTTAGCATTCTTGCTATTAGAAGATAACGAATCCTGCAAATATTTGTCATATGGAGTAGTGGTTATGATTTACGAATGTTTAACTTGGAGAGAGAAGAACATGAATGTTTAACTGTGGTACTTCGAAACGAGTTCCAAGAATGAAACATAAAATACGACATGAACTACTTTACCATTCTCCATTGGAGAGGAAAGTCAAATCCCGGGGAGCCACGAAAGTGGCTGTTTCGCCGATAACTGCAACATGAGAAAGGTTTTCATATTTGTGACGAGATTGGTAATGAACTTCTTGACTCCTAAAATTTTTGAAGGCAGAAGAGATTTATGAATTGAAAGCACATATGCTCTTGAGCTACTCTATCATCGGTCTCTTACCAATTACCCAGGTTATAACAAAGTCAAAGCGGTTTTCGCCGTCCCTCCAATAATTGACAAACCCGTAAGAATACACCTTCAATGCCATCTCCACCACATAGGTCCATCCTGTGTAGAAAAGAATTATTGAAAGCACGGTTAAAGGACCGAAGTTCTAAAATCTTTTTATACATAAGAAAATATTTCAGCAGTAACATTTATAAGAACTTGTAGTAGGAGATTCATGTAATAATACTTACCAAATACGAACTCAACTTTTTGCCAGACATCTTGAGCAGCGTTATTCTCTATATCGAGCTGCAGCATTAATAGTCATACGATAGCAATCTCAAAGGAATTTTACTGAATAGAGATAATGAGGTTTTACAATCACTGGTTAAACTAAGTAGCACACGAGGATGAGATTGTTGCGGGTAAATGTCAAGTGGCAATATTACGAAGCACTCAGACAGCACAAACACGCGTACCGTTGTCTCAATAACGACTGCGATCAAATTCAAAACGAGGACAAAGGCAACGGCGTAACCGAATGTGGGGCTTCGAACAAATTCTTTTAGCTTCTCAGAGGCAGATGAATGGTAGAATCCTGGACATCTTTCAAAAACCGGGTCCTGATAAGATTTGTATGTTAGTAGGCAGCTAATCGTAGAAGTTCGTTTTTTACTGTTCGTGTAAAGTGTACTTACTACGTCCTCTTTCTGAAATCTGAGTCCAATGGCTTGGGAGAGATCAGCAAATTCATGCAAGTTGATCTGATACAAATAATAATATCAGATGAAATTATATATTGCTGGAAGAAAACAGTAAAAGAAATCTAAGTTATAAGACAACACTACCTTGAAGTCATGGCTATCATCCAACTCGTCGAATATCAATCCAAAATCATCCCTTGATATTTTAGGCAATGTCCTATATTATCATCATAGTATAAGAAAATTTCAACATCTTGATGAAATGGTGAGAAAAATATTGAAATGGTGAGAAAACAGAAGTACAAAAGATATTGTGAAAGACGACTGAGTAAATCAATGTGTGAAAATCTCCACCATGAAGACAGTCTGAAGGGCAACAACTGTAGTAAATAGTTAGAGTGACTGAAATAGTTGTCTAGTTCTATGCTGTAAGACTTCACATGAGCCCAATTAAATGTTTTTATCAATTCCATCAATTATGATGGCACAGTTGAAGCCGACAGTAGAATTGAACTTTGAAGATAACTCGTTAGTCATTATGGAAACATTCAGCACATTGTTATAGATACCTGTAATTGTTCAGCTCTTCAAACAGACGGATACACTGTTCTTTGTTGAGATAGCCAACATCCTGCATTAATGGAAAATATTGGAAATCTGCATACTTTAATGTCAAAATTTCCTTTTATCAGTTAGTCTTTGAAGAATATGATTAATTCTTGAATTCACATGAATTCAAACTTCACTCGAGGGTAGTCATCATGAGTCAGCCATAAAGATTGTGATAAGGTTAATTAATTTCAGCAAGAATTCAAGAATTTGATAACACCATGCTAAAACGCAAACCTTCTGTGCTTTTTTTAAGACGAAAAGAAACTCAAAGCACTAAAACTATACTCACTTCACTATCAATCAGGTTAAAGGCTTTCTTCAGTATCCTTGTTCTCGTACGATCTTTCTCGGCGACTTGTTTGACAAGCTACAATATAAAAAAATAAAAATATAACACGACAGTCAGTCAGGAAAAACATGAGGCATCAATTTTCTCATATCATCTAACAATATTCCATAAATAGACAGTGCAGTGATGATTTACCTCGCTCTTAAAGCTATCATACACAACGGCAAGGATCAAATTGGTGACGAAGTAAACGCCCAACAGCACATACAGAACAATGAATAGGACGTACCACCGTGAAGCCCTACGACACAAAAAAAAAAGAAGAAAAAAAGAAAACCAAGCACAAAGAACATATTAATTGGACCAAGAGAACCTTGAACTAATTGTAATAACGCTATATTAAAGGACATCATGAGATATTGATAGCAGAGGGAAAAACAAGACCCAACCATCTTCAGGAACCTAGCTAATCTACTTACTTGTATGCAGGAATCCAACAATCTGGGTTGTTGGAAGTGGTAAATAGAATAAACATCTGGGCAAGTGTTTCACCGTACGATGTGAATATGGTTTTGCCCTGTTCGGTATCTTCAAAGATGACAAATGCCAACCAGCTAGAGAATAAAACGAATAAGGCCCATAAAGCCTGCATTTTTAATCACGATCACTCGGTTAAAAAGGGAAATGAAGCAGCGAAATAGTTACAGGTACTCGAGAAAGGTCAGTCAAAACTCAAAATCATGCATCATAAGCACGCACCACAACATTGAGGTATGTGGGGATCATCCCTCCCAAGACGACGATGCTATCTCGTATGTCCCTAAGGTTCATAAAACAACGTTAGCCCTCATTGTGAATACCTAAAAAATTATATAAGAAAATCAACTGGAATTCGATGCATAGTGGCCTCGGATTTAGGTTTAAGAGCAATCATAAATGCATTCTCTTGATATCATGTTAGTTTTAATGCCCAAATTTATCCAATCTTCTAACATTCCACCAGGCATAAAAAATGAACCAGAGGATGACATGCACAATAGTCGATGACTATAATCAGTACCTGATGTTAAGAACAAAAAATATGACCCGTACATAGGGCGCTATACGCAATGGGAGACTAGCGATTCCAACTGGAGAAAGATATATAACGTCGAATATCACATCGGTGATCAACACCAATAAAAAAACCACCTGCAAACCAGTTCAAGATAGTATTCTGAATATTCGAGTTAAAGACACAGATGCTAAATTTCCCAAATTTACACACTGCATATCAGTTCGAGAGGCTTCTACAAATGTATCTTCAAAACACATCAAACGTAGTCAATGAGCCCCACACCTTAAGTTTATTGAGGTGACTCTTCCAATAGATTTTAAGACCTTCATAAGATATTGGGAAGAGTACATGCACCAGTAGGATAACCAGCGTTACGACCTACAACACAATACCAGCAAAGAGAATTTCAAGGAGGTAAATTTGGAAACCGGTCATTTCAAGAAGGAGATTAAGAGATGTCATCTTGAAAATCAATATTATTTCAAAACCCACTTAAGTAAACAACAAGATCATGAATAAAAACTGATGCTACCTCATAAATTAGATTATCGGTAGTAGACAGGTATGGAAGCTGTCCTAGATAGTAGTAATCCCGATCACAATCCCCCGAACACCACAACGGTTTCTGAAGATCCAAGAAAAAAATTGTGTAACGAAGAATACGTGAAAGCCATGTTATCATGGGACAAATGAACAAGAGTACAGTAAAAAAAACGAAAAAAAACTGGCAGTCACAGACCTCGAAGAAGTTAAGGACCACTAAAGCAAAGTAGTTGAGAGACCAAAGGAAATCAAATTTTATGAATATCAAATATGTCTTTAACGAGTCTCCGAAGCTTGGCTGATCAAAAATATCCTCAGGTATTCCAATCCCGTCTTCAGCCTGCACAGTTTAGCATGATCATTAGAGCCACGGTCTAAATAGTTGACGAATCATACGAAGTATTATTAAAGCAGTTGGCAATTTACTAGGAAGTATAAAATCCCAAACAGAACTTTAGCCATAAAACAGAATACCACGAATTCTAGCTCAAAATTCAAATCCAGTAACAAAACAACTAAAAATTTTAAAATTCCACACTGTCTTCACGAACACATACACGTAGGATTCTTCTTCGAGAATTACGTAAACGATGAAAAGACATACGAGATCAACCAATGCAGCAGCCTTCTGATAGGGCGATCCATGAGCTACAGCATCTGATCTGCGGTTGAAGACGCGCTTCTGCTGCTCCTTTGATCTCGGGCTACTATCCAGCAAAGCTTCATCCATATTTTTTCCCCTCAAACCACACAATCAATCAATCAATCAATCAATCGCGCGAATATAACTCAATCGAAGCTCCTTTAAAAAAAGGCGAGGCACCGCACTGTTGTTGTGTATGCTGCGCTGTCCGTGTGTGAAGTACGTAAGGTGGAGTGGGTGGGGTCTCCATCGGCTCGGGGGGCACCTGGAAGTTTTTGACCGCGACGACCTTTTGATTGGGAGTTATTATATTATTTATTTATATTCTTTTAGTTATATAGTGGAATTAAAAATCAATTTATTTGATTGCCACGTTGTCAGATAAGAACATTCCAAATAAATGTACTCGTGGCATGTAAGGATTATAGGCACTGCGGTTGGGGCTATCAATTTATTCGAATTGGATATGTACGAAGAAAACATATACATAATTGGAAAAGAATCCATATTCGTGTCGTTTTAGGAAAAAAAGGAACCAAACATGACGACAATGACGCCAAGCTCGCATTTTTGAAATATTAATCATGCTAAGATTGCATGGATTATTAGAGATATATTAGTTGACATAATATACAGTATATATACAGTATATAAATATATGTGTGTGACAAAAGTAATCCACGCAATACCACTATATAGTTTAATTTGAAGTGAATTAACATTACTTAGACTCTTGAGGAAACAAAAGTATTCCACATAAAAGTATTAGACTCTTCTGTCTCGTGTCTACACAGGCTACTACAAGGAGTTCAAAAATCCAAGTAAATTAGAAGCACAACCTCCACTTTTGATCTCTTTTGGAAACAGCAAAATATATATATATATATATATATATATATATATAATACGAAGGAAACAACTTCTAGCAAGATTTCAAGTTTGGCTTAAGCAAAATCAAAACAACAATAATAATATGGAATAATTAATTTATGGGATGTTTTAAATGATAATACTAGTTGGATAATAGTTTGTATTGAATTGGTGTTACGAGTCCCTTTGATTGTATATTGCACAATTGGAATCTTGTTGCTGTAAGTAATTTGGTCCCTTCGACGATTTGAAATCTGTATTTCTTTTTCGATTTCTATTCAAGCAAGACGAGTTTTTTGATAGAAAGAGAGGATGATCTTTATCTCTATTCAAGCAAAAGATGAGTTTGATTCGTCGCAATCACATTACATATTAATCACCAAGTGGTCTCTGCGATACTAAAAATCCGTACAACACAGTACAAGGCAACTTACCGCCGGTCCCCGACCGGATCCGCCGGAGCTCCGGCGCCGGTTTGATTCCGGGCTGCAGCATTCTTCCTCAACACATACACGTCAGCTTCTTCAAACCTATACTCCTCGTGCAAATCCTCCTTGCGAATTCTCTTCACATCGAAAACCCCAACACAAATCTCCCAAAACTTCTTATCCGCATCGGGACACCTCAGCTGATATCCGAGCAAAATCACGCCGTCGTCTTTAACCAAACCTTCCATCGTCTCCACCAGAGATCCGACGTTATCCTCCAGGTACACGACGTCGGTGGCTATCACGATGTCGAAGGGAGGCTTCAGCGCCTTCGATTGATCCTCCTTTCCCCAGTAGAGCACCGAGGTTTTCAAATTCCTCCCCAATACCTGCTTGTTGCGCTTCAGGTTTCGCTTCAGGGCGGGCATCACGGGGGCGATGTCGGTCAAAACGACGTCGTGGAGCCCCAGGAGGTAGAAGCCCATGCCTGCGACGCCGCATCCGGTTCCGATTTCGACGCCGCGCTTGCCGGTGAAGCTCAGCAGGTCGGCGTACGGGTTGTCGGCCGGCGCGGCGGAACCGCTCCAGCGCTCGGCGAACTTGACGAGTACTAAGGAGCACGGCCACACGGATGTGCCCACGTGCATCGATCCGTTGTCTTGCTGGATCGATAGAAGCTTGTCGCGCACGCGGAGCTCGACCACCGGCGAGTCTGTGAATTTCATTTTTAATTTTTTTAATTTTGTGTTATAAAACCTTTTTTTCTGTATTGGGAAAGCATATACAAGGCAAAGGATCATCTCGATTGGGCCTTTGGACTGATGGGCCTTTATTGGGCTCTTATCGACCTTGGCAAGTGCAAGGCCACGTCATCATCATCATCTTCACAGCTTTCGCAACAATTTGATTTTTCAATCACAATCAAGCCTTCTCTTTCACGCCAGCTTCTGCGTCTCGAGGAAGGTACTGAATTGTTTTCCGAAACAAGAAATCTTCATTCCAATGACGATGACGCTGCAGATCAAATACCGAGCATTTCTTCTCTCTACAGCCATTCGTAATCTCGTTGCATTCCGTAAGCCATCTTTTAGAACACTTCGCAAGCGCCAGTTCTCAGCTTTCACAGCTATAAATTACCCGAAGCTCACCGGAGACCATCAGCAATGGTCAGGTCTCAACGATTGGCGTCGGAGCCCGTTGAACAATGACCGTCGCTGGGGACAAAACGGCCCGGAATCAGTTCACCGTGAAATCGATAGTGCTTCTGCGTTGACGAGTGCTTTGAGCGGTTGCTCTTCGCTGGCTGAGATGGGTCGTGTTGTATTATCCACGGCCGAGCCTATTCGAAAAGCTGAGCTATCGCATTTGGCTTATGTGAGGTGGCGCGAAGACAACTTGCCAATTGGGGTTTCGGAAGCTCCCAGTAAACCCTCTAGGCCAAGCAAACCTTTACTGGTATTACCTTTTCTCTTCTTTATGAGAATTCAATGTGATTGGTAACAGTAACGAGCTGATTGCTGATGCATCTGACTTGTTTATGGTTCGTTGATTCATCTTGTCCGATGATTTACTTCTTGCAGTCATGTTTGAATTCCGTGGCTTATCTCTTACGTAAGTTGTTCACTTGTACTCATTGATGGTATATGTTTAGTTCAGGTGTCCCCCAAAGAAATTCCACCCCCAAAAGCCTCCGGTTTGCCTTTGAATGCTCACATGCTCCACAATCTTGCTCATGTCGAGCTTAATGCTATCGATTTGTCATGGGACACTGTTGTTCGGTTTTCTCCATATGCTGAGATAATTGGAGATGGATTCTTTGCTGATTTTGCGCATGTTGCTGATGATGAGAGCCGTCATTTCACCTGGTGTTCACAGAGGTTGAAAGAGCTCGGATTCAGGTAGAGAGATAGCTTGAATTATTGTATATGGGGGTATATTTATTGTTATTACTGATGAGTCTGATTTTTGTTGTGTAGCTATGGTGATATGCCTGCCCACGGGATTTTGTGGAGCGAATGCGAGAAATCATCAGATAATGTTGCTGCTCGTCTTGCTGTTATTCCATTGGTTCAGGTTCCATTTAGTCAGTGAAGTAATTCAACAAAGTTTTGAGCCCACATTAAGTGCCAAAGTAGCCAGCTCGTTATAAGCTCACGCCCAGTGTCAATTGGTTTTATAAAGAAATCATCACGTATCACGTAGAGCTATTACATAGGAACAATAAGTGTGTTCTTATGTGTTGATTCCAAGTCCATTTTCACTTGATATTATCAAGAACGTTGTTCTAAACTGATTGGGAAAATTAGAACTAGGCTGCTATTGGAAAATTTTTTTCTCAAATTTTCAATTATATGCTATTATGTATATATTTAACCTAGTCTGATATTTGTTTCTATTCTCCATAAGGAGGCTAGAGGTCTCGACGCAGGACCCCGGCTGGTCCAGAAGCTGATCGGCTTCGGTGATCAAAGAACCTCAAGCATCGTTTCAAAGATAGCCGATGAAGAAATTGCACACGTGGCAGTTGGTGTTTATTGGTTTGTCTTAATATGCCTGAAAATGGGGTACAATCCGGGTCCCACGTTCCGAGGTCAAGTTCCCTTAATTCTTTCTACTCTTGTCGATGAAACAGTAATAACAAGAGAAACTTTGTCTTTTCTTAAATTTCGAATGGTATCTTCCTTATTCAGCAGATATTCTTCTGGAATATAATGTGGAGCTAAAGGGCCCTTACAACTACTCTGCTAGGCAAGAAGCTGGTCTTCCACGGGAATGGTAAAGCATTAGTGCTCTTCGATGGTATTATATTACTTTGTTGCATTTTGGTTTTTGTAAAAGTTGGATATTTTGCTAAAAAATGTGATATGGTGCTGCGTAGGTACGATTCCCCGATAACAAGTAGAGAGGCAAACGAGCTCTCTCCGGTTAGTTGCATTCACTTGCCATTGAGTGTGCATTTAATTCAAGCTTTTCATTACCCTTTTTCGTCATACCATGATTTCTGCAGGTGTTTGACAGGCTTGCTTGCATAATTTCAATGGAGCAAGAAAATTCTAGTCTGAGAAAGTAATTAGTTGAAAGATCCCAGCAAAGACTGTTCTATTGCTTTTGAGGTACATATTTGTATGCTGCTGTAAGAAATACTCTAACTAAATGTTAGTCCTGTAATGCCATTATATATTTGGCACAAGGGAGTGACATTTTCAAGTTATAAAATATATTCAGCAATCACAATTGGAGTATATGGCGCAGCTATTTACACACCATTTATTTACCAATATCATAGAGCACAATATAGACAGATCATAAGGTCACCCGATTGACTGAGTGATTTCAATATCTGCATTTTTTTTTAAAACTAGATATTGGACTAAAACACTTTCTTGTGCCAATAAAGACCATCTTTTTCTGTCCATCTCACAAAGAGCAATGCAGATATCTACAGAATCTCCCAATCAGATTCAACAGCATCATCGGTTCTTTTCTCCGAACACATCGTATCAAGAAGAGGTTTCTTCCCACCTAAATCTTTATATTCAGACACCAGCCGATGTTGCTTCTTTGTAGACCTCAACTTCGATAGAAAACCCTTGTGGATCTTTTGCTGATGAAAAAGTGAATTTGAGTTGATGAATAAGAATAATAGACAGAAGACTAGAGACGAAGAAGAGAACCTTGTACGATCTATTCTTCATTGTTCCTTCGGGAACGTGTTGAATAAGTGGGCTCCCTTCGATAAAGACACAGCTTTCGTCCAAATTCGACCTTTCAATCGGCTCGGAGATTTCTTCTTCTGGATCATCTGTGAGGTGTGTTCATTATCAATCAACTTTGATTCAAACTTATCAAAATCTACTGCAATGAAATTAACATGAGCATGCTTATAATCATGGAATCCATGTATGTTCGGTAAGTAGAAGAAGCATATACATACCTTCATTAGATGTCACAGCATAATAATCATTCTCAGATTCAACATTCAAAGCATCACTTATGACATTGGCCCCTGATATCAGAGACGAAACGTGATACAATGTGGGAGTGAAACATTTCGGGAAAAAAAAAATCATACGAATTCATACATACCTGTTGATTCAGTGGGCAAGATACAACCCGAGGCGTCCACGGAAGCTCTTTCAAATCCTCTCACAACAGAATCAGCCAATGTATTACCGTTACAAGCAACGGATGTGTTCTTAGGATCACCTTTCTCTTGCCTTAAAGATTCTGCTGACAAATCTTTGTCCTCTGGGGAAGGGGTTTCAAGAGGAGTTTCACAAGTGGATATATTTCCTTTTACAGCAGAACTGTTTTTAGCCTCCAAAGTATCATTGTTTCGAGAGATTCTCTTGATGCCCAGAGGCTTGTGGGGTCCAGTTTTCTTAGCTCTAACAGAAAACGACTCGGGTCGTTTTTCTAGAACCGCTGGTCCGTGAGATGTCTTAGAGAGGGATCTTATGCTGTAAGAGGGAGTTTTTTTCGGGGATTCTTTTTCTTCTCTAGCATCGAATATCGATTCACCTTCATCTTCTTTATCTTCAGTATCTAAGTTATGTGAAGCTGCTGCTACTTTCACGGGTTCAACACAGGAGGACAGAGGAAGCAAATCTTGCATAACTTCAGAGTAGAACTTCTTAACACTTCCACCAACTTTTTGGACCTGATTTTCCATGTATTTTACGGTGTCCTGAAGCAGCACAGTGTAATAAGGTTCTCTTGATGGTAGAAGAAAACATACATAATTTAAAGAACAAAATGTGTTAGAAGAACTTAGAGAAAGTACTGTACCTGGTACATAACCTCTTCAACCTCCATACACATAGTCTCAAACTTCTGATATATATTTCCAGCCCAAGCTATTCCTTTAAAATCCATTCGATTGACGATAACAAAACCTGCATATATCCAATTTGATGAAGTTACTACAGATTTAAATATGACGACTTAATTTTATAGGATAACATAGAATGTGGATTTTCATCGAACGGCCTACGCAAGCATAATATACAATAATCACACGAGTACACGTGCCATTTAACCACATGTGGATTTATGATAACGTCCGAAAAATGGCATTATCAACACCGACAAAAGATTTTGCCACATCAGGTTCAGTAATCGGTGCTACATTTCATCTTAATCATTGGTGCTATCTCGAATCAACGCATCTTATATTGTCCTTTGATAAGGACGTTTCCTTCCGTTAACAGCACAAGAAAACAGGAAATAAAATTATTCATAGATTACAAACTAGATATATAGTTCATTCACTTTGATTTTCTTTAAGAGATTTCAATGAACGAAAAGATTCCGTTGTAACTTGTAAGTACTTGACCATACGAGCTTCACATAGGGAAAAAAAAAAGATGAATACAGTAAGCACCCTTCAAGTTGCACAAACTGATGAAACGCAAAATAAACAGCAATGCAATCATGAAAACAAAGAAAGGTAAAATAATCAAATGAAATATAAACAAACAGCACCATCTAAGCAACAACTATATGAATCTTGAACTATCAGCCAAAAATCACAAAAACATACAACCAATTTATATTCCTGATCGATCAGATAGATAGCTCCGCTGGATACAAATACTGCAACCTTCTACACCGAAATAAGAAGAATAAACTCGACAAAAGAACACCACAAAACAAGAATTAAAAAAAGATCAACCCTTTTCTCTTCTAAGACGATAAAGGTGAAGGGCCTTGAAAAAACATGCCAATACCAGAAAAACAAATATTTCATTTCTTAAGGTTTATAAACCCTAAAATCCAAAGACGTCAAAGACTGTTAACAACCCAGCAGAAGAAAACCCTTGACGTAGCTTACGAGTATCAAACTCGAGATTCCTGTGCATCAACGAGGTCAATCGAAGACTTGTAAGCTAAATTTCGCACAAAAAGGTAACTTTTTTGGAACGGATAATACTTCTACAACGTGGCTTAATTTTCTGATAATTAAACTCCGAGTTTGTCAATTTCGAAAGCTACGCACAAGTAATCCAACCCAACGAGTCAATCATCACATGGCGAAGCAAAGACTATCTAGCTCGAAGCTTTTTATTCCCTCACCGTAGTTTTCAACAAGGGACTAAAAGAAGCCACAGAGGGAAAGTAAAGTCAAAGACGCCCACGCACAGCGCAAATTTAGGAGAACGTACTAAATTTGATCAAAGGTAAAATGAAAATCGACGCCTGCAAGGATGATCAGTATCAACGAAGACCCGGTCGAAATTTGAAAAGAAGAAGAAGAAGAAAGCGATCTCTACGATTATTTTCACACAAGTTAAGGAGTAAAAAATTGGGAAGCAACTTACGGGAACAATACTTTTTACTTCAAAAATATATTAATGAAAAAAGAACCTTTTTCCCATTTTGGAGCGAGCCAATAATTATATAAATACAATTATGACTATCCAGATTCTCAGTTTCAGAAACATTTGATCAAAACCTAGTTGTTATGAATTATGATGTAGAGATTGTTTAAATTATTTACCGTGATTTAATTTTATTCATCACAAACATATGTTGGATACATAATGGCTTATTACCCTTGCGAGTAAAATTCTCGATCTTATCGCGTCGGTATTACTCTTAACGTCAAATTGTTATGTCGATATTGTGATGTTTCAATGACTTGTATTAATAAGGTAAACCAACCCTACAAAAAACCCAATGGCGCATGACATGTATATAATAATGTCATTTTGTCATAACATAACTCATGTGGGAGGTTAAAAGAGTTAACGATCGATGTAAAGGAAAGGGGTAACGGGGTTTGAGCTGATTCATTCGTTAATAGGCCAAGTAGTATTTTTATTCAATTAAATGGGACAGACAATATGCTATGAACTCATAATCTATTTCATTTCTCGTCTATTAAACAGAAAATGATGAGATATTTATTTCCTAAAATCAGAGCAATCGTCAAATTACCAACACCAATCGAACACAGTCATATCTTCAACTTTCAAAAGCGCAATAGTCAATCTTGTGCATATTTTCACCGATGTAACTCATGTGATCATCATTTAACGTATTTTGGAAGTAGTCCAATATAACTATTAAATCCCCCATATGAATGCATCACCATACAATCAGTAATCTCCATCGTGGTTGAAAGACTAAAAACCTAAAAAGAATATATTTCTCATATTACTATATAATAATAATAATAACATCACGATTTATACCATTTTTTGTGTGAATTGTCAAGTACGTTGATAAATTCGACAAAGGTCAAATCATTACGTTGATGTTAAGATGTTTCTCTTTACGCTATGAAATTCAATTCTTCTCAACGTCGAATGTTCGATGCACAATGCTTTGTTTCGCTAGATGTCATCAATGGTTCCCAGTCCAACTCTATAAAGGTCAAATTTCCGAGGCTGAAAACGGTTCCGCTGAGACAATGATCGTCGGAGCCACATTTCGATCATCTCCGTGACTATCTCGCCGGACTTTAGGCTCGAATTTCCCAATAATATTGAAATGTTTCGATTGTTTACGTGATGAAGTTTGATTGCTCTCAACATCGAATCTTCGATGTATAATGACTCGCCCCGAATCATGAGGTCCAAAGCTTCTTCTACATGGCCATCAGCAAAAGTCTCACCCCGACTTTAAAGGTCAAATTGTTATGGTGACGTTGAGATGTTTCGATCATAAAGGCATGTCTCGTCTATAACGGTCAAATTTTCATGTTCTTTCATATTTATTCGACAATGGTGTGCGAAATTCCATCTTTTATGAAAGGGAATGATAGCACAAAAATATACACGATGATAGTGATCTCGCACTGTGATTAATCATTATTAATATCATCGGATGCATTATCGTTCAACATCGTAAAGAGAGGTGTGATTAATCAGCTTTTTGTGTTTTCTTTCCAAGCCATCAAACATTTAACAAAATACGGTGCACTCAAGAACTAGCTTACTTAAGCCCTTCTTCTATCGCAACCCAGATCTCAAATGATCCCATAATACGAAGAATCCCACGTTCGTCACACGAAAAGCATATGGCTGAAAATTCAACATATTATCAAAGAAAAAGTTGTTACCGACGGCCATTGTAGGATCGAATGCCTAGCGAAGCTTTAAAAGTTATAGCTGATGGTGAGCGTGCAACTCTAACACTTAAACCGTACAAAGACGTGACACAAAAGGGAACACAAGAGCCACTCAACATGTAATAGGCGACCTAATCCCGTTTCCACTGTAGTGGGCTGCACCGATTCGACCAACCGTTGTGTCTTCCTTGGTGAAGCCGAAGCGGTCCACGAGGCACGAGTGCATGCGGTGGTGTTGATGCAACCTCTCGGAGCTCGGCTTTTCGTGTTTGGGTAGTTGCAGCCGATCAAAACGGCTTTCTTCGCCGTGGCTAATTATTTGGCTTTTATTCCGTGTAATTGTTTAAAGATTTTATGTTGGAAGCTGAATTGCTTTTTCTCATTAATTCCATGACGAACGCAGAAAAATGAGGGGATGTTATGAAAATGACAAGAAGATAGAAGTTTATAATAAAAAAAATAACGTTGGCAAGCCGAAGCGGGTGGTTTTATGGTTTTCTTCAATTTCTAGTAATTCCCAGACCAAGCCTAATTTTATCCACGGACCACATGATATTTTATCAATAAGTCAGTCGAGGAAAAAAAAGGTAATTTTTTCGCTAGAAGGAGGGGTTGAACCTCCGACCTTGTGGTTAACAGCCACACGCTCTAACCAACTGAGCTATTCCAGCAACTTATGATGATTTTCTATCCTAGTATTAATCACAGTATGTAATTTCCACGTCTTATTATCTCAATTTTAATTATTATTAATTGAAATAAACAAAAATGGATAAAAAGATAATTACACATGACGTACCAATACCAAATTACCTGAGTTGTATCACTCACCATTTATATATAGATTCCAAATTAATTGAGTTGTATCACTCACCATAGATATATAGATTATGTAGTGGTGGCCTGATAACAAATCTCTAATGTTTGCTTAATTGAATCCGCAAGTCCTATAGGAGAAAGCATAAGCATCTGGTTTTGTAGATTTATCAGGGGATTGATTGCTTTGTTTTAGCCGAGAACAATACATCCGGTTTATTATAGCATAAGCATACTCTAAATTCTGTATTAACAAAGGCAACATAGTTTATTTTACACTTCAACATAATAAAAGTAACTGAACGCAAGAAAGCAGACACAGTCCTCTAATTTAACTAAAACTGGAATCAATTCTATGAGAGCATAATATCCATATATAACTTACTCAGAATCCAGCAAACAACTTCCAACATTATTTTACGTAGAAAAAAAAAACAATTTCAAGAAGCCGAAGCAAGCCATATTTTTTTTTTTTCGCACACCTCACACGAAGGCATCCACGTAAGAATAGTTCCTGCACCTGTTGTACTGCACGAGGCTTCCGTACGTTCGATCGTAGACGCCCACGAAGAGCGAATCCGCGTCGGGGCTGAAGGAGACCCCCGAGATCTCTCCGAAGAGGTCGATCTCTTGCTCCCTGTCGAAATCGTTCCCCACGTCGTACACGTGGACGAAATCCGCGGGCTCTGCCGTGGCCATGAACCGACCGTCGGATGAGAACCGGATCGATCGAATGGCTCCGAGGTTGCCCCTGAGGACCGCGAGGGATTTGGATAGGTTCCGAGCGTCCCACACCCTGCAGGTCTTGTCTTGGTTCCCGGTGGCGAAGATTTGACCGTTCGGGTGCCACGCGGAGGCGAAGGAGAAGTCCCGGTGTCCGCGGAGGGTTTCGATGTTCTGCATTTGGAGTTGGGGTATCGAGGTTATTGATGTATTTCTATTTTTTGTCTTCTCTAGTTGTTTCAGGACCTATCAGAATTTTAATTTAGTATTTGGGCCCTGTCAGAAAACAATTGAGTTTTTAGGACCCGAGCGATTTATCATACCAACGCTTCTTCGTTGTTCTGCAATAACGATATGTTGCAAGTTTGTACTAAAAGAACGTGTGATGCCTCTTTTCTTTATATAACATTTTTGTAAGTTTAGGTCGTTATTTTTGAGTTTTTATGGAAATTGGTTCCTTAGAACAAATTTTTTATTTTTTCTGGCAGGGCCTGAACACTATTTTGAAACTATAAGAGGGCCTGAAATCAAATTAACCCTAGATTCAATGATGGAGGAACGCACCTTTCCAGTTTGTGAATCCACGAGCATCCCCTCGGGATTGTCTCCAACAATGGCCATTACTTTGCAATCCGGGCTCAGAGAGGTGTGCTGCCATTACAAAGCGAATTAGTGTTGTTCTTTTCTGAATTTACGGAAAATGATGTAAGCTTAAGTGCGAAACGATAAAGACATTAATGGCCAATAATGTTGTCACATGGGCAACAAAAATTTTTGGAAAAATTTCTTTCATGTGTAACAAAGCATGCAATATATAACTGTCACTTTGCATCAACTAACGAGAAAGCTTACGTTTACAGGCCAGGGATAAGTGAAATGCTTCACAAGCTTATATCTTTCCATGTCAAAATCCCGAACTCCACAATCGTTATTCGAAGCTGTGAAATGAACGGAGCCACTGACAGCGGTTTCCAAACCCAGTTAGTACCGAAATATGGGATGAATTTGACGACATAGATGCAACATAGTAAAATTAAGAGATCAGATGGGGAAGGTGAGATAGCATCTGTGGAATGTGGGGAAAGAACTTCACCTTGGAGTATCATAAATCTCTAATGCATTAGTGATAGCGTTCTCCTCGTATGTTGTTCTTTTGCAAAAACTTACACCAGGACGATCTAAATACTGCACAAAGGACAACAAAATATGTAAGTTTGCAATTTCTCACCAACATTTCATGCTAACATCTTGCTATAGGTAACATACAACTCTTTGAGTGGATAATATTATCATCAGTAAAAATAGAGGATAATTTGCTGTAACACTATTTGTGAGCAGTGAGAAATAGGAGTAGTACCTTGCAAATGAGCTCCCCCTGAAACCCTCCAGCAATTAACAAGTTGTCACGAACTGCCAGGGTACTTAGTTGCGTTTGATTAAATCCTTCCAATAAACTTCCCGGGTGCTTCTGTTAGTGAAAAATGTCATCATGTCCAAATTTAAGAAAGGTAAGAATAAGAATGACGAGAAATTAAATGACTCGGCTCCAGAAGAAATGCACCTCAGAAGGGGCCACGTGACCGGAGACATCAAGAACTTCCGTTTTCTTTGAACTTAATGAAGACCAGTGGATAATTGAGTAATGCGAAATCAGGTAAACATCATGCTTCGATGTGGACCAAACAAGGTTACGCAGCTGCCAAAGGATATAACAAATTGAAATCATCACACTTCAGAGGCAACATCGTACAGTATACAACAGTTATACCATATTCTATATCAAATTAAAGATTGACGGAACAGGTAAAAATTCACAAGGATGATGATGGCATTTAAGTTCGATATATCTCATGTAGCTCCACTTCAAAGAAGCGTATATGATGCTACTTAAGTTCTGACGGGAATTTCAATGGACACACAGAAGTCTTTTTTTCTTTTTCTAACCTGAAAGTGCAGAATGGTTGATTTCACTGATCTTGTGTTCTGCCAGAACTCATAATAGGCAGCACCTTTTCTCACTACTTTGCAATCCTAAAAGTCCAGAAAAAAAATGACATAACATGCCAATTAAGAGCAACAAACTCACACGAACAGCAAACCTTAACATCATTATTATTTTATTACATCAATCTACCTTTTCGGAGTTCGATCCTGATCGGGGAATGTTCTCATAATTCTCGTAATGCTGTAGCCTATTCAGCCTATACTCCTCCCGCGTCATGCCAACCCTCTCCCAAGGAATTCCTTGGATATCTTTCCCCTTACGTGCCTCAGCAGCAGTTGTATCGGTGATCTTGTTGTCCTAAATCCACAATTATGTTAACTCAAAACAGAAATAAAAACGTAATTAACAATATCAATTAAGTATATATTGATATAAATGAGTGAAGATTAGACTAACCAAAAGGTCATACTCATCCTCAGCCTCAGCCTCATCCTCCAACTCAGAGTCTGTCAGTACATGATCATTAAAATACATATCATCATCCACTTCCGCCATCACAAACTCAGCAGCTGCATATTCCATTTCTTCTTATGCCCGCGAAGACACCAAATTCTTTACTAGGAATCTGCAGCATAATCGAAACATCGTTAAAGAAATAAGTGTGAACAATTGACATCGAGAAAAGGGCAGTAAGAATCACGCAGTAAAAACAAAAAAAAGAAGTCATAATTGAACACCACAAAGATACAACTACATCTAAACGACATCAATTCACCAAAGAACAGCGAATTTTATGATTAAACAGAATTCAAAACCTTCATGTTAGGAAGGAAAAAAGCCCTATGTTCTTTGAAGAATTGACATACAGTCCTCAGTAAAACTTTCCCCTAATCAACTTCGAAAGCACATAAAAACCAAAATCAACGACAAAAAAGACAACCTAAGTCCGAAACAGAGTGCAAAATAAGAAGCAACAGCTTCAATTAATTACTCTCAACAATCTGAATCGCTGAACCAAACGAACAGAATGGTAGTCTTCAGATTCCGCCCGATGTGATTAGGGCTGAGATCTCCCTGAATCAGCAAAAGGAGATCTGCCGATTTTAACTCAGTTGTACTTCTAGAAGCTCTTATAGCTGTGTTAGAAAGTTACAGTACAGGTTCCTTTCAGATTACATGTAAATATATATATTAATAAAATATTAGTTAGGGATAATAAAACACGTTATTCCATTTTACAGTATCTGCAAGAAAAATACTACGGATCGAAAAATAATTCGAATTAATCAAATAGTCAATGTAATTAGGTAAAGGGCAAGTTATCAGATTTGGAGGAAGTGGTCCACACGCGCCACCGATAAGATAAGAAGGTGAGACAGATAACAGTGACCTTGTTATACGGCTTATGAAATATGAAGGGTTGCGTTGAGAATATAAATGATTTTAGCTTTATAAAATTACTATATTTTATGTAATATTCAATAAAATATGATCTTATCATATGATTGATTGGGCATTATACAATAGTGTATGTATGATATGGAAATTAAAAATATGTAACTTTCATGTTTTCATAAATTACAGTCGTAGAAGTGGTACATGACAATTTGATTTTAACTATACAATTATTAAAAATCATAATTAAAGTCGTGTTGCAGTGTGCAAAAGGTTAACAAAAGCGCTAGTTCTCCTTTCTTGCTTCTTCTGGTCCTGGAAGAAGAGAACAGCCACAAGCATTCATCCATGTTTCCCCCAAACTAATTTGAAGTGATAAACAGAAAATAATTATTAAATTTTGAGAGAGAGAGAGAAAGAGTAGACTGGTGATTTCGATACAAGAAATGGGCGCAGCTACGCTACGACTCAGCGCACTTCACTTCCCGTGCACTGCGACGACGACGACGGCGGCGAATAGTGCGAGGAAGCCTGCCAGAAATTCGCTGGTAGTCGAAACGGCTCAGAGCGAAAACCTGTCTGAAGCGGCGCCCGTGTCACGTCGCCTCATATTGCTCCGACACGCCAAGAGCTCGTGGGAGGATCGGTCGCTCAGAGGTTAGCTGATTGAGGTCATCTGTTATTGAATTTGTTGTTTTTTCAATATTATCTGCGAAGAGCGGCATATGTTCTGTGCAAATTAGAACTCTTCGGGTTTATGAAGCTACTTGTGTTCTTTCGTCAAAGCTAAATGTAGTTAAGGCTGTGGTCGGTTTCTATGTTGCTTAAATGTTTACAGGATTTGTATAACCATGTTTCCTGTATGTAGGAACTGAACCTACTTCAAATATGTAGTAGTGTGAGGATCTTTTTGTCCTTGACTGGTTTTGAAGTAGAAAAGGCAATATCTTAGTAATGTATTGATTGCCTTTATTTTCTGAAGATCATGATCGACCATTGAGTAAATCAGGGCGAGATGATGCTGTGATGTTGTCACGTAAACTTGAGCAATTGGGCTGGATTCCGGAACTTATTTTGTCAAGGTATCGGGTTCGAATTTCAGTTATGTTGAAAGAAATGATGATATTAGGCTTTTGAGTACGCATTTAACCTTATATATATATATATATATATACATATATATTTTTCCGCTATAGTGATGCACAAAGAACCCGCGAAACGTTGAGAATAATGCAGGAGGAAGTGCGTGGTTTTTTAGAAGCTGAGGTGCATCTTATCTCGAGCTTTTATTCTATTGCTGCCATGGATGGTCAAACGGCGGAGCATCTCCTACAGGCAATTTGTAAATACTCAAGGGACGATATCCTCACGATAATGTGGGTCTTGTTTCTTTGCCATTTAATGACTATAGTTAGTGCAGTTAATTTATTGGTTTTGGTTCAATGGAATTGCTCTTTTAGAGGTTTTAGTAGCTATTAACCGGTTTATCTTCTGTCGTCCAAAGAAAGTAAGGTAAGGGTTCTTTTATTTGAGACCGTTGTAGCCAAGAGATGTTGATATTATTTCTACACTGGTTCTTTAATAAGGTTTTCCTTCTTAATCTCAAACTGACAACTTTGTTTATGATGTCGTTTTGTTGAATCGTTCAAGTGCAGGTGTATGGGGCATAATAGAGGATGGGAGGAGGCTGCATCCATGTTTTCTGGTGCGACCATAGAACTGCAGACCTGCAACGCAGCTTTGCTCGAATCCGTGGGAAAATCATGGGAAGAGGTTAAGTCATTGCTGTTATTTATAGATCTCCAAAATTCCAGCTTGAACCTGAATAAAGGGTTTTTTTTGGCATTCTGTATAGGAATTCTAACAAAAGGGAGACCTTAAATCATGTTTGTGAGTCATGTTTTATCTTGTTGAATAATTGAGGTTGTCCATACAGAACGAAAAGTTCTACTGCTACATTCATTGTTTCGCGGGGGTCCGATCTTCGACATTTTTGTTGGCTATATTATACATAATTAGTCCGATATTCTCTTCATATATTCAATTCAATTCTAGGGTAGGAATCTCTCGTCCTTGGATGTTTTATGATTGGTTGTCTTCTCCATAAGCATAAATAATCTTGTTTTCTTTCTTTCGTTCAGGCATTTTCTTTGGCAGGATTTGGGGGCTGGAAGCTACACGGTGTTGTAAAGCCGGACAAAACTACTTAGGCACTTCTTAAAATCGGCTAGAAAAATCTACCACTTATCTTTCTAGTTAATAATGCTTACATGGATGTTAATTACGAAGCTTAGTGATAAAAGTCACTTCGCCCAACATCTCCTGCAGTTATAAAAAGCCAGGTATGAGCAGCAAAGATGAAAGGATTTCTTTTATTTCTGAGTATCCATAGTCAACAACTTATCATTTTCTTGGGGGGTTGTGTAATTTCAACGTGTATAACATTTCTCAGCATATAACACCATTGTTCCTTCCGAACATGCTTTAGCAGTTAGAAAGTATTTTTCACTGCTTTTCTTCTGCATGTGTTAGAGCTGTGAATCGATGGCAACCTTTTGCTTTATTACACTATTATAGTTTAAAACATTATATTTACTTTTACTTAAAGTGGGTTAGTTAAAACGAAAGGAAGTCTCATGTGAGTGTAAGAGGAAAATATTCCTACACATTACAAACAAGCTTGTTAAGACAACACTTTGTTTCTTAGGTCTTTTGATTAACGTGGTTAAGTTTTGTCTATGTGTGGTTGATGCCGAAAGTTGGATGGGAGGCTAGTTAAGTCTTTGTTTGGCAGATACATATGTAGTGAAATATATTTATTTATCTTTTAATTTATTTATTAAAAGTTGTAGAGTGCCTTTTAATAAAAGAAATAGAGAGTAGGTTGGGTTTCATTATTCTTGGTAAGTTTCTCCTGCCCTTGAAGCACTGTATACCATGAATGTTATTACCTATAGAAAAATCAAATAATCAACTTAAACTCGTAGAAGACTCCAATAAATAAAAAATATGTAATTATCAAAACTAGTCCAGTAGTATCTGATATGGTACTGTTAATATATGTTTCACGCAGTCAAACATTTTATAGATTTATTATTGAAACACGTAATCTAGAGATTGATATCTTTAATATATTTCTAAAAAAAGTTAAGTCAACACTACACAATACTCAGTGTAATCTAATTCTAAGCATTTCAAAAATAATTTGACTGTTAATTGTCCAAATAGAAAAAACATCTGTTAACTAATACATGATGAACCAATTTGACAGCAATTGAGGGGGGGAAAACAGGAAAAAGAAAAGGATAACATAAGACAACTCCTGGTTTTGTCTCATGGAAAAATGCTGTCCGTTAAGTTAACATTGATTTTTTTCTTTAATGTCTGATTATTAAACGATTAATCAAAACTTAGCAGCACTAAGATGGAGACACCACGACAACTACCCTAACCACAACCAAGGTGAGCTACATTTTTAGTGCTTTAGGTGAATTTTCAAAGTCCCACGTAGCAGTAGTTTTTTCACCTTTGTTGTTGAAGCGATGCTGTGTGACACCTCAGCCATTGAGTTCTCGTTCATCTTCCTTATATAACTTGGGTCAAGTTTTCACCTTGTCCTTCATCCTTCGACAGCCCAGCCAAGATTTTGGCGTGTCTCGAAAGTGAAGTCTTTTGTGGGGTCTTCTATTCTTATTTTCTTTCCCCTTTTCAGATTTGGGGTTTGATTTTTCGGATCAAGCCTTTGGTGTCGTTCATTTCCTGCATTCAGATTTCATTACTTCCATTTTTTTCGCTTACAATTCAAAATTATGGCCCAAGATCTGTGATATAAACTGAGCAGCTATTTGCTATATTTGTTTTTTTCTTTAACCTTTACGGGTTTTGCGTCATTTGGGCCTTGTAACCCTTGCCTTGGAATGATTTACAGATAGGAAGATTATTAGAGCTTTGGGCATCACATGCCAGCTGTTTGATTAAAGTCTTAGCCCAGAGAGTTACTTAGTTCCCTGCATATATCTTGAATGTTAATTAGGGTGGTGGATTTCGAAACACGGCAGCTTTCTTTGATAGAGGTGGCTAAGATTCGTTTTCGTTTGGGCACGGTGCAGTGATGGTGAGGAGGAGGAGTTTGCTTGTTTAAGTTCAACTTTGCAGCCATATTTTGGGAAATTGACATTACTTATAAAGACAAATTATGTGTGATGAATCCAATTATTCCCGGATTTGTTGATGCTTGAGTTGCCGATTCGTTGCTGCTCGAGATGATCGATCAATTCGTCAACTTTGTCATAAGGCCTCCAAGGTATAAATAAGTATAAACAAATTTTTCTTGTTCATGTGATCTTCTAATCTTTCTTGCATTATCTGTAAATCTCCAATCACCTGCTGCTATTTGGGCGGCCACAGGGCTGAGTACAACCCCGATCAGTATCTGTGGGAGAAAGATTTCTCTCTCGCGGGGAGAAAGTATAAAAGAGAAGACGTCGAGGCAAGTATAGGCATCGATCGATCTATTAGCAGAACAATATTATTACTATTTTGAATTCATTAATTTAGTTTGCTTCTGAATATTATCATAAATGTTGAGTTTTTCACTGCTGGCAAATGATTGCAGCTTCGAAATGAAAGAGGGCACACGTTGAGGTGCAGCCATTATGTTCCTGCAAAATTCCCTGACGATGCTCCTCTTCCGTGTGTTATATATTGCCATGGAAACAGGTGTGTCATTGCATGTTTACTAAGGGAATTGAAGCAGTTAAATTCTTCCATTTAAGGCTTTCCTCATCAACCACAAAGATTTGTTTTTGGTTTTTTATTACAGAAATGTCAAAGAAAGATAGAAGATATATTACATTGATATGCCTCTTCTCTAACATTTGTGTTCATGCAGCGGGTCCCGAGCTGACGCGAACGAGGCAGCGGTTGTTCTTCTGCCTTCTGGCATCACAGTGTTTACTCTCGATTTCTCGGGATCGGGCTTGTCTGAAGGAGACTACGTCAGCCTCGGTTGGCACGAGGTTTTTTTTTTTTTTTTTCCTCTCTCTTTCCACCGAAATCCATGATTTTTTAATCTGACTGATAAATAATACCAAAAACCTGCATGAAATTTCAGAAAAATGATCTGAAGGTTGTTGTATCATTTCTGAGGCGCGACAAGAGAATATCCCGTATAGGTCTCTGGGGAAGGTCGATGGGCGCTGTAACGTGGTTAGTTTTTTTTTTTTTTTTTCCTTTATTACGCGACGAATAATAAGCTTATATACAGCTGATTACGATTTAAAAAAAAAAAATCTTACCGAAGCCTTTCTTTTTATTACATTACAATGCTCAGCCTCTTGTATGGAGCAGAGGATCCTTCTATAGCTGGAATGGTGTTGGACAGCGCGTTCTCGAATCTATTCGATCTCATGATGGAACTTGCTGACGTGTACAAGATACGCCTTCCAAAGTTTACGGTTTGTTTCCAGCGCAATCTTATTTGTTTTTACATCATATACACCTAAATGGAAAAAAAAAAAACACTCGAGTTTAAGAAAAAAAAAATACTTCTTAGTGTGGATTCCATAAAAATACTCTCTGCTTCACAGGTTAAGATGGCGGTTAGGTACATGCGACGAGTAATACGAAAAAAGGCCAAATTTGATATAATGCGTTTGGATTGCGTAAAGGTTGTTGATTTTTGCATTTACTCGTAATATATATATATATATATATATATATATATAATATATAAGCTTGTAGTGTGTTTCTTCTTACCAGACGGCGGCGCCCAAGACATATATTCCGGCTTTATTTGGGCATGCAAAGGGTGACAAATTCGTCCAACCTCGGCATTCAGATTCTATCTTTCGGTCATATGCGGTGCGGAAATATTTACATTTTTTAACGTACGAAAAAAAATATTATTTTTGTCGATCAATGGGGAGCATGTCGTTAAATTTTTTCGTGGCTTCGTATATTATTATTTACAGGGTGATAAAAATATTATCAAGTTTGATGGTGACCACAACTCGTCGAGGCCCCAATTTTATTACGATTCGGTTTCGATTTTCTTGTTCAACGTCCTTCGTCCCCCTCAGCCCCAAAAGTCTTCTTTATCGGCGAAGATAGAAAAATATTATAATCTGGTGGAAGAAATGAACTCCGGTAAAGGTGTTGAAGAGGTAAATGCATCATTTCGTCTTGCCAAAAATGTGTTTTTTTTTTTCCCTTGTTTTTCTTGAGTGTTATTTCTTTAGATGCTGATGATAAGTAATAATTTGATTCCTTCTCCAGAATATGTTGTACAAGATTATCGCTGAGCTCCGAAACGCAAGCAGAGGTGCACCGAGTTTTTCTTCTACAGCAGAGTCTAAGAAATCTGTTGAGCAGCTGCTCTCTGATATTGCACCGGCTTGTGATTATGTAAAATTTCTTCTTTCATCTTCCCTTTATATATATAAAAAAACAAACAATCTTTTCATTTTTGTCATTGATTGATTTTGACTATTGATGATGATGCTGAAATTAATCCCCGAGAAGCAGAGCGTTCAAAGAGAAGAAGCTTGTTGCTCTAATAACACAAGCTCGAATAGGGAAAGCTTGGGAAGATTTTCATCTTTGGACAGTGTCAGCCCTGAACAGGTCTCTCTCTCTCTCTCTCCTCTCTCTCTCTCCTCTCTCTCCTCTCTCTCTCTCCTCTCTCTCCTCTCTCAAAACGATTATGAATCTAGGCAAAGGCAAATACGTCTCCTAGAGAACCACAAAAAGATGATACAGAGAAGAAGAGAAGGAACAAGACGAAGAAGAAGAAGAAGAAGAAGAATAATGAGCCCAACAAGTCAAAACGCGAGAGATTCGAAAAGATTGAGGCTATGAGTCGACGCTTACGCCTTTGCGTATTGAAGAGAGTCAAAACCAGAGACCTTTTACTCTTCATGACAAAATAAATACAAGTGGTTAGTTACAGTTGGTTCTGTTACATGTTAATTATCTGTTATTATTTTTTTAACTGAACAACGTTGTTCCGAGCTTTTAGAAGAGTTTGATATTAGGGTAAATTCCGTTGTAGCTCATGTGGTTATACTGAAATAACACATTACTATTTTGTGGTCTCTAAAACTCAGCACCACCGTACTTTTCTAGTCAGGACACATGTCGGATAATTGTCTTGAACGCAATGTCTCGAACTCAAGTTCCACTATCTATCGTCTTCACCTTAAATTGACAAAAAAATAATTCTTGTGTGGATCTTGTTTAAAGAGGGAGTAGTATTTAATGTGCCTGTGAAATTTTGCTGAGAAGAAAATAAATTTGTTAATATGATTTTGACCATTTCATGTTAAAAAAAAAATGCGGTCATAATCTATCCCAATAGCATTACGAGTGCATTCACGAATAGAAGCGGCTGACTGGAGGTACCTTGCTACGTTTTAGAAATCATAAGGGGATTTTGCGTAATAATCAACACACAAATATGGTAGTAACATGCATTTCAGTATAACCACGTGTAGTACCCTTGATATTACCGGTTCTAGCTTATAGAATGTTGCGTTTGGTAATAAAAACATTTCGATAAAAACTGCAAGAAAGTAGACCATTCTTGTTGTCTTAGATGCCATCAAACAGTTATACATTTACAACCTCCCACAAATTAGAACTTATCATCAATCGATAATCAGCAAACGATCATAAACCACAACCCATCATAGCATGAGAATTAACTCGAATCACCTGCAGATCGGGATTGTACGCATCGGACTCGCCCCACACGATCGATGATGCACTAGGTGGCTCGATGTTGCTCATCACGATTCTCTTCCTCTCGGGAGAAGAACCCAAGCCCTCGTGGGTCGTCGTGAGGCAGCTCTCCGTGGAACAATCAGCCCTCAACGTGCCGAGCCTCAAACTGTCGACTGCATAAGGCGATACGATTATATTATTACCGGAGATACGAGGTTGCTGTGGGACCGTTTCTTTCCCCTGAAATCCATTTTCTTCTCCAAGGAACTGCTCCGCGAGCATCTTGCATGCTGCCTCGAGCATCGCCATGTATCGTTTCTCGGCGTCTTGACGGATCTGCAAGTGTTTCTCGGCCTGCGGAAGCCAAAAATGGTTCCTTTCGTAAAACTATTTGACATAGAAATTATAGTGACTTATTCGTTATTGTTGAGATTATTTGTCCCACGTCGGGAAAGCAACTTCACCCGACTCAATATATAAATCAAAGAGGTCTCTTCTCCTATCACAAATTGGTTTTAGGAAGGAACCTTCAATTTAACAGTTATTCCCAACAAATTTAGGATTCTAAACATGGGCAGATCTTATGATGTTTGGGAAAGAAAAAGGTCGATGAGAAAGAGACCAAGAGCTTACTTCCACTTGAAGGTGTAGCTTGCTTTGAACTTCCATCTGGGCTCTAAGTGCCTCCTTGACTTCGTATCCCCTGTGAGCATTATTACGGTCATTAAAATACGGGTCTATGGTTTTTTGTAGTTTTATCACTTTGCAACTGAGTGAAAAACTCTTACTCATTTATGTCTGATGCTTGTAAGTTTTGGCAAGAATCGGTTGCTCGTGGACTATCCAGATAACCTGTTAGTTTCATGATAGAACGCTGAGTGAGCTTATGGCTTAGAGATATCGATCGATGAAATTGAATGCTCAAGGAGCTCATTAAGCCAAAAAAGTATCTCCCTATCTCTTTCTTTCCAGTCTTATCAGAAAATTTTAAATAATCTTAATGCATTAAGTTAAAATCAAGTTATATACTGTGTTGTAGTTGAACCTACCATCTTTTGAAGCCTCACCAATTTCTTTTCCAGATTGTTTCCCAAGCCTGTATTTCTGCTCAGAAAGATCGAAGATCAAGTGAAATCAAACCGCAAGCAAAGATTAAGCTCCATGAAACAATGGAACACAGAAAGAAAAGAAAATGTAAAACCTGGAGATGGCTCTTCAAATGGAAGAGAGTTAATCCCTTGACACCCATTGTACGCATAATAGCCTTTGGTGTTGCTTCTGTAAATAATAATAGAAAAGGCACATAGGATTAGATAAAATAGAAGTAAAAACTCAAATTCATAGCAGCTTTCAAGGAAACATAAGTAATTCATTTTCATACTCAGTGAAGGCTTGATGCATTTCAATCAAATGTTAGTGGGAGTCTTTTTTTAGTAGCTCAAAATCCTATACGTCATACTTGTGTTGTCTTACATTTGAATCTCCATGGTCGAAGTATCAGAAAAGATTTACTCAAAAAAAATGTCTGAAATTCAACCCATAAAGAACCCCAAATCTTCGCCAACGAGCTAATTACCAACGAAATGCAGCGACCCAAGTCAATTAACTAACCAAAGACCGTCAACCAAAAACAAGCAAAACAGAGAAGAAAGGGGAATTAACGGCGTTTAACTGTTGGGTCCTCCGAGCTGAGTAACGGCGTCAACGAAGCGTTCGTGGAGGTCGGTGGTCCAACGGAGGCGCGGCTTAGGGTCAGCCGTGAGCACGAGAGCAGGGTCGGGCCTTTGACCGTACCCGTTGACCAACACCTGCGAGCTGCTGTTGTCTTGACCGGTCAAAATGGAGTCGCGGGGTTGAATCAACCGGGGAAACATTTTGGAGATCTCTTCCAGATTCAGCAGACGAAAAGGATCTCTTAAGATTTGTTGTTGAATCTTCGCAGTGGTGGGACTTGCTTTTGCTGCCAATCGAAAGCTTTTTGAGTTTCGCGCAGAAAGTTTTACTACGGATGGCCCCGGATTGGAATTTATTTGCACATAGACCCCTTTGAACCGAAGAATATCGATTTTAACCCCCTTTTAGAAATATCGGAAAAAAAAATTATATATAAAATAAGTGGTGTACACGGCCCAAAGAGCCCTCGTCATCGAAAGATCTAAAAATCCCCTTTCACTCCACAACACACACTTCGAAGTTCTTGCAAAGCACACTCTTGAGTTTAGTTACTAGTAAAATCCCAGCTTTTGTCATTGACAATCTGAATACGATCGCTGATTCAGAATGAATATGACCGCCGTGACATCGACGCCGTCGTCGCCCATCGGGATGATGAAATTGTCTTCAGTCTCGGACCAAGTCGGTCCCAAAAAAGTACGCGGAAAGCCAATCATCGGTTCGTCTAAATCGGAGATGTTTGGCGTCGCGTTGTGTCTGAATGTTAAGCAAACCGCGGGCAGACGGGCCATGCGGCGTTGCGCCCGTGTGGTCTCCCCGAAGGCCGTGTCTGATTCGAGCTCTTCGCTGACTTGCCTTGACCCCGATGCCAGCACCGTACGTTGACGTTTTTAGCCTCTTCTTGATTGCAATTATTTGATTAAATTCCTGATCTGCTGTGTGTTCTACAAAGGCCTTGTTCAAAATTGGGATAGTGAGAACAATTTGATGGCATTTGATCTCTATTATTAAATTTTTTGACAGAGAAACCCTATCCTTTTTATCTCCAATGTCCGTATTTTTTGGGGTGATGCAGTGTTTTAGGCATAATTCTGGCTTGCAGTATCTGACCTAGCTCTGTAAGAATGAAACGACGTCCTTTTTCATTGCCAATGTCGATCACTGTATGTTAAGGTTTTAGCCTCTTCTTGATTGCAATATTTGATTAAGCTTTGTAAGATGGAGACAGAGACACAACGTCCTCTTTCATTACCAATATCTATCACTGTATGTTAAGGTTTTAGCCTCTTCTTGATTGCATTTTTTGATTGAGCTCTGTAAGAAGGAAACAGAGAAACGTCCCTTGTCATTACCAACATCAATGTCTTTTTTTCGGTTGCTGATGCAGAGTGTTTTAGGCATAATTCTTGGAGGCGGAGCTGGGACCCGCCTCTATCCCCTCACCAAGAAACGTGCGAAGCCCGCTGTCCCTTTGGGTGCAAACTACCGATTGATTGATATCCCCGTCAGCAACTGCCTGAACAGCAACATAAACAAGATCTACGTGCTCACTCAGTTTAATTCCGCTTCTCTCAATCGCCACCTCTCGAGGGCTTACGCTAGTAATATGGGCGGTTACAAGAACGAAGGCTTCGTTGAAGTTTTGGCTGCTCAGCAGAGCCCCGAAAACCCCAACTGGTTTCAGGTAACAAGGGATTTTTGGTTTCTTTTGCTCTACCTTATGGGTTCTTTAATTTCTTGATAGAAAGAAAACAATTTATGCTCGTGGAATATTTTTTGGATCTCGTTAGGGCACAGCAGATGCTGTGAGGCAGTATCTGTGGCTCTTCGAAGAACAAGATGTTCTTGAGTATCTCGTTCTTGCTGGGGATCACCTCTACCGTATGGATTACGAGAAATTTATCCAAGCACACAGAGAAACCGATGCTGACATCACGGTTGCAGCTTTGCCCATGGATGAAAAACGTGCCACTGCTTTCGGTCTGATGAAGATCGATGAAGAAGGGAGAATCGTCGAATTTGCCGAAAAGCCAAAGGGGGAACATCTTAAGGCTATGAAGGTAAAAAAACTGCAAATTGCATTGGCAACGTCTCCTTTTCTTGAATTAGTGAAGCCATTTTTTTTCTTACCTTAGGTTGATACCACGATTCTTGGTCTTGACGATGAGAGAGCAAAGGAAATGCCTTTCATTGCAAGTATGGGCATTTATGTTTTCAGCAAGAATGCTATGTTGGATTTGCTGAGTCAGAAATTCCCGGGAGCCAATGATTTTGGCAGTGAAGTTATTCCCGGTGCTACATCTATTGGCTTGAGGGTACGCGTTATGCTCGAAAAAATGAATTACGGTATATGATTTCTTGGTAAAAAAAGCTCACATTTTGGCTTGCTTCTCTTGTCACAACAGGTTCAAGCCTATTTATACGACGGTTATTGGGAGGACATTGGGACTATCGAGGCTTTCTACAATGCTAACTTAGGCATCACGAAGAAGCCCGTCCCAGATTTCAGGTCGGTTTCTCTAACATCTTGCAGTTGTTGCGATAATATATTCGAAACACACAACACAAATCGCGTATTTATATCGCAGTTTCTATGACCGTTCTGCTCCAATCTACACTCAACCTCGTTACTTGCCACCCTCGAAGATGCTCAATGCAGACGTTACTGACAGTGTAATCGGTGAGGGTTGTGTCATAAAGGTAAAGAAAGACATCAACTCACTAGTGTCCAATAGAATATTGCGAATTCAAGTTATTATTACCCGCCACGACTTACCTTTGATGACTTTGCAGAACTGTAAGATCCATCACTCCGTTATTGGTCTGAGATCGTGCATATCCGAGGGTGCAATCATAGAAGACACCTTGTTGATGGGAGCCGATTATTACGAGGTAATATTTTTCTTTAAAATCCTTTTTTCTTTCTTTGGATGAGTTATTACAAGTTAATCAATATTTATATTGGACATAAGCCCGTGACTGAAGAAAGTAGTGTGGAAGAGACAATTGGAGATGGAGACAAAATTGTTTTTAATAAGTTACCTGAAGAAATTATTTTGCCTTAGTTTTAAGCATGAAGTTAAGCTGGATTTTCTCTTCTTTTCTTTTTCTCATCTATTTCTTCAATCAACCAAACATAAACATTATTTTTCTTTCATTTCATTTCTCTTCCCCTATTTTGGTATAAGCATACTAGTTGTTACTTTTTCTTCGTTTTTAAGTATAAATTTAAGCTCAAATTTTTTTATTTTTTTTTCTATATATCTTCAATCAATCAAACATAAAAAGCAGTCTTCTTCTTTCTTTTTTTTTTTTCATTTTCCTCTCCCTGCTAATTTCCTTAACCCAAATTGCATGCTAAATACTCTTGCATTAGACCGACGCTGATCGACAGCTGCTGGCGGCGAAAGGCGGTGTCCCGATTGGTATCGGAAAGAATTCCCACGTGAAGAGGGCAATCATCGACAAAAATGCTCGTATCGGAGATGACGTAAAGGTAAGCAGATTTACATCTTTCATCTCCTAATTATCCCGTTTAAAGGTACAACACATCGAAGCATAGGGTACCATCAATCACGCGGTGATGTGCTTGTGATTTGTGTTCTTATTAACAGATCATTAACAGCGACAACGTGCAAGAAGCAGCTCGGGAGACGGATGGCTACTTCATCAAGAGCGGGATCGTTACCGTGATTAAGGATGCATTGATCCCCACTGGAACAATCATATAATAAAAAATAACTTCCCAGTGTTTCTTTGGAGAAGAAGACTATGGATATATGCTTCATTTTCATTTTCATCGTATTTATATAATAATACATTGTAGGAGCATGCTAAATAATCTCAATATTCTATATATCAATCTTTCGATACATAACATCTTACCATTTCCGCAGCATTAGAGTTCTTACAACCTTTTGTAGCTTAGCCGAGGTTATAACATATTATTTGCATCTTCAACCTAAAGTATCGTCGACTTGAGAGTGGAATACAAAGCTCGGAAACGTCGTAGTGATGTCTCTGTGTTCATCATCGAAAGAACAGTTATTAAGCTATTGATAGATCATTTGATTTATATATATATATATATATATATACATAAATGTAATGGAGTGATAGTAATTACTACCGGAGGTAATGAAGGGTCATGTTCTTCAAGAGTGACGGATGTCGCAGCACGAGGCTCCTCCACTCTTCCTTGTCGATCTTCCCGTCTTGTTTCGTATCCGTTTCCTCGAATGTCTGAAATTTAAGCCACAAATAAATCATGTTTATAAAAAAAAAAAAAAAAACTAATTTAAATGTTTTTTGTTGTGCATATAATATTGAAAACTTCTCACAAACCCTGTCGATGATACGTTCTACGACAGCTTCGGGGAGGTTCATGCCCGATTCGGCCAATGTTGCCTCTGTCATCTCCTTAATCTGCAATAAGATCAATATTATAAGTACATATATGGACGGCAATATAATTTGTAATGACTGAAAAAAGGTTTGTTATTTACCTCCTGTCTTTCGATGAAACCTTGCTGCTTGAGATCGTATAATTCGAACAAAACTGTGTCACAGAAAGAGCTCAAAAAGCTAAATATATACAGTTTCAAGTATTTAAAATAAATATATACATATATATATATATATATCCAGGGTAATAATGCAATATCCTTACAGTCTATTTTTTCGTCGATAGGAGCTTTCGGGTGAAACACCGAAAGAGCTCGAGCAAACTCCTCAAAGTCCAGCACTCCATTGTGCTTCTTATCGAACAAGTCGAATACCTTTTTATGAATATACATAATGAGATATAAAACTAAACTAACCATAGTTAACTAACTTGAATAGAAAAAAACTAACCCTGTCAGCAAATAGGCTCTCCTTCTGGCTTGTCTTAAACAGTGCTAGCTGAAACTCTTCCTGTATGAATGTATGCGGAGGATGTAAGAACAAGATGTTTAATATATTCCAAAAACAAAATTATATACATATATACATATTTATTACCTTGTTGATCAATCCATCATCGATCACCATGCTACTAATCTCTTTGTACAACTCATACAATGCCTCTATCTCGCTAACGGTAACTGCAATAATCGTGTGGAAGAAATTCACTGTCAGTCCAAACTCGTAAGCCCATGAGATTCCACTACAAAATCAATTGGCTATAAAGAGAATAGCCCACAAGCTTATAAGTAGATCAAATTTCGATGCGGACTTTGTTTGAACCTAACAAAGATCATCAAGAATTAGGTCATTTAAAGATTAGGGTTTTGTATTAGAAGATGTATTAAAATATTTCGAAAGGACATACACACGGTTCCCCTCGCCGAGGCTTCGGGATCTTGCAGGCTACTAGATAGCCTGTAACCCCTGGAGCAACAACAGCAACAGCAGCAACAGCTTTGTATAAAACGAGAAAGCAAGTGCTTTATTCCATCTAAGAATTGCACCATTATATTATCTTTTTCTTCCCTTGATGAACAAATGATATCATAAGACTCCGTGCATCGTAATTATACAACTGTGGCAGCTTAATATATGCAATAATGATATAAGGTGTATTACTTATTTTCAGACAGAACTAGAAGAGAGAGAAATCGAAAGAAGCAACAGCACAACGTTTATGGGAGATATTATTGCTTTTGTATTCTATTATATGTTTCTTTTGTCTCTCTATAAAAGAGCATACAGTTGAATTCATGTTGGAAGACTTTTGCTCGATTAAAAGGACACAGTCGACTGCACACACGTTACTTAATTAGCAGCCAATAGATACTGAAAATAATGATAAATAAATGTCTGCGTGAGCCTCGCATTTTGCATAGTTTGTTGTGCGTGGATATTATGCATACCGCACGCACTAACACACACAGTGTTTATATATATATATTATATACATATGTCGTGTGGTAACTGGTAAGTGGCAAGTACGGTCATGATTCACGTGCAATAAGGTAAGTAGAGCTCAACAGTCAACACCAGCAGTTCTTTCGCATATATATTTGCGTTCCCACCAACTTTTTTTGTTCGTTTTCCATATTAAATGCATAGTTTCCAACTGAAAAGGATCAGACCCAAAAAAAAAATTAAAATTCTTTACCGAAATATTAAATTCGTAAAAGAAATACAACATTTGTCACGTACGTACGTATATTTTCTTCCCTTTTCTAATCGGTTTCTCTTGAAACGGCGAGCCCTTACAGCCGAGGATGAAAACTTGGTGCAATGGAGCACAGTTTTAGTAGATAGCATCACTTATACTATTACAGAAACAACAACAAACTTACACATTATTTTTCAAGAAACACAACAAAAGGATCGCTTTTTGTTTTATCAATATCCTGAATAATAATGGCAAGATCCATAAGAATATCATATAAAAAAGATACGCACATTGAATGGACAATTAATAATACAGACTGAGATTTTGCATTTCATAATCAAGAACTCATATATAGGGCTTCTTCATGATGATTGCAGCACTTTGAATATAATCTTTATTACTTCTGCCTCTTGTAAATCTTTCCCAGGAAAGACATGAGCACTGCTTGCACAGCTTTACTAGGATGAGCCTCGATGGATTTAGTGAGCCTCTCGTAGCTCTTGCTCTCGTACTCGTGAAAAACACCCTCGAGATTAAGCTCCTTGTAAAGGGACTTTATTTTCGCCACATCAGAGGGATTTTTCTTGCCGTAGTGTCCCTAAAAATAAAAAGCCATGATGTTAGAAATCGTAGGGCTTTGATATTCGTTTGTTGTTTTCCTACCCGAAATACTTACGAAAAGAATCCCCTTTTGTTCTTCGCTGCAGAGTTCAAGGGCTTTCACCACGAGCCATGAACACTTGAAATCTTCAATATCTGTTCCAATCTGATGATATATATTGCATAATTCAATGAAGTGTTAGGATGAATAATTTTCTAAATGTCTCCTACCTTTCCAATCTTCTCGGGCTCGCCGAAGCAATCTAAATAATCGTCCTACAAAAAGAAAAACGATATGCTTTAAATATTTGCAGAAAGAGATCAAGTACAAATCTAGAATCAAAATTATTTCAGAAATATCTCATCAACTACGGTTATAAATCATAAGAAATAGGCGATCGAATATTTCACCTGTACTTGAAAGTACGTTCCCATATCAATAAGAACATCCTTAACCAGTACGTGGTCATCGAGGTTCTCTTCTGCCATGAGCAACGCACATGCAACCTGTAAAATTATCAAGAGTGTGACAATTGAAAACTGTAATTTTTATTTTTATTTTTTGTAAATTGTATGTATGGCATGATGATCAATAATTCAAGCTCACCGGAAGGTAAAATGAGTAGTAGGCTGTCTTATACTGAACGATACGGCGGTGACTGCACAAAATTCACACAATGAAAAAAAAGATAAAGCATTTTGAAGATGTTGAGTCCATGTTAGAAATAAGAAATCAACTCTGTATATGACTACTGTTAATAGAGGAAGCCTCTCTTATTGCCAAATGATTTTAGGATTCAATGAAAAATAGGTAGAAACAAACTCCTACACTCACATCGGTAACGAGTACTTGGATAGATCCTTTTCTCCTTCAATGGTGGTGATTAAATCAATCATCTGTCCTGAAGCAGTTTGAAACTCCACCTATTCGAAAAGAGATTAAGATAATTTCATCAGCTTATCTAAACAAATAAAGGGTCCTCGATATTCATTGCAAAATGATCCCACATCACCTCGTTGAACAAATCCAAGAGATCAACGTAGTAAGGCTTTGTTCGAAAGTGCTTCTTCAAGATTCGAGGGATGTGGTTGCGGAGTAGTATTCCATCATTCGCAGCAATCATGCCAACCTAATAAATACATTTACACTCAGTTTGGTTTAAGGAAATTATTAGGGAAAAGAAAATGAAATGGAAAAGAGAAATTAACATTTATTTTTGGTTGATTGAAGAAAATAGATAAGGAAAAGAGAAGAAAATAAAATCTAGCTTAACTTCATACCTAAATTTGAGGAAAACTAATTTCGTCACCAAATAGTGAGGAAATACGCACTACTTTCTTCAATCCAAACAGAGCCTTAATTTATTACATGTCTAGGTTTCCACAAACTGTAACCTATGGGAACTATTTAGACACTTTTAGCACTTGCCTGTGGGACTCTGAACCAGCACGGTTGACCTCGACGGGTATGAGAATCATCCATGATGTCATCGAGCACCAAGAAGTATGCTTGAAGCTGAATTTGGAAACAAAAAATATGAATGAGGATTCAATTTTCTTGGAGCGAAGTATTCATTTGAAAAGGGACTTTGACAAATGCCTGCTTACCCATTCAATACACCATCCTAGAGCACTAGCAAGGAACACTTCTTCTTCGGTCAACTCTTTCCCCTCTTTCAGTAGCTTATAGCTATCCACTACAGAGAGGCCTCGGTTCAGTTTCCCTGCGTTTTATGACATAATCCTTAAAATAAAATACTATAGTTCGCGATTTGGTACGTAGTTTATGTATTGAAATACTATTGTGAGGTGTGATATAAATATGCATTTCAAGGAATAAACTGAATTTGAGGAGCTGTTACCTCCAGGAACATTGTAATCCAGCATCTGTGACAGATGGAAAAGATGAAGAAATAAGAAATTTTAGGCTCAAGGATCAATTTTTAAAAAAATTATGATATCACGAGGCTTTTTATGAATGAAACGGAACAACATGGTATCATAGTACCAGTTAAGGCTTAATCATTTATCATAATGCATCACGACTGCAAAATCCCATTAGAGTTACCGAAGTTTAGCATCGTTCACATAGCTAGAATCAAAGTAAAACAAAGTAGTAGATGATATAAGATGCCAAAATAAATGGAAAAGAAGATCAATTAACAATTTCAAAAGATGCAAGGTACAATGATGAAAGCTGATAAAACAACTATGTTTGATGGAATCCTGATAAAATGAGGTCGAATTATTCTCATTTCTGCCTTTTTGCATAAATTGTTCTTACATTCCGCTACCAAATCACAAGATTCTATTCTCCAAAATGAAATCGACCCACTTTTTATTACGAAAGCTCATAAAAGTTATTGCTTTACATAGATAAACCATACCCCACCCAAAAAACTAGCATCCCACAATCAAGGAAATGTGCGATTGTGCTCACTTTTGTGAAAATACGACTCAGCACCTTTTCACAACAGTACCCCTTTTCTAACCAATTACATAATAACAACAATCTAAACATTGATATAGCCTTATTTTCCAATTTCAAAGCTTAGCTCATTTAGACTATTGTACTTGATTCTTCATCGTAACTGTAAGATGAACAATTCAAGCCCATTTCAAAGTGGGCGAGCTAATAGAGAAGATGATCAGAAATAATTACAGTAAAGCCTCTACGCACCATCAATAAATCTCAATTCGCCTCGAAACAAACAGAGAAGATGATCAGAAATAATTACAGTAAAGCCTCTACGCACCATCAATAAATCTCAATTCGCCTCGAAACAAACAGAGATTATTAACACCCAAGAGATTGCATCACAAATAAAATCAATTCAATATTACCGTGACTCAGCTCCCCAAACGATCGTGAAAAAGAAAACACCTCACCTTCTCGACCCATTGGCGTGAATGATCCGTCCATTCAAAAGCGGGGTCGTTCAATAGCTCAGATTTCAGCACCGAATACACATCAAGAAAAGCCTTCCGCAGATCCGACGTCGTCCCGTTCGAATTCTCCATCTATCGAATACGCAAATTCAACAATACGATGACTCGAAATAGAAGAATGAATAAAGGCAACAATCGCGGCGCGCGTTGCTCGTGCTCTTTGTAGCACTCGAGATTCTTGTTGGTATGTGTGAAAAAAAAAAAAAAAACTCCTCCTTTGCATTTCACGTGGGATTTGTTTATATTTATTTTGAAGAAGTGCGTACTGTAGCGAATGTGAGCAACCGATCAATTTTGGTGTGCAGTGGAGGGATGTCCTCCTCGTGGCTTTCCTGCCAATCATTCTTTTACACGTGGCACGCCTGGTGATTCGCCTCTTCGTTTGATTTTGACCATCGATCTTCACTTTGTCTTTCTTTTTGTTTTTCTCTTTTCAAATATATTTAAGGGCAAATTCACTTTCATTACCATTTCAAGTTTCAAATTCCTCTTTAATATCACTCGAAGATTTTCTTCCTGTTAGGTACCGATCTGAAAAAAGTTGTGTGTTAGGTACCTAAAAAGCGTTAAAAAGACAAAAATAACCCTTCTTCATACATAAATATTATTTCGATTATCTTCAGTTTTATATCAAGTCAAATTTAAGAATATTATACCAACTGTTAGCACATTTATACCAACTGTTAGCACATTTATACCAACTGTTCTCGTTATTATACTAACTGTTATACCAAAAATATTTTTTTTGTATTATACGAAAGTGATTTTTGCGTATTATACCACAAAATACGATTATTATACCAACAAAACCGCTTTTATACCAACTGTTATCACATTTATACCAATTGTTCTCGTTATTATACTAACTGTTATACCAAAAATATTTTTTTTTGTATTATACGAAAGTGATTTTTGCGTATTATACCACAAAATACGATTATTATACCAACAAAACTGCTTTTATACTAACTATTATCACATTTATACCAACTGTTCTCGTTATTATACTAACTGTTATACCAAAAATATTTTTTTTGTATTATACGAAAGTGATTTTTGCGTATTATACCACAAAATACGATTATTATACCAACAAAACCGCTTATTATACCAATAAAATTGATTATTCTACCAATAAATTCGACTTGGTATAGCAGTGATAACAGTTGATATTATAATTGAATATACTGGTATAATAATGGAAACACTTGGTACAATATAATACTCTTAAATTTGACTTGGTATAGCAGTGATAACAGTTGATATAATAATTGAATATATTGGTATAGTAATGAGAACAGTTGGTATAATAGTGCTAAAATACTCTTAAATTTGAATTGGTATAGCAGTGATATCTGTTGGTATAATAATTGAATATATTGGTATAATAATGAGACCAGTTGGTATAACTGAATCTGTAAAGAAGGGTTATTTTCGTCTTTTCAATGTTTGGTGGTATTAAACACACAATTTTTTGCAAATGGGTACTGAACATGAAGAAATACTTGGAGGGGTACTGATCAGGAAGTTGAAACTTCAAAGGGTACTGAAAGTGAATTTGCCCTATATTTAAGGTCTTTTTTTTAAGGTCTATATTTAAGGTCTTTTTTTTAAGATCTATATTGAACTAAATTATTTATATGCGTTTAGGTCCAAAAACTCTTCAAGACTACAACCTTATTGGTAGGAAACGAAATTTGTACCGAAAAAGAAAGAAAAAAATGTAAAAAAGAAAATATAAGAAAACATGGTTAGGTTAAATGGCAATGCATCTAACAATGGTTTTGTGGTTGGTTGGTAAAGTTCAACGGGTTTTAGCCAAACTCGGTAGTTATAATTCAATAGAGAAGTAAATGATTTTACTTTATACTCAATTTATAAATAAGAATAATATGTTTAACGTTGGGTTCCAAGTTAGTTCAATTGCACGTTAGAATTTCGATAGCAACGTGGTAAGCCATTATAGGTGGTGAAGGAGAATACAGTGGCTGCACCGGTGGTGTTGGTGATGACTCCAACGGCGGGAGAAAGGCACGAACTTCTTTCATGATGAAGTCAAGAGGAAGGCATGAAAAGCAATATCAATAAAAACTTGTTGGATACTAAGTGATCATTCAAGTAATTTTGGTCGTATATCCAAATCCTTATTGCAATAATCTTGTTACAGCAAGTTCTCAATTATATAACATTTGAGAACCCGTTATATAGCTGACAATATGATTTCTCATACTGCAAATAATAAAAATACCCTTAAAGTTAAGGTTACTGACTAAAAAGATCGATGACATTGGCTATTTTAAAAACTTTTTGATCAAATGCTATTTTTTAAAACATTTTGGTCCAAGTTTGTTATTGTATTTAAGTACGTGTATATATTGATTTAAAGGGTTTTATGTACGTGTATTTATTAGAAACACACTCCGTGTATTTGTATTCTCTCTCTTTTTTTTCTTACATTTATTGGTGGAACGAAGTTGATTTATACGCTTGAGATTAAAGCGAAAGCCACTAGGGTTGACCGAGTTTGCATCATAGTTCGCCTAATAGTCAACGAAATACAATTCGCATCTGACGCGTTGACGTGTGGGACATCAAGATCATATACATACACTGATATATCTATATATTTATATTTATTTATATTGATACACATTTGCAAGACCCTTGTAAATATCAAAGATCCATCTTCTTCAATCCTCACTCAGAAAATAAATCACCAACAAGAATTTCTACATATTTAATCCAATCCAACGAGTGCAGAAATCAGTCGTAAGCTATAAAAGCGCAGCCCATTACGAAATCTTCAATCTTAATCACAGTGATCGTCCTATCTCTCCTCCTCACCACCGCAGTCGCTCGTGGAGGCGGCGGAGCTCGTGGTGGTAGTCGCCTTGCTCGGGGCAGCACCGCCGGGAATTTATATCCGGCTACACGTGTTGGCAGTTCCGGTCAGAGTAGTGACGCAGGCTCATCGCTCTCTTTTGGATGGTCGCGTAATCTCATCATTTCTTGTCCTGCTTTTGCAGTTCTTCGTGTTTTTTAAGGCTTTCGTGTAATTTTTCCTTTTTTCTATTTTTTTAATACCTTTCGTGGGATTATGATTGTGGATTTATTTTGAGGCTTTGTGCCTTTCTTGGGTTTTTTTGGATATTCTTTTGGAAAAAATAAGGTAAATTCCGTTATATCTTTGTGTGGTCATAATGAAATTTGTGGTTTGCTTATTACGCGAAACCCCGTTACATTTTCTACCCTTCTGCGACTGATCGTTATCAAAACTTTACAATCCTTATCTAGACATTTAGTGGATAAAAATTAATTTTTCAATTGAAGAGGGAGTAAACGTGTGATATGTTGTTTAGAATAAAATAAATTTACAGGTCTATTTTGATTGTTTAATGTAAAAAATCGTGGTCGAAATATATCTCAGCCGCATTACGAGTGCATCTCGTGCAGAAGTTATTGATGGGAAGTACGGTGCTATATTTTAGAAACCAAAACCAAAAGTATTTCGCAAAACCGACCAACATGTATTTAAACATAACCAAACCACATGGGTGCCGATTTTACCAAAAAAAAAGGAGAATAATCTCTTCGATTTACATAATGAGTCAAACTAATTAAGACGATTTTTCCAATTATCTGGGACAATTTCCGCTTGGCAAGAATCCAAACACAAAGCTCTCAAGAAATCTCAGAAACCCCCTCTTCCCTCAAGGGAAGACCGGGCAGCCCTTGACCCGTATCCCGGGCTCGGTCGGGCAGTGAGCCAGCGGGCAGTGATCGTCCACGGTGGTCCCCCACCATCCCGGCCCGTTGATGTCGTGCAGCTGCAGCGTGAAGTAACACAAGGTCGCCATAAAAGCCACGCCCGCGTCTAAGCCCGCCGACAAGATGTAATTGTGGCGGGCCCACCAATTCTTGTACCTCCGGTAAACGTAGAGGTTGAAGAAGAGCCCCACCGCGAACCAGCACATGTAGTTCACCGCCTTAGCCACCGGCATTGCACTCGCTCCCGCGATCAGTATCGGCATGTTCACGTATCTTATCCACTTTTGCTCGGGAAATTTTCGCGATAGGTACCTGTTAGGTTAAAAAACGTTATGATACATATGCTTAAAACGAACATATATTGTATATTTAAAGACACCAACTCTCGAATCTGGGGCAATTTAAGGACATAAAACGCACATATATTTTAATTTCAATAGGCCTTGGTCTAGTGGTCAATGATGAGGTCTTAAGGACTTGTGGTTAAATGAGGTCGTGGGATCGAATCCCCCCTCCCACAATTTCCTTTAGTAGTTTCCATGGCTTTATGGCCCATGACTATCGCTGTCAGATGGGTTTAAGACGTATTCATCTGGCCCCGAGGATTAGTCTCACCTCTGAAATGTGTGGGCAATTAAGGCTCCGCCAGGTTCGTGTGGCGCAAAAAAACTCACGCCGGTATTTAGGGGCTAGCTGATAGCCAGGTCGATTGGGGATACCTCGGGACAGTAAAAAAAATACACTAAATTTCAAAATTGAGGCATTTAATGACACAATGCCTAGCAGACCTAATAGGTGTTCTTGAATTTGCAACCCTTAATTTGAGGTCATATGAAATTGTCATCCCCTAACTTATAGGATGAAAAAAGAAGCTGAGCTCAATTTTTTGGTGAAATTACCAGAAGGGCACGGGGGAAAGAATGCCGAAGAGAAAGAAGTAGTTGATCTTCTGGTAGAGCCCGAGATTCCCGAACATTCGGAGCGGGCCCACCACGCCCCATATGATCGAGGCGTTGTAGAACACGTCGTCCCCCGGGCAAGTCCACGGGCTACCCGGGAGCAGCTTCGACGTGTCGCAGATGTTGTCGACCGTAGTGAGGAGCCACCACGCGGTCCCGAAGTAGACCAACGAACTCACCACCGTCCCTACGAGCTGCAATTTTTTTCGACAAACAAAAAAAAAAACGTAAGAAAAAATAAACAGATTTTCGGGCTTGGTAAGGACACCGGAGTAACAAAAAAAAAACGATCAGCTTCGTTTTTACCTGAACTAAGAACATGGATCTCGGCGGGATCTTCATGTAGTGCCCGAGCTTGAAATCCGCGAGGAACGTGATCGCCTGTGACATGCTCACCGTTCCGTACGTCTTGAACGCCACGTTCGCCAGCGGTTTTCCCGGGTACATAAACCCAATGATCATCTCTGAGATCACGTTTAGCCCCGGCCCCTTAACCAAACACCAAAAATTACAAAAAAAAAAAAAAAAAAAAAAGAAAACACACCCCGATAAGGGCCAGAACAGGAGAACTGAAGAACCTGATAGAACCAAGAAACCAACGTAATAAATAAAACTCACGGAATTCGTCGTAGCCGCGATAACGCTAACGGGAAGAGTGAAAATCAAAGCCAACGTGAAAGCCAAAACGACGCCCCAATAAGGAAGCTGCAGCTGCCTACCGAACCCCTCGCACGTAAAAAGCGAAAGCCCGATGACCACCACGAGCAGCGCGTGGAACCACCACTGGGGCACGGGCTCGTAGTTCTTCCTCATCAGCCTCGTGTGCACGTCCCCGAACTTGTCTTTGAACGACATTTTCGTCTGATTCCAAATATCTCTGACATTCGACCGAAAACGAATTATTACCGTAAAAGAATCAAATTTTCATAACATCGTCGGCTTCGCGCTCATTACCTCCCGTGGAAGAGCGCGACGTGCGATAAAGTAGCGGCCAAGCTCGCGAAGCTCAAGCCGTAGACGAGCACGAAGAAGATGCTGAGGTTGACTTTTCCCGACCTCTCGTAGCCGTCCCGGTCGAACGCGAACGTCTTCCCGGTCAGCACCGCAGTGATGTTGTAGGGCTGCCCGTGCCCGTCGAACACGTGGGAGGAGATTATCGGGAACCTCTTGGCCCCGAAGAAGTTGGCCCAGTAGGAGACGGGCAGCGCCACGTAGACCACGAGCACGAACCCGACGAGCATGTTGAGGATGGCGAACCCGGGGGTGGCCAGCGGGCTCCCGAGGAAGCCCGCAACGGTGGACCAGTCGAGGGCGAACGAGCCCAGCCCGAGCCCGTGGATACCGGACCCGAGCTGCTGGGCGGTGACGGAGCTCCGCCATATCCAGCAGACGAAGGAGAGGGAGGTGATGGAGGGGAAGAGGTAGTTGGGGACGATGTAGTAGGAGAAGCTCGAGACGAGGACGGCGATGAAGAACTGGAGTCGCGTGAGGCCGCCACGTCGCCTCTCTTCGGGCTCGTGCAGGGCCCGGAAGAGGGAGACTTGGACGAGGTTCGCGGGCCACCACATGTAGGGAGAGTCCACTAGGAACTTGCGGAAGAGCCCGGCCCATCCGTAGCCGAGCAACTACAGCAAAAATATCGTCGCAATTACGAAAGAATAATTTAAGAAAAATAACGTATGACATTGAGGTTTTAAAAAGATAGTCTTCAAAATGTTTAAATACTATTATACTCTTATTAAACGTGGCACTTGGATGGGAAGGTGGGGTGTAATACAGTAATGCGGAGTCGGTCATTTATGTAGGGGGTTGCGGGTTTCAAATCCCTAGTAAAATAATTCTTTTTGAAGGGGACATTTGTATAATGGGTTCTCAGCTCCAATTATAATACTGAAAGAGCCTATATAAATCTGAAAACACAATAGTGCGGAGAACTCTCGTGGTTGCTAAACTTGGGAATTTTACATTTTTGGTCCCCGTTGTTTGTCCTATGGGCGTTTTTGGTCTCTCATTTTCTCGAGTAACAATTTCAGCCCCGATTAATCGTATGTTTGGAGGGGATTTAACATGTACACGCACTTGATTTCACTCTTTCGAACTTAAAACATTCCATTTTCATATTGCAACCCAAAAATGTGTCCACGTCGACTTAGACGCTCAGAACATCGTAGTGTTATAATTAAATCATTAGTTCGAATTTTTGCCCTAACTCTCCCACAATTCTTTCATTCCATGTTGAAGAAAATGATTTCTGAGCATTTAAGTCGATTAAAATGAAATCAGGTGCGTGTAACGTGTTAAATTCCCTCCAAACATACGATTAAGTTAATCTGGGGACCAAAAATGCCCAAAATCGGTAACATTTGGGGTTGAAACTGTTACTCGGGAAAATTGGAGCAAAAAACGCTAATAGGCCAAACATCGGGGACCAAAACTTAACTTTATCCTAAGTTCCAGAATCCAGCTTTTAAGTGTGACAAGCTGAGAAACCAACTACAAAATAGGAAAATACACATAAAATTAATTAAGGTTATTAACTAAAAATTGGATTACTTTTTTTTAAATAATTGACATTATTAAAGGCCATTACAAGTTCAATTACGTTCTCAAATTGCGGAAAAGCCCAGCCCATCGGCGTTAGTTCTTCATCTAACCTGGGTCGTGTGTGTGAGCAGCAGAGCCGCCACGGGGTTGAGCTTCCGGTGGTAGAAAGCCTTGACGATGGTGATGATGTTGACGGCGTAGACCGAGGTGGAGCCGGCGTTGGCGAAGATGGTGATGAGGCAGTGCTCCTTGATGTTGAACGGGCCCGGGTTCAGCGAGAACGACCACTTCGTCGCCGGGATTCTCACGGCCCTCTTGGGCAGTGAAGCCGCCATGAGCCGCCCTATCGGCAGCACCAAGATTTGGGCGGAGACGGAGGTGATGGAGAGGGCGTTTTGCCGGTAGGCGAAGAACTGGTTCAAGAAGGCGAGGGTCGCGCACGAGGCCATCCCCAAGACCCATGTCCGAAGGGTCAGGCACGGCAGGGTCGGGTCGTCGGTTATGGGCACCGTTAGCCGGACTTCTTCGATTGGACAATCGTTCACTTCTTCTGCCCAACCGTTGCAAGAAAATATTTTGGAATTCTACGCATGATTTGCTTACTCAATAAAAATTAGAGGGATATATAAAAAAAAAAACCCACCTTTATCTTCATCGGTTTCATGTATTGAGACCTGTTTACTCACAGTGTTGTTCTGTGGATCCTCCATTATTCAGACAAGTGAACTATGATATTACGAGGACAAGCTATTGCTTGCAATCTTAGTATCTCAATATATATTATCTATATTAATATTAATAAATGTAATGTTTCGTGTTCTTATTTTTTTTTTCTTGTCTTCGAATGAGGGAGCTCAAGCTCACATGTGAACGAGACGAGACCCCAGAGTGAGAAATGCCAAGGAAGTGATGATTATGAATTTATGATAACGTTGTGAATTTGTAATAAGTGAAAGAAGGAAAAAAAAGGGTCTTTTCTTTCTTGTTGGGACGAGTCACACCTAGCTTGACCAGAAACTAAAACTTTCAAATAATAATAATATTTATGAGATTTATACAAATGAAAACGGCTAAAGAATATGAGTCAACCTACTTGCCTTTGGAAGATTGTTTGGTGGGATAATGATAATTTCTTGTTCCGACGTTGTCCTAATTCTTGAGCTATATATCGATGTTTATCATCAGAATGCTCCTAGGGATATTAATTATATATGTATTTTGGCCAAATATATTTACATACGTATGTAGTTGGATATTGCTGATTATGTTATTTTTTGAATAAGGCATTATGAAATTATAGTTTAGTATTATAATTATTAAAAATCATCTTTAAAATAAATAAATAAATAATAATAATAGCAAAGAGCAGCTTAAACTGTAAATTGAGACGTTTATTTCTTTTTCTTTTTAATTTTTTAAAGTAATATGGGATAAATATCTAAACCACATGATTGTAGGCGGTTCTGTCCTCTATTTCAATTGCATGTTGAAGTGTTCAAAAAAGGATAATGATTTCAATTATGTACTTTCTTCCTCATCTCATCTCATCCCATCTCATCTTAATGGGCTGTATGAGGAAAGATAAATTGATGTTATATTTTGAGGGGGAAAAATGAAAAAAAAAAATGTAACTTGATAAATGTGCTTACTGCGTTGCCAATTTTGCATTTAAGATGCAAACGTAACAATTCATTTTCTGTCACTGGGTAGTACCATCGCAAATATTCATTTATTGTATTTTAATTAATAGGATTTTATTAGTTTGTTAAATATGGGACACTTCTTAAAAATAATTTTTTGTTTATATATAACGTAATTTATTCAGCAGTAACCGTATTGCATGCACCTGTCGATGTCCGATATAATGTGGAAATGATTGAATTGGTAGTACATCAATTCAACCAAACCCTAGTCGGTCTACAATTAATGACGTAGTCTCCCGCATTTCAATGAAAATAAATCAATACATCGATTATAATAATTAAAGCACGTTATCCAGTTTTATTTTTTTTTCTCTAAAAAAAAAGTAGCTGGAAAATAGAGACTCACATATATAAGCTTAAATGACTATAAAAGCACCATGTGAATTGGAAATGCAGCTCGTTCATTTTCTTCTTATTTAGCAAGCAATTACCAATTACAATACGTAGTCCGTAAATGAAATAAAAAAACATTGGAAGGGTAATAATATTAATACCATACGAAACAAAGACTCGGCACCTTTATTGCCAACCGATGATATATATGGATCATTCAAGTCACGTTCATGTATGTATCCTAAACAACGACATACCACACTAATAGCGCATGGTTTTGAGTGGACCCAAAGAAAAAAAATTAGGCCACTATCACAAATATACCAAACAAACAATTAAATCACTTTTCTAAAAAAAATATTCATATTTATATTCAATCTTTAATAAATTTGACAAATTTATTCTAAAATTATTTTGGTATCAAACTCTAGATCGGAGGGCATGATATTAATTGGTAGGCAGACTGAGTCAACTGTTGCATTAGCAAGTGCCCAACATGGAATGGACCATTAACGTCCGAGATTCTTCTTACCAAAGTTGACCATCCCAAAGCAAATTAATTTTTCTTACTTACACACAAAATAGTATGCGCCTCACAATGTTTATCCAAATCCAAAGGGCGTGGTGCATGCGCTATTTAATTTCTAATATCAAATGTAAAATTAAAATGTACATATATATTTATAGACTCATGAATAAAGTAGGTTTTTTTTGTTTTGAAAGTTCGTGATGTATTTTAATGATGATGATAATATTTAAGATTATGTTGATATATGAGCGTATTCCGCTTTTGTTTGTGTGTGCGTGTTTTTTTTTTTTTTTTTACAATTCTTCATTTACGAGCAATATCTTCTTGAAAGAGAATATGACCATGCTCCATCAATTGATTATGAAAGAAATAAATAGGAAGAAACGGACACGAGATTTGCCTTACTTTCTTTTATTAAAAAACTCTTATTTTTTCTTACTTCATTACAAAATCTTGGGCCTCGCCAACTTGGGTTTTTTGGGCTTTTATTTTCTTGCCTTGGTGTTGGTCGATTATATCTTTTTCCAACTATCCATTTCTATACATGGATGAATTATTCAGTGCTATGTAGGTTATATATAATATCGGGGGAAAAATTTTGGATTCGTGAATACTTGTACACGTCGAACTTGTCGAAGATGATATATTTTGTTTTTATTGCATATGATTTAGCATTTGAAAGCGAATCGCCCTCACTGCACACTTTATTTTATTCTTATCTTTATATGTTTAACATATGGCAACATATCAATCAATAGTTCACGACGAATATATAATTATTTAATAGGATGATATATGTTATTTAATAGCTAGATGTCTGTTATATATCCGACCCGAACCCGAACCCGTTCAACAAGAAAGGAGATAATCAACGGTTCGGATGATCCGGATCCGCTGTTGTGTCGTCGCTTATCCACATCATAACTAACATGAATGAGCTTGAAACTAATCCTAATAAGTTATTTTATGGGGAGGAAGGTAGGAAGTGGCAATCAACATTTAATTTATTTATTTATTACTATTTATTTTCATGATTACATGGATCTAAACGACCAATCTATACACTATTAATGCTAAACGCGTAGTTTTACATCTGTCTTTACTTAGCTCTCGTTTTCCTCTACCCTACAGGAACTCATATTTAAATTATATATGTATATATGTATCTATATTTTTCTTGTTCATTTTTTTTTTCATAGACAAGTATATTTTGCATCCTCAAAGGTCTCTCTCAACTTAGTTATCAGCTCATGATTTAATATTTTTCCTTGAATCAATAATTCAACCAGCAGCCATGGGCGAGAAGGTATCTATCTATCTATCTCTATTTGATGATCATGGTATCAAAAACATGGGACTGATGATCAGAGAAAAGTGTTTTTTGATTGGTCGAATGATGTAATAATAATAATCTGCAGGTGACCGTTATGGTACTGAAGGTGAATGATCTGCAGTGTCCATGTTGCTACAAGAAGGTGAAGAAAGTCCTCTGCAAATTCCCTCGTGAGTTTCCTACCTTCTCTTTCATTTTTTGAAATTCTCGTTCATAAAGGTGCAATTTAATGTTTTATTATTATTTTGCGAACAATATAATATATTTTATTTCATTGATAAATCATTGATACTCAAACGATATTCACCTTTCTCACTTGCACTCATGAAAATTCGATTTTGCTGGGCGTTTGGGCTCCCTCGCTTTTCATATTCTCAGCACTCATATTTATCCCAACGGTTAATTTATAGAAATCTACAAATAACATTTATCTGTTCATTTTTATTTTTTGCAAGTTCTCATTTCGTTTTCATATGCACGAAAAAAGACGATGAAACCTATCCCTCTTTAAGACACTGCGCGTCCAAATCACACTTTTATTACATTACTTTTCTTACAAAGAATCATGCAAAAGACAACGTTTGTGGCTCCTATTCTTTATGAGATCTGTAATTAAATTGAGTTTTTTTTTTTTTGTTTTCCATTTTTTCTATGTAAAAATATTTCGTGGCAAGAGAAATTAAAGCCCAGGTGAACGATGAAAAGGGAAATACTGTCACCATCACGGTAGTTTGCTGCAGCCCAGAGAAAATTCGAGACCAGATATGCTGCAAAGGTTGCGGCGTAATAAAGAGCATCGTAATCAAAGAGCCCAAAGTGCCCGAAAAGCCCAAAGTGGTGATAGTTGAAGAGCCCAAGCCCAAAGAACCAGAGAAACCGAAGAAAGTCGTGAGAATCGAAGAGCCCAAACCCAAAGTACCCGAGAAACCACCGCCGGTGGTCGTAGTCGTCGATAAGCCGAAAGAACCGGAGAAGCCCAAGGAGGCTCCGAAACCCGACCCGCCTCCCAGGGCTCCTGACCCGATTCCAGCTCCGAATCCGCCGCCTCCTGTGATTCTCCAGCCGGTGCCCGTCGATCTATTTCCGTACCCACCGAGTATTCCGGTGAGGACTTGTTGCGGAGAGTGTTATGAAGGGCATGGTGGAGGTCCGTGTTACTACGGCTACGACGTTCCACCGCCGCCGCCGCCGTTCTACGACGGGGGCTGTAATTTCAGCAGGTGTGATTATTATTTCAGCGACGATAATCCTCAATCTTGCCACATTATGTGACGTTCGAAATAGAATAATGATTTCGAAAAAAAAATCAGAAAAATGGATTATATATAAACGTGTTTTTTCAGTGTATTCGTTGGCGTGTCATGTAAAAAAACTCGAGTTTTATTTAATAAAAAATTGTGGGACTTGGAAATCCTTTGATCGTCGTTTACAAACCGATCTGAATACGGATCCAATTATATGGGTCCGGTTCTAATTTCTACATCAGCAGCAGAGAGTATACTTTGCAAGTCTTTTAGTTGATATATATTCACCAATAGCACAAACCATTTTCTTTCACAACCCTTGCACTACAAATAATTCTTTCTTATCATAGTCTGTTTATATATAATAATATTTTAAAAAAAGTTACATTTTTAGGAATCACAAGGTGCTCATCCGCCATAGATAGCCATCCTCACAACCTGGAAGACAACTACAAAGCAAAGAAAGAACATATATAAAGACAACCATTTTTGTATGAAATCGAAATATTCAAAAAAATAATAATATGACATGAAATCCAATAACGTCATATAGACAAAGGGGACACGTGCTATCCGTCTGTAGTACGTAACACACTAGTTCTATTTTTTCACCTAAAGTCAAAAGTTTTTATAAGGATTACACCATGCCTGTATAAGGTTAATTAGATTGCAATAATCTTATCAGACGATATAATCAGCATGTAATAAACATAGTTGATGACCATAACACATGTTTGAAAAGGCACACGTACATAATACATACATATATATATATATATTTATCAAAAGGTATATGTATAATAAGAACTTACAGGAGGCCACCACCAAAACTGCAAAGAGGATAAGAACTAAATGGGCTGGTTCGAATTCGGTCTTGTGTGAAGTCGGACCCGAGCCTCTTCGTGTTATGTTCTTCTCGAACTTGGCAACTTTTTTCTCGGCGAGTCTCTTCGACACGGTCTGCAGCAATAAAATTTTAAATAAAACCCTAATGTTCTATATATATAGATCATAATCTTTCATTTCAAGAAGTAATGGGGGAAAAAAGAAACATAAATGAAATGTGTAGTGGACAAAGGCTGGTATTGGGTTGTGTATGACAAAGGATATTATGTATTTATTTTTAGCAAGAGTTTTTTTTTTCACTAGACATCATTTAGTGGCCGATCAATGGCCCTTGTAATAATACCGTAAATATGGGTGGAAACATATACAGTTTTGGCAAAATAAAATATAATTAGCTAGAATACTATTTTTAGAAAATGCCCGTAAATGGGTGTATGAAGCAACCTAATCTTTTCAGAAAAATTTCAATTTCACATGCCATGTAATTAAATGTTCGAAGAGTGCTTAATTTGTAGCTGAAGCAAGAAAAGGGAGGCTGTGGAATCCCAGATTATGAATTTTAATAAATGAAAGGGTAATCGAGAAAGGAGTAAAGATCAAAGACAACCATAAGAAAGAAAAAACTAAAACCCCTAAATTATTGTAGAAAAAAGCAGAAGAGAAGAACGAAAGCCTTTAATGGAGAAATAGTAAACCCTAATTATGTTATATTGACACTTTTTTATTAAAAAGAAAAAAGAAAAACCTTCTGCCGCCGGCATGTTCTTGCAGCTCAATCTTCAATACTACAATCCACGAATGCCATAAATTTAATTTATGTTTACTTTTTATTACTTCACGATTATAAATTACGAGAAAATAAAGTAACGGCTGTGCAGAGAATTACCCAACCTCCTAAACAAGGAGACGCATAGTTTAACATCTTTACCCATTGAAACGAAGAACACGTCAAGCTTTTCATCATGAACAAAAAGAAAACAAACAAAGAAAGAAAACCCAGATTCACGGAAGAGAACAACTATTGAGACAAAAAAGAAGAAAAAAAGGACAAAATGATTTACTGTAAAAAGATGTTAGGAACCAAATTAATAAATATTCTCAGACACAGGATAGATAAATTGAAATCGTGTGCGAGTGTCATGTTTGTGTCTTGAGATCACGTAGATAGATGAGGGAAGACATGTACCATGATTTTTAGGAGAAAATTTGCTGAGCAGATTGCGAGTCAATTGCTTTTCTGTCAGTGAGAAGTGAGGCGACTTCTGTCTGAAATTGGAGGAGATTCCGAAACCTAGGACGTGTCGAATATTTTTATACCTTCACACATGTTCTATTAGTCTAGCCCTAATTTCTTTATTATTTATTCATTATCGGCCTTGGCCCATTGGATTATGGACGGACGTGGTGGAATTTCGGTTTTAATATTTTGTTTTCTTAATATAGCCATTTAAAGAAATAATTTCGTGAAAATTGGTCAAGAGTTATATTTTATATTTTTCAACGATTATTTTTTTATCTTATTGATCGGGTGGGAACGAGGAAGTGAATGGGTCATAGATATCTTTGTAAAGATGTCACGGGTCATATCTGTTCAATTCCACTTTTATCGCCTTGACTATAATTTTTTTTATGGTGGCTTAGAACATCACTCCTAGACTGAGAAAATGAGTCCTAGGAATGAGGATAAAGATTCGCGTTAAATTTATAACTTAGTCGAAGTGGGGAATTATCTTGACGTTTGCGTGGGAATTTCAACTGAAAAAACTATATCATGACAAAATAACACCGACCTAATTTATATTTTTTCAACTCTTAAAACAGTAGGAATCCCATTAAGATTAATTATAACATTGTTATTATTATCTATTCTATTTCATAATCCGTGGAAAAAAAGAAAGAAAAAAAAAACATAATCTGTAATATGAAATTTTTTTATTACAAACTAATTATTATTATTATTATTATTATTATTCAGCATCATATTCATTATACAAACAACCACCTAACTCCACAGAAAGATTGAAGGACAACTTTTCGATAATTAAATCATCACCATGATGACGATCTTCCACCTCCGTAGAGACGAAAGAGATTAAATGCGGAAACAGTGGAGAGGACAATCGCGGAGATCCCAACGAGCACAGAGCTCGCAATGCCTTCGCCGACTCTGTTGCAGAATTTTCCGTACAGATCGCAGACCCTCATCCACTGAAGCTGAGCCAGTCCCAGCTTGGAGAACACCGCCGATTGGGCCGACGCCGACACAGCCGCTAAGGTCAAATACGCCATCACCTTAAAAGAAAACAATGTTAGAACCTAATTAGTTTCAAATCTGCATATATGGGAGAGTGATATTTTTTAAGTATGCCTAAATTAAGAAGCCACCAAATTAGAACACTAAGTTTTCACTTTGAAGTAATTTGAGGTCCGTTGACATTGAAAATCTAATTTCATCTCAGAATTAACACAAGTGAGTCCCACTAATAGTTACATTGGGGGATCATACGTGGCGTCGAACATTTTGATTTGGATCGAATTTTTTTCGAGTGCCACGTATGGACTTCCTCATATAAATTGTCGCGTGCACTTTCATGTGTGTTAATTCCATGCTGAAATTAGGTTTTTGTTGTTATAATTGTCGTCAAATTGCTTCCAATTTGTCAGGCATGCTGATTTGGACCGAAATTTTCCCAACGTCACGTATGATTCTTTTTTTCTTCAAATAAATTGGCCCACGCCTGACACAGGTGTATTGCTTTCGAACTGAAATTATGTTTCAAACGTTAATTATCCTCAAATTGATTCAATTCTAAAATTTATTATTCTAAAAATGGCATTCCTTAAATGACACCCTAAGTTATATTAGACGCAAAAGAAATATAATTAAACCTAAACATGAACTATATGAAACAATAAAGAACCTCACCTGATCACCGGAGAATATGACCCAAGCCAAGTGCTTGTTGAACAGCACACTCCCTCTAACGACACTAACCACACACCTCACCACTTGTACCAGTGAATACGCAGCAGCTATCCCATTAGCTATTACCAAGAAACTGCAGAGAGCAATCATTAAAAAAAAAAAAAAAAAAAACAGAGTGGTGTTGTGTTAGAAACATTCCCAAGAAAAAACCCATGAATATTCATCAGAATAAAAAAAAAAAAAAAACAGAGTCAACTCAGGGCTGCTCAAGATATCTTCTCCATACACGAGTGCTTTCATGTCCGTGAACGTAGCCCTCTTCCTCACGGCGAAGATCTCCCTTACTTGAGAGGCCGTGCCAATCAGAACAGCGGAAACGACGGCTAGACATAATATCAAACACCTTAAGACCAACTCCGTGGCTCTGATTCTCCTGTCGATCGTCTTCATCTTGCTGCTGCCGCTGCTGCTGTGGTACGCGGGAACATCGCTGGGGCTCACGCCGACACCAACGTAGCTCATATTTACTACTTTGGGCTTTGAAATTGAAGAGAAAAAGGAAGCTCTTTTAACACTACCACCGGTAATAAAAAGTGAACTCATTGCCCACATTCCCCCTATTTATACACGCTCACACGCCATTTACTCCTTCTCGTGCTTTTTGTTGCCACATTGCATTATTTTTTATATTAATTTATTCAAGAAATTGTGGGTGGCCGAGCCATTTACCGTGATCTTGAGTGCTGTCGATGGGTGCCAAGTACTTCAAGCTAGGGGGGACCCACTCTCATTACCTACCGTACGTAAAGAAAAAAGAAAAAAAGTAATTTCTTGTTAAGTTATTACAACGTGTGCTAATAGGAAGATGATACGTTGATGGCGCACTCAAGCTCGAGCTTATTCAATGTGGTGGGGTGATGTAATAATTTATGTTCTCCTTGCGTAACTTATGAAGATGATGTAAGATTTTAATTTTCTCGAATGTGAACGGATGTTGGAGTTTGGTGTGCAACAACTTCGTGATGATGTTCAAAGCGATCATGGTCCACAAACGTTGTATAATTTTTTTTTCTTTTGTTTCATGTAAAAATGATGGGAAATGCTTACTTGTCACAATTCTAATCCGCTTTTTCTTTTTCTATTTTTTTATATTATTTTTTCGGATAAATGCAGGAACTATTTTTTATTATTATTATTTTATTTTGTTATTTTCCGTGGTGGCTCTTGAATAGTGAGAAATGAGCATACGGTGACGCTATGATGGCATCACCCTTGCTCGTGTTGACAAGATTGGAATCTTAACGCCACCTGAGCTTTAGACAAGAAAATATTATTTTACTAAATACTGATTTATTACGAGTACTTAAAGATAATAAGAACAACTTCCCAGTCAACATTTTACATTGTTATTGTGAAGTTTTCTATCTTTCTTCCTTGTAAATAGGACAAACGTAATTTACTAATATATTATCGAGTTCACGTCTAATATTTTATGTAAGAATATCCAATTGCAGTTGATCTCTTGTTATGAAGGAAAAGAATAGATGGAGGAAGAGAACGATGGCTGTCGATTTATTTGGATAATGAAATAACAAAGAGAACCCTCGTGACGTACGATTTATAATATTTCCTAAGCTTCTTGTCTAATAAGATTTTGTTAAAAGAACTTGTCCAACTCACTCTTTTGGGCTGCACATTTTTGGGCATAGACAAAATCACCTGTTAAACGGGGATATTTTGTAAGGACTATCTTGCAAAATAGGAAATGAGGCAGACTTGCAGAATATAGAGCCGTTGGTTTATTATCTACATAAAAGGTATAAAGCCAACATCGATTATGCTCTCTCTCTCTCTCTCTCCCTCTCGTTATTTTTCATCTTATTTTTCACTGATTATTTTTTCCTGCAAATATTCTAGGGTTTCTCATTCACAATTGCTTGGTGATTCAAAGCTTGTTCGAGCCTCTGGCACGAGCACAACAATCTGCCTTTATATCGTTCGGTGCCTTCTAATAGTTTGGTTGTGGTTTTGTATTTTGTGTTATTCACTATTTTTCAATGTCTTGTACTGAAAGTTTTAAATCTGATGTGCTAAGTTTTTAACAGATTTCCATATAATAAAAAATATGATAGCAAGAGCGATACCCATAATTGAACTTTTTCTCGAAGCTCAATCTTTTCTATTTTTCCTCAGCTTCTGCTTCGTGCAATATGTTGCCCTTCGGGATTTTTTGATACGGGCCGGGCCTTGCCTTCGAGCTCTTGTTAGCAGGCTTTTACGGCCAAGCGGGCTTTTTTTTCACATCACGGGCTTTTTCTTCTGATACGCAGCATTAATATAAATAGTTATCCAAATTTACTTGATCCACTGCTGAAAGTCAACGCATTGACCAAATAGCTTTTTTATTCAACATAAATTTATATTTGCAAGTGGATTGTAACGCTTATACTTGGAGTGTAGCGGGAGTGTACATCAATCTAAAACAAGCTAGACGTATACTATGAAGTAAACGTGCAATATGTTTTTATACGGCAATTATTAACATATATGCACACATCTTTAAATAATTCACTTCTATTTACAGTTCGTTTCTCATTTATTGTTTTACCCAATATAAACGAAGCGAAAAGCATTTTTGTTGCTACTGTTTTCAACTTTAGATGGAATGGATTAATAATTTATTTTTAAAGAGTGGATAAACTTAAATTATTTAGGATCGGATAATTAAATTAGTAGATAATTATTCTATAAACTTGTAAGAAATGATCGATGGACGATAATGATGCCATTTGAGACAATACTTTACTTTTTTATAATGGAACCCACATGAAGTTACTTTAATTAAAGTAAGCTAAGTTCAAAGGTGAATAATATTGGACCCTCCCTCTCACGATTATAAAAAAAGAAAAGTTGGGTAAAAAGTTTTAATTCAATATTTACAATACGAAACTTTTATGATACTGTATTGAATAATAATATATATAATACTATTTATTTTCTAAAATAGAATAGGACAGAAGGAATTTGATGTGGGGAAATCACGATGCTTCTGGGAACAAGGTCGTCGACTAGGACAAGAAAACAACAAATGCTCCGAAACGCGGTAGGTTGCAGTTTACCCCCTCGGTTCATCATTATTTACACTTCAGCCACTGGGCGGTATTGAAGATTCCTCGTTATGCTTTATCCATCAAATGAAGACAAAATTATACCTTACAACCTCGTCGGCTCCTCCGCCCGCGGTTTAGTTCTGTTAATTATCAATAATTATTTTATATCGACAAAATGACATCCTAATTTGCATAAAGATTCTATAAAGAATTGGGTGAATGATACTATAATTGCGTTAATTGACAATAATTCGTTGACTTACAATAGCAGTGTAGTGTATTACCCATGTTGACTAAATAACACTTGTTAATTAAATCATTTTCTTCATACACATATTGGATAAACGATATTCATGTTGACCAAATTATAGATTTTCTATTTATTTACTGGGCAAATTCGCAATTTATTTTTGAAAAAAAAAAACAATATTCATTTCGCAGGGGCAATTAAGTAATATTTTCTAATAACAAAGGGTGATTATTGCCCAACAAGCGGTAGTCCAGCTATATAATAATAAAGACCACGGTTTTGACGAACATTACTTTCCATTTCAATTGCACGCGATATTCTCTCTTTTGCTCAGATCCACAGCTGATTCAGCTGATATTCACCAAAGGTGCGTGATCGCAGTCGAGTAGTTGTTGAAAACCATTTATTGTAATTTGTAATCTGCTTGTTAGATTTTTCGTATATATCTTGAGCTATGGAGTTGCGAAATCGAAGCAAAACTAGGTTTTTCTCCTTTTCTGAGGTTGAGGAGGAAAAGTTTTAACTAAGCTATGATGATATATCTATCCAGATGCCTCGATTCATCAGTGGTTTTGATTTCCTTTTCATGAATTTTCACTTTGAGATGGTGGAATCTAGTGGCGGCTATATTTGTTTCCTTTCTTCGAAGGTTCGCTTTCGTGTAGATGATTCATATTGGATCGATTTTTTGATTAAGTGCTGAGGCCTGAAATAGTCATTTTTATACGTGGTAGCTTTCAGTTAGGTCTTTAAAACAAGAAAGGTCTGTTTGGAAATGGTGCTTGTCTTGTTTAATGTTATTATTGTCCTTGTTTTGGGGATTCTTTCAATCTTGAGTGAATGAGTAACAATCTCTCAGTGACTTAAATTGCCATACCACTAATTGTGGGAAATAGTTGGTGGAGTTGAGCTGAAGAAGCTTTTATAATGGTCTATTAACATATGAATGCCTTAATTACTCTAGTGAGCTCAATAATTTATACATAATATGTTTTTCTGGTATGACTATGAGGTGGATGTTCATTTAATTACTCGCCAGCTGTCTTCCACGGGCCAAAATTGTGATATGCTATCTGTTTATAGCATTAGATTGCTTAGTGTTCATAAATTCTTGGTTATGATCACTTTGCAAGTGATGTACACACAGTTTTGGAATATTTTCGTCACTCTTTGAAGCAAAAACTCCTACACATGCTTTAGTTTGACATTAAACTCTTTTCTAATGGCAGGTCTTGTATGTGTATCCCCCGAACTGCTATGAATCCTTGAAATAGTTCTTGGAAAACCGTAGGTGGATGACACTTTCTCCCTCTCCAGCTGCTCATTTTCGACCTTTTTGAAAAAAAAAAAATGCATGCGTCCCAGGATTCCCAATCATCCGCCACCTTCTATAGCCCGTTCTTCTTCACGAGTCCGCAGCCTCCGAACAAAACCCAAACTTCCAAAAAATCCCAACCAACCGAAGCTTCTTCTCTAAAAACATGCACTGACCATTTCTTCACCCTCGAATCAACACCACCTGCGGATTTTTCTTCCTACAGCTCACCCTCTGCTGTCACCTCATCCTCAACCGCAAGCCCCTTCTCTCCGCAGGGCTCCCACTCATACATCTCCGATGTCACCAATGCTTCCCCCTTGAGTGGCTTATCAGGTGTCGATGACAGCAACAAGCTGATGCATGTACTGTCTGAAATCAGACACGAACTCCTCGGTCCCGATTCAGACACCGAAGATCACAGCTTCTTCGACGGAGAAGTCTCTCAGTTACCTTCCCACTTCACCAAATACGATAAAATCCTAGAAATGGCTCCAAGAATGGATCTCACGCAACAGCTCGTTTCATGTGCTGAGATAATTTCAGATTCAGACACGCTCTCCCTCTCCGACAGAGAAGTTGCTGTACTAGCTGCGGAGGCATTAATGGACGTGCTGCAAAAGAACGTCTCCGTCTTCGGTGACCCTTTACAGAGACTCGGTGCCTACATGTTGGAGGGGCTCAGGGCAAAGCTCTTGTCTTCGGGGAGCATAATTTACAAGAAGCTCAAGTGCAACGAGCCCACGAGCTCCGAGCTGATGTCATACATGCACGTGCTCTACCAAATCTGCCCTTACTACAAGTTCGCCTACACCTCATCGAACGTGCTCATCACCGAAGCCATGGAGAACGAGAGAAGCATCCACGTAGTAGACTTCCAGATAGCTCAGGGGAGCCAGTGGGTCTCCTTCATTCAGGCCCTCTCCCGTAGGCCCGGCGGGCCCCCGTACCTCCGCATCACCGGGGCCGACGACTCTCAGTCGGCCCACGCGCGTGGCGGCGGGCTCCCGTTGGTCGGCCAGAGGCTGGCCAAGGTGGCAGAATCCTGCGGGGTCCCGTTCGAGTTCAACGCGGCGGCTGTCTCAGGCTCGGAGGTCCAGCTACAGGACCTCCGGGCCCGGCCTGGGGAGGCCCTGGCGGTGAACTTCCCCTACGTGCTCCACCACATGCCCGACGAGAGCGTGAGCACCGCGAACCACCGGGACCGGCTCCTGAGGCTGGTGAGGAGCCTCTCCCCGAGGATCGTGACCCTCGTGGAGCAGGAGTCGAACACCAACACGGGGACCTTCTTCCAGAGGTTCTGCGAAGCCCTAGATTACTACGGGGCCATGTTCGAGTCCATAGATGCTGCGAGGGAGAGGGGCGATAGGCAGAGGACGAGTGCGGAGGAGCACTGTGTGGCTAGGGACGTTGTGAATATAATTGCTTGTGAGGGGGTGGAGAGGGTGGAGAGGCACGAGCTCTACGGGAAGTGGAGGGTGAGGCTCACGATGGCGGGCTACGAGCAGCTGCCGTTGGGTCCCTCGGTGAGCGGTGCGGTGGGGGATATGTTGAGGGAGTATAGTGAGAATTATCGGATTGCTGAGGCTAATGGGGCTCTTTATCTCGGGTGGAAGAACAGGGCGTTGGTGACGTGTTCCGCGTGGAGATAGTTATGGGTAATGTTATTTATCAGTTAATAATTAATAAAACAGGGGAAAAGAAAATAGCATAATATATATATATATATATATATATATATATATATAATAGTTAGTTTGTCTGAGGTTATTGCGCGTGTTTATGTGTTAGAGATTTGTGTTCGATATAGCTTTGTGTTTGTTTTTACGCTTAAGTATCAAATATTTCATGTTTTTTGTGCGCTGTAGCGAAGTTAAGCGCATTATAGCATCATAGTCCATGATTTTTTGTCGCGTATTGCGCCAAAAGGTTAAATTATATTACGAATATTAGTTCTATATATAAATCTTTTGGATCTTGGAGGTCGGTCACGGTTGGTTGCGAGTTCTCATTTATGGCTGATTCTGAGAAGATGTCTATTCCCGAACAGAACACGGTCCGCAGTAGTATGCGATTTTTCTTTGTTTCTTGTTTTTTTATTTTTATTTAATAAAATTGGATTTTCTTTATTTCAATTATATAATTCATATGATTAGCAGCGCGCCATGCGCCTCCCTCCTCACCTAGATAATTATATTGCGCGAATGGAACAACTATTTCTGCAGTTTCAGTCTTAAGATTATTTTCTTCTCATTAACTCTTTCCCGATTACTACTATATATATATATATATATACATATATTCGTTGATCGCTTAAGATTTTCTTGTACACAAAATAGAGCATCAATTGTTGTGCTGCGCCAAGGACAGATCCCATCCCATTTGGTGCCCATGAATTTATTTGGAAAGATATCACGCAACCCATTTAAATAAATTATAACCAAACAATCATATGTATGTATACCCACACTGATGGAATAATCAGCAAGCAACACATCATAGGCAGAGTCCAAACAGTCCCATTGATGAAGACGAAGCATTGCGCAATGCACCAATATATTACCAATACTAATTCCATTTCAAATAATAAATCAATTACTATATTTATCTGTTCCATAGCATTTAAAAATCTCGTCGTTCGTTAACGTATGTTTCAAATAATAAATCAATTAATTTATTTGTTGATGGCTGATTCAGAGAACATGTCCATATTTAAGCCATGCGCCTCTCTACCTATACAACTAATTGCGCATATAAACATATTTATACAGTAAAAATTTAAGGTTACTATCATATTTATAATAATCATTATTATTATTATGCAATAACTTTTTACTACACATAACTATTATTGGCGCATTTGGATACATGATTTTAACGTGCCGCTTCCGACAGGTAATTGCTAGTCTGTAACATATGTTCATGCGCTACAAAAATCATTCATGTGTTGATCACTTTTTCTTTATTTATTTATTTAATTTTTGGTCTTCAAATATCGGTAGGTCCATCAAAATCAGCATTATTAGTTCAGAAGTTAAGCCCCATGTTGATAATCTTTGCCGTATTACGAACCACACACGTCAAAAGTTTCATTACATAATTGATAATATCGTAGCCACACGAGAGCAAAAGTTAACAGTACTAAAAGCTACAAAACAAGCAAAAGCAATCAAAGGGATATACATACACATACATCATATAAAGACCATCACACCCCTTCAAGAACCAGTAAAATGAAAAACATCAAAATAAAAAATATAAAACTAAAAACGGGCTCTTTTAACCACAAGCAAGCAGCTTCATCTTATCTTTTCCTTTTTATTTATTATATTTTCTTCCTCAAAACTGTCGAATTTACTCAGTACCACTCTTTTCTATACAGCAAGTGAATGAAAAAACCAGCCTTACATATACACACACAACTACAAAGCGAAACAATACAAAAAGCATTACATAGAAACCATATGTATGAATATTGGATGAGTCTATGAAATAATACTTTTTCTCCATTCAAGGACTTGCAGGAGACGAAGCTTCCTGTCTCGATTCTCTCAAGTATGCAAGAAGTGTTTCAGCCTGTAATAATGACAAAAAACAAAAACCCATTCAGCAAAGGCAAAATTTGTATGAATAAAAATGGCTTCTTTTAATTCAAATACATTAATGTGTTTACATATTCTGTTACTCAACCAAACAATGGAAAGTATGCTTTTTGAGCCCCAATATCCAAGCAATACGAGGAAAATACAATTTTTGTAGGAGAATCATGTATAAATTCTCAATTTATCTTCTCTAATGTGTGAATCCAACCTAAATAAAATCAAGAATTAATAATCTTCCCTGAAACTACAAAACAACAAGCTATCATTGAGCTCGCCATCACAGCTCAGAGCTCCCAAAAACTAAAATGTAAATCAAATAAAAAATAAAAAATAAAAAATTCGGACCTTGTGTTTGGCTTTAGGCGACCCATTCTGCGACAAGGCGACCAACGGCGGAATCCCACCTTCTCTTACGAGCAGCGCTCTACAGGCGACGCTCTCTCTGCACATCTCCAACAAGGCCATCACCGCGAACTCCTTGCCCTTCACGCTCCGGCCATCTTCCACGACCTCCACCAGAGCCGCAACGCCGCCTTCCTCCACTATAGCCTCCCTCCCGACCTCCACCGCCGCCAAGCTGCTCATCACCACCATGGCTTTCTCGGCCAGGCCCACCTCGCCTCCTTCGACCAACCCCACCAGAGCTTTCACCACGCCGGCGCTGACCGCTCTCTCTTTGTTCAGATTCGCGCTGCAGAGCTTGTAGAGGGTCGTCAGCGCGTCTTTTTTCCCGCGGGTGGTGCCGCCTATCAGAAGCTGCACCAGCGGCGGGATCGCACCGGAGGCTCCGATGGAGAGCCTGCAGTCCTCCAGCAGCGACAGGCTCAGCAAGGCGCACGCGGCGTTCTGCTTGGAGGCGTCGGTGCCGGTCCTCAGGGCGTAGATGAGGGACTTCATAGAATCCGGGGCGCGTGCGATCACGCGACGCGTCTGCTCGTGGAGGGACAGGTTCAGCAGCGCCGTGACGGCGTGCTCCTGGGTCGACGGGTCGGGAGAGCGCACGAGGGAGATCAGCGCCGGCGCGGCGCCGGAATCGCAGATCAATACGCGGTTGTCCGCGCGGTTTTTGGCCAGCAGGCGCAGTTTAGCCGCCGCGGATCTCTTCATCGCCGTAGAAGGAGACTGCAAGCAGTCGACGCAAAGCTTCACGGTGGGCTGAAGGTCTTCCGGCGAAATGCTCTCGATTATCTCCGTGGAAAAGCTCTCTCTCTCCAGAAACCCCGAGCACGGTTCTGGCTCGGAGTTAGGCTCGGGAACCGGTCCGTCGCCCGGATTCTTATCGGGACCCGGTTTAACGGAGGCCAGGAGCTGGAGCTCGCCGGAGACGTCGCTGGAGCAAGCGGAGAAGTCCGAAAATGCTCTAGAAGCTTCTAGAATCTCATCTATCTCAGCTGCTGAGGATGCGATCGACGTCGGTCCTCCGTCGTCTTTCGCCGCCGTCGAGAGCTGATTGAGCTTGAAATCGATGAGAGAGTCCGTGGTGAGATTCCGAGAGAAATTGGGCGTGCTGTGGCTCGAGCCGTTTGAATCGGCGGTGAACACGGTGGACCGGTGGGTTCGCATCGACCGGCTTAGCTTGGTGTGCGATAGGGAGAGCGCTCGAGAGTGAGAGAGGGCATCTTCTACGGAGACCATGGCGATGGCGGATTGATGAAAAAGGGGCTTGGTTGATAATAACGGAGGATTTATTTATATATTTATAGAAAATTATGTATTTTCATATGTTTATTTATTTATTTTAAAATTTTTGTGTGGGATTTTTATTATTTGGACGAGTGGCTTTGGTTGGTTTTAGGGCAGTGTTTCTGTAGAGTGACAAAGCTGTTTTAAAATAATTATGCAAAATTGGGAAAGCACTTTTCCTAATTGGAAATTAGTAATTGCGTCCTCGATTAAAACAATTGTCTTTTGCAACAAACAGTTTCTAAAACAAGAGGTAGACGTTTAGCAAAAGAAATTATTACTTGTGATTTATTTATTCATGATATCTAATTTTTTTTTCCGAATTATTCATGATATCTATTGCATAATGTTATTAATTTAATTGGATCCTTTTGGTACAAATTTAATATTTCATTGTTATTTTCGTAAGAGGCAGGCTGAGTTGTTTACCTACTGAACAAGGTTTTTTTATGCTCGATACGAAAAGATTTGTTTTATTCATATGATTAAGGATGTCTTTAAAATTGGCAAAATTATAAATTAGGTCACTAAGTATCCAAGTTTTCGTTTTTGGGTCACTATGTTTGATAATTGCAAAAGTAGGTCACTAACTTTGTATGTCAAAACAATTTTGAGTCATATTTTCAATTTTAGGTCACTAAGTATATATTTTTTCGATTTTGGGTTACTAAGTATACATTTTATTTTTGGGTCACCATGTTTACAAAGTTAGTTACCAAATGAGTGACCCGAAATTGAAAAATGTATATACTTAGTGACCCAAAATCGAAAAATATAAACTTAGTGACCTAAAATTGAAAATATGACCCAAAATTGTATTGACATACAAAGTTAGTGACATACTTTTGCAATTGTCAAATATATTGACCCAAAAAAGAAAACTTGGATACTTAGTGACCTAATTTTATAATTTCCCGTCTTTAAAATAATTTGCCATCTTACTTAGCTTCACACGGTTGGCAGTCACATGACATCATGACAATAATAATAGTAAGATGATCTACAATATTTTGTACAATCAGGATTCATAATAGTACTATTATCGTAATTCATGGAATATTAAAAAAAATAATTTAGAATTTTTATTTTCTCAGACTGGTAGAGTGAGTCATGAGTGTTCGTTGCAAGAACGTGTGGCATCATTTACCAGCAGTACATAGAGATGTAACAACAATAATGTTAAGAGTATTAGTACTATTATAATCAAAATAATCCATGTGAACATGGTTCTAATGGTAGTTACGGTCCTTTACAAGTTGGACTTAATCAATTAGCTGTAGTTACAATCTTTCAGCAGCAATATTAACAGTTACTAAATGTCAGGACAGTTGTGGATGTGATAATTGCCGAAATTTTAGTGTTAAATATAACGATTTTGACAGTATTTAATGATTTCGGTCGATATACAATTTTAGTGGATTTAATTTGTCCTGAGCAATTCAAGAACTGTGGTGGTGTTACAATTATTTAAATATTTTTTTGTCAAAATATTAATGGTCGACATATATCTTAAGCAAATATATCACGCGCACTAGGGGTGAGCAAATCCGGATATCCGGATTTTCGGATATCGAAAACCTATAACCGTATCCGATCCGGTTTTAATCGGATATCCGATATCCGGTTTTTTATTTCGATTAAATTTTTTTTTTAAAAAAATTGATTGTAACATATTGGATTTTGTTTTCAACTCTCAATTTATTTTCAAGAATGATATAAATTCAATCCGATATATTTTATTTGGGTAAATTAGAATATTGTACTATTTTTCTTCTTTTTTCTCTTTTTGGGCCTAATTATTATTTGTTTTTGGGCTATTATTTAATTAATTAATTTATTTTAAATAATAAACCGGATACCGGATATCCGGATTTTAGTACCGAGCGTATCCGTATCCGATCCGGTTTATGTTAAAATATTCGGATTCGGATATCCGATCCGGTTTTAAAAATCGAAAATCCGATTTTTCGGATTTTATAAACCGGATACCGGATCGGATTCCGGATTCCAGATATTTTTGCTCAGCCCTAACGCGCACACACCCGCACACACATAAATATTGATATGGATGTGACAAAGGTTGCTTGACTCGTAACATGACAACTCTCCAAAATTATAGCTGTGCGTGATGTTTGGCTTGAGACCTAACTGGTATACATATATATATATTATATGTATGATATGACCTATGTAAAATCTCATTCGTCAATGGATACAATTACATATCTTCCAACTAATTGAAAAAGAAATGCATTTAATTATTATTTAACTTTTTATATTAAAGGTATAAAATCCAATTTTATAACCTGAATAATTTCAGGTTCTAGAGATGTCAAGTAGGAGATTTATTATTAGTATTATTATTATTACTGTTATTATTTCATATTCTGACATGTTTTGTACTCTTCTTTGCCCATTTTTTTACAATTTACCGGGCAAACAAAAAAAAAATCCGAATTCAATAGCCCTTAATCAATTCTTTTATTATGAAATTATTATGAAATATTATATTAAGATGTGGATGTTTTTAATGTTGATAAGATTAGGTTTATTAAATGTTGTAAAAATTAGTTGATTGTTGATGGGATGAGATAAGATGTATTTAATGTTGTAAATATTATATGAAATAGTAGAATTTTTTCTACTATAAATAGACCGATGTATTTGTGTTGAATCATATCGAAAACATTATTATCTCACTACAATCCCGTTTTTATATTTCTGTTCTTGTCCAATTATAATAGTTTTATAACACGTTATCAGCACGAGCGCTCTCCGGCAACGATCAACCTCCGGGCAAGATCTTATACAACTATAACGAGGTATGGTAATTTTATTTTGTGTACGGTAAGTTTATTTATAACACTCGTACACTTATATTACGGACAGTTTAAATTATATAAATATAACATATATACCACTAAAACGCCTTAGCCCGAGTGGTTTCACGGAATATCGTCACTACAAGTGATGTGAGGTCCAGATTTCGAATCCCAGTGGTGCCAAGTGGAATTTTATTTTTGACTGGATTTTGAAAAGAGCGATTTAAATAATATTATTTATTTTATTGATATCTCAAGTATATATCATATATATTTTGAATTAATTCTTGACTATACGGATGAACAAATTTTATTACCACTGGGAGAAATTAAACTTATACATCTCTGATTATTATGATTTTCTTATTATAGAATCATGTCGTTTTATACAAAGATGAATCTTGCGCTTCTTACTTTATTTACCGTGATGCTTATCGGGTGGTGGATAATATTTTACAGTTGTTTCCAAATTATAGTTATTAATTGTAATATTTTTCATTATTATGATTACCGAAATATATTTTATATTTTGAAGGATGTTGCTATATATGATGATTGATCTCCTGATTCTTACTCTACTCACGGCGATAATTATCTATATATGGATTATGTATTTATCAAGATTTTACGAGAGTGATTAATTACGATATTTTTTATATGATATAATATATGTTTATTATGAAATATATTTTGTGATAGAAAGATGTCGTTCTACCTGATGATTGATCTTTTGACTATTATTATTTTTACGATGGCACTCCTCGGGATGTGGACTTTATTTTTCGTAAGGATTTTTACAAAAGAAGATACAAAAGAAGATTAATTGTAATTTTTCTTTAAAGTATTTTTTTTACAATAAACTTGTATTGATATTTATATTGGAAATATTAATGTTATTCACATCATATATTTGTTTACTTTATGATTTGAATATTAAAACGTCTTTTGTATTTTATGATAGTATGACGAATTTGCAAAGCCTCGAGTTTGTTGCCATTGACATCTCAGGGAAGAATAATTTATCTTGGCAACTAGATGCAGAAATGCATCTAAAAGCAAAAGGTTTGGGTGACACTATTGTCGACCCACAAACCACAACGGTGCAGGTGACGCCACTGATACGGTAAAAACCACAAGCGCTCAGGATAAGGCAAGAGCTTTGATAGTTCTTCGCCACCACATTCATGCGGATCTGAGGGATGAATACTTGAATGAACAAGATCCCGCTGAATTGTGGAAAAATCTGAAAGATCGATTTGACCACTTGACAACTGTTATCCTCCCTAAGGCAATGTATGAATGGATGCATTTAAGATTACAGGATTTTAAATCCGTAACTGAATATAACTCGGTTGTTCATAAGGTGACTGCCACACTGAAATTGTGTGGAGAAACAGTCACCGAAGACAGTATGCTGGAGAAAACATTCAACACTTTTCATCCATCAAATATGATATTGCAACAGCAATATTGGGAGAGGAGATTTAAAAAGCATTCAGAGTTAATCTCTTGTTTGTTATTGGCTGAACAAAACAATGAATTGTTGATGAAAAACCACGAATCCCGACCGACTGGTTCTACTGCAATCCCTGAAGCGAATGCAGTCGAAGATAATAATGATAATAGTCGAAGCAATGATCGTGGACGTGGTCGTGGTGGACATCGCGGTCGTGGCCGTGGTCGTGGTCAAGGCTGTGGACGTGGCCAAGGAAATTACGGTGGTGGTTATCAGCATTTCCGTGGTGTTTATCATAGCAATCGTGGCGGTCATCAGAATTTTCCCCAGAAGAGGAAAAATTACGAAAATAATGATGAGAAGAGACACATTGAACAAAAGAACAACGATGAGCAATGCTATCGTTGCGGTGGTTCGGGCCATTGGTCACGTAACTGTCGCACGCCCAAACATTTGGTTGAATTATATCGACAAAGTAAGGGCAAAGAAAAGATGATTGAAACGAATTTTGTTCAATGTGATTTGGCCTCTGCTTCTGGGACAAAAGATGAAAATACACATTTTGAAACTGCGGATTTCTAGTTTTTCCTGAAGAAAACTAATCTACTATGTATTATTATTGTGTGCTTTATTGTTATGTGTATTGTATGGTTTATTATTGTGTGATTTATTATGTATCGTTTGGAGTGTTTTATTAAGTTATATATTTTCTTGTGATATATCTGTTTATTTTAATAATGATTATTATGTGTTTGTTTATAAAGGAATTTCTCTGATGGAAACGAACACGTGCAATGGAGAATTATGTCTTGCAGACTGTGCAACGACTCATAGGATTCTGAAGAATAAGAAATATTTCGATCATCTTGAAATGAAAGAAACAAGTGTGATTACAATATCGGGTAGCACAAATATAATTGAAGGCCCTGGAAGAACCAACATTTTACTACCCATAGGAACAAGACTGATAATTGAAAAGGCCTTATATTCTCCTAAGTCTCAAAGAAATTTATTGAGCTTTAAAGCTATTCGACATAACGGATATCATGTTGAGACTGCAGAAAAGGGAGATGTTGAATATTTGCACATTACAAAGGGGATTTCTAATGATAAAAGAATTATGGAAACATTACATTCCTTTGACTCTGGGTTGTATTACACATATATTAGAACGATCGAATCGTATGCTACCGTAAACCATAAGTTTACTAATGACAGTACATTTAATGTTTGGCATGACCGGTTGGGCCATCCCGGTGCAATTATGATGCGGAAAATAATTGAGCATTCACGTGGGCATTTAATGAAGAACTAGAGGATTCTTCAAAGTAATGAATTATCATGTGTCGCTTGCTCTAAAGGGAAGTTAATTATTCGGCCATCACCAGCGAAAATAAAGAATGAATCCATAACATTTTTGGAGCGTATAAATGGTGATATTTGCGGACCGATACATCCATCATGTGGACCATTTAGGTATTTCATGGTATTAATTGATGCATCGACTATATGGTCTCATGTATGTTTGTTATCAACACGCAACATGGCATTTGCGAGATTGCTTGCACAAATGATCCGACTAAGAGCACATTTTCCAGATTATCCGATAAAGAAAATACGCCTTGATAATGCTGCTGAATTTACTTCCAAGGCATTTAATGATTATTGTATGTCTATCGGAATTAATGTTGAGCATCCCGTGCCACACGTTCATACGCAAAACGGTCTTGCATAATCGTTGATTAAGCGCTTGCAATTAATTGCAAGACCATTATTGATGAAGTTGAATCTTCCCTCGTCTTGCTGGGGACATGCTATATTGCATGCAGCAACACTAATTTGCATCAGACCAACAAGTTATAATGATGTCTCGCCATTACAAATGGTTCATGGTCAGGAACCAGATATTTCCCATTAAGAATTTTTGGATGTGCAGTATATATTCCAGTTGCTCCACCCCAACGAACAAAGATGGGACCTCAAAGGAGGTTGGGAATATATGTCGGATATGAATCTCCATCGATAATAAAGTATTTGGAACCTCTAATGGAGATTTATTTACGGCCAGATTTACCGACTGTCATTTTGATGAATTGAATTTTCCGATATTAGGGGGAGAAAAGAAACAGCTGGAGAGAAATGTTAGTTGGAATGAATTATCGCTAAATCATTATGATCCTCGAACTAAAGAATGTGAACTAGAAGTTCAAAAGATAATTCATTTACAGAGTTTAGCTAATCAACTGCCAGAAAGTTTTACTGACCTTAAAAGAGTGACAAAGTCACATATACCAGCTGTTAATGCTCCTGCAAAAATAAATGTTCCTGCAAAACATATTATCGAGCCTAAGCCACAGCTAAAGCGTGGTAGGCCCTCGGGTTCCAAAGATAAAAATCCTCGGAAAAGAAAATGAGCAAATAATAATAAGAATGGTCCAACCGAGGATTTATCGACTAGAGAAGAGTCGATGGGCAATGAGAATGAAACTCATGTACATGAACATTCAGAAAATAATGATAATGAAGAGATCTCGATAAACTATGCCCAAAATGAAATTAGATGGAACCGAGATGAAGTCAACGTTGACGATAAATTCTCATTTAACGTAGCGCTACATGAAATGAATGAGATTAATGAGAATGAGGATCATGAACCAAAGTTTGTACAAGAATGCAGACAAAGAAATGATTGGCCAAAATGGAAAGATGCAATCGAGACCGAATTGAAATCACTTGAGAAACGACAAGTTTTCGGACCTGTAATCCATATACCAGAAAATGTAAAGCCGGTTGGATATAAATGGGTTTTCACTAGAAAGAGGAATGAAAACGGCGAAATTGTAAGATACAAAGCACGGCTTGTTGCACAAGGTTTTTCGCAACGACCAGGTATTGATTATGAGGAGACATATTCTCCTGTGGTGGATGCAACTACTTTTCGTTACATAGTGAGTCTGGCAGTAAGAGAAAGTCTCGATATGCGTCTTATGGATGTTGTCACTGCTTATCTATATGGAACACTTGACAGTGACATATATATGAAGCTTCCCGAGGGATTTCATTTGCCTAAAAATTCAGGGCCCAGAAACGAGTACTCAGTTAAGTTGAATAAATCGCTTTATGGATTAAAGCAATCTGGGCGAATGTGGTATAATCGCCTAAGTGAATTTTTAGTAAAAGAAGGGTGTCGGAATGATCAAACGTGTCCCTGCATATTTTTGAGAAGATGTGAAAATGAGTTTGTCATTATAGCAGTCTATGTTGATGATATCAATATAATTGGAACTCCTGAAGAGTTGACCAAAGCTGTTGATTGTTTGAAAAGGGAGTTTGAAATGAAAGATCTCGGAAAAACAAAATTTTGTAAAAGTGGAATATTTGTACATCAAGAGACTTATACGAAAAAGGTGTTGAAAAGATTTTACATGGATGAATCTCATCCACTGGATACTCCAATGATTGTTAGATCTTTAGACGTAAATAAAGATCCCTTCACACCACACGAAAATGATGAAGAGCTACTTGGTCCTGAAGTACCATATCTTAGTGCTATTGGAGCACTAATGTATCTTACGAGTCATACGCGACCTGATATAGCGTTCGCTGTAAACTTATTGGCAAGATATAGTTCTTCGCCGACTCGTAGACACTGGAATGGAGTTAAACGGATTTTTCGATACCTTTAAGGACATCTGATATGGGATTGTTCTATTCTAATGAGTCGAAAGCAAATTTAGTTGGGTATGCAGATGCTGGATATTTGTCTGACCCACATAATGCTCGATCGCAAACAGGTTATTTATTTACATATGGTGGAACCGCTATTTCATGGCGGTCAGTGAAACAAACTAAAACAGCTACTTCATCTAACCATGCGGAAATTCTCGCTATTCATGAAGCTAGCCGAGAATGTGTTTGGTTGCGATCGATAATTGAGCATATTCAACAGACTTGTGGGTTGCTTTATGAGAAATTACTTCCAACGATCTTATATGAAGATAATGCGGCATGTATTGCCCAATTAAAGGAATGATATATTAAAGGGGATAGAACAAAGCATATTTTACCGATATTTTTCTTCACCCATGATTTGGAGAAAAATGGTGATATTGATGTACAACAAGTGCGATCAAGTGAAAATCTTGCAGATTTATTTACGAAAGCACTTCCCCCAATTAGTTTCAGGAAATTGGTATATTCAATTGGAGTTCGAAGACTCCGACATTTATAATGATGTTATCATCAGGGGGAGAAAATACGCGTTGCACTCTTTTTCCCTTCACTGTGGTTTTTCCCATGTGGTTTTTCCAGTAAGGTTTTTAATGAGGCAACAAATGAAAGCGTATCAAAAGGAATTATGTACTCTTTTTCCTTCACTAGGTTTTTATCCCACTAGGTTTTTCCTAGTAAGGTTTTAACGAGACAAATTCTTTGAAAACAATCCAAGGGGAGTATTATGAAATATTATATTAAGATGTGGATGTTTTTAATGTTGATAAGATTATGTTTATTAAATGTTGTAAAAATTAGTTGATTGTTGATGGGATGAGATAAGATGTATTTAATGTTGTAAATGTTAGATGAAATAGTAGAATTTTTTCTACTATAAATAGACCGATGTATTTGTGTTGAATCATATCGAAAACATTATTATCTCTCTACAATCCCGTTTTTATATTTCAGTTGTTGTCCAATTATAATAGTTTTATAACATCTTTCACAAATTAATGAATGCATCTACATTTTTTTTTTTTGAGAAATATATTCGGGTTTCCAAGACCCTGATTGTGCTTATAACAAATCAATGCTCGTTGAGAGAAGAAAGGTAAAGAGATCCATAGTCGTAATTTCTTAAAGCAAAGAATAAACGAGTAGATATTTTAATTATTCCAACTACACTTTTGCCATTATTTTGAAGGAATCTCAACGTTGCAAATAATGCTGCGGCGAGGCTTTCAAAAGGCCTCAAGCCGAGAAGAATAATTCATTCATTCATTCATTCTGTAATAAATTTGAAACTCTTTTTTCATAGATATAAATTTTAAGTAGTGCTGTAAGAAGAAGCATTCCTTTGTCTTCTGTCTTTTCGGTTCCTTTTTTTTTTTTTTTTTTATTCCGATTGCTTCAATTCCTCAACGAAAGCATCTCTGAGGAAAGCGTTCGACGCAGCAACTCTCTGAGCCGTGATGTCGAAATCCTTACCGGAGCTTTTTACCAGCAGAAAACAAACACAAATAGAAAAAAAAAAAAAAAAAAAAAAAAACTTAAATTCAAACATACGAAGAAGAACTAAAAACTCTCTTCACTGCGTAAAAATTTATGAAATTTCAAGAAGAAAAAAAAAAGGAGAAGCTTCTTACGGGTCAAAAACGAGCCCTCCCGCTTCAATTACTATCAAAACACCAGCTGCTACATCCCTGAAAACAGAGAACATACATGCATACATACATACATGGATCTCATTATCACTAGAAAAAAAAAAAGAGAATGAATAAAAAGAAAAAGAAAGGATCTTGCATGCTTTTAATTATTACCATGGGCCTCCGAATCCAGATTCGTAGAAGAGATCGAGCCTCCCACAGGCAATCCCGCATAGATTCAATGCACAAGATCCGCTCATTCGAAGGGATCTAACCTATATAATAACAGAAATGTAATTCACTTTTTTGTCCTATTTTTTCGCAAGATTGTCTTTTTTCTTTTTTACCTTGAAGAGTAAGCCTTTGATCCTATTCGTAACTCCGTCCACGGTGGATTCATCACGCTTTGTGCCCACCTGAGATTTTAGTTTTAGGTAAGAATTATGAAACATTTCTTACAAGCATGTTATTACTTGTTGCAATATCTCATTAGTACCTCTGTGGAGAGAAGTGCCTTCACGAGCTCGGTCTGAGAAGATGCTGCAATAAAAAGATCGTTCGTTATAAAAAGGGACGTAAAGTTAATGTCAACTACAAATGCAGCAATTTTCTTTTATTACCCTTGATGGGTTTTCCATTGAGGAAAGCTCCTCCTCCTTGAATAGCAGTAAAGAGCTAAACCAGAAAAAGAGAGCAAAAAAAAAAAAAAAAAAATACCCCATTAATAAAAAAGTTTCTTGTAAAATGGAAGAACTAGGAATATCATTTCTTACAATGTTCAAAAATGTGTTTTTGAGCCCTTAAAAGTACACCTCGTACGTTACCGAAAGCAAATTCACAGGAATAGATTGCAATTAAAACACAGTACCTCATCCATGATCGGGTTGTAGACGACACCGACGGTCGGGATTTTACCGATCGTGAGCCCAATGGATACGCAAACGAAAGGGAACCTGGTATTTAACATGAATGAACCTTTCTCAGAACTCATATATATTATCCATATCACGAAAAAGGGAAAAATCAAAACTTTATTTTTTTTTTCATGTTAAAAATGAAGATGAATATTAACCCATGAACGAAATTTGTAGTCCCATCGAGAGGATCGACGATCCAAGTGGGCTCATCGGTCAATTCCGTGGCTCCATTTGCTGCGGTTGTTTCTTCTCCGATGAACTAAATGAGAACATAAGGCAAAATATGAATGTAAAAACAATGTAATGAATGTATGTGCAAAGACAGAGCAAACCTTATGTTGAGGATATTGCTGTCTCAGAAAATTGAAGATTAGTTCTTCACAGTTTTTATCAGTCTCAGTCACCAAATCAACCTATTCATACATACATACATACCCAGAAGAATGAAGGAAAAAAAATAAATCAAATTTTCTTTAACAGAATATCATTGTTTTTTTTTTTTTTCGAACCAAACACAGAAATAAATAGAATATTTATCTCCAAGAGAAATCATACAAGTCCTTTGTGCTCGACCCGCTTCGTCTCATAGAACCCAAACCGAATAATCTGTTAGCCCAAAGAATCCACAAAAATAAATAAATAAATAAGAAAAAAAACTTGAAGCTATCGTTACCAGCGCCGCAAGTAAATAGAAGAAAGTTAGAAAAGAAATAAAATTGTATGTGACACAAATTGAAAATGCGAAACACACACCTCTCCAGCTTTCTTTGCAGCTTCGACGGCCTTTTCCAAGAAATCCTCGGCCGAACCTGAAATTCCAAGAATAACCCATCAGCTGGCAACATATGTGTATGTAATCATTCAGACATTAATGTTATAATCTATTTGTCTTTGTGTACGAAGCAAAAGATTTAACAGGCATAGATAGATAGATACCTTTGAGAGCCATTGGCTTTGAGGGAGGAGATGAGGAGATAATAAAGAAGAGAACGGTTGCGTGTGTGGGGCTTGGTAAAGATGGTTTGGGGACTTTATATATTATTTCTTTTTTCACATGAAAATTGATGAACGATAACGAATATTCCTTTTTATTTTCTTTGAAATAAAGAAGAATCGGAGCAGATGAGATATGAAATCCACGAGAAATTAGAGTAAACTACTAAAAAATAGAGATATTTTAGAATAAATCTATATCGAAGTAAGTCTTTGAAGGAGATTGTGAATCTTAAAATATCATAGTATTCAATTCAGTGGATCCAATTTATTACTGCAATTATTGTTGGTAATCACTTTGAGGGACTTCATTCGCGAACCTGGGCTTAGTTAGCTTTTATTTTTATTTTTTTCATTTACCAATGTGCAGATCTAAATTATAGGTTAGGAGTAATTTACCACCTTTTATTTAATAACATAATTCCATTTTCTTTTTGGGTGATTCCCCAACGCTAAAGAATTGTCCTTGTAATAAACCCAAAGGACAAATCTTTAGACATGTGATATCCCAACATTTTGTATCGTCAAGGAGAGAGAAAATCGGACATCGGTACTTTGTTTTTGAATCATTTATGGATTATTGGAATATGCCAAAATATATGCTAATTCGTTGTTCGCTTCAACATCTATTCTATTGCGGGTATATTTCAAATATGTGGGCTGAAAACGAATCGAGCTCGAGCCGAGCTCAGCTCATTTTGCTGGGTTCGAGCTTGAGCTCGTCAAGCTTTTAGATTTCGAGCTCGAGCTCGATTATATATAATTTTGCTCGAACTCGCAAACTTGTCGAGTTAGAACAGGTTCTTTTACAGTAAAAAATTCAAAAAAATAAAATAATAACAATAATAAAAATTAAAATAAAAAGTTCGCAAGCTCGACATATATGAGCTCGAGCTCAGTTTCTGCGCGCTCGAGTCGAGCTTTTTTTGAGCTTATGTGACGACTCTGCTCATCTTACATCCCTAATTGCATTGTCACGTATTGATCGTGGATGTTCTGAATTTTTTGTTTTTTTGGGCCAAAAATATTCATATGCTCATTGAGTTTCAAAATATATTCTTGAAGCCTCTAACGAAAGTCATACAATTTTCACCAACTTGCAAGTTGCAACCAACCATATAAAACTTCATCAGTTCACAAACAAATCGCAAGAGATTGACATTTATATCTGCAACAACGATTCATTTTTCAGCACTTCCTTATCAATCTCGACAAACATCACGATTGTTTTGCCTAACTTTGGTAGTGTAATCAAGATCATCAAATTGGTCAGGAAATAATTGTTGGGGAAAACGCGCCAATAAAATAATTCGGGCCCTGCGGCGGTTGTATTTGGACCCCGCGACAATTTATCGGAATATTATAAAAGCCGAAATGACACCGAGAGAGAACACGAGATTTTACGTGGTTCGGCCAATACCGCCTACCTCCACGGAGAGCACCAGTTTTACTATATTGAGAATATTACATTGTACAAAATAACGCTCGTGTTTAAACCCAAACTCGAGACCCCTTACCCACCCGGATAATGTTTTTGTACCACCTCTCAATTACCCCAGTAAAACTACACCCGCTCTCACCTTTATCCACCCGAAGGTGGATAAGCTTTTTACCTCTCGCTCTCACCTCTCTCTCTCTAGACTCTCATTTGGGGTACCTTTCTCCAAGGCAACCTCATGGCTATTTATAGGCAAGCTCAAGCACAACATGACAATGCAAAATAGGTCATTGCTTACATAATCACACCATTATTACTTCCCAACCTCCATGTTACTTTGTTCCTTGCATGTGGGTGGTTGAATAAAAGTGGTGGACACAACAATTCTCCCCCTCCAGCCGCATTCAACCTCATCTTCGGCATCACCAAGCACTCCTCCCAGCGAGTCTGATCATGAGAGTGATACCCGTTCGTGAATGCCACGAACGTTCATTTGTCTTCCTTGTACCAGATACACATAATCCGAATCAAGAATTCCGGTCCCACCTCACTTGATTCACTCAGCGGCCAATCCTATGTGCAACTGCCAGCCGACTATACCCGTCGACTCCCGAATAGGGACTTCGATGCAACCCCTTCCCCAACAGGATTTCCCTTCTCACCATCGTCTGCCCCACGCGCGCGCGATGTGAACCCATTGAAGTCTGAGTATTGTATACCATACTCACGTCCAGACGATACAAACTTCCTCGCTCTTCTCCCTTTGGTAGGACCATTTCCGCCATGTGTGATTTTCCAGACTCCCCCTGCTATGAAAACCCATAGCCCTTGGAATCTGTCTGGCTCAAGGATATTAAATTCCACGCAACTTTGGGACAACGCACACAACAAAAAATGCGCACCGCTCCTTCAACCATTTTGATCTTCACCGTTCCAACACCATGAACAACACAACGATATCCATCGGCCCATGGAGATCGAAAAAAACCTGTTCGTATTCCCGGAACGCATCAAAATATCCTCTTGGAGCAAACCCAGATATAATATCATTCTTTCTGAGAACGCGCGCCATCATTAGAGACTGTGAGAACGTCTCCAAGATGAACCGTGTGCTACCTCTGTTGTGGAATTTTCCTAGCCGTCTGTCCTTCTTCCTCCAAGTCGGACCATTTCTCCTGATGTGTCCCGGCTCACCACCTTTGTAGCATCACATGCCCTTCCTGCCACCTGGATTTGAACCTGCTGCAGTCCCCAAATCCCCTGGCGTATCACCTTCCTCTACGATTCGCTCCGTGTATAGCCAACACTCGACTATCACCATAAATTGGCCGCCTTCTCTTTTCACGCTTCAAAAGAGTTGACTCCACCATCTACCGCCTTCACCGGCTCTTTTCCGTACCAGATGGTTGTGACCAAATTATCACCCGAATCAGGAAGCGAGGTAAGAAGTAAAAGAGCCTTACTTCTTCCTCTCCGACACATCTTGACCCCAAATCCTCCCAGTCATTTTCCCCGGCTTTCCCTCGTCTCCCTCCAAAGCTATTCGCCAAGCTTTGTTGAACGAGCACATCCTTCACTATTCTCTGCCGCAGAGCGAAACCTCCCGTACCATCAATATGTCGCCCTTTAGTGCTGTTATCCGTCGCTATTATCCTTGCAGAGATTCAACAGCCTCGGCCCAAATAGTACTGATCAGATAATTCCCAGGAAAGGCTAGCGACATGCCTCCTAGACAGAATTATCCTTCTAAGTAAGTTCCCAGGAAGATCTGGTGGGGTCACATTGGTCCCACTTATGCACCAGTCACCTAGACAGAACTTGCTTACACAGTACTATTGCCACAACTTGCCAAAACTTCCACCGCCGCACAAGCTCCGCCCGACACCGAGCATCCCATCAACGATATCCCATCTTGTACCGCCGTTTCTCACGAACGAAACACGCCGCCGGCACAAGGCATCACCTCGTTGAACACTCGCTCTGATATTGGCTCCCCCGGACCGCTAAATCCTTTTGATATCTTTTCTGATGTGGAAGATCAGACACAGCTGCAACCACAGAGCATACTCAGAATACCAGCAGGGCAAGGCTCTGATACCACTTGTTGGGGAAAACGCGCCAAAAAAATAATTCGGGCCCTGCGGCGATTGTATTTGGACCCCGCGACAATTTATCGGAATACTATAAAAGCCGAAATGACACCGAGAGAGAACACGAGATTTTACGTGGTTCGGCCAATACCGCCTACCTCCACGGAGAGCACCAGTTTTACTATATTGAGAATATTACATTGTACAATAACGCTCGTGTTTAAACCCAAACTCGAGACCCCTTACCCACCCGGATAATGTTTTTGTACCACCTCTCAATTACCCCAGTAAAACTACACCCGCTCTCACCCTTATCTACCCGAAGGTGGATAAGCTTTTTACCTCTCGCTCTCACTTCTCTCTCTTTAGACTCTCATTTGGGGTACCTTTCTCCAAGGCAACCTCATGGCTATTTATAGGCAAGCTCAAGCACAACATGACAATGCAAAATAGGTCATTGCTTACATAATCACACCATTATTACTTCCCAACATCCACGTTACTTTGTTCCTTCCATGTGGGTGGTTGAATAAAAGTGGTGGACACAACGATAATAATCCACTAGTATTGTTGAGCAGAGTATGAGATATATCCTCTCCACTTTCTTATTTACCCCAAAATCATCAACGAGAAAACAATTGATTTGCATACACGAATCAAATCTCAATATCAAAGCCAACCGCCAATTGTCACACGCCTCGGAATGTAAATAGGAAAACGGAACAAATACATACATTCTGTGACCTCTAAACATACCGCACGCAATCTCCGAATCGTCGTCTCTAAATTAAATCGCCCTGAAGGAAGTGAGCTGCAGGGATTTCAACCACGGCCTCGACCAGACAACGGCCTCGTAGTTCCTCGGTTGACCCGACCCGTCCTTGGCGGATATCACCAGCTTGTAATTCGTGCCGGATACCACCTGTGTCTCGCCGCTAACCACCTTTACGAGCACCAGATTCGCCTTCGCCTCGCCGTTGTGCTGCGCGATTGCGAATTTCGCTATGCCGGCGACCTCCGGCGAGTTTGGATCGTTGATCTTCCTCCAGCCGCCTACGGCGGCGTAGGAAGACGCCGCGAGCGAGAGCAGGAACACCGCGATGATGAGTGAATTAGATCTGACCGCCATTTTTTCCTTCCGCCAATTGTTTTCCTTTTTTTGGGGATTGTGTTGTTGTCGTTCTGTGGAGGTTTGTGGAGTTGCGTCGGTGGCTTTAAATAGTGGTGGGGATACGCGGAGATGTCTGCGTTAATAGCGTGTTGTGTGTGTTATGATTTTTATTATTTGTGGATATTTTATTTATTATTCTATTTAATAATTAGTGAATACTGGCATGTCAATTGATATAATTTTATTTATTTTAATTTTATCATTTTACACTTCAATTTTTTATTTATTATAATTATATCCTCCTTTACTTATTTGTTTCTTTCTATATACTTAAAACAATATAGGATTAAACTTTAAATTATAATTTCATCAATTAAATATTTTAAATAAAATAATTATTGTATCTATTAGAGCACGCGCATGTGCATAGTTTTTATCACGTGAATTGTGTAAAGTTAATGTTAACTAACCCCTCACATTATATAAACCAAATTAGATAGTTTGTTGGAAATTAGATATTATATTAATATTATTAAATTAGAAATATATTAGTGGAACGAAAAATTCTGATTTAAAGACCGGAACAATTTTTTTCTATTGGGCCTGGGCCTGGTCCTGGGCTGCAAATACAATATATCCGCCTTATACACCATGTTGCATATGAAATATTAGTATTTCTTTTTTTTTTTTTCGAAAGGAAAAACAGTGTTAGTTATTCTTATTACAGCTGAAGATTCTTTTCCAACTTTCTTTTTTGTTTATTTGTGTTTAGAGTAGTGGTAGATTTAATGGGATTCAAAAACCATAGTAGGTTTTAAATAAGGTCAAATTAAACTTCATTTAGTTTGTCAACCTAAATGCAATTATGAAACATTCCTACGTATTAAATGCTGTGATGATTTCTAACACAACATCTAAAGCATCATCCCCGAGCTTTTGTTACAGTGGTGTTCTTACTATATATAATATACTTATAATTTTCTTTTAATTACTATTCAAGTTCCTTTTGTATTTCAATTTTTTGTTGATAACCAAGACTATTGCAGTCAAAGGTTATATAAGTTTGGTGCGAACTGATGATGGTAGATGGTGTAATAAATAAAAGGATAATCCATGCAAGTATCATAAATTTATGATACATTAAGAAAGACGACAAGTAGAAACAAGCAGAGATACATTACATCGAATACAAAAACACAAAGATTAAGACATAACAGACTTAAACCATCTTATACCACTCATGCAGGACCATGATTATATAGAAAGACGAAAATACCCTTCATTTCTGTCAACTTTCAAGAAATCAATCTTCATTCCTCAGTCTTCTCAACTGGGGTGGTTTCCTCCGCTTTAGTCTCCACCGGCGCATCAGTGCTAACAACCGTAGCCTCGGGCTCAGGCTCGGGCTCATCGGGTTTAGTTTCGGCGGCCTCCTCAACAGGCTGTTCCTCGGACTGATCTACCTCCGGAGCAGGCTCTTCGGTCGGCCCGGAGTCAGGTTTGGTCTCTTCCTGTGCAACAACTTCGTCTTCATGAGCCGGTAATTCTTCAGTCACAGGCTCGGCTTCAGCTTCGGGCTCCTCCGAGGCCGGTGGCTCGGATTCTTCGGTTACTGCCTGTGATTCAGATGTTGGCTCGATTACTTGCTTCGGTTCTTGCTCAGGACTCTCATTGGTCAACTTTTCGGTTTGTACAGGCACTGATTCAACCTGTGTATCAGTGAATACGTATACTTAGATTATAGATTATATTATACATATATATATATATATTTTAGAGAGAGAGAGAAGCCTTATCAACATGTTGACTATCACGCAAGACTAATTCGATAGTTAATATATAATAATTAGTCTTTGGTCAATAAGTTAATTTTGCTGCCATTGAAATTTAATTAGTGTGAATGTATAAATACCTCAGCTGTTGCCATTGCGAATACGGAAAGAAAGTTTTAGAACGAAGAGAAAATGATGTGAAGTGTATGCGAAATGTTTCAATGTATGTGAAAGATGGGAACGATCAAATATATCGACGGCTATATATAGAGGAAGGAGTAAGATCGGACACTATTTCAAAGTAATTAAATAAAATAAAATCAATTACATTACAGTTTAATTCACAAGGTCATGTCATGCGCACACAATCAAGAAGGCGCCTTAGACTAGACGTGTCCAGTTGTAATTGGCTCGAGGAAAATGAAGAAAATATAAATTAGATGTAAAGTTGATAGCTTTCTTGTCGATATTTGTTGTGATAGGACACTTTTTCGAACATGGTGGAGTGGAGACTGTTTCTCCTTTTGCCAATTGAAAATAATTTATTTTATTAATTTGCCCTTTGCATAATGTGTTCTGCCATACCTGAAAAGAAAAAATCAATGAAGTCACTATTAATTGGTCTCCTATATAGATGTTTTTTTTATATTTAATTTAGATGATTTCTTTCTTCATTTTCTTTCTATTTTGTTTGTAGTTGTGCATATGTTGATCCAGACTTTATTTTCTATCGGATGTGTTGTTATAGAGACCTCGTTGGGTTATGTAGTCTATGTATTTTTTTGTTTTGTAAAAATTAAAATTGTCGTTAAAATAAAGTTATAAATGTTATTATATATATATATATTTACAGATTGACAGCCTGTACAGCTTTGGCTTTGGAAAATGTTATTTATATTATCTATTATATTATTGTGAGGATTATTATTGATTTAAAAAGAAAATTTGCCATCACTTGTGGGACCATATGATCATGAGATGCTTGACAAGCTGGACACCGATGACATTGGTCCCACTTAGATGCCGTCAGAGGTGCCACGTGGAACTGAGTCACCACTCACCACTACTGAATATTCCTCATCCTTTTGAAGTTATTGCTTGTATGAATTTAATGCCATGAATATTTAAGTTGATGTTAAAAGGACACTGTTTTCCTAACTTAGCTTAAGCTTTTGGGATCTCTAATATCTTCCTTGGCGATTAAACAATTTAATATACTTATTCAGTAAAAAAATTGTGATTAAATTGTAATAAATATATGCCTGCATTAGGAATTGTGTAATATAACTATATAAGATATATATATAAATCCATATTATAAAGTAGATAAAAATCTATAGGACGGTGGATGGGGGCCAACTCTAATTTCCTTCATTGTATATATGTATTTGAATTTATTATCATTATCACTTGCCAACCATCCATGACTCGACTCATGAGTAGCGACGTTGTGGTATAACTAATATATTGAAGGCTGATGAACCATTCATCAAAAATATAGTCCATATATAGAAATGGAATTAAGCGAAATCAAATTTAGAAAACCAAATAATAAATTCGTAACCTCGTTAGTTGACATATTTACGCACCCATATATATACGCAACCAAATAATTTGTGACTTGTCGATGAGCTTCACTGACGGCAAAAACCCTAAACTAATCAGCTCATTACACTGAAAATTTCTTACGTCCGTTAGTTTTGGGGAAGAGTTCACCTCCTTATTTACGTTACATAATTGTTTCACGCAAAGTATGATTGAAAATGGTATATATATATATATATTTTATCATTCTATCAATTCTTTTTTGTTTAATGAAAATATTCCTTGTAAAATGCCATAAGTGTGTGCGTGCTTACGGTGATAATCACAAGGACGATTCGATTAAAAGTCAAAATAATGACGAGATAATATTCAACTTAATACCATAGCCAAGCCAAGCACAATAATTCCCATGACCATAACTTTCTTAGGACATGCGACATTCTAATTACCTAAGATAACTATGGGCCGGCATTTTTGTCTAATCATTATTAGTAATTACTATATATAATATACTATTTAAACGGCGATGGAGGTATAATTACTGTTAATTTAATTTAATTATGTCAGTTGAATTTATTATTTTATCCTTTTATTTTTTAGTTATTTTAATTTGAGTGATGGTTTTATCCTATAATTTTTTTATTTATAATAATCATATCATCACAAATTATTATTTTTATATACTTCAAATACTACATAATTAAATTGTAATTGTAATTCCATCTATTAATATGTAAAATCACAATTCAAAATATAAGTAATAATACATACTTATATATTGCAACGCATGATAGTTATTATAGATAGGCAGATTAGCACTTCACTAGAATCCTTATCACAAAAATTATGGATCAATTGATGCCCATCCACCGAGCGGCCCAAGTAGCAAAGGTTCGAACTTTTCATAGTGTAATACCAATAAAAATTTGTAATTTTTTTTTCAAACATAAGTTCCATTAAAACTAGAAAATGGGCAAAAAAAAAGTCGAAATGCACCTCTAGTACATTCAGCCTTTTACAGGAAAAAAAGCTCTCGCTCTCGTAAAGAAAGAAAAAGGAAAATAAAAAAGACAAATAAAGCCCGAAAGAAATATAAAGATCTAAAATTTATATAACTAACTAATTACTACGAACCAAACGCTCCAGAAAAATGGCTACTAATTAATACCACTGTTAACTTTCTTCTCTCTTCAGCTTCTAAGCCTTTGCGAATTAACATCATAAATCCATTTTTTCATTAATAATAATAATAATAATAATAATAATAATAATAATAATAATAATAATAATAATAATAATAATAATAATAATAATAATAATAATAATAATAATAATAATAATAATAATAATAATAATAATAATAATAATAATAATAATAAAATAATAATAATAATAATAATAATAATAATAATAATAATAAGAGAATAACGATAGTGCAACTGCAAATTAGGTGTTGGTCCATTTCGATCCACTAAAAGGAAATTGGTCAGAAGAAGCCTAAGCCGAAGGTTTCATTCGTAATTACACAGACAGAAAACACTAAGAAGAACAGAAAGAGGAAAGAGGAAAAAAAAAAAACCTAAAGCACTAAATATCATCAGCCGGTGTCATTCATTGCATCAACTACACACCTACAAGATCAATTCGCCTGCAAAAATGTATAAAAAAAAAAGAATATTAATCAAATATAAAGAAGAAGCAGCTATTTGATTTCTTTCAGTATAAATAAATAAAACAAGTGCAAATTTCAGTTTACCCCCAGAAGTTGATTGAACCCAAAAGATAATCATATCATCATCCCTTGATTAAATGATTGCGAGTGATCATCTCCTGAATTCCCAGTGCAGAAATGCTCTCACATCCCAGAAGCTCCTGAAGCTTCTCGTCGCAGTGAATCACCATAGAACTCAGCGGGTCCTACAAAAGTTTACCACAATTTCAAGAAAATATTCTGCAATGTATCACAATTTCCCATAATCAAAGTGAATATACGGTCCAAGAAGAAGGATTATGATGGATATATATGTAATATACATAGTAGTTTAGGCTAATATGAGTATGTCCAGTAATTTCAAGATTTGATGTGAATGAATCTTTGCCAATAAATACATATTCACATTGTTTTACTAACATCATTGACCACTAACCTCCAAATTGTTAGCCTTAATGTACTCCCACACACGTTCCATTGCAACGGAGTGGAGCATCTCCTTTTCTCCAGTTCCGAAAAATTTTGCAAGAGCATCGGATATGGCCTCTATTTGAGGGCCCGCATCAGGATTACTCTTTGTTGCGGAATCGTCGTTAAAAAGAAAAAGAAAAGTGTTGTACTCGTGGGATCCAAAGGCAAGATATGCTTGGCCAGCAGCTTATTCATCTTGAACATGTCAGTGGAGTCGGTTTCGAAGAGGGATCGAAGTGCTTCATCACATATAATCTTCCTCTTGTTGCCGGGATCCTGAAGGTTGTGTTTTCTTATGTAAGCCCATAGCTGCCTCACAATCTATTAAGACAACAAACCAAAAAGAAAAAAGAAAATGGTTATGCAAGAGAAGGTTCTTGAACGAATTAGATAAGCAGCAACATTTTCTCTGTATGTTTACCTCTGTTCTCGGTAATGCTGGCTCTCCAACGATGACTTGCAGCTTAGGGGAAACACCGCATACTTTGTTGAGACCACCGGGGCCACCTCTTCTCTTGGTGACCGTTGGGGCCCTGCAATAGAAACAATGGGCAGTGGTATATCATAATGATCATCGCTTAGTCTTTATTCTGAAAAGCAAATCATTCTTGGGACTAATCTGCATTTGTTGTTGTTCTCGGTAATGCTGGCTCTCCAACGATGACTTGCAGCTTAGGGAAACACCGCATACTTGTGAGACCACCGGGGCCACCTCTTCTCTTGGTGACCGTTGGGGCCCTGCAATAGAAACAATGGGCAGTGGTATTATCATAATGATCATCGCTTAGTCTTTTATTCTGAAAAAGCAAATCATTCTTGGGACTAATCTGCATTTGTTGTGCACTGTTGAGTAGAAATTCATTCAAAATCGAAGAATTCAACATAAAGTTCTAACAGAAAACTTCCCAAGTCAAAACTATTCACCACGAGTCAAGAGGGATATTATTGAGGCTAAAAACCAAGCTTCTCCACATGATAATCACACTAAAACATTGAAAACATATCTACCTCTCAATTCACAGTAGAATCATTAATAGCTAAAGCTCAGCAGAAAAGGAAAAAAAATATTCAGGCTCAGGCCGAACGATGCATAAACAGTACCCCCAACCATAAAATTAACACGAAGCAAAAGCCAATTCTCCACCATACGCCACCCAATCGAGCACCCAACAACTATCGATTCATAATTTCAGCGAGCAATTCCATTTTAATTTTTATTTTTCCGAAAAATCGAGGAAACTAAAAAAGATTTTTTAAAAAAAGGCGAAAGGCGCACCTTCCTTTCGACGTCTCAGAAGCACCCACCACAGCATTCTGCGGCAGCAGGGTAGGCGGCGCGTGGGGCTGCAGCGTCGGGCGTAGGGATTGACGCGCTATTACCCTGCTGGTAGTGACCAATGGGGCTGAGGGGAAAATCCCGCTTGAAATTGGAGCTGCGTTTGGGGGGCAAGTTGGTCTTTCGACACGGGGTGCGAGCGCAGGAGGTAAGTGATCTGATCCCTGATGAACTCCGCCTTGTGCGAGAGGTCTAAACCTAGCTTCGCTTCCAGCTGATGAACGACGCTGCTCAGCGAGGTAACGGCGTTAGGGTCCGACTGACGGAGAACCATCTCCACGCCGTTAGCTAGCTCTTGGTCGGAAACCATTTCTACTATACTGCTTTCATATACTGCAAAGCTCTCGCCTTTTTTAAACGGACAAGTGACGGACCAGTCAAACGAATCGTCTCTTCTACCCTTTTTCTTGCCTCTCTCTCTATCTTCGTCTCTCTCTCTCTCTCTCTCTCTCAAATATATCGAAGAGTCGGGTGACGAAATTGACCCGCGATTTTAAGATATGTGATGCGATAGTGAAGGGTAGAATTGGAAATAGGGAAAAGACGATAGGAGGAAAAGACAAGACTGAATGAAATGCTGATTGAAAATTGAAATGAATATTTTGGTGTAATCCTCTAATTAAGTTGATTATTGACTGACTACCAAGCTAATTTATTTGTGACATGACAGTCTAATTAAACTATTATTTTATCCGTCTTTCAGAATTTGGCCCATTGTCAATTCTTGATTTGCCGCCAAGCAACAACAATACTCGACAAGCCCATTACAACCCAATATATTCTCTTGACCAAATTTTCAGAAAATTAAATATATATTTATTCATCTATGATCCTAATATCCTATTTTCCGAGTTGGGAGAGTACAAATTTCCAGGAGTTAATGAAATCAGTAACGCTTGGTCTCAATAAGGTCCCTACTTTGTCAACATAGAATTTAGTGCGATAGTGAAATACAAACCAGAGAAGGACACCTCCTCTTCAAATGACCTCAAATTAACTGATTATTTTGTGGCCGCATTAAATATGAATAGAAGAGGTAGCTAACGAGTCTTCGAATTTGCATCATCATTTTTGTGTTAATAGAAAAACAAATATTATAATTGAATATGATCTTTTTCTTCTGAGCCGCAAGGACTTGTCGCACATGCGCGAGAAAAAGAGGAGAGCTTCCTCTCAATATGTCTCCCTCAAGTCATAAGCATTATATTTAGACAACTAATTAAATTGTTGTAAGAATAAAATGGAAGGAGAGACAAAAACCTTAATCATTGTATCTACGGCCGTTGTAACATCACTATGCTACGTCCACAAAATAAGCAAAATATTTCAGAAAGATTTCTCCAAAAAGCTCTCCATCTTCCCCGTAATATGCCTCTTCTTCTTCCTCCCTTTGAAATTCAAGACCGCAACTTTCGGCTCCACAAGCACTTTCCTCATCTCATGGCTCGCCAATTTCAAGCTCATGCTCTTCGCCTTCGACAAGGGCCCCTTACACTCGAGCCCTCCAATCCCATTATCCCACTTCATCGCCTTAGCTTGCTTCCCCATCAAAACCGGAGAGAACAACGAGGAGGAGAAGAAAACCCTAAAATCTCCTCTCAATTACCTCTCGAAAATCACGCTCCTCCTTGCTTTGATGCGTTCGTACGAATTCAAAGAGCACTTTCCCCCGAAGATCACCCTCCTCTGCTACTGCGTTCACGTCTACCTCAACCTCGAGATCTTCCTAGGGTTATTCGCCTACGTGGCGAAAGCCCTAGCCGAGCTCGAAATCGAGTCTCCCTTCGAAGAGCCTTATTTGGCCACCTCCCTCCAAGATTTCTGGGGAAGGAAGTGGAATCTAATCACCACGAGGATCTTGCACCTCTCGGTCTACGAGCCTCTTCGGTCGAGCCTCGTGGGCTCGACGGGTCCGGATCTGGCTAGGGTTTCTGCGGTCTTGGCTGCCTTTTTCGTCTCGGGGCTCATGCACGAGCTCGTGGTGTACAACGTGGGGAGGTCTTGGCCCACCGGGGAGATGCTTTGCTTCTTTTTATTACACGGGGCGTCTTTGTGTTTGGAGATTACGGTCAACAAAATGTTGCAAGGGAGGTTTCGAGTGCCTAAGATTGCTTCGAGGGTGCTTACTGTGGGCTATGTGGTTCTTACGAGCTTTTGGCTGTTTTTTCCTCCTTTTATTAGGGCAGGATTGGACGTGAAGGGCTGCAAGGAGATTCTTGCGTTGGTGGAATCGGTTAAGAGCCGGAGACTCGTTGATCCTAGGGACGTTTCTTGTCCGTTCTATTGATGTTATGGTAACGTATGAATCAGTATTACATATGTGTATACTATTGTAATGGCTTTTCAATATTAGATATGAGCTTTCTTACATTGTTAGAAGCAAAATAAAAAAAATTTGAATAATCACGTTAAATAGGGAATCATAGCGGCTCATTAACCGTTAAACGGTGCGATTGCAAAAAAGATTTTACTTGTTGGCTTTGTAAAAGGGATTAATATATGCCATTCAAGCCAAATTATTTTGAAAATTGTACGGCAGCTATATAATGAGAGGTAATTATTTTCTCTCTCATGATTCGTCATAGTTACTGGTTTTTCCAAGTTTTGGAATATGTCAGGTTTCTAGAAAGCTATTATCAACGCCTTGGCTCAATAATGTCCATTTAATTTGATCTTCCAATTGTTCAAATAATAAGTGTGATAATGAATGTAAAGACTAAGCAGAAAAGGCCAGCTGTTCCTCTAATGACTTCAAGAAACATCAAATATGTTGCCAAATTTGAAGAGCCGCCATTTATTTAATCAAAGTCTAACAAGAAAAATATGTTGAATCTGATATTTGTTTTGACCCGTAAGGACTGTGGCCTCTTAATTTTCTTCTCTGTTGTGTGTGCGTGTGGGAGAGAGAGGGAGAGAGAGGGAGAGGGAGAGACCCCTTAGTCTCAATGTATCTTTCATCATATTATATATACATGTATATATATGTGGACAACCAAATAATTTTGTAGGAATATTAGAGGGATAAGAATCACATGGAAGGAGACACAAAAACCTTAATCCTCGTATGGGCAGCAGTCGTAACATCTCTGTGTTACGTCCACACAACAAACAAACTACTTCAAAAAGATTTTTCCAAAAAGCTCTCAATTTTCCCCATAATATGTCTCTTCTTCGTCCTCCCGTTGAAGTTCGAAACCATGAGTTTCGGTGCGATCACCACGTTTTTCATCTCATGGCTTGCAAACTCCAAGCTGATCCTCTTTGCCTTCAACAAAGGCCCCCTACACTCGAACCCTCCGATCCCGTTATCCGCCTTCGTGGCCTTGGCTTGTTTCCCCGTAAAAACCGAAGAAAACAACAAAAAGAAGAAAACCCTAAAGTCCCCTCTCAATTACATGTCCAAAATTACCCTCCTACTAATTTTGATCTGTTTTAATGGACTCAAGGAACAAGTCCACCCGAAGATCGTACTCTTGTTTTACTGTATTCATATCTACGTCTCTCTAGAGATCTTGCTAGCCCTATTCACTTTCCTGACTAAAGCTCTGATCGAGCTCGAGCTCGAGCCTCCGTTCGATGAGCCATACATGGCTACTTCTCTCCAAGATTTTTGGGGTAGGAGGTGGAATTTAATCACCACGAGGATCTTGCATCTCTCTGTCTACGAGCCCGTCAGGTCCAATCTTGTCAACTATACGAGCCAGAAACTGGCTAGGGTTACTGCAGTTTTGGCCACCTTTCTTGTCTCGGGGCTCATGCACGAGCTCGTGGTGTACAACGTAGGAAGGACGTGGCCCACCGGAGAGATGACTTGCTTCTTTTTATTACACGGGGCGTCTTTATCTTTAGAGATTGTGATCAAGGAGACATTGCAAGGAAGGTTTCATAAACTGCCTAAGATTATTTCGAGGATAATGACTATGTGCTTTGTGATTAGTACGAGTTTTTGGCTGTTTTTCCCGCCTTTTCTTCGGGTAAAGTTGGACGTCAAGGGATGTACAGAGATTCTTGCGTTGGTCGAGTCCGTTAAGAGCCGGCGTCTCGTTGATCCTAGAGAGATTTCATGCCCTTTCCTTTAATTTATATACGGTTTTATTGATCATAAGTACAAAATGTATTTGTAATGTTTGTTTAGATTTCATCCAAAAAATATAGAAAACCCTACTCATTATAGAAGCCAAATACTAGTGTTACTTTGATTGTCGATTGATTTAAAGATGAAATACTCGAGTTAAAATGCTTTGGAAGAGTCTCTATACATGAAAACTACGGAGGGGTTTTCTCGCGTAATCACCATCACCTACCGTAGCCGAACCCCCACAAGTAAATAAACAAGTCCACATATTAATCAAATATGGTTGACAAGTATTTAAATTTCGTCAAATCATGAGTGATATTTGTGAAATTTACTTAAATGATGATCACAATGACAAAAATGATTGGAAACATGTATTATTATTTTTTTCCGATAAAACGAGCCGAGGCAAAATGATAATTAGGAAACATGTATCTATGATCTACATTATTTGTTGTCTTTTTCTTGCAGGGCTGCTTAAACATTTATGTAATATACTACAAGTAAGCCATGAAACACAGTTGGATCATGATAACAGCGACTTATTAACCGCCAACAATATGGTTGACTTTGTTTATTGTTAATATATATATATATATATATATATATATATATATATAAGAGGATGTAATTGGCTTCTCCAAAACAACTAACAATCACAGTTAGTACGGAAGAAAAAGATCAACTGTTCTTCGAAGCGTGGAGTCAACTAGTGAATGCACAAAATATAGTTGACTTTAAATTATTTGTTATTAAATATATTCATAGAAAATACACAGGTTAAGTAAAAACAATCCTCAGACGTGAAATGACGTCGCTTAAATCATCGCCCGACCCGACCCGGCCCAACCCATACCGACACGATAGGAGAAAAGATCCAAAATTGTTATTGGAATTGAAATTTAATCTTTTATCCCGGGTCTTTGAAATTGAACGTATATTGTAATCCGTGACAGTTAAAGAAGGTTATTCTCGGTCAGCGATGCTTTCTCCATGCATGTACGTGAATAGAAAAATTGAAATAATTTGAAGACAATTAAAAGAATTTAGGATACTAAGTTTCAAAATTATTGAGGATAATTAACGCTGAAATCTAATTTTATTTCGTCCGGATTAAATTGTCAGGTGCATTCAAGTGTATTCATCTAGAATTTTCTCATAATTCTGAATTGAAGTTCGATTTTGATAGTTAATTATCCTCAATAAACTGCTTTTATTTCGAAGATTATTTGTCCAAAAATGTCCTTTAAACGACCAAAATAATTAAGGCATTATCTTAGGTAAATAATTGAATTTATTATATAAATAATTGAAATCAATAGAAAAATAAAAGGTAAAAAAACGTCAGTTTTTTTATTAGTAAACAATATTTTTAATTAATTATTAAATGTAGGAAAAAATAGATAATAGCATCTCTCTGGTATTTGTTAATTTAATTGCAGTCGTATAATAATTCCAGAGCCTACTATAAAACAAAAGGCCCGAGCTAATTGAACTAAAAGATGAGTCCATTTAGCTTATCATGGGCCCATACTAAACAATTTATAATGGTCCTTATCATGCCTTATAACCAAATGCCCCTAAAAAGTTTTATCTTCAAGTCCATCAATGGAGTTTTCATCCAAGCCATACTTACATACCATACAGGCCACAACTACATTATTCATCCACTGACGAGATGCACATAAAATCTCACAGGGGGAAAGCAACACAAAATACTAATAAAAAGGGCGGGCTCAAATACAAAGATTAGAGCCCGAGCCCGAAGTAGCACAACACCAAAGCAGCGAACAAAGCCGCCGAAGAACCCTTCAGATCGACAGCAGCAGAGTATCCACTGGGCGGCGACGGTGGTGGATAAGCTGGCCTGGGTTCGGGCTTCGGCTCGGGCTTGGGTTCTGGTTCGTAAGGGTCATATCTTCCCGGCGGGTCGAAATGTTCCCATGATTCGGATCCAGTTTCGGGCTCGGGCTTGACGGAAACCGGGATTCTCAGCCCGTTCTTGCAGCTTTCGAGGTTAGCACTCGCGAAGTACCTGGTTCCTTCTTTCTCGAGGACGACGACGTTTTCCGTGTGCATCTTTATAGGGTTTGAGATGTCGCAGGCCCAGAGCTCATCTGGGCCCCGGAGCTCCACGATCTTGTTGTCTTCGCTTCCCAAGTTGAACCCTTTTGTTGAAAAAGAATTCAATCACAGAATTTGATCGACGTCGACATGCAAATAATTTTTTGTTCTTCTTCAAAAATAAGGCTCATACGTGGCGGAGGCCAAGAAAGTAAAAGGAGAAGCTTACAGATCCTGTCACCAACCCTGAAGACCCGACCCGATAACCAAGAACCAAGATCCGAGCTTTCTCCGCCCACGACGTGATGGGTCGTCTCCGCTGACACGTCGTCAGTCCCGCGGAAGACGACAGACGCCACTAACACGGTGGCCAAAACGTTGATTATTGCAGGCATTTCCTGTGTCGTAGTGAAAAACTATATTCAGGAGGACATAAAGCTGATGATCTGATTCTGAGGGGGAGAGAGAGAGTTGTGAAATATCAATGTAATGAAGAGGTTTATGTCTCTGTGTACCTACCTCACGAGTAAATACTAAACTGCACCCACAAACAAAAACCCATAAAAGAAAGAGATAAAAAGGTGTCATGCGGTGCTTCGATAGACGAACACGTTGCCTAGGTTGGTATACGTGTATGTGGGGAACTAGCTCTCTATCTTTTATTTGTAAAAATTATAAAATTATATCGCTAGGCTAGCTAGCTATACGTGGATTCGTCTTTTTATCATTTATTGATAATTGTAAAAAGTATATTATTTGTCAAAATAATTTTGGGTTATATTTTTAATTTTAGATTACTAAGTGTATATTTTTTCGTTTTTCAATTTTAGGTCATTCATTTGATAAATAATTTTTTAAACATAATAATCTAAAATTAAAAAATATATACTTAATGACCTAAAATAAAAAATGTAACTCAAAATTATTTTGACATATGGAATTAATAATCTATTTTTGTAAGTCTGTTTTGTGATTTAGTCTTCGAAAAATGACCCACGTGCATGCAATGAAATGCTTGAGTTATGTGATCCTTTTGTATACATGCTGGAAGTCTCAAGTCGATGATCGTTCACTGCTGACCATTTTAAGTAACGTCTCCGAGGACGTTTGACTGAAAATGGTGTCACGAATAATTATTTGGCTTAATTATTTTTTAGTTCGGGATGAGCGTCTCATTTTAAAAATATATTTAAATTAGTTGGCATTCTAAGTTGAAGCAATTTAATAATACTTAAATTGTTGCGAGGACATTAAGGGCTAGTTTGGTTCCACTTTTGATTCAGAAGCACGTCTGGTAAATGGACTTTTTCAAAATGTAGTTTTTATAAATGTAAATTTATTTTTTTAAAGTGTTTGGTGGGAATGTACTTTTGCAAAAGTTGTAGGAAGTAATTCTGAAAAGTCATTAAAAGTTGCTTCTATCAAATGGACTTCTAGAAAAGTAACTTATTTAAAAAGTCCATCTCAAAATTTTCACCAAAGTTATTTTACTTTTCAAAATTGACTTTTAGGTTAGAAGTCCATTTCATAAGTGCTTCCAAACACACACTAAGTTTTCAAATTGTAGTAATTTTAGGACAATAAATTTTAAAATTAGGCAATTTGACGACATTAAATCTCGAAATTCTAACGTTAAATGTCCTTTAATTGCTTTTTGAAACTTAAATTATATGTCTTCAAATTACTACAAATTTAAAAATTATGGTCTTACAGTCACATTTCTTTAATTTAAGTATGTCACCACCCGTAATATACAAGGCAAAGAAAATAATTAAGCTGGAAAGAATAATAAAGAGGGCCTTAGTTCACAGGCATCGTCTCATAAGTTGTTGCTCATGTTCATGTAGAAGAAATCCAGATAAAACTTTAGTACATAGACTACTAATAAAGAAGTGAATTTGCTCGAAAATACTTGTAAAACGAACGTTACAATTGAGTGCCCCTATAGATAAATCTCTCACAAGACTAGCAAAGGTGGTTAACCTTTTTTTATTTCACTCCCTAAAGCCTCGTCAAGTCCCGCTTTTCTCGGCGTTTGATTATGAGGTTATAAAGGGAATCTTCTTCCACCATTGGGTCTCCTCTGTGCAGTGCTTCGTAGCTAATTATGATCCTCAGGAGCGAGCATATCAACACGATTCCAAAGGCTAAGGCTGCAACGGCTCTTGGCATGATGGGCTTTAGAGACGTGGTTGGCGGTGCTACTTATGGGATTTGTTGCTAATATATGAAGAAATGATGCTTGGTGATATAAATATATAATGGCAAAATTACGTAAATTTTGACAGCTATAGATGATGATTTTTGAGGAATGTGTTTTGGATTTTATTATTAATTTCTCAATCTAGGATCATTAATTGCATATTCCTCGATGTGTCTTGAACAAATTCGTTGTGTGTTTTGCCTTTTATTATTTTTTAGTCCCTTGATGTAATAATGTATTTGAGGATTAATTATTTTTAGGCATGAATATTTTGGGATGTTACTTGTCGAGTACCCATAAATTTCAGATGGGGCAATTTTAGAAAATAAATTTCTAAAATTGAAATAATTTTAAAACAATCAACATTGTAAATTTAATTTCGATTGGAATCAACATATGTGATTCATACTTAACCATTAAATTAGATAAAAAAATAATACGTGGTGTCGAACATGATGATTTGGACAGATTTTTTCGGATGTTATGTAGAATTTTTTCGAAATTAATTGTGACGTGCATGCGTGTTAGTTCCGGGCAGAAATTAAGTTTTCTGTGTCAAATTATTTCAATTCGTTGGAGATGCTGATTTTGATAGAAAATTTCCCATGTTAAGTAGATTTTTTCCTTCAAATTTGATTTTAGGCTAAAATTAAGTTATTTGATCACGATAACATGTCTTAATCAAAATTTAACCTTGAAAACAAACTGGGTCTCGATTTCTTTATCAGTTTTAAAGGTTATTATCAACTCCTAAACCATAACTACAATCCCAAAATCTCACATGAAAGGATCATTACTCAGCACACTTTTCCTAATCACAAACGAAAATCATGCGCGTCGTTCCAAGTTTCCAACACGTTAGTAGTAGAAGATATGCATTGTATTTAACTAATATTTTATATGAATTTGTATTTTAACGATGCATAATAAATATATATGTTGATTATTATATAGGATGCCAAAAGATAGATTCCCTAATTTTATTATATGCGCCGCCTCGGAGTTTTCGTATATGTGGTGGGTGAAGCGAAGGGATACAGAGAAAGAAAAGAAAGAGACTTCTGATATTATATTAATATATATATATGACCAGCGTGGGACCCACAGTCGGAATAGTGCGCCGTCTTAGCCATAGCCAACCACATCCCCCTTTTTTTTCCTTGTAGCACCATTGCCTCACAATTTATTAATGATTATAAAATAATCTACCTATACACTGTATACTATTTTTTATGATTTATATGAACGGCGTGTCCGTAAGGTTACAAAATAAATGATTTTGAAAATTTAAGAGAAGTTTTAAAATCAAATAATTTGAGGACAATTAAATTAAAAATTATAAATAAAGATTTCAAAATTAAAGTAATTTTACGATAATTAATATCAAAATTTAAAAAATACTGTTCTTAAATTATAAAATATAATTTATATGTCCTCAAAGAGCTCCAACTTAAAATATGAATTCATCACATATTTGGGACTAAATAATATTTAAAGCATTTCGTATTCGTATTTCTAGGATATTAAACATATAAGAGCATTACATTATCTAAAAGAATAGGAGAAAAACCACTAGATAAAGCACCACATCCGTATAAATATTAATTGCCTCAGCCACGACAATATTACAATTTTAAAATTAGCTCTTCTCTCTCTCTCTCTAAGTTCGAACCCTGTTGATGAAAAGCTAGAAAGGAAACCTCTCCGTTTCTACCTCACACGCACACACACTATGAAGAAACTATATCGTAAAGGCGCCGTGCACCCAACGCCGTCGGTCGTCTCCGACCACCTCCTCTCCTTCCTTCCCGCCGCCGTACTCGCGCTGACCGTCTCCCTCTCGCCGTCGGACAAGGAAGTCTTGGCCTATCTAATAATCTCGTGCTCGTCGTCCTCCTCCTCCTCGCACCCGAAGAGGAGGAGCGACGGCCACGCGCCGAGCTTCACCTGCCGGTGCTTCGGGTGCTACACGAGCTACTGGGCGAGGTGGGACGCGTCGCCACATCGGCAGCTCATACACGAGGTTATCGACGCGTACGAGGAAACCCTACTGAAGAAAGAGAAACACACTCGCTCTAACAGCAACGGTAATAGTAGTAGTAGTAGTAGTAGTAGAAGGGAGAAGAGGAAGGGCAAAAAGGTAAAAGACGGTGCTGTTGGTGAGTTGATGAAGCGAGATGTGTCTAGTGAACCGGTGCTGAATAATACTAAGGAGCAGCGGCTGGGTGACGTGGCTGATGGGATTCGGGACGGCGGTGGTGAGGCCGGTGGAGATGATGACGGTGATGTGGAGGCGGCGGAGGAGGTGGATGAGAAGGGTTCGGTGAGGAGGTTTGTGAATTTTCTGGGGCAGAGTATATGGGGTGGTGTTTGGGGCTAGCTAGTCATTTCATTGGGTCTGTTTTTTTTTGTTTTTTTTTTCTTTAATTTTAGCTTTCCGTTTAGAATTTTGCGATTGGATTGGGTCAGTTAAATTAGTTTTTTTTTATTTCAGTATGTTATTGCGATATCTGAATTTATTTTTTCTAATAGTAATCCATCATTACGTGCTAATCTTGCTGTCTATGCTTGTATTTAATCCAGGTTTTTTTTTCAATAATTACTCATTTTTCCTGCGGCAGTATGGTTTTAATCAAAATATGTCTCCGGAGATAATTGAATTGGGTGAGTTAGAATATTATTGTTTTACTGTTTGTAAGGCAATACAAGGGCCAAGGCAGTAAATTGATATGAATCGTATGTTATTCTTTATTCCGCACAAATAGAAAAGGAAAACGAAAATTCTATTCTTTGGGCATTTGCATAGTAACGATTAAAGATGGCAGAAAATGATACTTTTACCTCAAACCGAGTGGCTCTGCTTTTTATTTCTTGGAATTTATATCGAGGAAAACTATATTACGCAGATCGCCATATCAAATTATTAAATAATTATTCTATTATGTAAAATATATATGACAATTTTGACTTTTGAGTATAATTGCTATTTTGGCATAAACTATGTAAAACCAGTTATTTAAGAATTTTAAAAATATTTTATTTCAATGTTTTATTAAGCAAATGTGGATTCCATCATTGTCCTTCTTTGCAAATTAGAACTTTAATGATCAGTCTTTTTGTTAAAAAGCTCAAGCACTAACGGGTATTTAATATGTTGTCAATGAAGTTTGGGAAATTTCACTTTAAAGATGGACTCTTTTATGTTGTAGGTCCAAATTTCACTATATAATAAAGATATATACATATATATATAAGCATATTGAAAGCAACCAGTGATCATTAAAAAAATATCGAAGTTTCAAGAGATCCCCTTTGTATATTTAGATAACTCATTATAATGTTAATATGGCCAAGTTCAACATCTCAACATCAAGATAAATCTACAATAGTAGGTGATATAAATTCAACTTCACATGTACTTGAATATTGACATTGGCAAGTGGAATCATGGTGGGAAGAAGTCAAATGTTAAGTGCCGAGTGTTTTTCATGCATGTTGTCAGAACATATTTTAAAATAATAGTATATATATATATATATATAATATTAGGCACTTCTCGGAAAAAAAGAGACTGCTGTCGTGAAAGTGATAATTAGCCCCATCCTCGTCGACTTCGCCGAAAATTTCAAACATCCGACTTTGAGACTTCAATTTTCCCCTTATGTACCCTTCATTACCAAGTTTTTTCGTAATTTAGACTCATCTATAAGTTTCTCTTGTTTATAACTTAAAACCGGTATAGGAAATGTTTCTAAATATATATGATTGGGATGAAAAATATTCTATAAATGCATTTTTGTTATTGTGAAAAAAAATACCAAATGGCAATTTCGAAGCCCAATATATACTAGCCCGTATAGCCCAATGTATTTCATCATTATTACCCGACATATTTACGGCTGTAATTAGATACACATACACATTTGTACTTGAGCTTTCTATGTTTTCAATATTTTCAGTTATGTGAAGTTTAATTTCAGTTATATATATTTTCCAAGCAATTACACTTAACCCGATTCTTAAATCACATGGGTCAAGCCACGCCAATTCTTGCCTACCTTACTACGGATTTGGATTATATTATGATAACACAAATCAATGATAAAATGTAGCTGTGACACGGCTCGAGTCATAATTAATACTAGTATTTCTTGCACACTCGATGCGGGTGCCCAAATATAAATATTTAATATTAATTTATATTTTAAGTCATTTTTAATTTATAATATTTAACAGATGGAATAATATTTTTAAAAGAATTATTAACGATGTGATTGTAATAAATAAAAGATTGAGGTCTAAATACATATCAAAATATATTATAAAAAGAGGAGTTAAATTGAAATATTTGATACACCAAATTGGGTATAGGCACCCCACACCATTAATATAATAGAATAGATAGAATATATAATAGAAGAATCAAATGACTCGATAATCCTTCTACGCTTACATCAGTATTTGTCGTTCATGTATAATAAAACAACTATTTTTATAATAATAATCATCATGTCCCTAACCACGATCCTTTCTTTCCTTAACATAGTACCTTTAGTACTAAAATAATATTAATAATACTAAGGGACCCGAGTTCTCAAGTGCTAGAGATTCCATTTTACATTACCATAAGATTTAAATAATAAAATCAATGTAATGTATTTTATTTAATAATTAATACATAGGGTTGACTAAAAAAAAAAATCATCAATATGTGTCATACAATTATTATTGCTGCTTCTAGTAATAAAAGCAAAAGTTAATCTTCGTTGCTTATGCAAAAGTGACACATTTAGTATAGTAACTAAACTTTCAAAAAGAGTAAAGTCGATAACATTGATCAAAGAGCAAGCCTGAAGATCATCCAAATTGAATTTAACTAAATTTAAAATAGCATCTCATTCACATTCTTATTTGATTTTTGAACTCAAATCTTACTGATATGGCTCAATCACGGTCCCCACGAGCCGATATTTCACAACGTGCATGTTAATTATTGTCATTAAAACTCTACCATTTACTTAAAAAACTGTAATTTGATTATATATCTATACATATATATCCTCAAATCGACCATTTTATAAATATTTATCATATTTAGGTCCCACGGTTTAATTCAAATTTTCTTTCTTGTCATGGGATCTACCTAGACGTAGACAACACTGTGACCGACACCCTAAACGGATGACAGACAATATACTACTTCAGGAAATATGATAAGATAAGCTAATGTCTCATTTACTTACGTTATAGTATTGCCTTATGTTTCTACAACACATTATTTTGTCTAATTTACCAAAAAAATCTTAAGAGTTTATATAAGAAGTACTTCAACAATTCATTTCACTACTTGTAACGGCAATCTAAAATTGCTAGCTCATTAATTTCTCTATTACACCGCACTCTTTGAAAGTTTCATCCAGCTCCAAATCCATTAAAACATTCAACGATTATAATGAAGCTATGCAATAAAATATAACTCAAAACACAATAAGAGGAAGGCAATGCATGTAGAGTTACTAATAATAGGAGAATATATTCCAAAATTGACTTCAATTCTTGACTCACCAACCAACCATCATCATACCGCTCAATGATTATAGATTTATAAATGAAATAAATCCAACCTATAAATATACACCATTCGAAATGATCAATCCAGAAAAAAATAAACCGACGATGGCAAAAAATATTGGTTTTACTGCTGTGAATAAAACGAGTATTGCCATAGTATTAATAATAATTGTAACGCTTATTGAATAGAACCATCGAGTGCCCTTAACCACCGTTAGATGCTGCGGAAGTGACGTCATCAGCGGTGTGAGTGCAAAACACGAAAACACCCCCCCACACACACACACCACAAGTTGACAGCGAGAGACAGCACACGCTGTATTCTTTGAAACGGGGGAATTTCGTAATTTGCAGTGATGCCCTTTTCCGTAATTTCCTTCTCACCTACACTACACTCGTCGTCCTCCAACACTCCACTGCGTCACTTTACCACCTCTTCTTCTTCTTCTTCTTCTTCTTCCATTACTTCACAGCTGCGCAAGTAAGAACAAATCCCTCCCAAAAAAACTAACATCAATAAAAGAAGGAAGAAGAGGGAAGGCTTTACAGGGAATACGAAAATGAGTGCGCGAACTGGGTCCCATCAGCTGAGCAATGGGCTCGTCGTCTCTGGTCGACCGGAGTCGCAGCATAAAGATCGCCACAACATTGTCGCTTCGCGGGCTGTTCCGTACACCGGCGGCGACGTGAAGCGCTCGGGAGAGCTCGGGAAGATGTACGGAATCGAGATGTCGACGGCGGAACAGGAAAAGCCTCCGTCGCGCCAGCCCAGTGCTTCGAATTCCAGATCCGGCCCGCACTCCGGTCAAATGGGACCGATTCCCAAAAAATCCTCGTCCTCCTCGTTTTCCGGGCCGATGACGCCGATACAGCCGACAGGGCTGATCACCTCGGGTCCGGTCGGTTCGAACCGTAACTCCGGTCAGCAGGACGGCCTTACGTCGTCGTTGAAGAAGACGACTTCTTATGCTTCCTCGTACGGCGCGGCGGTGACTAATTTGAAGAAGGACGATGCGAAGTTCGGGTTCAGGGTTTCGAAGTTGGCCATGTGGTCGTTCCTCGTGGTGGCCGTGATGGGGTTGGTGGTTGGGGCGTTTTTAATGGCCACGTTGAAGAAGCCGGTGGTTCTGGAGGCGGCGGTGGCTGTGGTGGTGGTGTTTGTGGTGGCAGCGGCGTGGAATTTGGGGTACAGAAAGAGGGGTGTCTTGCGGCTCCTGAAGAAGTGGAAGGATGCTGAGCTTAGAGGCGCAGCCGATGGGCAGTACGTAAAGGTCACTGGGGTAATTTCTTACTTTCCTTCTTAAAAAGATGCACCAAGTTACAAATTAGAACCAGTTGACTATATTATGTGGAGATTAGTTGATCTTATCACTGATTTGTTTCGTAAATAGGAATTGTTCTTACCTGGAAAGGTTGATGGGATTGCTAATTATGATGGTTTTCCAGAAGTTGCATTGCTTTTTCAAGATTCATGTTATATCTTTCTTTTGGCTTACTGGTAATTTTGGATAGGAAATCAATCGCTTGCAACGGTCTTTTGATTACTGGGAATTGAGACTTGAAATGGGCTGAAAAGTTATTTTTCCCTCTCCAATCCAAATTGTTAAATCTGTCGAAATGGCATCAATAGACACGAGGCACTTCATTTTAATCAGTGATCATCATATCTTAATGCCATTTCATTCTAATCGGTGATCGTTATATCGGGTGTTGATTTTGATTGTGATGCAAGCATATTCATGTCATGTGTGCTTTTGATTCTCAAGTCAAAAGCCCATAAAAAAACCTCGAGCATTTGAAGTTTTCTCGAAAAGGTTCTATACAACTTTCTGCTAAAAACACCATGTTTCTTGTTCAATATGTTTGGTGTAGGTTGTTACTTGTGGCAGTGTACCTCTAGAAACTTCTTTCCAGCGTGTGCCGAGGTGCGTATATGTTTCCTCGGAGTTGTATGAATATCGTGGCTGCGGTGGTAAACCTGCAAATCCTAAGCATCGTTTCTTGTCCTGGGGATGCCGATACTCCGAGGTTAGTTAATTCTGCTTCTTGATTATGCTGTCTGGGAATTGCATGACTGGTAATAATCTGGTTTTGTTTAACTTATTTTTCAGAACTTTTCTTTGCTGTTGGAATCTAAATTTTCATTTTACAAAATTCTTGAATCTGACAAAACATACATAAGCCCAATTTCTTGTGATATCTTACCATGTTATGAGCCATTGGATCGAAATAACAGTGGCGATGTGCCGGTATCATTTCTCTTGACTACTTCTACCCACTATTTTTATATAATACTAATAGTATATAGTTTTAAATATATATATATGTATCTACTTACGTAGGCTTTTCATGGATTTACCAATTATCAGCAAAAACATGGATAAATTGGTTTGTTGTCACCTCAAGTGGTATTTACTTGAACTTTTAAGCCCATCTCATGTACACCCGATTGCTACAACTGGGCTTTCCAAGGTTATTCGATCCCACCCTACTGGCAAGAATTTTCTAGGATCGAATAAGCCGTTTCTGAAGCTACACATGTTTTCGGTTCAAACAATAGTATCTTTTCTTGCACCATTGAGTATATTCATTGCATTTCTTGTCCTGATTGTTAAATTGAGGGTTTCGTCCTACAATTAATTAGTGACAGAAGATACCTCTTATATACTGTGTTGGGTGAAGTTAGTTTCTCGATGTGGGACAAATAATCTCAACACTGATCCTGCAGAAGTACGCATCCGATTTCTACATATCAGACTTCCAATCGGGCTTAAGAGCTCTAGTTAAAGCGGGCTACGGTGCTAAAGTTGCACCCTTTGTGAAACCAAACGTGGTCGTCGACGTTTCCAAGGACAACAGAGAGCTCTCTCCAACCTTCTCGAATTGGCTCGCCGATCGAGGCCTGTCGAGCGATGACCGTGTCATGCGCCTCAAAGAAGGGTAAGTAAAAGCCCGTGAACTCATCGGGCTCTAAGTAAAGTTGCCATCTTTAACTCACCCCAAAGTTTCTTATGAGCTCTCTGTAAACTAATTTTTATGTTTGAAGAAATAAATAAGGAAAGAAAAAGAAAAGAAAAGCAAATCTAGTTAAGTTTCTACGTAAAACTAATTTAAAACTCATTTCTTCACCATGTGGTGTGGAAAATGAAAGAAAAACCTATAAAAATCAATTTATCTCCGATTTTCTTTTCCATACTACTTTATTCGTTCCAAACACAACCTTACTGTTCTTACAAGCAAAACTAAGACAAGTACTCGTTTTTTTTAATGTTGTTGCAAGATATATCAAAGAGGGAAGTACAGTGAGTGTGATGGGCATTGTGCAGAGACAAGATAATGTCTTAATGATCGTTCCGCCGACGGAGCCAATTTCTACGGGCTGTCGTTGGCTTTGCTGTCTTCTTCCTACGTACATCGAAGGGCTTGTAGTAATGTGCGACGAAAGTGAGAACGGTGATGCGATTCCCGTGTAGATGCTATCCAAGTAAATAAAAAGGGTATATGAAGAAGGTACCGGTTTATAGTGGCTCTGTGTATTTCTTTCATTTTTCTTTTAGTAACTTTGATTTTACTAGCAGAATCTTTGTGAAAAGGTATATCTGTGCATGGTAGATGTTTTATTTATGTGCTCGGAAAATGCATCGTAAGATGTCCTGTGCCCAATCGAATCGAGTCACTTTACTGGTTGTATCTCCTCCACATGCGAAACGATATATCTTGTAATGTAAATCTGGGCAGTGACCATGTGAATGTAATATATGAAGAAATATTATAAGAAAATAGCCTGATTAAGGTAGGGAAGAATCCGCACAAAATGTTCAATTACGTTAACCGGGGACCAAAAAACGCCCATAATCGATAACATTGAGGACTTAAACTGTAATTCGGAAAAATTAGGGACTAAAAATGCCGATAAACTAAACATCGGAGACTAAAAATGTAAAAATTATCTAAATAGTCCAATGAGTCTCTCAGGTAACATCGATTCCGGTAGAGAAGCAAAGGCTCACACATTAGCATGAAACAACCAAACAAGTAGAAAAAGAAACACTAGATCCACATCCTCGAACACGAAGAACTAAAAAACTTACCACGAAAATAACTATTACGCTAAATTTACTATACTATTCACTTTCTTCGGTATTCGACTACAACGATCACGCCTTCTTCGGAAATGGCTCCACAAAGGAAAAAAGAAGCTCCAACGGGGAGACAAGAACTCTCTGTCCAAAGGACTGACAGAAGATAAATCAAGTTTATTTTTTTTATATAAAAAATATAAATTAAAAAAAAAACTACCTTAACAATATTTTAACTATGAAAATTAATGAATAAGTTGAAGAAAAAGGCAGGTGTGAACGTATCAAATGGGAAAATCGATGGTTCAAATGCTAATTTACCCGTAATGATAAGTTACGTGTTAAACTTGGAAACAAAAAGATAAGAACGGCAACTCGTAATCGTCATCCTTGATTACTGCGAGATCCACGCCTTTGATATACTTTCCATTGACGGGTTGGTGGAGGGCAAAATTGGCATTTCATCCAAACATACCAAAAAAAAACCCTAGGCCCATCTATTTGCTGGCTATATAAGAGGCAGGATCTAATATCCTAACATAATACATACACCCCATGAGATTAAAGATATACTAAGGGAGAGGGTGGATGGAGGAGAATCCAAGGTCTCTTCATCTCTCAAGAAAGATGGCATATGGAAGACCAATGGAGGTAAGCAATATTTATTGCTCCATCTACACTACAATTGCTCTTGATCTTGTCCTTCAAATTTTGAGTTTGGAGGTTATAGTTTTGTGGGGAAAAAAATCATTATATTCTTTGGATAAATTGGATGAAGTCACAATTTAGTGTGTGAATTAGATGTTGAAAGTAGTTTGTTTGATGATTTATGGAGAAAAAAGTTTGAAACTCATAATTGATATTGTGTTTTTTCTTTCCTATCCATTAGCTCCGTCAGATTCTTGTCGTCGTCGAAAATGCAGGTTTTCGATGATGCGACGAAAATCTTACGGAGTGTACCAACATGGGTAGAGTAGTGGTGATCTGAATTTTTTTTATGAAACTTTCAAATTTAACATAGTATCAGAGGAGAATTGATTTACATGTTGTTGACTTGTTTGGTTTCAGTATCTTTACTATAGAGCATTTGTCACAATCGTTTAATTTTTGTTTGAATGAAGTGGATCGACATGAGATTTGGTTTGCTAGTACGATTAGAAGCGTTATATCTCATTCGATTGTGTTTTAGCGAATTGAAATTATATTTTAGAGCATAGCCTAACATTATGTCCCCAAGGGTTAGGTCGAGACATATCGATTAAGATGTCTAACGTTTGATTCCACTTAGAGACCTTGACTGTCGTTGTTGGATGAAGATTGAGAAGTTGACTTCTGACACTGAGGATTAGTTCCATCATCGAAGTGTATAGCGTAAGTACATAGTCGATTGAATGGAGATACCTCGAGTTGCTAACAAGAAAAGTTACCGTCCACATGTTTCCCTTAAATTAGGATTGTAAGTGGGTCAGGAATTCCCTGGCTTTCTAACCCTTTGGGACGGGGATGAGGTCTATACTCTTCGCCCCTTGGGGATCCCTACCCCTATTTTCTATTATGACCCCCTTTTCTTGTTCTTCGGATTTGCAGTAGTCTACACTGCGGGGTAGGAGACTCGCATATGTCTCCTCCCTTTTCATAAGGTTGGGGTGTAGTGTAGGATAAACTTTCAAATTTGACATGCCACCATTTCTTGTTCCTCAGAGTTGTAGTATAGTCTACAAGTTCATTCTGCTACCATATGCAAGTACTTATACTATTTCTTGCAACATTAAGGCTGCGTTTGATATCAAGATTCTAATGTGGAAAAGAAAAGGAAAGGTATCATGATACGACATTCAAAGCGTAACATATCATTGTTTGACACAGTAACATTGTCTTCCTTCGTCTTTTTCACAAAGAAATTTCGTGTGCCAAACAGAGTGTAAGGCTACGTTTGGCATAAAGATTCTGATTTGAAAAAGAAAAGAAAAGGTATAATGGTGAGACACTCGAAACTTATTGTACCATTGCTTGATACACTATCAATTCTTTCCGTCGTCTTTTTCGCGCAAAAAGTCCGCGTAACAAACGGAATGTAATCGTATTAAGATGTCTGTTCATTTTACATAACTTTAGTCTACTAATTACAGTGGGAAATGTAGGATAAATTATCGCTGCTGGTGAGTAGTCGTTAAGAATACTTTCACTGTGTAGAAAGCTGAAGATTTCCAGTTCAAAGCTGGCTCGTATCAACATTTCTCAGGTTAGCCATTTTATGGTTTACGATTTCATATTTAAGTCCATACTTTCCAAGTGTGTTCTTCAATGAAACATCTCCATATCAATAATCATTCATGTGCTACTAAAATGGAATATATCCAAAAATATGGAGAGCATTTATGAAATATAATTGAGCACTAATGCTCAACCTATAGACACCCCCGCCCGCATCACTACTCCACGCACAACAGGTAATCCGCACACCACCTCTCTAACTCTCGGAAGCGCTTCAAGTTCTTCGATGTCTTCAAGTGCTTTCTCAATGGCATGAAGTATCATCTTCTTGACCTGCACAATAAAGCATTGTGCGTTAAAATAAAAAAGACTGCTAATGACACTATGGGTGCGTTTGGTTTGCGGAATTCGGTAAGGAAAAGAAAAGGAAAGGTGCAGAGGTACAACGGTCGAAGTGTGAAGTACAATTGTTTGATGCGCTAATTTAGTTTTCCGTCGTACTACCATCGTACAAATTTCGCATACCAAACACACCCCAGAGGTTATAATGAGAAACCGGGTTTCTTACCTCTAGTTTATCTTCCTTTGCCCTGTGGCCCTTTGGAAGCTTCCTGTATTCACCCGCGAGCTTGAGGCATTCGTGCAAGTTCTCGGGCGAAACAAAGTCCACAGCAACTTTAGAGCAAGACTGCACAAACCAACATAACTATGAACGCAAATGTCTTTTTTGCGATAATTCTAAACCTATATTATTACACAGTTTGTCTCTTTACCTTCAGATTCCTGACTTGGTGTGGACACCCAGCAGGAATGAAAACCGCCTCTCCGAGCTTCTGCTCGAACGTCCACGGTTCTACGCCTGAGATGATTAAAAATGGTCCCGTGATTAATAAATAAATATGCGCGCTATAGTTAAATAATTAAATGCATGGGCATAATCTGTTTTTTTTTTCTCTTACCAAATTCTTCCTTGAGCTTCCTTTTGTGCTCTATGGTCAAGTAGAAGGTTTGATCATGGATTGGATCAATGACCTATCAAAGTTAATTAAGAAGAGCATTTCAAATACAGAGAAAAAAGAATTAAAAACTTTTTTATTTCATCGGACAAAATGTACCTCGTCGACCGGGCAGCAAAAGGTGTGCCTGAATTCTTTCGAGTTCTTTACGAGGTACTCCTTGAGCTTAGGCACATCTTCCCTCCTAAAAATGTCCCACAGAGCACCGCCGCTCTCTGCTTCTGAGCACTCTTCTCCCTTATCTTCTTCTCCGTGGGAATCTTGCGAAACAAAATTACCATCATGCCCTTGCTTTTCTCTTTGGTCTTGAGCCTTGTGCTTCTCTTTCAGTGATGCAATCGATTTTCGCTGCTCTTGGCTCAAGGGTACCTCTGCGGTGTGAGTCAAAATGTTCACCTGCGGAGCAAATTTTGTAAGGTTATAGCAGCAGTTCTTAATGGAACAACTAGAGACTTAAGTAAATATTTGATTTTCTTAAGGAAGCAAAATATATTTATATTTCGAGCTAAGATAAGCTATAGAATCTATTGTATGTAACTTCCTTCTATGTTTTTCAAATGATAGTAAAAATTTCATTCCATGAAAAGAAAAGTACACAGGTTAAGTAACCCAAGAGCTTCTCTGGCGACAAATTGAAATATTAGCAGAGACGGTTCGTGTTTTACAAATTTAACTATGAACTTTTGTTACAAATTAATCTTAAAACTTTACAAAAATGGTGACTAATAAATATACTACAAATTTTTAACCGTGGACGATGAGTTCAAACCTGAGAATCTCCTCGGCCTCCATTAATTGAAGAAAGAGGGGAAAAAAGTTCTTTATATTTAAGGTTTTTAGAGAGTAGGAGAAACAAACTATAAGACTCTCTCACATATTTGGAGAGCTTTTTTTCCTTGTGAATATTTGAACAATGAGAGTACTAATATTGAGGTAGTTCAGGTTATTTGTCGAGTATCGGGTCATATAACAACCGAAAACTAAATTTCACGATTGAAGAACCTTACAAAATTGTCAGGCTATCGATCGAATGCGACTACTTGACACTTATTTTGGAAACATATAAATCTTTTTGGAACGAGGATTTGATATTTGGTATTTCTAAATAAGGAAACATTAGTAATACAATAAACTTACGATGAATATAATGTAGATTAAAAAATATAAGGTTATATAGCACCTATGATATATATGTTTCAGGCTTCACCGCTCGAGGTTTTTTTTTTTTACATAATGTTACATTACAAATTACATATATTAATAAATATAATCGAAGAACGAAGAATCACCATTTTCGTTCAAATCAGTGTTGTTAAAAATCCGCCATGGCGGTATGGCGTAGCGGTTTTTTGGCTTTCCGTCATGTACCTTCATCTGCATATGACGCCATTTTCCGCCACGCCATCCGCCATATGGTGGTTTTTTGGCTTTGCGCCATGTCCCGCCATTCGCCATTGATAGCACTGGTTCAAATTACGAAAGGATCGGGGGGTGTGTAGGAACATGAATCCCATTCCCATCCCGCCCCACGCTTTCACCGACGGGAAATCGCCGTGAACTCTACGTCGCCGTTTCGATTGAGATTTCCCGTCCCGTTAGGGGATAATTCACCTCGGAGGTTTTGCCACCCCTACTCAAACTTGTTCAGTAAATGGTTGCCTTATTTGATGGAGCGTTCAACTTCACCTTAGAAAATGTGCGGATTTGCGTTTTACGCCTTCCGTATCCTAACCGTCATGTTGCTTAACAACAAGCTTGGACATCATAGGCATCCAATGCCAATGAATTGGACATAATAGGCATCCAATGCCAACGAAAAATCCCTTAATGTGCAAACTTCTTATGGCAAGATTACGTGAATAGAGCGAGTCATGCTTGACTAGAGTACGTTCAACCTCAAGCTCAATTGGAATGGCAAGAAGAAAGAGGATAAAGATGATGGGTGGGATAAGAGAATATAGACGAAGGGGCTAGAGGGAAACGGTACAATCGGGTGATAAGAAGGAGATCGATGATGCTTTTGCCCATATTAATTATAGACTGGTTAGGGATGGAATGTGCATTGCACCGTCGATTTGCCAATTAACGGTATAGGTAGTGCCACTAGTTTAGGCTACTGGGTAGGCAGAGGGTTGATCAGTTACGACTTTGAAACCAAAAATCCACTCGGAGCCAGTCGTTATCTTAATTTGTGCTACTCATAGTAAAGCCCTAGAGTCGCTAAGCTCAAGGTCTTGGGTTCAAATCCAGTAGAGATTCTTAACTATCGTTGTTGGCTGGGGAGTCGGACATATTCACCTGACCATGGGATTAGTCTTATCCCCTGAGTGTGCGGCGCAAGCCAATAGCCAGTTGATTGAGGATACAACAAAAAACCCAAAAAAAAAAAAAGAATAGTGAAGTATAGCTTTCGTAATATAAAAAGTAACATTGTTTGCGTACCGCATCAGACATGTCAACGTGAAGCTTTGTCACCGAATCTCCCCTCCCGAGCTCCTCCTCTAAGCCATACGCAATGTAAGTCTTCGGCCCCAGATCGGGTTTTACTACGGTTTCCGGCAACTTTGTGGCCAGATTTAGAAATCCAGCCCTCGGATCCGTGTACTCCTGAAAAGGCAATGCGGTTATGAACTCGTCGCAGTGGCGCGGTAAGAGATCTTCGAACTTGTCAGAAGGCGGCCAGTCCTTGAGCTTAAGCATCTCGGGCCATGAATTCGTGTACCGCCTCCCTTCCTCGTATCCTTTGAAGAATTTCCGCATATCGATCTCCACCTGGAAAAAATAATAATAAAAAAAATAAACATCAAAATATCAGTAAAATAACTGAAAATGAGTAGAGAAATTCCAAGTCACCTGACAACCAGAGAGACAGTCGATGGCCTTCACACACGACATCCTCGACCATATACGATCCGTCCCGTGCTCGCACAACGCACGCCACATCACCATCGGCTCCCAACTTAGCCCGCTCGTCTGCTCGAGAACGTCTCTAACGATCACGGGTTCTCCTTTACACCAATGGCTTCGAAAATGCAGAGTTCCCTTTTCATTCGCTATGTCCTTCGAATCGGGATTGTACAAGTAGTTATCCTTAGAGGAATCTCTAGAAGCTGCTTTACATGAGTTGTAAGAATCACATCCACAGTGTGTCTTATTAGGAGAATCTGTCACTAAATTGCTGGTGATTTGTGCAGCTCTCCTTGTCAAGCTTGAGATCCAATTCTCTGGAAGGAGGCATTTGAGCTCCAAGTAGTAGCTGCCGCATCCACCCAATTCTTGAGGAGGGCAAGCTATGGTTCCGTTTTCGGTGGCGATCCACTCGAATGAAGCCTCGTGTTCTTTAACGTTTGCCGAGGCTTTATCAACATCGAATTCTTGTAATGGATCTCCACCGTGCATGTATTCGTTTCCTCTGTCCACGTATCTGAACACTTCTTTTCTGGAGCAGCCCGGGACTTCACCGTTGAGAATCTCCTGAGAGCAACAGAGGCACAGCTCGTACGAGCACGATGGGCAGCTCCAGTGAAGGTCGACGATCGATGTTGAACAGTGATCGCTGTGTGAAGATAGAACATGATGTGAGAGAAGCAACGGGGAGATTCAAGGGTAAAATGGGAAATAAATTGCTTGCCAGTATACACGCTCGTTGTTGCATAAAACACGCTTTACTTTGACCGAAGATGGAGGTAACCCTGGTTGTGAAAATACGAATCAGGAGCTTGCTAGTGAGTTATAGAAGGAAAGAAACTCAGTATAAAGGTAAACAACCTTGGATTTTAGACTCCATATCAATCACTTTTGTCTGCTCTTCGTGAATATCATTCAAGAACGGATAAAGACTCTTTACGAGATGATGCAAGTGCCTAAGCTTCTCATCGTTACCGAGGTCCCTCTTGGATATCTACGCGTGAAAACGAAAAGATTTGACTTGATAAGCAATTCGGGTTCAGCAAACGAAATACAGAATGAAACAAGCATACCTTCAACGTGGAAGGCAAGAGCAAGCATCGATTGCAGTTGCAATTGCCACGACAGAACGGGCAAACCTCGGAGACTTCCTTCTCCAACAATGTGGGATACCTAAAAGCAGACAAGTTTTCAAGAAAATGCCAGATTTGTTTTTTTCTTATCCCTATGATGCAGTATGGATTTATTTTTTCATACCATTGCTTAATGCATTGGATGCAGTAAAGCTTGTCGCGACACTTTGTGCAGGGGACAACGATTCTTCTATCCGCTCTCTGGCATTGATGGCAGCATCTCTTCAACTCTTTCTGGGCTACCTGAAAATGTCATGAGACAAATAAAATCTCATATATATTCACTTTAGGAAAATAGGGCTGCATTTGCTAAAAACAAGGTAAGATTTATACCTTCGAATTTTTTTCTGATGATCCTCTTGTGGGTCTCCTCTCAGCAGTTTGGGTTCGACCTAATGAATTACCAGAAGAGGAACACGAAGACGAGGAGGATAAATATGGCAAAGAATGCTTCATGGTATCATCGATTTTACTTCTCTTGCTCTTCAGATCTCTTTCTGATTTCACCGAATCAAGATTACTGCTATGATTTCTTGATAAGTTGGCTGATTCTGGTTCTCCCACTGCATTTATAACTGCAGCCAAATCGTCATCGCTTAGCCATTCCAGTGAAAGGAAGTTGCTGTCAAAGAACTTGTTCGACGCAAGGCGACGCCTTTTTGCTGTTCTCTGAAGATCCCCATCTATTTTATTTTTTTCGCTGGTGCTCGTGACCGTAGAATCAGTCAGTTTCTCCTTACTCACACCCCACTCTTCATCAACATGCTTCCTTTTATGATTATTGTTCTTCTCTGTTATGCTTCTTTGTATACGTGTTTTGGTCAAATGGGTACGCTTTCCCCAGTTCCATTTTATGCCAGTTTCTGAATCTTTATTCTTCGGTTTCTGATTATCTAGATCCTTTATTTGTTCTCTCTTGCTAAGTGTGCAAGCTCGAGGCCTCAGCTCTTCCAATACCTGCAGGCTTCTTCCATCTTCTTTAGTTTTCCTTGTGTGAGTGTCCTCATTTGCTAATCTCTTTGCAGGACTTTTTATTGCCACCGTGGACGAATCTTCTAGGCTTGAAAGCTTCCGATACTTTATTGAAATGCCTGAGTTTTCCTCGTATTCTTCCTCATCGTCGGAAATCAAGATCATCTTTCTCCTCCTTTCCTGCTCATTTTTTCTTCGGGTCCTCGGGATTGCTGGGACCTCGTCTTTCTTGAAAGGTCCATGCTGCTTCTGCTTAGCAACTTGAACCTCCATTGCCTGTACATGAATAAAGATGTTAACTTTGTACTCAGCTTACAAATCCATCTCTAAAAGAAGAAAAGATGGGGGGAGAAACCCTGGTGATGAAATTCAACTGCTCATTCAGCTCAAAACTGCCTTAAATTGAACAACAAACTTAATTCCCATTACATGTGATTTAGCCAAAAGAGTTTGCTTTTTTCTACAGGTTCTGTTAATTACATGATCATGATATCCACTAAGCTTTTGCAGTCCCATATCTTATTCATCTCGAAATCATCCCTTGCAACAAGATGAAGTTCATAAACAGCCCTAAGGCACAACAGAGATGTGCCTTGATGGACATAAACTGGAAAAGCACTGATTTTCCTGAGGGAAAATTTGAGCTTACGCAGCAAACAGAGTCAAGTCAACGCATTCAATTCACATAACATTACCATGACCACAAAAATGAATAAATAAATAAATAAATAAATAAGAGATCAGGTTACGAATCGTTACGGAAAACGAGAACTCAACTCAATTATCACCGAGAAGTTTCCGATCAATTAAAGCGCTTCGATTTAATTCTGGAGAAAACAAAACAAAACAAAGCCAATTCACTGAACAATTCACAAAGAAACGGCAAACCAGAAAACATCTGCATTGAATAAACAGCGTCGAAATGGTAGAATTTCACCTCTACCTGATCGATCAAAGGACTTTATCTCTTTCTTCAGATGTTTTTCGTTATTATACTCAATCAGAGATGGACGGGGTACGAAAAAGAAAATTAGGGCGATTCAAATTGATATGCCAGAGAATCATACAAATGTTATTCGCAATCTGTTTGTGGATATGTACTATGTATCGTATCACTCGGGAGCAAATATGGAAAATAACAGCTTTCCGAATTAATAGTTGCTACGACATCCGACCCGACCCGGCAAGGCCCGATACTCTGAAACCTAAAAGGCCGTCTTTTTTACCATGTGTGTGTGTGTGCTGACCTGTAAAATTTTACATATATTTAAAAATGACACGTGGATTTTGACTAGGTAAAGGAGCCCATTGTTTTTAGGGTTTGGATTGGATAAGAGTTATTTTATTTACTTTCTTCTTTTCGTTGTAATAATTATCGTCCAAGTAAATATCTTTATAAATAAGGAATGCCATTGAAATAAATCTGGCATTAAAGGATTAGGTGATAATATTGCAAGATCCGAGCCTCGCTCTTTGAATCAGATTCCTTTTCTGATTCTTTCTCTGTTTTTTAGGTTCATAAATGAGGGGGGGAAAATCCTCTAGATGGAGTTTCAAGGCCCTAACTACAGCCCAGATTGAAGGCCCATTTTATACATTCCATGGCCCAATATTGCAGCCGAACTAGCAAACGGATAACAAATGAAAGGTTTTAGTCTTCACATGAGATGTTTAATTAGAATAAAAACAAAACAGGAGAAAATATAATTGTGGTAATAGTAAATATTACTTCCTCCGATTTTATATACATGTCATATTAGATTTTTTATTTATTTTTTAATATATAGACGTTTTCCCAATTCCAACACAAATATTAGAAACTTTTTCAATTTTATTTCTCTTAAATAAAAGCACAATTAATTAGGTAAAAGAATTAATTAAAAGTATATGTGAGATTTTACTCTATTTATTAAAATATGCGCATTTAAGGGATATTTATCAAAAATAGGAGGTAGTATAATATATATGTTCAAGAATGTCAGCAGTCAACCTTCGCATTGCCCGTGTATTTGAATATTTGACAAAAAAAAAGGAATAGAAACTACATTTAATAATAAATGAAATGAAAGGAGCTAACCAGAGCTCTTCATGCTTTATAGTCATGTGAGCTGTGCAGAAACTGTTTTCGGACCCTACTATGTTTCTACTCCTACTTGTAATAATAGAAATATAACATTATTATTTTTTCTACGGCACGTTGTAATGTAACACCTACACATGTAATCGCTTGCCACCCACTCCTTAGAAAGGGAGACGTATACCATATTATAAATTAAATTTATTTATCAATGAATGATTACATAATTCTAATATACTTTACCGTAAAATCAAAGAAAGGAGGACGAGTGATCATTACCCTCATGCTTAGTCTAAGACACAAGGTAATTAGTACTGTGTCAAAATGTAAGAAATATATATATATATATATATATATATATATACCCGGCAAGATTGAACTGTCATTTATTGCCATTATTGACCGAAAAAATTCACATTTCTCCATGTTCGCTATGGTACAAGAAAATAAAAAAGCATCAATATTCAGTTAATTATAAAACGCTCATGTAAAAATATAATGACATTAGAAACAGCAAATTAAAGAAAAATAATATGAAATTCCACTATTGTATATCATCACATTATATTAATTACACATGCCATAAGGATAAGGACAAAAAGCCCATGACTATTAAGACGAGATTTATTAAAGATTAAAAACCATTAAATTGTACCGGGCATTAAATTAACACACTTTCTTGGTGAAAAGGCTCCTAATGCCAAATATAGTACCACCACCGCGTACCCCTTCACCGGCGACTGCCCCACCTCCTCCGACGGCGCCATCGCCGACGACGGCGGAGCCTGAAGCACTTACCGTGCTATTATCATCACTGCTACAGCTCAATTGGCTCCTGTATCCTATGCACATCGGCACGTTCAAACTAAGCACCCTCCTCGCTCCGCCCGCAGCAGGCGGCTGTTTCCGGCGAACGTCGGGACTCTCACCTACGCTCTTCGGGACGACGCCTCCTCCGCCGCGCCGTACCTTCCACACCGGGCTGCTCCTCCCCAAGTGAACGCCGTTCACCCTGCCGGGACTGCTCGGCACCTTGCGGGTCTTCGAATCCCCTCCGGAGTTGCTCCTCGAGCACGGAGCGCTGCTCACCTTCCGACCAACTCCCGGAGCGGCCGCTGCCCTCGGCCGAGGTGCGCCGTTCCCGGAGGAGATGCTCCTTTTGAACGGCCAGATGTTGATATTCAACTCCGCCGCTTTCGCCACACCACCGGCGACGTTGCCGCCACTCTTCTTCGGCTCCCTTTTCTTATTACCATCAGCATTAGTGGCACTTTTCCTGAAGATGATGATGTCCCTCCACCTCTTCGATGCAGTCGACGCCGGTGCGGCGGCGGAAGTCGGTTTCGGGTCAACGCCGCCGTCGGGCTCGGCGGCGGGCTCCAGGGCTGGCATCTCAGATGCGGATTCGGGGTTTTGGTCGGTTTCCGACGAGACTTGGAGCTGATCAAGCGGAAGAAGAACGCCGTCGGCGAACAACTCATCGGCGGAGAGGAGATTTGATTCGGCGAACGAATTCGGATTTCTCATGATGTTCCAAAACTCGAACTCCGGCGAGTTTGAATCGTAGCTTCTTCGTCCGCTGCTACATGGGCTGAGGATCTGAGGTTGTCTTTCTTGTTCTAACTCCTCCATTTGTATAAAAATTTTGCTCTTAATTAAAAACTTTTTCTTTCTGATAGCGTTATGGGAGAAGGAAGGTAACGAGGTTGTGTGGAAAGGTAGAGACTTTGCCGATGATAAAAAAATGAAAAGAACGAAATAAGGAGAGAGAGAGAGAGAGAGAGAGAGTAATAACTAATAAATTTGGTTGGTTGAGATTTTGAGGATGTCATCAAGGCAATATCCACTGGGAAATGTTACTGATTTATTGAAATTAAAAAGAGAGAGATCTTTAATAAATACAAATTAGTAGGTCATACGTAATTGTGATTTTGCCTTTTTTTGTTTTTAATTCATTTAATTACTATTTAACCATTCAAATTTTTTTATTTATTATCTCAATGCTCTTACAAATTATTTTTGTCAATTTTATATATTTCAATTAAAATTTTAAATTATAATTTCATCTATTAAACATTTTTAAATCATAAATAACTTAAACTATAAAATATGATACGTAAGACAATTTCACTAAAACAACATCATTAATGTAAGTATGAAAATATAAAATGTAACAATCGACGTAAGGACTATACTTGTGAAATACATCATGGTTTGATTGAAATCGATATTTAAGGTCCTTTCACATATTTATTTCAATATTCCAACGATGTAGAAAATCGATTTTTATGTACGAGTATACTCCATTTATCCTTTTAATTATTATTAATTTCCTCAAACAATCATATGTGTGTGTGATTACATAAGAATGTCCTAGAGATGAACCCATCTCACTGGAAAAGTGGGGACTAAAGTCGGAATCCAAAAACAGACAAAATAAAGTTGGACATATGGAGCGATATTTATTTTTTTCTGTTTAATGGTATTTTGTTTGTTCCTAAGCTACAAAATATTATACTAATTTAGCATTTAATAAATGGCCCCTTACAATTAAGAGCCCTATATTATTGCTGATAGCAACTGCCACGTGCCTATGGGACATTTGTTTTCTTGATTTTTTGTAAGTTGCTTTTGTTAAGGTCACCTATGTTGTTGTAGTTGATATTTATATAATAAATACATTACAGTTTAATGAGATATTACTTGCTGCGGTTCTGTGTCATTTTCCAGATATTAAAGAGTGAAAATTAAGTCATATTCAATAAATGATTTATTAAACGTGCACGGAGCTTTAAAACTAATTAAGCCTTTAACTAGTTATATATATAAACGTATCATAAAATTGTTGCATAATAATAATATGTATACGTAGCATATAATTAAATATTAATCAGAGAATTGTTTAATGTTCAGTAACTCGTGTGTTGATTATTTGTGGTCCTTTCTCGTTACAATAATTGTTGCATAATAATGATCAATCACCTTGCACAAAGATCATAAAGCCGTATGTTTTTATTTCAATGTTTGACTCAAAAACACGTAGCATGTGTTTATTTTATTTTAATTAAACTAGACTTGATGATTGAGAAAGATTTGCACATATGGGCTTTAATTGGGCCAAAGTGGGCCTCAACCCCAACAACTATCTCGACTGGACTATGGCTTCGTACATTTACTTACGTGTAAATTAATTAAAAATATGAATAGAACATATGAGTTGAATTATTTTATGATGTAGGCTTTCTAAAAAAATGTCATACAATGAGAAACAATAATACTCTTGCTTATAATATATACACATTGATAAAATAATCTTCACCATATAAAGAGTGATCGATGCTGCCTCATCAACTAAATTTCATGATGAATGGTACGATGCAATCTGAGATTTGAAATATTTCTGAAATGGGAGACCAATCCATAATATATAATATATATTTATATACATAAACTGTTGGAAATTCGTGAAACGTGGAAAACAAATCCAAATTTAGTCCTTGCATCTACATAACGTATGTTATGCTTTTGCGGGACATCATCTGAAGATAAAACATGGCGCCCGTATATATTTTATGGCAATATTTATATCGGAGATATCGTTCGTCTTCATTATGGGGTTTGAAGAAGTTCATGAAATATTCACAACAATTTAAAATCTTAGCATCAAGTTTTCACTAAATCTTGGGACTTCAAATAAAATTATCATGTATGGCAATATGTTGCCCCAACTTTATAGAACTTTTCAAGACAGTAATATATATCTATGGCAATTTGATGTCGAAAGCCGGAAAAAAAAAAACCACACAATAATTAGCAGCGCACGATTGCAGTACTATCACAAATGCACTATGTGCAATCCCACTCAATGTTTGTCGCTTCCACACTTGTTTAAATGTGAATATTCGATCGTCGTATTTTAATTTAAATCTACTAATAGTGGTAAGAGAAGAAATCCCCTATATATAAATAAATAAGAAGAAGAAATTCCGTACATAATCACAAAATATATGAATACAGAACTTAATAGTCTAACGACACAATGATTATGATCAGGGAAACAAATATCGTGCTTCGACTGTACAGAAAGCCACCAAGCACTTTAATCTTCCTAGTTGCAAGCTAAAGGAACGAACTAAAAATAAGGTAAAAAGAGACATTAACTACAGTTAGATATAGCTTTTTCATAATACAAACCTAATTGGTCGACACACATTTTCACTTTTTTTTTTTAATTTCATTTTCGTACTCCGCGCCGTTTCAATTTAAGAACAAAATTGACATTAAGAACAAAACCCTAATTATTATGATAGTGCAGTATAGTATGTCAAAGTAAAAATGAAGTTATTCACGAGTAGGGTCCTTTAGAGATGTGATCGACATGCATGCTCCATAAGTGCTGTTCCCACTAGCAACTTCTACAGTAGCTAAGATTGCATATCCATACACACACATGTGGCTATATATAAAAATATACAATTACTATATTTTAATTATATGGCGACGTCCGACGTGCATGAACCAAATCAATAACATTTATATTTTCTTTCTCAGCACCAGATAATACCGTCTTAATAACATTTCATCTTTTTTCTTTTTCCGACCACAGATAATATCGTTTGTCCTTTAATTTTTTGTATTTTATTACAAGGAGTCTCACTTTTTCGATCTCAGCCCACAGAAACCACCACAAAGGCTACCTATAAATAAACCCTCAAACACAATGCAAAGAACCTCACACAAAACACTCCGAAGAAAGCAGCGATAGATCACATAAGCAATAAATGGCAATCACTAGTAATTTCCCAGTGATCGACATGGATAAGCTCAACGGAGAAGAAAGAGCTGCAACAATGGAGTCGATCAACGATGCTTGCGAAAACTGGGGTTTCTTTGAGGTATATATAATAAATATTAGTGCAATTGTGCTACATAATACTTATTTAATTGCTCGAAATCAAACTGAATAATAATATGTGTTCAATTAATTATAAGCTGGTGAACCATGGCATTGCTCCTGAGTTCATGGACACCGTGGAGAGGTTAACGAAGGAGCACTACAAGAAGCGCATGGAAGACAAATTCGAGGAAATGGTCACAAGCAAATTAGGGTCTTCCGATGCCGTTGACTCTGAGATCGTCAAAGACTTGGATTGGGAAAGCACAATCTTCTTGCGTCATCTCCCACTTTCGAACATCTCACAAGTCCCTGATCTTGACGAAGAATACGGGTAACTCGATCACTACTATGTCTAAATGGACTCGTGAAAAAAATTCTAAATTCTTGGACCCTATTATAATGGACCCTCCAATAATTTTGGAACTGGTAATAAATTACATATCATAAACACTCTCACTTCCCCTACCGGAGTTTTTTAAAAATGGCCATCAACTAGGCCATTTAAAAAATTAACCTCATTAATACGTCTTTTAATTTTAAGGATATTTTTGTTATTTTACAGTACGAGAACCCATATGAGTTCTACAGTCTTGGTGGGTACTGATCATCAGTCCGAGTACCCATTATATAACTGAGTACGCTCTTTTAAAAGAATTGCTCTACTAAGGATCAAACACACGTGACTTTACTATGTAGATGACATGCTAAACAATCACTGTTCAACAACACATCCATCCAATCTTAAACGCTTTGCGTTAAACATAACAACGTAGCCACAATAATCTCCATTAATGAACGTATAATAGTATTTACACCCTTAAAGGCTACTTACATCTCATGCAAATAATAATAATAATAATAATAATAATAATAATAATAATTAAAACAACAGGAAGGTGATGAAGGAATTCGCAGCGCAGCTCGAGAAACTCGCCGAGCAAATCCTCGACCTGCTGTGCGAGAACCTCGGCTTAAAAATGGGCTACCTCAAGAAGGTGTTCTACGGGCCCAACAAACAAGGACCAAACTTCGGGACCAAAATCAGCAGCTACCCGCCGTGCCCGAACCCCGAGGCCGTGAAGGGGCTCCGGGCCCACACTGACGCAGGCGGCATCATACTCCTCTTCCAAGACCCTACGGTCCCTGGGCTGCAGCTCCTCAAGGACCGTAAGTGGCTCGACGTTCCCCCCGTGAGCCACGCGATCGTGGTCAACCTCGGGGACCAGCTCGAGGTGATAACCAACGGGAAGTACAAGAGCGTGGTTCATTGGGTTCTAGCACAAAAGGAAGGGAATCGAATGTCGATAGCTTCGTTCTACAATCCCGGGGACGATGCATTGATTTTTCCGGCGCCGGAGCTCGTGGAGGAAGGCGGTGATGGTGGGGAAGGAGGTTTATTGTATCCCGAGTTTGTGTTCGGAGACTACATGAAGATGTATGTTGGAGTCAAGTTCGAGGCCAAGGAGATGAGGTTCGAAGCCTTTAAGGCTGTGTGTAATGGAAATGGCAATAACATCGGGTTAATAAATTCTGCTTAAACTAGGGTTTATGATTGAATGATGGTGCTTAATTGTGTGTGTGGTTTTCGGTTTTCTATGTAAGATTTGAAGGTGCATTTGAAGTTTTATCGTACTAGCAGGTTACATATCTAACCGGGTATGGCTCTGTCTGGCCTCTATAATCTCGTTCAGGTGAACCATGATATAAAGCCATACCCGGGTTGGGCTTTTTTTTTTGTAAAAGTAGTTGGGCCGAATAGTGTTATATTGGGCCTCCAACATAAATGGTCCGACAGGAATAATATGAGGAAAGCATAGAGGTATTTTAGTCAATACGAAATTAGGGTTCACTTCCCTTCCTCACCCACTACTATATAAAGGTGTAGCCCTTTTCTTCTCCAACGTAAATCAAATAGAATGGAGATCTTGTGCTCGTGTTTTGGCGGCGTCGGTCGTGTTCTTCTGTCGCAATCATCTCTTCATTGTGAGTTTTCCGGTCAAATCGGCCAGTGCAAAGAAGCGCCTCCGTCCGATTGATTTAGGATCTTGCTCAATTTCTCTTTATTTTGATTTCGCATTTATTTGTTTGCCATCTTTCAAAGTTTTGCCTCTGCTCGGTAATCCATGGATGTGAACGGGCTGTAAGTTTCAATTGCGGCCCGGTCGCCGCCGGCATGAGGTACAGTGACGACGGCGAGATATCGTTTCAGTCGTCATTTTTGGGATTGACGATTCGATTGTTGCTCGTCCACATTTCTTATTATTGTTTCCAATATAAAATAAATACTTTCGACTTCTTGGAAATTAGCTCCTACTGGCACTGCAGATCCTCTTTTTTTTCTTTTAATAACTAATTACATTAATTTGATTAAAAAGACCATCAAGCGGGGTTGGATTGGAAAAAACTTTCGAGAACGAGATCGTTTGGTAAATTTATCCAAGCAGACGATTTAGAATAAATATCCTCATAATTTCGAAATAAAACATCGAAAGAAGCAGCATAATCATCTTTCTATTCAATAAACGCCCCGATAAAAACTATTGATGTGTTTTAAATAATAAAATTATTAAAATTAAAAACCACCACTATTGATTTGTAATAAAATTATTGAAAAATCCCGCAACGTACTTGTTAAAAACTACATTTTTTTTACTCTACCAATTCAGCTGAGGAGAAAATCACTTTTCGTGCCTGATATTTACTCATGAACAATTTTGGTTCACGATGTTTCGACTTGTAACATTAGTCTCCGAAGTTGTTCAATTTGAACAACTTTGATTCTTAGTCGGATTGAACATCAATTTGGACGGACTTCGTCATGAGAATCGCATGTAATGTATTATAATCTTTCAAAATATCGGGGACCAAAATTGCTCATGAAATAAGCATTGGGGACCAAAAGTGATTTTATCCTTTTTTTTTTCCTCTATGTGGACCTCTTGTTTTGCTTAAAGAAGCTTGTTTGCTTATCAATGAGGCAGCTGCAAGATTTTTCACGGGGCTGACATTGAACATCAGTGCAGAAAATACTTGTTTAACACAAATTACACAAACGGCATTCCTTCGTCTCCTACCAGGCATCTCATTTCGATATCTACCAAATGTTTTTCCTTTTCTATATATATATATATATATATATAATATTTGTATATATATATCGCTTTCTTGGTAGTTCCTGGAAATATTCGATAGACTAAGGAGCAAGCACAAGGACCTTAATAGTCCCTTGACTATTCGCCGTAAGCATCGTTGAGCTATCACTTTTCCAGCACACAGCACTGATGAAATAAGAGCCGCCATCTTCATCCACTTCCTCCGTATCCGAGCTGCTAAATCTGTGCCAAGCTGCTGGCTTTGAAATCGCCTGCAGTGTTTTTTATTTTATCGACTTAATTTACGGGAAAAGATAAAGAAGAAAATACCGAGTAAATTGCATCCGCGTACCTTGTGATAGGCAAAGACTTCATTAGTTTCGCTGCCGCAGGCCAAGTACTCGTTGTTCACCGTCAATCCGACGAAATTCTTCTCATTCATGTGCCCTCTATACGTCCGTAGCTTTAAATATTAAACACAAAATTAAAATTAATTTAGACATCCTTATTTATCATCGCAAGTCCAAAAAAAGCACATGCAGCTACTCACAGGAATGTTTTCCTTCACATCCCACAAACGCAGTGTGCTGTCGGTAGACGCGGAGGCAAGCTCGTTACTCGACAGAAACTTAACGTACGATACCGCTTTTCCGTGCCCGCTGAATACCTGCAGAGGTTGGTTCGTTTTCCTCAAGTCATAGTAATGTATATGATGATCTGCAGACCCAACCTGTCAAAAAAAAAATAAAAAAATCTTATGATTTAGATGAAGGGTTACTTAATTACAGAGAGTGAATCTTGAATCGAAAAACATTTGGGAAATAAATAAAAAATGCTAGCGGATAAAATAGAGATTGTAAGAGGGCTTACGGCTATGTGGAAGCTAGATCCGGGGTTGTATTTGACGGAGCATATGTTGGCTTTCATGTCGATGTTGAGGACGCTTGCCTCCTGCTTCGTACACCATATCTTCACCTGTTTAATAATCAAGTTATAATAACACGTTATTAATGATCATATATAGAAGAAGGATAGAAAAGAAAATATTCCCGGGAACAAAAGAGGTTCAGTTACCTTACAATCATCGCTTCCCGATACGAGCATCGAAGGTTCCGTGCGCGAAAAATCGACGCTCCACGCGCGTTTTTCGTGTTCCTCGTACTCCATCACGCTCTGGGGATGATTTCAACAACAAAGTAGAGATCAATACGAAGTGAGGAAAAGGAGAAAACCTTAAAAAACCAAACATAAGGAAAATAAAAATCAGTTACCTGTCTTGTTGTTACATCCCAAACAGTTACAATGCCTTCATAATCACTGCTTGCTATGTGATTCTTGGCATACTTGTTCCAGCTCAGACAGCTGAGTTTGGATCTCGTTGACATTTCGGCGACGGGACATTGCACATCGTCCGGTTTGTTAACCACCTGCATGAAAAGTGACGATGCAGAGAAATGAAAAAGTTAGGGTACGAATAATTTGGAAATAAAGCATTTGAAAAGTACAGATTTTTGAGAATATCTAAATTTGTGGAACCTAAGTTACTTACAGATGAGAACTCGAATATCTTGATTCGCCGCGAGACTCCCGCCGTGGCGAACAATTCGTCGTCGCGGTCAAACTCTATGCTGCAAGAGATAAAAAAATTTCCCCAAAAAAACTCACAACGGGTTTTTGGTTTTCTGAAGACTGCTAAAGATTCAGATATTTATGCGTAACAGAAATACGATTAAATTCGGATCAATACCCTGTAAAATCCACTTACCTCGATACTATATTATTAGCTGAATGGAACAGATCCCCATGTCTTAGTTCGGCAACAACACGCAGCCGACTGGTACAACACAAGTAATATCTTAAACTAATTAGTAAATGAATATGACTATTTACATATAAATAATAAAAATATTTGAGGAAATTTACCTGTATCTCATGAAGGTTGAAAGAACAGATTGAAAGTCCTCGAGGCCCTCCGTGTAATTACCACCTCTATCCAAACTATCACCCTCTTTCCGTTCGGATAATTGCCTCGACCAGTAACGTTTCTTTTGCAGGTAACATTCTTGCAAGTCATTGAACTGTCAAATGTAAAAATTTGAACTTTCAAAGTAAAAATATAGTAGCATCAAAGGACAAAAAACAACATAACAGTACAAGATCACTGTTAGAGGTTTTTGCTGACCTGTGCATGAACCCGCCTCTTCCTTAACATGGCGAATCCCGGATGGTTCAGGTTTTGGCTGTCTGAACCCGAATGAGCATCTTTTCGATGAATTAAGTGAGCCCCTAAAGACTTTATATCAGATTTCCAGTTCTGTGAACCACTGGAAATCAGGCGATGCTGTCCCGGTGCAACACCTGTCTTCGAGATGGTGGGATTGAGTTTTTCGATATCGTAAGGGCACGGAGAATCCGAAGAGGGTTTATCGAAAAGCATTCTCAGTTTCGCAGAATATCTATCTCTTCTTCTGTACAGCTCTATTCGCCTTCTCTCCACTGCGAGTATATCTTCTTTAATGTACTGAAGGTCGTGTTGTATCTGATGAAGGACAAAGAGAAACATTGAGAAAACTCGACCAAAGACTCTCCTACAAGGTATACACAAACAACCTCAGAAAAGATACAATAGAAATTCTGCAACTGCTGTCCCTTGTAACTATTAAAGTTGCAATGTAACATTAGCCCAACATCTTTGCATTTCGTGAAGCAGTGGTCAAATCAAAATGGTTCATGTTTTGTTGAGAACATATCAGATATATCCTACTCGAAGCATCAACGAGTATAATTATTATAATTCAATAGAAGACAATCATGGATGAGTATAAGTAATATGTGTATGGCCAGAACACAAAACAAAAGAGTCATGCACCTCATTGAGCTCGTCGATCTTTTTCTTTTTCAGACTGTGCAGAAAGTCCAGCAGTATCTGCAGATTCGTCTCTTCTTCTTCTTGCTCCATTTTGGTTTTCTTATCTATAAGAAGGCATATGAGGTTCTCGAGCTCTTTAACTGATGCTTCGCATCCCTGCATAAAAGGAAAAATCCCATAAATAACATCTAATAATGACATAAAAAAAAGAAGTTAACAACTAAAATGTTCACAATTTCCAAATAATTGACCTGCTCTAATGACCGTCGAAGTTGTTCCAGAGGAGTAGCACTCTTAGACACTTGGTGAGCAGAGGTCTTCATTAGTAACTACAAAATAATACTCAATAAAGGTTAGCTCTATTATCACATCAGAAGATCAGCAATAACTTCCCAGAATCTGAAGCAAACTCTACTCAAATGAATTTTCCTGAAGGCTTCACCATGCTTCAATTCAGTTCATGACCAAGCGTCTGTTATTAACACTAATGATTTTTCATGTCAAATTATGCTTGGGAGCTCAGTTATTGACACTCTAACCTCTTCCTCCTAAGTATTCAGCTGAGCTGAGACAGATTTAACAATATCACTTTTTTCTCTTCATTTTGTGTGCAAAGTTCTCTATCTTTAGTTGCATTAAAAATTAACTTCTGGCCAAATTCAGATCCAAATCTACCATGCGGAAACTTCAAGATTAAAATTCAAAGAAATCCAACACAATTCCTCGAGATCGATGAAGATTAACGAACAATCTTCCGCAGATTCACTCTTTAACCGCAGAAAAACGCAATCGTAAGCATAACAATGCTAAGAAACACACACACACACACCTTGTTGAGAAGGAAATTAGGGTAAATATGATTCGCGGTGAGATAATGCGAGCAACAAGGGCAATCGCTCTTGTGCTGAAGATGCGTCGCGATACACATGTAGCAAAAGCTGTGCCCGCACGCCGTCAGGAACGCATCCTTTATGATCTGCATGCATATCGGACACAGAACGTCCTTATCCACCTCCTCCGCCGCGGAGAGACATCCTTCCGCCGCCGCACCGTCCTCCTCCGCCTTCACAGTGGGCACGATAGGTCCGATCGCAGTAATCCCGGTCGCGTCGCCCCCCATGCGGCCCTTTCCCAAAAACCAGTCAACGGCTATACTTCCGCTGCCACGTGGCGAGGCTCTACGATGCCAAGAGCGTAAACAGCTTAGGCTGAAATGCAGATAATAAAGGGAATCTGTGTGTGTGGAGAGAAAAAAGAAGTGCGCGTTTTAGGGAAATTTTTGTATGGGTGGAAAAGGACCACGTTACGCGGGCGTTTTCTTCCTTCTCAATTGAGTCGCGTGTTTGTTATATAATATTGGGGTTTTTATTTTTATTTTTTATTTCCGTAAATATATAACTGTGTGTTGGTGACGTATACTACGATGAACACACTTGTAGCAAACGATATAGCATATGACAAGTAGATGACCAAATGGAATCCGCATTTTTTTACTAAAGGAATAATTCCTTTTTTTATTACATGAAATAAACCGCCAATGTCAGGTATAAAATTTAAAATTGTGATATAATTTATATCATTATATAAATGGCGAGAGTCTTATAGTTTTCGTTCAATTTCAATTGGAATGTCATTTTTAAATTATTTTTAATAAACTAAAAAAACAAACAGTACAAATCAACCATTAATTAGTCAACATAACATAAAATTTAATTAATCAAGAAAGTTAATAATAAGTAGGGTGACACACGTTGTATTCTACGTCTTAAAACAAAACCACCCACATATTAATTTATAATAATATTGTTTAAAAAATAATATACTTAATATTAAGTTATTATATTTGTTTTTTTCCCACATACGTACATGTATACATTAATACTAATATCAGAATCAATTTTTTAGTCGGTTATTGACCTCGCTATTCTCGAAGAGTTTCCAACAAAAGCTGTAAAAGAAGTCACTTCTATTTCCGAGTTTTTTGAACGTATATACTTCTGTCCGTATCTTATATGAATGTGTTATGTTAAAATAGTTTCAATTACCAAAATATATTGCAAGATGCATTTAATACATTTTATCTCCATTATTTCTTCGTTATGCTATAGAAATAGCGTATATGGCTCATCTTTATTTTTCCTTTCTTATGGATGCATTATATTTGCCTGTTTGCTTACATTTGCTCCTTTTATTTAATTTTGGAGGGCCCATTTATTTAATTCAATCAACTTGAAACGAACACGTCGCTAGCCCGAGCTAATTAATGCGAATTTAATGTAAACCATACATAATTGAAGCTTTCATTAATGTCGTCAGATATTTATTCTGCAGCAATTACTAAACTGAGCTATTCGGCACCAAGTAATGGATTCGAGCATGGAGGAACTATATGAACAAACAAGAATGATTCCACGTGAAATTTCATTACGTTGATTATGGGCTCGTGTTTGGGCCCACTTTTTTGGGCCGATTTATCCAGCTTAACTCCGTTCACAGTGCAGTTGCAGTCTAAGTAGTAGCCCTAAATATGCAAAATTATAATTGCAAAAATAGGTCAGCAACTTTGTCGTCAAAATAATTTTGGGTCATGTTTTCGATTTTATGTTATTAAGTATATATTTTTCGATTTTGGGTCACTAAGTATACATGTTTCAATTTTGAGTCACTATGTTTACAAAGTTATTAACCAAATGAGTGTCCAAAATTGAAACATGTATACGTAGTGATCCAAAATCGAAAAATAAATACTTAGTAACCTAAAATTGAAACATGACCCAAAATTATTTTGACATATAAAGTTAGTGACCTACTTTTGCAATTATGAAATATAGTGATCCGAAAACGAAAACATGAATACTTAGTGACCTAATTTTATAATTTTCCCTCATAAATATTATCTGCTTTTCTTCTGATTAATTTTCTGTTATTATTACATATATATATGTATTATATTTATATTGTACCCATGATATAAGATAATAATTTCTTTATAATTTTTTATGTAACTTTTCGCCATGGGAGACGGGTACCAATACCAGGGCTCGCTAAAATTTCAATCCTTCCGATAGAGATATAAATATATAGATAGATAGATGCATATAAAATCATTATCAGATCATTTTACAAGATCACAACCAAAATAAAAAGCTCCATCTTTAAAAAACTACCCAAACGGCTTAAACTTGGCAACCAACCTGCAAAGGAAAAAAAAAAAAACAAATATGGTCATTGTTTCAGAGACTATTTTAATATTTATTCAACACACACACACACGCGCACACGCAGAGTCCATAATTAATAAATAAATAATTCTTACCTGTTGCAATCCACGTTAGGGTCAATGGGCACGGGGACCTTGACGTGGCACGTGTCGGGAAGAGTCTTAGCACGGCCGAGGTCGATTTGGAACTTTCTCACAGTGTCCTTAAAACAGAAGCACAAGGCTCTGATGTCGGGCTTCGTCTTAGCCATGTCGTTGAGCCTGCTGACTCCTTGACAGCATTGGCCGCTCACGGTGGGGTCTCTGCCGACCAAATAGCCTATGCACGGCAGTAGCACCACAAGGGCCTCCTCGCACGTTATGGCGCAAGAGCAAGCGTTGAAATGCGAAAGGACTAACAAGCCCACGAAGAGAACTGGGGTTAAATTCATGTTTTTGCTAGCCATTGATGTGGGTTTAGTTTTCCGGGTATTTGTGTTGTATTGTGTATTATATATAGGATGACTATTGTCTTTGTGTGATTGGAGACGAGAGTTTTGAGTTTTATTTATAGGGTGTGGGTGGATGATGTGAGTAGTTTGTGGATTTCGAGGTTGAGATTATTATGACTCGTTTAGGTGGGATTAGAGTAATGTTATTACAGGATTTGGTGCATCGGAAAATGTGTGAATTGCAGCAATCTTCTTTTCTAGATTTTCTTTTTCTCATTTTGTTCGATTAATTAATGGGGTAAGTAGCTTAGCTCGTATAATTTCAATTGTTTTGGAGTAATTAAGAGAGGAAATAATAAGTTTCGACTTTTCGAAACATATATATGGATTGCCGGTTTCATCATAGAGTCGCAAATGATTTCGAATTATTTACAATATAGCAACTGCTTTTTCTTATCATTATCACTACACGAGGAAACAAGAAAGAAAGATAATATTGACATTGCGTCTCTCACTTTTTCTGTGTTTTCCCCGAAACTATAAGAAAGTGCAGAACATTACAACCATGCAAAGATGGTCAAATTCTTGAAGGTCAAAATACAACGTTTTATAATTACAAAGCGTCGACCATTTTGAATTTCAAAATTCCCATATATAGATGGCGTGTGTTGTGATAATCCCTTCAAAGATTATATTATTCAACATACTTATATCGTATGTTATTGGCATAATTATAAAATGGTCAAATTAATAAATTAGGTCACTAACTATGTCTCTCGTGTTTTTTGGGTTACTAAGTTTCATAATTGCAAACTTGGTCGCTAAATAACGTATCTGATTTCTTTTGAGTCACTCATGAATTTTCCTGCAAAAATCGCCGGAAATGCGACGTGGCCGATGACATGGCTGCTAACATGTCACCAGCCACGTCGGATTTTCGGAAATTTTCGTCGGAAAAATTCACCAGTGGCCCAAAAGAAATCAGATACGGTACTTAGCGACCTACGTTTGCAATTATCAAACATAGTGACCCAAAAATGAAAACTGGTATAGTTAGTGACCTAATTTAGTAATTTGACTTTATAAAATTAAGTCACTAATTATATTAGTTTTTATTTTTAGATCACTATGTTTGATAACTGAAAAAATAGATCACTAACTTTGTATGTCTTAACAAAATTGAGTCATCGGTCAATTTTCCGGCCAGAATCACTGGAAATCCGACGTGGCCGATGACATGTCATCCGGCACGTCATCAGCCACGTCGGATTTCCGACGACTTTGGCTGGAAAATTAACCGGTGATCCAATTTTGTTAAGACATACGAAGTACGACCTATAATTTTTTCAATTATCAACCATATGGACCAAAAGACGTAAAATGGTATAATTAGTGATCTAATGTTATAATTTTTCAGTAGATTATATATGATACCAATTGTACATTTGTTTAAGAGGAAACTTCAATGACGATCCTTCTGTACTAATGGTCCAGAATCAGACACGATGTATGAAACACAGGCCCGCCCCGCCCCGCCCAATTAAAAAAAAATTGATACCCAATTTAAAAAATGAAAGAAAAAAAAAGTGTACTTAGAGTTCGAACCAACACCTTACATATAAAATAATGCACTTTTAACACTAGACTAATAATATATTTATGTAATTTTTTACATATATATTAAATTTATTAATAAAATATATATATTTTTTATTTTTTAAAAAATAAGCGGGTAGCCCGGGCTACCCGCACCCGCCACGCCAAAGCCTGCGGCCCGCGCGGGCTTTGCCCACTTAGGCCCGCTCCTCGACGGGCCTAAAAAATTCAGGCCCGCCCCACCCTTTTGGCGGGCCAGCCCGCGGGCTTTGGGTTTTTTTTTTTTAACGGCTCTAGATGTATCACGTTCCTTAACATACGTTGTAAAGATCAAATTTTTGAAAACGAATGCCTAATTTTAATCATCTAGTTGACTTTACGAATAAAGATTGCTTCATTTATTTCAATTACGTACCGCACATGACATATATATAGTTCTCTTCACATGCATATTCAACCTTCAAACATTACTTTATCCCATAATAATTACAGCCTTCAAACATCACCTAATAACTATTACAAGAAAAATACTGTTAATCTTCTTAATGACAGATTAAACCGTGGGAAATGTGGGCATAATCGTAAATTACAGAAATAATTAATTGAATATTTTAAATGGGAGCCTCCTATGATGCTCCTTCATTAACAAGAATAATGATCATATGAAACCAGCAATGAGGACCTACACAACGGGCAAGTAGTTTTGTGCCCATTATACCAACTACTCAAGCATCCCGCGTGAAAAACGTGCGAACACCTCGGGAGCGTATTTACCAAATCGTCCCTCTCGAACTCCATCAAGCAAATCGAACAGCTCCCGTCGCATGCTGAAGATCCCAATTCCCGAAATCTCGATTCTTTAAGATCGAGTTCGTCGCGTTCGATCTGATCCAACGGTTCGTGTTGAGTTTCTGCTGGCTTGTAGAAATAATTGCAAACTCCGATGAGGACGCTGAATGCTAGATAAAACGGGAACGATGCATACGAGAAGGCGAGTATTGTAAGGACGCCGTAATCTGGTTCTGTACGGAACGAAATCATATTTCTTTTTTTTCTTTTTCTTTTTAATTTCAAAGTGTGTGTTGCGCGATGGGATAAATTAAGGGTGATGAAGCAAGCAAATGAGGGGCTTTGCTCCGTTTTATAGGAGAGCCAACGGGCGGCGGCTCGAAATGGCATGCTGCGATTGGTCAATAGAGGGAGGTATAGATTTATATTATAATCGATAAAATTGTATTAAAGAAAGTCGTATTCTTCACACGTTTTTATTTGTCCCCGATATTGTATCTAGATAAATCAATTTTATTTTATATGCCCTGTGGATGAATAATATTCTTTTTTTTTTGTTATCTAGTTGATGACCCATGCTTAACACATGGTACTTGAAAGATGAGCATATAAAACAAAATATGGTTCACGTTACTCAAGGACTTGCTTAGAAACAGCGTAAAAGCCGTGAACAGAAACTCGTTAACTTCAACAAAAGGCTTCGTTTCTGGATATCAAGAAAGAGACTATTATTATTTATTCCCGTTGAATGACGAGACTTAGTATATTACATATCTATCTATCTTGGATTCTTACATGATAAGCCATGTGGGCTCAAGAAATGACTCCGTATAACAATTCGAGGTCGATCCATCGAAAACAGCGTTGGCCAAAGGCATTCACTCTAAACATAAACAACCACAACGTGGTAAAAGCTAGGCGTTACATTGAGTCGGTGCATGCTTTTCTCCTCCTCCACGTACACACACACACATATATATATATAATATATAATTTATATTATATATATATATAATGCCTCCCTTGTGATGTATGGTGGCATAATTATATATATAAGCTCTTGCAAAATTTCACCATAAAACAAATTGACAATAGGTGGAGTGGCCCACTAAATCTCTACGCAAGTCACAATTTTAATTTTATTTTATTTTTATCTAAAATGTGTTTGAAACCTCGAGGAAACATCAAACACAAGACCATCAAATAAGTTTTCTCTTCAACAACAATCATCTTGTAACGCCATTTTCGCCCAACAGAACACCCCATCTGATCGCCATCAATGTCGAAACGACTTTCGACACAAGGCACCAAACTGAATCTGACCTTCTCTATTGATCAATCAACATAGTCCGCAAGAATTTGTTGCCCAATAACACAACATATCGCGTTTTGGCTAAAACATTTCTCCTATTATACCAATTGTTGGGAAATGAAATCGTCCCATGTAACCCAGAGAAGCAGCCCAACATATAAAAGCTAATGAGATTCCAACTAAAATCAATTTGCAATAGATGTAACATAGATGTAACAGTCAACTAAGCTCATGAACAATTCACAACTAATATTTCATTTATTGAGCTTGACACCCAATTGAAAAATTATGACCAACCATGATTAGATGCAACTCTTCGGCATTATCCAGTCCCATCTATATATAGGAAGCTTCATTTACTCATTTCCACCACCTCGAATCATTCTGTGGAATGAAAGTCTTAGTGAAGTCCCTTAGGTTTCTGTTCTCTCGTCGCGAATTATATTTAGTATCTTTCGTATTCAAAAAACGTATGAAAGTCCGAAAAGCATCGATTAAGTTCATTGGTCTCGTAATTTGGAGTGCTCCTATTACGAGACATTTGTCGTTGTATCTTGGGAAACGATTGCCGTATTCCGTAAGCACCGTGGGCGGGGCAATATCGTTTCAAGGACATAGCGTCAACGCTAGCCTCGACAATAAAATCAGTTTCACATCCCACATACGAGAAATATATTATATTTATTTATATATAAATATATATAGAAGTACATAAAGAAATTATACCCAACGGGAATTATATTTACCAAATGGTCCCTCTCGAACTTGGTCAAGCAAATCGAACACTTTTCTCCCACGTAACAAAAACCCTTTTCGCCTACTGAAGATCCCTGTAGATCATCTTGAAATCTTGATACTTGAAGATCAAGTTCATCGAATGTTGTTGTAATCGTATCCTGTGATTCTTGTTGAGGTTCTTGGTTTGAAAAGAAATTGTAAACCCTGAGGAGTAGCTTGAGTGCTTTATAAAATGGGAACAGTATACATGAAAGGAAGAATATTGTAAACGTCGTGTGATAGCTGTGTGGTCTTGCAAGAAATGGCATCATCTTTCCTTTTTTTTTTTTTCACTATATCTATTCGTGTGTGTGTGTGGGTACGCAGAGAGATGCAAAGAGTAAAGAAAAAGCACATGAGTGGTTTTTTGCTAATTCAAGAAAATTGACATCATTGGACATTCAACAGTGTGCTAGCTACGGTTGGTCAACAGACGGAGGCCAAAGTATATTATTCCTCATATTGCTGCAACTAGTTAGTTAATTATATTTTAAATGTCACCGGGATTCGATTGGACTAACTAGTTGCCATATGGAGATTCGAAAGCCGTCCAAAATGGGGCGGTTCTTTATTTTATTTGTTATTATATATGCATTATATAATATATATATATATATATAATTGGTCTGTGGGAAGGTTTTGTCATGTATGCGGCTGGACATGAACCGAGCAGCTCGGTCAAAGATCGATTTCAGTTCGAGTTTGACCGAGCTCGAGTCGAGCTGATCTCGAGCTGGATTTATATGGGTTCGATAGCTCGTCGAGCTTATCGTGCCTTTTTTATTTTTTATATATATTAATATAATAATATTTAAAAAAATTATTATAATATTGATTCGAGCTTTTCGTGTCGTTCAAGCATTTCGAGAACAAAGTTTGAACGAATTCGAGCTTGTTGAGGCTCGAGCCGAGCTCGAGCAGCTCGAGAATTTTTCGAGTCGAGTCGAGTCCGAGCCTCAATTTTTAGTGTTTGATCGAGCTTGATCTCACTTATACTTAATCGAGTCGAGCTCGAGTTGGGCAATATTCGGGCTCGGCTCGGCTCGGCTCGTTTTCACCCTACATCAATTACATCCGTTTGCGATAACATTGTTATACGTAGTTTGATTGGTAATTATTTTTTAAATATGCATTGCCTCGTATAAAAATAAATGCATATTCATGAACGTAATGTCGTAAATTCTAGCATTAGCTCCAAATATTAAATTGGAGGAAATAACAACAAATATTTAATATGAAAAACTCTCAAACCAAGAGAAAAAAACACCCGGGACAACCGCTAGTTGAAAACTTTATAGACACTTACTTTCATATACATCAACAAATAATTCGACCGCTAATATTAACTCTCATCAATTTAAATGTTTGTTAGAACTAAATATTAAAAAAAATAACTTTTAAGGCTACAAGATACCTCTCTTTTTATAGTAGTTGGACAAAAGCACAACTCCCAACACCTAAAGTAGTTTTCTTTCTTTTCTGAAATGTAAGGTTTAAAAAAAGAAATGTAAGGTTTAAAATTTATTCGTCGATAACCATTCCTCGTAAGAATCTATCCACTAATCGTCATTTTCTCAAGAATGGCCAACTTGATGGCCTTGTTTGGTTAATGATGCAAACTTTTTAAAAGTCAGTTTAAACCATATTAAAGTATTTGGTTCATATGTTTATATAAAGTATGAATTTACATATACCAACTTTAAACTCTTGCATAAGGGTTTAAATAAACACACCCCAAACGTGTTTATTTAAACCCATTAATCAAATATACATTTTATTTTATATCCACTAATTAATTTTATATAAACCTTACTAATTTAAACCCTCCTAAATATAAACCGACCAACCAAACAATGCATATGGGTTAATCCCAAGATAACTTATTGCTTTGACTTTGTGTTGTTTACCATTGTTCATACTTACTAAATTTCTTCCTGCAAAACTATCGAAAACTACTATGAAAGTTTGCGAGAAAGCCCAGCTTCAAATTTTATTAGCTACGACATCACACAGTTAAATTTACACAAAATATACAGTTGCTACGGTATTTTTACTCTAACTCACTAATTCTATTTTATACACTAATTTTTACTCCAACCCATTAACTATATTTTCACACTAAAAATAATAGTCCATACATATTGTAACTCATTGTTATTATAATTTATTTATAAAAATGAAAATATTATATAAATTAAATTTAAATTATGCATGAAAGATTATTTTTTATTCATATTTTCCTAAAGTAAATAATACTTTATATATATAAAACGTATTCATTGTATAATTGGCACGTTAACTTTGAAAGCAAATATACTCATATTCTTTATATAAATATAAAATATTTATTTTTATTTCCTAAAATAAAAAAATCTTATAGAATATTAAAAGACGTTTGTAGAATTTAATTTTATTATTTTAATGATATAAAATATTTTAAACATAACTAAATAAGTTTTTATTTAAAAGAAAAGAAAATAAAAATTAAATTATAACTCTATTTTATGGTTGAGAAATAGAGTTACTCTAAATATAGAGTATCACTGTTTGCAAACTCTATATATATTAGTGTTAAAATAGAGTACTCGTTGGATAATATGTGTTATACTAAAATAGAATACCCATTAGTGATGTTTTATAAAAAGAAGTCTGCATACTTTGAGAACCAATACAATATAGATCCAAAAGCGTAAGTATGTCTCAATTCATGGCCAAAACTTTTTCGTTAATAATAAATTTCTCAGTTAAGTGTCCACCTCGGCCAACCTTTTATTTCAGTCGGGTTCCATAGATGCATGAATGGCGTAGCAATATATCTTAGTGTGATAGGAAACGAGTGGTATTTATTAGGAGTGGACATGAATTTGAAATCATAGTGGGGACATGTGAGGAGTTTGTGGAAATCAAGGACTGAAATAACGAAAACATCGATATTTATGATAATTACGTTGGTGCGAGTATTGATACGGTCCAGAATCAGACACGACAGGCATCGCGATCCTTACCACAAGTTGTGAAGAATTTTGAAAACGAATGCCTAATTTTAATTAGGTACTAGTTGAATTTGCGAATAAAGACTGCATGCTTCATTATTTCATAAAAAATAGTACCCTCTTCACATGCATATATCCTTCAAACATTACCCATCTCCAATCTCAATAATTACAACCTTCAGACAACTGTGGCAAGAAAAAGACGGTGTTAATCTCCTTAACAACAGATTAAAACGTTGCAAATGTGGGCATAAGACGGTGTTTAATTACATGATCTAGATAAATTCGACATATTAAGAAGCGTCATTGTTCAAAAACTGTCACCCGAAACTGACAAAAATTGCAAATAATTTTGAAGTGTTTATTATTCACTCCCTCTAAACCCATAAAACCGATCTAACAGTTACATTCTTAAGGGAGCTTCTCCTAACTCTCGTTGCATTTCATCAACAAGAGTAATGATCGTACGAAACAAGCAACGACGACCTACACAACGGGCAAGTAGATTTGCATGATTCATTATTATTACACCAACTTCTCAAGCATCCCGCGTGAAAAACGTGCGAACACCTCGGGAGCGTATTTCCCAAATCGTCCCTCTCGAACTCCATCAAGCAAATAGAACATGTCTCTTCATCGCCTGATGAAGATCCCAATTCTCGAAATCTCGATTCTTTAAGATCGAGTTCGTCGCGTTCGATCTGATCCGACGGTTCTTGTTGGGTTTCTGCTGGCTTGTAGAAATAATTGCAAACTCCGAGGAGGAAGCGGAATGCTAGATAAAGGGAGAAACATATACGAGCGACGAGTATTGTAAGAACGCCATAGTAATCTGACCCTGCACGGAATGAAATCATATTTCTTTAAAAAATAAAATTCTTTTTGTTTTTGCAGTGTATTATTGCAAGATGGGGTGGTAATAAGCCGTTTAATAATTTTTTTTCGGGAAATAAGCCGTTTAAAAAGAGGCTCAATAGATGGAGGTCCCACTTTTATACATTAAAATCGTCAATTTGTATATTGAAGAAAGTCTTCTTCTTCGTTTTTATTTAGATAGTCAGTCAATTTATATTTACGTACCCGCGGGGTTCGGGGACGCGACCAGCCTTGATGACTTTTCACATTTTTTTATTCAGACAACTGAAAAAAAGAAAGATAAAGACTATTTTCTTTTTTTTTTCTTCTTAATTTAGTTGTAATAACGCATGCTTAAACCCAAGAGATGCTCGAAACGGGCAGTTAAACGAGTTCTCTTTTTCTTTTGTGTATTTAATGGTGTTAAAAATATATATATTTTAGTGTAATTGAGAATAAAACATACACGGGTTAGAAGTTACGAAGTGCTAGGGGTAGTGGCCCTAGTGGCGTGCCCCGAAACCTCACCCACCCAAAAAGAGAACCAGATCCTCTGTCCCACTTCCGTGTGTCAATTTTTACAGAAATATCATTACATCCCGCCTGACTAGTGTTAAAACACCCGTAAATAATATAACACAATAAATACTATTATACCGAGTGGTTAAACACAAAAAAAAAATTACATAACATTTGTCGGAACACAAAAAGTAAATATAACACGAAAAAATATATACCGAGTGCTTATCAATGTTAATATTTTGTGTGTGTTTAAGCACTCGGTATAATAGTATTTAAGGCGTAATATAATTTGCGGGTGTTTTAACACTGATCGGAACGAGATATAATGATATTTTTATAAAGTGACACAAAAAATGGCATACTAAAGTGGGACAGGGATTCTGAACCCCCCAAAAAGATGTCCATGTTCCAAATGTTCCATTTTTATTTTTATTTATTTTATTAAGTTGATTAAATTCCCATTTTACCCTTGATTTTTTTTTTAATCCCTTCATAATTATCATTTTTTTAATCCCGTCACAATAGCATATATAACCTTTTAATAAATATAGTGTGCATAAATACTAGTTTTTTTATTTACAAAAAATATACTAGTATTTTCACAAAAAATATACTAGTATTTTCTATTGGGCTCTAACCATAGTTATTCGGACCGTTATTCCTTATTAGTATGTCATCTTCATTTTCCTCAAAAGAAAATAGTATGTCATCTGTGTTATTAATATATAACCTATTTGGACCCGTTGGGACAAAATCACAAAACTAGTGCCATAAGTATTATAGGTCCAATCGAGCTCCCTTGCTAGCTAACATTATAATGAATTATTGTGCGAATAAAACTCGAACTGATTTCTACTTTATTTAACGTTTGCAAACATATGGTGATATATATATTTTTTAATTTCGTTATTTATCTATACATAATACGTCATATTATTGTGTTATATTACGTTCAAAATTGATGGACTTTCAATTAGATGAATGGGCAGTTATGTCATCGTTAGAGTTATCATGACTCTCAATCGAGTCGTCATCACAAACGAACTTTATCTCTTTTTCTATATTTCTCTTCTGTGTTTTACTCTAATCCTATGTTTAAATGTAAATCTGTTTAGACAACAACTTCAACATAAGAAAACCCTTGATTTTATAGTATATTTGTTTATTCTTTTCAACCTAATTCGTTGCCTTTGCTGGCTGCCATATTAATTTCACTACTGAATGAAAGATAAGATGTTTGTAATAACCTTCCAATTATGCTACATAATCTTATCCATTTACCATAAAGTCAAACTCGGAAAGGACCGATCCAGCTTGTTCGTTGCGAACTTGTGTAAAGTCATCCAATTAGAAATATATTCCATTTGGAATATTAACATACGTTTACAAAATGACACACACACACACATATTTCGTTTTATTAATTATACGTATTTTTCAATCGCGTACGAACGAACTATATTTTTCAGTCACTTCTCCAAAATGATGACAGTATAACTTAGTCGTTGCATTACCTTTCATCAGCGAGTAATTGCTAACAATGTCTTCATCTTCTAGAAGGCTTCCATTTCAGCCCCGCATAGAAAAATTGCAGATGATTATTTTATTGGCAAATTTGATCTCATAAAGAATAAGGGTTCTATATGATTGATTACCTCTATTTCGACTGGTGATATATATATATATATATATAACCTTTTTATAAAAATTTTAATAGATTAATGAGTATATTTTGTAAGATATTGCAATCCATAGCATTAAAATGAACCCTCTAATGTCAATAACTTCATGCGACTTATTATTTCGGATGGTCGAAATAGATTGGGTCCAATCAGACAACTAACCCATGACTCCGTTTTTTCTACGTCATAGTAAGAAAAAATCACACGGCCATTTGTCTTTTTCTGGTCAATAATGTAAATGTAAGTCAACTCTTAGTTTTGTCTTCATTCAACGAGAGTTATGTTCCGTGTCTTACTTAGATTTGAGAAGATATCAAAGGCAGTCGTAAATTCAAAGACTGACGGTTTGGTTTTATATATGTTTGGCTTCATTGAACCAATGGAACAGAAATTCCCAGAAAATAGGATATTATAAAAATATTTCAGTTGTGAGGTGAAAAATTTTAACCTCAAGCGCATAATGCAAAATTACAACATAGTGTTATATCCCTATAAAAGAAAAATAAATTCCTCGTAAATATATAACTAGCATATCACAACTCACTAAATTTCAATAAAATGGAGAAGCTATTTTTGTGGCAACGATTGTGTGATACCCAAAAGTCCACGCCTTGAATTCTACACAAATGACGTGGTGGTGAGAAAATGTCGTAACAATATTAGAAATATACAACTGGCTCGTAAAAGATCGACCCATCTAGAACAAATTTAGTTCCAGCCCTCTAATCTCTCTATATACTAAAAAAAAAAAGAAAACCAAGGCCATAAACAAGAATAGCCTAATGTAACCCTAAAAAACACAGTGATCTGTAATAATGGTCCATACCTCATTTCACCGTTATCCATAGTCAAACAAGCCCCTAAAGTGCTATGGACAAATCTTGGACATTGTCTTAAATTTCATTTGATTTATGTCATTGCATAAAGTTATACAAAGCCTCTTTGGAAATTCCGGTCTTAAATTTAATTTAATAATAGATAAAAAGGGTTTTTGTTGAAAACCCTTTTATATATATCCCCGTCCGTTGCATTTGCTTAAAAGACTTCTCAGATTCTCGAGATTGAATATTCGCCAAGTTTCATAGTTCAGATAACAACATCATTTAATTACCTCGCTGTTAGTTATCTAACGTCAAGTTGGGGTTTTTCGCAGACAAGGCGTTGTTTGGATTTAACTTGATCAGTCCGAGGTTATATAATAATTGTATGATTAACAAGATGTTGTCTCCTGCGGATCCAAGGATTACTCATGTTAGAGAAGAACAATCGTATGTTCATGAAGTTGATTTCTTCGCGGAGAAGAAAAGTTCATCAACGGCTGATGATGATATATTCAAGAAGGAGAATAATCCGCTTGATAATTACGAACAAGATAACCCCAGAAACGTTGCGGCTGTTAACGTACGCGAAAGGGATTTCTGTCTGTGTGTGTGTGTGTGTGAAATAATTATATGTTCGTATTTAATATTTTTATATTTCTTAATAACAGACTGGTTTGCAACTGGTGACTGCGAATACTGGAAGTGACCAATCGACGATGGATGATGATATATCTCCCGGAGAAGATAAAAGCTCGAGGCTAGAGGTATATTAAATATATATATATATATATATATATTCATTATATCTGCGTGTGTGTGAATATGTATCTGAATAGGTCTTTTAATTTCGTTTTATATATAGATGGCCCAACTTCAAATAGAATTAGAGCGGATGAACGCCGAAAATCAAAGATTAAAAGAGATGCTCAGTCATGTAAGCAACAACTTCACCGCTCTTCACAATCATCTAATGACTTTGATGCCACAGAGACAAATTTCATTACCAGAAAACGAGGTTAGATATATATAGTATATATATGCATATATTTCACCATCAAACATTGAATGCTTTAATTGCATGACAGTAAATTTTAGATTTTTTCGTTATTTTTTTTTCCTCAGGGTTTGAAGAGAAATAAAAATCGGGAATTTTCTTTTTGTTTAGAAATCAGAGAATCTACGTTTTACATTCTTTTCTGCATCTTTTTAATTTACACAGTCATTGCCCTATTTATATCACACATGGGCCAACTTATAAACCTAAAGAATAAGCCCAACAATCTTGTAACGATATTGCACCGTGGGCGGGGCAATATCGTTTCAAGGACATAGCGTCAACGCTAGCCTCGACAATAAAATCAGTTTCACATCCCACGTACGAGAAATATATTATATTTATTTATATATAAATATATATAGACGTACATAGAAATTATACCCAACAAGAAAACAAGAACTGTTTCTGTATCGCCAAGGGTCACAACATCATGGAAGCTTCCACAAAAAAGAGGACGATCAACAATAGAGAACGAAGCCCCGAGTTCTTCGAAGGTTTGAATAACCCTAAACTCGTCGGTAATCCTCCGAAGCCCGTTGACCAATCGGAAGCCATCATGTGTAAAGCCCGCGTCTCCGTCCGGGCCCGATCAGAAGCTCCCATGGTAAAATATAATTTACGTTTAAAAGATAATTTTTCCTAATTTCCAAGGGACTAATATATATTAATATTTATGAAAATTCGAAACGGTATTGACAGATTTCTGATGGATGCCAATGGCGGAAATATGGACAAAAGATGGCAAAAGGAAATCCTTTTCCACGCGCTTATTACCGCTGCACAATGGCCGCTGGTTGTCCCGTCAGAAAACAAGTATATAATGTTCTTTAATTAATTTTTAATTATATTATTTTTCTTAACTCTCATAAACTTTTGATTACGTGAATATATTATTTATATATATTTCGATGCGGCGATAATTATTTATGCAGGTGCAAAGATGTTCAGAGGACAAATCGATCCTAATCACAACCTACGAAGGCAATCACAGCCACCCTCTGCCGCCGATCGCCATGGCCATGGCCTCCACCACTTCCGCCGCCGCCAGCATGCTCTTGTCGGGCTCCATGCCGCCGAGCTCGGAGAACCCAATGAACCCTAATTTTCTCGCAAGGATCTTTCTCCCTTATTACTCCTCAAACATGGCCACGATATCAGCTTCAGCCCCATTTCCAACGGTCACATTAGATCTCACGCAGACGCCGAAAAACAGTAATCTTCTTCTGAACCCGATTTCGCAAGGACCCGCACCACCACTACTGCCGCCGCCGCAGTTCCATCTACCATCGATGCCTCCTCCGCCTCAAGTCTTCGGCGGATTTTCCCTTTGTAACCGGTCGAATTTTACGGGTCTGCAAATGTCTGGAAAAGTCAAAGCCCATGACGTCAGCGGTCAAAATCCGGGTAGTTTCGCCGATGCTATAAGCGCGATCACGGCAGATCCTAATTTCTCGGCTGTATTAGCTCGTGCCATCTCTTCGATTATTGGTGGTTCGAACAACAGTGGCGGCGAAGGAGCGAATACAAGTGGCGGCTTTAGAGGTTTTATTTAATTATTTGTTTTTAATCGCCTTATATATATATATTATTTTTTTGAATTTTTGGGTTTTCTTTCGTTAGTGGGGTACACAAGGCATACATAAATAACGACTAACGTGAACGATGTACAGTATAGTTTTTGTTAAAATTCGATTCCGTCATTGAAATTTATTTAGCGTTATATTCGAAATCCAAGTTGCTTTTTCGAATTAACATTTTCTTGCATGGAAGACAAAACCGTTGACGAAACAAGCTATAAAAGACTTTTGAAGGATCAACAATCTCACGCCGTCATTTCAGACAAAAAAATTGACACGTGACTGTTAAAGGATAACGAAATTTTATTTTAGGTGACTTCAAGACAAGTTCCTCGTTATTTCCCAAATTCCGCAAGACTTGTTTATTTTGAATAATTGAATAATAACAAGAATAATTAAAAAGCATAGTATTTTATATAGCTCGAAAACCTGCTTTCTGACGTGATCAAGCACACTAATTGACATACATATATATATATATTATTAGTTTGGTCTTTTTGTACCAATTTCGTATTCCAAATTTATTGTTCCGCCAACCAAATTGTGATTAGTGTAAAAAGATTAACTGAGTTTAATATTTATTCCGATCTGGTGTATGAAACACCAAATGAAAGCATATGATCTCAGATAGTATGATATGGGTCAAATTAAATTATGTATCTTTTAATTATTATTATTATTATTATTACATTATGAAATTCATGGAAATTTAGGGTTTTAGATCGAAGCTTATTAGGAGACGCGTCCTTATATTGGGCCATTAGATCTTGTAAAAGCCCATATTAACACTTGGGCCTTAATGACTTAATTTGCACCAATAACATGTTATAGCACCACGAATCATGATTACATCAGCAAATTACGTCGCAGACAATCTCAAGTGTAAAGCCAATATTCATTCGACACATCGAAATACTTGCAACGAAGATGTAACCGAATAGTAAAAACAGAGCAAAACCCCATTTGTCGTCTCCCCTCTTAAGTGTTTCAACGCTTGGTAAGAGACGGAGACAGAGACTTGGCCCTCAGATTCAGAAATATAGCCCTGAGAAAAACAGAAACACGTAGCACAAAATAATGAGTCTTCTTCTAAAAACGAAAAGCTCAATATTTTTTTCTTCTCTTTTTCCCCTTTTTCCTTACCAGAAACATGCCACGACGCTTTGGACAACTACGCGAAGCTGAAGAGGGACGTACTGGTGATTTACCCATCCGATAACCGGCCAAAACTGTGTAAGGGAAACGATCGAATCAAGAAAGGGAAAAATTGCTTCATTTGTGATGGGATAAAAAAAAATATAAAACTAAAAAACATTGTCGTGTGTTGTTATGTTGTTGCTTACGCTCCATGCTGTGTACTGCACAGCTGGGTATTCTTTCTTGATTTTGGACTTCACGTGGATCCATTTTCTTCCTGCATGAAAATCAGATGATGAATAAGGCAAAAAGGCATTCGATTTTATGCAGTTGTTTAAGAAATTGAGTGATGACCTTCGATGACGAAGCCGTAATAGAGCATGAAAACCAAGTTGTTCAGAGGGGAAATGGTCAATTGCTCCACGACCACCTGAAAATGATTGCTTTGAAAAGATCGTTTGAATTTTTTTATTAAATTGCAGAGATTTATGAAGAGGACGTGATGTGGTGAAGAGGGAGGGAGACCTTTTTGGCAACTGTCTTTGGATCCTTCTTTCCCTTGAAAATTCTGTCGAGGAGTATGTGGAAATAATGCCCCAAAGGTCCCAAATAGGCCGCGCCAAAGATCTGTATTTATCAAGAATCTATGTCTAATGATGGAGGAAATGTAGAAGTAGACACCGTGAAATAAAATTTGCAAAAAGCTGAAAACTTTTCACAAATCACGGTATAAAACGAAAAACCCAGCAGCCAAGAGAAGAAAAACGGTGACCCAAATTCTTCAACGATAGGAAAAAAGAAAAGGGAATTGTTGAAAAATAATAATTAGAACCCATCTTTACCACTTTGAGAAGAAGGCGTTTGAGTTGAAGCTTCTGAATACCAGAGAGCTTCTGCGCAGCAGCGTCGCTGATGGCCGACAACACCCCAGCAGTTATCACCTGATTAAACAGAAAAAAGAAAAAAAAAATCGTAGTAATACAAATAGGAAAAATCACAAGTCGACGAATTTCAGATTCAACGGAAGTAAATAAAAATAAATAGATAAACGGAGAATTGAATAAAAATAAACAATAGGGCATGTGGAAGGAAGCGGAGGAGACCTTGGTCCTCAATGGGTGTCGTTGAAGCTGAATCAAGTACTGATTCAAGCCCTTCTTCGCTACTGAACCCATTTAGATTTTCCCTCCTTTTTTTCTGAAGATCGTGAAATGGAACAATCTTTTCTGATTACATTGAACTCTTTCCTTTAATGGAGGCGAATCTTGGTATGTTGATTCTTCGAATCCGACCTCGCTATATTGATTTGGGTAAGATTCTGATTTAGTTTTTTCCCCTTTATCTTCATTGGACAATCAAAATTTTAAATTATTTTTCATGTTAAAACATTGTTATTCGCATAAGAAGGGCTGAACTGAACTAAAAAAAAAACTAATCCTTCTCACCATTTTTTAAAGGATGAAGGAGTACATCTTCCTTATTGCTCACGTTCGTGGATATGTGGGTGTTCGATGTAACTTGCAAAACTTTAACGATATTATTATATAGATACATTATTCAAATCAATTCTATTACTTGTATGTATAACATTAACAACTATGAAGCCATTGCTACTATCAAAGATCAAAATGGTTAAGAAAATTTAAATTTCCCATTCATCGAAGTGTTCGAAAACAAACTGAACATGGGTTCGATTTCTTTTTCTATGAATTAATTCATACAATGCATAAATAAAGTAATGAGACGTACATGCAGGGGAAGCAAGCATCCCTAAGATCAAAAATCAATGCCTTGAAAAAAAAAATTCTCACTATTCCATAGGCCTAAGTACTACGTTTTTCACAGTCTTCCTCGCTCGCCAGTGAACAGCTGCAGCAGTTTCCGATGTCCCCATCTGCTTCACGAGGAACAAAACACAGCTTAGAACTGAAAATTTCCAGACAAAGCTTCAAATGATGTAATAAATCCCTTGTAAAATGTTCTCCATAGGCCAAAAGTAATCATGGTTAGTTTTATCAACAGATTAAAACTCGCATTACCTTGATCTCCATGGAGTAGTAAGCTTGCCACAAGTTTGCATCTTGATGATAAGTAGCAAGTGCAGATTCATAGAGCTTCCTTGCATTTTCGAGGCCTTTCTTGTCCCCTACAGATGCAAGATTCGTCTCAAGCTCGATGCAGTTTCTATATAGAGTAAGACCGGGGCGAGGTAATGCAAGATATCTACAGAAAATAATAAAAAAAAATGGCAGCACATTACACATCAGTTATTGATACAAGTGAACAATTAAATAGAAACTAGAAAAGATTCAGGAATCCCACCGCTTGTATATCGCTCTAGCATTTCCGATTCCGTCTCTTTGGAGAACGATGCTTACAACGGTAGACGCAAGTGAAAACCCAGCATCGCTTCCGCCGTGTTCGGCCAAGGAAGAGAATGAAATCTCCACGAGCTTGTCCAAGTAATGCCTCTGATTTACATAATACTTAAGACCCTGCACGAGAAAATCGAGAAAACATTAGGGAGTACTTCAATATTGTTAAAATTTCAGGTACTGGGAAGCAATTAATGAACAGCATACCATAACCCACAGGCTTTCTGCTGCTGAAATGCTGAGTTTAGTCAGCAGAGCTCTAAGGGGTTCGAATAAGTGTTGTTGATTGATTTCGCTTGGGGGAAGGGACTTATTCTCAGTGTACTTCATTTCCATAGAGAGACGCAGAGTCCATACACGCACTGAATCAGAGAAACGACCGGAGCAGAGTTTTCCTACCAAAGACGTAGCGTCGTCGAGCTTTCCCAATTCCATGAGAAATGAAAAGTGTTCGCAAGCGAGATCTTCGGATATGAAGCCCGTTATTTCGGCCTTTTCAAACACCGTTTGAATGTGAGGAATTAGTTCAACTTCATGGCCGTTGGATTCGAAGTGAAGGGAAGTTTGTTCATCCTTGTTGGCATCGTGAATTGCCTCCGTGAGGAATTTTACGTAATGCTCCACCATTGTGGCTGATGGTATAAATCCTAGAGCTTCTTCATAAACCTGAAAAAAGAGCATGTAAACATATGGGAGATTCTATATATAAAGCTTTGATTATTAACCCAATAGCAGCAGGCAAATGAAACTACCAAGAACCGTTTTTATATTGAAAGAAGAACCAGCATGATACAACTCCTACTTCCTGATTTATTCGCCTTTCTCCATTTTTTTTCCCACAATCTCTAATTGCATGCAGGGATGGTCACAAGAGATGCTGATTCGAAGATTTAACTGCAACTGTTTGTTGATCTCATTGGACAGACTAAAACGAGAGAGAACAGCATCTACAAGATATTCCATGATCAAGTATTCTCCACTATCAACGATGCATACAGTACATTTCCAATGATCTATATTCTATCCCAATCTAATCCCATGCCTGATTATATATATGTATTCAAATATTGGATGCATCTTGAAAGAAATAAACAAATGCATGTTTTCCGGTGTAAAGGACATACCTGAATAGCTTTTCCGAATTTCTTGGAACTTATTCCTCCAAGGGCATTCATTTCAGCTCTAGCACGCCAATCCCAGTAGAGAGGATCCTCCGAAAAATCCCTTTTCATATCATCGAGTATCTTTCTTCTCATATCGTCCCCATTAGCCAAGTTCGTCGCGTCATGTATTTCCAGAAACTGTCTCCGCAGACCAAATGAAGCAGTCACTGCTTCGATTGCCCCAGCATAAATAGCCTGAAAAATACTCGCCGCTTGTTCCCGAATAACATCCACCTTCCCTTCAGATTCACCATCTCCAACACCATGCCCCTTATCATCATCATCTCCTTTCAGTTTAAAATCCATAAACAACTCCTTGTTCTCATCTCTCCACTGTTTCTCATTGATGTCCACAGGATCACGAGCCAAGGCACCCACTTCTTCTCCCAAGGCAATCTTCCGAGCCAAAAGCTTGTTGAGATAAGTAAGTTCCAAACGAAGATATTCCACCCATAAGTCTTCAGAAGCAGGGCAAGCTCTCAAGCCATTTTGCATCAGTGCACGCCCCGCAGCAACATTGAGATTGGTGTCAAACTCCCAAGTGGCCGCGTATATCCAAACACCTGGCTCTTTGGGATGGTACCTAACTAAGTCCGCCAAAGCCTAGAAAAACACCAATCATCATTAATGTCTACGCTGTAAATCAATTTTCAGAGAATACAACCACAGAGAAAAACTTAGGTAACCTTTTTCATTCGGCCATTAGCACGTCGCAGTCGACAAAACTCCAAGTACTGAAACCATAGGTCAACGTCTCCCTTAAACCTAGTCGTGGCGATCCGGTACAGGTCGATAACCCTAGTCACCCCCGCGTAATCGGTCTTCGATTTGGTCAACCTTTTGGCGCCGCTTTCCCTCGCGGAGGATTTCTTCCGAAGCATCCTCAGCCTGTCCAGTCGTTTCTCGTAGTCGATGAATGCGATGAAGTCCTGTTTCAAAGGACTCGGTCGCTTGATTCGGTACTCGAATTTCCGACGCTGCTTGACGATTTCGGCGATCTCGTGAGGAGTGAAAATTTCGCGGCGGTCGAAGTCCTCAACCTCATCGAGCATGCGCTCGAGCTTGTACTGTACCGTATCAGCCATTTTAGGTTTGGCCCTGAGCTTGAATGGAGAAGGGAATTAAGACTTCAGGATTTTGGGGAGACGGCAAAATAAGGTTGCGCGAGGGTTTTAGGTTTATAGAAGGGAGAACTCAAAATATGGTACCGATGTTTACTAAATTTAGTCCTCAACATTTCCGATTAGTCAATTTAGCCCCGAATTATGGACCAATTTGATTATGCCATTGAATAGATATTAATCGTGATGAAATGATGCAATTGATTTAAAATCGGCAACAACTAAAACTAAATTGGTTCAGGAAAAACATCGAGAACTAAATTAGTCGAACATGATAACATTGGGTACCATGAATAATAATAATAATAATAATAATAATAACAATGATAATAAAAGAATATTGTCTCTACACTTCAAAACGTAAAAGAATAAAAAGGCTTAATGACCAAATATGCTGTTTCTTCGATTGTCATATGAGTTCTTGAAGAGAAAATCGATTTGGGGCAAACTTTGGAGTACAAACTTGATTCATCATTTATTATATTATTTTTTTATTAATTATCTTGTAATGAATTAGCACCAAACATGCTGCTTCTTCGATTGTCCATATGGGTTCTTGAAGAGAAAATCGATTTGAGGCAAACTTTTGAGTGCAAACTTGATTCATCGTTTATTATATTATTTTTTTATTAATTATCTTGTTATGAATTAGTTTATCATTTATATTCTTATTAATTATGTGGCGTTTAGGAGGCGATTTTGAAAAAAAATTCAGTCAACGTCAGCTTTTCCGGCAGCCATGTGTACAAATTCCGGCATAAATTAGGTTTCCAGCTTTATGGGACTAAAATTGCCACCCTAAAGTTAAGTGTCCTTAAAACGCCACCCCTCTTAACATACGAGACTAAAATAATATTTAAACCGAATAAAAAATATGTCTATTCAATCTCTTGTCACGTAAATATTATATTTTGGTACTAGAAAAAAGTCTTTATATTATTATACCATTGTAGATGAATAATTAATATATTTTATGGGATACTGTAAATTTGATTCGTGAAAATCTGATAATTTTTTAATCGGTTAGAGTTCTTTACATAAAACACAACAATAATTCGATACTCCGACAAAACTTATGAGATTAAATCCAACGAACCCCTTTCAGCAACACTAATTTTCTTGATCTCCGCGACATGCCCCATTGTCATTGAGTTTGAATCGGTGATCAATGAATTTTTATAACACTCCTCGAACTACTCGGTAAACTGGACCGGAAAATGCATGAATAACTATGAAGGTTATATAAGGTTGGGCAAAAATATGATATGCAAAATCTAAGGGTTATAGTGGAATCGAACCCCGTAAGCTTCTATTTTATATGTCATGGGCTGCGTACTCAATGCATACTTTTGTTCCCTGTATATATTACTACTAATAATATACGCTCCATGGATTTATTTTATATCCTTTTACATAATGAAAACGATTGTACTGTACTTCGGGAGATAACATAGAAAAGATAAAAAATACAACACGGTGAAGAAGCTCCAAAAGATTGCAACTTCACCCCAATATAAATATATTAAATTCTCCAATTCTATTTGTGGGTGCGATATAAACATATGATTAGTTACTCCTTTCTTAGCCGTTGGATAAAATAAATAATATATCTTGAGAACTATCGAGGGAGATGTGGCAGCAAGGATACAGTTAAAGTAGCGATAAAGGCAAACCAAACGAGAATTATTTGCCTGTATTCGTCCTTCAATAAAGATTCACCAAAAGTCGTGCCCGATACTGTACAAATCCGCACCGTAGATGGGTTTTGACCGATTTGCCCTTCTCAAACGTTTCGTATTCGTCGTAGCACAAACAATTTTTTTTATTTTTTTTATCTAAAATTAATACAGAGACTTTAAGACTAAATTAAACGCCAATTATGATACATCGAGAGCCTCTTTATTACAAGTTAAATTTGAAAACGGATGAGAAACGATTTGCGTTCGCAATTAATATGGAATAGTAATGCATGCAGAGCTTAATTTTTTATTATTTTATTAAATAGGGAAAACAAAAAAGGGAAAAAAGAAAAAGGGTTAAAGCTCTCATCTGTCTCCATTTACTTCGTTCTTTAACCCTCCCCAGAACAATGCCCTGAACTGTGAACTCAGAGGGAAAGAAAGAAAATCCACAAATTTCCATTCAAAATTCCAAAAAAAAAAGAATAATAAATAAAAATATGTCAAAACCGCCCACGGCAACCACCCCCCGGACGGCGGCGTCCACCGTCATCAACCCTCAAGACTACGCTCACAGTCCCATCCACTACGCCGTGGCACTCTCCGACCACGCCGCCCTGAGCAAACTACTGAATGCTCTTCCCAAACTGCCGGTGTTCGCGCGAACGACGGCTACCTTAACGCTGTCGCAGTCGCTCGAGCTGGAAAAAATTTCCGATCAGATTTCCGCCGCGATCGACCGCCGCGACAATGTTCTGAATGAAACCTCGCTGCACCTAGCCGTGAGGTTGAACGACGCCGCCGCGGTGAAATTGCTCGCCGATGCGGGAGCCGACGCGTCGCTGCAGAACGTCGCCGGGTGGAACCCACTGCAGGAAGCTCTGCTGCGTCGGAGGCCGGAGATCGTGAAGGTTCTGGTTCAGCACCACCACTCCGCCGCGTGGCAGAAGTGGAGGCGGCGTCTGCCGAGGCTAGTCGAGGCGCTGAGGCGGATGAGGGATTTCTATATGGAGATCGAGTTCCATTTCGAGAGTTCGATCGTGCCGTTCGTCAACAAGATCGCTCCGTCAGATACGTACAAGATATGGAAGAGGGACAGGAATCTGCGAGCCGACACGTCACTCGCCGGCTACGACGGATTGAAAATCCAGCGAGCGAATCAGAGCTTTCTATTCCTGAACGATTGCGACGACGACGACGCGAACCTCACCGTGCCACGTGGATCGCTCGTCGTTCTCAATCACGACGAGAAGAAAATCTGCGACGCGTTCGAGAACGCCGGGAATCCGCTGTCGGATTCCGATGTCGCGAATTTCGGATCTCAGACGAGCGTTTACCGCCCGGGGATGGACGTGACCAAAGCCGAATTGATCGGCCGTACGAACTGGAGACGCCAGGAGAAGACGGAGCACGTCGGCGATTACAAGGCTAGGGTTTACGAGATGAACAACGTGACTTTCACCTTCCGATCTCGCAAATTGAACGGCGCGTCGGAAGAATTGTCTCCGACGTGCGTTTTGCCCTTGGAGATCGACGAAGAGGCCGACGAGGATTTCATCGTGGCGGAGAATCCGAGGTTCAGCTTGAGCTCGTGCAATGATCGGACACGAAGGCACAGTAGCTTCGTGAGAGAGGATAGGGACTACGTGACGGTGTCGAGGAAGAGCGTGGATATCATTCCGGCGTCAGTGAGGAGGAAAGCGGCGGCGGCGGCTAAAGTGGCGGCATCGCCGCAGACGAAGGAGAAGGAGTACGCGAAGAATCTGAGGCCCACGGTGTGGCTTACGGATCACTTCCCGCTTAAGACGGAGGAGTTGACGCCGTTACTTGATATTTTGGCCAACAAGGTGAAGGCCGTTAGGAGATTGCGGGAGGTGTTGACGACGACGTTTCCACAGGGGACGTTTCCCGTTAAGGTACGGGGTAAATATGGAAATTCATTCACTCGCATCTGTTTCGCATGCTCATTTAATCGTCATATTATATACGTTTCTATTATAATTATGAAAAATACCATATATTGCTTGTTTTCTGTCTCGTACCATATTTTATTTTATAGTTTTCTATTTGATTATAAAAATAATTTAATAATTTGCTTTAAATTGTGCCATTTGTAAAAGAGCAAAAGTGGAAAATTAACATCGAAGCAAAGGCCTTAAAGACTAAAGATGGGTAAGTCAAATGAGTTTTCTATGGGGCCCCAAAACCTGTCTTCTGATCAGTGAAGGATTTTCCATTCTTAATCTGCTTTCGCTTTAATTCATTGCTTTTCATGCACTTAAGCAACACGGCTCTGGCATATGACGTGGCGGAGTTTGATTGGCTCACAACACAGGGGGCCCACGAAATCCTATGTTTTACACGACAAAGAAACCTCGCTTAGCCCCACTGTGTGGTTGATTTCAATGTCCTTTTTATTTATTGTGAATTGAATAGTGTCACCCGAATATCATGAATAGTTCAAAAGCTGTTAATTTGACTTAAAATGCCTATGTATTTTATTATTTATTAAAATCCAGGTGGCGATACCGGTGGTTCCTACAGTGAGGGTGGTAATAACCTTCACAAAATTCGTAGAACTACAGCCAATTGAGACATTCTACACTCCACTGTCAAGCCCTAGGCAATTAAATAGTGGCGGAAGAAATAAAGAAGAGGAGGAGGGTACGAGTGGTGGCGGTTACTTCTCCTCATCGTGGCTGAGGAGTGGTGGAAACCGCCAGCCAATGGATGGTGGTGGTGGTGGTGCTCAAGTGGATCATTTTGCTATACCGAGTGGATATAGTTGGAGTAGTTTTGATGAGAAGAATAGGAATATTAAGAAGTCTAAATCCGTTAGAAGAACCAAGGGACAATGATCAGGAATTTGTAACATATAGATGAGTGTTCTTTTAATATGAATTTGAACAAGGGTGTAGTGTATTGTTTATTAATGGTCTTTTTTATTTCGTTGTTATTTTGAAACTCAAAGATCGGAAGAGTATTTCTTATATTGTTGTCTCTTCACGTGTCTTAATTATTGATGGATTTCAAAATGAAGTTTCTACTTCTTTGTTAAAATTGCCATGCCATAATGTTCAATGCATGCATTGCTGTACCTAGCTAAGTTATATAGACATTTATGTATGTATCATCTCTCGAATTTAAACTAGACATGTCCAACCGCCGGTTCCGGTTAACCGGCGGTTGCCTTTCGACCAACCGGCCACAACCGGCCGGAGACGGATGCCGGTTGGCCGTCTCCGGTTGCCGGTTGACCAACCGGGCCGGTCAAAGGGTGTCCGGCGGTTACCAACCGCCGGATTTTTTAATTTTTTTTTATTATTTTTTTAATTTTAATTTATAGTGTGTATTTCGATAGTTTTCGACTTTTCGGGACACAATTATGTTTTTTTCGGTATATAAGAAGGGTTTCGATTTAAAAATTTTAATCATCATAAATTAATTTTATTACAAAAATGAAGTTACATTTACAATTAAAATTTACAAAGTCGAAAATACAAAGTAAGAAAAAAAAATTATTCGCCATTTGCCAACGCCAGTCGATAATCGGTTTCTGAAAAAAAATGTACAATAGAAGTTAGTTAGATAATAATCTTAATATTTTTTTGTACAATCGCCATTAGAAAATGAAATTAGTATTAAGGACTTATCTTTTTCGGACTTTGTCGTTGGTTTGGATGTCGTCACGCGAGCGATTTCTTGGAGACGTTGGCTGAAAAATAAGATTGTATGAGTAAGTAATTATTTAAAAATATAAAATAAAAAAATTAATACAATGAGCTTAGTATTAAGGACTTATCTTTTTTCGAGCTTCAATATTTCGCCATTTTCGGAGATTCTCTATTATCTCTACTCTTAGTCGTCCCCGCCATCGCCATCGCCATTGCCGCCACCACTAGTCTCTGTGCCGGTGGTGTCGTCGAATACGTCGCCGTCCGAATCGGTATTCGTCAAATCTTGTGTCCGATGTTCGACTCTCATCCAATCATCGAGAAGACATTGATATTCGACGTTTTCTACCGTCAACCTCAAACGCCTTTCACTTAAAGTTAAGCCGCCCATGCTAAAAGCTTGTTCAACCGCGACGGTTGAAATTGGGACAACAAAGATTTCCCGAGCAATCTTTGCCAACGTTGGATACGTTGGCGACATCTTCGACCACCATCTGAGGACGTTGAACTGATCCTCGTCCTCGGCGAACTCAAAAGTGGTCGACAAGTAGTTATCTAACTCTATGAACGGGTTCGTCGACCTTTGGCGTTTGCTCGTGTTGAGGAGGTTGTAGTAGGATGCTAAGTGATCACTACCGCTAGCACTACTACTACTAGTGGATTGACCCGAACTCGATCGATATTCGTATGACGTCTCCAACATCTTATAGGTGGAATTCCACCTGTTGGGTACATCTAAGGCAAACTTCTTGGGCATGACACCCAAACTCCCACAATGACGCTTCCACTTCTTCAGTACAGAAGAGTGGCGCATCATGTAACTAATCGCCGTTCGTATCGGCGTAACGTGTGCCTTTAGATGCGTAAGTGCGTCCTGAACACATAGGTTAAGTATGTGGCAGAAGCACAGACATGAAAGAATCGGCCGCCAAATGACGGTCGACAATACTTAATCAAATCTTCAATGCTCGCGTTATTAGCGCTAGCATTATCAAAGGATACCGAGAAAATCTTCTCGAGTATCCTATATTCCGATAAGATACTCCTAAGCTTAAGTGCGATGTTTTGAGCTGTGTGTGCTGTGTCAAATTCCCTATACGCAATTAAGCGTTTATGTACTTGCCAAGAGTCATCAATCCAATGGCATGTAACGCCCATGTAATGATGATCTTGCCAGTGATCGCTCCATATATCGGAGGCAATGGACACTTTACACTCTAAGTTTCCTAATTGATCTATTAACTCGCGTTTATACGCGAGTACGGTCTTCCTAATGTCTCGCGTAAGGGTGTTACGTTAAACTTTCTTCGCTTGGGGTTATACGACTTTCTGATCCACTCTTCGTAGATCGGATCGTCGGCAAACCGAAAAGGAAGATGTTTCGCGCAAACAAATTTTGCAAGTTGTTTGCGCGCAACGTCTTCGTTGTACATGAACAAAGACGTCGGACTCGCACTGGGTCCTTGTCCGGTAGCGGACGAACCCGTAGCCCCGTGCATTTGACTTTGACTTTGACTAATTCCTATCTTAGTAGGATGTTTTGAGCGGATATGGCCGGTAAAATTGCTATATCCGCCCCCCTTTTTAAAAGGGTACTCCTTACCACAATAATTACATATAACTCTAAAAAAATCTTTATTTTCGGTCGGTACCTTCTTGAAGTGTACCGCAAAATATCCGAGCGTAGGGCGGCGGCGGCCCGTGATTGGGTCTCGGTCGGCGGCGTCGGCATCGGAATTTCTTCCGTTTGGTCCCGTTGCGTGTTGCTTTGCGTTCCATCCATGTCCGAGCCGAGTACGTCACTTAGGTCGAGCATAATTTCGGGGGAGTCGTCATATTGGTAGTAGTCATCTTGCGATGAACTACCAACAATTCATTTCCCCCTCGATCTCGAACTCGATCCTCGACGACGGCTATCCATATCTAAAATAAAAGATTAGAATAAACGTTCGATAAAAAAAATGTGTAAACTTACAAAAAAAAGAGGCGAGTGAAATTCGGAGCGCCGTGTAGTAGAGCCGGGCTGGGATTGATGAGTGTAGTGTAGTAAATCCGGGCGGAGATTGAGTTTGTTGAGGAACTAGTATTTTAATTAGTTTATTTTTAATTCGTGGACTACAACTAGACTGAGAATTACGCGTTTTGACAGTGAATAATTGAGAGAAAGAGATAGAATTGAAGAGGGTTAGGGGGTATTTATAATTTTTTTGAGGAAGTAGCCGTTGCAACCGCCGGTTGCAACGGCTAGTTTTTTTTTTTTGCACGTTAGCAATGGCTATTTATTTAAATTTTTTTTTATATTATATATATTTTTATATATTTAATATTATTGCCGGAACCGCCGGTTGTAAACCGGCGGTTCGCGGTTTGGGAAAATCCCAAACCGCCTGGAACCGGCCACCCGCGGTTGCCGGATGCGGGTGGTGGCCGGTGGTTAGCCGGTCGGAACCGCCGGTTCCGGTTAGTTTTGGGCAACACTAATTTAAACTAGATAGATGAATTGATAAGATACCTTTTTTTATATATAATTACCAGTATTATAAAAGAACGAAAAAAGAAAGTAAGAGACTGGATAAAACAGTATTATAAAAAAATAGTTGAGCCCAATACAGGCCCCCGAATCAGGCCCAAGAAAATTCATTTAAACATCGGATTACTACAACGACAGACATGAATTGCAAAGCAAAACGTACAACGTTACACTGATAATTAAGATGCAAAGACAAAAAACAATTACATCTCACAGAAAAATATACTACGTGATCGATGCAACCAATACTAAGAACATCAATCTTCTAAGCAAAATCTCAGAGCCGTGATGACATTACAATCATATAACTAACTAGAATATATATAGGTAGATTAATACTATGCTCTCAACATAAACCAATCACAAACGACACACATGATACCCAAAATAAAGTGAAAAATTTATTAAAAAAAAAACCCCACACACCATTTCAAGACATAAAAAGAGAAGAAAAAATGACGGACATTACGAAGAATTTCATCATTCAAGAAATCCAGTTTTTGTTAAAATAGCATTCCTCAGCCTGCTCAAGTCTCTTCCCTTGAGAGTCCTTCCAACGCCTTCGCACATCGAGAAAGAAGCAATCTCAGTCTTCGCGAACTTCTTAGCCAAGTACTCATGTGGAGGCACCATTTCATCATCATCATCATCATATGCATGACCATCATAATGATACTCGCCATCATCATCACCATCATCAGCGACGCATGCATCGTCCCACAACTTCTTGCCGGACTTCTTCTTAATCTTGGACCAGTCGGGTATGTCCACGGCGCCGAAGCTTGTTAGGTATGGACCTAGGTTTGGTTTTCAAACCCCATGCATTAGAAGAAGAAGAGGTTGAATAAGATAAGCCCTTGTTCCTTGGCTTGGTGTTTGGAGCTCTTTTTGAGGGTTTCATCACACCCCATATCTCATCTTCTTGATACTCTTCGTCGGAGGCCATGCGAGTTTGAGATCCAATGATGTAATAACTTAAGAGGGTTGTCGAAAACGTTGTTGAAGAATTAGGTTTTATTTTTTTTAAGAGAATGATAATATTTATATAGGGGTTCTACAGTGACTTTTATACTGAGGGAACAGGCTTTTTATATTCTGAAGTTTTTATCTCCAATTGGAACTGTAAACTGATAGACTCGTCACGAGAACACCATCCTAAAAATGGGTTGTCATAAGAAAATAATGTAATAATTTTGAAATCACAGAAACTACTACAAGGGTCGTAATAATATAAGTTTAAATTAGTTAACAAGAAAATATATTTGTATAAACTTCCAAAAGATAAGACAGATATTATGGACTGAGAAAACAAACGTTTGTGAAGTAACATTAGAGCGTAGAAAACGACAAAAATGATGGAGAGGTACGAGACACTAAATGATATATGAGGTATTCAAATAATATAGGCCCTCAGAACACTTAAAAAGAAAAAAAATTTAAAAATTGAAATGAAAAAGATTTGACATGATAATGTGAGCTTTAACTATAGCTATGTACGACTACTATCAATGGATGCATATGCTGTACAATCTAGTGCTTACTCTTATCCAAAAGTTGCATATTTTTTTTTCTTACTTTTTTTTTATTTCATAATATTTTTATTTTTATTTTACTTTTTGTTTATCTTTGGGTTGGGTGCAAAGAACTCCAATCGCCCACGGAAAGTTGTCGAAGAGATTGGACATTTTCGAAGAGCCTGTAGATATCGAAGAATATACCTTTTTCTTACCCAATTTGGGTATTTATGGAAAAAGAAGAAATTAAAAAAAGGGTCTAGGTCAACACAAATTTCTTGATTTAATTGAATTGATATTAGGTAAGAGATGGGAAAAAAATATAAATAATGATTCATGAATGCTCCTGGGTTGTGGGATTTAATGTTCATGCTGAGGGATAGACTGAGGCTGTCCAATTAAAACAGTAAAAATAGATTTTAATCTATACTTTTATATTGTATATGTAATTTCTTTAGGGCTTTTGATTGTCACTTGGGATAAATCCTAATCGAGTAGGGTTAGGGCTACAATTATTAACTGTTCGCAATTGTGGTGGCAGTTACACTTACATGTCTGAAAAAATATAGCAGTGGATGATCTGTCTTCTCAAGTCACTGTCACAGTTCAGAAGTGAAGCTTTAGATGGATAGAGACTTAATTTTTGTAATAAATACATATTAGTAACCTTCAATCTCGCATTTTTCATTTAATTAGGTTCGATTTTAGTTCAATTTTAGTAACTAAAATTGTTACCACTCTTAAAACCAGTAAGAATGGCCAACAAAATTTTAGAAAATATAATGGTTTGAACAATTATATTTCATGAAAAACTTATTTATTAAAACATAATATAAATTAACTACTCATTAATGTTGGCCCGCTTTCAATCTTACCACATGAAATGGCACCAGTAACATGATATGATGTGCTAGAAGTGTCATTTCTAAATTGGCCTTAATGGAATGTGTTAATGAAATATATCAGACCTAAAAAAGTAACTCTCAAAGTCAAAACTACAATTCTAATTTATATATATATATATATATATATATATATATATATATTTGCTTCTGAATACTAATGACCTTTCAGGCTGTTCGAAGTAATCACAACATTAGTGTTGCCCAATCGCCGGTTTCGGTTAACCGGCGGTTGGAAACCGGCCGGAGACGGATGCCGGTTGGCCGTCTCCGATTGCCGGTTGACCTGTATCCGGCGGTTACCAACCGCCGGGTTTTTTAATTTTTTTTTTATTTTTTTTTTTAATTTTTTTTAATTTTTTTTTTAAATTTTTTTTTAATTTTTTTAATTTTTTTTTTGAATTTATAGTGTATATTTCGATAGTTTTCGACTTTTCAGGACACAATTATATTTTTTCAGTATATAACAAGGGTTTCGATTTAAAATATTAATCATAAATTAATTTCATTACAAAAATGAAGTTACATTTACAATTAAAATTTACAAATTCAAAATACAAAATAAGAAAAAAAAATTTATTCGTTGTTCTTGATACTTGAATCGCAATCGCCATTTGCCAATGCCAGTCGATAATCGATTTCTGAAAAAAAAAATATACAATAGAAGTTAGTTAGATATATTTTTTGTACAATCGCCATTAAAAATGAAATTAAATTAGTATTAATGACTTATCTTTTTCGGACTTTGTCGTTGGCTTGGATGTCGTCACGCGAGCGATTTCTTGGAGACGTTGGCTGAAAATAAGATTGTATGTGTAAGTAATTTATTTAAAAATATAAAATAAAAAAATTAATACAATGAGATTAGTATTAAGGACTTCTCTTTTATCGGGCTTGAATCTTTCGCCATTTTCGGAGATTCTCTATGCTCTCTACTCTTAGTCGTCGTCCGAATCGGTATTCGTGGCGTCTTGTGTCCGATGTTCGGCTCTCGTCCAATCATCGAGAAGGCATTGGTATTCGACGTTTTCTACCGTCAACCTCGAACGCCTTTCACTTAAACGTTAAGCCGCCATGCTAAAAGCTTGTTCAACCGCGACGGTTAATTAGGACGACAAAGATTTCCCTAGCAATCTTTGCCAACGTTGGATACGTTGGCGACATCTTCGACCACCATCTGAGGACGTTGAACTGATCCTCGTCCTCGGCGAACTCAAAAGTGGTCGACAAGTAGTTATCTAACTCTATGAACGGGTTCGTCGACCTTTGGCGTTTGCTCGTGTTGGGAGGTTGTAGTTGATGCTAAGCGATCACTACCCGCTAGCACTACTACTACTAGTGGATTGACCCGAACTCGATCGAGTTGGGTCTTGGCCAATATCGGTCTTATACGCTCTAAAGACTGCCTTTAGAGCGTATACCTACATTCCTAACTTGAATGTGGTAGCCATCGGGGATAACACTAGAATTAGCTGCAATGACTGGTAGTATAATCCCAGAAAATTATCTGTCCCCTCTACGCGTAATCTGGGGTCTAATATCTTCGCAATGATGAAGATATCGGGTAGATCCCAAAAGTATTTCAGCCATTTAGCCTTCATGGCTAAAACGGCCGGACCCGTAATCTCGTCATTTACAAAACCGTTTAGAATGCATGCGACTTTAACGCAATGATCTAATGTTAAGATAGATGTCGGGTACCGACATCTCCCTCGTGGCATCGTGAAATACTTGAAGTATTTTACATATGCCGTTGCATCCGTCCCACATCGTAGGATGTAATGCTACCCCGAATTCGGGGTTTTCGTCGTAGAAATCGCTCAAGGTGTGGCGATATTCGTACGACGTCTCTAACATCTTGTAGGTGGAATTCCACCTGTTGGGTACATCTAAGGCAAACTTATTGGGCGTGATTCCCAAACTTTTACAATGACGCTTCCACTTCTTCAGTACAGAAGAGTGGCGCATCATGTAACTAATTGCTGTTCGTATCGGCGTAACGTGTGCCTTTAGATGCGTGAGTGCGTCCTGAACACATAGGTTAAGTATGTGGCAGAAGCACCGCACATGAGATAATCGACCGCCAAATGACGGTCGACAATATTTAATCAAATCTTCAATGCTCGCGTTATTAGCGCTAGCATTATCAAAGGATACCGAGAAAATCTTCTCGAGTATCCTATATTCCGATAAGATACTCTTAAGCTTAAGTGCGATGTTTTGAGCTGTGTGTGCTGTGTCAAATTCCCTATACGCAACTAAGCGTTTCTGTACTTGCCAAGAGTCATCAATCTAATGGCATGTAACGCCCATGTAATGATGATCTTGCCAGTGATCGCTCCATATATCGGAGGCAATGGACACTTTACACTCTAAATTTCCTAATTAATCTACTAACTCGCGTTTATACGCGAGTACCGTCTTCCTAATGTCTCGCGTAAGAGTGCTACGTGAAACTTTCTTCGCTTGGGGGTTATACGACTTTCTGATCCACTCTTCGTATATCGGATCGTCGGCAAACCGAAAAGGAAGATGTTTCGCGAAAACAAATTTTGCAAGTTGTTTGCGCGCAACGTCTTCGCTGTACATGAACAAAGACGTCGGACTCGCACTGGGTCCTTGTCCGGTAGCGGACGAACCCGTGCTCGTAGCCCCGTGCATTTGACTTTGACTTTGACTAATTCCTATCTTAGTAAGATGTTTTGAGCGGATATGACCGGTAAAATTGCCATATCCGTCTCCCTTCTTAAAAGGGTACTCCTTACCACAATAATTACATATAACTTTAAAAAAATCTTTATTTTCGGTCGGTACCTTCTTGAAGTGTACCGCGAAAATATCCGAGCCTAGGGCGGCGGCGGCGGCCGTGCTTGGGTCTCGGTCGGCGGCGTCGGCATCGGAGTTTCTTCCGGTTGGTCTCCTTGCGTGTTCGAGCCGAGGATGTTGTTACGAATATGCCCTCGAATGCTATACGAGGATTGGATATGTATAGGGCATTAGCTTATTTATCATTCGATTGTCAATGTAATCAAACATTGTTTTGCGTATTAATAAAGGCATTATTCGTTTATTGGTTATATGAGTTCTTTACTTAGCATCGGGTAAAGCAATAAATGAATAAATCCAAATGTGTCGAGTTGAGTCACTGTTCTCGATGGGTAAGAGAGAGGAAGGCACCAGTGGACTCTTAACCTCGAACATAAAATGTCCATAAGCCTTAGGTTTCAGTTGGGTGCTGGAAAACCAATCATGGCTTATTTGTCGATGACTTACCGTGTGCCGATATACCGCTTGGAAGCCGAAGTCATGACTTCTGATACAAGTCGAATCAAGGGATTGAATCGTTTCATGGACACTGACTCGCAGGTCGTACGATCAAACATGGCTTATTACTCAAGGAGTGTCAATGATCGACGACAAAACTATAGTAGTCTGCTTGAACCTTAGACCGAAAGGGGCTTTGACGGAGTTGACTTTGAAGTCTTGACTATCACTGGTTTCGCTAGATCCGATTTGCTATCACTGGTTTCCCAGGGACTGATGCGAGTGACGACGACCGGGCTGCGTATGTCAAGTGGCAAATAGACAAGGCAAAGGTCAAGGGCTATATACTCCTATCCATGAGCAATGAGTTGCAGCGAAGCCACTCGGAAATGGAAGTGGGCGCCATTTTTCTTCATTTGAAGGAGCTCTTTGGTGAACACTCCAGGAGTGCTCGCTACTCTTTGACAGAGCAAGGGCTATATACTCCTATCCATGAGCAATGAGTTGCAGCGAAGCCACTCGGAAATGGAAGTGGGCGCCATTTTTCTTCATTTGAAGGAGCTCTTTGGTGAACACTCCAGGAGTGCTCGCTACTCTTTGACAGAGCAACTGTTTCATTGCAAAATGGATGAGGGCAGCGACATTAGAGAACATGTGCTAAAAATGATCGGTTTGATCGAGAGACTCGATGCACTCGACTTCCTCATGGACAATGAGCTCCAAAACGATCTCGTGCTCCAGTCACTGCCGGCTTCCTTTAATCCCTTCATTGTGAATTATAATCTGAATAGGGTCGAGATGACATTAACTGAGTTGATGAACCAGTTGTCAACGGCCCAAACTCAGATGAAAAAGATAAAGGGAAAGGAAGTGGCTCGTGTTGCGACTTATAAGACTCGGAAGTCGATTAGAAAGAAAAAGTCGGACAAGCCCATTAAGCCCAAGGGAGGAGTTTCAAAAGGCAAGGCCAAGAAAAACGTGTCTAAAGGCGCCAAGCCCACGGACAAATGCCTTCACTGCAATGAGCTCGGCCATTGGAAGCGCGATTGCCCGAAGTTAGCCGCCTCAGATAATGAACTTTATGTTTTAGAAACTAATTGTTCTATGACTGTGTACTCCACTTCATGGATCCTAGACTCATGAGCTAGCGCTAACATTTGTGTTTCAAACCAGGGTCTGGAACGAAGTAGAAGGTTGGCGGATCGAGAGGTCATGATCAACGTAGGAAGCGGACATAGTGTGCCGGCGACCCACATTGGATCAAGAACTCTTGTTTTATCTAGTAGACATAAGTTATTGCTTTCTGATTGTTTAGTATTGCCCAGAGGGCTTAAGAATATTATTTCTATTCCCGTTTTGAGCGGAAACGGATATGAGTTCCGCTTTAGTAATAATATTTGCGATATTTATTTTGGAAATAAATGCGTCAGAAGTGCAACTTTACTTAACGGATTATATTATCTAAATGTCAAAGATAAAACTGAATCTGTGAACACAATTACCAACAAACGAAAATTAGAGACCAATATGAGACAATTGTGGCATCTTTGACTTGGTCATGCAGGAGCTCAAAAGATTCGTGAGTTGGAGAAAAATGGCATGATTAAGCCGTTGGGTTCGGACCATTATCCGACTTGCGAATCGTGTATCCTTGGAAAGATGACTAAGTCTCCCTTTACCGGGACTTTCCAAAAAGCCACAGAACTTCTTACTTTGATTCATACAGACGTTTGTGGGCCATTCGGGGAAGCGGCTCGAGGTAATTTCCACTACTTTATTACCTTCACCGACGATCATTCAAGATTTGGGAAGGTATATCTTATGAGATACAAGTCTGAAGCCCTTGATAAGTTCAAGGAATATAAGGCTTTAGTAGAAAAACAAACTGGGAATCATATAAAGGCCATTCGATCTGATCGAGGTGGCGAGTACATGAGTCTCGAGTTTGACGAGTTCTTGAAAGAGAACGGGATCATTTCACAGATGACACCGCCGGGAACACCACAATTAAATGGTGTGTCCGAACGCAGAAATCGAAATGTGTTGACAAGGTTCGATCAATGCTAAGTTACACAGACCTGCCACTGTCGTTGTGGGGTCATGCGTTATTAACCGCAACGCACGTTTTAAACCGAATCCCTTCTAGTTCTGTCGACCAGATCCCTTATGAAATATGGACTGGTAGAAAGCCGAGCTTGAACCACATAAGAATATTGGATTGCCCCGCTTTTGTGAAAAAGCTCAAGACAGAAAAATTGGAATCGAGAGCTGTGAAAGGACGTTTTGTCGGGTATCCTGAAGATTCCATGGGATACCAATTTTACTTCCACGACGATCAGAAAATCGTTGTAGCCCTTCAGGCTCACTTTCTCGAAGAAGAGTTCGTTCGAGAAGGTGGAGTGGGTCGTGAAGTAACTCTTGGAGAAACGACAGAAACGATCTCACAAACTCCAGTGTTAGAAGACCGTAGAGCAGTCCAAGACGCAATCAGAGTTGCGCAGGTCTGGTAGAGTATCTCGCCAGCCTGAGAGATATGGAATGGTACACGTCGAGCACGGGGATGCTGCGACGGGGGGTAACGTCGGGGACGACCCCGCTACCTATGACCAGGCAATGACGGATATAGACTCCGTAAGATGGCTTGAAGCTATGCAAGTCGAAATGGATTCAATGCACGAAAATCAGGTCTGGATACTTGTTGATCTCCCCGATGGTTTTAGACCCATTGGGTGTAAGTGGATCTTCAAGAAAAAGATTGGATCAGACGGACTGGTGGATACATACAAAGCTAGGCTTGTAGCGAAAGGTTATAGTAAAAAAGAAGGAATTGACTATGAGGAAACCTTTCGCCCGTTGCGATGATGAAGTCCATTCGGATATACTTGCGATAGCAGCGTATAACGATTATGAGATCTGGCAGATGGATGTGAAAACCGCGTTCTTAAATGGATACCTCAAGGAGGAAATATATATGGAACAGCCAAAGGGTTTTACATCACAAAAGGATGCTCATAAAGTATGCAAACTGAATAATTCAATTTACGGACTTAAACAAGCCTCTAGGAGCTGGAATCTTCGGTTTGATGAAGTAGTTAAGAGCTATAGATTCATCAAGAACGAAAATGAACCATGCGTCTACAGAAAAAGCAGTGGGAGCAAGATATCGTTCCTCGTATTGTACGTCGATGACATCCTTTTGATAGGAAACGATATTGGGATGCTCTCGATGGTGAAAGCATGGCTTTCGACCGAATTCTCCATGAAAGACTTGGGAGAAGCGACCTACATCCTAGGAATTCGTGTCTATAGGGATAGAACGAATAAGATGTTAGGGCTCTCCCAAGCCCTGTACTTAGAAAAGGTCCTGAAACGATATAACATGGACAATTCTAAGAAAGGGTTCTTACCTATGGAGCATGGGATACATCTCTCCAAAGCTATGTGTCCTCAAAGTGAGGCAGATAGAAAAGAGATGAATGGAATCCCCTATGCATCCGTAGTGGGTAGCTTGATGTACGCGATGCTTTGCACGCGACCGGACATAGCATACGCTGTGAGCATAGTCAGTCGATTTCAAGCCAACCCGGGTAAAGAACACTGGACAGCAGTAAAGAATATCCTCAAGTATCTTAGAAGAACAAAGGATATGATGCTGGTCTATGGAAATGGAAAATTAGAAGTGGAAGGATATACGGATTCGGATTTCCAGTCAGACGTGGACGACCGAAAATCCACTTCAGGTTTCGTCTTTACACTCAACGGTGGAACAGTATCTTGGAAAAGTTCCAAGTAGAGCACAACTGCTGATTCCACCTGCGAGGCTGAGTACATAGCCGCCTCAGAGGCAGCTAAAGAAGGAGTTTGGATGAGAAAGTTCTTGAAAGAACTGCAAGTGGTTCCGATTGCCGAAAAACCACTGCCACTGTGGTGCGACAATAGTGGTGCAATCGCGCAAGCGAAGGAACCAATATCACAGTAAATCCAAACACATAGAAAGAAAATACCACGTGTTACGTGGATTCGTTGAGAGTGGCTACATAGCCGTCCAGAAGATTGCGACTGCGGACAACGTGGCCGACCCATTCACCAAGCCTTTATCTCAGGCAGTGCTGAACAAACATCTCGAGAAGATGGGTATTAGATACAACATCGCATGGCATTGAGTGCAAGTGGGAGATTGTTAGGGATATGCCCTCGAATGCTATACGAGGATTGGATATGTATAGGGCATTAGCTTATTTATCATTCGATTGTCAATGTAATCAAACATTGTTTTGCGTATTAATAAAGGCATTATTCGTTTATTGGTTATATGAGTTCTTTACTTAGCATCGGGTAAAGCAATAAATGAATAAATCCAAATGTGTCGAGTTATGTCACTGTTCTCGATGGGTACGAGAGAGGAAGGCACCAGTGGACTCTTAACCTCGAACATAAAATGTCCATAAGCATTAGGTTTCAGTTGGGTGCTGGAAAACCAATCATGGCTTATTTGTCGATGACTTACCGTGTGCCGATATACCGCTTGGAAGCCGAAGTCATGACTTGTGATACGAGTCGAATCAAGGGATTGAATCGTTTCATGGACACTGACTCGCAGGTCGTACGATCAAACATGGCTTATTACTCAAGGAGTGTCAATGATCGACGACAAAACTATAGTAGTCTGCTTGAACCTTAGACCGAAAGGGGCTTTGACGGAGTTGACTTTGAAGTCTTGACTATCACTGGTTTCGCTAGATCCGATTTGCTATTGCATGGATCAGCGGGACAGATGCGGTCTTGATGGATATTTGTGATTGCCGGGCTTAGACCGCCGAGTACGGATTCACAGTCTCGCAAGTAATCGAGACAAGTGTCCTATGAGAATAACGACGGAAAATTACAAAATCCTTGGCCAAGGTATTAAACTAACTCATGTTAGACATGGAGGGTAGTTTGGTAATTTGCCTCGTGTCATTTTATCATAGTATCGAGTTTAGTGAGTTTGACAAATACCATAGCTCTCACTCGATCGGGACACAGCTGAAGGGTTTGTACGTAGTACTATAATCTATAGTTAGGTTCTGGAATGAGACTAGTTCGAAATTCGTGCTCAAGTCGGGATCTGTCCGGTACTGCGGGATTGGCTAGGCACCTACCGGACTCTTGGATTCCTCCCTTGCCGATTGAATCGAACCTAGAGAGTCGGGCTTAAAAATGATCATCAATGTGTACCGAGAAGGAGAGATTGTGTTTTGGGCCTTAACGGGCCTCGGGGTCATTAAGTGGACCGAAGTCGGACTTCATATGAAACTAACTTTAAGACTTAGGCTTGGCTAGGTGCTTAGAAAGACTTGAGGGAAGAATTGGAATTCAACCCTAAGCCAAGAAATTCGAAAAATGCCTTAAAGGATATTTTCGTAATCTACAAATATGGAAATAAAAATATTTGGAATATTATTTATTAAAACTAAAATTCGAGTTTATATTTTATATAAATTTCGAAATTTATTTACCATATTTGAAGATATTTTAATATCTTAGTTAGTTTTCTTTTTATAGTATGTTCCTTTAATAGAATTTTGAATTCAATTAGGAGAGATATTTTGGCAAGAATATCTCTCATATTTTGGAACAAATATTTCGAGATTTTAGCCTTGTTTAGGGCTGAAAATTTCGTCCTCCCCTACTATAAATAAGGGTGAAACCCTCGTAAAAAAAAAAAGGAAGACACGGGAAGAGAATCGACGCGAAATTTCTCGACCCGAGAATCGAAACACGAACACACAAACGCAAACCACTTTCCCGAGCGACGGATCAATTCTCTCTAGCCATCTTCGGAGAATCGAAACCGTGGTACACTGCGAGGTCGGCGTGACGATCTAAACGATACCCAACACGACCGCGGCCGACGACGCAATCGACGAGGAGCTGCCACTCGCTTCAAAGGTAATCTCTCACGGGTATGACCCGCCCTATTACGTGTCAACGTGATTAGAGTTTTCGATCCGAGCTGCGAAGGAACCCGAAAAAAATTTTATTCCGCACCGTATCTCGGGGCGTTGCGTCTCGGGTACAAACCGGGTACCTTTCCCAACAGACGTCACTTAGGTCGAGCATAATTTCGGGGGAGTCGTCATATTGGTAGTAGTCATCTTGCGATGAACTACCAAGAATCTGTTTCCCCCTCGACCTCGAACTCGATCCTCGACGACGGCTATCCATATCTAAAATAAATGATTAGAATAAACGTTCGATAAAAATATGTGTAAACTTACGAAAAAATAGGCGAGTAAAATTCGGAGCACCGTGTAGTAGAGCCGGGCGGAGATTGATGAGTGTAGTAAAGCCGGACTAGGATTGAGGGACTAGTATTTTAATTAGTTTATTTTTAATTCGTGGACTACAACGAGGCTGAGAATAACGCGTTTTGAGAGTGAATAATTGAGAGTAAGAGATAGAATTGAGTTTTGATTTTTTAAGAGGGGTGGAGGGGGAGGGGGGTATTTATAGTTTTTAAGGCTTAGTAGACGTTGCAACCGCCGGTTCCCGGTCAACCGCCGGTTGCAACGGCTAGTTCAATTTTTATTTTATTTTATTTTTTTTTCTTACGGCTATTTTTTCAATTATTTCATTTTTTTTTCAAACCGTTTGAATCAAACGGCTATATTTTTATTTTTATCTAATTTTTTTTTATAGTAACCGCCGGTTGAACCGGCCAACCGGCGGTTTGCGGTTCCCAAACCGCGTGGAACCGGCCACCCGCGGCCGCCGGTTGCGGTTGGTGGCCGGTTCCGGTTACGAATCGAAACCGGCGATTGGCCGTTCAAAACCGCCGGTTCCTGTTAAATATGGGCATGTCTACGGAACATGGCCTTACCATTGCCACAAAACACACACCCATACGCAAATAAAATACATACAAACATGCATATATTTTATTTACTATTAAGATTAAATAAAGAGTAACTCTTTAAATATGGCTCCACGTTGGTCCACGTATAACATCATTTCGTCCAATGGAATATTACAATCCACAACTAATGCTGTCCAATCGAGATAACGTATTAATGGCCCAAAATTCATCCTATCAAATCACATACCTATATTTAAATAATTAATTTAGTTTGACTTTGCACTGATTGATAATTAGTGACTGAGCATAATTTACACCCCTCTCTCCTTCTCTGTCTCTCTCTCAATATTGTGTTATTTACCCTTTCTTTTATGTAAATTCGAATTGATGGGCCAATAATTTGCTAAGCCTGAATGCTTGTTTAATGATTTTTTATTTTAATATTTCTTTGTATAGTGATACATCGTGATCCATATTTCTACATAATGGATCTTCATTAATTGGGCCAAAGAGCTCATTTTCGGCCCAGATGTTCCGCTCAGAAAGGATTTGGAAGTTTTACACTGTATTTGATTCGTGTTCAACATCCATCTTACTATCGCTCAATGTATTATTATTAACCCTATTAATTATATCCTTAAATCATATTTTTTGTACTTATAAATTAAAACGAATAAAATTTAGATTATAAGCAAGCATATGTGCAGAAAATACTGGTAAAAAGAAAAGAAAATAGTGGGTAAAACTATTTAGTTTTGATTAGAAAGAAAATAATGTGGAATCGAAAAAAAAGGAATAGATATTTACATTATAACCAATAGATTAATTTACTTTTCCGCGGCGAACATGGTAGAAAAACTATATCTTTTCTCTAATCCCATCGGATCGTTTCTCTCAATTCACATCCTTTTCTTTTTACATGATAAATATACAGATAACAAAAAAGTTACGCCCCCGAATTCCATAAACCAAACATATCGGCAGCCCACGAAGGAATCTATATACTATAAATGTGACGGATACATAAAAGCAGGTTCATTTTGATTGGTATGTCAAGCAAGATTATTATTATACCTTTAAATTTATTTATGTAATTTGAGATTGCCATTTTATCCTAAAAATTTTCATTTAATCACGGTGCCTACAATGGAGTTGAATTTAACTCACGGGCTTTTAATCGTTTGATTTAGTTCATCAGCAAATTTGCATAAATTAAAAAAATCACAATTAAACTATAAACTTTAATTTCATCTAATATTTTAAATTATAATAAATAAATCAAAATATATAGTAATATTATACATATTTATATTGATATCCATGGAGGATGTATATAAAATAGTCGTTTTCAAAACGACATAACACACCTATTCAATAAAAAAAACGACATAACACACAAGTTGTAAAATATTGATTAATTAAAGGTGTTTGGAAGGTAGATTGAAATAAATTGAAAGAGTAGTTTTCACGACATAGGCATCGTTTCTTTCTTTAGTTAACGTTCTTCAAAGGAAAATAAATGAAACATTTGGTAATACAACGCAAAAGTATATTCTCTTTTTATACAAAAAGAAAAACCATGCAAAACCGATGATCTCGATTTCGATCAACAAAAAAAGAAAGAGAAACGAAATAAAAAGACATCGCAAGCTGCCTGATTAAAGAACCGAAGGGAGAGCCTTCTTACGAATTACTAAACCCTTCTTTCCATGTAAAAGAAACTTGCAAGACCTCAGCAGATGATCGACAATCTTCGTCAGCAAATCACTTCCAACACAAGAAAAGGGTTTCCTGATGAACATTTTCTTGAGTTTCTTACCAATCTTGATCTTCAACTTAGACATCTTCACTCTGATCCACGAAGGCCTTCTCATTCCATCGACTCTCTTCATAGCCTTGTAAATCAAGAACTGTGCGAGCCTGTGTTGAATCTCTTCATGGTCTTCCTTTTCTATTTTCGAGTAATAATACGATTTCTTAAGAACAGACATTTGTTATTTAATATTATATTTTAGGAGAAAGAGTTTCCGGGATCAGAGCAAAGAAGGGTTTGGTGAACTTTATATAGGAATACAAACTAATCAATGGGGTCACCTAAAAACAATGGTGACGAGGTGAGTGGCCCAGCTAAGACATAGCTAACGTTAGAGAGCCGAAATATTTTTTTTGATAATTCAAAATTATTTACTCACATTCGGATTATATAAGCCAATAATACTCCAATTTTTTAATTATCGATTGTGACTTATGACGACATGAGAGGGTGTCCTGTGCCACATTAAAGTCAGCTGATCTTTGACATAGGATCTGCCGGAACATCAATTATATATTTATATATATTAATTTTTTTTCTGCCTTGAGGCGTTGACTCATAATATATACTTGTTCGATTACATATGGCGACAGAGCCTTTCGCTGTTTGAGGAGATGCGTCTCAAGCTTATATTTCTAGAAGGTTATCTAAACACACGTTCCACACAATTCACTTACAACTTGAAGAAATTGTCAATGTGTCGAAAATTGAGTTGGGTAGGTTTTCCAAGTGCTATATGTTATAGAATACATGTCAATTTGCAGGTATGTATTATAAATTATTAACCGAGTTCACAGCAGAGAGACACAAAACAGTAGCTAGGAATATGTGCTTTCTTTCTCTGACGTGACTCAGTCAAATGATGACACTCGAGCCATAATTGTCAAAAAGGTGAATTGCATCGTGTTGTGATTGGCAACTTATATTTAAATTTTCAACTGAGTTTAGGGATTGTAATTATGCGTAAGTTCTTTTTCAAGTTTGATGCTTTTGGTTTGTGCACTCCCATTGCGGAGTTGCACGTCTCTACTCATTTGACTGAGTTTGCTTTTCGATTGTCTTTGTTTCTTCTATTGTCTTATGCTTAAGCTTTCACCATGAATGAGGTTATCTTCCTTGTAATTACCATCAGTACCTTGAATCTGAAAAGAATTTGTAAAATGATTATATTTCTTTCAAGTGAAAAGTCCAATTTGTATACGATATAAACATATAAAATGGTGATGATAACAGTTTTCTGGTGTTTATATAATTGGACAAGAACTTCTATACCAGTTGGTAGCTGCAGGTAATAATATAACATGCACTTGAAATTCTTTTTGGAATTATGCTTTTACAATCTGTGTATAAGGTCCAAGAAAGGCTTAATTAGTCCCGTCTCACGCGTTACGATCTTTCCGCTCATACGTAAAAAAAATCCATATCATCTCGAAATCCTATTTTTTTCATGTCCTTGAGTTCTTCCTCGTCATTTGGCTCTGCAAATTGCTGTAAATATTTCAGAAAAGGAGCTATAAGTGAGGTTCAAGGATTATTATTCAGTTCAGGGAAGCAACAGATGATCACCACTAGAACTTGAGGAAACCTCGTTGCTGCAAAAACGCTAAGAGGAGAAACATTTTTTCTTCACACAGTGATCAGAGGCTGTCTTAAGAAGTAGGGAGAGCTCATCACAATCATCATCGTACTTTCCTGGCTCTTTATTTAGTCCAAAGCTGACGACGTTTAATTCATTTCTAGCTTGATGGATGATTCTCATTGTGACCGTTGCCGTTGAAAATTCGTTCCTTTTTTCAACCTCGTTGCTCCAATCAACTAATCCAATGACTGATTTAATAAAATTGAAACATACAATCCCTATGTTCCTACTTATCTTCATTCTTCTTCATCGATATAAAGCTACACAGGCAAGAAATGATTTCGCATATCTTCATATAATCATCAACGTTCTCTCGATCGATAGTACTTCTTTTACCTATTATTATTATTACTAGTATTATTCTGCAATACGAAATCTGCTCATGATTCTTACGTCATGTGAATTGAGTTATAAAATCAACATGTATCATAATGGTAGAAAGTAGAAACAAAGAGAGCACAACAACCAGCAGCATCTTATGTGTCCAAAGGCAACGGGGCAATATTTTTTCAGGGAAACAAAAAACTAGACGAGTTTGGTGATAAAGATATCCAAAGACTGAAAGGCAAACCATAATTCATCCCGCGAAAAAAGAAAAGAAAAACAAGAAAAACAAGAAAAAAACGAGAGAGAAGTTTCATTAGGACTTGTGTTTACGTTAGATGTTTGAACACCGAAGGGTGAGAGTCAATACCCGAACCTATTTTACCCCTGCAGGGTGGTCAAAATTAGGGCTTTGACAAACGTTGACCAGACTGCAACGGCAAAGGTGCGTTCTTGACTTCTTTCCCTTCATCTTCCCACATCCTACGGCAAAAAAAAATCCCATCTTTAAGCTTCCCATTCACTTCTTACTGCTGCAAAAATTATCAGACACAATGGGCTATTAGAAAGCTGAATTCTTGTTCTTATATCTACGTATGTGTTAACGTGTGTGACGAAATATCAGAGAAAAAATATGTGCTTCCAAAGATAGTTTCGGTACGTGGATATGTGTGTGTGTGTGTGTGAATTTTGGAACTTACCAGAAAGTTGACATTTGGGTCATGCCCTCCAGATGAAACAGCGGCTTTGATCCTCTCCACGGTGCACTTAATGAGGCTGTTCACCGTGGCCACCGAGCCCAGAGACAGCTTAGCCGTAGGAACCGAATCCACCAGAATCTGAAACGCCACCGTGAGCAGAGACCCACCGGAGCCCGCGGCCTCCCCGCCAGCACCGTCACCGCCGCCACTTCCACCACCATTATCAGTAGGCCCATTGGGCAATATAGCGAAGCCCGAAGGCAACAAGGCCACGTAATCAGGATCTCCACCGCTTAGGACAACGTTCATGGCCACAACATCGACCGGAGCGTAGATAACGTACGAGCCCGTGGAGTCCGTGCTGCTCTCTTGGAGTATCAGCATGTTGCTTTGGCTCGAATTAGCACTCTGCATCGAAATTTTTTCGGGGTAATAATGATGGCATTTGTTAAATTGGGGGTTGCTTCCTAAAACCTATTAGTGATAGAAGGAGATATTTCTTTGATTTGTATATTGAGTCTGGTGATATTAGTTTCCCGACGGAGGAGAAATAGTCTCAACATTATTAGGTTGTAATAAACCCTAATTCTTGGCGGTGGACTTACGTTGACTCTCAGTAGTGAGACGGAGTTCCCCGGGTCGCGCCCGTTGGCGATGTGTGCCATTTCTTGAACGAGCCCACCGTTCGATAGAATGTCCCACTTTGGAGTTCGAAAAAACGCAGAAAAAAACCGAAAGAAATAATCAAGAATGTCACAGTGATGCTGCTAGCTAAGGAATAAGTTCTTGAATTCGAAGATTGAGTCTTTTTTACATATATTTATGATGTTACCTCGCTTCTCGAATTTTCGTCTCTCAGGAAATCGAAGACTCTCCTCGGTGGGACCGGGAGCCAAAAGGACGTGGCAGCGCTGAGGACGATGCCAGGTGGCCTCCCGGGATCGTCCAAGCTCTTCCTCGTCATGACTCTTACATCATCGGCGCCGCTGCCCGAAAGGGTCGTCCAAGTGTGGGCAGTCGAAGCCCCGACGCCGCTACAGAAGCTTATCACCATCCTCTCCGCCAGCTTCAGCATGCTCTTTCTGCCCTCTGGAGAAGATATCACTGCACCAGAGATTTTGGTAATAACGACAAACATAAATTAAAACCCTCAAAACTATCTTAAATTCAACAAGTATGTATATTAATGAACCTCCAATGTCACCGCCTGAGATGTTATTAGCCATAACACTTGCCATTCTCTCGCACTGCCGATCGAGAGTATCCACCCAACGTTTGGCCCCGAAGGCCAATCCTGAATTGACAAGTGGCTTGTAGATGGCGTGAACGGATCTGTCATCGACCTCAACGTTTTCGATCCATGTGACCTAAACCGGGGCACATCATTGAAGGGTTTTATACACCCTAATTATTATTGAGTTGCTGGTGTTTTTTTTTTTTTTGAAGATGATGATGTTAGAAATCTGTCTACCTTTGAGTACCCGTTAGGTAATTCTTGGATCAGACAACCCGAGGGGCGTCTCCTGCATCTCGGTACGGCCCCTGGCCTCAGGCTGTCCAAGGAAACGTCGACAACTGCCCAAGTCCCGTCGGTGTGCTGCTTGCAGTATCGAACGAAGTAGTTCTCCCGAGTAGGGACTAATGGTGATGGAACTTGGAACTCCGAATTCATCTGAAAAGATGTAATCAAAAGAAAACATGTCATCATCTAATGAAGTGTTATTTATGATCTATAATCTTGACATCCAAATTTGCTTGATATTGTTAAATTTGAGAGTAGCAGTGTAGTGACATTATACTCTTATATGTATATATAATGATAATCTCATAAATTGTTCATAAGAATCTCAATTGATACCACTTGTAAAGCTCCATTGTAGTTTCCTGCCACACCAGTTGACAGCACCTCCAAAGTCAATGCTCTCGAGACAATGCTAGAGAACACCTTCGACCATTGATTCTGCATATAACCAAAGATTCCAAAAACTTTAAACATCATTTCTTACAATTGAAACATCATTTCTTACAATTTAAACTCACCGCATCCATCAAGATCTCGACAAGGTTGACATGGTTCATGATCACAACAGCCGACTCTCTCGAAGCTTCAGACTTTAACCCTAATGGCTTCGGGCCAATGCCACGAGGGAAAACCCTAAAGTACTCGTCTTCGTTCAAAGTCTCAACGGAGCCATCACCGCTCGAGATCCACAAGGGCTCACCACTCTGTGCCATCCTTATAAGCTCCTCCATGGCTGCAACAGCAAGCTCCACGATCACGGGCTTATCTGCTTCCATCGTTCCCGACATGGATCTAAGGATGTCTGAATTTCCACCGTAAACTTCGCTGGTCTGCGAAACGAATCCAAGATCGAGCTGGCGAGAAGATGATGAGCCAGATGGGAGATTAGGGTATGCGAGCATTGGCTTGCCAACGTATTTTGCAGCTATTCCTGATATTCGATCGATCTGCAAATAATATTATATAGACTTAACTAATTAATTTTCCATTCAATTATGGAAGAGTACTGTTATATTTAATATAGATATGTATATATTTTTTTCTGATTCATGGTACCTCTTCTCTCAGTCGAGCATTTTCAATCCTGAGGTGTTGCTCGTCGAAGGACATCTCACCAATAACAGCAGGGCTACCACAGTTAGGGCAAGTAGCATTGCTCAGAGCTTCTTTGTAGCGGATGTTCTCAGCTCGAAGCTTCTCGTTCTCGTTCCTCAGTTGGGAATTCTCATGGCGTTCGTGTTGAGCCTGATAGTAAAAAAATCAAAGCTAGAGAAATTGACAATAAATAGAGCCAAAGCAAACTTCAAGGGTTGCAATAAAACTTATTGACATGAAATCTAATTCAGCATTGTATTTCTTTGATCACACCTTCATTTGGGTACGCTTGTTTTGGAACCAAAACTTGATCTGCAGAGGCTCAAGCCCTAATCGGCGGCCAAGCTCCTTCCTTTGCTTGTCATCGGGATGAGGGCATTCGGTGAAGAACCTGTCGGAGATTTTCGAACACAAAAGATCATTACATAAATGAGGACTTGATCTTGCTTTAAAGTTTCGGTATTTATATAAATTTATTGCGCGAGCTTACGATTCCATTTCCTGGATTTGGTGCTGTGTGTGGCGATGGTACCGTTTCTTCTTGTTGGGCCGTTGATTCGGGTCCTGATCGTCACCCGATGGAGGTTCCATTACATCTGTGCCTGATTTGGTCTCGTAGTCATCGTCCCTGATGAGCTGCTCCATCTCATTTTCTGACGGGGTTTTGTGTCCCATGTCGAGAAATTGGCTATCGAATATGTTTGGCTGAAACATCTTTGTTCTCTTGTGAGTAAAATATCAAGGCTGGAGACTTCTTGAATCTGCTGAAAAAGGTGCTTATTACAGTCATATATATACTGTCTCACATAGTTTCTGAAAATAGATGATGGCAAGAAAAAGTATTTGCAAGATGATAACTATTTGCACATTGAGAAAAGGGTCTCTAATATCTCTAGATTTCGTCATGCAGTAAACGATTGCCTTACTTTGTTTTGAGGTCTTAGTGTCACGGATACGCTCAAATATAACTCGGAATATTGGTTTAATTAATATTTACAAGGAAAAGAAAGTGGTAGGAATTAAAAAAACATTGGACAAAAATGAGGAATATATATATATGAATGTTACATATCTCTCGCAAGTTTATGAGCATGAGCACATCAGATCCTTTCAAGAGAAGTAGCTATTTGCCCAAAAGAGAAGCATGATTACCCCAAAAATAAAAAATAAAAAATCGAAAATGAAAAGAAAAACAAAGCAAATGAAAGAACAAAGGAAGATTTTAATTACCAGGTTACCTCATTTTCTAATTAACCCAGATCTAAACTGGGTTCAAGTTTTAAGGAATTAAAGAAAATTAAATTGGAAACATAACTTGGCCATGGTTGAAATAAATGATGCGAAATGGAAATTAAACTGCGTGTTTAATAAGAAATCATTAATGGGCACCTTCTAAAACAATAGGTTGGGGAGCTGAAGGAGATAGTTCAATGTATGACAGCTCAAAATTCCTGAACGTATTTAAGAAATGAAAGAGACGCAAACCAAATCAAGCTCATAAAAGCTTTACCTTTGTATAAAATTTTTGAAACTATGCAAGAGTGTCTTCAGAGTTGCTGGAAAACTCCATACCCTTTATTAGGCCTCCATCTTCTTTGTCCACTTTGCCAAGAAACCCTAAAAGCTTCAGCTCTTTCTTTCAGTTCTCTCTTACAAGACTCTCGGTCCTCTATCTCTCTAGATTTATGGTGTCTTTAAGTCTTTCGGTGTCCGAAAGTTTGTGCGTTGAGCTAAGTTAAATAGATTCTCTGGCAGTGTCTGAGGAGCAGAACAAATTGGAGGGTGAGGGTCACGCTTAACAACAGACTAGCAAATGACTTTTTTCATATTTTTGCTTTTTCTTTAATATACGTTAAAAAAAATGACGACATTTGAGTTGACTCTTGTTTTATGATTTCGGGCTTTCAAACAAGAATTCTATCTTCTCTGCCCAGATGCGATTAAAGTGTCTTAAACGAGAAAAACGTAACTAAACAAATAAATAAAAACCTTGACAGTGTGAACCTGCCTCGACACACGAAGCATTATTATGTTTCTGTTTTTCTTTCACACCGTTACGACATCACATCGGGGGTAATGCTTAAAAAAAGAAAAAAGAAAAATATTTTATGAAACATAAAGATACTTATCCTCATAGCAACATCGGAAGAAACAACGCACGATTATGACCGAAATCACACAGTAAGCTTACTCTTCTTGAAACTTTGATCTTCAAAAGCCGAACAAAACCCTAATCAGAACTTAGGGTTTGTCACTTTAGATGTTTGGATCTGCTCTTGTGAGGTCAAAGCATGGTTTGAAAAAAAAAAGGATATACCAATGGAAGTTGGAATTTGAGCAGTTTTAATGCTTGCTATGGTGTCTTTCCCGTGACTGGAATTTAAGGAACAACAGTGAGAATATAAATTGTGCTTTTGAAATGTTGAATTTCAAACCGAAGTTGGAGTAGGGAAAAAGCTAGAACTAAAAGAAACAGAAACAATAAATAAAAAGGTGAAAGTGAAGAAGAAATTAAAGAAAGCTATGAAAAGATGAGGAGGAGGTGAAGATACTGGAAAGATGTGGTAGAAAAGGAGTTATTATTAATGCAGAGAGGTTGCAATAGCAGCATTTATTGTAATAGAGAGAGAAGGGGTTTGTGGGTTGGTGTCTGATGTTTAAATCTCTTGCTGTAATGTGTTGTGGAGAAATGGTGAAGCCACTTAATAGTTTTATGGTCCCTTGGCATCTTCCTCACCAAATAAAATGTGTAATCCAACTCAACTCTCACTGGAGTTTCCTATATATTTGTTGTATTTTTAACCAAATACGTTCTGCATGATATATGACCCGTTTCTAGAATAATTATTTTTTCTAGTTTATATCCTTCACGTCCTTTTTTATTTTTTTTATTATTCTGAAATATCACCGCTTGACGGCTTGAGGAGTTACACGATCGATTCAAAGCATCAAGCTTCTGTATTAAAATCGATTCCCTTCATTTGTAACATAGCTGCGTTCAATGGAAAATTGAGTTTTAATACTATTCATGTTACTGTATTTATTGCAGATATTTCAATGTATTTTGGCATTATCAAGCATTTTTGCAACATTCAGAGAGTTACAAGGGAATGCAATTACACCATAAGATTAATTGATCGGAATTTGCTTTGTTAAGGTCCCCGGGGAAAAAAAATCCTAAAACTGTTTTTTAGAAAGAATATATAGAATATATATCTTGTTTTGCGCTCTGCGTTTCGGTACATTATTGAATAAATCAAACAACCCTATTAATTGCATGGTAATTGAGCATATTAAATTTTGCATAACAAGTTTCAGACGCAGCTCGTGCATTTAATTTGTCATTTCTAAAAGCACATACGGAACGGAGATGGTAAATATATGTCATAACTCATATATATAAGCGACTGTGACGCCCGTAAGTTATGTGTACCATCTATTAAATTATACGGACCCTCATGGATGATGGATTTTGGTATGAACAATTATTGCCTAATAAATTATAGCTGTGATACGAATTAAAGAATTTAAAATAATCATGACCAAATCCTCGCTTATAAATTTATAAACTTTATTACTAATGACGTAACAAATTTTCTTGATATAACCCAATAATTAGTGTATTTATTTTTCAATGGCCCATGTATTTAATGAATAAAAGTTCTACATTATATCCTTGTAATAATTTAATAATAGAAGAGGAAAGGATGGTATGATAAGTAATGATTCATTTATTACTTTCCTTCAAATTGAAAATATCCAATAGGGTATTTTTATTAGGAAAACGTTATTTACTCTATCAAAATTTTAGTCCCTAATTTTCAGATGTGGTGAGACTCTCCATATAGCAGTCCAGTTACCTCACTTATGTCATTACAAATGAAACCAGATTAATATATTGTTATAGTGAAGAAATAATTTATTATTTATATACATAAATTATAAATAGTTTTATTCTTTTAACTTCGCGAAAGTATTTCTTGCATGGCACTCAATTGATGAACAAAAACATGAACGATATTACGATGACGTCATTATTTCGAATTGTAATTAATGCAAATGGGCATGAGTGTTTAATTCATTATATACGTTCGTCTCCCCATTACTGAACTGATTAATTGCGGAGACATAACCTGTCCAAGAAATTAAAGCCACTCAGTATTGTATTATATTAATAAACCATTCTTATGACATGACTTCGGATAAATCATAATATTAAAAGTGTGTTACTTTCGTACATGTCGCCTCTAATTAATAAGGGGTCGGATGAGAATGTAATAACCCCATGGGGATTTGTTACCTCAAAAAAAAAAGAGTAAACTTTGCTAATTAAATACATAGTAATCATAATATCTATATATATATATATATATATATATATATATATATATTTATTGCGTGTTGTTTGTCCCCACATTGTTAGTTGATTTCTTTGTAAGAGGCATTAAATTCTTCTCTTGCTCGACGTCCCCATCTGCACAGCAAGGGCGTTGAATTTTTTAATCTTTCTTTATTATTATGTGCTCAGTCGATATAGATAGCAACTCTGTGGTTTGTCGTTTTATACAAGCAGTGTTTATTATTATTATTATTATTATTATTTATTCATTAATATACTATTTCCAACAGTAAATTGGTAATTGAAAGCACTGTAACAATCTATTCAATCGAACTCATACACCAATCGAATAAACTAGTACGTTAGGTCGTGTTGGAAAAAAAAACATTATTGTTACAAGAATCAAATTTTAACTTCATTTTCACAAAAAACTTCTATAAAAGACTGGACATTTTCCTACTAAACTTCAATTTTCAAATCTCTTTGTGGACTTATTGATCATGCGTCTTCGATTTCTACTGGTTTCTTACAGCCTTCGACGAACTTGGTCTTCGATTTCGTGGCTCTCGAAGACCTCGTAGATTTGGGAGAGTTCGACTTTGGTGATGAGGAATTCGATTTTTGCTTCCGCCTCTTTTGCTTCTTCTTCGGAGATGCAAAGACACCACCGCCCATTGCATCCGATCCCGTGTGCTCATCTACGGACTCCACACGATCTGTTTTCAAAGAAATATTGGAAATTGAAAACCCTATTCACAGTTATGATTAAAATGAAATTTTTATCGTTTCCTAAATAAAGAAAGTTATGACTAAAACGGAAAATATTGATTTGCTGCCAATACACACCTTGAGGAGTTTTACCAATAGAAGCTGATGCGAAGTTAGGCCCAGTTCTGAATTCATTCATCTGCATAAAATGAATATATCGGTAATCAAAAAAATTGTTGGTTTATATTCTTGAAAGTTAGAAAAAAAAAAATATTCTTGAAAGAAGATTACACATACCCAGCTTGGTGCATTATTACCGGAAGATCCATCCCATCCGATATGAGATACGTGTTTAACATCCGTTGGAAATCCGATCTCTATTTCATCGTGTTCCTTCACCACTACAACGATATGTTGATGCATGCATGAACATCGTTATCAAGATTAAATAGGAGAAAACCGAAGACTTTTATTTTATTTTTTTGACTTGATTACCGAATATTTGAGATAGGGTGTATTTAACTCCTTTGTAAATTCCTTTCATTTTGGTCCCGAGAAAGCTTCTTCCTTCCGCGCGCCTTTCATGGAAACAAATGAGTATGATGATATTCTTTCGTTAATTACAGTTGAAGGACGTAATGTAAATGAACGATTACGTACCTTTTTTCAGAAATTAATGGAGGTTGTTATAGACCGAGGAAATAGATTCAAGAGAGAAGTTTCTTCCCCACTAATCCTTCTCATCGGTGAATATTTTCCCATCTGCCTTTGAATGTGCAGGAAAAAAAGAACAATTTTATATTCATGATGCATGAATCAACAAACCAAAACTCAGCACCAATGTCAAAGAAACAATTGAAATTATTGGATTCTTGCAATGATTTCAAGATACAAGGTCAAGAATATGATGGAATGCACTAATCCAAACAAAAGAATTCAGAAAAAAATAATTAAGGAAATGAAGCATAAGAGGAATACCTCCTAAAGAGAGAAAAAGGAGGACTTTGAAGGACGTGGGTAGAGACAGAACTCAAGAGGAACGATAGTCAATGAGATATTACAGCTAGTATTAACTAACATTAAGGATTCATTCAATATAAATTAGTGCTTTTTTTGGATGACATTAAATTATGCTAAACTTAACCTTAAATAATGGGCTAAAATTAGTATGCCATATGGTTTACAACTTCAGTTTCTATTGCTAGATTTGTCTTAATTAAGAATCCAAGACATGAATTAGAAAAGTCCTAATCCTAATTGAAGGCTGAGACATAAATTAACAAATCGAAATCTGTTGGTCCATCAGAATTAATTGTAAATACAATTGACAATGCCGCAACAAGTGAATGATGTTGTTAAGCCCCATATAAACAAAAATAACAATGAATTAAAAGGAATTTTATAACTGAAGAGAGAAAAACTGAAATTGAGGAAGACTAAATATTTTTATTGATTGATTACTTGTACTATTACAAGTGATGAGCATATATATAGAGTACATCGTAGCAGAATCTCTCCACAATCGATCATAATAATGAGCACTAAATATAGAGATATCGTTTCCTTTATTGACTAGACTACCATATGTAAGAGAATATATTACTATTTGGGATCCTTGATACCATCCATAGCCTTTGACTAAATCTTCTGATTGATATCATCGCCTTATTTATCCATAATTAGTGGATTGACCTAATCCCCCTTATCACTCCATAATTTGTGGGATTCGCCTTATTACTCCTAGGTCATCCACTTGATACTATATTGCCAATATGAAGATCCCTAAATTACCAGCTCATGATCGGGGGACGTGCGCCGCGTGCTTGGTGACAACGCAGTCATCCGCATTTCACAATCAACCTCAAGCTCGTCCAAAAAGATACGGCGAGGGAGCTTACGCACATCCATGGCGGAGAACATTTGTCACGCGCCACCGCCGCCGAGTGTTCAATAATCGCAACCCGCGATAAAATCTTTCATGGGCTTGACTGATTAGTTGCCTGTTATACATTGAGCTTATTGGGCTTCAGTGGGTCAAGCAAATCGGCCCACGGGAAAAAGGAGGGTAGGTTATTTAGGTATATACAGTGCTTTGCTTTGGGTCAACGTAGGTTATTTAGGTATATTTAGACAAGTAATTAAAATGATCATTCAACATTATTTAAATATTGTACCGCCCATGAAATTCCATTTGTTCCCAAATAACAACAAACATATGTGTACGTTTTTGCCTACCCGCATGGAGGAAAAATCGTATAAAATAAAGATTGTAGATTAAAATATCCCAAAAGATAAGCTAACTAAAACACACACACACACCAAAAAAAAAAAAAAAGGCAAACACGCCACACACCATGTGTACAAATACCCCTCCACGCTTGTCTTAGTGCTGCCCACTTTTTGTCCTTAAACGTTCTTCTGAAAACCTTTAAACAAACGAGAAAAAGGTTTCAAATGTTCTCCCAACCTTTTAAACGATGTCGTCCTATAATATTCCGTCCAAATGTTCCTTCTTGTTACTATTTTAGAGCAATCTTCCCCATTGATAAGGTGAAATAGATGAGTAGAATAGTGCCTACGCACGACCTATAAGAATGGAATAAAATACTCATCAGTCGACCAAGTAAGAAAATCCCATAATAGTAGTATTTATTTAGTAACAAAAAACTGAGATATATATATATCTTACAAGGTTGCGAAGAAAAACAATATCCTTCTGGGGTCGAATATCATCAAGCTCGTGCCCGAAGAGTGTCGAAAGCCGAACCTTCTTCGAACGATATTCTTGGCTTCGGCAAAAGATGATGACGTGTTGCTGTTTGTGATTGAGATCTGATGATGATGATGGGATGTGGCTGATGAGTGATCGCTGGACCCCACAGCCGCTTGCTTTTCGAGCGTGCTGTTAGTTCCTTGTAAGAAACTACTTGCTGCAATAAAATGTAAAGCTTTTAACCATCCTAAAACTATGCGAACTACTTAATTATGATGATGATGATGATGATGATGATGATGATGATTAAGTTCGAGACAAGGGATAATTAATGAAGTATGAACTGTTTCTTGGCGTATCCAATTTGTTAATCATTTAGAGATTATGTTGTAAATGGAGACAGATGGAGGAATGATTTAATTCTGGTTTTTTGTCTGAATTATCATTACCCACTTATATATTAATATTTAAGTAACGTTATTTATTGGAACGCATGTGAATGAACAATAAAATATGGTTCTTGATTGTGACGACGGGGATAGGGTGTCTCTAGGTTATGATAATGACTATTTCGGCCACTAGTGCCTTAATATACAAATGCAATTTTATTAATCAGCAATCAAGCATAGATGATGCATCATATTTAAATTTTTAACTAGCACGAAATTATAAAATTACAGCAAATAAATAGAACTAAAAAGGAAAAAAAATAAAAAGAAATATACACACCTCTTGGCGAAGTTGCATGTAACTCGAGGTCGCTATCACCGGCAGCGATTTTCTTTTCTCCGCCTCTCACGGAACCTTTTCTCGAGAGATTTCTCTGCAACTTTTATTCACCAAAAGGGCAAAATAAATAAATAATTGAGAACTCTCGAAAGCAAAGATACGAAACGTCTCAACCGTTGATTGCGTTTCGATCCTCATCGTTATGAATATAAAAATATTAATATAAACAAATATATTCCTACAGTGTGAGATTATTCGTATGAAGTGGTTCAAGGAAAGTGAAAGAAGCTCACTTTAATTCTCGGATTTGTATTGATGTCTTTCTCTAAAATATGAGCAAATCTCTCCATATCCACCACAAATGCATCGGATTTACTGCTCGAAAGCTGCTGTAATACATCATCTTCTTCCAACTTCTGGGCGTAGATATCCACGCTTCGCTTACCATGGATCATATTTTCCTGCAGAGAATTGAAAACGAGAAACGTTATTACAGTCTTTTGAAGTGCTTCGACGGAGAGATTTTATGTCAGATATGATCATTGTAGACTAATATTTATGGAAAATTATCGCACATTCGATGCAACAGTGGAGCGAATAATTATTGAGAGAGAGGGAGCAAAGAAGAAAAAAAAACCCAGAAAAAATAAAGAAGAAAAACAACGACAGTTACCTGCTTCAGTTTTTCTGTCATTTTCTCTTACCAAAGAAGCTAAGACTTGTTGCAGTAATCTCTTTATATTATTATTGGCGATCACTCTTCAACAAAAGAACATCTTTATATAGTATATATTAACGAATATATATATATATTATATATATATATATATATATATATTGGTGTTTCTTCCAGGAAAGGTGAGTGTATATAGCTTTAATCAGTCATGCGTTGGACTAAATTGAAGGATGATTAAATAGACAGAGAGACTGGAGAATGAAATCATGTGATGTCTTTTTGGAGTATAGTAGAATAGGACGTGTACTTTAAACTAAGTTCGAAGTTATCAATATATATATATATATATATATATAGGAGAGAGAGAGAGAGAGAGAGAGTAATTATTGTAAAATACGAATGATTATCCTAATGAAATTGTTTCCTCCCAAGTGGCTGTTTTGAGCTGTGATTTACGAATTAGGTCTTTAATAATTTTGTGGTTTGGTATGAAATGACCTGTACTAGACCAACGTTATATGATCATCATTCACATGATTAAGGGCGTTGAAGTCAAGAGAAAATCAATAAATAATCATTGATTAGTGATTTTTGATTAAATTAGGTTGAAGCGTTTAAGTTTTATTTCATTACATGAGAATCATTTTCCAAATATTATGAATACGTATATTAGTAAATAAATTATTTTCCAAGGAGTTTGTTCTAATTTACGTCTCCATCATATGATATGATCCTCTTCCTAACCTAATCAGCGACCCACGATATAATTTGTTTTTATCCATCGATTTGATAAATAAGAGTTCTACACGTACTACGTGAAATTAATGGACTAGCTAGGCACATATAAGTGCCATCTCTATTATTTTGATCAGCATAAAATCTCTCCGCTATTACTAAATAATGTGATTTTTTTACATAAATACTTTTTTTATTGAGATATTTCTCTTGAAAAAGAGTTGGCCTAGATAATTTTATTTGTTGGCATTATAAATGGAAAAAAATGTATAATTTTTCAAGAGCAACCATTGACTAACATAACCCGAGTATCATGCTGTAAACAAATCGTGCTCATCCGTTGACTTTTTTCTTACATTTATGTATATATGTAACAATTATTTTTTATCAGTTTAATCAATCTAAAAAATAATGACCCTGGTATCATGCTAGTTGCTATACGTCCTCTGACTTTTCTAAAGTATTCTATACGAAACAATTTTACTGTTCTCTTGACATAAAAACACCTATGTTGATCAGTCACCCATGTTATAATAAATATTGATCTTCTAAAATATATATATTATTCATGGATCAATCGGCACAAACATGGTAAGAAAAGAGAATCACATGATATCTTCGTAAAAGTCTATCCCGTTTTCTTCAGCAGACGTTGGCATATTATATCCGAAAATGTAACAAAATTATATTCGTTGCTGTCCAGTAGTTGACTTCCAAAATACGATAAGAAATCAAACCAATGGACCACTTTTAAAGTAACCCGATCATTCAATGGTAACTGAGTAATATACAAGAATTTAAAAATTGTGGAGTCTTTCATATATAAAGATATTAAAATATTGCTATTCGTCTCGAAGTGTAACAATCACGCAAGATAGTTGATGTAAAATATGAGATATGGAATATCTGTTTTTGTTGAAATCAGCAAATATTCTGGCGTATTTTTGGGACTAGCAAGTTGTTCTTCTTATGGCCTTTACTCGTTTCTCAAGCTAAGGAATTAACGTAAATACTTGTATAGCAAGCAATTGATGTCTAATGGCTCTCTTCTCTCCCTTCTCACCATACTTTTTTAATTAAATATTTTGCATCTTCATAAATATTTTTAGCACAAAGTAACCTCCTCCCTCGACACACGCACCATTTTCGCACGTGTAGAAGCCATTGAATATCGATCGATGTGATGAAAAATGGGCTGAAAATAATTCAAGCCCATACATTTATTTTGGGCCGGCCCATTAAGGCAAATCTACGAACCATCGTATCTGTTAGACTGTTACGAATACATCTATTATGCATTTCTAGAAAACACGTCAGAGTTCTTCCAGCTTCGGACGGCAGGACCTGAGCGATTCTATATATTTCTTGCCATTTTCGATCCAATGTTCTCTTCATCCTTCCGAAATTTCGCCATCTGCATTCCTTCTATGCGCGTTCTCCAGATAATTTCTGTTTAGGCAGAAAGGAAAATGTCGATGAACTACAGATGGAAGAGTTTCTTCGAAGAGGAGGATCGTCCTGAGAAGCCGAGGAGATTTGGTGTCACGGAAGTCAGAGGTCCTAATTATTCGCTGTTTTCTCAAGGACTTCTACAGGTACCTCGAATTACAGCTCCATTTTTGGTCGAAAGATCCTTATGATTTATGTCTTTTGTTGTGTTTTTGTTTTACGATTCGTATGGGTTATAGTGAGATGAATTTAATGGAAGTGCTCAATCCATGCAAAGGAGAAAAAAATTTAGCTGAGTTGCTAATTTGATGTGAACAATAGGTCCTGCAAACTCAGATTCTCCGTTGTTTCTTGCACTGATGTGCTGATGATATTAATAATAGATATCTATTTGTAATGTTCTGTTTCGATTTCTGTAAGTGAACAAATGTCTTGGTGTATGTGTATAGGATGTCTTCGAATCCATGGGACAATTTGCTTTTAAAGATTACATCGAGGTAACAAAAATTGACTTGTTACTTAGTTTTTTCTGCTTCTCTTTAGTTGATATTGTTTGTGCTGTTGTAATAGATATGAATCTGTGATTGTTTAGGAATGTAAGAGATTGGGTTTCGATACAATTGAGATCGATGTTGGTTCACTTGGTGTTCCCGAAGAGGCTCTCCTGAGATATGTGAGGTTGGTTAAGAGTGGTGGGCTCAAGGCTAAGCCTATGTTTTCTGTGAAATTTAACAAGTCTGATATACCGAGTAAAGGTGATAGAGCTTATGGATCTTATTTGGTGCCAAGGCCTCGAACTTCAGGTGCGCTGTTAGATCTAAAATGTTCTGTTCTCGGAAGTTGTTTCTTTAACCCGTGTTCAATTAAGATTTGACTTGGAAGTTATCATTTTTTCGGTATTGGGATTTAGAAAATTATGAGGAATCAGGCACTTCCTCATTAATCTATCGAAGAAAATCATATTTGCCTAACATGATCAAACTGATTTTGTGAGGGTTGTGTGTGAATCCTACACAGGGAAAGAATAAGGAATAATACATAGTAAGAAACCACATTATTCATATATTTTTCCAGCGTTGGAGGGTCTCGAGCCATCACAATAATCATATAAGAAAGAATCATACACTACATTGCAAGGGAGCATTAGAAGCTATGGTGCTATAAATGTGACTTTTACGACGAATATCACCTCATGAAATACTTTATTTCCCTTAATATCCTCTTTTTTTTTCTGTAGAATTCGTGGAGGATGTGAATCTATTAGTTCGAAGAGCAGAGAGGTGCCTCGAAGCTGGGGCAGACATGATAATGATCGATGCCGATGACATCTGCAGACAAGCAGACGCAATGAGGGCTTACGTCATCGCTAAAATCATCGGACGCCTCGGTCTGGAGAAGACCATGTTCGAAGCATCCAATCCCAAGGCATCCGAATGGTTCATCAAACAATACGGTCCAAGGGTATTATTATAATATCTTATTCGTTATTAAAATAAATTTCATGAGAAAACAAGACTAGTGATTATTTTCTAACATATGTTTATTGTTGAGAGTAACAGGTGAACCTTTTCGTGGACCATTCTCAAGTGATGGATCTCGAGTGTCTCCGAGGCCGTAACCTTGGTAAAGACCACACTTCTGTTCTTGGCTCGTCCCATTTTCGACTGTAATGTAATGTGTGTGGAAAAGGAATTTAGTAGCTTTGTTATATAACCTTGTGAGTGTCTTAATCGTTATCTGTTTGTTGTTGGAATGATGTTGAAATTTGAATAAAATCTTTGCAAAGCACAAAACCTATTTTTGTCTTGGGATCATGTGGAGACTAAGGTTGGCTGATGTTTGTTGAGGATTGTGGTTGCAATTTTTCACTTCGTCCTGAGATAATTTAAGAGAATATTGAGACGTTTTTAGAGCTTAATATCTTACGTTGTCGTAACATATCCAGTAATAATAAATACGGTGTCGTGCGAATTGTCAGCAATTCCGTTTGTCTGCAGAAGTCTATTGAGAATGGCTGCTTCGGCCGGTCAATTGGTTGTTTATTTAGGCAAGTCTCCGATTATCAATATTTGAATTCCAACCGATTAGTAGCTGAATCACATAATGAATCGTACAAGCTTCCTTCAATTCCAAATTTACGACTCGAAATATTCAATCCGAATAATTAAATATTTATTTAAGGATAATATATATTATAAATTATATATATTTAAAAATAATTCAATATTTCCTTATATATAATAAGTATGTGTTTAAAAATAATTTAATATGCTATTATAATTCAATGTATATTTAAATATAATTCTAGCTATATTATTTTACGAAAGAGATTTTATGGAATAAATAAATAAATAAAATAATAATAGGAAATTCAAATATTCAATTCGAATATTTATTCAAATCAAATTTGAATCAATTTTAGGATTCGAATAGAAATAGAATACGAATAAGTATGGATTTTATGATTCGAATAGAAATCATATACGAATAGAATATGGTATTATTCGATTCGAATGGTTGGCAGTCCTACTTTAAACTCTAATAGTAGTTTTGGCAAACTGACTTTCAATGTTAGGTTTCCTTTTACAAGCACACTTGTGCTGTAATACATAAACATATATCAATTATTTTAAATTTTTAAGAGTAATTCTTAATTTAAAATATTGAATAAATAAAATCATAAGTTTAATTTCAATTGATATTTAAGTACGTAAAAGAAATAATTAATTTATATCAAACAATTATACATGACATACCAAATTAGTTCGGGGTAGAATCACTTACAATTTATCTATTCTATTGTATGACGGGTGAGCCTCATAGTAATTGTCAATTGGTATAATAATTTGAGTTTAATGACTATTTTTTCCTTAATACTGTTAATGCAAAATTAATAAGTATAACACGCAGTATTTGGAATAAATAGAAAATTAAATTTTATAATTGAAATCAAGATAATATTGTATAAAAACAATTCAATGTTTTATTAAGCACACGTTGTATTAGAATGTGCATGAATTACTAGTATATGGTATGAAATTATTTTATTTTCGAGATAACAATTTTATCTATTTATATGTAGACACAACTACATAATCGTATACTCGAACTAGCTTATTTATTTGGAAAACCTTCATCCATGTATGAGCTATATATATATATATATATATTTATATATATATATATATATATATATATATATATATATTCCAGCATCCACATTTCTTCATAAATCAAAGAGGAAGGGGTTGAATCAAACACGACAGGACGTGCTCCCGCGTCTCCCGACCCTGATCGGAGACTCCATCACCTCCATTCGCGTACACGAAGCTTGCAACTCTTGCAATATTTATTACGTGGCTTATCATCGATCGATTCGAACGAGGGCTCCTAATAAATAGGCCATTTAATTTCTTCCACGAGCACGCAATCATGTCGCCGATGTGGTCCCTTGCTTCTCTTTCGGTGACGTTTGCCTCTCTCATGTAGCATACAATCGATGAAGGCACATCCCCTCTCTCCATCTCAGCCTAGAATTAAATACGTTGCATGATGCATTACTTATGTGAACTAATGAACAATGGTACATAAAAAAAAAAGTCAAAATTATAAAATTAGGTCACTAAATATTCAAGTTTTCGTTTTTGGGTCACTTTGTTTGATAATTGCAAAAGTAGGTCACTAACTTAGTATGTCAAAACAATTTTGGGTCATGTTTTCAATTTCAGGTCACTAAGTATATATTTTTTCGATTTTGGGTCACTGAGTATATAAGTGTTTCATTTTTGAGTCACTATGTTTACAAAGTTAGTTACCAAATGATTGACCCGGAATTGAAAAATGTATATACTTAGTGACCCAAAATCTAAAAATATAAACTTAGTGACCTAAAATTGAAAATATGACTCAAAATTATTTTGACATACAAAGTTAATAACCTACTTTTGCAATTATCAAACATAGTAACCTAAAAACGAAAACTTGGATACTTAGTGACCTAATTTTATAATTTCCCCTACATAAAAATAAGGACCAAAAAGATAAATATTGTAAGGATAAAAGGTATACTTTGGAAGTTCCCTGATCATTGCAAAGTCGAAGAATTATCGAGACGTTGCGTACGATTTCTCTTCGATCTTTCATGACCTCGATTGCCTCTTTCATGTCTTGACCGATCCCGAATAGAATATGAAGGGACAGTACAACACCGGACGATGATATCCATCCATTTTTTATGTATTCCTTGATAGATGGCTTGTATCCCGTGTGGTACCATTTCGCTTCCACAAGCATTGCCTTGCAAAAACCTGTCCACTGTTTCCAGAAATTTAATGTGTAGGTATTTATTACATGATATATAATTGGGGAACATTGAATGATAATAATGTGTTGGATTTTTAAGTAATAATCTCACCACTTCCTTAAGATGAGGTAAGACTGATGAGCTCCAACCCTTTTCCCTCTGGACTTCGAGATCGATTTCGTTTAGGGTTTTGTGTAGCATCCAAAAGCATTTCTTCATAGCTTCCGGTAGCTTCTTAGTTTCCTCAGCGTCCCACCTGGAGTTTTCATATACTCAATATTTGTTAAAAATATGAAAATATTAGAATGATAATAATTTATGAAGAGTTATTATATATGTGCTAAAAGATGGATATATGCCTTTCTACTGCGGCGGTGAATTTCTCCAACTCGTGCATGGACCCGTAAATGTCGTAAACATCGTCTATTATCAGCACCATTATGATGGCCTTTGTTAGCCATTTCCTTAGGCTTTCTAACTGAGGCTCGTAAGCTATTCCCGCCGCCCACAGAAAGCTTTCGACCGTTCGATTTCTCGTGAACGTTAGGACCTCTGAAAGGCCGAGATCTTTCCACCATCTAATAATAAACCAGAAAAAGCGTGCATGAAAACAGAAAAAGGAAAATTATTACATGTTTTCTGACAGTCCCGACTGAATTTAATGATGACTATATACCGTAAAATCGATATTAGCTCGTTTTGGTGCTGGCTTTGAACCCGATTAAAATTCAGCACTGCAAGTTTATGCAACGCCTCGTCGTGCTTGTTGTATCTTGCGTTGTTCAAGCGGTCCTTTACGTTGAACCAAATCACACTCCTTTGTAAAGGGGACATTATAGAAGATAACTTGTCTGAGTATTCCTCCCTGAGATCTATCATTACATCTTTTCAGAAAAAAATAAATAAAAAATTAGTTAGATCGTTTGCGGAATGTGTGTGCTTAATTTGTGTGAAACTCTAGAGAGGGATATATATATATACACATATATATATATATAGTTTCACCATGAGGAATACTACGTCCATTTTCTGCGAAAATCCTCAAGTACAAGGCAGCGGAGTATGAACCAGCTGCAATCTTATTAGTCATGCTCTTACAATTGTTAATTGCATTCAAAGCTTCATTAATATCTTTCTCGAAGTAATGGGACAAAGCTAGCTTGTTAATCTCGTTAATGAGTTCCATTGCTGGTAATAATTCCTTCTCTGAACAAAGAATCTCAGAAACCTCAGCTTTCAATGTCTCAGCTTCTTTTCTGTACTTATCATCCTGAATAATGGAGAATAGCAACGCGCATTGTATTAAAATTTGAAATACGTAATGTATATATAATCATTGGATGAAATAATTATTAGACTCACGTACGTTGTATTTCGAGGTAAGAAATATTCGGATTAGATGGTCGTAGTTCCAAATGTTGGGCTTGTAGTTTGCGTTGCGTCGAGCTTCTTCTGTGTTCTCACGATCAACGATCGGCGAAGCTACCATCGTACTCATGACTTTGAAATAATATTTATCACCTTAAATTTGAAATATATATAGAATTTGTATTGTTCAAAGTTATATATGTAGTAATTATTTATTATACGATATTACATTGTAGATGAAGAGATAACGTTTGAAATGAACGTACGATTCAAATGTCGGGTCAACTGGGCATTGTGTGGTTGTAATTGCATTGTGCATAAACAACAATCAATGTAACCATAAATGAATTGTTCGTCTTGGCGAGAGCAATAAAGGGTCCTTACATAATAAATCACGTCACTTCAACTTTAATTAAATTTTAACATATCTTTTAACAGCTAATGTAAAGTATATGGTATTTTAAACAATATTTGATAGATTTTATAATTAGCAAATGTTGCAAGTCATTTAATGTATATATATATATATATATAATAACGTGTAAGTGTTCAAATCATTCACTATTGTTGCGGTTAACATGTCGCTATATTCACTTATCACTATGTTTGGGGAAAAACGTGCAACAATATAATTTGCATGAATGTCGAGGACCACTTATTTATCATTCTATAATATCAGGACCGCGTTGTGCTAATTTCAAATTTAAAGGAAAAAAAAAGACCGCGTTGCACTCTTTGCCATAATGTGACTTGAGGGAGGAAAAGGAGAATAATAAAAATAATGATAACAATAATAATGATGATGATGATGATGATAATAATAATAATAATAATAATAATGATAATAATAAGGCAAAATTATAAGATTAGGTCATTAAGTATACATGTTTTCGTTTTTGGGTCACTATGTTTGATAATTACAAAACTAGGTCACTAACTTTACATGTCAAAACAATTTTGGGTTATGTTTTTAATTTTAGGTCACTAAGTATATATTTTTCGATTTTGGGTCACTAAGTATACAGATTTTCAATTTTGGTCCCAATGTTGTCGATTTTGAACCAAATTGGTCCTTCGCTTATTTGTCCATCAATTTGGATGAAAAAATGTCACGTGTTGATACCGTACTGGCCGGTGGATTTCTCCCTCAAACACATAAAATAATAATAAATTAGATTAAACAAAGAAAAAATCGACAACATCGGGGATAAGTTGGTCCACGGGAGACATCAGGGACTAAATTGGTCCATGGGTCAAATATCGGGGACCATTTTGAGTATTGTCCCAGTAAAAACCATTGTGGTAATAATCAGACAAGGCGGCCCTCCTAATTCCTAGACGGCCGATTTTTTTTTTACTGTCCCGATGTATCCCTACTCGACCTGGTTATGGGCTAGTCCCTAAATACCGGCGTGAGTTTTTTATTTTTGCGCCACAAAGACCTGGCGGAGACTTAATTGCGCCACACACTCCAGAGGTGAGTCTAATCCCCGGGGCCAGATGGATACGTCCCAAACCCACCTGACAACGATAGTCATTGGCCCATAAGGCCCATGAGGACTACTCAAGGAATTGTGGGAGGGTGGATTCGATCACACGACCTCCTTTAACCACAAGCCCTTAAGGCCTCCTTCTTGACCACTAGACCAAGGCTTGGCTAGACGGCCGATTAAATGGTCCAATTTTTATGTTTTGGGACAAAAATTTAATAAATACTACAAGGAGGATACTTATATCTATTATTTGTTGCATTGATAGAATTGACATTGTTTATTTGAATATTTAAATAAATTTTATGTGCATTTACTTAGAAATAGGTATACTGCCTAATGTTAGCTAGATAGGTCCTTACATGCTTATTAGCGCCTAGCGAATTTTACATTCATGAAAACATATGTTAATCATCTCTCTCTCATGCTAGAAACGAGCCTCTCAACGCCCACAAAGAAACGCATCGTCGTGTGCGTTGAATGAAATTTCCCTCTCTACCGTAACAAGAAGATTCTCATTCGTTTTCACTCTTTTCACAACAAACAATATTTTTTAAAAAATAAAAAAAGGCTAAACCATTTGAAGAACACTTGTGTATAAATCAAATCGAATTAGCTACTAGCACTCTCTAACACTAAGACATTCCTACAAAAAAAAAAGGTTATGATAATCGATTGCACAACAATGGATTGCATAGAAGAGACCAACAATGGTTAAGACATTTGAAGAACACTTGTGCCCAATAATACGAACAAGAGACCAAAATCGCCTCATCATGATCAAGAAGACGGCGACGATTGCAGCAATCGCTGCGGCAAAGTGTTCTAAGTCCAAGAATCTCGAAACCGATAGGAGACGTCGGAAGAAGCTCAGTGATCTACAGTTGGAATTACGCGCCTTAGTGCCCAATATCACAAATGTTGACTAATCTTTGACAATATATAATAAAAGCTTGTTGTTTTGAATAACCTAATAATAATAATCCAAGGAAACCCTTTTTGTTCTTTTTCGCAATATTAGATGAATAAGGCAACAATAATCACCGACGCGGCTGCTTATATCGAAGAGCTACAGAAAACATCGGACGAGCTTCGTCGACAAATACTTCAAGCCGATGAGAGTTACTTAGATGAAAGGAAACCTAATCTTGAAGACCTAATCAGTGCTGAACAAGAAATGGCTAAATGGGGAATCATAGTGAAGACCCTTATGATCTAATACTTACATTGTCTTAAAGCTTTCGATCTCTTACACATATATTTTTTTTTTTTTGCAGACAGAAGCTCAAGTGACTCAGATGAATGAGAGGAAGCTATGGATAAGGCTCGTTTTTCCGAAAAAGAAAGGCGGGATTACGAAGATATTGGAAGCGATGAACGGGTTCGGGCTCGATTTAATTGATACTAGCATTACTGCATTGAAAGGAGCAGTTCTTGTTACTACATCTGCTGAGGTACGATGCTGCAATTAAAATGGGCTATAATACTAGTTACTATATAGTTCTAAAAAAAATTGATTTTATTTAATTGTTTTATAATTGATCTCAGGTAATTAATATTGGTTTGGGGACTGGTGATCAGATTAAAGATCTTCTGTCGGAGATTATGAGAAGTTTCTGAAGAAGGTTAATTAGTTGGTATCAAAAGGATTAACTATGCAAGGAAATTCTATTATTACATGAATATGCCCTACAGCCAGGATTATGTCTAATTCTTTGGTTGGATTAAGATTAATTAGCAAGGAAGATGGATTAGAAAAAAGAGATAGCAGAACAAACATGAAACTGTTAATAAATAATCACACACCTGCAAATGGAACTTTCAGTTATCATAATTTTCGTTAAAACCTTAGATTTGAGAGATCTTTCTTTCTTTTTCCAACTTAATGAACATTTTAAATATATATGTACTAAGTATTTAGATAGCTCAACAAAGATGAATCAACCAATCATTGATTGATAAAAATCTTCCTCATCAATTTTCTATTTTTAAACATAAAACTTATTCTTGAATCTACATACTTAACCAAACATTGTGGACCAAAAGCAGTAATAATACATTATAGTGAAATACTCTCTCATCCTTTCTGCATGGCGTTCTTAAGTTCTAGCAATTATAAAGGAATATATATATATATATATATATTTATATATTGTTAATGTTGAGCTTTCAACATTGGCAATGTTGGGGTAACATTCTAGTCAACATTTGTTGGCCGAGAATGTTCCCTATCTCAGTTTTATCTTTCATGCCCAAAATTTATTTTAGTGAAGACGTGACATTTTTCTAGTGTTGTACAGGATATGGATAAGTGCTGGAATGGATCAAATCGTGTGGAAAGAGTATGGATAAGCTGGAGCAAAAATAAGAGTGAAGCATGCTAAAAATAGGAAGATTGGAGCTCAAGTCAAGACCAAGTCATTTGGAGCTGATTCAAATCAACTCTCAACGGTCACAACTATCTTAGTGGACGTAGTGGATGGGACCAAGTCTGTGGTGAAGAAGTCACGAAGTCGAAGACTATAAAGAGGGGACTTCACTTCACCATTGAAAAAAACAACGAGCGAGAAAGAGATTTTAAGAGAGAGTTCGAGCGAGTATCATCTCTTAAGAGAGTTTTTCTTTTTAGCCTAGTTTTTCAAAGGTCGAAAGACTTTGTAGTTTGCAGAATCGTTTGGTTCGTAGGTTTTGCTAGGCTTAGTTTTGACTATCCTTTTTGATAGTTTGTAATCCATCTTTATAGTGGAGTTTTGCGTCTTGAGGCACGCAGCAAGTTATTTGACTTGCTGCACAGAATCACTTCTTGTGGTTGTTTCATTTCGTCACTAGATAATTATCATTTCCGCTGTGTGTTTCTAAGTGAGTGTGAGTGTTAGCCCAACATCACGTCCAACATCAGTCTACAACTTAGTGTGTTTACATCTATTTGTGACGGGACCCCCTTTCAAAGTGGTATCAGAGCCTACGCTTGACGTTACTAAGCGCTGAAAATCCTCTACAATGGATGTTACGAGTTCAAATTACATCGGTAAAGTTCCTGTGTTAGACGGCACCAACTATGCATATTGGAAGGTTCGTGTTCGGCAGTGTATCAAGTCCATCGATGTGCGAGCGTGGGAAACAGTACTCTACGGCTATACCCCACCTCGAACAGCCCCTGACGCTGATGGAGAAGTCTTTGACAAGCCGGTTGAAGAGTGGACAGTCCCTGAACGAAGCGCTGCTGAGTTCAACGACAAGGCACTCAATGCCATCTTCTCATCCGTGGACATCTTCATGTTCAAAATCATCCAGAATTGTATGACGGCTCAGAATGCGTGGGATCTACTTCAGAGGTACTGCGAAGGTGATACGAGTGTGAAGGAAACCAAATTACGGCTACTTCTTAATCAGTTCGAGAATATAAGGATGAAGGAAGATGAAGACATCACCACGTATTTCGGGAAGCTCTTGACAATCTCTAGCGAGTGCGCCAGCTTAGGAGATCCGATCGCCAATAAGGTATTAAATTCTAAAGCTATTCGTACACTAACTGAAAAATTCAATGTGAAGGTAGCGGCGGTCAAAGAAGCACACAACTTGGCTAGTATGAAGTTCAACACATTGATGAACATTATGAAGAACTACGAGACTAATCTCGAAGTACAAAAGAGGGCTTCGCGCGGTAAAAGCCTTGCTCTAGTCAGCCAGCCAACCGAGGAGCCAACTGAGATTGACCCCAGCAACGAGGATGACATGGCCATGCTCGTGAAGAGATTTGCAAAGTTCATTAGGAAAAAGAATGTTGTGCAAAATGTTGGCCCAACATTCAGAAAAGGACAGAATGCCAAAGCTGAACCCTCCTCTGCTCCACCGTTCTTTAAACGCAAGCCAGATGGGAAGCCAGACGGGAAAAAGAAGAACTTCAATTATGAGTCTGTGAGATGTTATGAGTGTCAAGGTTGGGGCCATTTTGCCAACGAGTGTGCAAACACTCTTCGTAAGCACGGAAAGGCTATGTAGATCGATCTGTCTGACGATGAAGATGAAGATGAAGAATCATGCCAAATGGAAACCAAACAATCATCAGTGACTATTCAGTCCTTCTCAGACGGAGAAGACGATGAATATCATCAAATTGGCTTCACGGCGGTAACTAATGTTGAGCCAACATCTGACTCAACATCTGAAAAGCATATCATTTTTTATTATGATGATTCAAACTGTTTAGATGTTTTTTTGAGTTCTGATGATGCAGAAACAGATTGCAGCGAAAAAGTTTAGATGAATGAAGCCTTCAAGCTACTGTCCTCACAATATGAAATTGAAAAGGCGAAAAATTTGCAACTAAAAGCCGCAGTGAAAGTGCTGTCCGAGGAGAATGAGAAGAATGAAAAGTTGATTGAAAGCTTGGTGAAGGGAATGAACAAGATGGAAGCCGTACTGACACGAAAGGACAAGGAGATCGACAAGCTCCAAAAACGAGTCGACGAAGCCGATGAGACCTTCACGAAGTTGAACAAGGGTAAATCTACTCTTGATGAGGTATTGTCTCTAAGTATTTTTGATAAGCAAGGTCTAGGATTTAATTCTCAGCCTGCTTGTGATGTCCCAAAACCCATGACCCATGTTCAATCTAAGATAGTGTTTGTTAAAGCTCAAGCCACGAGTGATGAGAGTGAAACTGTGAAACTTAAGAATAGTTTCGAGCATGCTGCCACTAAAAGTAAGGATAGCTCATATATTTGCCATCATTGTAAGCAAACAGGTCACTTAAAACCATTTTGCTGGAAATTGAAGAGGGAGATTTCTGGAAAGAAATCGATGACGGCTAAAATGTCATCCAACATCCCGCTCAACATTGAGAAATCAGTGTTGAAAGGTATGACTAGAGAAAGCTCAGCTGGCTCATCTTCAAGTTCTAGTAAACAGGATACTGTTTTGTCATCTAAGAAAGTTTGGGTCGAGAAATCTGTTCATAAATGCCATGTTGTTTATACCTCTTTGCGAGCTAACGTGACAGGTTCATGGTACTTCGATAGCGGGTGTTCCCGACATATGACATGTACCAAGGAGTATCTCAGTGATTATATGCCTTTATGGAGTGGATCTGTGACGTTCGGAGGAGGTGCAAAAGGGCGGATTCTCGGCCGAGGCAGATTAAACGTGCCCGACTTTCCCAAGCTAAGCAACGTGCTTCATGTTGATGGGCTCGTAGATGATGTAATCCTATGGCAAAGATGATGTAATCCTATGGCACTACAAGCTGGGCCATGTCAACTACCGGACCTTGGAGCAACTTATCAAACATGATGCAATTAGAGGCATCCCTAAGCTTAAGGAGTTTGGTAAGGTTGTTTGTGAGTCATGCTTGAAGGGTAAGCAAATGCATGTTAGCCATAATGTTGATCAACAAGCTTCCCAACATTTTAAAACTGCTCACTGTTTTCAGTTAATTCATATGGATTTGATGGGTCCGATGGAAGTAGATAACATAGGTGGTAGGAAATATGCTTATGTGCTCGTAGATGATTATTCTAGATATGCATGGATATTCTTTCTTAGGGAAAAATCTGAATCGTTTGATTTCTTTAAGAATTTTTGTGCCATGATTAAGAACAATTTCAGTGCATCTATCTTTCGCATTAGGTCTGATCATGGTAGAGAATTTGAGAATCAATACTTTGATGAATTGTGTGATAAGAAAGGTATTGTGCATGAGTATTCATCTCCTAAGACGCCCCAACAAAATGGGGTGGCCGAAAGGAAGAATAGGACGCTTCAAGAAATGGCTCGTGTGATGTTGCAATCTAGGAATATTTCTAAGCGTTATTGGGCTGAAGCTTTGCATACAGCTTGTCACATATCGAATCGTGTGTTCTTTAGGCATGGTACTAAGAAAACGTCTTATGAGTTGTTGAATGGGAAAAAACCTACTGTGAAGTACTTTCATGTTTTTGGATGCTATTGTTACATGTTAATTGATCGTGAGTACTTGACCAAGTTTGATTCGAAAAGTGACAAATGTATTTTTCTTCGATACTCGTCTAATAGCCGCGCATATCGTGTGTATAACTTGCGTTTGAAGTCTGTTCAGGAGTCTATCAATATCGTGTTTGATGATGCTACTGACCCAAGCAGAAATACTTCTCAAGTTGATGTTTCAGATATTGTCCCACCAGTTGTGGAAACAGAGGCTGAAGCTGAGGAAAATGTTGAGCCAACATCTGACTCAACATCAGCACCTGAACAGAACAATGACGAAGGACCAAGTGAAGAACGAAGGGATCCCCCAGCGAAGATTCAGAAAGATCATCCCACTGATCTCATCATTGGAGACGTGAACGAAGGGAGGAAGACCAGAGACAAACCGCGTAAAGATTATAAGTCTATGGTAAGAAACGTATGCATGAACACGATATACGCTGCGGTACGTTTCAATTGCTTTGTCTCTGAGATAGAACCTAAGAATGTCCTTGAAGCTCTCAAGGACAGTTTCTGGATAAACGCGATGCAAGAGGAACTCTTGCAATTCGAGAAAAACCAAGTGTGGACCTTGGTTCCTCGGCCGAAAGACATAAATGTCATAGGCACCAAGTGGATCTTTAAGAACAAATCTGATGAACTTGGTAGAGTTTTTAGAAACAAAGCACGTTTAGTAGCTCAGGGTTATACGCAAGTCGAAGGCATAGACTTTGATGAGACGTTTGCTCCTGTTGCTAGGTTAGAATCGATTCGGCTTTTGTTAGTTATAGCATGTTGGCTTAACATCACTTTACATCAAATGGATGTTAAGGGTGCTTTTTTAAATGGGTACATTGATAAGGAAATCTATGTCGAACAGCCTAAGGGGTTTGAAGACCCTCATTATCCTAACCATGTCTTTAAGTTGCATAAAGCGCTGTATGGGTTGAAGCAAGCTCCTCGAGCTTGGTACGCACGGTTAGCTACGTTTTTACTTGAATTTGGATTCACTCGAGGTGAGGCAGACCGTACGCTTTTTGTGAAAAGAGTCGGTTCTGATCTTTTAATTGCTCAAGTTTACGTAGATGATATTGTTTTTGGCTCAAGCTCACAGTCTATGTTAGATCTGTTTGTGCAGGCGATGAACACCACTTTCGAAATGAGCATGATTGGAGAGCTAACTTATTTTTTAGGTTTGCAGATTAAGCAGAGCAGCGACGGGATCTTTATGTCCCAGGAGAAGTACGCAAAGAACACTGTCAAAAAGTTCGGGCTGGACACGGCTAAGGTAATGAAAACTCCAATGGGGTCTACGCAAAAGGTAAGTAAAGACGATGTTGGGCAGAATGTTGACCCAACATTGTATCGATCTATGATTGGCAGTTTATTGTATCTATCTGCTAGTAGACCAGACATAATGTATAGTGTATGCGTATGTGCTAGATATCAGTCTGAACCTAAAGTCACTCATCTTAATGCTGTTAAGCGTATTCTTCGTTACGTGAGTGGATCGTGTAGCCTAGGATTATGGTTCTCCAAAGATACTAATTTGAGTCTTGTAGGCTACAGCGATGCTGATTGGGCAGGTGACGAGGATGATCGCAAGAGCACAAGTGGCGGCTGTTTCTTCCTTGGTAATAATTTGGTTGCGTGGTATAGTAAGAAACAAACTGTGTGTCTTTATCTACTGCTGAGTCTGAGTATGTTGCGGCGGGTAGTTGCTGTACGCAATTATTGTGGTTGAATAGCATGTTGTGTGACTATGGGTTAGAGTGCGAATCAGTTCTTATGTATTGTGATAACCTTAGTGCCATCAACATCTCTAGGAATCCCATCCAACATTCACGTACGAAGCATATAGATATTAGGCATCATTTTCTGAGAGATATGGTAGAAAAAGAGTTAGTGCGCATTGAGCATATAGACACTAAACATCAGTTAGCGGACATATTCACGAAAGCATTGGATTCTGAAAGGTTCTCGGACATGAAGAAATCCATAGGTTTACACATGTCAGTCTGAATGTTGGTCCAACATTTGGATCAACATAGCATTTGTCAAATTTGATGGTTACTGCTTTAATGTTTGGTTAAATATTCTGTTCTATTTTCCTGTGAAATGACTTATTTCTTCTTGACTGGTCCCTGAATGAACCCGATCCCTTTGTTATAGGCTCTTGGTAATAAGTCCCTAGGTACACGGCATTCGCTGTGACGATGTACTCTTTGCGACAAAAGCTAATCCTTTGATGCTAGATATAGGTTCTTGGTAATAAATCCCTAGGTATACGGCATTCGCTGTGACGATGTACTATTTGCGACAAAAAGCCAATCCTTTGATGCATATCTGCCTGCTCATAAACTCTTTGCTAGATATAGGTAATTGGTAATAAGTTTCCTTAGGTACACGGCATTCGCAGTGACGATGTATTCTATGCGACAAAAAGCCGAACCTTGAGGCTGAGGGTATAAGGGCAGTGCAGAAATTCGGTTAGTTAAATAAGGTGAAAAGGTAGAAATAAAGGGAACTAGTTTTAAGAAGGATTGAGCAGAAAAGTCTAGGATTACGGAATGAGAATGTTGAGTCAAATGTTGGGGCAACATGTGTAACTTTCAGTTTGATAATGCTACATTTTTGTGCTTTCGTTTATTTGCATTTGCTTTTTAGTTTGCATTTGTTAGTATATTGTGTCTAGAATAGATATCTCTCAGAATTGCATTAGAACTCTCGAAGGACAGCTTGTTACATTTGTCTCAAGTGGTCATCAACGTCGCTCAAACGGTTAGTATCACTCGATTCTACCTTGATTTTTGACTTGGTATTTTTTGGTCGAATCATGATCTGACGTGCTCCTAAATTCGCTCTTGACCACTTCTTCAATTTACTATATTTAACTCCATGTTTATTTAGGCAATTTTTGAATTTACTTCGACTTTATCTTCCAATGTGCCTAAATTACTTTAAGCTCCCAACGGTTATTTTTATGAACCACTTACTCCACTATATGCGAGAATTACTGAGTGGAAATTCAAGTGTTTTAAAGAGTGTTTGATCAAGTTTCACTTCACATAAACCCTAGCTCCTAAGTCGATTTCATCTCTCTAGAAATTCTCTCTGCTTCTCAGTGCATAATCGTTATTTCTACACTCTGATCTTCATCCAAATTTCTTTGATTTTATCTCTCGAAATGTCGAACTCACCTAATCATGTAGAAACCCAGAATGTTGACCCAACATTCGGTGATACTGTGTACGACATCCAACCTCTACGGGCGATTCCGGCTCAGATCGAAGACTTGGATGATGTTCCACTCAGCTCCCGGTATCAGATCCCTGAAAGACGACGACCGGTCCAGACCAGATTGGTGGGAGGATCGATAAACACGACGAACCCAGTGGAAAACCATACGAGAATGGGAGAAACCCCTGTTTCTGACAGGATCGAGCCGGAAGTTCCACCTACAAACCCAACTCCAACCCTCAAATCCACAGAGAAAACCCCCAAGAAGCCAAAGAAAAAGAAGAGCACCTTCAAGAAGTCGCGATCCCAACTGGATATTGAAGTTAGCATCCCTGTTCCAAAGCAACGTCGAAGCAACAGAATGCGGCAGTCCCAGGCTACGAAGGGGCCAAAATCGACTGCAGATAAGCCCATTAACCTCTCGAGTTCCTCATCAGAGACTGCAACGAAAACCTCGGAGGACGAGCCCACTCAGATTGCCGCTGAAGCCCCAGTTCAGGGGGAGACAAGTGCTGCTGCCACCTCACATGTTCCAGAGTCAAACTCAGCCCCATCATCATCTCTGTCAAAGGCTTCAACAGACGAGGTTATTGACACCACCACCTATGACCGGCTGGATGATGAGGCAGTGGGTCCAGAGGGAGACACACCATCTACTGAGTCCAACTCCCCTGCCTCTGAGAGCGAAGGCAGTGATGACTTTGGTGTAGTTGAAACCTTGGCCGCGTGGAGGAACAAATTGCTGAAGAAAGCGGGAAAGAGGCCAATGAGTTCAGAGGACAGACCTTCCAAGAGACCTCGATCAGCTGAGTCCTCACAGCCAGCAGCCAGCAGTCATGCTCTGTCGCCTATTCCCAGTCACAGTGACGATGTTGAGGAGGATGTTGACCTAACATCCGAGTCAGACTGAGAGACTCCGTTGCCAAGGGGGAGGTTCTACGCCTCATTTAATGAGGAGCTGTGGCCGCACTTCAACCAAAGGGTGTTGCGAGTTGAGAGGACTGCAGATGTGGTGAGCTTTCGCCGATATGAAGTTATGCAGTTCTTGGAGTCCAGACAATTTGACAAGACCGTAACTTTGTTTGGGACCTACTGTGATACAGTGGTCCGTGAGGTATTTTCTAACCTTTCCCCTAGCTTAAATGATCCTAGTTCTAGGAAGTATGGGAAACTTTTCTTGAGGGGGAGGTTATATGAGTTTTCGGCGGGGGCTATTAATGAGTTTTTGGGCACTCCAAATGTTGACATAAATGAGACTTTTGATAATAATGAGGTGGTGCGTTTTCTGACCAGGGGTAGAGTGAGGGAGTGGGATGGAAATTTTTCAGTGAGCTTTTTAACCTCGCTCTATTCTGTGCTCTTTAAAATTGGCATCTTTAATTGGTGGCCAACGGCAAATGAGACCCGTGTGGCTGAGAATATGGCGCATATTCTGTACGCCCTTGGGAAGAATCTGCCTTTAAATCTGGGTGAATTAGTGCTGGACCAGCTTGCCAAAGAGGCCGAAAAAAGGTCACCTGGAATCCTGCATTTCCCTTCCTTGATCTATGGGATGATAGTTCGTGGAGGATTCAAGCCATCACGCAGAGACCAGGTGGTGACTATCAAAATGCAGTACGTTGTCTCCCATATGCACTTGGCAGGGCCAAACAAAGTTGTGGATCTGCCGTGGCGAGCTCCTACTGAAGATGTTGAGCAACATGTTGCCTCAACATCTGCTCCTCAGTCCAGCTTAGATCAATAAATTAAGTGTCTCGAGGACACCATCACCTTTCTGACGTCTCAGCTATCAATTCTAAAGGATTTGCGTTCTTCCCAAAAAGGGGGAGAAGAGGCAGAAGTTGAAGAGCAAGAAGAGGCTGGGACGAGTGGACACGGTGGGGTTCAGACCGAGCAGCAAGGTGGGGATGGTCAAGGAGCTGAAGCAGTACAGACAGGGGGAGATTGTGAGGAAGAGGCAGAGGACTCGATCGAGAGTCTGAATATTTAGGTAGGGGTCTGAATATTCTTTGCATGCGGTTGTGTGCCTTTATTGCATTTTGTTTTTGCATGCTTGCCTGCTGTCTAGCGTATGTTTCTGTTATGTCTATGGATCATTTCTTTTTGTTTTGCAGATGTTTCACTTTCAGACCCTTAATGACGTGTACTATTTAAGTAGTACTTTGAATAGTTTTCGTTCTATTATGGCTGTGTGTTTACTCTAACCATTTTGTTAATGTTTTGTGGTTGAGTAGATGTGGCCTTCAGAGGGAGTTTTATTACGACTAACTTCTGCTTTGGTTTTGGGAAGAAAGATAAAAGGGGGGAGATTGTTAATGTTGAGCTTTCAACATTGGCAATGTTGGGGTAACATTCTAGTCAACATTTGTTGGCCGAGAATGTTCCCTATCTCAGTTTTATCTTTCATGCCCAAAACTTATTTTAGTGAAGACGTGGCATTTTTCTAGTGTTGTACAGGATATGGATAAGTGCTGGAATGGATCAAACCGTGTGGAAAGAGTATGGATAAGCTGGAGCAAAAATAAGAGTGAAACATGCTAAAAATAGGAAGATTGGAGCTCAAGTCAAGACCAAGTCATTTGGAGCTGATTCAAATCAACTCTCAACGGTCACAACTATCTTAGTGGACGTAGTGGATGTGACCAAGTCTGTGGTGAAGAAGTCACGAAGTCGAAGACTATAAAAAGGGGACTTCACTTCACCATTGAAAAAAACAACGAGCGAGAAAGAGATTTTAAGAGAGAGTTCGAGCGAGTATCATCTCTTAAGAGAGTTTTTCTTTTTAGCCTAATTTTTCAAAGGTCGAAAGACTTTGTAGTTTGCAGAATCGTTTGGTTCGTAGGTTTTGCTAGGCTTAGTTTTGACTATCCTTTTTGATAGTTTGTATTCCATCTTTATAGTGGAGTTTTGCGCCTTGAGGCACGCAGCAAGTTATTTGACTTGCTGCACAGAATCAATTCTTGTGGTCGTTTCATTTCGTCACTAGATAATTATCATTTCTGCTGTGTGTTTCTAAGTGAGTGTGAGTGTTAGCCCATCATCACGTTCAACATCAGTCTACAACTTAGTGTGTTTACATCTATTTGTGACGGGACCCCCTTCATATTTATATATATATATATATATATATATATATACCGCCTACACAAATGAATTTCAATGTTAAACCCACATGAATTTAGAAATGCAAGAACTAATTATATTAAAATAGTAAATATGTAAATCTGCATCGCTTAGCATTAACTTTATATAGTATAGCGCTCTCTCTCTCTCTCTCTCTCTCTATATATATATATATACATATCTATTAACTTTATAATAATATGGGCAGCAATTTTGTGGCAGTATAGTTGGATTTGGTGTTTCTGTTGTTTCAATATGATGGTGGTGGCCATGCCAGCAGATAAATGATGAAGAAACTAGCTGTTTCCCCTTTTATTTTTCTATATCTTCAATTGATAAAAATATAGTGTAATTTTACAATTCGATTTCTGCTAAATGCAACTTTGATTCCATATTCGCTTCTAGCTGAAGTCCTCAAAAATCAATAAGGCGAAAACGAAAATCAAGAAAATAATACACATCAGCAAGAAATTAGCTCCAAAATCTTTCAGATTCATTCCAAAACTTTGCTGTTAGTAGTCTCCATCTTTACACACTACCAACAAACTCCTACATTAGTTTTCAAACAACCTCAATAAACAGCAAACGAGAAACAAAAACAAGCGATTCGCAAGAAGATGAATGAGGTCGTCGAACAACAGTTTTCGCATCGTCATCATCATAAACATCATCTCTGAGCTTCAAAGCCCAACTCTTTCCTCGGAATTTTCTTCACTAACAGCCCACCTGCAGATTTCATTCAAGAATCATATAATTATTGAAATTCTCCCTATAATTAATATCTAAATATATCCATCTAAATCAAAACTTTACGACAAAATACACACACCTTGAGGATTACACAGCGGAGGGTCTTCAAAGAGGGAGAGAGACATCTGCTTATGAGCCACACCAATGTCGAACAAGATCAAACCAGAAGAAGGATCGCTGACGATGATGTCCTTCACCGGCAACCACAAGAAGAGCTCCAACTGAGACAACCCTTCGACGCCAATTAATCCGCCGTAGCTGAGATTAGCTCTCACGACGCTTTCGAAGAAAACCCTCGTCTCGAACTTCGCTACACACGGAGCTTCGAGGTACACCTGTAATAACCCGTCTTCGCCGAGCTTGTAAGACCTCACGCCGTTCTTCGGGAACAATCCAGCTGGCAAACCTCGGCTTATGAGCAGGTCGTGTATGGAGGTGTCCGCCGTGTCCGCCGTGTCCGCCGCTGCGGCGCCGGTGGTGATGGAGAGTATGGAGAGATGTAGGAGGATGACGAGTGATGTGAGTGTAATGGCCATTTCTTAGTTTCTTTTTTTGCGAGAGGAAAAGAGTGAGAGAGAAATCGGAGGATCTTAAGGAGTTCTTAAGGAGGAGTGAAAGTGTGGGGTCGTCATGATGATTAATCCTATGTTTGTTTCCGTTTTTAACCTCACTTGCATTATGGATTTATACTTAATTAGAACAAACAAGTTACAAACTATATAAAAAATTATATATTAATAAAAATATATTGCGTGTATATAATTTGAGCTGGAATTGTCTTGCCAGAGTAGAGCCACCGAAGATTCAATAGTTCTTTGATTTAGACAAACTAAATAGCATAATTTTGTATAAAATTTCTCTAATGATTTCTAGATAAGCCCATGTTGTTATAAAAATAAAACCTTGGCACGAGACTAATAAACAATAATTGATAAGAGTACAAATATTGTATTAGGTGGGTCGTTGCACATGACTGTTTTTTATATAATAAATGCCATTTATGTAATTAGTTAAAATAAGATGGGTGAAAGGTTATATTGGTAAAATATAATTAATAAAAAAAGTCCTTACCAAACGCTCGACAATTGGCTTAATGCTAAAGGCTGTTGTGCATAGTTAGAGAATCATGTGAATAAAGAGTTAATAATAGTGTTTAATCATTATTTATTATTATTAAGTCGAAGAAGCTTCACATTTTTTGGCATTCAATAGGACGTCGGAGATTACGAAGTCCCAGCTACTTTTGGTCGTTCTATCGTTCACTTACTATAGTATTTATATTTATATTTATATTGTTTCATAAATATTATTTATATATTGTGTAAAAATGCTTATCTTAATTCAATAAATAATAAACTCGGAACTGTATTGACAATTTAAATAGAAAAGACTGGACAGTAAATAAGCCAGAACGCGTCAAGAATCATGGTATATTGTTGTAACGCTTTTCGTTTCGAATTCCCATTTTTTAAACCTAGATATGATTTTCAATTATTATTCCGACAACTACTTGCTTGCTATTGATGACTTTTTAGGCCTTAATGTAATGAGATTTTCCTACGTGATTTGATTGGAATATTCGGACCCCCTTTTTTCATAGAATTAATAATTAATGGTTGAAAATCAAACAAATATAATCTGTTACACTTGGCTCGAGAATCACGTTAAGATGAATACTTGAATCCATTCGTAACGAATAATTATATTAAATTGCTCAACGAGTTCGACTTTTTTTTTTCGTCGACTTTACGAATACAAAATTGAATTCAACCAATTGATTAAAAATAATACTAAATGTAAACTCAAATAGTTACTAAAACACTTTTAAGTCTCTTTCCAGATAATTGCTCTCAAGCCAAATAATTTTCAGTATTTTCAATTTAGTCCCTAATTTTCATAACATAACTTCATAGCACATCAAAGTTTTTCCGCCAGTTCACCATAGACCCTAACATTCAAATCACGAGTTGGATTCGGGAGTTGAAGCTTCTTGCCTCGGTCTTCTTCTTTCGGTCGGAGGACCATCTCTTTGTCTTACGTACGCTTTGCTCTTCGGTTTTGGACCTCGAGATTGCTTCGGTTGATAAGTTGGATACTGACAAGGGATTATCTCTCCGTTGATGTATTTATCTCCTACAATAGTGTTATTGATTGGATTGTTATATATCAATTAGAGATTGAATGAAAATTGCATGGTAAATGACAAACCTCCATAGTCCTTGTTCTTGACATCTATGTAAGAATCAGGCAGCACCCACAAAACACCAGGTAGACCTAAAAGAAAAAAAAATGATATGAGAGATATATATTCTTCGATTAGATGTTCGAAGTGACGGAAGCGGGATTAGGGGAATATTGTATATACCCTTAAATTTCTCGGATGTTTCTTCAGATACGGTACACTGAAACCCGGTGTACGTGGTGGTACTGAAGGCGTACATATTCTTCTTTGCTTCTTCCATGCTAAATACAGAAAAGATGAGATCAAATTGCAATTGCACTCAAAGACGTCGAGTCGTTACATTTAGAAAATATACATATGCATATATAGCTTAAAGAAAAACGAACATTTTCTAGGTTGAGAACTTCAAAACTCTGATAAAATATTATTTCAATCCAAATGCTAGTAACTGAATTGTAAGCACAAAATGCTTATTGTAACTGTAACTAGTCGAAAATGGTGAATCAAACAAACACGAATGGGTTAATATCTTATCTGTATTATCAGTAGCTCATTGTATGGTGTATCACTCTACAGAAGCTACCACAAAGATGTAATAACTATGATTGCATAAGTTTCGGTAGAAAGAATCCTTCAGTGAGCAACCCGATGGAAAAAGATTTTATCTTCGGCATATAATGTTAGAAAAAGATTGGTCTTTGGCATACAATGTTAAGAACTCTTCTTCAACATTTATCATCAGAAACCGCGCACATGAATAGAAAACTTGTAGAAGCACAGAAATAACCCCGAACGAGCTAAGCATATTAACAAACACCTAGACTGCATTTTTCTCAATCCCTATTCAAAACACAGGAATGAATAAATCACGAAATGAAAATGTCGCAAAACAAAACAGAGAGGAACGAACAGTAATCAGGGAAAGAGGAGATACGTAACAAGCAAAAAAAAAAAAGAGACCTTCCAAGAACAGTCGCAAGAGTGTTGAGGTAGGTCTCAATCATCTGTTCCCTGGTAGGCGCAGGGTCTTTAGGGAACTCCATGACGATAAGCCAGTGGTTATAGTCGCAGCCGGGCAACATTATCGTCTCCCTCTCCTCGCTGTTACTACTATTCCTCCTCGACGAATAATTCCCATCGGACAGAGCTCTCACCGCAAACGTTCTTCTTGTCCTGATCGAGCATGGCAGAGTGCACGAAGCGTACGATAGGGACGAATTCGCAAGAGCAATTGATCGATTTCTGCGGGTTTGGGGTTTTGGAAGAACTGAGAGGTTTAGAGTAAGCGTTGCCATGATTTCTTCCCTTCGCTGTTGTGCGGAGGAGATGATAAGGTTTTGTAATATTAATAAATTTCGTTTTGTGCGTCGATGAGATATTTTTTATATTTTGCTTCCTCGTGGGCCTTCGAACAGAGGCCCAGCCCAATCACGGATTGACAAGACATGATGTTTATTCGTCAGTTCCGGTTTATTGAATGGGGCGACTCGGTTCGGTTCGAATTGAACCCGCCCCATTGAAAATGTAACGAGGCATAATCACTTTTTTTAAAAGCGTGACGTAGCGCGCTATATTGCATAAATCTTTTTAAAAGTGTGCTATAACGCATGACATTTCGCGTTCTTCCTACAAAATGTACGCTATTTTGTGTTTTAATATGCTTTTGTATGCTTTTTGCGTTATTTTTAAAACACCGCGCAATTTGGGTCAATGATAATTTGATGAAAATAAGGTGTCTAATGTGTAAATTATCAAATTAAGACACAAGGTTTTCGTCAAATTATCATTGGCCCAAATAGCAAGGGTATTTTAAAAAACAACGCAAAAAGCATTAAAAAGCGCAAAAAATACATAAAATATCGTACATTTTAAAAAAAAAAACGAAATGTCATGTGATATAGCACGTTTTGGCAAAAATTTACGCAATAGCGCGCTATGGCACACTTTTAAAAACACTGAATGAAGTATGATACGTAAAATGAAATAAGCTGTGGTAAAAAACAATAAATTAGAAAATAATAAAACGCTAAATGAGATATGCCTTAACGCGTTGAAATAAGCGTTATAGCGCGCTACGTGGCGCGCTATAAAAAGCTTTTCAAAACACTGCTCAAGACCATGCACAGTGAGATGCGAGTGCGAGTAAAATTTTGTGCTTGAGGCTAACTCTGTTGCATTGCGCTTTTATGCAATATTATTTCATATAATTTTTTGTTTGAGGCGAACTTTGTTGCATTGCGCTTTTATGCAATATTATTTCATATAAATTTGTTGCTAGCCAACTATGTGATGTAAAGAACGAGTTGATGTACATAACTCATTTCAGGTGGGAATGAAAAGTTTATTTTCCTTATCATATTTCTCTATATAAAGAATCCATATATATCAAGTAGATTAGGCCACCAATAATGCTATTGAGATTTTAGGAGAGTTGCTTAACTTCTCTTTTAACGGTAATTTGTCGTGTAGTTCTTGGCTTCAACTGCTAATAGTTTTAGGACAATCATGAATCTTTATCCATTCTATCCCGATTTCTCCTATAATGTAATATTCAATTGACCTTTTAAATATCGAAGCGTCCCTCCTACTCCTAAGTTCATACAATCTGCCCGTCAACTTACCAATGAAGTAGTATTAGGTTTGATTGAATCATTCTCAACGAAATGACAACAAAATAAGCGTACTATCTTAGTCAGTTTACTAATTGTTTTTCAGTTAAATTGAAAAAATATCTAAATATATTATTCTATGAAAATTGAGGATGTAAACGAATAGCTCATTCTTATATTAATTAGGAAAAAGAATACAGTGAATTATTTCTGTTAGCATGTACAAGATGTGAATGAGGTTAACTTGCTCCATGATAAATATGCCATCATGACGTGATATGTTATAACGAAACCTCTCAAGGAAAAAAATATATTGATAAAATGGAATTTCTGTTTTTTCTTAGAAAATAAAAATGAATTACAATAAAATAAAAACCAACGAAACCACGTTGTACATACTATGCTTGATTATATTAGGTTTTATGGTTACCAATTTCGATATTGTTGAATATTTATCATGGCAAAATTATAAAATTAGGTCACTAAGTATACATGTTTTCGTTTTTGAGTCACTAAGTTTGATAATTGCAAGTAGGTCACGAACTTTGTATGTGAACAATTTTGGGTCATGTGTTTCAATTTGAGGTTACTAAGTATACATTTTTCGATTTTGGGTCATTAAGTATACATGTTTCAATTTTGGGTCACTATGTTTACAAAGTTATTTACCAAATTAGTGATCCAAAATTGAAAAAATGTATACTTAGTGACCCAAAATCGAAAAATATATACTTACTGATCTAAAATTGAAAACATGACCCAAAATTGTTTTCACATAAAAAGTTAGTGACATACTTTTGCAATTATCAAACATAGTAACCAAAAAACAAAAACGAAATAACCTTACAGAAAATATCTGAAAAAACTGTTGTCATTGGCCGTGATGTAAAATAAAAAAGCTGTGTTCTATATTATATGATATTAAATAAGAAAAACTCTCACATAATGTCGCATCTCTTTCTTATCAGCGAGCAACTTGAAGAATATTATGCTCTACGAAAAACAACAAACCGGAAGAAAACAATGACCTAATTAAAGTAGCAAAAAGCAGCTGAGTCGCAAGTATATAAAATCAATTATATTTAATAATGTTGTACGTGTATACGTGTCGTTTGAGTGTGTATATGTTTCTCCTCCACTTATTTTATATAATATTCACAATTTTCTTCTATATGGCAATGGATTCGATACACTAGCTCTCATAATTATACCGTAGTACCTAAACAATCCAAGGTCAAAAGATACACGATTACACATACGAGTGTGTGTTATACGTGTTCCTATGTATATATATACATACATGACACACACAGTCACACACCTCAACACCAAAGATTTGGATATATATGAAATCCAGATAAGGGTAATATCCAGATAAAGAAGCACAGAAGGTCATCGTTGAAGTTTGATACAACATGGAAGATGAACTTCAAGGAGGTGTTTGCGGAGGAAACATGTGGAGCATATCGAGGAATTTCTTGGGCTCATCTCCATGTTCGATGGCGGTCAACGATATTGGGTGGCCTAGTAATCAAGACTCGATGATTATGGACATGAAATCCTCGTCGAAATCTAATCTCGAGTCGACTAATGATATATGGAGCCACAACTTGCTGTAAGTTCGATGAATTAAATTTTTATATTGAGTGAAGTTTCTGAATTTTTTTGTCTTATTTATATTTCTAGCTCCTATGCTATTGTATGACCTTTTATGAAACCCTAGAAATTATGATAACCAAGAAACTCATTTATTTTATTTTCTTTTGTAGCTTTAATGATGTAAGAACAGATGATAACTATCTTGACATATTACAAGAAGCAACATGTCTGAACTCGAGCATGATGAGCTATTTGCAAGAAACAAGTTTCGTCGACTGCCCTCAAATTGTATCCCGAAGCATGTGCGACATAGAATCTCAGTTCCAAGAATCTTTTTCTCCTAAAAACAATATTGTCGGTAATAATACATCTTCGTGTATGCCTTTGATGAACTCTGGCTTCAATCAATCTTCTACAAATGATAAGATCAAACCCAGCCTGCACACCTTCAATCATCTCAAGGTATGTAATGAACACGTATGCGCGTAATTAAATTCTTGTATGACTTTGATGTAAAGCATGTCATATTATTTATTATATGCAGTATTGTGATTCAAATTACTTATGTTTTCAGAATAATGAGTCCTTGATGACCACTGCGCCTGTGGCAAAGCGTCCAAGAATTGAACCATTGCCGACCTTCAAGGTACGATATAAATATAATTTGATCGCGATATTAATTTTCTAAACATATAGTTACATTATTTATCATGTATTTGATCATCATAATTATGACATTACATATAGATATATTCTTCAGCATTATTTCCATCAATAATTAGTTGATTTGGTTAGGTCAGGAAAGAGAAATTTGGGGACCGAGTAACTGCCCTGCAACAGTTGGTTTCTCCTTTTGGAAAGGTAACCATTTACTATTATTATCATCATAATTCTCTTATTTCTGTGTGCATTTATTGATGATGATTAAACATAATTCCCAAAGTCTATGTATAAAAAATTGAAACTATATATGCCCAATAATGTAAACTACAATCATGATTTGATTAATTTTCAGACTGATACTGCATCAGTCCTTCATGAAGCCATTGGATACATAAAATTTCTCCATGATCAAGTCAAGGTGAGTGAAAATCCAACAGCTAGTGTTTTCCAAACATACTAAGAAGAAATCGATTTTTTTTTCTGACTCATCGTAATAAATACCTTGTGGTTTCAGACTTTGAGTGCACCCTATTTGGAGAATGGATCTCCTACACTTCAACTGCATAAACAGGTATATTTGAAAAACCTCGCTTGATATATATAACACACCTTCAACTTTATATTTCGAAAATTGATCAAGAAATAGCATCAATAAATTATAGTAAAGGTTGAAGTTGTTATATAATTTTTTTTTAAAAGATTGAACCTATTATGTATACATTTATATATATAGGTCACCACTGACCGTTATAATGATCAAGAGGAGCAAACGTCATTACAAGACCTAAGAAGCCGTGGCCTTTGCCTTGTCCCAATGTCAAGCACGTTTGCCATTGCAGCTGAGACTGGTGCAGATCTTTGGACACCGATGTTTGGACCATGCTGATAATCAAGACGATTATTAACTACAACTAAGATTTGATGAGAAATCTCTTATTTGTAAATTGTATTCTTGTAAATATTTATTTAAGCAGCTGACGTGGTCAAAGAAAAAGAGTTGGCCAAAGAAAGACAGCCAATTCCTTGGTTCTGATGCTACATGTTTGTGGTTAAGTTGCAAAAGAAATGATTAGAGACAACCTCCAATTTATGGATATGATTGAGTTGTAATAGTATTGTTTGACAAGAACAGCTTTTGAAAGTAGCTTTGTTGTCCTTTTTCTTTTATTTTCTTAAAAACCTGCATTCCACAAAATTCAGAAAGAAAAGTACATAAGTTAACGCATAACATAACGATGAAAAAAAAAAACGCATAACATAACAGATCAAATAAACTTGTAAAAATATATTGAAAATAGGGCACTTCCAATCTATATCAATGATCATGCTGCTAATGTGATGAAGGATAGTCAAATATTAACCATCATCAATAAATCAAATAATAACAATTTAATTTACACTACGATCTTGCTGTTAGTGTGGTATATGTCAACCAGTTGACGCTTACATCTCCATGTGCAACCCTAATCCCTCGCTCTAATCTAGGGCTAAGAAAGCCAGGCTCGCGCGGTTCGAACATGCGCAAATCCTCGTTCTCTAACATGGAAACAACGTGAGACATCGTCGGCCGTTCTTCGGGGCTATGCTGCACGCACAGCAGACCGATCCGTATGCATCGCCGCACCTCGTTCTCCACGTGCGGCGCCTCCGACAACGCTCGGTCCATCAGCTCCAAATCCCGTCCCTCGTGCCACAGTTTCCATGCCTGTATTAAGACAGCAGCCACGAAGCTAGGGTTTAATCTGAAAAGTTTCGCATGTGCAATAATATCGCAGGGAAAATTCCGCACAAAATTATCGCATGCGAAATCTAACGCTGAACCGTTATGACGAAGACGAGTGCGCAATTTTAGGAATAAATTTAATTTTAGTCCTATTACTTTCAAAAAAATTCACTATTCCTCCTCCAAATTGTCCGTGTAGAAAAATGAGTCCAGAACGCTTATGTCGGTTATCATAAATAGTCATTTTTGTAATTTTCCGGCCATTTGATTGCTTTTGGTAAGAAATATGATTGCTTCAACAAAATCTTTAATTAAATTTGTTTATTGTGAAATGACTATTTATGATAAATGGTCGAAAAATTGCAAAAATGATCATTCATGAGGTGTAAACATGGTGGACTAGTTTTTGGCAGGGACGAGTTCAAATGACGAAAAGCGAATTTCGTAAAAGTTATATGACTAAAACCATAGTTAACAACACCATCAATAAATTGCTAAAAACTCGGGACCCATATTTTTGCACTATGTGTACATCCGAAGGGGCGTAGGTATTCACTACCAGAAAGGCAAGGCAAGAAAAAATCCATGAAAATGATATTTCGGTTTAGTGTTTAATGCTAAAATAAATTAGTAATGTATATATATATATATGTACTTACATGTCCTAAGAGATTGAAGTCGTGGTCAGCGCGCTGAAACCCCCAGTTTCGTTCTCCGCTTATCGTTTCGAGCACTAACACGCCATAACTGAAGACATCGGACTTTACCGAGTAACGTCCAGCCGTTGCGTACTCTGGTGACATATACCCGCTGAAACGGAGGATCGAAATATCACAAGTTAGCTAGTTTTTGCGCATAAATATATGTATATATATAGTTTATATGTAATATATTTATGGACTTACTATGTCCCAACTACTCTTCTGGTAATTTCTTCAGCTTCATCCTCGCAGATTCTAGCTAAGCCGAAATCCGATATCTTAGGGTTCATATCTTCATCGAGCAAAATATTGCTTGCCTTCAGATCCCGATGGATAATCCTCGACCTCGAACCCGAATGTAGATAGTCTAATCCTTTAGCTATCCCTTTCAGAATCTTAAAGCGCTTGTCCCACGGTAGCATCCTCTTCGTTGCATCATCTGAAATAGATTTATTTACTTTACACATAATGAATTGTTTGTCTTTTTTTTGGTAGCATATAAATATACCGAAAATGAATCGGTCGAGGCTCTTATTTTCGAGGAATTCATAGACGAGCATTCTTTCATCTCCTTCGGTGCAGCAGCCGATGAGCTTAACAAGATAACGGTGCTGAAGCTGCACGATCATCTTGACCTCGTTCTTGAATTCTTCGAGCCCTTGACGAGATTGCTCGGAGAGCCTCTTAACTGCTATTCTCTGACCATCTTGCAATGTGCCCTACATATCACATTGTAATGATTATTTATCGATGCGATATATATATACATATATAAGTGCATGTGTATTTTCTTTGTTAACCGTAATACATTACTTACCTGGTAAACAGGACCAAACCCTCCTTGGCCAATCTTGTTTGCAAGGGAAAAATCATTCGTAGCAGCGGAGATAGTGCTCAAGTCGAAAGATTGAATGTATTCGTCCTCCTCTTCGCATATCGTAGATTTTCTCGATCCTACACATGAATATCCATTATTACCAGAAGCTTCGAATCAGTCCCTATTGTCTTAAACTGACAAGGAAATACTGTTAGAACCAGTCTTGATTTTACCTTTGTTCTTCCTAATGAAGCTCATGGCACAACAGAAGATTGCCGCCACAAATGCTGCTATGAGAAAGCTAACAATCCATGCAACATTAGTCTTCTGAGAGCGCGAAATTGATCCTAATATACAATCACATACGATGCAACCATACCATCAATTAACAGATTTTAATGTTTGCAGATGTTAAGCACGACAAACCCTAACAGCAAATATCACGAAGCAGCATCGAAAGAAACTTATGTGTGTTATCATTAGCTCAAAGATTCCTAGTTATCCAATTCGCCACGTGCCAATAGACAAAATTACGACGAGAAAACGGTAATAAAGACAAAAAAACGTGCACGATCATATACGTATACAATGCAATAAAGTATAGATACCTAAGTCACCACGAGCCATACGAACGTAGAGCACCTCCCCACCGTGAGGAGAATACCGAATATCAACCAAATCATCCATCCAAACAATGCAATCACTCCCATTACCATAAACATTAAGGCTCGTGTAAGCCATGCACGAACAATGCTTCTTACACTGATTCCCACATTCCCTAAGGTTCAAGCCTCGCCAAATCGTGTGCTTATCAGGCAACACTAATCCCTCGAATCTCAAGAATCCATCTCCATTTGTGCAGTTCAGTGGATTCACTCGTCTGCATTCCCCGAAAGACTGAGATTTACTACGTTGATCATCGTGTGGAGAATGATCTACGAATCCCTTAAGACATTGACAACCTTGACCGTTGGAGTAACAAATCCCATAAGGTCCACACAAGCCATATACATCGCACGCGTCGTTGTTCAGTGTCGTAACTATCTCCCAAACGTTAGAAGTACCGTTCCATTTCAAGAACTGTACTAACCCTAAAGGGCTCACCACCATCCTCAATAAAACGGATCTATCCGACGCCTCGAATGTTAGATAAATGCCTTCGGAAGTGGAAAGATAAGAAGTCTTGAAAATAGGGTTTTCTCTGATGAAAACATTCCCCAACTTTTCCCAATCCCATGGGCCCCACCTCGACTGAGTTGTTACACGATTCTTTTTCAGGACCATCTGAGACAAACTCGGGGAGTCGACGCTGAGCGTGAATTCGCCGCAAGATGGGTCCTGAGGAGTTCTCCACGACGTTAGAATACGGTTCGCCCCTTCTTGAAAATCCCAACCGAGCTTCATCCCCGGTAATAACGTGTCGGAGGGAGAGTTAAAACTCTGCCAGACGTAGTTTTGGTCTTTGTTTTCTCCCACTTCGATCACGAGGTTTCCCGAATCGAGGAGCACCATTGAAGCCCCGGAGACTTCGGATTCGTTCAGGGCAAAGACGGTGATGTTCTTGTCTTCCTCCCGGAGAAAAAGGTCTCCGTTAGGGTTAAAAAGGAGCCTGATGTCGGCGCCGGACAAGGGCTCCTGCCTGTTGCAGACCCACACGACGGTCAAGGGCTCGACTCCTCTGAACCAGACACCCAAGTACCACAGCTCGGCCCGATTCGAATCCTTGCTGTCGCTAGAAGAAACATTGAAAAATCCCAGCTCGAAGAGGTTGTTGTCGGAGATTAATGTGTGTCCTTTGCGCAGAGATTGTCGCGGGTATAGATTTTTCTTCGCGTCAATGAAGCTGAGCGATGATCCCAGGAAAAAGCAGACAATAAAGCAGATCTTAATCAGACAAGATCGGTAAGAGGCCATTTTTCTTTGAAAGTGTTTATGCGTGTGTATATGTGTGTTTTTTTCTTGGCGTGAAGAGGTGAAACAAGGTCGATTATTTTTTAGTTTCTGGGATTTGCAGCTTTTTTTATATTTTATTTTCCTTTTTTCTTTCGACGGAGAGAGAGAGAAGGAGAGGGGCGAGAGGGAGGGAAAGTACAGTGATTGTTGAGAGCCGTTTCGCAGGTTGAAGTAAGAGATTTTTCTTCGCTCTCGTTGACTCAAAAAGTAAGGTTTTGTGTTGGTAATCATTTGGGGGATTTCACGTACAGATGGGGATTTGTTATTGTTGTGCCACGTGGCATGAGAATGGGCCAGGGCATTTGGGTCATTAATTCATAAGACGAAACAAAAAATCGAGACTTTCATCGACCAAATCGAATTATAATAATGTAAAAGAAGAAAATAGGTTGGCAATAAAGTAGTACGGTACGTACCCCTTCTCCATCAAGTCTTAACCATTGGCTGATGTTTCATATTTGGTTCTTCATCATTCTCAGTCAACATTACGTAATATTTGATAGAAAAAAAAACAATAATCCAAAAAAGAAAAGAAAAAAAAAAAGAAATCTTATTTATGATTAAATTTTTTTTGTTAGTCCGGAAATCCCTAATTCCCGGACCCAAGGTAACCCATAAACTCACGCACTAATCTGCAAACTTCTTCATCATGCAAACGACATTAGCACAAATTCATATGGACCTATCGTGCCGTTTAGTTTGCAGACTATTACGCTTCAGGGTACAAAGGACAAGTTTTTACCAGGTTAGAAAAAAATATAGAAACTTGATTGTAATATTGAAAATTCGTATTCCCTTGGTTAAGGATCAAAGGTTGAAAGAAAATCTCGCTAACATTCGTTAACTTCCCAGTTGGCTGACATCAACGTTCGTATTCTCGTACGTTAGACAATGTCGAAATGAATATTTTCATGTAAGATGTGAAAAATGAACAACACATCGAAGATTCAGGAAAAATATATATATATATATATATATAATTCAATATACAAGATGAGGCCAAAATCATACAAAAACATTTACATGCACGTCGATCTTTTTATCATCTCCCCTCGAGCACCGTAAGGGTAAATTTATTCGAACTCCGATTTCGCGACGAAGAAGACGATTCCCCCGCAAGAGACGACGAGCTCGCCGTGTCCGTGAATCCCGGGTGCTCCGGCTTCGGCAGCTCGACGATCTCACTGACGAGCATCGACACGACCGTCGACACGCTTGGCCTCTTGTGGGGCGACTCTTGCACGCACAAAAGCCCTATGTTTACGCACCTCATCATCTCCTTCGCGTTTCCCGATTTCAAAATTCTTACGTCCACCAACTCCTCCAAGTCCCCCTTTTCGTTCCACAGCTTCCACGCCTGCAAGAAAAAAAATATTACAACAAAGTCAATCTTTTCGCCCGTGGGTCGACGGGTCGGGCCGGGCAATTTTGAGGAAGACTTACGTAGCCGAGAAGCCCTAAGGATAGTTCGTCGTTGTAATATCTGGTGTTTCGTTTCCCGCTCACGATCTCCAGCACGAGGACCCCGAAGCTGAACACGTCCGATTTTTCGGAAAATCGGCCCCAAACGGCGTACTCGGGTGCCATGTAACCGCTGAGGCGTAACGAAGAGCATACAAGGAACGAAAATAAAACGAAAATATAAGAAAGTATTGAGTAGAATTAGCAAATTAAACACCTAATTTTGATTCAGAATTGGAAAAAAATGAACAATTTTGATTCAGTCCCCAAGCCATGTAGAAAAGGAAAACGAGGTACCGAAACATAATCTCTGGACTGGATGGAGTAAATTTAATTTTAGTCCTATAACTTTCACGAGATTCACTCTCCGTCCTCTAACTTGTCCTTGTTCAAAACTAAGATAGTATATTTACACCAGTTATCACAAGTAGTCCTTTGCGTAAATTTTTCGGGCCATTTTTTTTATTGCTTCAGGCAAGGAAAATCAACACGAACGATAATTAAATCCGTATAGTGTAAAAGGACTATCTACGACAAATGGCCGGAAAATTAGCTTTGGATGATGACAAGCCAGCCGACGAAAACCGAATTTCGTGAAAGTTATAGGACTAAAATCTTAGTTACTCCGTCAAAATCACTCATAAAAAAGAATTAGGCACTTACTATGTTCCGACGACTTTAGCAGTGTTGGCCTGGTCCTGATTGCCGCCGAAGATCCTCGCCATGCCGAAATCCGAAATCTTCGGCGCCCAACGCTCATCGAGCAATATATTGCTCGGCTTCAAATCCCGATGAATTATCTTCAACCTCGAGTCCCTGTGGAGATACAGGAGACCTCGGCCGATCGCTTCGATAATGTCGAAACGTTTCTTCCAATCTAAAACGTCTTCCTTCGAATCTGCACGAAATAAAAACAAAACCTTAACGGTTACATGCTATTGGTGTAATGAAATCGTCGAAAACTCGTAAGAAAAGGGACCCACCGAAGAGAACGACGTCTAAGCTTTTGTTGGGCAAGTACTCGTAGACCAAGATTTTCTCTCCTTTTTCCACGCAGCAGCCGAGCAGCCTCACGAGGTTGCGGTGCTGCAGCTTCGATATCACTACCACTTCGTTCATGAATTCCTCGGCGCCTTGTCCCGATACGGCGGAGAGCCTCTTTACCGCGATTTCTTTCCCGTTTTCCAATTTTCCCTGAACAGAAAAAAAAAAACCCGAAAAGGGTTAATTACTTTTTTTTTGTCCTGTAATTTAGGAGGTGTGCGTTATAGTGACGAATACTTTAGAAGGTTGACAATAATTTTCAAAATTAAGCATTTTGGGACATTATACGCCAGAACCATAGAATTTGTCCCAAAATTGTTTAATTTTGACAATTACTGTTCGTATAATGCCACTTCAATATTCGCCTGAACCCTAGATTATACGCCGGACCTAGAATTTGGGGCTTTGGCGTATAATGTCCCAAAATTGCTTAATTTTGAAAGTTATTGTCAATATAATGCCACCCCTAAATTATTTGTCCCTATAACGTCACACCCTTTAAATTACAGAACTAAAAAAAATTAATCCTACATTTTATTACATATATTCCACCCGAGGCAACCGAAGACGAGAATCCCTCACCTTATAAACAGGGCCGAAACCGCCCATCCCTAACTTGTTTGCAGCATCGAAATTATTCGTAGCATTAGAGATTTGTACGTAGCTGAACAAAGGAAGCTCTTCTATGTGGACCCCGTCGAGCCCGCTCCTACGCGCGATTTCGTTCGAATCGTAATCCCGTCCCCTTTTTTCCGACGCTAAATCATGGCTCTTATTACCTCTTCTTCTCCTACGCATCGTAACCCAGAGAAGAAACAAGCAGATAAACGCAGCTGCAAAACACGAAGCCACCGAGGCTGCGATGATAGCTACGTTGCTCTTCTTCTTCTTTACCTCATCTGAGTCACAAAACATAAGACACATAAACCTAAATATGCAACTCTTTCTTACAACAAGTTTTCGGACAAATTTTTGCAAGAAATTTTCAAACTATCAACTCGAATTTTTTTTTTTTACCGATCTCCGAATAGGCGACGCGAACGTACAAATCCGTTCCCGCGTTGCCATCGAACCTCTGAATATCGATCAATTCTCCGCTCCAATACATACATCCGATTCCCGGATCGTAACCGTAAGCCAAGCAAGAACAGTTCTTCAAGCACAAACTCTGACACTGATACTCCAATCCGTCGATCCACACCATGAAATCGGGGACTTTAACGAAGCTCAACCTCGAAAACCCGTCCCCTCTGTTCTTATCCGTGGCATTGCTTTCCCTCTCGCACTGCAAGGGCTTCCTCCTCTTACAGCCACTTCTCCACATCCCATTGCTCCATTCTTCCCTATTCTTGGGCTCGTATCCCTTCAGACAACTGCAGACGGGTTTCTCCTTACTGAAACAGACAGAAAAAGGGCCACACTTGTTGTAGTAATCGCACTCGTCCCTCGGTGCACTCCACGTGATGTTCCAGTCTTTTCCCCGAGGGTCCCACACGGCCTCCACGAGGATCCCCTTGGGGCTCAAGTAATTTCTGGTCAAAAACTTTTCTTGCAGGGATTTACCGAAGTAAACGGTGCCATCGTCGGAGGTTTCCATGGTGAACCCGTTGACGTAATTAGGGAACATATCGATCACGCCCGTAAGCATCCTACCGTTCCACGGCCCGCTCCTCCACCGGGGCGAAATCGACCCGTTTTCGTCCTCCCAGATGTAAATCTGCGGGATCCCGCGAGCTCGGAGGCCGCAGGTGAAGTTTCCCGGGCTTGGGTTTCGGGGATTTTGCCAGGAATTGAGGGCGAGTCCCTCCCCTGTTTTAGGGTTTTGGCTGACCCTCATCGACGGCAGCAAGGTGTCGACGGGGTGCCTGTGGCTCTCCCACAGGACGCCGCCGGTGGAGGCGTCGCTGAGGACGAGGTTCCCCGTGTCCGAAATCTGCGCACTCGTGGCGTTGGAATCTGGGGTGACGTTGGAGGACCACACGGTGTCTTTGTTTCCGTCTCTGAGGACGAGGTTTCCGTCGGATGAGATTGAGACCGACCCGGACGGATCTCGGAGCGGGTTGCCCCGATTCGCGACCCACGTGACCGTCTGTGGGGAGACGTAGTACCATATGCCTAGGTAGCGGTTGGCGGTGCCGTTGGGGCTGAAGAATCCGAGGGAGAAGTGCTTGTTCGAGGAGTCTATGGAGTCCGGATCTGTTAGCGCCGTTGAGCCGTCGATGGTGTCCGTGTTCAGGCAGAGCACGTGGTGGTGGATCGTGGTAATGGCGGTGGCTAGTAGTAATCGAATCAGCATGTTTGTGGCGGCGGCGACCGCTGAGGGCTTTTCAGTAGTAGTCCGTCGTTGATCTGTTGAGTCCTTTCATTTCATCGTCGTTACTCGTTAGGCTTCAATTATTCTAACCATTTTCTTTGTCTCTTTTTGCGTGAAGCTTATGCATCGTCGACATGAGCCAAGAATTCAAGTGGCTGCTATTGCATTACCACGTTGTTTCCTGGTTCCTACTTGCATTGTGTTGTGTATTCAATTTTCATTACCGTGTGAAAAGGGAAATATAAATATAATATTTCCAGAAAAGGTAACAAAAAATGACAGCTGCAACTCAAGTCCCACAGTCGTCATCGGATTGGATTTTCGTCTACGTCCAATGAATAATGTCGATTAATCATCTACGTGGATAGTCAATCATTCAAAGCCCACGGATTTCACACCGGAGAAAGAAAGGGCATCAACATAAGAAAAATGTTACTATATCTATTACACTCATCGGGCTAATACAATATATATGTATATATAAGATCTTATGATGCCAATCAAATATATATATATATATATATATAGATTAACAATAAGTCACTAACAACTACCCTTTGACATGCGGAAGATTACAGTCTCCTCTGTCCACAGTTGGTCACTTCCAAGACTTCTGTCATAGAATTCTATCTCAAGATTTGGTCCCACTGCAATCGCAGAAGTGCTCCTTGTTCCATATCTCCCCTATTGATTTCACACATCTTAATAGAGAGTCGAAAAAACTTTAAAAACTAAGGGGGGTAAATAAAAAAAATAAATTGGATTTTTACCGTAGGAGTATCGGCTTCAACGAATATCGAGCTAAGACGAGACTCGAATTGTGGCGGATAGATGCCGGGGAGCTCACTGGTGTCTTCGTCCTTGGTGGTATCGTTCATTAGTTTCTCGGTTATCTCTTTCAGGGAAACATCGGATTCACAGTGCTTCATTGTATCTTCAAAACCGTGTCGTAGTCTAAGGGCCTATTCAAGTTTAAACTTTCAGGTGAACTGATCATTATATATAAGGAAACCAACTTCTGCCCGAGTGGTAATAAGGTGTGAGATGAGAGATCTTACTATTTCAAAATGGTCTCTCAACTCAAGTCAACGAGTTGTTTCACGGGTTTTTTCTAAAGGAATTTAAACTCGCTTGAATCAAAGATACGCATTCGAGGGAGTAAATTACGATGAAATCGCCCACCTTACGCCACTGCGTGTCAAGTGCTGCGTTGGACAGAACGTGAACTCCAGTTGAAACTTCTGTTACTGATAAGCCCTTATCCTTCTTTGGTCTGTTGGTTATGTAAAACATGGACATGGACAAAAAATCTCCCACTACGAGATTGAATCCATTGTACTCTGCTGCCTCCTCAATTAGCTCCTCCGCAAAATCTTTCGGGCTCTTTTCGCTCTGCAAAACGAAGAACGAAAGAAAATTTCGTATTGATAATGGAATTGATATGCTGAAACTTGCTCATACACACACACATGGAGTGAGAAGACAAACAAACCTTTAAGAAGCGAATGGGGAGGTCACCTCTGGTTTTGAGCTGGGGATTCGAAGGGTCTTCTCTAACGTTTGTAAGAAAAGCAATCTTTCCATGTTTAGAAATAGCTAACCACGTCCCACCTGATCGTTCGTCTTTTCCAGCCAATATTTCACCGCCCTCCCACCAATGCAACGGTGTTGTCTCTCTGTTAGAGGTCATATAACGCGGTGAAGCCTAAAGAATAAAAAAATAACAAAAAACAGGAAAGTAATGAAGGGAGATATGATACCGATTATGAAACTCGTCTCTGTTGAGTAATAGAAGGAACGGGTAGCGCGGATGAGATTTCCACATGAACACAGCTATGCACATTTTTGATAACCGAAGATTAATCCTGAAAGTCAACAGAACGAGGAAAAAGGGCACAATTGTAGTCAAACTTCTTTATCATATGCAACCTTAATCTAATTGCTGATATTTCTCAAGTATTTCTTAACATGTAACGAAAGCTGTTGCATATTGATATCGAAGCGAAACGTGGATCTTCGATCTTCAAAGTCTAGTTCGTATAAAATCCACGCCAGAACACGCACTATGAAGACTAAAAAAATCACATATTACGATACGCGCACCTTGATTATTGGTACCAAATGCCGATTAATCCGTTGCTTAGTTCATCGTGAAGAAAACAATTTTTCTTTCTCAGTATCTTTATCACCGTTACACTTGAGAAATACAAAAACAGCTGGAATTTCAACAAAGGGAATTTGAATCAATGAGGAATAGCGGATTGAAGTACCGTGGAGCAGAGAACAAGTTTAATTTCATTTTGTTTTATTTTCACTTCCACCGCAAACTGAATAAATCTAAAAATTACAGCTCAATCGGATCACAAGCCGCTGATACGAAGCAGTAGCGATGCTAAGCAACTTGATTGCCTTGAACAGCGTGAAGATAATCCTCGATGCTTCCTCCTTTTCAGGCGGAGCGTTCTTCACGCTTGTGCCTAAGTAACGATTCCAGCGAAAGATTGAAGTACCTGGGCTGGGTATTTTCACCCTGTGACCTGATTCATTGGGCTAAGGCCCACTATTTAGAGACCTTACTGGTTCTAAGGCCCAATTAATTTATATTAGAAATAATCCTTTTAAAAAAAATCTATTTTTTTTAATACAAAAGTTTCATCACAAAAATAACGTAGACGAATGCACTATTCATTTGGGAAGGAAACTCTCAAATTGAGAGAAACTAACATAACAAAAGAAGAAAATCAGCAAAGCACGAATGAAACAAGATATAAAGTTTAAACAAAACAACTGAAGAATGAAATATAAAAATGTGACATATGCATTAAGTTATCAATTTTAGGCTAACAAAGAAGAGTTTATTAAGATGTGACAGGTATATAAATAAAAAAAAATGTGGTTTTAGTAAAATTTAAATACATCATTTCGGCTTTTTTTTTTTAAGATTAGTAAGAATCTGTGTCATATTCCCATGCATCATTATAGTTCGATGTCATAATCTTAAATCGCAATAATGTAAACTAAAACCAATCCGACAAAGTGAATTTTCCCTAGTTCTTAAAGTCAACTCGTTTTTGCTTTGGTCACCCACTCCACTACGCGATTCTTTGTTTTCTAATTAAGAATAATTAAAACTAACTCTTACACTTAACTCGTTAACACACTTGTCATTTAAATTGCGAAAAATGTAAGAAAAAAATCTTATACCGTGACAAAATAATTCCACCCACGTTTGAAATTCATAACTAAATTTAACAAAAAAAAAAAAAGAAAAATTCAAAACTGACCAATTGGCACCTTTTTATTCATCTCTTATTGAAGCCCGCAAATCACCCAACCAGTACCTTTTCATAAAGCTTAACATTTTGGAAGATAAAAAGAAAAAAGAAAAGAAAAAAAAAAAGAAAAAAACCACTATAGAACAGAGCAGTGTAGTGTAGTAAATACAATTTCACAGTCATCGAAATCTCGTGAGCATGGCAGTTTCCGAGGAGAGAGCATCTTCTGATAACAACAAAGTGTTGGGTCTCTTCAACAAGCTTCCCTTTCGCGGCAGCTCGCATCACAGCTCTAATACTACGTCGTCGGGCTCTAACTCCGCCGCCGGGGATAGATCGGGTGTTGCGTCTGTCGCTAGATCTCTGCTGCCCACGCGCCGCCGATTGAAGCTCGATCCCTCGACTAAGCTCTACTTTCCTTGTACAGCACTTAATTCTTCCTTATCATTACTCTTTCTGAATTTCGTCAGTATATCCAAAATTAACGTATTTTGGGGAGTAATTATACCGATAGTAGCTTCGGCTAATGTGTAGTGTTTCTAAATTGAGATCAATTCCAAAGTGCCTTTTAGGGGAAAAAGAAAGTAATGATCTTCTTGGGTCACCTGCTTTGCCTGTAAAAAAATGGTTTCATTCACTTCTAAATTATTGGATTGTACTTAATATAGGTTGATTTGGTGATTTTATTATTCAATTTAATGTTTTGAAATTATGCATTTAGCTTGTTGATAATATTGGTTTGCAGCTTATATATGGGCTCGTTCGAATTTTTTCGAAATGCTATTGTGCTTCCTGTGATGTCCACATTCCGAGATGATTAGTTAGCTAACCATTGTAATTATCCATTTATTTCGCATTCGATAGTAACTAAAATTGTGCGTCATCGATTAACTTTTCAGATGAACCCGGCAAGCAAGTACGAAGTGCAATCAAGATTAAAAACACGAGCAAATCACACGTGGCATTCAAGGTATTGCATCACTTTTTCTGAGATCATTTAAATCTATTTATTACCATTTTTTTTTGTTTTCATTAAGTCTTCTCTGATCTGTATCTAATGGCTCCAACAGTTCCAAACAACCGCACCTAAGAGCTGCTTCATGCGCCCTCCCGGTGCAATTCTTGCTCCTGGCGAGAGTATCATAGCCACCGGTAATAATTCCTCTTTCAATTTTCTCGTACCCTGTAACTAATTACATTTTTCTTGGAATCTTTACCGTTACCGGACTAGGCCAAACACGTGTACTAAACTAAAAAAGGCTGTCCTTTTTGCGCCAATCTTTGTCGGGTTTGATTATTTATTTTATTTATTTATTTTTTGGGAGGCAGTATTTAAGTTTGTTGAGCCACCCGAGAACAACGAGAAGCCAGTGGATTACCAGAAAAGCCGCGTAAAGTTCAAGATCATGAGCCTAAAAGTTGAGGGACCCATGGAATATGTGCCCGAACTGGTTATGCTCGTATTTATTTGACCCCATTTTCACACACACACACACACATGCGTGTGTCTGTGTATTAAATCTGTTTCATATTTCTTGTCACTCAGTTCGACGAACAGAAGGATCTAGTGGCTGTGGAGCAGATACTTAAGGTGGTTTTTCTTGACGCTGAACGTCCCAGCTCGGTAAGTTCCTATTGGTTCCTAAAATTCATCATCTTGCATGGTAAATACATAGACATGATTAAATCGATCATAATTTTACGCACGTGAAGGCTCTGGAGAAGCTAAATCGCCAGCTGGCTGAAGCTGAGGCCGAGCTTGAGGCTCGGAAGAAGCCTGCTGCTGAAGACACGGGTCCAAAATTTGTTGGAGAAGGGCTTGTAATAGATGAATGGGTGTGCATTCTTACAATCTCTTACTGTAAATCGTCTGCTGAGACTATACGTGCTCTCCTTATGTAGCTAATGTCACCTTCTTGTTTGCATTTTTCTAACATGCAGAAAGAAAGAAGAGAGAGATACCTTGCAAGGCAGCAAGTGGAAGATGATGGTTCTGTAATAGTAAATCCATGAAGGGGTTCAAAATGGCTGCTGCTCTCTGTATCTTAGTAGGGGATTTTTTATTTCTCTTGTAATCTTAGTGTGTTCATCAGTGTTAAAGCACCAAGTTTATATGGCTTTTCTTTCTCTTACTAGTGCCTTGTGTCTGTAGATATGCAACTTGCTTTTTCTTGGATGAGGGAAATATACATACATCTTCGGTTATTATTGCCGTTACTGAATTCAGATTTTCTCTTATTTGATTTTAAATAATATACAGCCTCATTTTGTTGGGTCACCGTTTCCTAACATCTTACAACGTATCAGCATTTTAAGAGCGAAGTATTATTATTGCTAACCAATCAGGATAGAAGAAACGGGCAGTACATAATTAAACCAAAAATCATCATTTCATAGGAATTATTGATACATTATTGGAACCATTCCTAAGTAAGTTACAACATCACTACAACTCCCTAAGATGTTTGCATCGTTCAATCTGAGCCGTCGACGTTTGGAGGTCTACTAATACTCAATACTCATCTTCGTAATCGAGCTCCACGATCTGAGCCCGTCTCTCCGCAGCCTTCTTTCGTATAAAAATGCCCCACCTGAGAGCAGCCTTGAGCTTCAGCCACCCAACCACCGCCTTACCGGAGGGGCGAGCACGGTCCTCTTCGAACACAAAGTTCGAAGGTGTAAAAGGGGTGAAAGCAGAGAAGCCGCTCTCATTGTTGCCACCGAAGGAGTAATCGTGGTCGCCATGATTGTGTCCCCCGATGCTGTACATTCGCAGCAAACGCTGCATGTCTTCGGCTTCTAACATCTCGTGGCTCCTCAGGCGGATTTCCTCTTCCCTGTAAGAAGACGCGGGATTTGACGTGTTGGTGATCGAGAAGTCGGAGGCTGAAGCCGGGGGAGCGAGAGCTAGAATGTTGTTGTCGGTGATGGTAGATTGATGAGGTGTGAATGAAGAAGAGCCGTTGAATTGTTGGGGAGCGGCGATGTTGTGGGGCTGCATCGGGTACTTTCCCATGTTGTCTAGATAACCTTAAGATCGGTAAATTGTTGCATTACTTTACAATGAAGAACACTTTCTATTAATGAAAGGCTTGATTATTAGTTTTAGTCTTGTATATTTGAGCGAATGACATTTTGAGGACATCTAAACTAAGGGGCGGTAATTTTAGGACCATAAGATTAAAACTTGAAGCAATTTGAGTACAGTTAGCGCTCAAACCTAATTTCGGCAAGGAGTTAGCGCACGTGGGCGGCCGCACTTAACGATAAAATTGTGGGAAATCCTACGCGGGATCGGATATGCTGATTGGGACTGCATTTTTTCCGACGCCACGTATTATTTTTTCCCCTCAAATTAATTTTCACGTGTGTCATTTCGAGGATAAAATTCGGTTTCCATTGTTAAGTGCCCTCAAATTGATTTAATTTCGAAACTTATTGTTCTAAAATCGCCACCCCTTAATTTAGTTGTCTTTAAATGTCATTCTCCCAAATATAGAGGTCGAAAAAATATCGCCTTAATGAGAATAGGCTCGAAAGAACTGGTAGATAGTTACCTCCTGGGTTCAAAGGATTCTGAGGTGAAACCGACGATGGCAGACTCGGTAGGCTGAGGTGGTGATCGAAATTGCTTGGCTGATGTTGAGGCCGAACATGAGGACCAGTTAGGGAAGAATTGGACATGCCCTGATTGAAGGCCATCAGAGATTTTCCATCGTATTCTATTACATTTGCCCAGTTGTCATAAGCCTTCTTCACCAATGTGTCCACAAATATCTGCACAATCAAAGAGAACATGAGAATGTTGGCTGCTGATAGATTTTTTTTAGAACAAATTTGATATATTGCAGAGAAATCTACTTCAACTATGGGACTACTTAGCTAACCTTTTGATCGTGGGAAAGAGAATCCAAAGACTGAAGTGATCCTCCAACTATCAAGCCACTTAGTTCGTAAATGTTATTGAATACTACCCCGACGTTTCTCGGTTCATCAGGGTAGTAGATGTAGAGTTTCTCGCTCATGACGCACGTCTTCGAATGCTCAACGAGGGCTTCCCACATTTTATTCGACATTCCACTTCCGAGTATCTGTATAACAATGAGACGCGATCCAATCTTAAAACATGCTACACAACATATTAAAGGCAACAAGATTGAGTCTTGATCCATACACTACGGAGTTTCTGTTGGTCTCTCACTACGAGCCTCAAGAAGTCTTCAACCGTGTGTATACCGGCAACATTAAGCCTCTTGTGGAAAGATCCGTCCTTTCCAATCTTTTCGAGCCTCCACACCTCGTCGTTAAGAGACGGTGGATAGTGTTTCTTGTACACTACAAAATTCACACAATGTTTAGGGTTTGCATCATCGAATTGACAATAACAGATGCAAATAACTAATATTGCTTCCCACAACGCCAAACTGAGGATGACAAAAATGCCCATTAAAAATCCTTTGGATCTTCCAATGGGTCTGAGTCTAGACCCACTTAGACCCAGACTCTGACTCACCCTGGGTCTAAGTGGGCCTAGACTCAGACCCATTGGATTTGATGGGCATTTTTGACATCTGTCCCGAACTCACTTACATTCTCCTCTGTGATCCTTCACCGTGAAAGCCTCCGATTTCGCCTCGCGGATACGAGAACCCTCTAAACTACCGGAAACAGCCTTCAGACCGAGCCTAAACTTCCTGCTTCTGATCCAGCTAGAGTTGTCTGTGAACGTCAGGTCCCCGAGGGTTCCTACACCTTCTTTTAGGACAATTTGGAGGTCCCCGGTGAGGAGCGGTCTCCTCCCCTCGCGTTCCTTCACTATGTGGGACTCGAACTCTTCTTTGGTCCATCCTTCGTCGTCCTCGTCGTTGAAATCGCCTTCAAGAACGACCACATCTAATTTGAGTGAGGATTCTGGGCCACAAGTCACAACGTGTCCCGTGTTTGCATCGAGCAAGACGATGTGGATCGAGGCGCCGTATTCTCCCTCTACTTTCCCGCCCGTGAAGAGCGGTAATGACAGCTTGGACCTGAACTGAAGCTGCAGCTTTCTGCCATCGGGGCCCTCGATTCTCTTTGGTGAAACCCTAAATCAGAAGAATATGAATTACTAAGTAAGCTAAAGCAGATGCAGCAAGTAATTATAAAAGCGGGCACTTCTAGTTAAGGAAAAATAATTTGTTATTATCGTACCTTCCACTTAGTTTGGCAGGGCCTAATTTCGCCAAGGCGCGTTCCACTTCTTCGCTAACCTGGTGAAGCCATTTGTAATGTTAATTGCAGCACAACACAACAAACTTCTTACTGCATTATGTGACTTGCAATCGAAGAATTTCCAAACATAGCAGAACCCAAAAAGTATATCATCATGAGAAAACAAAATGGCCTTCACAACATAAGCCGGAAAAAGAAAAGAAAGAAAAGAGTTTTGTCTTACAACTTTCCGGAGGATTGGTTCCAGTGATGAGCAAAGCTTTTGGAGACTATTCACTTTCAGAGCTTCAATAATAACACTGCATCATCCGATAATTTGTTTTTTTTATTAAATCACTCTATGGAGCCCTAGAGGTACACATTACTATTGGTCAGCTGCATTTTACTACAACTGCTGTAGTTCACGAAAGCAAGCAGTAATGACACGTGAACCCAATCGAAAGCAGCAGCGAGCAACTAAAAATCACTTCCAGAGGCACTAAGACCGCTTCAATTAATGAGTAACTCAACACAGCCTCAACCTCGGACGCAAATTACAAATACACCCAATAGTCAAAGCACACTCGAACACCAATCGGCGTACACTAATCAAACGAGCGTGCGTAATATATACCTCGCAAGCGCCGGTCTTTTCCTCTGAGGTTGACCTTCCTCGCCGCAATCCGCATCCAATCTCCGCTTATCAGCTCTTGGCGCCATACGGTTTTGACTTTCCATGTACCGATTTTGCATCCTTAATTAAACCTTACTTCTCTCTGCCGCTTCGGAAATTGCACTTAACAGCTGATAAATTTCTCAAATAAAATATTCAATTTTATCAGATTCAGATCCGATCTGATTCTCAATATTAATTGCGCTGAACTGTTATTCAAGTTGAAACCATGAGAGATAGAGAGGGGGGGGGGGGGGAGGAAGAGAAAGAACGTGGAAAGATTCCGAGAGGGAAACGTGGTGATAAAAAGGGAGCGAAAATCATATTGAAAGAGCCGAGAAAGGAGTGAGAGGCTTCCATGTGCTTTCGCGGTAATGTGAGTGAAAGTTCCATTTCTTTTTTCAATATTCTAATTTATATATTTACTTATTTATTTATTATTATTAACAGTCAGAGAATTTCCGCACGTGACCAATAGACTTTGCATTTCTTGCGCCGGCGGCCAAGTATTCTTGAATGGGCTTCTGTAAGTAAGCCCATTAAACATTGGGCTTGGGCCCAACGATATTCATCCAGCCGTCTGTGTCTGTGTTATCTATCAATGCCACGTCATCTGGTAGAGTTTCCGTAGAATTTTCCTGTGTTTTTAGAACTACAATCCACAGCCACGCTCGCTTTCAGTAATCAACAAATTGATTAAGAAAAATAAAAAGAAAAATGGAAAATAATTCTTCGACCAAAGTCTTCGTTGCTGCAGCTCCACAAAGCTTCCCAAATTAGAACAAGCATTTCCACGCACACACCGATGTTAGATTTGATCGAAGATAAATCAAAACCATCGAAGTAACTACTGTTTTTGTTGTGATCGAATAAATTCGATGGAAGCCGGAGAACCCGTAATATCCGATCAACTCCGGGTCAACGGCGTCGTCTCGGCGGCGACTCTTTCGGGAGGCGGACAAATTCGGTGGGAAAACCGGCGGTTGGACGTGGAGAAGGAGGTTTTGGGCTTCTCCGTCGAGGGATTGAAGATGAGGATTAGAGCTGTCGTGGAATCATCGGAGGCCGCTACCTGCTGCTTCGCGGGTGCGCCGAAGCTGATGAGGAAGACCTTTACGTTCGAGATGCTTAACGAGGATCGTCTTCGTGTGTGGGCGCAGAAATTGCAAGAGTACATCGATTCTCTAGGTAAAGGAACTTCGAGAACCGAACTTATGTACTTAAATTTTCGGTAGTTGGTGGCAGTAATGTTCTCGATGAGGTGGGAATTTAATCCTCTTGCTACGCTATAATCAATATCCCGTGTTAGAAGTAGCTCGTGTTGTCTCAATCCGGTGCCTGTATTTATGACAACGCTTTTAGGCGTTGGAGTTTTGTTTCTAGAAAATTACTACAAACTCTCAGAGAGTATTTATTGAGCATTTGCATTAATGCGAAGGTAACTTTTCATAGTGAATCACACTTTATTATGCTATCATAGCATGATAGTGTGATTTAAATGCATTTAAAGAGGACTTTATCTAGAACAATCACATTTCTTGATTGATCATACTTGAATTTTTTTACCTGTGTGTGGATTCAGGTAGGCCTAAGAGGCTGTTCATATTCGTGAATCCTTATGGCGGTAGTAAATCAGCCAAGAAAATCTTTGCTCATGATGTGAAGCCATTTCTTGATGATGCTAATGTTGATTATTCACTACAAGGTGAAAAAAAAAACACACAAAGGGGATGCTCCGTGTATTTGTTATTATCAATGGGATTCCTTCTAAAACTTGTTAGAATTTGGATTCTTGTCATCATATGCAGAGACTAAACACCAGCTTCATGCAAAGGAAGTTGTTCAGTCGCTTGACATCGGAAAGTACGACGGGATTGTCTGCGTAAGTGGAGACGGGATTCTTGTCGAGGTAATACAGTGATTGTGTGTGTCTGTGGTGACTGTTTATAACTTCCATTGCCTTTTTTCTAGTGAATTAAGTTGTTAGAGAGATGAGAAAACTTTGGCCATTTGTGTCATGATAATGTGAGTTGCTTGAAATAGGCCTTGTTTTCTAACATATTACAGCTTTCTAGTAGGTACTAAATGGATTACTTTCTCGGGAGGATTGGGAAAATGCAATCAAGATACCTCTCGGAGCAGTACCAGCTGGTCATTATCGAATAAATAACACTCTGACCATATTTTGTATCGGCTGAATTATTACATTGATCTCATGTATTGTCTCTCTCTCGTATGTATCTGAATTTAGGAACCGGAAATGGCATGGCTAAGTCTCTTCTAGACTCGTGTGGTGAACCTTGTGCACCATCCAATGCCACTCTTTCTGTCATTCGAGGTGCATTTTGTTTTAATTTCCCCCTTTTCTTACTCACTCATACATAACGATCTGTAACAAAAATTATGGCTGTGATCATCAATGTCAGGGCATAAGCGCTCACTTGATGTGGCTACCATATCACAGGGGGACACCAAATTTTTCAGCGTTCTAATGATGGCATGGGGTATCCTCACTACTTCATACACAATTTTATATCAACTGTTGTAAATAGTATCATTAAGCTACGTAGCATAATGTATACATTGATCAAGAAATGGAGTGACAAGGCTTATTCTTTTTGGGTTATTTGCAGGTCTTGTGGCAGATATTGATATAGAATCCGAGAAATACCGGTGGATGGGAAGTGCTCGAATGGATTTTTACGTAAGTTTGATCACTAATTTTCATCCAAGGATTGATATTTTGATCAACCTCTTTATAAAAGATCCAATTTTTATGTAAATAGACATCGATTAATAAGTTCTTAATAAACGGGGTCCATCAACTTCTTGTTTTCAGGGTCTCCAACGATTAATTAGTCTTAGAAAATACAACGGAAGCATCCTATTCGTACCGGCACCTGGATACGAATCTCATGGAGAACCAGTAGACCCACTCAAGGAAATTGTCACCCAACAGAACAATGATGGTGATGATGATGGTCAAGTTAAAACACAAGAACGAGGTTATCAAGGTCCTAAAATAGATCCAAAAACCTTAAAAAACTGGCGAAAGATCGAAGGCCCCTTTATCTCGATCTGGCTTCACAACGTACCCTGGGGCAGCGAAGAAGCCATGGCTGCTCCTAATGCTGAGGTTTTGTTTGCTTCACTCAACTTTTTATCTTAATTTTCTTGAACTATTAATAAATGTTTATCCATTTACGGGTCAGTTCTCGGATGGGTGTTTGGATCTGATAATGACAAAGGACTGCCCGAAACTCAACTTGCTGAAACAAATGACCGAACTGAACAACGGAGGTCACGTTAAATCCCCTTACGTATCTTACTTAAAGGTAATGTTAAAACCTAAGAATTTCGTCTTAATCATTGCACAAATGAAAAAATCTTTCGGTTTCTTGAAACGAAAAAACAGGTAAAGGAGTTCGTTTTGGACCCGGGTTCGCGGGCGGGCGACCCGTCGAAGGGCGGGATCGTGGATGTGGACGGCGAGGTTTTGGCTAGAGGAGAAGGCGTTTATAAGTGTGAAGAGAAAACTCTTATGCGCTATGGGAAGCTGCTGGTAAAAGTGGATCAGGGCTTGGCTACCTTGTTTTCTCCGAATTAGTTTGGTGAGATTAAATTAGTATTTTTCTATTCCACGCTGTATATTATGAAGCTTGAAAGAATGGCGATGAACGTTGTTTGTTTGCTGTCGACTTTTTTAGTGAAGAGAATAAGGTTTGCAGTTGTATTAATGGTGTTTTTGTTTAATGAGTTATGGAATACGGTTTTCGAATCCTCAGTATTTCGATATTTTGGCTGATATATAATATATATATATATATAAATATATATAATGTAGCAAAATTCGAATTTGAGGATCGTAACGTTCTTTTTCCAGATAAACTGAAATAAATGTGATTTAAACAACACATCAACGACTAGGCCCTCATCTAACTTGCTGATACTTTCAAGTAAAGAATCAGAAGGATTTAACACACATTCTTGGTAGTGTTGTATAGAGTAGTCGGATTAGAATTTTGTGTACGGCCTCTTTAGAATTCACTTGTTTCTTTATTATTATTATTATTATTATTGTTGAATAATAAAAGGACATGGCAGTGATTATAGACCATGGTCTTCACGTGCCACTAGCTATAAGTGGATTTATTCTATATTCTTAAATATGGATGGTACTGCCATAGCATAAGCTTGATTAATTCCAAAATATATTAGTTAATGAAAAATCAATTTTTGGATCGGATAACGAGGTGGTAATCAAATCAACTAATATTTTGTTTTTTTTTCAGAAACGAACGACGCCTCATAAAAGCAACAGATCACCCAATAACACGCAGACACACACTCATGCACACACAACAACACCCAAAATGTGTGTATGTATATATCCATCTGTATCGACACTTTGCTCAGTCACTATCTCTCACTTCACATCTCTCTCTCTCTCCTCTCTCTCGTTCTCTCTCCCAGCTCTCTCACATAAATAGCCTATCACTGTTTCTCCTCTTAACAATTTTCTCCATATCGCGCCACGTCATCGCCTGAAACTTCGCTCTATCTCTCCCAACCTAGGGTTTTGCACTTTCCACTTTTTACTTTTTTGGTTGTCCGCTCATAATATGACAATAATCGCTCTGAGTGCGTGAACAGTGGAATGTCTGCTGCTTTTGTGTAACTTCGTGCTAACAGACCGGAGAAAAACATCGCTGTTGGACGAGGAATCGTTGGCCGTTCGGAGGATTCCTTTTTATTTCTTCCGTATTGTGGTGTAATGCTGTCGTCGTCGGCGAAAGTGTGTTTCAATTCGAGCTGTAAATCGACGCCGGAGAGGTTGAGAAGAGGTTGGCGGCGACGCGCTGGTGATTACGTTAGTCTGTGCGATCCCTGCGGGTGAGTTGTGTGTCTGCATTTCTGCTTTCGTACTGGTTTGGTATTTTACCTTCGAAATTTTGGTGATTTTTGCGAACTATTTTTATCGTTTGGCCTCGTAAAGAGAGTTACATTTCTGGATACGGGCGGTGGCTTTAAATATTAGAACGGGACTTTACATTAGTGGACTGGTATATTGTTGTGGAGTTTGATGGAAATAGATTCTTGGTTTATGGCTGAGAAAACTGATAGTGTAGATGGCGGGGCCAGTATAGTGACACTTGAAAATAGTAATGGGGACACGTGCATTACCTGAAATTACTGGCTCTAGCTTTAAGTGTCCGTGATCAAACTAGTTCATAGAAAGTTGATAGAGTTCACTGAATACCCTGACTTTTTGTTGTGTGGATGTACTTCAACATGGTGGAACAACAGGAACAGATGCTTAAGCTTTTGAGAGAGGAATGTTTGTTGAGTGTGAAACTTTACGTTTAAGGAAGTACATTGCAATTTGTGTTTTGTTTGAATGGTTAAAATTCTTTTTGAATAAACTAATAATATTCTGTGAATGTAGTTATGCTTACGAAGAAGGGAAGTTTTGTGAGATGTTCCACTCGAATAATTCTGGTTGGAGATGCTGTGAATCTTGTGGGAAGGTAATACATTACGTATAACCCTGGTGATTGCGAAAACAGCTCCGTTCAAGTAGAAAATGCACTCATCTTAATGGTGTATTCTCTTTTATGTTGCAGCAAATACATTGTGGATGTATAGTGTCATTACATATGTTTGTCCTACTAGACGCAGGAGGAATAGAATGCACACCGTGTTCAAAAAGAAGTTACATGTCGGTAAGATCTCGCTGTTTTAACTTCAATTTTGCTTTAGAAATGTTTGAATGATCATCTTCCTTTTTTTTTACATGCCACTTCATCTGTTTTCTGTTTATCATGAACCATCAGCACAACAACAACTTCTAATTTTGGTGCTGTAGAGATTGCTTGTGCTGTCACTAAGTTTGACTTAATTTTTCTTTTCATGTCCCATCCAAATTTATTCAACAACTAATCGCTATTTTCCATTTTTATATTTTAGAGCCCGAATCCCGCATGGTCACCTCCTCCGCACTTTATTACTTCTCAGCCTGGAAAAATTGAGGACTCCTCCATGAAACCTTTGAATGCACTAGTTAGCTCAGGGCCAGTGCAGTGGCATCGGTTCCCCAGTTCGTTTGATATCCAGCAGGATGTGAAGTCGCCCTTTGAAGTTAATACGGCTGGTAGATTTAACATTTCTGAGCGGCCATCAGTCTCTTCACCTGAGATGAAGCGAGAGAGTATTTACGGAAGGGTTGTCACGCAAAACCTGAGCTTTCTCCCCTCTGAAGTGCGTCTGTGTGGAAATTCTGGTAATTTATTTTCATCAAGAAGACATTAGGTGTCACCCTTCACTTTCTGGCGGTCATCTTCTTCAGTGTTGTATGTTGTTTTGTGGCAGGTGTCAATATTTTGGAGCAACATAGTTTCTTTGCCAATGAGTTGAAGCCAATGTTTCAGAGAAATGATGATTCGTCTTTAAATATGGATACGGGCTCCAGTTTTTCACAGCAAGCAGTTGCCATGAATCCTTCTGGAGGATGGGCATGCAATCACAATGGAAATGATTCATCTGGTAAAAGTCCAGTGCGTGATGAGAAAACCCGGGGAGATTGGGGTGGCCGAAATCGGTTTATGCCTTCGAATCACCTGGTAACTAATACAGAGCTTCATCAGATTTCTGGCAAGTATCCTCTGTTGTTGTTCAACATCTTATTCACCTGTGGATTATATCCCAAGTATAAATTTTATAAGAAATCGTACTATTCGTCGATTCAGATTTTGTCGTCGTGATAACTTTCCATTCATGCAGCTGAGCTTAATTCTTGATTTTCTGTAATATTTTTAGCATCATTCCTTAGCTTCTTTTAGCCCTAAACCAGCTACTACCCCACTGTTTGAGAAAATCTTAAGTGCCAGTGATGCTAGGAGATTTGGACGCTTAGTCGTGCCAAAGAAATGTGCAGAGGTGAGCACATTTTCTGTTGTTCCCTTTCACTTGTTCCTGCCAGTAATTCTGTTCACTGTATTCGGTATTTGAATCACAAATGAGATGAATGTTGTTTTGAACGCAAATCTTTTGTTGGAGCTCGTTTTCATACTCATTCATTTGATTTGTTTATTACTTCTCAGGCCTATTTTCCACCAATTACTTATCCAGAAGGGGTGCCTATAAAGGTACAGGATGTAAAGGGGAACGAATGGGTACTTCAATTTCGGTTTTGGTCAAACAACCGTAGCAGAATGTACGTCCTTGAAGGCATTACTCCTTGTATAGATTCCATGCATCTGCGAGCTGGCGATGTTGGTAATCCATCACTACCATCCGTTTTCTTCATTTCAACTGCAGTGACTCCCTTCATCACCTAGAAGTTCCTTTCGTTTTCGTTTCTACCAATATTTATGAGTGCATTAGCCTTTCTAAAACTGTATGAGAAGCGCCGCTGGCTTAAAACTAATTGTGCAGTCTCTTTTTTTTTTGTCAATCTTTGTTTTTTTACTTATCTACCTGATGTGTTTTGGTTGGTTGTAGTGTCTTGAAATTGCTATTTCGTGTTTGAATGATAAAAAGGCTTTCTGAACATTTCATTTCAGTGGCATTTAGTAGGCTAGACCCTGAAGGGAAACTGGTAATAAGTGGCAGAAAAACAACGCCTACTCCATTATCCCAGGTGAGATCAGTAGTGTTTACCAAATTATTCCCCGAGGTCACTTCTGAGCAATAATAGAATATATATATGCATAAGCCATTGACAGAATAGGTGGAATATCAGTTTTATTTTTGTTTGAAAAAGCCAAATGCATTTCTACGAGAGTTGAGATGTGTATATTCATCTTTTTTTTTGTTGTTGCTCTCACATACCATATATGTACAGTTATGATGCTTTTTTATTCACACCTTCCTCTACTTGTAAACCATCTCATAGTCTGTGACCATTTTTCTTCACAGTTGGATGGTGCTACTGCGATGAGGAATGACTCTATAACCAGCAATGGCAGTGCTAGAAATAAATCTAGGGACATCACTTCATTTGACTGTCAGATTAAAGGTAAGAACAATCGAACAACAGTTAAAACCTCCACCAAAATTGATAAATTGGCTTCTTTGCAGAGAGACTAATCGAAGACAAAGCTGCAAGTAATGGTAGAAAGAACAGCTTCTCCAGTTCAAAACGGAAGAGGCTAAGGATCGATAATGAGAATGTGCTCGAGCTGGAGATCACATGGAAAGAAGCTCAAGCACTGATGCGCCCACATGACACATTCTCCTCGATTACTGTCGTAGAGGGATGTGAATTTGAAGAATTTCAGGTAGCTGAAATGTCAGTATTTGTCTGCATGGCGCTGCGTAATACTTGGCATTGCAATATTATTATAGATAACAATGTCAAATTCTTATTTTTATTTCCTAACATAATTATCCCTTCAGGACTCTGCACCTTTACTTGGGATGCCTACCATCATTGGAACGAACCAGCTTGGGTTAGCTTATTTCTGCAGTTTTTTCACTTTTCTCTCTGTCATTCACCAACATATACAGCTGATGAAAGAAACACTATCTCTGTGTTTTTTTTCTCAAAAAAATAAATAAATAAATAAATACTGCTATAAACTTTCTTTGATCTATCTTAAGGGAAAGTTTCCAGTGGGTTCGCTGCAAAGATTGTTCGAAGTGGCGAAAAGTGCCCTCCGATGCTCTTCTTCCTTTTAGGTGGATCTGTTCAGACAACATTTGGGACCGGGACAGGTTATTTCTACATCTATTATGTTTATCCTTAAGAGATGAATTTACTCAACATCATACATGAAGCTTATAAACATGAGTTAACATACCCGTAAACCCCTTTATCCATGAATCTCATTCTCTTTGGTAATTTTTCTCTAGCTACGGTTACGCATCATGATATCAGAAAAATATTCTTTACTTTCTTCCGTTCGAACCTCCTCAGGTCTCAATGTTCGGCTGCCGAGGAATTATCTAAAGAACAATTAGAGGAGCTGTTATCATCGGCCTCTCCCAACAAAGGTCTCAAACTTTCATCGATCTTACACCGTTATCAACCACCCCAGCCTCACTTTACAATATATATGTTTTTTTGCAGATTCTTTTAAAACCGAAGACACCAACAAACACCACCAAGGAGCAGCCATCGAAGACCTCGACGAACCCGTCCAAATGGATAAAGGGGGACCTCCTCACGAACCCGCCTGCGAATGCGTTGCCTGCATCGGCCACAAGCTTCGGTTTAAAACTCTTATGGAGGAATTTGCTGCAAAACAACGTCAACATGAGGTTGAAGAAACTATGCCACAAAGTATATCATTAGCTGAGGAAGCCAAAGCACATTCAACCGGTAATAACAGAGATAACAGTAGAAGTACGAAAGATTCTTCTCCAGCTTTTTTTCCATTGAAAGGTCAAATAGACCTCAACATCCAGCCCGAGCGAGAAGAAGAATCGTCGTCCCCTGATTCTTCCGGAAGGATCTCCATGGCACAACCACAAACATCACCATTAAGCGCAGATATCCTTGGAAGCATATAATGCAGCAGAAGCAGAGGCAATAATAATAAGGTATTATAAAATCCATAAATTTCATCTGCTAATTATGCAGATGCGTGATGCGTGCATGATTAAAGAATAGATAGTCGTACATAGACGATATGCCCGTTATTCGTCTCACATCTCATTTTCTGTTAGAAATCGACGGCATTTTAACTACCTAACTCAGTTGTGAAGGATTCTTCTGTTTCGACTCCTCGGTGAGTGAGGATTGAGGGCTTAGAATTGGCACTGGTTTACACAAGTTTTTTTTTTTTGCCTTGTTATAAATTGCTTTGTCTTGCTTAAAATGAAAAAAAAAAAAAAAAAAAAACATAATGCTTGCTGACTGTCTGAAAAATTCTCCTTTTCCCCTATTATTTTTTTTTTCTAAAAAAGAATTATACATGATATATTTTTTTGTGTGTGTTTTTCTATACACCGCGATTTATCATCTCCATGAAACGATTCATGGACTCTTGCCTCTGCATCTTCATATCCTCATTGAAGTTGTTGATGAAAGCCTCTATTCGTCGGTTCAACTCGACGTGGCTCGGCGAAAGTTCCTTGTGCATCCTCGAGCTGGACCGATTGTTGTTGTTCGTCTTTGACGCGTCAGTGTCGGCAGTATCACTGTTCTTTGAGTGCCGCGTGAGAGGCACGTGACGACCTTCGCTTATTTTCTTCCATGTGCTTTCTAGTGTTTCTTGCTTCCTCGGCCTCGAAACACCCAGTAGTGCCCTCGCTTCACCTGCAATATATAAATAGGATTTATTTATTGCAGATAAAAATAGAATTTAAAAACAGATAAAAGTTGTTCCTCATTAGTTTCCATTTACGTGGTCACATTCGTAAGTACCTCCTCATATGTGGCATATATTGATGTTCCATTAATATATTACCATTAATACATCAGGGCCGTTAATATGACATGTTAACGTGACTTCAATCAATGAGACGTGTGAGGTGCTCACCAACAACCAAGGTAATGGTGAGCTATATATAGTTATTAAAATTAAGACAAAATACTAGTATATTAAATTAACAAATAAAGCTCACCTCCGCGAGAGAGCCCGGTCCTAATTGGCCTGCGATGTCCAAACCTCGACGAAACAAGCGGCTTCTCTCTCCCCCGCATTAGAGACTCCGCCTCTCGAGGATCAATCTCCTGCATCGGCGGAGCACCGTACCCACTCGCCGTTGACTCATCGTTCACACACACACGATCTTTTCCTTCAATAACTAATAACTCATCATCTTCAGCAGCATCAAAAACAGTCTTCTCCGATTCTAATTCCCCTTCGGGCTTAAACTCCGCCGATCTACCACCAGCCTCCTCCTGAGGTGGCAGTAGCAGAGCCGGCGACGGAGTTTTAGCAGTCATCAAATTAATATGAACGGACGGCTGAGATTTGGACACCTGGAAGCGCGTAGAAGCAGCGATGGCGATGATGATGAAGTTGATTACTACTAAAGCCGACCATGTCTCCTTAACAGTTCTTGAGATTGGTGCAGAGAATCTCAGTGCTATGCAGGCGATGGACACCGTCGACGCAAAGATTATTACAACTCTCTGTTTGGCTGACGATGATGAGCCCATCTGAGTTTGTTTCCCTTAGTTGTTGACCAGATTTGTGAATGTTTGTGTGATCGATATATATCATATATATATATATATAATATACACACATGCAACTTAGCACACGAGTGTTTGCGTACGCGGTTTGTGAGATTCCACTGTACTGACTTATAATGTCTAAATTGATTTTTTTTCTTTTTTTTTTTTTTGGGATGCTGCCGACTTAATTTGTGGACCATTCGTGTCTACCTATCAAGTTGCAAGTTACCACGTTGCATGAAAAGTTCGTACTTGTCAAATACTTCTACTTGAACGTTATCTTGGTGGATTTGAAGTCAAATCCAGTGGTTGTGGAGAGAATATTTCGACTCCTCGTCATCCAAAATTTGACAAGTCTTCATCTAACCACGACGATTAATCCCCGAGTCAAATGAATCTCGCATTGATTGATTAGATAAAATAATTGTAAACTACATATAAACTTATAAACTTGTGAGTTATTATATCTATTGCTAATTTATAATCGCACACGAACTAATATGTAAGGCTCATAAACTTGTGACTGAGGAGGTCTCAACAATTATTGCGGTAAACGTGAAACGAACACGTGATCAAACATCATAGCGAAGCTCTAGCCCAATACGATGTAGATGATATGTCTTCGAACATGCAACTATTAATGCTTTATCTCAAAATCTTCTGATGGCGGTGAGACAGCGTATCCCATTGGATAGATACAAGATAATTGCCGTTAAATGAAATGTCCGATTTGTGGCCTTAAATTTTATGCAAAAATTATTGGGAGTGTCAAACTCAAATACGACATTTATTAGATGAATCGGTCTTAATTATGTTATTTTCCTTTGAAATCAATAACACACCTTGACTTCATCTCGCTACATATTTAATTAAAATAATACTACACGTTTCCGTTCCCAATTCATAAAAGCGTTAAAAACTCGTGTTTTACAATTTCAATTGTCAACCATAGTCCACCGAGACAATTAATTAAAAACAAAACAAGTCAATTAAAGCGCGTCCCGATCTCATTATAATTCATAAACAGCTTTACAATTTTATACACACATATACATAACAACATAGAATAAACCACGGCCGACGACTATCCACGGCTGGGTTTTCTTTTTCCTCCTATGCTAAAGTCCTAACTTCGTAGGACTCCATTTCTTATCCTCAACGCAATAATAATAATAATAATAATAAACCACAACACAAGGAAGAACATCATCGTACACGCTCTTAGTACATCGCAGCCTAGTTGCAAATTAAGTTTACCTCACGTGAGGGTCATAATCATCGAAGAGAGAATCGGGGACCACGAGGGGCAGCTTATCTACGTACTCGAAGAGCCTCGTTAGATCCTCTCGCGTTATCATTGACGGGTCCATCGCGTCCCCGCTGTCCAAATACACCCAAAGGTCCCCCGAGTTTACCCTCTTCAAGCTGTCCCTACAGAAGGGACAGGATTTCGATCTCCCGTGCCTGAAGACAAAACAAGAACCATGGATCTTACATCATCACCAGATTTTCGAGCAGACGTATTATTTATTTACCGGTAAGGAATACGAGCAAAAATGTAGTACCATTCTCTGTAGCATTTGAGGCACATAGCATGGTTGCAGTTGGGCAACACTATCTTGCTGTTCGTCTCCATGCAAATCCCGCATTCTTTTTCCCGTTCAATCTCAGACTCAGAGGGCTCTTCTGCAACGGACCTCTTGTACCTCTCCAAGCAAGCAACTTTCTGTTTTTTATCTTCCGAATCAGTGATGCCGTTTTGAAGTTGCATTAGTGAAGGATAAATCACAGCTGAAAACAGGGGATGCAGTTCAAGAATCAGGCACCGGTGAGTGTTTCCCCGATAAGAAATATTAAGTGATATTTGGTTAGAAGAGAGGAGAATATGGGCTCACCGTAGAATTCTCGAATGCTTGCTTTCCTCTCGTGAGTGGACATAGTGGTGGTTCCGTCAACATAAACCTATCACCGAAAGGTTGCAGTTTCGATTGAATTTTTCCCACCAGAAATATTCATCCGTGTCATTATTTAATGAAACTGAGTAATAATAACCTTGTATATGAGGATTCTCAGCAACCCGAGAGCACCTGCAAGGTAACAATCGGACCATTGAACCAGAAAAAGGAAGAAATGTGCTGCTGGGCTGTAAGAAATCCTCATTTGAAGACAAGCCCCGTCGTATTGTCTTGGAAAATCAGCTGCCCTGCAATTATAATTGATTCATGTTGTAATGGTCAACATTATCACTCAAGCATAAGATCCCAGGCTCAACATGAAATGGAAAATGGAAGTTCAAGGAATATGCTTTTGAGGACCATTAACACTGGAATTGAAGGAACTCAAGAGAGTCAAAGAAAAGAAATAGTTAGCTGAAAACTTCCGGTGAGATATTTTGGAAGATGAAATGGCATAGTTAGCAGAAGATGACGATGACATAAAACAGATACCCTTATGGCAATCTAAAGCAAACGGTAAAGTAGAGATTAAACTATCTTATTAGAAAACTTTCTCAATCAACGTATCAGACAAATCCCTGAAAAGTGCCACAAAATATCTTCAGCTAAAATTAACAAAAGAAAACAATGATAATAGCTTAAAAAAGAAGCAAACGTAACGAGTACTAAAACCAAGCATAATCTCAGAAGAAAACGGCACAGTAAATCAGAGAGAGAAAAAATGGAAGAAAAATTCACGACTACATGATATCAAAAATCGATTACAGTGTGTTGGCGTGCTGAACATCTGCTTCGAGCACTTTCAGTGAGTCTTTAAACGACTTTCTCACTGGAGTTCCACCGCTCACATACATTTCTTCCGCTTCAATCTTATTTTCCCCAAACACTTTTCGCATAAACAGAAGCTTTCATCAAAAGTGACGATTTACGGCTCTATTAAACAGCAGCAAGAAGGAAGGATCGGTAATTCGAAGAATTAAGAAACCAAACAGAGAGAAGACGATGATTTTTTTTCCTTCAAAAGTTCCAAAAAGAAGACTCTTGAGTGAGAGAATTGAGAGAGGTGCGTATTGTATTGGATTGTGCGAGTAGAGTGCGAGAAAATAGATAAAGAGGACTCGCCACGTGGACATGTACGCCACTGAGTTATAGATAACATTTTGGGTAAATTACCTTTCAGTACCCATTCAAGTTTCAACTTCCTCTTAAATACTTCTCGAATTATTTCTTCCTGTTAGGTACCCATTTGAAAAATATTGTGTTAGGTACCTAAAAAACGTTAAAAAGAAAAAAATAACCTTGGTTCATTCATAAATATTATTTCAATTTTCTCCACTTTTATATCAAGTCAAATTTAAGAATATTATACCAACTGTTATCACTTTTATATCAATTGTTCTCATTATTATACCAATTATTCTCATTATTATACCAACATATTCAGTTATTATACTAACCATTATCACTGTTATACCAAAAAAAATATTTTTTGCTATTATATGGAAGTGATTTTTGCGTATTATACCACAAAACATGTTTATTATACCAACAAAATTGCTTATTATACCAATAAAATTGATTATTCTACCAACAAAATTGATTATTCTACCAATAAGTTCGAATGTATATCAAACAATTCGGATATTATAATAACATTACTTTTGGTATTACAGTGATAACATTTGGTATAATAATTGAATATATTGGTATTATAATGAAAACACTTGGTATAATAGTGATATAATACTCTTAACTTTGACTTGGTATAGCAGTGATAACAATTGGTATAATAATTGATTATATTGGTATAATAATGGGAACACTTGGTATAATAGTGATATAATACTCTTAAATTTGACTTGGTATAGCAGTGATAACAGTTGGTATAATAATTAAATATAGTGGTACAATACATAGACCAGTTGGTAAAAATAAATCTGTAAAGCAGGGTTATTTTCGTCTTTTCAATGTTTGGTGGTATTAAACACACAATTTTTCGCAAATGGGTACTGAACAGGAAGAAATACTTGAAGGGGTACTGATCAGGAAGTTGAAACTTGAAAGGGTACTGAAACGGAATTTACCCTAACATTTTAATTATTATTTCTTGTATGGATATTATATACAAAGATATTTCTAGAGAGGGAAATGTTTTATCTGAATATCTTACTCCACTTTGAGTTTAAGTAATTATGATAAATTCATAATTCATCTAAATTATATTCCCAGAACGTTTGAATGTATTACATTTAATTATGAAAATTGAAATAAAATCGTGTAATCTTTATTGTATCACCATAAGTAATTTTGATCAATCCTAATAAAAATGGACAATTGTATATGCCTCCCTATCCAGAGAAATGCCCACTTGATCCACTTTCTTCTTTTCGGCATATAATGATATCACTTTTTCCCTTATCTCTAATAAAAATTAATAGGACGACTTTTAGCGAATATTAAAATATATTAAATTATTCAATATACTATGTTGCTTCCTGTCTGTCTTTTATTTGCTAGGTAAGGTAGCATTCGGTCCAGACACTGCCTCATTGATAATATATATTTTTGCCTTGCATTAAATTTCATTAATCTCTAGATAGATTTTATTTAGATGATGCAAATTAAATCTTTACAAGAACGTAACGGTTTATGTTAAAAAACATCATCTCAATTCTCATTTCTGCGTATAACAAACGTCGACTTGGACATATTTGATCATAAAAAGGATAAGGTAAGGATTAAGTTTGGTGGTGCAACTTGCTAATGAGATCTTTCAATTTCTATTATTAATTGTTTATTACCAAATTGGTATAGATTGGAACAGGTAACATTTGTATAGTTGTTTATAAATTATAAAATTGAGTCACTAAATATGCTATTTTTTATTTTTGAACGACTATGTTTAATAATTACAAAAATAAGTCCCTAACTTTATGTCTTAACAAAATCGGGTCACCGATCAATTTTTCGGTCAAAGTTATCGGAAATCCAACATGGCCAATGTCACATCACCCACCACATCGAATTTCTGGTAAAAAAATTAATTGATAACTCAAATATGTTAATATATACAAACATAGTGACATTTTTTTCAATTATAGAAAATAGTGATCCAAAAGGGTGACCTAATTTTATGATTTTTTCCTTTGTTTGTACATATATCTTCGAAAAAGGTCAAGAACAATTCAATGTTCTAGGCTAGCCAACTACATGTTGCCACGATGACAATAATTCGAAACTAATTCACGAATTCAAAACCTCTAATATTTATTCTTTTCTCTGTTGCTTTTTTTATATTAATTAGCCGCCTTAAGACTTTATTTTCGAGTGATGCAACGAAGTATATACTTCGGTCAATATCCAACCCACGAAATATATATATATATATATATTTATAGTGTCCCTTCTATTTAACGACAGAAATCAAGGCATGCAGGTTCACTTAGATAACAACTTGAAGTGCCTAAGCAGCAATAGCAATCTTTAAAGGTAACAACACCTCTCCCACATCGCTTCGCATGCTTGCACGGAGTGATATGTATTTTCTCATCAACATAACTCACTCCATGCATTTCTTTCCTCCCCATAGTGTTTCTGATTATTTCATGACCTGTATAATAAAATTATCATCAATTATTGTTACAAACCAGCGATTAATTTTACTTTGATACACTTAAAATAAATAATTAGTCTTCTTGATAAGGACGGACTTACAATCATGAGAAGCGATTAGGGCGAAGAAAGTAACGGTAAAGAGAATGAAATGATGGGATTTATTGCAAGCCATCGATTTATTATTAATGAGAATTTAGAACTAGTTTTTATATGATTTTATTTATGGCCATGTTTATAGGGTCTAAAAACGACCCTTTTTATATATTCGGGTAAATTGGTGTACATAAGAATTGCCTTTTTTTTCATTTTTAACTCTAAAGACATTTATTGCTCTTATATATTTTTACTATTGCTACATGTTATATCACTTCCTCCTTTTGATGGATACTGTATCTAATTTGATATATAGATAAAAATATGTTCTTCTAATCTTAACCACGAGTCGGAGAAATATGGAAAATAACATTCTTGATAAAGTTGCGGTATATGCGGCATAAAAGAAAATATAATAGAATTGCATAACGATACTCTTTTTCTTTTTTCTTTCCTTCTAAGGGCGCAGAGGCAGAGGGCGACGGTGAAGAGGATGAAATAACACGTGCAACAGCCATCGAGCATTGAGACTATATCGAATTGATTTGATATGATATATATATTAGTCGTATTCATATGTAAAAGCAATTCTTCTATTTATAGGAGAAACCGAACAAAATAATATTTGGATTTAAAGAATCAAATATGGGAAATTTAGATGTTCACTAAAGTTAAATAGGATTTTGGATTGAATTATATATGGTGGACAATACGGGACATATCACAATTCACTATCACAAGGATATTTCGTTTAAGATTAGTGTTGGATATTTAGTGCAGATGGGTTTTGGCCCAACTGAGTATATAAATCGAGAACTCATCCTCGACGAAACTCAAAAAATATTAAAATTTCGTATTCCACGTTTCGAGAGGAGTCTTAGAGTATTAATTTGTTCAAAACCGATATTGAGTGAAAGAAATTTGTGACCAAAAATTGAAAGGGCGACCAAAAATTGAAAACACATTACTAAGTGATCTAAAATTGAAAGGACGACCCAAATTTGTTTTGACATACAAAGTTAGTGACTCACTTTAACATTATAGAACATAGTGACCTAAAAACACAAACAAATATACTTAGTGACCAAAAATTATAATTTTGCCTTTGAATTTATCTTTGATATTAATTCAATGAACTTTGATTTTGATATTACTATATATTTTTTATAATCTTTCATGTAATTTTTTTGAACTTAGTATCTGAAATACAGAAATTAAAATTCTGTTAACTTCGCTTTCATTTTTGTAACTGCCTTGACCGACTTACGTCTTATTTTCAAGATGAACGCAAGATGGCACGATATCATTTCAAGATTATTATTATTATTCTAAGTGGTTGGTGACGAGGGACGGCTTCACGACTTAATTTATTATTATTTTCTTATATTATAATTTCTTTTTCGAGTTATGCGTTTGCTAATTTGGCACGTCATAAAGAAATAATTATTTGGAAGGAGACTATGATTTTCCTTCATAATTTTCTCTTCCAAAAGATTAGGTATTACTTTACTCCATGTGTTCATATCTATTTCCTACTGTCAAACCTATAAAAATATCTATACCTTGAATAAAATTATTAGGGTGGTACCGTATTTTTCCAGATTTCCATTTTTATTATGGTAAGACATTAAATATTCATCGGCAATTTGTTGCTATACACCCATTCTCGAATTTATATTTATTTATTTTGTGATTCAAAAGGGGAGTATATGTTTAATATAAAAATGTAAAAATTATAAGATTATCTCATTATCTAAACCAGTTTTCGTTTTAGATCCACTAGGTTAACCTTAGGTTAATTTAATTTGATTAAAGGGGAATTGACCACGGCAACTCTCATCATATGAAACGCGTTCATCGTCCAATTATGAAATCCTTGAAGTGATAATTGTAAAAATATGTCATTAACTTTGAATATTTTAATAAAATTAGGTCACCGGTGAATTTTCCTGCAAAGATCGCTGAAAATTCCACGTGACCGCTCATGTGGCTATTGACATGTCATCAGCCGCATCGAATTTTCCGACAATTTTTTGCCGGAAAATTGACCAGTGACCCAATTTTGTTAAGACCTGCAAAGCGAATAACTATTTTTATAAAAATCAAACAATGATATAAAAATGAAAAAGTTAGTTAGTGGTACAATTTTATAATTTTGCATGAAAATATATATATATATATATAGATAGAGAGAGAGAGAGAGGAGAGAGAGAGAGAAACATATCATGTCGCTCTCAAGACTTTCGATTATTTATGTGAACAAAAGAAAATAGAAAGGCGAAGGAGGTGGGAATGGGAACATCTCCCGCGCCTGCCCGAGACTTTGTAGTAAAATCTTCATCAGCTTTCCTCACACCCATAAAACGACGACAACGTACATCCAACGCGCGTTCGTGAAATTTTCCCACCTGGTGCCCTTTTCCCCGGCACGATCGCGCGAAATTGCGAAGCGCAGATTAATTTGTGAGCTGAAATTAGTTACTGTTCGTATTGTTGAATTTTCTCTTTTTGGGGGTTGAATTGATTTCTGCAGTTGTCGTTTCCCGAGTAAATGAGGTCGCACTATTAATGAGAAGATCGATTGTGATCTTTACGCAATCGACTGTAGTGATCGTTGTGTTTATTTATGATTATGAAGCAGAAGTAGCTAATAAGCTGATCGGAGAAGAAATATCTAAGCGGTATACAAAGCTTGTGAGGTTTCTACGAAAAGGTTTCATCACATGTATGTGCCATAGATAGATAACACAGACACGAGGACATGAGTTGCAGTTGCTTTGGGGATTCAAGAGTGCTCAAGAAGAAAGGCCATAAACACGAGCGAACAAACGAAGAAGGTAGGTAATCACGAATCTCAGTATTTTGGATTCAAGTAAACTATTTTTGCCTGTTAGGATTTCAATAGGAGAGTGCAATGCTGTTGTTAAACTTTCCTCTGCATACACAATTGTGGTTGCTTTTCTATGTTTGTGGTTCTGCATCTACTTTTACACCTACTTCTATTCTATTCATGTGTGCGTAAGGCTTGGTGTTAATGCTATATCTGTAGGGCTACTCAATTCTTGCAAATGTTCAATTATATATATACATATATATTTTAGTTATGCAGTTGGTGAAATGCTTATTTTGATATAGAACTATATGAAGGAGTTCTTATGAGGTGCAACTCCAATTTGGGTTATAATGTGGAACTAGCAATGGGATAATAGTCAAATTACACAGTGAACGTCCTTGTATTAGGTGGAGGTACATCATTAAATACACTAATCCAGCTAATACACGGGTTGATGGGACTTTGGACTTTCATCTTCATGGTTGAAAATCAGCTAGACTTAGTTTTTTCTGAGATTATGATTTTCTTCATCGTTACTTATTCGTTCGTTTTGATCCATTTGGATTATTTATGTTAGTTGCTTGTATTTTTTTTATGATCCAGCAGGGGCCTCAATTGGGAGAACAAAGAACTTCCCGTACAACGAAATAAAACTAGCCACCAATGACTTCCACAGGAGTAATAAAATAGGAAGAGGCGGATTCGGTACAGTTTACAAGGTATTAATTTATCAGTACTCTTTTGCCTACTCTCAAATTGTTTTGGGTTAAGCTTTCTTTCTCAGCACTGTAACTACAGGCTAAACTTTGGCTTGATCAGTGCAAAGATTTAGGAAAACCATTAACTTCATCAATTTCCCTTCTTTAAGCTTACTCTATGTGGGCGCAGGGAACCCTCAAGAGTGGTAGGGAAATTGCAGTAAAGATGCTGTCGACCGAGTCGAAGCAAGGAGTACGCGAATTCTTAGCGGAGATCGAAGCCATATCCAACGTTCACCACCCAAACCTCGTCGAATTAATTGGATGCTGCGTCCACGGGAGTAACCGAATCTTGGTGTATGAGTATCTCGAAAACAGCAGCCTCGATCGCGTCCTATTAGGTAATCTCATATATACTGTTGAATGACCACTTTATCTAAACAGTTAATTAAGCTTAAGGGGAGTGCATTGCGTTTTAGCTGATTTCTTATCCAACCTTCGACGTGGAATTTTTACTTAAATGGGTTGTTGTGAGGATTCGTACCCATGATTCCTTGGATTTAAGATTAAAGGGAGTGCATCATATTTTCAATTTCAATTTATATATTTTTTTATTTCCAACAGACACGTTTACTTGAAAATTTTGAAGCAAAACATAACCCATGAAAAGCTTACTAGCTATCCACATCAGGTTCGCGGAGGTCCCCAAGATTGGCTTGGCCACAGAGGTCGGCGATTTGCAAGGGCACCGCTCGAGGCCTTGCATACCTTCACCACGAGCTCGTCCCTCACATTGTGCATAGGGATATAAAAGCCAGCAACATACTCTTGGACGAGAATTTCAATCCGAAGATCGGAGACTTTGGATTGGCTAAACTTTTCCCCGATGATATCACACACATAAGCACGAAAATAGCTGGGACTACGTATGTTTCGTTCGATGTTTGTGTGTTTGAGGTTGTTAGCGGTTTTTTTAGTCGATTTGATGTTGGTGTTCGTTTTACTTTCTCACAGCGGTTACTTGGCGCCCGAGTATGTATTAGGGGGTCAGCTGACGCCGAAGGCCGACGTTTATAGCTTCGGGGTTCTCATACTTGAGATCGTGAGCGGTAGGAGCAGCGCACACACCAGTTACGGTGGACCCCAGAAATTGCTACTTGAATTGGTGGGTATTGTTCTTTGATTCATCTAAATATTTTTGCTAACTGCTTGAAGTTAGCAGTTATATAATAGCTACATTTTAGATTAAGGTGGTGTTTGGTACGAGGATTTCGGTTAGGAAAAGAAAAGGAAAGGTGTACATGTACAACGATCGAAGCACAAAGTATCATCATTCGATGCGCTAACTTAGTTTTCAGGTCGTGCTTTTCACTCACGAATTCCGCATACCAAACGCAACTAAGGTTTAGTTGGAAAAAGAGAAAAATCATCAAATATGGCCTATTTGTCATTTTTGCACGAACTAGAAAAACCAAGGATTGGATCTAAGTAGTGAGGTTGGGATGTCATTTTTGTGGCTTGAGTTAGGATACACAGACTAGGAGAATTAGCCAACAGTGAGATTTAGGTTCGATTCAAGCTGAACTTAGTCGCAGTGCAGGGACTAGAAAAACGTGGGATATTACATGTTTTAATGTTAAAAAAATTGCAAATTGTCCTTTTTTTTTTCCGCAAACAACCTTAAAATTAAATGTCTATGGCAGGCATGGGAGCTATATCAAGAGGGGAAATTGCTGGACCTCGTTGACCGAGAAGTCGAAGGAGTGTATCCAGAAGACGAGGTCCTCAGATACATAAAAGTTGCACTCTTCTGCACCCAATCGAATTCGGGCAGAAGGCCTTTGATGAGCCAAGTCGTGGAGATGCTTACCAGAAACGTGAAGCTCAACGAAACCCAGCTGACTCCTCCGGGTTTCTTCGATGATTCGGATCCCCCAAACGGTAGCAAGGCTTCGAAGAACAAGTCCTCCGAAGCCTCCACTAGCCGTCAGATGAGTTCTTTCCCCTCCATTATTACCGAAGTTGCCCCCAGATGAAGGTTGTCTCCTTGTTGACCTTCTCTTTAATTATTTCACTCGGAATTTTTTTTATGCATTTGGGAAAGAATTACTACAGTTAAACGAGATCTTTAATGTTAATACCGGTAGTGATTGATAAACTCAGTAGAGGAATGCTATAAATCCAGGAAAGGTCTACGTCTATTAAATACAACACCTGAAGGAAGCGTAAAACGTGATGCTGATAAAATATTTAAGTAGAAAAAAGCAGGACATCAAAGGCAAGTGTTTTTAACTAACCTGTTGTTCTTCGGGTGCCACAACTTGCTTTTCAGCACCGTTAGGAGCTGAATCTTTGGCTGGTTCATTCGTTGCCTCTTTAGAAGCAGCAGCATCTATCTTGTTTTTGGTGTCTTTTGCATCTCTGCCTTCCTTAGCAGCTTCCGGTGGTGGCGGCGGTGGTGGTAGCATGTGAGGTGGTGGATTGTGCTTGAGTTTCACGAGTAATCCGCGCATCCTCGAGAGATCGGTTGGTTTTCCGGGTTTAGGCCCTTGAACGACGGTGATGGAGGGCTGCTTCTTTTCTTGATCCTTCTTCTTATTGCCTCTCTTCTCGATGTTGGCCACCTCGTTGGGTATGAGCTCAGCTATGGATTTCCAGTACTGTTTGTCGGCTTCTTTGTGGAATTTTTCTTGACTGGCCAAGAATGACTTTTAGAGATGGAAAAAATGAATTTAGGTTCTATGAGTTGGAAATATGTGGATTTGATTAAAGCAAAAAAGTTGAAGAGTTTGGGGAAAATGCCAACCTTCTCTTTCTCCCTGTTGTTGGCCTTGTTGGTCTCTATGCTGCGTGTTCTCTTTTCGTAGAAGGCTTGCTTGAACTCCTCTGCTTCTTGGATGATTTGGTTCCGCATCTCCTTTTCCCTCTTCTCTTTCTCCTCCACTCGAATTGCGTTTTGCCTGTGGATTTGAAAAGGTCATCAAAGTGAGGTGAGGAGAAGAAATCGTAATACATCCACCACCCAAATGCAGCCAAAACACACACAAACACATGCATACCTTATATTCTGGAAACTAAACCATAAAACTAAAATTGAAAAGAAGTGTAAAGGAGTTTTGATACATTTTCTGTGCTTGAACATGAGCAAAATGCGTGGCGGAACCAATAAGAAGAAAACAAAAACAAGAAAGCACTGTCGAGCTTCAAAATCAGCTTAATCAGGCAAAATCGCAGTGTACTTCAGCTTTCACTCGAAATGTTAAATACCAAAGCATTCATAAACAAATTGCTCAACAAATAACTCACAAGATTCTACTACCACTCGGCCACAAACTTTAGATCACATGTTCACTTCAGCTAATGAAATATTATCACAACATCCCCAAATCTGATAAAAGGGATTGACTACTAAATAGATATACACAAACACAGCAAACCAAATATATGTAAGGTGGCGGCGCGGATAAGATTTGATCTGAAATGAATGGCTTAATACACTAGATAAACAAACAAAAGCCACGCAGTGAAAAACTTTAAGGAACTCCGATGGCAAACATTACAATAACATAAAAGTTAACCAAGATCAAACATCAACTAAACCCTAAATAATCCCCAAAATGAAGATCTCGATTGCGCCGAGGGATGCAGATGCTTGCTAACTAGCTAACAATCAACTTAATCTTCAAGCAACTGATCGTTCCACTAAACCTCTTAACAATATCGTCAAGTAGGCCATAACCAAATAGCTCGGTTCGGATCCGCTACCTAAATCATTGTCGGCAAGCGTACAATAACGCGAAATAAATGAGCTAACCGGCGCCACTCGCGAAGCGCGAGCCCTTCCTCCTGCATCTCGCTCGGAGGCGGCAGGACCGGTCCGTCATCCGAAGTGAATATTCCTTCTGTATCTTCTCCGAACGGCGACTTCACGTTTCCGTTCGAGATCTGAACCTCCTCGTCCGCTTCGGAACCGAACGGATCGGACGCTTTGACGTGGTCAACTTCCACGTCATCAGCATCTCCTCCGAGCTCCGGAGTGTAGGGAGGCGTATAAGGAGAGTCGTCGTTGAAGGATGGGTAGCCTCCTTCGTGAGGCTCGCCAGCCGACGCGTCGCCGTCATTGCCATACGCGTCGAATGCTGATGACATGTTTGGATCTCTAAGATATTTTCTCTCTCTGCGAGCTGTTCAGTACACGTATCGAAACTTTGGTGCTTGTGTGCGTGAATAGATGTGTCTCTATATTTATGTTACCATACAATACAAAGGAAGGGATTTCTCTTTTCTTTCCTTTCCTTTTCTTCACTGTTTCTACTCTTGCTTGACGATTAATTAATTAGTAGTCGTTGAATAATACCATTATGCTCGTTTAAATATGTTTTAGTTTTGTCGAACAGTGTTGATGATGATAGTTTCGGTCTTATTTTATTTTATGCTTTTTTAATGGAGAGGTTAAGCAAATCAGTGCCTGTCCGGTCGTTTAGTCAAACTATACAAGTGAAATTTAGCAGATTAGGAACATTTTTTTATATGCAAAATATAAAATTAATAAACAAAAATTATCAGAAATATATTTTATATTATTTTTTTGAACTTTTCTATATTTATATGGGAGAATGTCCGTGATGTTTATCCAATGGGCCAATTTAGCCCCCGATGTTTCGCGGGAACCAATTTAGTCCATCATGTTGTCGATTTTGAACCATATTTATATTATATAAGGTCATCTTCAACCGAAAAAACTCATTTTCAAGCCAAAAATGCAGTAAATGTCACATCAAACAGTAATTCTTCTTCAACCATTAAACTCATTTTCAAACTCAAGAATATTCGGAATATTCTCTTCTACACAATTTTTTTTACAACTTTTCACTACCGACCATATATTTTATAACGTTACAAATTAGACTACAATATTATTTTAAATTAAATAACGAAAATATTTAATAAAATTAATTAGAGAACATAAAAAATAAAAAACAATGATGATAATAAAATAATTAGTAATATGAATGTAATGTACGAATTTAAAATAAACAAAAACAAAACTAAATAAATAAATATATGGCATTTACAATAAAATTGTTTTGGCACAAAAATAATTTACCTAAAAAAATGAGATGGTGAACAGTGGAAACGCATGCAAATATGTGTTTCCATGAGACAGAAACTACCAATTAACACATATTGTTGTTAGGGATGCGGTACCATTGGAGCATAAATCCTATTCTGGGATGCTGCTTCCGTTGGAGTTGATCTAAGCAAGTAAACTACCCAAATTTTGACTCTTCAAATTAAAGAAAATGGAACTCAATTTTGAAACTTGATGGTGTGCCAAAAGAATATCAATATTTAAATTTACAGCAAGCAATAAACCTCTCTAAAAACTTGAGAAAGTATCATCTTTTAATAGTTGTAATTTCGGAGGCAATATTGATGTCATATAAAATATTGGGAAAAAAAATATCGACAGTGTGGACCTATATATTCATTCCATCCTTTCTACATATCATCTCAAATACAAAAATTGACATCCAATACCATACAAGTTGAACAAGCAAATACAATAAAAGTCCATAAAAAAAAAAAAAGCTTCCATAGCCCAATATTTGCTACTGTGATTGCGACAAAGAATTCAAACACAGTAAAAAATTTAAATTCCTCCACATGCACAAAGTCAAAGTCAGTATCATATATGAAAAAGAACAAACTGTAACCTCCACACTCTCAAGTCCAGAAAATATAGTATAATCTTCATCCAGAAGAAAACATTTCGGCATATAACTTCTTCACACCCCCTCTCTACCTCGCAAATTTCTTCCTCAAAACACTTTTCAAGAATTGAATTCCATTGCAAAAAAAAAAAAAAAAAGTTACGAATCTCGAAACTTACTCGAACCCCATTGTAATAATGTACACAGCTACTCACTCTACTCCTCATCTCAATTACGGGATCGGAGAGGCGTTCCTCGGATACCTTGCGGACGATGATTGCGTTCGCGGGGGAAATCGAGGAGAAAAATCGGTTTTCATCCTCTTGTTTGGGAACATACCATGCATGGAGGACCTATACAAGAATTCACAGTAGAACATAATTAAAAGTATTCTTTTTTTTTTTGTTATTTTTTCTCTTGAAGCATCAAATGTAAACCCACCTGGGAGAAGAACCCTGTTGCTGCCGATGATGATAAGGAAACTGACCACCGAGCATGGAATCCAACGCTGCAAGAGCTTCCTCAGCAGCCTATGGAAGAAAGAAAATGTTTTATCATGCGTGAAACAGTAGAATGGAAAAAAAGGACAATAGGAGAATAAACGCGTTACCTGAGACTTAGCTTCTTCCCATGATAACCCGATTCCCTTTCCCAAAACTTGCCCGTTAATTTCAACCTAGAAAGAAGGTAAAATATAACTAATGAACATTCTTCACTTCTGGTCCCCAGGAATATTTTTTTTAAAAAAGTTCACTTATTTCAACTGAAATTGGGCGAAAGATGTTTAGAACCTGAGTAAAGACTTCATTTTTCTGGCCGGGGTTAGCTGAAAACTGAGGTTGAGTTTGGAATGCTACACTAAGGCCCTCCATCGAACACTGCAAATAAAGAAATTGCATTAAATTTTACATTAAACAGAATAAAAATGCATAAAACAATAAAAGATTGGTACTTAATAATCACTCCATGCAACTTACTAATTCTCTGAGTGCAGCGATAGATCCCGCTGTTTTCCGCTGTGAGGCTTCATTTCTTGGTGGTGCTGCAAGAGTTGGAAATTGCATGGCAGCCCCAAAAGGATTCGCAGAGCCAACAATACCGTTATCTTTCTTATTCACATTCTCATGCATGTGAGTCGAATCGGGTCTAAGCTGCAACAAGTATTTCTCTGCAAGAGGACAACCATCTCTACTATTGAGAATCAGCCTAAAGAATCAGGCCATAATGAAGGGTCAAAATCATGCAAACAGTGCCTTGAGGCCCTTGACAATGCTCTATAAGAGGAAATTCAGAAGACTGAATTAAAACTAGATATAATCCAATAAATTAAATTACAAGAGAAGCTGAAGTGTCTGCACCAAACAACACTCTCCTCCTCATATCAGTTAAGGAACAAAGAGTAGTAATTACCAGCCAAATATAACATAGATCCTTCTGCTGCCTTGTGGCGTGCTTCCCTTCTCGTTCTACCAGTTCCCTCGCCGATTTTTTCTCCTGCAAACAAAACCTGCAGGGTACTCATATAGTAAGTAAAATTTCAATGAACTACTAAATTAAAATAATCGAACATTTTGTTCAAGACAGGAGAAAATATAAAGTAGATATCAGGAAAAATGCATAAAAAGATAACAAAACATATGCTTGGAGTAGCTAGAACATGGCTATCAATGGATTTCATGCCAAAAGTTCATCAGTTGCAATAAAAATTTGAAAACCACCTCAACAGAAAACCCGAGTTCTGTACTAGAAATCAGTGCCTGCTTGAACTCCACCTGCAGATATTTGAATAACAGTCTGAGGAACAAGATTCTGAGGAACAAGGTAAAGTAAAAAGAACCAACAATCTATTAAATACCTTTGTTTCACACCTACGAGCAATATCCTGCAACACTTCAGTAGACGATTCAGTGTAGGGATCATCTATTTGCCCAGCTTCAAGATTAAGATCCTTGCTTCCTGGGGATGGCTGAGCCACAGAAAGGCCTTCACCTTCCAACAGAAACATAAGTAATAAATAACAAGCCTATGATACCTTGATTCTCTGTAGATATTTAAGGATACTAAATCACATGCAAATAACTAAACACAGCTTCTCAGGTGACAGCTTCGGTTGTTTAAAAATGCTGATGTGCTTTTAACAACATGGTATGATTGAGTATGGGAATCACCTGAGAAAGGAGAAAAATCAGGCAGCGGGTTGTTTAATCTCAACTGCTCTTCCCTAGGAAGTGCCTGCATATATCGCCAAGAACGTTAATACTTAATACTTAAATCCACGAGTTCATTTCACATTGTTACAAACGAACATAGGATCAAACAAATAAGACCGATTACCTCCTTCTGCAACCTCTGGCTTTCTTGGAGAAACCTAACAGGGGGGGCCTGAAACTCGGCTTGTGGAAAAGCTGGGCGAGAAGCCCAGTGCTTGTCAATAGGAAGAGGCTCCACGTTCAAAGGTGTCATAAACTCCTTCGGTTGAATGACCACCTGTGCAACTCTGCTTCGTTGCTCACCGCTCAACTCGTCTTGGCCCGGGGACCAAACACGTGGCTGCGCTCGAGGCACCGGTGGTGGCATCGTGGGCCTAACCGAAAGCTGGGATTCACTTGGAGACGGTTCCCTCAGGTCTTGACCGTGCTGCAAGATAAGCAGCCTCCTCCTCGTGTCGGGATCCAGCTCGGATTCTGGCACCTCACCCTCTTCCCTAGCGGGAGAGCTCTGCACGACCGTCTCCCCTTGTCTGATTTGAGGCAGCAGAGGTTTAAGGAGCGAGGTCATTTGAGCCACTTGGTGACTTGCTGGTTGAGAAGCAGACAACGAGGCTGCCACGTATTGAAGTGCTGAGGCAATTCTTGGGTCTACGTTCATTATTGACGGAGGAGCAGTTGTTGAAGAAGCCACCACCATAGCCTCCTGTGTATTCCCAAAAGACAAAACATTAGCTATGATGTTTCGTTTGACACTAAATATATTTGTTGAAAAAAGGGATAGTTTAACATAAAAAAAAAAAAAACAAGCACTACAGAATATATTTGTTGAAACAAGAGAGTTCACCTTTAATCTTCTTTCCACCTCTGCATCTGCCATTCCATCAAAACCAAGTGAATCTTTATTTCCAGTGGAGGTCGCGGGATCATCCTACACCAGAGAAAATCAATAGTTGCTTAGCTAGTGGCTCTTATCAACAGCACAATATTAATCAAAATGATGGATGTGACCTAAAATAACAGTTTTTAATACAGAAAGATGATAGTGGGAGAGATGATGCACATACTAACCTCTGAAACCAGGTAATTGCTCACATCAGGTGATGCAGTTACATCTCTGATATCATCTTCATACGCCACCCCAGAAACTTGCTGCAGCAGGCCCTCATCAAAATCTCTGTGACAACCATATTCTTCAAACTATCACAATTGGGCCAAATTATAACCAAAACGAAAGGCTAAAAAAGGATTATATCCTCGCTTACTTGAAAAAGCCACCTCTGACATTGCAGGCTATGTTTCTAGCAACGCATAGAACGGGGATGGTGTTACTTGACTGCAAGAATATTTTTTAGGCCACGTGAGCATATAATTGGGGGGGGGGGTGATATTTTGTTAGAATAAGATGCCAATTTGAAGCAAGTACCTCAGCTTGCGGAGCATAGTATGGAGCAAATGCAGGAACAACATGCACTCGTGGTTGATCTTTCTCATCCCAAACCTTCAAGCGGTCATCAATCACCAAGGCCATCTTTGGATGACAGTTCCCTTCTTGGAAAACATTGAACAGGGATTTTTTGAAGCCTGTACACAATAGATTGATGTGCACACATCAAAGAAAATTTTGATTGAAAGTTGAGTTTTAACTAACTAAAAGTTCCTCAAGACTCACCAGACTTTACGCATACAATACGTTCCAAAAGCTCCCTTGTGCTTATCAGATTTGATTCTGGATCAAGAAGTCTCCACATTTCTAGTGCATAATCTCTTTCAGCCATAGTGCAAACAAAAACCTCAAACCGCTTACGTCCTTTTGCAGTCAAGTAGCTTCTTAGTTCTTCCCAGGCAGGTCTTAATCTCACAAGAACACTGGTATCACGGATCTAAAGAAAAGACACATTTATATAATAATTATCACTGAGTGGTATTACATATCCCCTAAATCAATCAATTTCCCCCCATTAACTTTAGACATAAATTATATCGATAAAAAAAAAAAACTTTAGACATAAATTATAGCTTCCAATATTTATTCTTTCCCCCACCTAACAGTGGTCAAACGAAGAATATGTAATTATAGAATTCCCTGTATGGTGTCTGTGACAATAACTAAACAACAAATTCACTAAAATACCATAAAAGATTCACATATCATTATAAATTTAAGGAAAATAAACAAGCATTGAAAGCTGACCGATGGATTAATGCGCGTGAGAATGATATTTCTGTCCTGAAGTCGAATAAGTGGGCGGAAAAACGGCTGCTGACTCTCCGACAACGCCGGTACCATCTCAGATTGCGACTTAATAATCTTTCCATTATCAATCACCTGATCATTTTCTGCATACTGTTTTAATATATTCTTATCATCCTGATATCTCTTAACCTCTGCTAACATGCCTGAAGCACGCTGTGGGTCAGTTTCGGAGCTTAATTTTCGCTGCAAAGCCTCTATTCGATCTTCGAAGGAACGCATCGTATTAGCAACGATGAGGGTTTCATCAAGATCGAATACGATGCCAAGGCATCTGAGATTTAGCATGACAAGGCATGAGTTATAAAGATCCGATGAAACATTAAATCCCCAGAAGCAAGGTGTTAGTCCTTCGTATTCCCTCGAATGCATGGCAACTAAATGAATCTCTTTCGTTCCCGCGGATGCTACAGCGGCCTGAAAATATAAAGAAATTATTGATATTATCTGAACGCCATTAGTGTGACAATTAAGTCAAACTAAATGATAACAGAACGAAAGAAGTACAGATACTAGAAGATATTACCAAGAGGCAATATTACATATAAGAGATTCGTTCGATTCTAAAGTAAAAACTTCACTGTTAACAGCCAGTGCTCACAAGATAATTGAGACGAACGGCATTTCTCTTATCAGTACGTTTTATCTAGTGAATGAATATGTGTGAAGAAATAAAGGTCCATATGAATAAGATCATCGATCCTAACATAAACCAACGTCTTTCGGGCGTCAAAACATTACGAAGGAAGCTTTAAGTATGCCCAAAAATACCCATAACATCCCAAGGATATCGATGATGAGTTAGATTAATAATTTCAAATACACTATACAATTTTATGTTTCAATCTATAAACTGCAAACCACTTCAAAGATTGTCCAACTCTTCAAATGTTCTAAATACAAAAGCAAAAGGTAGATGAGATATCTCCTCTGTTCCCGTTCTGTCAATCCAAAGTTTTTAACCTACCTATCATCACATCCTGTTATGCCTTTACATTAACCTCTGTATGTTTATTTCGTGTAACCTTTTTTTTCGTAATGGGACACAGCGGGCAATACCTTGTTATCTCGGAGACAGGTGGCATGCAATTGGCAAAGAAGGGAGTTTTCAGGCTGTTTCTTGAGCACAGGTTCCATTCTGAAGCTTACTCCATTGTTGGAGTTTATTGTGTGAAGCACCGCCAGTGGTGGACACCTATCGCTCGGTGGTGAATACTTTGTTATCCGTATTTCTTTAAGCTCGTCCCCCAAAACGCCGTCGTTACCGCACAATTCAACTTCTCCCAGGGGCCTTTCCCCTTCAAACACCATCACCGATTTTCTGAACATTTTCCCCCCTTTCAAAAATTCCCGTTTAGGCAGCCTATAATTGATTTGTGCGTAGTTTGGGAAATTGATAGCTCAAAGTGAAAAATCAGTCAAATCAAATCAACCCCTGGGAATTTGAGATGATGTGCCTGCTTTGCAGTTGTTCTTTGTAGTTTCAACGGTTCGATTTGTTGTTCACAGAATTAAAGATCGATTGATGATGAAATCGAAGCAGCCAAAAACAGATAACAAATTAGGGTTATAAACCAAAAATCAAGACTGTGACGTTAACAGATCT